>CM048748.1:41152577-42464077 GCA_026315105.1 Locusta migratoria
CAAACACTACATATCATAATTATCACTGAAACTACTGGAATTCGGCCGTAACCAACTGTTTTCGTCAGCTGATATTTCGGCTGCAACTTGTTGAGTCATCATCAGAACTAGTCTGAGAGCGGAGCGCTCCCTACAACCTTAAGTACTGTACGGCAAGCTAGTGCATCGACGTACAGAGAGTTATCGTCGATGACATACCACATAGACAGCAGAGATGTGCGGTGCAGTCTGTAGACAGTACACGTGGTTTTACGCAAGGCCGGCATGTATGAAATTCCTTGTTGGTGCGGTCGTTACTACATCTACATCTACATGGGATACTCTGCAAATCACATTTAAGTGCCTGGCAGAGGGTTCATCGAACCACAATTATACTATTTATCTCCCATTCCATTCTCGAATAGCGCGCGGGAAGAAAGAACACCTGAATCTCTCTGTTCGAGCTCTGATTTATTCTGATGATCATTTCTACCTATGTAAGTGGGAGTCAACAATATATTTTCGCATTCGGAGGAGAATGTTGGCGATTGGAGTTTCGCAAGTAACCCACGCCTCAGCGATAAGCGCCGTTGTTTTAATGATTCCCATCCCAGATCCTGTATCATTTCCGTAACGCTGTCTCCCCTGTATCGTGACAATACGAAACGAGCTGCCCTTCTTTGGACACTTTCGATGTCCTCCATCAAACCCACCTGATAAGGATCCCACACTGGGCTGCAATACTCCAAAAATGGACGGACAAGCGCAGTGTATGCAGTTTCTTTAGTAGTTCTGTTGCATCTTTTAAGGATTCTGCCAATAAAACGCAGTCTCTGGTTCGCCTTTCCCACGATATTATCTACGTGTTCTTTCCAGTTTAAGTCTGAAGTAATAGTGATTCCTAGGTATTTTGTGGAGTTTACGGCGTTCACATTTGATTGATTTATGTTGTAAACAAAGTTTAACGGATTTCTTTTCGTACTCATGTGGACGACTTCACACTTCTCATTATTTAGAGTCAATTGCCAATTTTTACACCATACTGATATCTTATTCAGATCGTTCTGCAGTTGGTTTTGATCTTCAGATGATTTTACTAGACGGTAAATGACGGCGTCATCTGCAAACAACCTAAGAGAGCTACTTAGATTTTCCCCTAAATCGTTTATGTAAATAAGGAATAGCAGAGGACCAATAACACTACCTTGTGGAACGCCCGATATCACCTCTGTTTTAGTCGATGCCTTACCATCGATTACTACGAACTGTGTCCTCTCTGACAAGAAATCCCCTATACAATTGCAAATTTGGGGCGATATACCATAACCACGCAATTTGATTAAAAGCCGTTTGTGAGGTACGGTGTCAAAAGCTTTCTGGAAATCAAGAAATACGGAATCGATTTGCGAACCTTTGTCGATAGCACCCATCACTTCGTGTGAATATAGAGCTAGTTGTGTTTCGCATGAACGATATTTTCTAAATCCGTGTTGACCTTGGGTCAATAGATCGTTCTGTTCGAGATAATTCATAATATTTGAATACAGGATATGTTCCAAAACCCTGCTGCAAATTGACGTCAATGAAATAGGCCTGTAGTTTAGTGGGTTACTCCTACTGCCTTTCTTGAATATAGGTGTGACCTGTGCAACTTTCCAATCTTTTGGTACAGATCCTTCTATGAGAGAGCGGTTGTATATGACTGTTAAGTAAGGAGCTATCGCTTCAGCATAATCAGATAGAAATCTAATGGGTATACAATCCGGACCAGAAGACTTGTTCTTATTAAGTGATTTTAGTTGCTGCACTACTCCGATGATATCTACTTCTATGTTACTCATTACGGCATCTGTTCGTAATTCGAAATCTGGAATATTGGTTTCGTCTTCTTTAGTGAATGAGTTTCTAAAAGCTAAGTTTAGTAACTCTGCTTTAGTAGCGCTGTCATCGGCAGGATCGCCATTACTATCACGTAGTGAAGGTATTGTTTGTGACTTTCCCCGAGTATATTTAACACATGACCAAAACCTCTTTGGGTTTTCAGTCAAATTACGGGAAAGAGTTTCGTTGTGATAAATGTTGTAAGCATCTCGCATTGAAATCCTCGCTAAATTTCGAGTTTCTGAGTACAATCGCAAATCCTGGGGATTTCGTGTTCGTTTAAATTTAGTATGCCTTTTCCTTTGCTGTTGCAACAGTGTCCTAACCTGTTTTGTGTACCAAGGGGGATCGCCTCCTTCTTTTATTAATTTATTAGGTATAAAACTTTCAATTGCTGTCGATACCACTTCTTTGAATATGAGCCACATCTGGTCTACACCTACGTTTAGTGTTATAAACGAGTGGAAGCTGTCTTTCAAGAAGCAATGTATTTTTTTTCTATCTGCTTTTCTGAACAAATATACTTTGCGTTTATTTTTGGTAACTTTGGGACTTTCGATATTCAATTTCACTACTACAGCTCTGTGTTCACTAATACCTGTATCCGTTTTGATGCTCGTTATGAGCTCAGGATTATTTGTTGCTAAGAGATCAAGTGTGTTTTCACATCCATTTACAATTCTAGTTGGCTCATGAACTAATTGTTCGAAGTAATTCTCAGAGAATGCGTTGAGTACAATTTCGGACGATGTTTTATGCCTACCTCCTGATTTGAAAATCGGACGCACTTCAGGAACTATGTGTGGGGGATCTACGATATACTCCCTTGCTACAACCCCACAGCCATGTCGAATGGCCGCATGTTCTAACGCATCGTGCAACAGACTGGGCAGCAGTTGGCGCCGTAGTTCGAGTCCTCCCTCAAGCATGGTGGTGTGTGTGTTTGTGAGTTTGTCGTCCATAGTGTAAGTTAAGTAGTTTTTAAGTCTACAGACTTATGGATATAGCGGTTTGTACATTGTATTGGCTGAACATTGTATTTTCAGATTTTATCGTCGGTATCATCACTCTAGTACGTTCGGTTTTTAGAGAAAGCCATCGGAATCAGCTGGTGATTAATGTACTTAATCGGGAGGAAGGATTTAATCTTGGAATCCGCCACTCACAATTTTAGGTAATCAGTGACAGCGACACTGCGATCCTCTCAGCCACAGAGTGTGGATAGATTCACTCTCTCTGGAGGCAACTATGGCTCCATAAATCTCTGCTCCCTGTGTGGTACGTCCGCAACTATGACCGCCCAGTACACCTGCGCACTGGCTTGACCTACAGTATTGTAGCTGCACAGGAGCACGCTGCTGTCAGACCCGCTCTGATGATGGCTGAATGTGTTGCAGTCGAAACATCAGTTACGGCAGAATTTGTCAGTGAAATACGCAGTGAGGTTTCATATAGTCCTGTGAACGTATGGTTTATTTGCTGTCTTTAACGTGTCACAGGACTTGTTGTGGTGCACATAACAGAGTGTAATTCACAATGCAGGTATGTTTCGGTTTGCTGGAAGACGTTCCTCTGGATTAAATTAAGCACATGTGTGGTTCTTGCGTTTATGCATGATGGAGCATAGCCGCTCTTTTATCGTGCTGCTTGAGCAATTTTATATTAGTGATTGCCAAACTAACGGATCATTGAGGCTTGTTCGCACTTCCGACCTCAATCCATAACTATAATTTGAAGGCCATTGTGTATGCCACATCTATCCATAACATGGAATTGCTGCGTCAGCAAATAGAGCCAGGGTGTCAGCAGATAGGACCGACGCCTGGATTATGGGACCGAGTGAGACATCCAATGATGTGGCCCTTTGACGCCTACATTAAAGCTTTGTTCACCTTATGTAGAGAACTGTATGTATTAATTTACAGTGTACTCACACAAATGACAAACTGCATAGTGAAGTGATCTGTGTTAAGTAGATCACAACATATGTCTGCAAAACGATAACGAAAGGAAATAAATCACATGTGTACGTTTCATGTTCTGCTTGTTGTCAGGTCCTGTATCGAATCCCCATAGCTTTGTCGTATATTTACACCCTTTATATTTAAAGTGTTCTGTTTCATTGTATATGTCTATCAGACCAAACTCAAAATGAAGCGTTATTTGCTCTCTGTGTTTCTTTGATGCTTTCGAGATATATTTTTGTCCCTAGATACATGAAATCTCTGTTTGGTTCTATCGTTTCGCTACTGTTTATTTTGAATGGTTCGGTCTCTTCGACTGTAGTGAAATAGATTTCTTTGTATTTATTGTCAAACTTCATAATTGTCCTTTTTATTTTCTTACCATGCGTTCTATGACGCCAAGGACTCGTGCAAATAGTACATGCTCGTCTCCATTGTTTAATAATCGGGTATTTTTATAGGTATTCTGTTGGCTGACTTATCTTCTTCCATTATCTTAGTGTTATTTCCAAAAGTGTTTCCTATAAATCTGTATCACCTTTTTATAATCGAAATCGGTTCTTCACGGAATTATCTGTTTCAATTTTTCAGGGTTGTGTTCTCGTATACGTGAAATGGATGGTCAGAAACTGAAAAGTTTGGAGCGAAAAAGGAGGAGTTAGTGTCTTTTTTTGAGGACTGAAATATCATTATCGGATTTTGGTGCGAAATCTATGGACAGCAACCGCCGGAATTTTGGAAACTGAAATGAGGAAAAATATCATAATCGGAAGTTTCGGTGATAAACAGGGCCCTACAAAAATTATTTTCAGAAGTGAGAAGACGAATTTGTATTATGAAAAGCTAAGAAGCTTTAACCCAGGTAACCCTTACGTCCTTCTGGAAAAACGTCACTCATTGTTGAAATTGCTCATTTCCGTGATAAATTATGTTTAGATTTTTCGTTAAGACCTTATTAATGAATGGAGGTAACATATAACTCACTATGTAAAAAAAATAATGATAATAAAAATAAAAATAATTCAGGACTATCTGAGGGGCCTGTGGTTAGCGCGGTCGTTAGTGACCGAACTTACGCTCTCACATTTGAGTATGTATGGGGAAGGAATTCGGCCATGCCCCTTGAAAGGAATCATCATAACATTTGCCTGAAGTAGGGAAATCACGGAGAACCTAAACCGGGATGACCAGATATTGAACTACCGTGCACCGAATGCGAGTTCTGTGCCTTACCACTGCGCCATGTCACGAAGTTGACGTGTGTTATACCTGGCGATTTTCAGCCCAATACTTCGACAGAAAGTTGCGTAATGACGGGGTCACCGTTACTCAGGTATTGGTGCATTCCACAGAAGGCAGAGATTGGTTACTTTCTCTATTCAGTACTCTACTTTTGCAGGGAGAAACGTGATCCTTCTACGCCGTTGTCAGCATTTGTTGTATGACGTGTAGTTGGGCTCAAACGAGCCTGTTGAACAAATGTGCCAAGGTCTTCAAAAGGATCGACGCAACAATTCCTTCATTTCGGCAATGGGTAAACAACGGCCTAACACTGCGTCCAGAGGAATGCTGACGAAGCGCAGGGGGAAGACCGAACGTTAGAACCAAGTATTCGCCGCACAGGTGATTGATCACACTGGTCCTTCAGTGGCCACAAAAATCCAAGACAGGCAATTTTACCTACGAGCTTACAGCTAGTGATGCGATCAACTTGTGATTTAAGGGCTCCTGTGAAAGACTGTGTCCAAATCCTCATTCTCTTTCGCTTACGGATTGTTTATCCAGTTCAATTTAATACCACAAGATTTACCATTAAGGTCAAAAAAAGGTCGTACATCACCCATTTCCATAGCCTTATTGTTATCTAAATGTAAATACATATTGAAAAACCAAACAAACTGGTATAGGCATGCGCATACAGACTCAGAGATATTTAAACACTAAGAGGGCCACGCTGCGATCTTCACGCCTATATAAAACAACACGAGTTTGTTCAAATGTTTGTAATCCTATGGGACCAAATTTTCAAATGTTTGTAATCCTATGGGACCAAACTACGGTGGTCGTCAATCTCTAGTCTTACAAAACACTTAAACTAAGTTCGTCTAAGCTAAGAACAACACACACATCCATGCCCGAGGGAGGCTTCGAACCTCCGACGCGGAAGGCTGTGCGATCCGTAACGTGGCTCTCCAGACAGCAGCGCGGCAGTGCAAGCATTTATGATATTAACGTAAAATTATTTGAAATAAAGTTAAATGTGCAAAAAAGGAAACGAAATAAAACACAATAAACTATTCCATAGTTTAAGTGAAATTCATGTAGTCTGTACTCCAAAAATGGTACTGTGGCCTCGGAGGAGCTAGAGGTTTGGCTACTAATTACGAACAACAGCTACCACGGTATTCAATATTCTACAGTACTCACATTAGTTTGTTTTTAGTTATTTGCAATTTATTTATTGTTTGCTTTTGTTTTTCTTTGATCTGTAGATATTATTTTTCACATTAACAACATTTATTTAAGGTTATGGATTCTGTATATAATATCTTAATTAAAACACAATAGTTAAGGATCATTCACCTGCTATGCTACATAAATCTGTTACTTACCGCCAAGTCTTCTTAGTGGCCGTCTCTCGTGTACGATGAGTGCAGTGTCCATTAAAATACTTGTAGATCACAGGTGTTACGGTGGAATATTCAGAAAAGTCCGTTATAATAAGCAGGAGGCCATGAATATAAATTTGCGACGAATCTGCATTTTTACAGTGTATTAAGTTCTCAGTTCTCAGGAAATGGAAGTGTGTTTAACGCCGCTAGAAAATATGAATGCTATTTGAGTAATATGATGTGCCCCGGACCTCAATCATAATTCATTGGACTCGCATTCATAAGAATGGCGGTTCATACTTAAATCCCGTCATCCTGTTTTAGGTTTTCCGCGATTTTCCTATATCACTTCAGGCAATTCCGGGATTGTTCTTTACATAGGGCATGGCCGATTTCTTCCTCCATTCTTTGAAAAAATCTTTCCTAACATTTAATCCATCTAATACTCCTTCTTCCTTAGCTCAAGTCGATATGATGACGATGCAATTTAAAAGTACTGATACATTTTGGATATTTACTATAGGACCAAGAAGTTGTGATAAGTGAAACAATGAATGTTCGAGAGAGTTTTAGATTTACAATTTACACACCACTTTGGTCTTTTGATAATCCAAGATGAGATAAACTAGGTTTTTAACTGCTAGTGATAGTAGGAAATGAGAAGGCCATTCCGTAACTGGTAAGTAATATTTGTAAAGCACTTACTAGAAAGATGTACTGAATGGAGAACATTTGCATAGTATCTCAGGAAGTAACATTCATGGTACAATAGGATACACGGGGGAACTATTCTAAGGCACTATTAAAAGCTGTAAAGGGTGAAAGTTCTGGGCGAATAAATACATTTGAATATATCAAAAAACAAAAATTGAAGGTAGTTCCATGTGTTACTCTGCGGCAAAAAGTTTTACGCAGGAGCGTGCTGGTACATGAAACCAATGAAGTCAGAGGAGGAGAATAAAAGTAAATGAATTTCTCGTTCCTGCTGTCGTAACGAATCGTGGAACATGGGGGCAAACTATTATCGCTGAAGCATATACTATACATGTAAAACAAGACGACTATAATGAGATTTCGAATGGTGGCTAGTTAACTGCAATGCCCTCATTAACTAGCTTGGGATTGTGATTTGAGCTCTAACGGCAGAAAACGTTCGCACTAGTGATACGTTCTAATGGTTATCACCACCGATATTAGATATCAGCTTTTATGAAATGCAGTTACTCTCAACTATTATCGCTACTGCATGCATGTAATAGCGGATTAGGTAATATTTTCAATTCTGCACTGTTCTACGTATGTGTTCCAAGAAACAGGCGTCTCATATACAAGATTAACCCAGAGTTGGTGGCTTCTACGAGGCGCTATGGTTAGTTCACTTTAATCTCCCTCCACAGATTACAGAATTATATGGTGATTGTCTACTATTTATATTTTAATACACGACTGGCTGTTCTATTGAATTTCCTGACGACTAACAGTTCTGAACAAGCAATCCTGCTGTATCGAATTTGGCTCATAGTTAACTTGTGGCTGAGACGTATAGAAACTCTCATTACTTCTCACCTCCGTGGAAATACTCCTAATGTTTGAGGTCTGAACCTTACAGTACTGACATTGACTATTAATACGAAACGCAAGTGAAGGGCTGACGAAAGAGTATAATCATTCATAATTAGCCTTTCCATTTAAGTACTGAGCTAATACGATGTAGGATCAGAAATTTCTCATCAATGTGAAGTACTACATTAAGGCGACTAAAGTAAATACACTGACATCAATGTTTAATGTTTTCGTTGTAATGATTCCGCGATTAACTATATAGTGTCTTACATTGCCTTTAATACCCCAAGATCCTTTATTGCGGAGGAAAAATTAATAAACATCGAACAGGCATATTTCACTTACCAGGGAGAGCCATGTAACTGCGTTTATTGTTGCCGAGGATAGAACGAATAGTATGTTTCTTCTTTTTTTTCGAAGAGTATCGTATCTGTTTTGTTCTCCCGCAGACCGATTCCAAAGTTGGTCACATTGTACCACTCATTCAAATATGCAGTACGTGAAAACGTAACGCGAAACGTACATTGACCACTGTAACATCGTATCTATGCACTGCGTTGTTGTACGGCTGGTCGTCACGTCTAGAAGATAGGTACCCAATGACTCTGTATGTTGCGCTCGCTGCCGCATTCCAGGTGTCTGATTTTCAAATGTTCAAATGTTTTTTAAGCTTAAGGGACTTAACTGGTGCTTTACTAGGATCATCAGTCCCGAGACTTACAAAGTACTTACGAACTACCTTATAATAAAGACGAAACAAACATCCATGCCCAAGGGGGGATTCGAACCTCCGACGGGGAACGGCCTCGCGCATCGAAGCCTAACGCCTCAATGCGCTCGGCCGCTCCGCCGCGGTGGATGATTTTCGTATTACTTGCGGATCGTACAGAAAATACTTGTCTCGTCTAAAGTTATTACCCGATTGAGAAATGACAGATAATAGTCCAACTGATGACGTCACCAGCAATCGTCACTTGATCATCGCATTGGTCTTGCGACACGATTTGTGGCACACTGCCATGTGTAAAACGAAACATGTTGATGTCCTCCGCCAGAATTTTGTGGAAGGACAACGGCTGACCCCTACTGCTACAGCGAGAGCGTCTACAGACTCGAAGCGGTTAGCACGCACCAACGTTGCAACTCCTTGATCTGGCATACCGTTTGAGTTATTCGCGGCCGGCAAATAACACCACTATCCAAACTGCCAAGTTCTTGCATAAAACGTCGGTGCCACCAAAACACAACACTGAAATAAAATGTCTTCTCACTAAACACCTGCTGCATCATTTCAAACATTTCGGCGGCATTTTTACCTAATCTCTGGCAGAACTAATGTTTGTCCGTTTCTTAAACTGTGACGTCAAGGTCTGATAGTGAACATTCAAGTCACCATCAGAACAACGACCTTACTTATGGTTGCAGAGCATGCATCTGGCAGGGACCATACCACGGAGCTACGTATGCGTTATAGTGCACCACAGGACCGTCACATGGTCAGTCTCAGATCTTAATGAGTGTCCAGGCACTAGCAGTATCACTTGACCAAGAATGACTGCTGGTCACAGACACGTATAGTACTGCCATGCGCAAAAATATCCGAACGACCTGAATTGCGTTTCGCCTGATGTGCATGCAACACAACTAACGTTCGTGTCTTGCGGGTGCTCTGCTCGCTCCGCGATATAGTCGTTCGACTATTCGTAATGGATCCACTGCAGACAACTGCTCTTTATGACAATCACTCCAGTTGTAAATTAACACCACGATTTTGCAAATACAAGGAAACACGTTATTAAGTTCTTAACGTATATTAAATCCAATTTATTACAATGACATATCTTAAGAATTATCACACTTATTACAGTCTCTTATAACAAACTCCGTTACATAAAACATTAATTAAACCTTAAACAACATTTAATATTGTTACAAACAACAGGTTTTACTATAGTATCGGAAATCCTAAAGTCCTGTAGAAATTCGAAGTACTTTTGTTCTCTAAATCGTTTTCTCACAATTGCGAAACGTCGTTCCACTGGCGAGCGGATTTTTATTAACCGATTGTAGAACTAACCATATAATAAAAAGACAATTAACAGCAGCAAATGCACTATGGAAACTTCAATATTAACTGCGTATCACCAACATTTTCTCCGTATTCATACCTGAACAAATATTGTACCCATCTTGGAACTTGAATTGATATGACAAACTGCCTTGTTCTGGAATCAAACCTACCACCTGTAGCCGTAGCTAACTAAGCAATGCATTCATGTCTTATAGATACTTGATTATGCCTAAGATTGTCACAGCTGACGAAGCATAAAGATGTGTGAAATATTCGAGATTTCCTCACAAAAATCATAACGCGCAAATCAAATCATATAAAATGCCAATTCTAAAATAATTTTATTTATTTGTTTCTTACTGAACCAGAAACTTAATAATCACCGTTATGTCCCTAATCACAAGTGCCCAGACTCAGTTCTGTGTGCGACGTACATACGAGGCTGCTCCTGTCGGAGATTCGAGTCCTTCCTCGGTCAGGGGTGTGTGTGTTGTTCTTAGATTAGATTAAGTAGTTCTAAGCCTAGGGACTGATGACCACAATAGTTTGGTCCAATAGATTTACAAACATTTGATTTTGAGTTACATACCCGGTATCTAAATGGAAGATAACTAAGTGAAGTCAGATGTTAGTAGTCTAATTATTTCACCAGCAGCGGGACGTTTGAATCTGTAATCAGGATATAATTACCTTATGCGTCACCGGAATCGAACCCCGAACCTACCGGTGTCCTTTCTAAGCACGAGTGGACGTTAACTCTCAAATGTTAACTCAACAGGAATGACGATGCGTGCGTGTCTGACTAGTAACAGCAGCACATATCGTTGTTATAATAATAATAATTTCGTGTGGCTCAGAGTCCTGGTGTATGTCATCCAACTGTGCGCCACTTCAGAGACTTGCATGTCCCTAACCTGCCCCAATTATCCAACCGGGAAAGGCGACCTACAGTTCAACGTGGAATCCAAATCACGTGTAGTTTATGACACACATTGTTGAGACTTGAATGCTGGGTTAAAACACCGATTGAAAAAATCGGTGATCTTACTAGGTTTCGAACCCGCGACCCTTCAGTTACCATTCAAGCGCTTTACCCAAAGACCACCGCAACACCTTAGCTTGCGTAGATAGGGCACGAAGAGACATTCAAAATAATTTTTTGTTAGTAGTTCAGTGTGCTCTATCTAGGGCGTCAAATGAAATTATGAATATTTTGTGCTGGACCTGGATTCGAATCCATATACGTGCCTTTCGTGGAGACCTAGAGGAGTCGGCAGTCTTGGAGAAAGCAACGAAATGATTCAACTATATGATTCCGAGAGGGTCGAGTGAGAAAAAGAGGAGATCCGAATTAGTATCCTAGTCCAGCACCAAAATTTTTAATGTCTCAAGTTAAATTCAGTACGAGACACGTGAACTTAAAGGACAAGTGGTTTATAAAATAAAATAAAGTTTTGTAATATAAGAAAAGCTTTCGAGCGACAGAGTTACTGATTGCCATGTATTCTACCTGTTACTGGCAACGATAAATCGGCTGTCAAAGTTGATAGCGAAATAATTCGATTTAATGCGGATTGTTAACTACGGTGCAACTTGACGTTCTTCGCTTGGTGTTACCAGCGGTGAAGTAGCCAGTTAAAAATATACACATGTCAGACCCTCTCCTTGTTAGTCCCGTCAGCTGAAGCAGTATGATGTAGTGAAGACTGTTAACCTCTGCTCTTTATAACCTGGAAGTAAGGCATTGGATTATTTGGCTCCATAACAACACTACAACACTTATTGCGCGTGTATGCAATGCATAAGGATTCGAGAATTGACGTGTACTGCGGCTTACATTTCTGTATATGCCAGACAGAACTGCAACGTCATTGTTTGTTTTACTTGATTTTTGTACTCACTGAAATAAAATTGCCTGACCTTCCAGTACGAGACCTTTCTCTCGTCCTTACCTCCTTTCTAACCAGAGAAATAAACCCGGTAATTGATTCACAAACGACTAGTTCACGCTGTTAAGAAATTTCGCGAAGGAATTTCATTTCCTCTTAAAACGTGCTAAAATTTCGTGTGGCTCATTGGCCTGGTGCAAGTCTTTCGTCTGCACGTCACTTCGGCGACTTGCGTGTCCCTAGCCTACCCCAGTTATCCAACCGGGGAAATGGGACCTACAGCTTATCGTGAAATCCGAACCACGTGTCGTTTCTGGCGACTCCTCACATCGTTAAGAGGTGAAGTCCGGAATAAAACGCAGACTTAAAAGAAATCCGAGGCCCGACCGGATATCGAACGCGGGACCCTCCGGTTTCTAGTCAAACGCTTTACCCCGAGACTACCGGGCCACACATATCATTTTTCTCAAATTTCCTTAATAAGAAAAGCTCGTTGTCTGGGTAGGATGAAGTCTGGGCCAGATTAATCTTTTCGTCTGATAGCATAAGTATTTTGTCGTAAGAAGTATCATATGTTGTGTTTCTGTAGCTATGGAAATCATCAGCTGAAATAAAGACCATAAATTGTGGTACAGATAAAAATGCAAAACGATTATCAACCGAAGGCAAAGCTAATGCTCAAACTGAGGTGTATTTTTTTCCTTGCCTTCCTCGACCGAGTATCGGAAGGCGTATGCAAAAATGTATAATGTGTTATGAATACTTGGAACGCTACATTTACGTTGACTCTTCAAAAAAGAATACTTTGTTTACAACGAATTAAAATTAGTAGGCATGACGCGATTTGAACCGATTTATGACAGATTACCAACTTACCGTCTTACTCACAACGCAAAGCTTCCATTAGAATACACTCGCCTTACTGACTGGTATAGTGTCATACGTGAGGTAACACACTTTCTTAAGAAGATACGATAGCCAGGACAATCTACATTTTACTTTTAATCTCAGAAACACTGTCAGTATTACTACGTATGAAATTTAGAGACAAAATTCATTTCCACGATATTCTTAATAATACTAGGAACTTGTTCATGAAAGCTTTTTCAGAGCAAGTAGTTGGGAATGAATTTGACTTCTGAGGCAAAGAAAGTGTTTCCACATCGTATGGCACTTGCTTCCTCTTGCCTTGTCGATAGGTGCTTACTTGCGAAATGACACAACTCAAGAGCTTTGATAAATGTTGTATTCTTGCACTTTATGAAGAGGGATACAGTATAAGCGCCATTTCCCGTGCTCTAGGATACAGCAAATCCACGATACACCTGTGGGCGAAGAGGATGGCAGATGAAGGCCATGTTAACAGTCATCGTCGCCCCGGACGTCCACGCACTATGACAAAGGAGCAAGACAATGATATACTCCGCTGCAGTGATGAAGACCCATTCCGCTACAGCACCGAAATTAGGAACGTTCTACAACTACCTGTAAGTAGATAGACCATCCACCGTAGTCTCAACGAGGAAGGAAGATATGGACAAAAATCGGCGATAAAGGAAATGTTGACAGAACAACAAAAGACTTCCAGATTAAACTTCGTACTGGCATCTGGCATACGTAAGCAAACCAATTTCATTCTGGGAGCAGAGAAGGTATTTTCCACAGCACCAAAGGGTTCTGTCCATGTGTTTCGTCCAACTGGACCGCGATTCCACAGAAAATATGTCCATCAGAGGCAAAGGTGTGGCCGATCTGCTGTCACAGTTTGGGAATGGATGTCGGCAAATGGTTGCGGCATTCTGTGGGAACTGGACCGTCCGCCTACCAGTAGTTACTACTGTGAAATACTAGATAACATAATGCTTCCTTCTGTTCGTGAGACGTTTCCGGAAGGCAGAATAATATTCCAACAAGACCGTTCCCCGGTCCACACTGCAAATTGTGTGAAACAGTGGTTTCGAGTGAACGGAGACGTTGATGTGTAGGACTGGCCTCCCAAAGATGCTGACCTCAATCCCATACAGCACGTGTGGGCAGAGATGGAGAAGATTATTAGCAGCCGAAGACCTACGCCAGCAACGAAGGCAGCGCTATCTGAAGCACTTCAGTATGCATGGGAAGAGCTGTCGCAGAATAGTGGGTTTGTAAGAAAAATAGTTACCTCTGTTCCCCGGCGGCTAAGTGCAGTTGTAGAGGAGAATGGAAACTGGACACGATACTAAATTATGTTGTCATCAGAGACAAAGCTTTGTTTATATTAAATGGAAGTGTCTTATTTTCTCGATTATTTTTCTTGAAGATTTACATTACTTCGAAGAAAAGAAAAATTATTTTGTGTTAATTTCAACCCTTCTGTAATAAAGTATTTTATCTTAAATTATTACACGAACTTTAAGAAAAACCAAAACTAGCATGGAAATTAAGAAGGCTTATGACGTCGATGCCAATGAAGGCATCAAAGAAAGAACTATTTACTTTTTTTTTATTAAGTGAAGAAGGCATTTTATTTATTAATGTTCTGTTTATTTAGATGTAGGCAGGGTACCAGTAAGGATAAAATCATAAGAGAGGTGTCATTTTTAAAAGTGTTGAAAGGCCAGCTGGTAGACGCAAACTCGAGCGTTTGGGTCCACTAGAACCCCATATTTACTAACTTGCAGTCGAATATAACTCAGTGGTCAAAGCCTACTGTAATTTCATCTTAAAGCCCATTAAAACCTCTAAGTAACGCTTTTAGAGTAGGCCCTGTTCATATTAACTTGGCGTCCAATTCACCTGTTCATCGACTTTGTTGAGTATCACGTAAAATTTACGAAACCAGAAAAGGAGGATTAGGATTTAATATCCTGTCGACGTCGTGGTTATTTGAAATGGAGCCCAAGCTGGGATTGTTTCGTTAAGAATGTGGAAGGAAATTGGCTATGCTTTTGAAAAGGAACCATGTTGTCATTTGCCTAGAATAATTTCAGGAAATCACTTGAAAAACAGAAGGACAAACAGACATGGAAACTATACACTTTCGCCATTGTATCACTGAGCAGTCAAAATTCAAATAGGCGAAAACGAAAAGTGAAATACCGAATTTAATACTAATTACACCTGGAGGCAACAGAAACTTACATAATACGAAATTAAAAGTCATTTCTACACGTTGCCGTTAAGAGTGATGTTGCCTTTCTATTGAGCACTGAAATCTCCACTAATGATTACTGAATCGAATTTTTAAAATAATACCAACTTCTGGCCAGTGTACCGATCCGGTTTTATTGTAGAAATGACACATAAAAGTAGTAAGGTTTCGTGAAATCACATTATATAGACGTTTCGGTTAAATGGTTTATTTGCAGTAACACTCGTACAACGCTAAACTACAATGTCACAACATCTAGTTTTACGATCTGGTCAGCAGTGGAAATCAAAACATCTTAGTAATAAAGTCTGTAAATAACATTGCTTCTTGCATTCGTTATTTCGCTTTCTTTATCTGTAAGAGAAGCTTCCTCGTCACCTTATCACATAATCCTATGAAGTCCTTAAGTTTTTATTTCCTTAATTCCCAGAATCTATGACGAGGTAAAGAGAGGCAGAAAGGAAGATGAGACGGTGAGAGAGAGAAAGGAAGAAGAGAGGGAAGACAGGATGAAAGGAAGTATAGGACGGACAGGATTGCGGGATAGACAGAGGGAAGAGGAGGAGCTGGAGGAGGTAGAAGGGGACGAAGAGACAGAGGCAGATCGTAAGAGAGAGAGAGAGAGAGAGAGAGAGAGAGAGAATGGGGAATGGTAGACAGAATTCAGAAAGCCAATGCATTTCTCAAGGGCAACAGGGTATTTGACTGTTCTCTGGTAATCATCTTAAATGGGTGATCATGTCATCTTACGCTCATAACATGAGCTGCGGTGGAATGGCCGAGCGCTCTAAGGTGCCTTGCTGCGGATCCCGCGGTTGCTCCTCGTCGGAAATAGCGTCTCCCCTCGGGCATGTGTATGTGTGTGTGTGTGTGTGTGTGTGTGTGTCTGTGTGGTGTTGTCCTTACATTACGTTAGTTTAAGCAGTTTCAAAATTCAAATGTTTGTAGAGCTTATGGGACTTAACTACGGGGTCATCAGTCCTTAAACTTACAAACTACTTATGAACTAGCTACAACTAAGGACGGCACAAATATCCATGCCCGAGGGGGGATTCGAACCCCCGACCGTAGTGGCCGTGCAGACCGTGACTGTAGCGCCTCAGTCCCCTCGGCCACCGCGCCCGGCAGTTGTATAGTATTATTGTGTACACATCAGTGAACTGATGTTTACATTTGTGTAACAGGTGTTCACGATATATTTGTATTTTAAGTCGTTTACAAACGTAGTGGGTGAAAGTACAAATTTCATTATGGTTGTCTTTTCAATATTTACTTCGGTGAGGCAGTGTTTCGGTATATGATAAAGACATCAACAATTTGTCTCGAAAACGCCTTTTTAGCGCATATACTGAAACCAACTGGATTTGAACACGGAATGCAAAATTTGTGAACGATACTGGAACCGCATCGCTACCAAGCTTATGTGTAAGTGATTAAGTCTATTCGAAACTTCGACATTTTTTCTTGGAATATTTTAATTTTGGCACGTAAGCCAAGATAGTTATCCTTTTAATTTCATTCTTCTTTAGCCTAACAAGTTCCGATTTAACTTGACAAATTTCTTTGTAACCATGCAGCACGAGAAAAATGCACAGTAATTTGTGGAAAGTGGCTAGCGCGCAAGATTAAATTGCGTATACACATGAATTAATCGGAATCGGAAATGTAACTACGTAGTAGCGCACTTACCGTGTAATTTTTGCACTGTCTTTTATAACAGAGTTAATTTAAATGTGAAATGCATTTGGTAGAAAAACGAAGACTTAATCTAAGACGCAATCCATATTTACTCACGTTTATGGTGTGTAATAGTTTGTATCTTTGGACTAGAGTCAGTCTGTTGACATAAACAAATAGACGTATATTTTACTTTAAATGCAACTTTCACCTTTGTTACTTACGGTACGTAAAAATCTGCATTGTTGTCGAGAAACTAAGATACCTTAAGCGCATCAACTTTCGGAAGGTGTTTTCACTATCAGACTTCACATAATTTTCTCCCTTCTTACAAAAAAGTTATAAATGCGTTTTCCATCACAAGTAACTTAATTGTACACAGAAAAAGTCAGGAAAAATTTAGTAATCTTCTCTAACACTGCTCTAACACGCATGTGGCTTCTTCTTCCTCGTGTTATTTGAAATCAACAGAGCTTAAGCCAATAACAGAGCGTTTTTGATCACGTGACCTAAACTTGAAATTTAATTATATTCATGCTATAATTTCAAAATTATAACAAATGTTTTGTAAGAACAACGACGGAAAATTCTATTTGAACATTACAATCATCCAGATTGAAAATAATTCGAACCCAATTTTAAACATAGCATAATAGCCTACTATATATGCCACTTCCAGATTTGGTAACCCATTTCAATGTGTAACTAGGAAAAGGGGAACAAAATATTATGTTCTCATTAGACTGATGTATTTTCTCGGTACGTCTATGTTAGCAAGAATACTTTTGCTTACTGTCCCATTCATTTCATACCAGATGAGCTACAGTAAAGCGTAGCCAGGTTTACCTAGTTAACATGAAAATTTCGAATGTTGGTAAGGCAACAAAATTAGAAGAAGTAAGGATGGTGAAATTAATAAAATATTTCGAAATGAAACATAAATCATTTCTTCCGTAAGACCTATGATTGTAAAATCGCTCCTACACAGATATTAAATGCCAAATGAGTAATTAACCCTTTAACTATAGTGAACTTCTACAGACGTTCATTGTAATCGCACCTTGTAGAAGGTAGACTGCTGTAAAAGCTTGGGAAAAGGATTCCCCTCTGATGAACTTCCGTTTCTAATGACCACTCTGTCGACGGGACGTTAAACGTTAATTTTCCTTCTTGTTTTCGAGTGAACTGGTGCAGTCCTCTGGAGGGAAAGACTTTCCAAGGCAACTTCAAAAACAGTCCACCTCTGCAAGGCTATATTATTGTGGTATTTTAAGAAGTCAGCAGTTGTTACAGAGCTAAACGTCGCTCTCTGCGTGACATTCAAGTAAAAGCCGATAAACAACTGCATCGGGTGAGCATTTGATAAATACAGGACCTATTTTAAGGCGTTAATATCACTTCTCACTCTAAAACAAAATGAAAATGATCGCTTTCCAGTGAGTTAGTCACCGAAAGTGACATCTTTCCAACATTTCAGCGTATTGTAACAATTACATATCGATAATTATTGTCCGCGGTGGGCGTCAGACTAGAACTACGAACAAACTATACCAACTGCGAGATACTATACAGTAATCCCATCTCACGCACTCTTAGGGCAACCTCTTCCTGTTTCTTTCGCACCTCTGTTTCTGGGAGACCGGAAACTGGAGAGTTCATTCATCAGATGCTTTTCACTTTTATTTAAACAGCATCACCAGCAGTTACACTGTAATCTTTACCAGGAGACCATACTTATGGTCCCTTTCGATTTTATAGAATGAATTACATATTCTAAACATTACTTTCGCGACTTTTTTTCTTGTCTCATATTCTTATCAGAAATGCTTCTCCTGTCACTTATAAGCTTGAATCGAATTATCATTGAAATTGTTCAGGTGCTTAATTTTTTCGCGGATGATCTATTTTTCAATCCCTGGAAAAGATTTATTTGCACGGTTCGTCTGATTGGAAACTATGTGCTCGAAACTTATGAAATATGTTTGTGAAGTTTGCATTTTGTAATCAGGGTAATTCTATCTTTACATTTCTGCAGTTATGTGTTAGAGGTGGTGCTAACGAAAAAATTCATAAGGAAAATAGTATTCAGGTATATAACATTAAAAAGTATTGTGCAGAAAATGTTAATAACGTCTCGTGATGCTATAGTTAAAGAAATCGATGAAGACTTATTCTTCTACGCTGGGTATATCTCTTCTCAGTCAACACAGTGGCAGGCTGCGCGCCGCGGCTTCGAAGCCGCTATCTCCGTCAGCGCTAAGGCAGCGCGAGGAACACAGACGCCGAGCAAACGTATTCTGCCTGTCGCTAGTCTAATGGAGAATTGGCAACATAGCAGAGTACGCTTGACAACTCTGTGAGTGGGGAGTTACTTCCTGGTAAGCACAGAATTAAGCTGATAAATTCACTTGATTTTTCATGTCATTTCCATTCAATAATCTGAGTGATTTTCACTTAAGGTGTGACATAAAGTTATTAATTCATATTTGTGGGTCCAGGAAATTCGTTCCATACGAAAATTGCAATCAATCTCTTCTTTTACGTTACGCTTGATGTGGTCTCCTAACTAGTCGGCCAGTAAGGAGAAACCAAATACCCGAAGTCCTCGCTAGCCTTCGGGTAACGTAGTCGGCTGCGAAACGAACGTGCTGTCAACTTTCGATGCCAATCGTGGTGAGAGCACATATTTTTAGCTCTTCTCTGACAGAGCTACAGGTATCCTGATTGAAAATCAATAGGGAATTTTTAACAAAACTACTCAGTCAAAAGGTGTTTATCTGTTTCCAGGACGGCATTCTCTCATATACTCTGAAAGTGACTTACAATACTCAGGTGGTTTACCGATTCCGTGCGTGTAGAAACCAATTCCTTTCGAGTTAAAGCTGTCACCGAACCATGTTAAAGTCAATTTGTCGAGAAATACATTTTCTTGACGGTTGGACAACTACTTCCAAACATGAATAAAAATTCTTAACATGAGACTAATATAATTTCTGTGTCAGATGCTTGCTTATAGTTAATCATTTCATTGAGCACCAAATTGTATTAACTGCGTCTAATCGATATGCTAAGTGCAGTTTCCGTTACATTGACGTAGTAGTATGGTGGATCGGTTGTAGTGTGCGTACGATTGCACCCTATAGGTGTATATTTTTAACTGGCACGACCATGTCTACTTCACCTCTTGTAACACCAAGTGAAGAACGTCAAGTTGCACCGTAGTTAACAATCCGCATTAAACCGAATTATTTCGCCATCAGTTCGGACAGAGCCGATTTATCGTTGCCAGTAACAGGCAGAATACCCGGCAACCAGTAACTCTGTCGCTCGAAAGCTTTTCTTATATTACAAAACTTTATTCTATTTTATAAACCAATGGTCCTTTAAGGTCATGTGTCTCGTATTGAATTTAACTTGAGACGTTAAAAATTATAGTGCTGGATTCTAATTCGGATCTCCCCTTTTTCGCACTCGACCCTCTCGGAATTATATAGCTGAATCATTTCGTTGCTTTCTCCAGTCTGCCGACTCCTCTAGGTCTCCACGAAAGGCACGTATATGGATTCGATTCCAGGTCCAGCACAAAATATTCATAATTTCATTTGACGCCCTAGATAGAGTACTACTAACAAAAAATTATTTTGAATGTCTCTTCGTGCCCTATGTACGCAAGCTAAGGTGTTGCGGTGGTCTTTGGGTAAAGCGCTTGAATGGTAACTGAAGGGTCGCGGGTTCGAAACCTAGTAAGATCACCGATTTTTTCAATCGGTGTTTTAACCCAGCATTCACGTCTCAACAATGTGTGTCATAAACCACACGTGGTTTGGATTCCACGTTGAACTGTAGGTCGCCTTTCCCGGTTGGATAATTGGGGCAGGTTAGGGACATGCAAGTCTCTGAAGTGGCGCACAGTTGGATGACATACACCAGGACTCTGAGCCACACGAAATTATTATTATTATAACAACGATATGTGCTGCTGTTACTAGTCAGACACGCACGCATCGTCATTCCTGTTGAGTTAACATTTGAGAGTTAACGTCCACTCGTGCTTAGAAAGGACACCGGTAGGTTCTGGGTTCGATTCCGGTGACGCATAAGGTAATTATATCCTGATTACAGATTCAAACGTGCCGCTGCTGGTGAAATAATTAGACTACTAACATCTGACTACACTTAGTTATCTTCCATTTAGATACCGGGTATGTAACTCAAAATCAAATGTTTGTAAATCTATGGGACCAAACTATTGTGGTCATCAGTCCCTAGGCTTAGAACTACTGAATCTAATATAAGGACAACACACACACCCCTGACCGAGGAAGGACTCGAACCTCCGACAGAAGCAGCCTCGTATGTAAGTCGCACACAGAACTGAGTCTGGGCACTTGTGATTAGGGACTTAACGGTGATTATTAAGTTCCTGGTTCAGTTAGAAATAAATAAATAAAAATATTTTAGAATTGGCATTTTATATGATTTGATTTGCCCGTTCTGATATTTGTGAGGGAATCTCGAATATTTCACACATCTTTATACTTCGTCAGCTGTGACAATCTTAAGCATAATCAGGTATCTATAACACATGAATGCATTGCTTGGTTAGCTATGGCTATAGGTGGTTGGTTTGATTACAGAAGAAGGTGTTTGTCATATCAAGTTCAAATATGTGTACAAATATTAGTTCAGGTATGAATGCGGAGAAAATGTTGGTGATACGCAGTTAATATTGAAGTTTCCATATTGCGTTTGCTGCTGTTAATTGAGTTTTTATTATATGGTTAGTTCTACAATCGGTTAATAAAAATCCGCTCGCCAGTGGAACGACGTTTCGCAATTGTGAGAAAACGATTTAGAGAACAAAAGTACTTCGAATTTCTACAGGACTTTAGGATTTCAGATACTATAGTAAAATCTGTTGTTTGTAACAATATTAAATGTTGTTCAAGGATTAATTAATGTTTTATGTGACGGAGTTTGTTATATGAGACTGTAATAAGTGTGATAATTCTTATGATATGTCATTGTAATAAATTGGATTTAATAAACGTTAAGGACTTAATAACGTGTTTCCCTTTATTTGCAAAATCGTGGTGTTAATTTACAACTGGAGTGATTGCCATAAAGAGCGGTTGTCTGTAGTGGTTCCATTTTTAATAGTCGAACGACTATACCGCGGAGCGAGCAGAGCACCCGCAAGACACGTACGTTAGTTGGGTTGCATGCACATCAGGCGAAACGCAATTCAGGTCGTTCGGATATTTTTGCGCATGGTAGTACATGTAGTGTCAAGGATAGTGCTATTCGTGTATGAAATGGGTAAGGCGCGCAATCTCAAAGAGAATGGGACCATGGATTTATTTATTTATTACTTTTTCAGCCAGAGCAGATTAGGGCCTTGAGGACCTCACTTACATCTGACCAGGAAACAACCCATACTAAAGATAATACAAAAAAATCAACTAACAATAAAATAACTCTGACAATAATGATAATAAAACTAGTGGTAGTCATAAAAGGTTACAGGGAATTTAAAATAAAATAGTTAAAACATGGAATTAAATTTAGAGGGACAAAACTAGAGAAGGAGAAAGGAAAAATAGTGACAGAGGCTCTTAGAAAAGATCGGGAAATAGACAGGCATTGGAAAGAGAGAAGAACGAAAAGTTTGAAGGGTAGCGGGAACTGGCCAGATTAAGCTGCAGTGATATGGCTGTTGTGACAGTATGTGTGCCATTAGTTGGCTTTTGAACATCGGGAGGGATCTGATTTTTCTGATATTTTGAGGAATATTGTTACAACGTCGAGTTCCTGGTATAAAAAAAGATTTAGAAAACAGGGCAGCATTGTGCGATGGTACAGAAAGGATTTTACTTTGATGGGAACAGGTAGTTCTGTTGTTCTGCTCAGATAAGAAAGTTGACGATAAACCGGATGGAGTGTAAATATTAAGAAAACTATAGCCCAAGCAAAGCGTATAGTAATCTCTACGTTTATCAGCATGAATCCATGACAACTGCTTGTAATTGGTCGAAATAGCGTACGTCGCAAATGAATCGTATGCAAGCATTCATCGACAGTTCTAGAGTACGTGAGCTCTCGCACGAAATTCCTTCAATAACATCACCATTGTCCAGTATAGAGAGTGTCAGTGTCTCCACGAGCTTCTGAAGAGGAAACACTTTTCTGTCCCTCTGTACAGAGTGACACTAATACCTTCTTACAGACTGCCGTGTGATCAGTCCAGTTTAGCTGTTGGACAATAATTATTCCTAACCTCTTTGGTGAGGAAGGGAAGGGTATAGCTCTGCCGTACAGGGTTAGTGGTGGAAGAGATACCCTGTATTGCTGTGTAATGAGTGTCTCGTGAGCAACTAAAATTGCTTGCGTTTTATATGGATTTAATGTCATGTCGATATTTTGTGCCGACTTTTATAATAAGGCAAGCAGATCAGTAATCATAAGCTGAATTGTTGTGTACAGATCTCTTGGGCTGATAGTTGGATATAATTGAAGGTCATCTGCGAAATGTTGGTATTGGCAGTGAGAGAGAATTGTTGACACGCAATAAACACGCAATGAGAAAAGTAATGGACCCAGCACTGATCTTTGTGAGACACCTGATAATGCATCCCTTCACTGTGATCTATTTGTTCCTACCACTACACACTGCTGGCGGGATTTGAGATAAGAGCGGACCCACTGTACGGCGCATGAAATATATATAAAGTTTAGAAAATAGCGTATCGAACTCTACAGTGTCAAATACTTTGCTGCAATCCAAAAACCAAATAATACTTATCTGTTTTTGATCCATAGCTTTATTCAGTTCATATGTCACTTTCCTTAGGGCAGTCGTCGTGCTGCGATTTTGGCGAAAGGCTGACTAATATGGATCTAGAAGGTTTACTGTTAAATAATTAGTAATCTACCTATGAACTAATTATTCTACAGCCTTCGACACTGGTGGTAGAATACATATTGGCCTGTAGTCGTAAGGTTGTACTGCAGAGTCATTCTTAGGTAGAGGTTTTATAAGTCCCTTCTTCCCGGCTGCTGGGAAAGTACTAGATGTTAAGGAATTGTTTAACATAGCCGTTACTATGGGCAACATAGGATGGGTAAGAAGGCTGATCATTTTCACTGTAATGTTGTTGTGACCTGCGGCCGACGAACGAATCCGTGCTATTGACTTCCTGACAGTGCTAGGGCTAATCGCTGCAAAAAGAATTTTTCGGTCCCATTTGGCACCAATACGTTAAGGGATACAATGGTTTATGTCCACCCTTAATACTCCGTTCGAACAGCATCATGTGAAAGTTGTGAGGTGCACTGCTCTGGTACTTCTGGAAAAATCGCAGGAGAAGTATTACGATTCAGTTATGTAGCTAATCTGTCAGTGCGTAGATGTCTCACATGAAAGTTCATGGTTTTCAATGGTTTATCGTTGGAATTTTGTAATCGGAACGTGTATGAGGCGACTGTTTGACTCCCACTCCAAATTAATTGTTAATTTAGATTTTCTTTCATTGGTCAGTTACCGAATTTGTATGATATGTCACAGGTATTATAATTAAAACGCTTTTGCCACTGCATTAAATTTGTAAGGTGGCAGGAAATTTCACCACCTTATTTGCTATGTTTATGTATTAATAATAATATTAAGAACATGGATTTATCTCTTTGATTCTGGATAATTTGAAAGCATAAATAGGTAGTGTGAGTGAGAGTATTAATGTTGACTAGCTCACTGAGAAAACTGCTTGATGCTGATAGGAAACATTTAATATTAACACTATTCGCATGTAGTACTTATCCTGATTGGAAACTAGAACACAGCCAAGTCAGCGAGAGACGCCGGCAAGTGGCGAGGGAAGCCTAACGGTACCTCGAGGGTGAGGCGTGTTGACCAGCTGGTGAGAGGTAACATAGGTCACTGAACGGCCGATGGCCGATGCCACTTCACACTAAAACTCTCGGGCAACGATATGATTGGGAGGTGATTTCAACCATCAAACGGTCGAAAAGTTCTAGAAATTTCTAGAAGTCTCTACAAGCTTTTTTATGCGGGGAAGGTGTTTGTAAGTACGTAATGGTGGTGGAGAGAGATTTGAAGCTATAGCTGTGTTTGGCTCTTGAGAAAACTGTCTGGTGAGACTTGTGGCTTGCTGAAAAGTAAGTCAGGGATTTGGTTAGCTGCGCTCGTGGTGCTAGGAGGCAGGTGGGCAGTTGCTAAGTGTCCAGTGACTTAGCTCACAATTAGTTGCAAGTGTAGATTGCATTGCTTGACGTATTCATAATTGCTTCTCTGTGAGCAGTGGAACAAAATTATTACTTGACTGCATTGTATTTGCATAAGCTTGCAACTGAGCTTTCCCTCTGCTTCTGGCCAAGGCAAGTAATTTCCGATATCCTGTTGTTTGAAACCTGAGTAACTTGGAGATTTTTGACCGAAGTAGTTCGTTCACTGTGTAGCCAACGTCTCACAGCTTCAGCTACACGTCAGGCCGACACATCGACGGTAGCCAGCCGCCTCTCTATTTATCAGAACAGTATTGGGAATTGGTGATATACGCACACTGCATTTGCTACAGCGCAGTTAAAGATAAGTGTCCCTTCCACCAGTTGGCTGTATTCTTGGACTTCTGTTTGTATTCTTTTCCGAGTTGGACAGCGACTTTTAATTTATTTTTAAATAATTTTAAAAAAATAACACGTCCTCAGTATCAACCATTTTTTTCAAAATAGGTCGAGGTTGTGCCATTATTGTCAGAGATTCATTACTTTTGTATCACAGTTCATTTTTGACTTTGTGCATCGTCCTTTTTTTTACAATTAAATTACTTTATAGGACATTGAATCCTCCGATTTCTTATTTAATAGGAGTAGGAATCCCAGCTATGACGAGTGGTAAGATATTGCCTAAAATTGAAATTAAGTGTTTTTGTTGAATAATTTTCTAATTGAGATGAGTGAGTCATATTTATTTTTGTAATGTTACCGCAAGCCTGGTGAAACACACGCAAATTACCGATACTGCCGTTCATTTCATAATAATTACAAAGTTAATGAATTTCGTATGTTGTTTTAATATTTGAATTAAGTTTAATTACTGGAACAGAAATATTTATTTCATAAAATACATCTTTAACACCATCGGCCGTTTATTAAAAACCTTATAAATCGACCAGTTTCGGTCAATAGACCATCTTCGTAGATAAAAAAAGTGTTAAAACTGAATGGTAAAATGCATCCAATAAAATACATCTAGTTGAGACAAACAGAAGTCAGTTTAACTAAAAATATTAGAAAAAAATACAGTGGTCATCTTCGATAAAACCTATCATCAACACTACATAAAAGGTATGAATAGACTACGATAGTAGTACATACAATTGGTGATTAAAATTAAAGGGTCGTCACTCATAGTGGTACAGTATAATCAGTAACTGTTAAAAAATAGTTCCAAATTCGTCGAGAATGTTTGAAAAGACATATATTGAGATTATTGTTCTGAACAGATTATGTGACAGTACCTACCTTGGATTGGCAGTTTGACGCGTTCGTGGTGGCCAGGCAACGAGTCGGCGGACCGAGAGCCCGGGTGTCACGTGACTCGTAAAAACACAGTGGGTATGAACCAGGCCGGTAGCTGTACTACTAAGGCGGATAGCGAGGCCTCTGCTAAATACAGAAGTAACAGAAAGAAATTAAATCGATCGGTGGTTTTCATTTTTCTACATAATTGTATTAAAGAGAACAAGACACACTTTACTATGGTGAAGTGAACAATGTTGGGCTTCTTCCTGTGGGAGATTTTTTTTTTACGTATTGAGTAGAATGGACTGAAGTCAGAGCCCTGCCATCAGATTGTACACTCAGCGAGCTTGTACTACAGCTCTTACACACTAGTTCGCGTTGGTTTGAAACACGCAGGCACTCACAGAGCAACAACGATGTACCGTTTAGGGATTCCATGGTGAACTTGTATAATGAAGATGAAGCGAAGGAGGAAGCGAATGAGGTCTATTCAGACCTGTTCCACTACAATGAAAACAATGTATCAAAGAAAGCGCTGTCGGCCGCGGTGGCCGAGGAGACTGAGGCGCTCCAGTCACGGTCTGCACGGCCACTACGGTCGGGAGTTCGAATCCCCCCTCGGGCATGGATATTTGTGCCGTCTTTAGGATTAGCTTGTTCATAAGTAGTTTGTAAGTTTAGGGACTGATGACCCCGTAGTTAAGTCCCATAGACTCTACAAACATTTGAACATTTTTGAAAGAAAGCGCTACTAAAGCAGACTGAGTTAACATAGTTTTCGAAACTCATTCACCAAAGACGACCAAACGTATATTCCAGATTTCGTATTACGAACAGAAGCCAGAATGAGTATCGTAAAAGTAGATATCGTCGAGTAGTGAAGCAACTGAAATCACTTAACAAGTCTTCTGGACCGGACCGTATACCAATTAGATTTCTATTTGATAATACTGATGCGATATCTCCTTACTTAACAGCCACATACAACAGTTCGATCAACAAACTATCTGTACCTAGAGACTGCCACGACCGAGTGCATTGAGGGGCTATGCTGTGATGCGCGAGGCCGCATCGCTGTCCTTTGGTTCTGTTGAGAGCATACAAGTAACGATATTAATTTGTACAATTTCCACTATCTGGCTTCATAAAGTGCGATTTTCACTGAAAACTTGTAAAACTGTTTTTTTGTAATAAATACTCCGGTGTTTTTTAAATCTTCATTCTTTATTTATCCAATAAACGTATCATCTATAACTAAATGGGTCATATTATGATACATTTATTTTCAAATCTATTTAATTCCATTACACACATTTAGTTACTAACTTCTTACTAAGATGTTTGATTTGCTTTGTTATTGTTTGTTTTGTGCTTGTTATGCTGATGTTGGGGTTCATATTGTGGAAGTACGTGTGTAGTAGTTGTTGTTGTTGTTTTTGTTGTTGTTGTGTGTGTGTGTGAGAGTCTGTGTGTGTACGTGTGTGTCAAACTGCAGTGTTTACAGTTGTGCCAGAAGATACAAATCTACTATTGCGGCCAGTGCTCGCCGAATAAATTCCAGTGAACGCACCCCTGGCACTGAACTAACCCTTTACACTGCAGCTTCTTGTGTTGGTGTCATATGTTATTTACCTCTAACCTATATCTATCTTAATTCTAGCGTCTTGTCCGGTTTGGACTGCAGCCAGTCCTGCTGGTCCCGGTTGTGGCGGATTCCGGCCATCGTTGGCGGCCATTCCACACCCCGACGGCACGGCTCTGGTGCAGCTGTTACATCCTAGACTTGATTTGGGAATTCATCACTAATGACGTCAGAGATGATATTTGTCATTTCATTTTAGATGTTAATGGTTTCTTCTGACTTAAGTAATTGTGTTGTATCTGTGTGTGATGCATTACCAGATGCTCATATGTAGGACATTGAAATACGACGTGTTCTGGAGAACCAGGCACTTAAATGTGATTTGCAGAGCATCCCACGTAGATGTAGATGTAGTTACCACAGACACACCGTGGAGTCGCCCGTTTCCCATACCGATGTAGATATGTCGGATATGGGCCATGACCAGTGAGAAAGTGTATGAGTCTTCGTGTTGGATTAACGTATGTCATCTGTAGCCTCTCCCTGACATCAGGTAAGAAACGGTGAGTTCTTGTTCCCACCTCCTCCTGATCCCAGAGTTCTTGCCAAAGCTGAAATTCTCTTTCTTTGTCTGCTGTTTTCCCTTTCTTCCATATTCCCAGTATCTCCTCCACCTTCTGCATATTCCCTGATTTGATCCAATATCCAGCAGCCAGCCCTGTTATTTTGATATCAATGGGACAGAGCACCATCAATACCAGGAGGGAGCTGCCTGGAGAAGTACGATATGCTCAAATGGAGAGCAACATGACACTTCTCTGCAATCTTCTGTCATCGCAGGCGCCACCCTGTTGAGTCTGTGAGCCCAGCTGTCAGATCCGTAGCCCATTATCGACGTCAGAATGCAGTTATGATACAGTTTGATGAGGTAGGATGGGAGACGAAATCTTTGGTGCCGAATCCCTGCAAGCCTGTTCAATGCTACCATGGCCCAGTCAGCTACCGCGTCGATATGGGCCGCGAAATTCTAGCGATCGTCGAGAATCACCATTGGCCTGATTTCTACGAATTACTGGTATCTCATTTATTCTAACTGAGGGACTTCTTATCAGGTTTCTTTTTCGTAATAGGTATTCGCTCACGCAATGCCGTCATCACCATGACTGGATGGACTGTCGATTTCCAACACGTACTGGAAGTACATATTTACACTCCTGGCCATTAAAATTGCTACACCACGAAAATGACGAGCTACAAACGCGAAATTCAACCGTCAGGAAGAAGATACTGTGATATGCAAATGAATAGCTTTGCAGAGCATTCACACAAGGTTGGCGCCGGTGACGACACCTACAACGTCCTGACATGAGGAAAGTATCC
This sequence comes from Locusta migratoria, assembly GCA_026315105.1. Lineage (NCBI taxonomy): Eukaryota > Metazoa > Arthropoda > Insecta > Orthoptera > Acrididae > Locusta > Locusta migratoria. The sequence continues at coordinate 41,181,846 of CM048748.1, forward strand.
AACCGATTTCTCATGCACAAACAGCAGTTGACCGGAGTTGCATGCTGAAACATTGTTCTGATGCCTCGTGTACGGAGGTGAAATGCGTACCATTACGTTTCCGACTTTAATAAAGGTCGGATTGTAACCTATCGCGATTGCGGTTTATCGTATCGCGACATTGCTACTCGCGTTGGTCGCGATCCAATTACTGTTAGCAGAATATGGAATCGGAGGGCTCAGGAGGTCTATACGGAACGCCGTGCTGGATCCCAACGGCCTCGTATCGCTAGCATCCGCAAGGCTGCAACGGATCGTCCAGCAACGTCTCGATCCCTGAGTCAATAGATGGATGCGTATGCAAGACAACAACCATCTGCACGAGCAGTTCGACGACGTTTGCAGCAGTTGACCATGTTTTTCATGGACTTGATTCGATTGATTTTAGCTTTGTTCTTAGCGGGGTTAACTGTCTTTGTAAAGATATCCTGGACTATCTTAAGGTCCTGACCAGGCATGGGCATCAGGAGACGGCTGTGCCCTGCTTCTGGACCTCTTTCTCTATATTTTCTCTGGTTGAGAGGGGTCTTGGCGCAGATTGCGTCACTGCCCCGCGTAGGTCTTAGCAGATTGCTTCCTCAGCTTTTCATTCTCAACCCGTCCTTCAAGCCTGGATTGCCGGATGACCCATTGTGCTACACTAGCCTTCATCTTATTTACTGCAGTCTTATTTACCTTTCCTTTGTTATCAATTGCGTCAAGCATGAATGTTAGCTTTCTGAGCCACTCTCCGGCTTCCGTCAGCTTTTGGTCCTCGGCCACTGGGGCCGCGGAGTCAACACCATCATCCGAGCCCCCCCTTCCCCCCCCCCCCCCCCCCCCCACTATGGATGAAGAGGCCTGACGGGACCCGTTTCCTTTATTCTCAGACATTAAATACTCCGTTTATTCGAAAAATTACAGTAAAACACTAGGAGCCACAGTTTAGATACATCCGTAACGCGCTTTCGGACACTACAGGACACATGATCGCGGTAAAAATAGATCATTTCATGCGTATCTTTAATGCAAAGTAGAAAACGAAGTGACGACGTATTTGATGGATTTCGTATTTACACTTTCTTAATTTGAATGTTTGCTGGGTAAATAATACGCCGCATTGGAAACATTTCCGAAACACGTAATTTAAGACAATATATTTTGAAGTAGAGTATCCAGAAGTGCTAATTCAATATATTAAACATTATACCTGTCGCTATTTCAACAATATATTCCACTTACATTTCTGAAAAATCTTGAAAATTAACTTTTGAATCTCTTATGTATTATTAAAATTGCTAAAATAACAATTTATCTTCGCAATCATAGCCTACCGAGGCCAACTAACGGCCTTCTGGAAACCTCAGCTACATTCGACGCAATTACCGAAAATTCGGGGCAGTCCGTGGGATAGCAGTCCTCCGAAACCTACTGAATAACCATTTTGACTACCGAACAGAAATTGACATCACGAATTAGAAAACACTCCGACAAACCGAACGGTGCTGGCCGGGTGACACCGATGCAATCTATGTGATGGTGGGAGGCCAACAGTTCCCCCTGCTGTGTTTCGCTGCTTCTGACGCTCACTTCGACGTCAATATATTTTCTGTCTCGTCTAGGATCAGAATACGGGCGGCAAACGGAAATACACGTCATGTAGTCTATGGAAATGGCTCACCGGTAGAGGCCGAGATAGAGTCTTCGCTCTTACTGAAGGTGGAGGATGTTTCATCAGAAAATCTGGTAGAAGGAATGGCGTGCCATATACCACTGCAAACAGATAGTGGAGGAACTACACTGAAAGAGGCACCACCAACAGAGCTCCTGGCTCAGGCAGGAAAAGAGTGCGCTTAAGGCAGAAGGACAGGGAACTAGTGTATAAGAGCAGAGAAAATCCCTTTCTCAACACGAAACAACTTCCCCGGCTCCAGTGAAGACTGAGAAACGCTGGACTACATGAACGACGGTACGCCCAGAAGCAAGAGCTCAGCTCAGCTGGCTGTCTTGACCTCTACGTATTTTCTTTTCAGTGGCGAATACTACGAACAAACGGAGGGAGTCGCCATGGGTAGCCCACTCTCCCCTGTGGTCACAAATTTGTACATGGAGAATTTCGAGGAGGAAGCCCTGGCATCATCTGAATGGAAGCCCACTTGTTTTTTCCGTTATGTGGACGACACTTTCGTCATCTGGCCACATGGTATGGATAAACTCCTTGACTTCCTTACACATCTGAACTCCATACACCCCAACATCAAATTCACTATGGAGACTGAAACGGAGGGTAAATTGCCGTTCCTTGACGTCTTGGTCAAGAGAAGTGCTGATGGCACCCTGGGTCATAGTGTATATCGGAAGACAACGCACACTGATCTGTATTTACACGCAGACAGCTGTCACCACCCTTCACAGAGAAATGGGGGTACTTAAAACTCTAGTACATAGGGCTCGCACTATCTCCGACGCAGAGAGTCTACCCCAGGAATTGGAACACCTGAGAACTGTATTTCGAAAAAATGGGTACTCAGAGTGGCAGATTCAGCGGGCTCTCCGCCCAACCACTACAACACAACCTGTGGTAACGGATGAAAACGCAAGGGAGGATGTAGGCACTGCGTTCGTTCCATATACCGGCGCACTCTCAGGGAAGATCGCCCGCATTTTGAGAAAACACCAGGTTGGAACTGTTTTTTGTCCGCCGAATAAAATTCGTGCACTGGTGGGGAGCGCTAAAGTTGATTTCGGTTTGAGGAAGGCGGGCGTGTATCAGATTCCGTGTCAGTGTGGAAAGTCATGTATTGGACAGACGATGCGTACCGTCGGAGATCGATGCGTTGAACACCAGAGGCACACACGATTGATGTATCCGAGCAAGTCGGCGGTCGCTGAACATTGTTAGTCGGAGAATCACACCATGGAGTGAGATACTGGGACTGCATCGTTAGAGAGGCCATTGAAATTCGCACAAGTGAGGACCTCATAAACCGTGACTCTGGCTATAATCTTAGCAAAGCTTGGGAACCAGCGATTGGGTTAATTAAGAGTAAATCTAGCAAACGTAACGAAGTGACGACCACGGCGGACAGAGCCCTCACACCGACGTCTTCTCAGACGCCGGCGCAATCGGTTCCACTGCGCGGCCGCGGCGCGGGGCGCGGACCGCGGAGGGGTCGCTCCGCGGGCCGAGGGTATTTAAATGGCCCGCTACCGGGCTAGAACCCAGTTCCCTTCGAGCAGCCGTAGCGTGCGGATCTCCGTGCCGGCGCGTTTCCAGGAGCTCAGTCCGTCAGTTCACCTGATGATGGCGACATGTATGATCGCCGAAATATTGTGCCCGTTAGACACTATAGACCGGCAGTACACCCGTGGACATTTTGATTATCAAATACGCCGGGAGAAACTGAAGAATCCCTTCTTTCCTGTTTATCTGTAGTCTCTATGAATCAGTTTTCTTTCATATCTGGATACCTGCAATACATACTTCTTTCTGTTAAAATTCGTTTCTGTTTTTTCCGTTCTCAGAAAATGTGCGTCGGCTTAAAGAAGAACCAAACCTCACCGTGTAAGCATTGATTCTCCGTCACAATGGCCATTTCTCCTCTTTGTGCTGGGGTATATAAAATGTTGCATTCAGCAGAGGAGGCTGATGATTGTAATTTAGGAAAAATACTTCCCCGCGTTTAAATGATTTCCATCTTTACCCTTTTTCCATATCCCTGACACAATCGTGCACATTTTTTGTTAATACAGAACGAAATGCCCTTCTTTGAACATTTACGACGTCCTCCGGCATTCCTACTTCGTATCGCGTACCGTGAAGTACTCAGGAAGAGGGCGGACAGACTGTGTGTTGTAGGCGGTAGCTTTAATTGATAAGCTGCACATACAACGTATTTTACTCCACCAGAGAAACATAGTCTTTGAATTGTCTTCCCCACAATTTTTTCCATTTGACGGTAACAGTTTAAGTAAGCTCCATGGTGCTGTTTTCCATGTCGCATTTTTTACTCTGTGACTCCAATGCATCCCATCTGTTGCCAACAAATGATAACGCCAAGGACGCAGCTCTGTGAATTACATAATGACACAAAATACCTAACGTTGACCAACATATGGATATCTTCCCCATATTTCACAGTTCGAAATTTTGCTACGTAAACGCGTATCGTTTTGCTGTTGTACTATAATTCTCTTTTCATTTTTCATTTTTTTTAAATCTGTGTGGTGGCAGCCGTGCCACTAAAGAGAAGTAGTCGACACACTTTCGAGTTATCGCATGCACTAACGTTGACCATAGTAGCAAATCAAAAAACGTCTCCCGTCAAAGCCTGTCTGTCATCCTGAATGTTGTGAATATTTTATCTCCGATCCTGCAACTTGATGTTCTCGGCAGTACCCACTGCATACAGACTACAGGTATTTGAAATGCCCTCCACCGCTTTCACTCTCTCATTAAACCCAAAAAGAAGACACTGTTACAGATATTAGTTACTTCCCGCGTTTTAGAATCCTTTTTCTAAAACATAAATGACCTTTTTTTACAACTTTAAAAATTAGTATTATTGAAGATCTTATAGCAATACCTATACAACATACTTGAATCCATTCTTGGTTCGCTAAGAGACCAAACAGCTTAGGCCATCGGTCCCTACACTTATATGCAGGAGGATCTTCATAGAATTGACGCATGATGCAGGGAATGACAATTAAATCTCAATGTAGACAAGTGTAATGTGCTGCTAATATACAGAAAGAAAGATCCTTTATCATTTAGCTACACTATAGCAGGCCAGCAACTGGAAGCAGTCAATTCCATAAAGTATCTGGGAGTAGTCATTAGGAGGGTTTTAAAACGGAACGACCGTATAAAATCAATCGTCGGTAAAGCAGATGCCAGACTTAGATTAATTGGAAGAATACTAAGAAATGCAGTCAGAAAACAAAGGAAGTAGGTTACAGTACACTTGTTTGGCCACAGCTTGAATACTGCTCACCGGTGTGGGATCCGTACCAGGTGGGATTGATAGAGGAGGTAGAAAAGATCCAACGGAGAGCAGCGCGCTTCGTTACAGGATCATTTGGTAATCGTGAAAGCGTTACGGAGATGATCGATAAACTCCAGTGGAACACACTGCATGAGAGATGCTCTGTCGTTCGGTACGGGCTTTTGTCGAAGTTTCGAGATCATACCTTTACCGAGGAGTCTAGCAGTATATTTCTCCCTCCTACGTATATCTCGCGAAGAGACCGTGAGGATAAAATCAGAGAGATTAGAGCCCACACAGAGGCATATCGACAATCCTTCTTTCCGCGAACAATACGTGACTGGAATAGGAGGGAAAATCGATAGTGGTACTCAAGGTACCCTCCTCCATACACCGTCAGGTGGCTTGAGGAGTATGGTTGTAGATGTAGATGTACTTGATTGACGCTAAAGACGATACACACACCCATGCCCGAGGAAGGAGTCGAACCTCCGGCGGGAACTACCACATAATGCACGACATGTAGCCTGGGGCCGTGCAACCATATCCGTGCGGCCAAGAGATCTTTGATTACTCGTACTGTGCAGTGAGTACACCATTATGACAAAAACATTTATGCTAGGCCATCTGAAATTCGGTGGTTGGCCAAGCTGATTTTAACTTGTAATGTCTAAGATCCACTTCGGATTCAGGATGAAGTTAAAAGTGTTTGACAGCCGCAAACATATTCTCTTCACCCTCATAGAGCCAAGCAAAGAACCCAGGACCATGCTGTATTTCAAATCAATATTAAACATGTCTATTCACTACTAACTAGAAAATATTTGATCATTTCCATTGTTTCCACAAAATGCCAAACCGTTCCACGTCTCTATGAACAGTGAAATCCTAAATACTATCAGTGAACGAGAATGTGGTAGTTCAAACCTCGTCTTGAGGAGTCAACAGTGATGATATCCGCAAGTTTTAGAGTCCCAAGCAGCACAAAATTATTTATGTCGTTACTTCTAGCCGAACATGTGCACATTCCGCTAATGGTGAAGAGACATTGATTATATTATCTCCATTCGTATCTGTAATACAACAGCGAATGGCGCCGCGTTAGAGTGCCTACCGGGAAAAAATTAAATTGTATTTCCGTTTCAGGTCCCAATATAACGCTATTAGTGAATATATTAAATATGTGTCATCTTACTTTGCTTAATTAACTATTCATATCGGTAATTCTTTCTATTCCACAACTTTATGGCGTTTGACACCTGAGAGTTGTACTATATTACATAACTTTAGTGGTTATCTCCCAATATCAGTGTTAGCTTAAGCAATCCCTGGTGCAGTGCAAAATTTATTATTTTTTTCCCGGTTAAGACAGCAGACTTGTAAACTGATACTCATGAAAAAGTCACTATTTTACATCTTATTATACGTAATAGATTTTCGACCAAACACGTAAGCTTTGGTTGGTTAAGAGTGCGTTCAAATTGTTATCACGAACAATAAATCATCGTGGCTCTAAATGAGTGTGAGAAGATATATGACTTGTCACTTATCAAATTTAATGTTCAAATGTTTGTTAAGCTTATTGGACTTAACTCCTGGGTCATCAGTTCCTAAACTTACATACAGGTTATAAACTAAATTATATTAAAGAAAGCACAAACATCCATGCCCGAGGGAGAAATCGAACCGCCGACGAGGAACGGACTTGCGCATCGGAGCACAGTGACTTAATGCACTCGTCCACTTCTCGGAGGCTGAAATTTGATTCACAAGTGTTTTCTTCTCATCTCTAATAACATGTATTCTAATACAGGTTGTATGTCGGTTTTGGTTTACATGTGAACTGACTGCCATAAGGAACAACGTTCTTTAGTGCCTTTTGTGGTACCTATCGTCTGTAGTCAATAACTCTATTCTCGCACTCGAAGGAGAATGTTGGCGATTGGAGTTTCGTAAGTAGCTCATGCCGCAGCGATAAGCGCCGTTGTTGTAATGATTCCCATCCCAGATCCTGTATCATTTCCTTAACGCAGTCTCCCCTATATCGTGACAATGAGAAGCGAGTTGCCCTTCTTTGGACTCTTTCGATGTCCTCCGTCAAACCAACCTGATAAGGATGCCACACTGGGCAGCAATACCCCAAGAAATGACGGACAAGCATAGTTTATGAAGTTTCTTTAGTAGTTCTGTTACAACTTTTAAGGGTTCTGCCAATAAAACGCAGTCTCTGGTTCGCCTTTCCCACGACAATATCCACGTGTCCTTTCCATTTTATGTCTGAAGTAATAGTAATTCCTAGGTATTTTGTGGAGTTTATGGCATTCACTTTTCATTGATTTATCTTGTAAACAAAGTTTAACGGATTTCTTTTCGTCCTCATGTGGACGCCTTCACACTTCTCATTATTTAGAGTCAATTGCCAATTTTTACACCATACTGATATCTTATCCAGATCGTTCTGCAGTTTGTTTTGATCTTCAGATGACAGTAAATAACGGCGTCATCTGCAAACAACCTAAGAGGGCTGCTCCAATTATCTTCCTCCAGCAGAGGACCAATAACACTACCCTGTGGAACTCCCGATATCACCTCTGTTTTAATCGATGCCTTACCATCGTTTACTACAAAGTGGTCCTCTCTGGCAGGAAACCTCTTTTCCAGTCGCAAATTTGGGGCGATATACGATAACCACGTAATTTGATTAAAAGCCGTTTGTGAGGTACGGTGTCAAAAGCTTTCTGGAGTGAGTAACGAGCTAGATGTGTTTCACATGAACAATATTTTCTAAATTCGTGTTGACCTTGGATCAATTGATCATTCTGTTCGAGATAATGCATAACGTTTGAATACAGGACATGTTCCAAACCCCTCCTGCAAGTAGATTCCTCTTCCTCCTCGCATATCTACGGCTATCCCGTGGAGAGCACTCGCATTTGGAAGCGTCACGGTCGGTACTGACCACTCTCCATTTAACTGGATTAAGGGATAGCCAGTCCATTATCTCCATACCGGGAAACTACCGCAGTCCTGGAAACTGTTAAACTGGCGTTCATAGCAACTGTCTGCTATAGTCTACGAGCGCTGTGTGGTATTAAGTCGTTACGGTTATATCTTCCAAAAGTAATGCGGCATTTGCTTTTTTATTCATTTACGTGTGAGATAATTTAAGGGAAAATAAGATAGTAATTATTAGTCTCACATGTGACACATGTCATCAATCGATTTTTCTTTTGTAATGTTATCACGCGTATGGGTTGTTTAAAGATGAGACTTTATATACATTCGAACTTATTGTGGCGAAGCATTCCGCCAAAGATAGAGTGGCAGATGGAATGTCGAGACCAAAGAGGCTATAATCTACGGAGATGGCGTTATCTATGCTGAGAACAGGCACTGGTTGAAGCCACAGGAGCCATGCTATTGTCCCCAAAACAAGAATTTCCCCTCTAAAATCCTGTGTAAATATTGCCCTCTTTACGTAAAGTCACTAAATTGTTATATCAAAGTATTTACGTAGATATGACATACATTTCAATGACTAGAACTACTTTACCACACAGTACGGTCAATGTTTTGGGCACAAACAAATGTCAGACTGTGCATTTATCTGGATTCACTTTTCCAGTGTTAGGGCATCTCCAGAGATTCTAACCTCATTCGTCGTGACTGTTCGTGAAATAGAAAGTCTGTGCTGAGGCGCCCGGTGTCGTGTGTAATCTGTGATACGCTCAGCGCGCCGGCCAATCATGTTAGTTCTCGGAGAGTTTTAGGCCGGCACCACGCAAGGTTTAAAAGTTTGTAAAGCTTATGGGACTAAACTTGCAAACCACTTATGAACTAACTAATACTAAAGAAAACACAAACATACATAACTGAGGGAGGATTCGAACCTCCGACGCGGGAGGCCGCGTGATCCTCAACATGGAGCTCCAGACCGCTCGGCTGCTCCCGCACGGCACTCCGTAAGGGCAAGGGACGTTCTTCCGTCAATACTTGGTGAGCAGTCGCGTCAGAATGTTCACAGGCAGTGGTGGGTATACAGTCAAACCATGACCTTCAGTTGCCGCGGCTGATTAGCCGCGCGTACTGGAGCTTGGGTATTTGTGTTGTCCTTAGTTTAGTTTACCTTAGGTTCAGTAGTTTGTAAGCTAGGAACTAATAAGCAAGCTGTGTGAGTCCCATAGATTCACAAAGATTTTTGAACATGACCATCAGTTCTAGTGCGTGCCAGCGTCGAGTGAGTTGGATTCTCGTCTATGACGTCTGGTTAGTAGTTCCGTTATGCCGTGACTGAATTACCATCGAGTGATAGAACAGAACCTGTCAGATCTACTAAACTGAGACAACTTATTACTGTTGTTGTTGTTGTTGTGGTCTTCAGTCCGGAGACTGTTTTGATGCAGCTCTCCACAATACCCTATCCTGAGCAAGCCTCTTCATCTCCACATAAGAACGACAACCTACATCTGTCTGAATCTGCTTACTGTATCCATCTCTTGGTCTTCCCCTGCGATTTTTTCCCCACACACTTCCCTCCAACGCTAAATTCACAATTCCTTGATGTCTAAGAATGTGTCCTACCAATCTATCCCTTTTTTTAGTCAAGGTATGCCAGAAATTCCTTTTCTCCCCAATTCTGTTCAGTACCTCCTCATTAGTTACGCGATCCACCCACCTAATCTTCAGCATTCTTCTGTAGCACCATATTTCAAAAGCCTCAGGCCTCTTCCTATCCGCACTGTTTATCGTCCATGTCTCACTCCCATACAAGGCAACACTCCATACAAATGCCCTCAGAAAGGACTTCCTTAGGCCTAAATCAATATTCGATGTTAACAAATTTCTCTTTTTCAAAAACGCTTTTCTACCCATTGCCATTCTGCATTTTATATCCTCTGTACTGCGCCCATCATTTGTTATTTTACTGCCCAAGTAACAAAACTCATCTACCTCCTTTATTGCTTCGTTTCCCAATCTAATTCCTTCAGCATCACCTGATTTTCTTACACTGCACTCCATTACCCTAGTTTTGCTCTTGTTAATGTTCATCTTATATGCACCTTTCAGCACACTGTCCATTCCGTTCAATTGCTCTTCCAGGTCCTTTGCTGTATCTGACAGAATTACTATGTCATCGGCAAAACGCAATATTTTTAATTCTTCCCCCTGAACTTTTATTCCTTCACCAAATTTCTCCTTGCTTTCCTTTATAGCTTGTTCAATGTACAAATTGAATAACATTGGAGAAAGGCTACAACCCTGTCTCACTCCCTTCCCAACCACTGCATCCCTTTCATGCCCTTCAACTCTGACAACCGCTGTCTGGTTTTTGTACAAGTTGTAAATAACCTTACGCTCCCTATAATTTACTCCTGCTTTTTTCAGAACTTTAAAGAGTTTATTCCTAGAGAACTAATAATTTTTCTGAACTTCTTTTGTTAGTAACCGACACAACATTAGATGATTGGGTGTAGCATTCAAGAACGAAAATTTACTCTACAAGCAATGTTAACTTATAGAGGGAGTTAAGTCTATTCATAATTTATTAATAAAGGGTTGTTGTGGACTAATGTTGTTTTTCCTCTTATAGAATACTACGAGCACAACCTTACCTATATCTGTCTAGTTTCCCGTTGACAGTTGACAGGTCAGGTGGCGACAAAAGCATCTAACAATGACGGAATTGAAAGATTTAAAAGAGTGACACTGTAACGGTAGTTCAATGTTCTCGTTGTAGCATGGTTGTTATTAGAGTGCATAAAAATAAAATTTCTCTGCATTGTGCATACCGATTGCCAATAGTCACCAAAGTGGCTAATGATGTTATCACCCTCTTTTATTATTTGATCAGTAAAATATTAATGCTTAAGTGGTAGTTTTCTGTTAATATTGAGGATCGAGCCCCGAAAGATATCTTTACGTTGGCTAGGGTGATTGGGGGGGGGGGGGAGGGTTGCATGAAGCTCCTACAGGGAAATAACGAAGCGACAGAATTCTACGTACGAAGATTTAGCGGCCTGCCGAGACATAACTTGCGTCGTGTATCGAGAATGCGGTTCCTCCAGGTTGCGTCAGATGCCTTACGTAGATAAAATGATATTGAGATGCCGACGTTGGGCAAACGCTCTACGGATGGAAGACTACAACTGGACCCTATCAGCTGTGGTGGAGCAGCCTTGAAGGATGCAGGAGGCCACGAGACACACTGAGCCGGTACAACTGCTGACTCATCATGCTTTCGAGCAACGTGCACTCTGGTGAAGTTAATGGGCCGATAGCTGTTCCTTTTAACACGTTTTCGAACTGGGACGGTTGGCGCTTACCCGTCATTATGACGGAAACTCTCCCTCGTTCGATACGCGGTTGCAGATGTCCAGGATGTAATCTGGGCATGAATAGAGTCGTGTTTGGCAATCAATAGTGAATGCACACTCCTGGATCTGTATCGGACTATTGACAAGGTTGCTGAGGAATTCTCAATCGCCGGCCGCGGTGGCCGAGGTGACTGAGGCGCTCCAGTCACGGTCAGCACGGCCACTACGGTCGGGGGTTCGAATCCCCCCTCGGGCATGGATATTTGTGCCGTCCTAGTTCGTAAGTAGTTCATAAGTAGTTTGTAAGTTTAGGGACTGATGACCCCGTAGTTAAGTCGCATAAGCTTTACAAACATTTGAACACAACAATTCTCAATCACTGAATGGCGTGTTGTGGGATTCCATGTGACATGTATGGAACGACAAGCGCTTTCGTTACATCGACTCTTTTATGGAGGGAAAGTCCGTAGACGAAGAAATCCGAGCATAAAGTTCAGCAAATTGCTGAATGGGACGGTAGTTGCTCCATTCGTAGAAATCCGAGGTTCACCCATAGCAATATTGTGTTTACAGAAGTCTGGTGTTGCTCCGCACCTGCGATGAAGAATTTGGTGATCTAATGGTGTGAGACCAGTAATATGTAGAAGACAAAGATCGACTAGTGTCCAAAAATATTCAATAATACTTCCTCTGTCGACCGTTACGGTTCCTCACCTGAAAGAGTTAAGGGCGTTGATGTCACCCAGTTGTCTAAATGTTGTGACGATACGAGAAATCAGTAGAGCCAGTACGTTGTATTTCACTATCCGGAGGAAGGTAACAGCGTTGACTGTAGTATCTTAATTTCACTTTGTCAGCCCAGTCCTCTAATGTTGATCGAAGAGGTACAGGTTCGTTATAAATGGGACATATATTCTACTTGAAGTAACACAATCTGCAAACATTCAGTAATATTCGCAGTAGCCACAGAGGGCGGGAAACTGCGTTGGTGGAAACCTGAAATCCAGAAGGACAATACAGAATGTTTAACAGTTGTCGTAACTCATCCATTTGATGGAAAATAGCCACCACATGAATAGATCAATGAGATAGACTGTACCTGAGGATGGTCTGTTACCATGAGGTTGGAATCACTGACATCATTGTCCACCGTTTCTGAGGCTTCCGTGAGTTCAACGTCATCAAGGGAAACCAGGATCTCCTATGGAAATAGTATTTATCTGTTTCTTCTTTTCCTTCTCCTTTTGCTTATCTATCCACGGGTCTAAGAGGGGGGGGGGGGGATGGAGGGACTGAGGAGTCAAACCGCTTGGTCTGCTCTGGGTAGCACACTCCGAAAAATCGCTGTGGTGTAGTTTTATGAAATTTGCAAATACCTTGGATAAAAAGTAATAAAATACAAATAACATAAAATAATAACGAAATGTATATTATTTAATAAGCTAATTGAAAACTTACAATATAATTATATATTAACTAGCGATCCGCCAGGATTCCCCAAGGATGGAATTTCTACCCTAAATCAATAAAAATGGATGCGCGTATATATTTTATTTGTTAATATGTTCTCCGTAACATGATTAAACACAATGCATACTGTTCATATAAGACGCTTGGCATATTTATTCCGTATAAACATGGCTGACTGTAGATCAAAACTAACTTTAGTTCAGAATGTAAACTCTGCTCAGGGCTCGCTCTATTCTATAAAGCAAAACCAAGATTCGCCGAACCTGGTTCAACGTTGATCTGAGTCAATATGGAAAATGCATGACAACACTGCTAAACTGACTATATTAATTAATAACAATTAATATTAATGGATACACAGTATTTGTATTCGAAACTTTCATGTTTTAAAGATGGAAAGAAGTAAACCAGGGAAAGATCTATAAAAGAACTTCACCCAACACGAAAAATATTTAATTTCAGATATCGTTTTGGGCGATATAAGGTCACAATAGAAAGGGAAAAATAGCATATAGCTACTACTGCCTAGAAGATAAAAGAGTAGATTGATTGATTCAGAAAATATCGGAACATATCATGACTGTGTTGTGAAAATATGAAGAAAAGGACCACGAAAGCACTTGCTAAAGAATAATTATTTTTAGATTCTCTTTACAATTATTACTGCACATTTCAACTTTCATTAAGCCATACATATTCGAAAATTATAATGTGATATAGTTTGGCTGTTCAATAGTAGAGTAGAACACTCTGAAAGCTGACAGTATGCTTAAGTAATGCAATGGTATGTATTGATATGGTGGTATTATTACCTTGTATACCCAATTCAGTACAGACAAGTCTTAATAAGAGAGAAAAAATTCTTGAAATCAGAGTCTGCGACATATCCACTTTTTCATGTACTTTGGTTTCATCGGCAATTTGCTCACGTTTGTTCGCTTTGTACTATGTTGATCGTTTCGGCGTTGACTCAGCTTTTTCTGACACATAGTCTCCATCGTGTTCGCTTTCCACCTCCTTGTTAACAGTATATCCATAAAAAGGTTGTTGTGTTTTAATCATCAATGTATTTCTACATAAAGTTGTCATCGCAAGATGTGCTCAGTAGTAACCTGATCATTAAGAACTGTGCCGTCACTGTTACTTCTGCAAGAGAGCACTTATGAGCTGATGGATCGTTATTTGGTGCTGTCGTACTTCATAAATTCGTAAGCGCACCGGAAATATTCATCACAAACTCAGGGAAGTATGCTAGCGCTCCACGTGGCAGCGCTTCAAATAAAATGGATTGGCGGTTGGCTATTTCTCTGTTAGAGGGGCCACAGTCGTTCTTAGACCTAGAGGTAAACTTTTACGTATATCTCAATAAATGCACTGATCCGATCGCTACCAAACTTCAAAGGATCACCCGCTGGCCAAATATGAATATATCTCGAAGATATTTTCAAAATTGCTCCAGCCGTCTCGGAATTTATAAGGAACCTGCATACTGACGTACTTCATCCTTTCGGCAACAGCCGTATGAACTTGCGAGGGCTAATCGCTTCTGGTTTGCATAGATAAGCAGCAATCTTTCAGCAGTCGCATACACTTGCGAGGGCAATTTCTCGTGCTTTCGGTTCTTCTGCGACCTTTCGTCCGTTCGTTCTAATGCCGCTACTGCTTCCCATGGGTCTGGTGCGACATCCCTTTCTCCAGGCCGGATTCTCGGACGCCGCCCGGTGCCCCACCATCGGTCGCTCTGGGAGTAGGAGCTGCGCTTGTCGCCACCCCCAATGCCGCCTCCCAGCCCAGAAGGCGCATCGCCGATCCCCGCCGGGACACCAGACCGCCAGGGCGAGTTCTACCTACTCTTTGCGCCGCGTCATCGCCACGCGGCTCGCCGGGACGCACATCAGCCGTCGCCGCTGCTGCTGCCACTATGCTCACCATATTTGGTGACTTTTTCGCACTATCATCATTTCGTCCTTGCCCCCCTCCCGATTCCACCTCCCTGACTGTAACTCAGTCCCCATTCCTATCTTCCAGCCGCTACCAAAACTCTACAAGATTAAACGCTCCTCCATAGACACCATCTCCTCAACAAGCACCACCTCCTCCACCACAAAAAAGCCTTCACATCCCCAAATCACCGTCCCCTCCAGTCCCAATGGAAGCCACCTCCTTTCCCCATGCATCCTCCAACCGCCTCTGCTCCATCTCTAGCTCCGTCACCAACCTCTCCTTCCCCCTCTGGCACCTACTGTCCTTTTGTCCTCAAAAACACCAACTCCGAATTTCTGGAATCCCATGCCCTCAGCCTCCACTTCTGCCAGTATGCTCCCTCCACTCTCATCTCCCAAATCATCACATGAATGGGCTCTGTTATCCTTAAATCTCCTGATCAGAATTTCCCACAACCAGACCCTTCAAGGAATCAAACGATACCATTTTGGGCCTTGCACTCCTGCTTCCCACCACCAACCACGTCCCACCCCTCCTCTGCCGTCCACCCACCGTTACCACTGTGATCACGAAGCCTATACCTAGAGGGATTCCTGTCTTTTCATCCAACCATGTCACATTAACAATGCGACGGTCACCACATTACAATTTTTCACTGAAGACGCGATGTCCATCAATCCCTAATGGGACCCTCATTTATAACAGACCCCACCAGGCAGAATCACCCTGTGCCTTTTATCAGTCTTACCATTGCTCCCTATGTCTTACTGCTGTCTCCCTGCATTTGCTCACACATGGGTCGAAGCCATACTTTCGTACCTCCTGCTCACACGCCGCCGACCACTAACTGGTGGAAAGACGATTTGATTTTCGTGAATTTCTGTTAGAAATTTAGAAATTTAGAGGGCCGGAATTTGAAGCTGAGCGTAGTACGATCTTGCTGCCGCCTACTTACATTTCGCGTGGTGATCACAAAGACAAGATAAGAGAAATTAGGGCTCGTACGGAGGCATATAGGCATTCTTTTTTTCCCCGTTCTATTTGGTAGTGGATTAGGAAAGGAAATGCCTAGTAGTGGTACAGTGTACCCTCCTCCGCGCATCTTACGCTGGATTGCGTAGTATGTATGTAGATGTAGATGTAGATGACATACATTGATGTTCTGACTTTCATGGTGACCCGCCACATTATTTCGATGAATGTTGTAACGTACTTTCCGCCATGCACCTACGGAGGCTTACGAAAGGTACCCTAAAACTGCCTTGAGCAGTTAAACCGGCAACCCACGCGCATTGGAAATATTTTAGACCTTATAGTCACGAACAGGCCTGACCTTATTAACGATGTCTGTGTAGAGACAGGAATTAGTGATCATGATATTGTCATAGCGTCGATGGTGACCAAATTTCATGAACCAATCAAGAAGGCTAGGAGCGTGTTTTTGTTGGGAAGATCCGATAAGCAAATGTTAGGAACGCACATAGAAAACGAATGGGCATCGTTTCATTCCGGGACTATGGATGAAGAGGAATTGTGGACTAAATTTAAGAGCATTGTAAATAAAGGGTTAGAGAAATATGTGCCAGTAAAGACGATTAAGGATGGAAAAGATCCACCGTGGTATAATAATAATGTTAGAAAGCTGCTGAGAAAGCAAAACCTGTTACACTCTCGATTCAAAAAAGAACACGCAAATGATGACAGGCAAAAGTTAGTAGAAATTCGTGCGTCTATAAAAAGATCGATGCGAGAATCATACAATAATTACCACAGCCATACCTTAGCAAAAGATCTTTCCGAGAACCCAAAAAAATTCTGGTCCTATGTAAAATCGATAAGCGGGTCAAAGCCCACTGTCCAGTCACTCGTTGATAATTCCGGGTCAGTAATAGAAGAAAGCAAACGGAAATCTGAAGATCTAAACATAACCTTTATGAAATCTTTCACACAGAAGGACCGCACAAATGTACCATCATTTGATCAACGTACTAATTCCGAAATGGAGGACATAGTAATAGGTATTTCTGGTGTAGAGAAGCAGCTGAGAGAGCTAAATACGAAAAAGTCTGCTTGTCCGGATGGAATACCAGTTGGGTTTCACAAAGACTATTCTGCGGCATTGGCCCCCTACTTAGCTTGCATTTATCGCGAATCTTTAATTCAGCGCAAAGTTCCTAGTGATTGGAAAAAAACGCAGATGACTCCAGTTTATAAGAAAGGAAAGTGAACTGACCAACACAATTACAGTCCAATATCGTTGACATCAGTTTCATGTAGAATTTTAGAGCATATTCTCAGTTCGAATATAGTAAATTTCCTTGAAACGGAATAGCTTCTTTCTATGAATCAGCACGGGTTTAGGAAACATCGTTCATGTGAAACTCAGCTAGCCCTTTTCTCACATGACATCTTGCGAGGCATGGATGAAGAGCAACAGGCGGATTGTGTTTTTCTCGACTTCAAAAAGGCGTTCGATGCGGTGCCGGACTGCAGACTGCTAACGAGGATACGAGCTTATGGAATAGGTTCACAGATTTGTGACAGGCTGGAAGACTTCCTAAGTAATAGAATGCATTACGTTGTTTCGACGGCGAGTGTTTATCAGTGACGAGTGTATCGTCAGGCGTGCCCCAGGGGAGTGTGATAGGACCGCTGTTATTTTCTATCTATATAAAAGATCTGATGGACAGAGTAAGTTGTAATTGGTGGCCGTTTGCTGATGATGTTGTGGTGTATGGGAGGGTGTCGTCTCTAACTGACTGTAATAGCATACAGGATGATGTAGACAAAATTTCTAGTTGGTGCGAAGAATTGCAGCTAGTTCTTTAAATGTAGAAAATTGTAAAGTGATGCGCATGAGTAGAAAAAACAATCCTATAATGTTCGAATACACCATTAGTAGTGAGCTTCTTGATGCTATCACGTCGTTCAAATATCTAGGCGTAATATTGCAGAGTGATATGAAATGGAACGAACATGTAAGGACAGTTGTGAGGAAGGCGGACAGCCGACTTCGGTTTATTGGGAGAATTTTGGAAGATATACTTCACCTGTAAAGGAGGCGGCGTATAAAACGCTTGTACGACCACGTCTTGAGTATTGCTCAAGTGTTCGGGACCCGCAGCAAATGAGTTTAAAGGAAGACATAGAGGCATTTCAGAGGCGAGCAGCTATATTTGTTACTGGTAGATTCGATCAATGCGCGAGTGTCACGGAAATGCTCCAGCAACTCAATTGGGGATCGCTGGAAGAAAGATGACGTTCTTTTCGTGAATTTCTGTTAAGTAAATTTAGAGGGCCGGAATTTGAAGCTGAGTGTAGTACAATCTTGCTGGCGCCTACTTACATTTCGCGTAAAGATCACAGAGACAAGAGAAATTAGGGCTCATACGGAGGCATATAGGAATTCTTTTTTTCCTCGTTCTATTTGGGAGTGGAATAGGAAAGGAAATGCCTAGTAGTGGTACAGTGTACCCGGTGAATTGCGGAGTATTTATGTAGATGTATTAATTTAGGTTATCAGCTATCTTCATTCCACATTTCATTCAATTCCAACCCGCCTTTTCAGCGTGAAGAGTGAAAAACGTGTTAACCCATTGTAAAATACCCTCTGCCATGCACCGTACAGTGACTTCCCAAAGGTAGTTGATGCGTTAATTCAGGGTATAAGCTCTCTGTATACCAAATTTCATTTCATATCCGTTCAGCTGTTCCAGCGTGAAGAGATATAATATATTAATCCATTATGAGGTATCCTCCGCCACGCACCGTACGGTCGCTTACGAGAGATGGCTCTTGTATTAATGCAGGATATATGCTATCTCTATTATAAATTTCATTCTAGTCTGTCCACCCCTTTCAGCATGAAGGAGTAGCAAAAATATTACTAACCTATTGTCAAGTACCCACCGTCATGAACCATAAGGTGGCTTAACGAATGTTAGGTCATGTATTAATCAGGGTATAAGTTAACTCTGTTCCAAATTTCATTCATATACGTCCAGCCATTTCAGCGTGAAGGTGTAAGAAACGAATTAAATAATTCTGCAGCACCCTCCGCCATGCTCCATACGAAGTTATTTTAATATGCCTATAACCTTCGCGTCTGTGCAAGCAATGAGGTGACAAAGTTTTGTCGCAATCGGGTGTACGATATCGCCGTGCTTAAAATAGGAATAAGAAGATAAACCAACATTAATTTTTATATATTAGCATTTATGTATTTATTTTCAAATTCGCATTAAAACCATACGTTGGCCGCAACAAATTCCTTCTGCTGGTGGTTCTCACCCCAATTATTTGGTAGGCTTACGCTTGGTACGCGTCAAAGCTGAGAGCCAAAAAAAAAAAAAAAAAAAGTCATTTAAACAAGTGAATGAAGTATGCTCTCCACTGAAGCATATTTAAAAAAAATCTTACTTTAAAATGCTTAAATAAAATTCACATGGTGTGAACCACATTTATGTTTGAAGTGTTTCTTTGATTATTATCACCCTGAAAAACGTAACGTAACTTCCAGAAGAAGTTTGTCAATAGGAAAGGGAAGGGGATACTAGCTGTGTTGATAGCAAAATCCTTAATGGGGGACACTGCAATTCATGCAGTAAGAAGCTCAGACAAGTGCTAAAAATGTTGAAAATCAAATATTTCTCAGAAATGTAAATTTAAAAAGTTATGTTGGCATTTTTCACCAGAATAGTGGGAGATTTAAGGATAAAATAGATGAGCTTTTCTTTTTTAAGATGACACAGAAACTGTAAATGTAATAGATATACTATGCCTGTCTGAGCATCACATTGTCACTGGTATGGAAAATTTGAATGTCAGTGGATACTATTAGCTTCAAATGTAACTAGAAATAATAAGATAAGAGGTGGAGTTGCCATATATGTCAAAAGCTATCACGGTGTACAAAATTTAGAAACAAAAAGGTATTGTGTAGAGCAGCATATTGAAGCATGTGCCTGCAAGCTATAACTCAATTATGATTATCTTATAATTGTAACAGTATATAGGTACCTTTCAGGAAACTTTCAACTATTTCTGGAAAACTTGGATGCCTTGTTGTGCTATCTGTCAGATAGGGGGAAGCAAATTATTATTTGTAGTCGTTTCAATGTAGATTCACTGAAAGAGTGTAATAGGAAGAAAGACCTGAAACTTACTCGGCTCATTCATTCTGACATCTGTTATTGATTTTCCTACTCAGGTAGAAAAGGACAGCAGTACATTGATAGATAACTTTTTAGAGACCAAGATAAGTTTTACAGCATAAATGCTTGTCCCGTTGAGAATGGTCTTTCTGATCATGGTGCACTGCTAGTAAAAGTATATGACATAGCTCCGTTCGGTAATTCGTACAGTCCTCCAGAATTGTGCGCTCGATTAATGACTTAACAACTAAAAATTTCAAAGAAAGTCTACAGCAGACTGGGATGAGTTTTATAAGGAACATGATGTTATTTTAAAATATAACTTATTCACTATACATTTATAAAGGCATTTGATAACTGTTTCCCCAAGAAATTAGTTAAATTTAATTGTAAGAAACGATGCAAAAACCACAGCTTCCTAAAGGAATAAAAATATTTTGTAACCGAAAAAGGGAACTATATCTGTCCGCAAGACAGAATAATAACCCAGAGACAATAAAATATTATAAAAAACTACTGTGCTACATTTAAAAAGTTATTAAAAAATGAAAAAGCACATGCATCATGCCTGAGATTAGCTCCTCTGATAATAAAATTAAAACAATTTGGAATATTATTAAGACAGGGCAACCAAGAGCAGAGGAAGAGGTTATTACCATCAATATAGATGAAAACTTTATTAAGAAAACGTCAGAAGTTTAAGACATGTTTAATGATTACTTTTTAAATGTTGTAGAGAAAATAGGATCTAAATGTTCATTAGAAGGAGAAAGGCCATTAATGGAAGAGACCATACCCACACAATTTGATACAATTGTAATTCCACCCACCTCTCCCTCATAAATTAGGAAAATAATAAACTCTCTCAAGAATTGATGACATTTCAAGCAGGTTATTAAAAACTTGTCCCCAGGAGATAAGTAGGATTCTCAGTCATATTTGTAATAGCTCTATAAAGCAGGGTATTTTCCCTGATAGACTGAAATATGCTATCGTTAAATCTGTGCACAAAAAAGTGGATACGTCCGATGTCAACAACTAGTGCACCCTCTCACTTCTGACAGCATTATCCGAAATTTTTCAAAAAAGTTATGAATTCTCGAGTTGCTTCACATAGTAGTAAAAATAAGATTCAAACGAAATGTCAGTTTGGTTTTCAAAAAAGCTTTTCAACTGAAAATGCTCTACATACCTTCACTTACGAAATATTAAAAGCTTTGAACAACCGGACATAATTAGTTGGGCTCCTTTGTGATCTCTCAAAGGCTTTTTATTGTGTAAATCATGATATTCTTCTAAATAAGCTTAAGTATTGTGGTATGAGTGGGACAGTGCACAAATGGTTTAAATCATACTTAACTGGAAGAATGAAGAAAGTTGAAATAAGCAGCTCACATGATACAGATGAAATAATTAATTCCTCTAACTTGGGAGTTATCAAAAATGGGGTCCCACAAGGATCAGTCTTGGGTCCCTTGCTGTTCTTAATATACATTAATGACTTGCCATTCTTCATTCACAAAGATGCTAAGCTAGTATGTTATGCTGATGATACAAGTATAGCTATCACATCTGAAAAACAGGAATTAACTGAATAAATTGTAAATGATAACTTTCAGAATGTTATTGAGTGGTTCTCTACAAATGGACCCTCATTAAACTTTGATAAAACCCAGTATATACAGTTTCATACTGTAAATTCCATGACACCATTAACAAATTTAGACTATGAACATAAGTCTGTAGCTAACGTAGAATGACCAAACTTTTTAGGTGTTTGCAATGATGAGGGACTGAATTGGAAGAAACAAATTGAAGATGTCCTGAAACATTTGAGTTAAGCTACTTATGCTATCAGAGTCATTGCAAAATTTCGTGATATATATCTCAGTAAATTAGCTTACTACGCCTATTTTATCACCGATTTCATATGGGATCATATTCTGGGGCAATTCAACATTGAGTACAAAGTATTTATTGCATAAAAGAGTGTAATCAGAATAATTGCTGGAGCCCACTCAAAAGCATCCTGCAGCATTTATTTAGGGATCTAGGGATCTTCACTGTATCTTCACAATATATATATATATATATATATATATATATATATATATATATATATATATATATTCACTCATGAAATTTGTTATTAACAATCCGACCCAATTCAAAAGTAATAGCAGTGTGCATAGCTACAACACTAGGAGAATGGATGATATTCACTATTCAAGGTTAAATCTAACTTTCGCTCAGAAAGTGGTGAATTATGCTGCCACAAAAATCTTTGGTCACTTACCAAGTAGCATCAAAAGTCTGACAGATAGCCAACTAGTATTTTCAAAAATATTTAAGGAATTTCTGAATGGCATCTCCTAAAATGTAGAGCAATTTTTAGATGAAACATAAGAAATAATAAATAAAATAAAAAATAAAAGAAAAACAAAAAATGTAGTAAATAATCTATAAAATATTTATTATCACTGACTATCCTAAAAGTATCAGCTGTTCACACGGAGTAATGTCGACTCCAGGGGCCTCTGTCTAATGCTTCTCGCAATATCTTACCTCCTATCTCATCTTCTTCTCTTTCTTCTTTCAATTCTAGAATACTGCCTTCAAGTTTATCTCCTTTATATAGGCCCTCTGTATATTCCTTCCGCCTTTCAGCTTTCCTTCTTTGCTTAGTACTGGTTTTATAGCTTAGTTCTTGATATTCATACTGCTGCTTTTCTTGTCTTGAAATTATTCTTTTATCTTCCCGTATGCGGTGTCTACCTTTACCCAAGTTATACATTTTTCTACGGTCTTGCACCCCACTCTAGCAACTCCTACTTAGCCAGTCAGTATTTCCTGTCAACCTCATTTCTCAGACGTCCGTGCTCCCTTTAGCTTGCTTCACGTGTTGAGTTTTTATATTTTCTTCTCTCATCAATTAAGTTAAGTATATCCTGTGTTATCCACCGATTTCTATTAGGCCTTTTCGTTTTGCCTATATGATCCACTGCAGCTTTCAATGTCATACATTGGGAAACAGCATTTTAGGAAACAGCAATCTTAAAACGTTAAGTAATGAAAACATTACAGTCTAGATCGTAAATTGATCTTTTAATTGGCAACCGGAATCGGTCGTACAGGACCATCATCAGGCCTTTTGCAACTTGTTGATGGACTGTGTCGGTGGCTGGAGCAGGCAGTTGACGCCTTCTCCGGCCACTGACACCGTCCCTCAACAAGGTGTCAAAGGCCTGATGATGCTCCTGTACGACCGATTCTGGTTGTCAAAGGTCAACTTGCAAACTAGGCTGTAATATTTTAATTATTTCACTAGCATATCTCCCAGAGCTGCCATTCTTCTTCTACTATATTACTTTCCCCCATTTCAGACAACCCCTGCCTAATGTTCTTTCTGAAAATCTCAATTACCTTTGCTTCCTTCAATTTGTAAAGCTTCCATCGCCTTAAATCTCGTTTGGCTAAAAAAGTTTAATCAAATACAGTGGGATCAGCAGCGTATTGGCGCTTGATACAGGAAATAGCAATTGGTTCTTCTTGCGCCAGCGTTTTTACAAGGACGAAGACCTGAAGCAACACCACCTACAAGACAAGGTCTCACAACTGGCCGTGAATACGTCACACTTGAAGGCCGCGAACGCTAGCTGACTAGCCGACCGCTACGCAGGGGTGGGCGTGCCTCAGTGGCCAGCCAGTGAGCTGGCGGCCGCGGCCTGCAGGTGTGAAGGCCAGTTGTGCGGCCTTGTCTTCTAGGTGGTTGGCTGAAGACGGCTTTAACACGCCGATTCCATACACAGGTGGCCTTACGACACATGAATACAGAGGCTCATCTCACGATACGTCTAGTGCTCTAGTTATTTGGGTGAATATGTCGAAAAATACTTCAAACATGGTTTAACTGATACCAGATATGTTTTCGCATATTTATGTTTTTTTTCATGACAAGGTACGAGGCACCCGAAATTACAGGTTTTATAAGGACATGATTACACTTAATTGTAATCGAAATTCAAATATCAGTAATGTTTGTTATTGCGGATATGTGTTTTTTGTCTGTGAGGGGGCTGGGGGCAGTATTTTCCGAGACTAACCTCTACTATTGGAGTTAATGTGTTAACAATTGTTAAACAGGATAATAAAAACAATCTGTGCATAAATAACTGTAGACTTATAGTTTTTGTAGAAAGTTGTGACTCTAGTTTAGTCAACGAGTTAGAAAAATTTGTAAATAATTTCCTTGCTATCAGACTGGAAAAATATGCAGCAGTAGTGTTTTTTATTTTGTATTACTATAGCAACCGGTTTCCGTACTCCATTGGCACAATCCTCAGGCCCCTATTATGTAGCTGTTGGAAGAAATAGTTCGTTCGTATCGGCAATTTCTTGTATCTTTACAAGAAAGCCGCTGGATATTTTCATTGTGATACTATATACATCTTTTGTCCCTGCCCATACATTATGAAGCGAATTAAAATTTTCTTGCTTGTACAGCTTATGCTGTTTGTACAGCTCATGCTCTTTGCAGTATTTGAAAGCACTGTACAGCAGCAATAATCGTATCTGCTGAGTTTTCAGCACAAACGGTCTTGGTGCTTATACAGTACGAGCTAATTGGTCTATTGCGCACAGGGACATTGAATAGACACTATTGCAAAGCTTTAATCATCGAACTCAAAAGTCAAATTAGTTCAGTGAGATAAATTTGATTGAAAATAGAGTTGAACACAGGAATTTATTGTCAGTGTGTTTTTAATTAGTTATTTGGTTGCAACAAAGCGATATAGTCTGAGTGCCAAAGTACTATAGTTAATAAAATTGTTATCATACAAAAGTCAGAAGCGTTTGATTTAACATTGCAGATTACAAAATCATAAATGTTTTGTGTGCGTAATTCGATGTATTTACGATGTGTCATCCCTTGGTTTTCAAGTCAGTGTTTTCGGTATACGTTGTGTTGAGAGAAAGCAGAGTGTCTTCATTAAATTACGTGAAGCGTAGGAAAAAATTGTTATACCATCAGATAAATATACAGAACAAGAAATGCAAATTTCTTCTTTTTATGAAATTTATAAAAGTTTATTCAAGGTCACCATTAAAGAGCATAAGAGCAAATAAGTAGGAAAACCTTTGTGTGACCTTCTTTGTGTTATTTTTTGGTAGTGAACGTATCCCCTACTATTGTAACAGTATATTTCATCAGCTGTTTACGTGCAAATATTTCTGAAGGTTTTACTCAGCGTTGTATATGCCGCCACGGGTGGGCTACTGGATACTCTCGCTAGCTTGTTGTGACAATAGCTGTTTTCATAGTGTCTCGTACTGAAAGCACTTGTCAGAAGATCGCGGTAGGTTGTATACGCAACTGTGATGGATGGAGCGTACAAGGACTGTGCCTACCTTCATCAATGCTTTGGTCCACAAATATCTCAAGATTTTGTTGAAATAAACTGTTAACAGAATTCTGATAAAATTCAATACCCAAAAACCACAAAAACTAAAAATTTACTTTAGTAATATGAAATTTAGACTCACATTGCTGATTCTTTAGGATTGAATAAATCGGGTATGTTATTTATCAAATGACGACCACACGCTATTGTCATTTTTAGCAAGGCCTCATGAAAGCTGGACGCTATTTTTTACATAACATGTAATCATTTTTCTAGTAAGTACTTTCGGCACTACCTTTGATTAATTTTTTGCGGTTTTTTGAAATATTTTTAAAAGTGTTAGAATTATTGGTACTGTTAGATACTGCAGTCATTAATTCAGATGTATTTCCTATTCACGCATATTACCTGAATATGCATCTATTTGGTTGTGTCTAAATGAACACGTCTGAACAGCTATGCGATTTTATCTCAACATACCTGCTCTGGGGACTTTACATTATTGAAATTAATTTGTTTTTGTGTATTGAATTTTATCAAAATATATTTAAGCTGTGGTTGCCGTTCTCAGAAAATTGTTTGTTAATAGAATGTTTACAGTCGGCTCATGTAAGTAACTGTAACTTACGGCATTGAGACACACAATGGAACACCTGTCAACATTCCTTCATGTGACACTGTTTCCTGCGCATTACTGGCATAACACTCGTTAAAGTCTGTTAGCAACGAGGGAGGGAGGAGATGAGTTCTTTACGTCAGCCCTTAAAAATTAAAACAAAAATGAAACGTTGTTAATGGATGTGCTTTTTACCAACAGTTATTTTAATCAGGTATTCATTTGTAAGTATTGTCTATATCTTCAATTTAGCTATATAAATTCTCATACAAATGTCATAGTTCTCTCTAGTTGCGTTTTCATTTTGTAAAAGGGAAACAGTTTGTGCCTATCCCAGGTATTTTAGAAAAAGAGCGGGGTGATACGGGGCGGGAGCGTTTCGGGCAACGTGGGATGGTCAATACTCAAGTGTCACCAGCATGTCCCGTCCAACAACACGTATATTTCCCAAAAAAATTTGTACCTTCACAAACTTGTTGCAGAAACTGTTTCTACAGAATAACTATTAAATTACTCAGTTTTTTTTTTATCTCCGTTTTACTTCGAGAACTTCCACTTCTTACACTATGTGTATGGAAATGTTACAAGTACTACTCCTGAAATCAGTACTACACCACCGGTACTCGTGTCTTGTCGGTGTCACAGCAGGTTTTTCCTTTGCCGTGTCCGTCACTTCATCTGACTTATGACTTCTAAAGGTGATCAAATGCCGCCCACCACAGATAAACTATGGAACCACGAAATGCAGCATTCGTGCGTTATACGCATGTGACAGATTGTCGGGTACCATGGTGAACTCTGTGCCTTTTACGCAACAGGACACATTGTAACACTCCCCTCACTATCAGGTAGATTAATCACGTGACAGATTATCGTTGAAATGACCCGTGTGTTGCCTACAATAATGGTTGAACAAGGCTATCTTTACCGAAAATATATTGTGCAAACCAAAACAAACAAGTGAGGGAGTGTTGCCACAACGAACTACCACACCAGATAGCCCGTTTCTCCTACTCTACAGATTAGTAATTGAACTGATTTAATTTCGGAGCAATGACACTCACACAAGAGAGTATTGCCAGTTATAGGAAGTAACAAACAATGAAACAGTACAAATCTTAATAAAGAAACACGGTCGCCAGCCCAATGGGCCACTCAGAGTGTGTTATAATTAACCGCGACAATTATGAATGGGTAATCACACACGCTAGTGTTGCACAACGGAAGGTGGGCACACACTTTTGCAATTGAATATTTTTTACAAAAAATGATGTTTTGCTTTTGTCAGTTTATAGTAGGAAAGAAAATAAACTAAGTAATATTTTTATTTTTTTTTTTTTTTTTTTTTTTAATAAACTGGTTTAGCTCGGAAACCATGCTGGATCGGAGACCAACGTTGTGCGCAATTATCAACATCACCTCACTAACACTCACCTGCATGAGAATTACACAGTGGGCAGCAAAACATTTGAATGGCAGAATAATTAAGTTTACCAAAAAGAAAATACTCAAAATAACTTGCAACTAGATCACAACTGGAAAACGGCGAAATGCGAACCAACACAGCAAATCAACTTTACATATTAATTTTACACCAATGAAATATTAAATAGTACTAAACCAATTATTTAAGAATTAATTATCTTTTAATTTATTTACTTAATTGCGTCAACTTTGTTTTAAAGAAAGCAGTTCTCTCTTTCCAAAAGTTTAATACGTTGAAATTAGCTTTAACATTTAAACCTTAGTTAATTAAATTTTATAGTTTGGGACTGAATTTAATATTGTTTTCACTTTCAACGACACTCGGGAAACTTCTGGAGAGGTCAGAACCCTACTTGGTAACAATGTCTTAGGACAAAGAAGTGGTAGAAGTTATTTAAATTTTAGGTTCTTATTAGGTGTTGGACAGGTTGTAGCTTTTTCTCAATGTTATTCAACCTGTACACTAAGAAAGCTGTGCAAGAATGCAAGGACAATTTGGGAAAAAGAATTAAGTTTCAGGGAGAAGAGATTAAACTCTAACATTTGCCAATGACATTGTAATTCTATTAGCTGACGGCTTGGAAGAGCAATTGTACGGAATGAAAGTGTCAAAAAACCAATAAAAAATAAATAAAAATTTTGATGCGGAAGTAATTCATACGAATTATGGTCATTATTGCTGTTTCAACTGAAGTGCTCCTAACGTATTTGAAGTTACATCTCTACAGTACACAATCTGAAAACTTTTGATTCGTACAGTATGTTGATATTTTATTAAGAATGTATGGAACTCATGGTTCGTTGGGGCAATCTAAATTAGTTTGCACAGGTTTCCAGCCAAGATCGCGATTTTATTTTTAGGATGTCTGGTTTCGACGTTACTCAGAAGTCATCTTCTAATCTCACACTGTCACATCTCACATGGCTTTAGTTATATCCTCCCATTAGAACTTTGATGGTACAGTTGTATGCAGTAACACAAACGTCAAATACAAGCATTGATGGTAAAGTTGAACACAACATTAGATCTATGATACCAACATCGGTTGCACAAGAGTCACTAAGTGAAGGGTACCTTTTACGTACAAGGAAAGTACATGGGCTCGAACAAACATATCTGTATGAACGTTTGGTTACAGGATATCTACGTACACCTCAATGTGCTGGTGGGTGTCGTTTTTCTGCAAAGCTCTGCAACCATGCTCTAGATAGCACTGTAGATGTAATTGTAGACGCCATACGTAATGCAGATATGTTAACTATATCGTATATGATAATAATCGTACATGTTCTCCAGCGAATTGTCATCAAAAACCTTCTTCCCGAAAGACTGTTGTTATTCACTGCCACTGCTTCCATCGCCTTTTACAGCACTTACCGTAGCACTACAGCTTGCAATAAATTGTTCGTCACTATCATCCCTATTATCATTATTATGAGTTTGAAACAACAGTATCTAACTCATGCTCATATTTCTGTACCATAACAGATACGAGAAAGCATGCAAATGATTCATCTTCTACACTAATACCATCTTCACGAAGAAGGGTTCTTCGTAACTTCATCTCAACTAATCGAAATACAGTAGCAGGATTCATTAGCAATCGCCGCCTCATCTGACACTTCACCACAAAAACAACATCACAAAACTCAACTTCGGAAGCACACTGCACCGTCCTTACTGGCGAACCTACAGGTCAAAGTGCAATGCGGCATGGCACACGCAGAGGCCTGTAACGGACGACTGCAGAGTTTTGCAGATGCGGGAGTACCACTAGTGCAATAAGGGATCTTTACATTATCTCTCATGCGATTTTGGTGTATATGTGTTTGTTCGAGCCCTAGTACTTTCCTTGTTAGTGAATTTTGTGCAATCGATGTGAATATTGTAGATCTAATGATGTATTCAACTTTAACATCAATGCTTGTATTTCTCGTTTGTATTACTTCATACAACTGTACTTTGAAAGTTTTAATGAGATGATACAGCTAAAGCCATATGAGGTATGACATTGTGAGATATAGGAGATCAGAAGATGACGCATTAGTTACGTCGAAACCCGTCATACTAAAAATAAATACACCGTCTTGGCTGTAAACCTGTGCAATTTAATACGAACAACTATTGTCATTACCACTGTTACTTTTATAACCTGCAACACGCTCAGGAAACGGTAGAGTTAGTTTCTCTAGGAAAACGTCAATAAGCACAATGTCTACAATTGATACTGTACTAATATCCTTAAGGAATAATATTGGGATTGTACCTTATATAGTGTCACTTTTAATTCTACTTCAATGCTTTCACATTCACTTCAACTACTGTCACGTGTTACGGCACCACAATCTCTCACTAGTTTTGAGAACGGCATTTTGTAAGAATCGTGCCGTCGCAGACCAGAAAGAATCGTGAACGAATCGTAGGAACAGATACAAAAGGAACAGACATGTACTGCCATCTATGAGCAAGATGTAGAAGTAAGAATCGCGGCAATGCGGACTAAAGAATCGCGAAATAATCGTGAACGAATAGTAGGAATCGATTCACAATGTGGGATTGAATCGCAAGAATCGATTCCTAAAAAAAGAATCGTGTTGCCCAACTCTACTAGTTTGGAGAATGAGGTGAGAGGCTCTTAACCTCATGAGAAATTTCGCGAAGCTCCACCTACTGCCTAGTAGCGACAGGGGTAGGGGGTAGTGGAGGAATCGCCACCTGCTGTTTCCCGCCTTACTGCCAACAGCTGGCCCTGGAAAATTCCCTTCGTATGCCCTGAGCACTCCAACTCCCTCCAGCCGACAGGCGCGAGAGCGGCGGAAGCCGGCGACAATCATCCCAAACTGCGTCCGGTGCCCCTCAGTTTGCTCTGCCAAGTTCCAAATTCAATTGAAGAGGATGGGCGGGTGAAAGTGCGCACGCAGTAATTGCGTTAGAAGCGCACAAAACTTTAGTTCCTGCCGACCTCGTGGAGCGCTTTTAGGCATTACATGACGCTCATTTTCGTCGACGTTTCAGAGACGTGAATTGAGTCCGCTATATAGCCACCTTCACTGATATAATGAACTTGTTCTCACTCATTGCAGTGACTAATGAGTTGTTTTCCTACAAATACATTCGTCGAAATTCATCCACCATATTTCTAAACATTTCATCCGTTGTTTCATTATACCTATGCTCTAATGATTCTGCCGCTATTAAATAAATAAATTCAAATAATTTACGTAACTACTCTTCGTCACTTACGGTATTTTGGGCATAGATTGATCACCTCCATCTGTTGTTGTCGTTGTTATCTGATACAGAATAGGAGGTTGCTTCAGATATCAGTGACGAAAATTCTACACACGAATGGATCCCAAGCAAGGAGGATGCTGTTGCTTCAGACATTGAGGATACTATTGGTTCTTGTAGTGATGTTGAAGTTGATATAAAGACAAGAGTTACTAGTGGTGACGAACATGACAGAGCAGACGAAAACAGTGAAGCAACTTTTTTTTTTTTTTTTTTTTTTTTTTTTTTTTTTTTTTTTTTTTGCAGGCTTTCTACGTGGCAAAGGTAGAACAAATTGGCATAAGGAACCTTTCGGTACAATAAAGTTGCTGAAGCATAATATTTTGCGGTAAATGGCTGCTCCAGTATGTACAACCAAACGTCTTGCTATAACAGACACTGCCAGGAGTATATTTGCAGAAGAAATGTGTGAGACCAACAGGAAGGCAAATCAGACTATGATATCAATTTAGAAGGAACAGAGAAAGTGTGGAAGCCATTGACAACTGAAGAATTTGATGCATATCTTGCTTAGATTAGATTAGACATTAGATTAGATTAGTACTTGTTCCATAGATCATGAATACGACACTTCGTAATGATGTGGAACGAGTCAGGATAAATAAAGGTGTCTTTACAAATTATTACTTTGTACTAAATATTACATGACAAAATTTTTTTTAATAATTTTTTTTTTTTTTTCAAATTTACTAATGTATATCTACATTGTATTGATTACAGCTGGAGTAAGATTCTCTAACACAGGACACACGAAGGAAATGTGGAAAACAAGAGATTTCCCATTGTATCTGTCGCTCAACAGGTTTACGCAGATAAGCAGATTTACAAGATTTGACAATGTGAACACTAGGAGTGAGCATCTGAAAAGTGACAAAGCTGCTGCAATGTCTTACATTTTTGAAATGCTAAATTCAAATTACGTGTCTTCTGATTGCCTCACTGAAGATGAACAGCTTTTTCCTTACAAAGGCAAGACCACATTTACTCAGTACGTGCCCTCAAAGCCAGCTAAATCTGGCTTGAAGGTTTGGTGGGTTTGTGATTCACGAAATTCTTATCCAATAACTGGCCAAATTTCTACAGGTAAATCTGCTTCTGGAAGAGAAAGTAATCAAGCAGAGAGGGTAGTAAAAGATTTATGTTACCACTACAAGGGTACTGGTAGATATATAGTAACTGACAATTTTTTCAAATCTCTACCATTAGCAAGGCTGTTGATTTCTTGGGATTTGTCCATAGTTGGTACTGTGAAAAGAAACAAGTCGTACACACCGCCAGCAATGCAACCTTCCTCTTCACATCAAGAACTTGGGTTCAGTGAAAACAACGTTTCTCTGAGCTCATATGTTCCAAAGGAAAAGAAGAAAGTAGTTTTAATGTTATCAACAATGCATTATGATGCATCCATTTCTGGTCCTCTTTTAAAGCCAGATGGTACACATTATTATAACAGCACAAAAGGGGACCTTGATAATATGGAAAAGTTGTGTTCCCATTACAGTGTGAAAAGGAGGACACAGAGAACCGTTAGCGTTTTTACAACATTCTGGATATTGATTGCCTAGCGGCACACATTATTTACACAGAAAACAGTCTTCAAGCAGAAAAATGTGACTCATAGACGCAGACTGTTTCTGTTGGATCTGGGAAAAGAATTGGCTATGCCATTATCTCCAGATAATGAATCCTAATTGCTTGAGAAAATTTTCCGTGAAATCTGGTAAAGAAGTTACAAGACATGTAAAAATCCAATATGTGATGAGCACTACATTACAATAATTGTGTGTGGACTTTATGAGTGTATCTTTCCAATGTAACGAACAGCAAAATGTAGTAGCTAATAATTATATGTAATTTACTCTGTTACATAAAGTAAAAAACTGATATAATTTTACCTTATTTATGTCTATATCTGTTGTACTGTTACATGGTTTTCTAATAAATTAATGTATTATAAAATAATGTATTACAGTTATGAACGTCGAACCTGTTATAATGGAGATATATGGTTACCTGGGTATCCCGAATATGTATTTGAAGGCCTATTATGTTCCCTCCCATTTAATGCTCTTATACGAAAGAATTTCAATTTTGGTTTAAGTATGACTTTTATAAAGATACAAATGAGGAATAACCTGAGGCTTGAGTCCTCTAGTTTCAATACATCTGAAAAATGGTGCAGTTAGTAAGGTTACCCAGGTAACCCATTATGGACAGAAGGGTTAAACTGCTGGACTCATTGTGTCTTCTACTGTATTTAAAGGGTTGCTTTAACTAAATTTCGAGCCTACCTGTATGATTGTTCGTATTATGGAAAATTGCTTTGGGCCCTCTGCCCATTATTAACTTACCAAAAAGTTGCTTCTCTCAACTTGGCCTTCTGTCTTGCATCACTTATCTGAATTGTTTTGCTGGGCATGTTTTTAATAAATTGAACCTGAACTGATTACCCTTGCTTAACTTCACCAACCAACTACCCACCGCTTCTGCAGCAATCCTAACCTCTCAATATTTTGGTGCCAACTTTTCAAAACTGTAACTGCTTTGAAATCAGTTTCAATTTATTCTCAAAACGTAGTATCTGTGCTGAAAAAGAGTGAGAGTGGAAGAGAGATTCGAGACAATACCTGCAGGAGAGAAAAGTAGAACACTGTCAAGATGGGTGAGATACAGTGACACGTATTAAATGGATGGGAATGGTTTCAGTGGGATAAAATGAGAGATGATAAATTATTATCAGGAAATTATGGGAGACCATACGTAATCTTAAGAATTCCCGCTGTCCAGACCGGTGAACTTTAACAAGCAAAATTAGTTGCACTTTCTCCATCACCTTACACCTACGTATTAAAGTTTCTCGATCTAGGGCTTAAAAGCTCACCCAATTCACCCTCAAATACATGTGTAAAGAGGAGAAAATCACTACCACTACATAGTGGACTGTGAGAAAAACTGGGACAGTGACAATTTGAGCGGAAGTCGACGACAGCCACACAGGAAGTGGCCAAGACAGTGGCAAGGAAGGTCGAGACAGAACGACGAGAAGATTGGGCGAAATTATCAAGGAGAAAGTGGGATGGACATATACGGAGACAGTGGCAGTTAAAGGAGGACGCTATGTTTGTTAACTTCACTACAGCGACCGGATTTAGTCTGTTTTGTGTTAAAATAACCGAGTACGTCGGAGTGCAAAAAAATTGTTTGTAAGGCAGCTTGAATGAGGATTGAGGCAAGTGGTTTCCTGCTTTTCTGTGAGTCTTTTAAACAAGAACTTATTCCCCTTCTTTTGACCGTCGATAGGTACATTCTTCAGCTGGTAGTATTTTTCTTTTCCTTAATTTCTACAAGACAACTTTCTATAGATTCTAGCTATCATCTTCATATATTATGGAAGTCAGTTTATAGTATACGAATCTGGCGCCCATTATAGGAGCACATTAAATTAATGAAAAGGAAACCAAGGCATAGGCTTATTAACCATGTAAAATGTTACAAATAGTTCACAGCATCCACAGTGCCCATATGTGTCGGTGAGTTTCTCAGATGATGAACACGATTTCTTGGCTGTAAAATCTAGTTATTACTGTAGACAATAATTGCTTTCCAGCAATTGAATGCTGAATAGCTGTGCACACAAATTTCATGGGAATATAAGCAAGAGATAGGCATCTGCAACTATCGGTTCTTAGATCGATAGACGTCAGTGAATTACAAAGCATACTAAATGAACAAATGAATATATTTCCACGTAAATACACACTTACTGGTTATTGCTATTCCCACAGGTTTTGAACAGAAAAAAAGTATCCATTACCAATCTGTAAACGAAGTTAATTCTGCACAGTCACATAATCTCCGTTCGGAGTACAGTTTAACTGTATTTTCAACGTAAGTGAGCGCAGATTGGTAACCTAAACAATGAATCAAAGAATCGTATATAGATTTACTCTTCAAATTATTCTACGCGGTAAATTGGCTATTAGACGTGCAGAAGGCCCAGAAAATGGAGGCGTCAACTTTGTTACGTGTAAAGTACATCGTTTTCCTTTCACGATAAAACTCTCTAGACGACATAAAGGCTCACAATTGAGGTACGTATATCCCATTTCTCTTCCTCGCGCAGAAACTCGCAAAATTCATGGAAATAACCAAGTTGTTTCACGCTCTGCTCAAAAGTCGTTACCTTTTGTGTTATTGTGTGGCGGTTATTATGCGCGTAATCCGCAGGAATGAAAGTTCATTCGTACTGTGATGGACAGAAACGAAATTGAAAGTACATTTTGTTAATTTACCTCGTAATAGAGTTGCCTCATACAAAAGATATAATATATGTCGCTGAGACTAGTGCTTAAGTGAGAACTGAGAACAGTTGCATGAATCGTTTACATATTGATAGGTATTCTTGATTTATGAATCCTAACTCTACTTTCAGTGAATAACGATGTACATTTGTGAATGATCTACACTGTCTTAAATATTGTCACGGTGTCTAATGCTGTACTTTAGTCTTTGTCGTTAATTTTTACAAATTGAAAATTATTGTTTCTTGTATTTCGAACTGCACATACGAATACGTACATTAAGCTTTTATCAAGGATGTTTAATCTTTAATACGAGTAATACGTATTTTAGGATATACTGGTAGGCTGATTTCAATGAAGCGTTCTGTATAATTAAACCAATTTTGTGTGTTATTAGCATAAAGCTCGTTTCGTTTAGTATGATTGTACAATAGTTGCTAACTCTTTCCTAATCGATTATAATATTTAGTTTGCAGCTTCTCAACGCGTGAGCTTGCACTTGATATTATACCTGCATGTTTCAGCTGCGATTGTTATTTGTTAAAAGAACTAATAATTCGTGTTTTAACATTGCTGCTTGCATAAGTAATGTTGATGATCTATCAACACATGGTGCTGTGGAGACAATAAAAACCTGCAATTATAGAACATCCAATTGATACCTTATTATTTCCGCTTCTCTTAGTACCATGTGTTAGTACTTGCCTTGGGTTTTATAAGTTCTTTTTCCGTAACAATTGAAAGTGGCACACATGCTATACGGAATGTTTAATTCATCTTTATGAACAACAATTATAATATGGACGATTACTTATTAAAAAGTCAGTTAGGGGTAAGTATGTCTACATGATAAAAGAAGCTATCATACTAATTCATAAATTTAATTCCACCATGAAATCTAAACTATCCCATGGGCGAGAAGGGAAGTATTATAAGAGAATTTTCGCTACTACTTTCAGGTTCTGATACTGAATAGTTTGATGCAATGACTATAAGAGAGAATATAGACACAAAATTATATCCATATGCCATTTTAAGTCATGCCTTTAAAAGTTCTGTAAAAGGTGCCATTGTTTGGAAATAGTAAAAGTAAATTATTTTATTTGTAGTTTTTAGTTTGGCGTGACGTCACGAGTGCTGGACTGCTGTGCACATCGCTCTCTATTTTTTATATAATTTTAGGATTAATATAATTATTTTAATTGTTATTTCGTGATAATATTCAATATAAAGGTGTTCTAGAAAAGGATCGTCAGTTATTTTAGCGTTTGTAGTGCCGTATTTGCTTTAAGTGGTGTTATTTGTGTTCGCGTGTGCGCCGGCATCCACGTCTTACTGCTTTGTTTACATCTGGTGGCGAGTGGTTCCAGCCGTAGCGGTCTCCGAAAGCTAAGTTCCAATAAGTGTTTGTGTTATTGTAGTTAAATTATTAAAGTGAGTAGATTCAGAAGGTGTTATCACGCTAGTTATTTATTAAATTTAGTACTTTTCAACAGGTGACTTGCTGTTTTTAACGTAGTTGAGGTTGGGAAACTTTAAGTTACGGTATTTGATAACTCTTGTACTCTCACTGTGTTTAGTTAGTTTATTAGTGACGCTTGAATTTGAACTTGTGTATAAAAGCAATAGTGTAAAGTTTCAGTGGTAGTGTTATTTGTTGTTTTCTGATACTATTAGTTGTTGTTACTTGATTTTGTAGAGACTAAGGTTTGTTGATTGCTGTAGTTAAGAGGTACTTCCTAGTTCTTAATAACTTAATAACTTAATTGTGAAATTTTACCAAGAGTGAAAAATGTGGGCTCTGTCGTAGGGTCGTGCGTAGTGGGCTGCAGTGTGGGATTTGCAGTAAGTATTTTCATGGGGGGAGTGCAGTGGGGAAGCCAGTGGGCATTGTGGTGAGGTTCTCTCCTGGAACTGTAGGATTTGCAGCAGGAATAAGATGATAGAGGAGCAGGAGCGTTTGATCTGCGCCCTTCAGGTGCAGCTGAAAAACGCTGAAGAGGAACTAGGTAGGCTGAGGAGGGGAAGGGGGGCTGGGGAATGGGAACTGGCAGTTGGCAAGAAGGTAGCTAGGAGAAGGTATTCAGATAGCTTTACATTGCAAGTTGCAAATAGGTTTGACCAACTGTCAGAGTTGAGTGGAGATGAACCTCCTGTAGCTGTAGGTGTAGGACGTACGCAGCAGACCTCAGCTGTTAGGAAGCCGAAATTTGTAGAGAGGGCTCTTAGGAAGAAGGTTCTGCTGCTAGGCAGTTCTAATGGCAGAGGTGTTGGCCAGCAGTTGCAGGAAGTACTTAGGAGTGAGTACCAGGTCACCAGCATAGTGAAGCCTAGTGCAGGGTTAGCTCAGGTCACTTGTAACTTAGGGGACTTATGTAGGAAATTTTCAAAAGAGGATCAGGTAGTTATAGTGGGTGGGGCCGGGAATAGTCTTGATAGGGACGGGGAATATGATACAGGTGGTGATCTGGAAAGGATAGCAACTCAAACTGATGGCACGAATGTGCATTTCGTGCAGCTGTTTCAGCGTCATGATAGGCCTTGTCTTAATACGGCTGTCAGCCGTGTTAACATGGGGCTTGAGAAGGCGCTGATGACGGAGGGCATGGATCACATTGCAGTGGTGCCAGTTGAGACTATCCAAAGGTCGGATTTTACTAGGCACGGCCTGCACCTCAATAGGCATGGGAAGAGGAGGTTGGCAAAGATCATAGCTGACAGTGTAGTAGGGGGTGGGGGTGTCACTCTTGGAAAAATTCCGGTAGTAGTTGGTGTTAGGGCTGCACCTTTTTTAGACTGAAGACAGCTGATAGGTATTCCTGCTTAAAGGAAGTCCCTCTAAGAAAGGAACCACCTTTGACAAAGTCTAAGAATATAATTAATAAGGGAATTAATGTTTTTCATCAAAATATACAGGGTATCAGAGATAAAGTTAATGAACTGCTTATTGATACTGATTCTGACATTATTGGTATTTCAGAGCACTTTTTAAGTCGTGTGACAATTGACAATTCAGAGACTTCCTTTGCCAGGATACAGGTTAGCTGCCTTCTACTCTAGGAGTTCCTTACAGTGTGGGGGAGTGGCTATGTATGTAAAAAACGATTTTTCATCGGAGTCAATCGATTTTTCTAAACACTGACAGAACAGATATTTGAATGTTGTGCAGGAGTTGTTAATGTTAATGGAACTAAACTAGTAATAGTTGTTATTTATAGATCCCCTGACTCAGATTTTAAAATGTTTCTGCCCAAGCTGGAATTGGTTCTGGGTTCACTGTATAGGAAGTATAAACATTTAATTGTGTGTGGAGAT
Organism: Locusta migratoria; assembly: GCA_026315105.1. Lineage (NCBI taxonomy): Eukaryota > Metazoa > Arthropoda > Insecta > Orthoptera > Acrididae > Locusta > Locusta migratoria. The sequence continues at coordinate 41,220,144 of CM048748.1, forward strand.
TTCAACATTAATTGTGTAGGTGATAGCTCAAGGAAAAGTCAGCTGTTAGATCTATTTAATTCCTATAACATGATGCAAACAGTATTTTTTTCCAACGAGAGTGCAAGGAAATAGCAGTTCTACCATTGAAAATAATTTTGTTCATTCTTCATTATTAGAGGGGCACTCTGTCAGCAGAATAGTAAATGGCCTATCAGACCACGATGCCCAACTTTTAATTCTTAAAAGTATTTGTTCTCAAACAAATGTTAAACATAAATATCAACTACTCAGAAAAGTTAATCCAGTTGCAATTGACACCTTTTTAAGCTTAATTAAGGAACAAGAATGGCAGGATGTTTATAGTGCCGATAATGCAGGTGATAAATATAATGCTTTTCTGAACACATTTCTTATGCTGTTTGAAAGTTGCTTTCCGCTGGAACAATCAAAACAGGGTACTTCCAATAACAGACAGCCAGGGTGGCTGACAAAGGGGATAAGAGTATCATGTAGAAATAAGCGGGAGTTGTATCAAAATGTTAGAAGCAGTCAGAATGAAGATGCAGTAGCTCATTACAAACAGTACTGTAAGGTTCTGAAAAATGTCATTAAGAATGCAAAAAGTATGTGGTATGCAAAAAGAATAGCAAACTCTTGGGATAAAATGAAAACTATCTGGTCAATCGTGAAGGAAGTGTCAGGTCAGCAGCAGCAGGTAGATATATCGTCAGTGCGTAGTAGGAATGTTTCTGTTACTGACAAGTTAGATATATGTGCAATATTCAATAATCACTTTCTGAATATAGTAGCGGAACTAAACAAAACTCTAGTTTCTACAGGTAATCATATAACGTTTTTAGAAAATGCCTTTCCGAGGCTGTTACCTGAAATGGTCCTTCATGATACTTCCATAGGTGAGATTGAGTCAATAATTAAATCACTAAAGACTAAGGACTCTTGTGGATATGATGGGGTATCTAGCAGAATTCTAAAGTACTGTTCTCCATATGTTAGCCCAGTACTAAGCCATATTTGTAATTTTTCCTTTCAGAATGGTCTGTTTCCTAACAGATTAAAGTACTCAGTAGTGAAACCACTTTATAAAAAAGGAGAAAGGGATAATGTAGACAACTATAGACCTATTTCTATGCCATCGTTTTTTTTTTCTAAAGTTATTGAAAAGGCTGTATTTTCAAGATTAATTGATCATTTAGTTCACATAATTTATTGTCAAACGTGCAGTTTGGTTTTAGAAGTGGTTTAACGACTGAAAATGCTATATTTTCGTTTCTCTGTGAGGCACTTGATGGGTTAAATAAGAGGCTACGGGCATTAGGCGTCTTCTTTGATTTAACAAAAGCGTTTGATTGTGTTGATCACAAAATATTGTTGCAGAAGTTGTTTCATTATGGAATACGGGGAGTAGCCCACAATTGATTCACCTCTTACTTTAATAACAGACAACAGAAGGTAATTCTCCGCAGTGTAGAAAATAGCTATGACGTGCAATCCCAATGGGGCACAATTAAGTATGGGGTGCCCCAGGGGTCTGTTTTGGGACCATTGCTGTTTCTTATTTATATACATGATATGCCTTCGAGTATAACAGGTGACTGTAAAATATTTTTGTTTGCTGATGATACCAGCTTGGTAGTGAAGGATGTTGCTCGTAATATTGACACAATAACAAATAATGCAGTTCAAGAGATAAGTTCATGGCTTGTAGAAAACAAGTTGATGTTAAATCACAGTAAAACTCAGTTTTTACAATTTCTAACACATAATTTGACGAAAGCTGACATTCTGATTTCACATAATGGGCATGTGATAAGTGAGACTGAACAGTTCAAATTTCTAGATGTTCATATAGACAGTAAGCTGTCATGGAAAGCCCATGTTCAGAATCTTGTTCCAAAACTAAATTCTGTTATATTTACCATTAGAACAATATCTGAGATAAGTGATTTTTCAACACGAAAAGTAGTCTATTACGCTCACTTTCACTCACTTATGACGTACGGAATTGTTTTTTGGGGTAACTCGCCTGATGCAAAAAGGATATTTCTGGCTCAAAAACGGGCGGTTCGAGCAATATGTGGTGTAAGTTCGCGAACATATGTCGACCCCTTTTCAGTAGTCTGGGAATTTTGACTCTGGCGTCACAATACGCTTTTTCTTTCATGTCATTTGTTGTAAATAATATCAGCTTATTCCCACGAGTTAGTGGCTTTCACTCGGTGAATACTAGACAGAAGTCGAATGTGCATTTGCATCACACCACCTTAACACTTGTGCAGAAAGGGGTACAATATTCTGCGGCATCCATTTTCAATAAGCTGCCACAAGAACTAAAGAATCTTAGCACTAATCCACACGCTTTCAAATCTAAATTGAAGAGTTACCTCATGGCTCACTCCTTTTATTCTGTCGAGGAACTCCTAGAAAAGTTAAACAATTAATCTAATTCATTTTTTTCTTTATTGATTCTTTTCACTTTGTCTTAAGATTGTTGTGTGCAAAGGACTACTTAAAAATTTTCTATTACCATTCTTGTGTAACAATTAATGTATTGACTTGTTCCATGACCATGGAGTCTCACTCCTCAATTGGGTCCTATGGAACAGAAAAACCAATAAATAAAAAATAAATAAATAGTAGTAATATCCTGCCTCATTACCTTGTTTATCTTTTATTGCTCAATGCTTTTTGTTAGAGAATGGTAATACTGTTATTCCAGATTTTATTAATACACATCACTTGGAAACCTGGCGTTGCCATGGTATATATTTACACTATAGTCTCGGCGTGTCCTCACCTACTCTCCATCTCCATCCACATCATCATCTCCTATCTGTCTGTTCGTCTCCATCTCCCGCAGTCTGTACCCATTTTTTCAACTTCCCCACCTTTCTGTCGCCTTCTCAGTTCATTTCCTCCTACCATCCCACAACGACCATCTAGGAAAACTAATATATACCTGTCAAGTTCGTGTTCATCAGTGGTGACACAATGTTTATTGTGAAGCAGTACCCTTTACCATCACTACATGGTGGGTTGCGGTTTATAACAAACCTCTGCAAGAAAATATCCCATGATGAGCTAACTTTGATGGTAAAAGGTAAAACGGAGTTAAACTCTGTTGTGAGATAGTCCGTGCCATGCATCATATGAAACATAAATAAACGGTTACCTTCCCTTCGTTTTGCTGTTCAAGTCTGCAAAATTTCTTCAAAATCGGAATGAATATGTAGATTGTAAAGTCTGCAAGTAAAGAAACCTCCGTCAATTTCCCTACGAATTTAGGCCCTATATGATTTTCCGCCTGTTTGAAGCTCGTAACACAAAACTAAACATGTTTTTTTTCATTGGTGTATAAATGCATAAACTGTTATGTGAAACATATTCTGTACGTATTTTTCAATTATTTTTGTCACTTTCTTTCATGTGTGTATATGTCAACACAGTATAAAAGTTAATTTATATACTCGAACGAAAACAATACTGTAAATGTAGTAGACAGACTGGCTTAACTCAGAGAAATTGACATTGTTCTGTAACAGAAAATCTATGGAATATGGACATCGTTGGTAGTAGAGTGTAGAATGGCAGTCAGTCAGAAGTCGGTCTATGTAGAGTCAGTACCCAAAGCGGTACTCCTGTAAGGTTGTTGTAATGGTTGGAACTGATACTATGCAAGAAGAAAGTTTGGTGAACTGCCAATATCAATTACTTTGCATGGACACAGCGCCAATTAATCAAGGCGACATGCTTAGCATGAGGCGAGCCTTGGGATCAATATTAAATGTAATAAGGGCCTGTTTGTCAATGTCTCGTCAAGTTCCAGTTAAGATTTTAACTTGTCGTTAGCGAAGAATTGTGTTTGTCAATGTTTCGTTATGAATCAACCTGAAGTTAAAAGACCTCAAACCGGCCGTTAAGTTAACGAGTAGAATTCATCTCGTTACACGGGTAATGGCAGGATTCCAAAGCGTTAATATACTGCAGTATATTCACGTGATAAAAACCGATTTATCGAACAAACTAACAGAATCACTGCATGTATGAAAAACTAGTGTGGAAAGAAGCTTCATTGGAAAATTGTGTCGTCATATTTCTCACCCCATCCATGTCAGTAACTACTAGATGAGTTTGATGTCCTGCAGGTATGCAACATAACCTTAAAATTATTGTTGCGATATTAAAATACAATCTTACGGGTAACGACCAGTTAAGTCAGAATCGGTATGATGAAAATGGCTCGAATAAGAGATTTGCTTGAAAATTACGACGATGTCAATATTTTGGACGATCTAGAGGTCATTGCCCCTGTAAAGTGACCTAGGTGTATTTGTGTTCGTCCAAATCATTTCAAATGCTGGGATGATGCAGAATTTATTAGGCAATTTCGTCTTCGCAAAAACACTTTGGAAACGCTGTATGAAAAACTCCAAGACCATCTGAAGAGTCCAACAGATAAGTGAATATTTTGTAAGTTATCTGTCGTAATAGAAAACATAATACATTATTTATGTCTGCAGGCTTATTAATTCAGTATATACTTATGCTTGTTGCGCCTCCGTCTACAGGAACGGTGCACTTTCGCCTATGTGCAAGTTGATGCTTGCTCTATCGTACCATGCACTTGGCAGCATGTTATCGTACTAGTCTCAAAGCACTTTTTCTGTCTTACATGTTCCACAGGCAGCATTGAATTCATTTGCCACAATGTCGCTTCCCTTTTCATTCACATCGTTGCGTCGTTTTTTGTTTTTTTTTGTTTTTTTTTTTTAATTTATTTATTTTTTACATTCCAATGTGTCTTTATATTTCTCTATTAAGGAGACAAGACTCTCACATTAAGTTTATGTAAAATTCTAGCTTCTTTAACGTTTGTTTGCCACAGCGCCAAATAACAAATGTCTGCTAACCTCTTCCCCGATAGTCAAATATGGCCAACAGCTGTTTATTCAGACGGCACTTTCATTTGTTTCTGTTGCCAACATAGTCAAAATATATGGTGCCTTCTACTTTTCTCCAGGTTATCAAACGAGAGGTGCACCTGGCAATGATAAACGCAATGCACTTAACGAACACATGTAACTAGACGTTAAAGGCATCTCCTCGTTTACTAACGAGAAGATTAACGAGAGCTGGACGAACCGACCCTAAATGTAATAAAGTAAGAAGAGCCTGTTTAACTAACTGTTGTACACCTACAATTTCTGTTAACATAGAATTTTTCCCATAAGACATTATCTTGAAACAGGTTCCTTTTTCTCTCCATCATTCTACCTAGGACAAATGTACATATGACAATGAGAACTTCTAAAATGAAATCTGTTTTACCAGTGAGCGTCTAATCGTTTCGTTTTATTTGCTGTCATTGTTTTAAAACAGTGAGCTCCCGTAATGAATCAGTCATTATTGTTCATGAAAATTAATTTAATTAAACAAGCGGCAGTATTGCCAGTTCGTTACTGGAAAAATCAATTTCCAGTGTATCATGAAACAAGCTGCCAAAGATTTTTCCTAAGTTTTTTACTATTATGATTTGTTGCAAAACTGATGAAACACGTGCCTGCGTTAGATTATTCGCCACTGACAACGAACTGTATTCTTTGACTTTAAATCACAGTGTTCCGTTAACAGTAAGGCAAATATTTTTACCAAACAAACAATTCCTGACTTAAGATTTGCGCAGGTAAATTTTCTGATGGTATTTTTCGTGGAATAGATTTTGTTTGATAACGCAACTGTAGTTGATTTTCTACTGAGCTTTAATTAACGAAATTTAGGAACTTTGCCCATGCTATGAATGATGAGAATTATGGTCAGAAGGGTATTTCATATTAGTTATTAACTTTGCTGAACAGTTAGGTGTGTCTTGTTGTCGAGCGTACAGCGTAATAGAGCCCACCAATTTAATTATCTAATCCTAGTGTTTTCTGTGTGTATTTCGCCTGCGTAGCGTTAATTGTCTGCCAGCCAAGTTGACTAATTAAATTAATTTTTGTAGCGACTAGAATTTTAAAAATTCTGTTATCTACCCTTTTAGCTGGTGAAGGTCTTACAGTTTTTTTCTGAAGTTATTGATTCCCGACATATTGCCCCAGTTTTTATTAACTACAATATATTTTTCGAAGTTTTTAGCTGATTTTCGATCGTTGTTGCGCAAGGTAACACTATATATATATATATATATATATATATATATATATATATATATATATATATATATATATAGGTGAAGTAGATGAACACCCGACAGACGTCGTACTGTCCAAACAAACGGAACAGTGTCAGTCCAAAGAATTTAATAATGTCTCAATTTTCTTCCTACGTATAAGGTCAACTATGCCACCTCTGCGCTAGTAATAATAACTAGCGGCCACTGCTTATGAATTTTAACCCGACTGCATTAATATACCAGGGAGGCATTAGTATAGGGTGTCCATTTCATTTTTTTAAAAAGGGGGACATAAAAAAAAAGAAAAAAAATCTGCGAAAAATCGGGGACAATTAAGGACAAAAAGGGGCACAATTTGTATTGACAAAATTTAATAGACAGTGACGTTTACCTTTTACTCAAATGATTGTTTACATCACTTCTGCTGCACTGTTACCGTACTTTTCACTTTTATGTATTTTATCGAGAAGTGCATTTTCATTTGACACTGTCTCTTGAAAGTCAGCACCATAAAAGTGTATTTTGACAATAAGTAAGGCCTTCGATGTTTCAACTTTCATTATATGGTTTTTCATCTGACCACGAAGAGTACACCAAGGAAAACACAAGTTCCACAACAGCATTTGACCCAGGGATTGCTAGACAAAACTCCACCATACTGATGATTTTACTATTGTGGAATAGTCACACTTTTGTTTGCTGTTTTCATTTGAACACTCATGCGATGTTTCTTCGTCTTAATGTGATTCACAATGTCAGACCTTCCACCATGCCCAATAGCAAATTTTGATTTGCCCAACGTACCTCTTGCAGTTACTCCACTTTTTTTATTGCTGTTAAAAGTACATTTTCGTTTTGGCATGATGAAACAGTGACTGCACAGATTTACAACTTTCACGTATCCACTACAGCGTCTTCAGACTGCTTAACACAACCATTCTAAAGTAAAACTTAACATGAATCGATACTGTGTATGCGAACTAACTCGATACTCAAAGTGGTGACTGATGGGAGCGACATTAAATGAGAAACTCAACCACTTTGAGAAATTCCTTTATGATTGCTTCCATCCGCTACCGCGCTGTCAACATAGTCTGCAGTGACAGTAGTACGAACAGCGCTTTTGCTTTGTGTGTTGTTCTCTCTGAATTCTTTCTAGGTAACTAGTAAATAGACGGCTAAAAGTCTTCATACCTTTAATTAATTGTGGAACGTAACAGAAAATAAACGAAGTATACAACTATTTGTATAGGCAGCTCTTCCTAGAGTATATATTTTGCACAATTAATTGCACATTAAACATCTGATAGCATAAAATACTTTAGTCAATCGGAATTACAAAAAAAGGGAACATTTGTGCGTCCCCCCAAAATCTTTGGGGAAAACGGGACATTATCGAAAGGAAAAAAAAAAAAAAAAAAAAAAAAAAAAAAAAAAAAAAAAAAAAAAAAAAAAAAGGGACTGTCCCGTGAAAAACGGGACGAATGGACACCCTACACTAGTAACATTAAATGACACCCGGAGAGATAGGACCCAAAATTAAATTATGTATAATTCAGAAATTTCAGTTCAAATGTCTGTATCGCTTATGGGACTTAACTACGGGGTCTTCAGTCCATAAACTAACAAACTACTTATGAACTAGCTAACACAAATATCCATGCCGTAGTGATTGTGCAGACCGTGACTGGCGCGCTGCAGTCCCCTCGGCCACCGCGGCCGGCAAATTTCAGTGTTACGATATGTACTAATAGGACCAATAAGAAAATAATATATCAAATAGCCACTAAGTCATGCAGATGTGTGGCCCTAAAATTAATGATAACGATTCAATCATGTAACCATAATGCAATGAAGACCACTAATATCCACCGCCTGGTAGCAGCCACTTTGGGTTAAGTTTATACATGAGCTATCATCCATCCGCTTTTTCTTCGCTGCTCCATGTCCAGCTGCCAGGAAGCCGCTGCTGCCCACCAGACGACGCTAGGACTTGCTGCTGCCGCCGCCTCTCGCTGCCTGCGGTACCAACGCTGCTTTCGCCTGGTCCCAAAACGGCTTGTCGCCCCCCCTCCCCCTCCCGACCACCGGATCAGGACCATCGAACCGCTGGGCGCTGCCCAGCTTCCACGCCAACCGGGTTGAGCTGAATCCCGTTCCCCCGCCGCCTCCCGACCAACGCCGCTGCTACTCTCTGCTACTCTCTGCTACTGCCGAAGCCGACGCCATCGCAATCACCGCCGGACCTCCCGCGGCTCGGGACTTACCGCCGCTGCTGCTGCCGCCGGTGCTGCCACCACTGACCGTTCGTCGTGCATTTTACTATCATTCCCCAACATCGACGAGCCCCAGTAACAACCACCTTCTTTACTCCTCCCCTCCGAAGCCTTCCGCACAATTATGTGGGGCGCCACCTCCTGTCCCCAATCTACCATCACCTTACACATTTTCCTTTCAGTTTACACCTACACGACTTCTTCTACCCCATCTACCTACCCCCCCCCCCCCAAGAAAATATTCCAGCGAAGCCTCTCTTCCACTCCATCCCTACAACCGTCATCGCTTCCAAACATAGTATCCCGTATCTCATTGGACAATGTGATCCATCGCCAAGCCACTCCTCTGACCATGAAGCACAGTTCCCACAGCCAGGACCCACTTTCTGCTGCATTCATGCAGCCTGTTCCCCAATCCCGGCCAGCTCCTGGTTGGAGGTCTCTGCTTTAAAATACCTAAAGGCTACGTAGTCTACGACTGATAGTTATCTTTGTAAAATCTTTGTACTCGAAACACAGCAGCTGGTGTGATGTGGATAATCTGCAGTATTAAGTTGTCTGAAGATGGCCTAAGAAGTCGAAAGCTAGTTCACAACAAAAATAAATGTTATTATGGAACAAATACACAGTGTATACAGTTCTTAGATGTTATTCAATTTGTACATCGAGCAAGCGGCTGGCCGTATGGATTTACAGTGTCAGTGGTGTAGACAACTGCATCGTAGGCAACACATTTCACACTCTGCCAAACCTAAACGGTTGAAGTATAGAACCCTGCGCATAAAACTTCGAGGGCCCAGCGACCTTACTGAAAGTAGCGTTTTCGTGTCTGCAGAAGTAATGAAAAAAAAAAAAAAAGAAACGTTTCAATATTTGCATTATATTATCTATCAAGCAAATAAACATGTGACCCGAGTTACTTTGTTATGTGATAATGCCAGGAAATCTCGTGTCGTATAGAATTAAACTAAACAGCATGTTAACAGTTCAGAAATCTTTATTACAAGTGAAGGAAAACAATCTGAGGTTTGTTTAAAGACTTTTTATGAGTCAAAATTAGTGAGTTAAATTTATAATAGTTTACCTAGCCTGTTAATTGATTCTACAGTTAGTTCTTGGTGTTACATGTTCATTTAAATAAACTGTACCACACACGTTGCCTTGTTTCATAAAAAAATTATTTTATATTGAAGACCTAGGTTTCGTATTTTCTGGTGACTTAATGATTCCAAAGTAGACAAGTAAAGACAAATCATGACATTATTACAGTTCTCTGGTTTTCAATTTCAACACTGGACAGTATTACAGTTTGATCATTAATTTAGAAGCAATTATGTCTTTGGATTCACTGGATTAGCTTTTATAATTGTTGACGTTAGTAACGAAATTATTGTAACCTCCATATTATGTATATTTAGTGCTGACAACATTCTTACATTTTCTAGTGACAATTAATTATTGTATCCTGAGAATTTATGTCATTAATTCTTTGCTAGTAATAGCCTCATATTCCAAATACTGTTATCAGATTTTATGTATATGTAACCAGTAATTTAGAAGAGGGCCATAGCTGCTTGTTCACCAGTAAATTTGGGGCGGTTTGCATCTGTTCTTTCTATTTGTAATATATGTAATTGTGTCGTTTTTGCAAATTATCTTCCACATGTACAATGACATGTAATACATATTTGTGCTTCTGGTCGGCCCTTTCTGAAAATTGCATAGACCACAAGCACAAAGATACTATATATGTGCAAGCCTTACATGTGTAGATGGTGTAAAACTGATCCAATTATAAATATGGGAAATTAAAAAAAAAAAAATGCAAACAGCCCTAAATTTACTACTAAACGAGCTGACAGAATTCAGTTATTCTCCTCTTTTGAATTTGCAAACAGCCCCAAATTTACTACTAAACGAGCTGACAGAATTCAGTTATTCTCCTCTTTTGAATTAATAGTAATATATACATGAAAGTTGATAAAAGTATTATTGGTCAAGCACTAAATAGTTGACCATGTGGGAATTTAGCGCAAGACTGAACGCTGAATGGCTTATCAGTCTTTAATGATGATGATGATGATTTCAAATGTGCAGTAGAGTGTATATGATTAACATAAAATTTAATTTTAATTACTTGAAAGCATAACATATATTAACAGAAGTAGGGTATATGGCTTCTGTATATATTTTTCGCATTGGTTGTTGGACGCATCAACAGAATTTCTTGTTGGGCAAATCATTGATGAGACTGTGATATTCCAGTGACAAAACACTTTCTGACATGTGTTATATGTGGCCTTTCCATTTTCTTTTTTAGTATGTGTGTCAGTGTGTGCGTGTGCGCGCGCGCTCGTGTGTGTGTGTGTGTGTGTTTTCAATGCCAATAGCACCTACAGCATTTAAGCTCATAGCCAGCATGTTAGTTTGCCAATTCTTTAAAGCCAATCTTCCCGAGTATAATAGACTATCGAAAAACAATTTGTATACAGTAGCTTGAGGTCAATAAATGAAACACGATGGAAATGAGCTTTCTTTGCAGTACGGGTTTGAAGCGTTGGCCTGATACTGATGTACCCTGTGATGGCTACAGGGAACAAGAAGGGTAGTATTAAACATAATGCACATATTCCCAATACGTCAGCGTCATATGAACAATACGTGCCTCAGAGACCTAGTCTACGAAAAAGGTAATTGCTTCCAGTAAAAGATTGTAACGTCACCCGACGATGTATTTCACATACGATTGCTTCAATGCACATTCGCTCTCTGCAATTTAAAGTTTTCATTTTATTTGGTGTAAAGGCTGGTGGGGACCTAAAAAGATATTGATTGTCTGAGCCTGTTACTTCATAAACTTGCTAAATTATTTAAAAAAAATTTAGAGCGGACATAATTCGAGGTAATTAGTTTTAACTTTGGATCGTAATTTGGAAGTAGTTTGTTGCGATATTCAACAGCAGTTAGACAGTTCGATTAAAGTGTAGCGTGTAGAGTCACACGAGTGATTATTCATAGTCGTAAACTCGCGTTTGGGAATCATTAATAGAAAAAAACTACTTATTGCATAACTACACATGTCGGGTTCTCACTCCAAAGTTAAAGTGGTCTACTTCCTTCATGGATTTTATAGGCATTCATATTAAACAATAATCTGTAACGATCATTTCATGCTACCGTAGTGCTGCCCTCTCTTGAGGATAAAATTAGGCTTTTTGCATTACGGTTTTAATGACAACAATTTATTCTTAGCCTATTTTGTAGAAATATCTCTATTATTCAGCTTGGATACGTCATAATTCAACTTATTTTAGAGAGTTCGTAGGTATTAATGTTACAACTTTTCAGGATGCAAATGAAACTGTTCCGCGATTTTAATAAAGAAGAAACTGAAGGAACTATTAATTTGAGTGAAATAACTGTCAAAGCCAGATTATATTTTTGAAAGCTATCACTGACGGTGCTATAAATATTGAACAAGTGAAATATTTCAAATTGGTGCCACAGCATTTTGTAACATTTCTGGCTTAAAGCCATCATACTAAGATCGAAGTATTTCTTCAGTGTAACCGGTTAGGACCAATAGGCGACAGATGGTAAAAGCTGGTGAGAACCACGACAGGTGGTACAATAGGTCGGGTTCTCATTGGAAAGAGTACTGGCAAGTTGCCCCGAATTCTAGGAAAGTCCCCGAGCGGCAGGCACTGGACGCCGATTGGCTGTAGCACTGGCGGTCACGCGCCAAAACGCATTTCATATTTTTGTTAATATTTACAAAAGTAATTATTTATTTAATGTTATACTCAATTTAGAAAAACCTCTCAAAGCTGAGCTATCCCCTGAGTAGGTAAAACAGATTAACCATTGGTAATTCAATAAACAAAATAATTAATTTAAGACGGTCGATGCACGATAGCCATGTTTGCGCGCCAAATCGCGGAACGAAGGCAGCCTTGCATCAAGCAGCCACAGTTCGGTTCAGAATAGGCACTCGGAGGAGTAGCTTGAGTTCAGTACACGCACTCGGAGTAACAAGTCGCATTTATAGGCGGTCATAAAACATTGTTTAAACATCTTATATCAAGGGAAATAACTTTATATTTACTTTCAGTTATGAAAATGTGTGTCGAGTTGATGTTATTATGCAGTTTGTTGGTTTCTGCTTACTTTAAATAAATCAGCTGGCATTCCAAACTACCACAATTTTTTTTCCGTAATTAGATCAGTTCCTGCCAATAGTTTAGCAATTTCAGCCTCAGTCAAGACCTGCGTGCTATCATCTGCGTGAGGACATCTATAGAAGATGTCAAGTTAGTGAACTTTTAGAGTTGTGCGTCATCCAAGGCAACATGGAGGAGGAAAGAAAATGATACAGAACGGTTTAGCTTAACACCTGTGGTCATTTTCCTGTGGTAATTTACGTGAAGCATGAAAGGTACCTAAGGTTCATTGACTTTGCTTGCAACAAAGTGCCCTTTGCCGGTCGAAGTTGGTTCGAATTTGTCAACAGCACTGTTAAATTTCGGGAATTTCCTTGACTGTCTGGAGTACAGGAGTGTCGCAGTAGCAAATAAGAAATTCATTGAAACTTCGTGCATGGTGTGACTGATCTCATATTTATTGAGTGTTATTCAGTTGTACAATTTTGCACGTAAATATTATTTTGTGTAAGTACTGTATGCCTATAAAATTTAAGTAGTAAATTTGGGGCTGTTTGCAAATTCAAAAGAGGAGAATAACTGAATTCTGTCAGCTCGTTTAGTAGTAAATTTAGGGCTGTTTGCATTTTTTTAATTTCCCATATTTATAATTGGATCAGTTTTACACCATCTACACATGTAAGGCTTGCACATATATAGTATCTTTGTGCTTCTGGTCTATGCAATTTTCAGAAAGGGCCGACCAGAAGCACAAATATGTATTACATGTCATTGTACATGTGGAAGATAATTTGCAAAAACGACACAATTAGATATATTACAAATAGAAAGAACAGATGCAAACCGCCCCAAATTTACTGGTGAACAAGCAGCTATGGCCCTCTTCTAAATTACTGGTTACATATACATAAAATCTGATAACAGTATTTGGAACATGAGGCTATTACTGGCAAAGAATTAATGACATAAATTCTCAGGATACAATAATTGTCACTAGAAAATGTAAGAATGTTGTCAGCACTAAATATACATAATATGGAGGTTACAATAATTTCGTTACTAACGTCAACAATTATAAAAGCTAATCCAGTGAATCCAAAGGCATAATTGCTTCTAAATTAATGATCAAACTGTAATACTGTCCAGTGTTGAAATTGAAAACCAGAGAACTGTAATAATGTCATGATTTGTCTTTACTTGTCTACTTTGGAATCATTAAGTCACCAGAAAATACGAAACCTAGGTCTTCAATATAAAATAATTTTTTTATGAAACAAGGCAACGTGTGTGGTACAGTTTATTTAAATGAACATGTAACACCAAGAACCAACTGTAGAATCAATTAACAGGCTAGGTAAACTATTATAAATTTAACTCACTAATACAGTCAGTAATATTTTGAAATCTCATGCACGATTGGGAGGTTTTCCATGACCGTTAATGTCCTCATTCCTCGTTAAGTAGCTGTCCTATTGTGAAATAATTTCGAAGGTACATTCATCTGTATGCCTGAATACTGTCTATAAAATTTCCTGCGAGTACAATTTATAGTGCGGAAATTATCAATTGTAACGACATACCAAATCTGTAATTGTACTCCATGAACACCGAGAAAATAGTAGGCGAGAAACAGTTACCCTCTCAAATATTTGATATTGCTGTGAGCGGTAAAATGTGTAATAAACCTTTGAAATTATGTTTCAAGTTCCATGTAAGTCGCTAAGTACTCCCTATCTGATACAGTGAATAAATACAGTCTTGTAACATAATGTTGTAGTTTTTTGCGACCTGAACCACGTGTCGCGCAGCAATTGTAACAGCACGGTATGGGATATATGCACCTAATTTGGTTGAAATTGGTCTAGTGGTTTAGGAGCAAATGTGCAACATTGTTGCTTTAGTGAGCAGCTTTTCGGGCGTATCACTTTTTACGTCACATCATCGCCTGAACTAAGAGTTGGAAGTGATTCTTACACTTATGCAACAAACTGTAGCTTTGTATGGAATACCCACAAACATAAAGGCACACTATATATATAATGTTGGTTATGGTACAACATTTTCTTGTTTTCCTAATTGCATATCTTTAATCTTACATCTTTGGACGATCTATATCTACATACACACTCCACAATTCACAGTAAAGTGCCTCGACTGTACCACTAATAGGTATTTCCCCTCCTATTCCAGTCTAAATGGAACGATGCAAAAAAATAATGTATACATCCGTGACACTCGCGCATTGTCGAACCCACCAGTAACTAACCTAGTTGCTCGCCTCTGAACTGATCTGCCGATATTCTGCGGCTCCCAAACACTTGAGGAACACTTAGAAGGTGGTCATACAAGCGTTATATACTCGGTCTGCTTTACAGATGATGTACTTCTTCCAAAAATTTTCCCAATAAAGCGAAGTCGGCAGTCCGCCTTACTCACAAACTGTCCTTACATGTTCGTTCCATTTCATATCGCTCTGCAATGTTACGCCTAGATATTTGAACGACGGGACAGCATCAAGAAACTTACTACTAATGCTGTATTCGAACATTATATGATTGTTTTTCCTACTCATGTGCATCTCCTTACATTTTCCTACATTTAGAACTAACTGACATTTTTCGCACCAACTGGAAATTTTTTCTAAGCCATCCTGTATGTCATTACAGTCAATTAAAGACGTCACCCTGACATTCACCACAGCATCATCCGGAAACAGCCGTTAACTGCAAGTTACTCCTTCCATCAGATTTATATAGATAGAAAATAATAGCGGTCCTATCACACTCCCCTTAGGCATTCCTGACAATACATTCCTATCTGATGAACAGTGGTTGTGAACCTGTTCCACATTCTCGTATCTGCGATAGCAGTTTGCGGTGTGGAAACGCGTTATATGCTTTTCTGAAATCGAGAAAAACACAATCTGCCTGTTGCCCTTCATTCACGGCTCGCAAGATGTCATGTGAGAAAAGAGCAAGCTGAGTTTCACATGAACGATGTTTCCTAAACCTGTGCTAAGTCGTATAAATACGTTTTTCCGTCTCATTGAATTTTTCTATATTCGAACTGAGAGTATGCTCCAAAACTCTATAGGAAACTAATGTCAACGATATTGGCCCGTAATTATGTGCGTCAGTTCTTTAACCTTTGATATAAACGAGAGTGTCCTGCGCTTTGTGACCAATCACTAGGAACTTTGTGCTGAATTAAATATTTGCGATAAATCCAAGGGAAGTAAGGGGCGAATGCCGCAGAATACTCTTTGTAAAACTGAACTGGTATTCCATCCAGCCCATGAGACTTTTCTGTATTTACCCCTTTCAGCTGCTTCTCTACAGCGAAAATTCCTATTACTATGTCCTCCATTTGGGAGTTATTCGTTGATCAAATGTTGGTACATTTGTGCGGTCGTTTCTTAAAGTTTACAATTTGAGCATTCCGTTTGCTTTCTTCTAATATCGCCCCGGGATGATCAACGAGTGGCTGGATATTGGCCTTTGACCCGCTTGACGTCATTGGTGAAAGCCGACGGCCTGCATCCCGTGCTTCAGGCACCCCGCGTTGGATGGACGCCGGCGTGTGCGTCTGCAGGCTGGGAGCCCGTTAGCGGCGTCGGCGTCGGCGTTCGCCGGCGCGCGCGTCCCCTGTGCCGGCGGCCGCCTCTGCGGATCGTTACGCGATTTTCGACTCTCGACGCGACGCGACGCGACGCTACACCGCGCCTGAGGGCTTTGCACGGCTTCCACAGCTTCTGGCGGTTTCTGCGGCGGCGACAGACGCATCCACCGCCCGACCCCGCCAACTCCCCCGAGGTACGTGCCGCAAGTTCTAGCCTCCAGGTCTACCTCACCGACGCACAACGACGCTCCACAAATATGGCACACCTCCACAGTGTTTGAAAGTACTTTCGGAGGAAAGTTAGAACTTTTTCTATATTATATTGTCTCCATATGTTCGTGATACTCTACACTTCGTTCACCGAAACGAGAGACGGACTGTAAACAGACCAGGGCGCGTGACCTAGGGTAGACAAAACCGAGGCACTCGCTTAATGTCGCTACATACGTATCAAGCTATATGGTTCCATGTTGTAATGGATTAGGGACTGCGGTTGTTATTAATTCCAAACTATTAACTTATCCACCTATAGCCGTAAAGTTTCTGTTGTTTTATTTAACGACTGGTTTCGGTCTTACGTTAATTCTTCTGTATATTTTGTATGAAACACGTACAGCATGATTTTATATATACAGCACTGATTGGCAACTTAATTAGTATAGGGGCTGAAGATGCAATTAATGCAATGCCGGAACCGGCCGTTAAATAAAAGAACATAAAATTTAAGGCTGTTGGTGAATATGGTAATAATTTTGAATTAAAACCTCTGTATCAGGTGTACAGCTGTTGCGTGGTTTGTTTATGTAGCAGCTATATTAGAGGGCACTGTTATTCAAAATTCATTCCTTGTAATAATTCATAGAATCTCTGAAACCCGTTTACGACAGTAAGAACTATTTCAGCAAAAAAACAAGTGATGTACTTCGTATCACATTTCTGTGAAAGTCATCAACATTTTGTGTAAGCTTTCGTCATGAAGCTTTTTTTTTTTTTTTTTTTTTTTTTTTTAGTGAGGAACGACCAACACTTGTAGATGCAGCCTGTTTTTATAACAATATCTGTTATTCTGGACACAACAGCTCCGTTTTATACACATTAAGAACTTGATGATTTCTTCTTTGATCGCTTCTTGCGAGGATTCAAAATGAAGGATGACATAATGAGTTTACAGTTGCGCGATACAGACGAAAAAGGGAAAAAGATACAGAATATGAAAGCTATAGATTAATAAAATTCAGCAACCAGTTGCTTGTCATTATTTATTTTAGACGACTGGTTTCGGGCGCTTTAGTGCCCTTCTTCTGGTCTATTGTAGTATTGTTGCTTAATGAATGTAACTACATGCTATTAGCAGAATCAACACTGAGTGCAGAGATTGTACAGTGAATAACAATCTACACAGCTACATTCATTAAGCAACAATACTAAAATAGACCAGAAGAAGGGCACTCAAGCGTCCCAAACCGGCCGTCTAAAATAAATAATCCCAAGCAACTGGTTGCTGAATTTTATTAATCTATAACCTGAACAGTTGCTGAAATGGATAAAGTACTTCAATATGAGAGCTTAATACTTATGCTGCTATTCAGCAACCGGGACTTTAAGATGAAATTCCTAGCCAGCCTCTTATATCATCCCTCATAACACACACAAACAATTTACACCTGAAACGGTTGCGGCGACATTGTGCGAGCGCCCCTTTTGCCCACCCCTGGCCAACGCTGTGTTTACAGTCTGTCTCTCGTTTCGGTGAACGGAGTATAAAGTCCTGCATATAGAAAATAAAGACAAATTTTCGTTGTAGATTGCTATCAATTGCGTCTTACCGTCGGTTTCGTTGCACGTTACATGGTACACGGCAGCCATTTCTAGGCCAAACTAAATAATAGTAATGCATTAATTTAAATTCTTATAGATATCGTTCAGTGCACAACATAAACGCTTCTTAAGTTACTATTGAAATGTCTGTCTGACAGACCCTTCTATTTCGTCGCGCATCGCGGGCGCAGCCCAGCTATTCGCACCAGTTAATGATCGAGTAATGACAGTCATTAGTGTGCATGATCACCAAACGAGATGAGACTGGCGAAAGATACGCTGATGAAATCCTGTTAAGGGGACCACGCCGTGGTCCAGGTCGAGAAAATCAATTTTCCCTTTTTTTATCATATTTCGATACATTAAGGTTTTATTTAAGTACTGTGAAATGGATTTTTTATGTTTATGTGTGACACCCACTTCCCTGTCACTCACTTTTCTGCATATATTTCAGATCTTTACATCCCCTATATTGCACGTGACTGTGTTGGGTATCCTTGGAATCAAACGGTCGGTATTCTTTTGTTTCTGCTGTTTGTAAACAATACGCTTTCAAACATGCTGTTAGTTTTGTTCACGTGTCTTGCGAGTAGTTATTATACTTACTTTTGCAGTGCTTGTTTACATGTGTTTTGTCGTGTTTATTGAGGCAATGTTTAGGCCATGTTCTTCTATAAGTCCTCTACTGATAATAAGCCATCTCATGCATTGTGTCCTTCAGGCGAAAATTCGTGGTGCAAATACAATAGGGCTCAGGCAAGTGGAGAATATTATTCTCACCAGCACTCTCTTCCTGCTACTGTTATTACAACAATTCAACCTATTTTCAGAGACTTGGCTCATCCTGACCTATTAAGGAAATGTCTGCCTGGGCAACACAGAACCCAAATGAAAGTTTCAACGGCATAATTTTAAACCGCGTTCCTAAAACTATATTTTTAGGCATGCTTACATTGAAACTAGGACTCCATGATGCTGTTATTACATTAAATAACGGTAATATTGGAAAGTGTAGGGTACTGATAAAGCTGGCAAATCATCATTGCGTAAATATGATCACTGGGCTGCAACACTGCAATAAAATGAGGATAGCCGAAGCAAGACAAACATCCAGGAAGATGAAAAACCAGCTGGAATACCTGCTAGAGGCCAAAGAATGGCCATCATATGCAGCAGGACAGTTTTAATTAACTGTAAGTAAGAGATTTCAAAAGTTTTATTTTTAAAGTCAATTTCCTGCAAACTAAAAGATTCAGTACATATGCCCCATTGTATCAGAAACTATCATAGATGAATGAAATTCTCAGGTACTCTGTTAATATAAAAGCCACCTCTGATACTACATTTATTAATATTCTCCCATTAGTAAAAATATTTTCTGGAGAAAAAAAACTTAATACCTTTACTAATAAATTTTAAAAAGTATTTCTTGAAATCTATAAAATGGATAGAATTTAGTACAGTTGACTCTATTAGAATCATGTAACATACAGTAAAAATATTAAGGTCCTGCATCAAATAGCTTTTTTTCAGAAATGGCTCAACCAATTGCTTAAATTAACATGCGTTAGATAGGCAGGGTGTGGCCCCCATAATACCATTTCAGGAATCTGACTGTTGTCGATCGCGAGGCAATGTTTATGAGATGAAAGGGTTTTGTAAAGAGAGGTAAGGAACTCTTTTTTTTTTTTTTTTTTTTTTTTTTTTTTTTTTTTTTTTTTTTTTTTTTTTTGGCGCCTATAGGTTTTCCTCAGACAGTCATTGTTAGGAAATTTGAAATTTTTACAAAACAAATTTATTTCCTGCGGATCAATCTTTTATCTAGAAATGGTGCAATTTACCTCTCTTAAGGCAAACGCTTGTAAGATACCAATAAAATCGATTGAAATGTTTTATTCATGTTCTTCCAAAAACGACAATAAATGTATTAAAAACAGAATATGGTAATATGTGTAGAATGTGTTGTAACTGACATGCCAGTTAATCAATGTTCATTAAAATCTTGAATGCAATCTTGAATTGTTTTTTAAACATCCCACGTAAATTTATGTCTGAGAAAATCGAAGTTAACAGTTTACATTGCTCTTCTTCAGAAAAGTATTATCTGTACGATCTCAACAGTAACTGAACTCCATCATGTTCAACAGTTTTTATTCCCATTCCGATTAACTGTGAGCACTGGGGCGCCGTGCTACGCTGCGGGCGGCCGTTCACCGTCGGGGGTTCCGGTCCCCCCTCGGGCTTGGGTGTTTGTGTTGTCCTTAGGTTAGTTTACCTTTGTTTAAGTAGTTTGTAAGTGACGGACTAATAACCCCGCAGTTGAGTCCGATAAATTTATAAACATTTCAACATTTGATATAATCAGATGATTCTTACATATGATCACCCTGTAAGGGTCAGCCGTAATTGCACTTGAAGATGTCAGATACGTTGAATTCATATCGAGAGGCTTATTCCCGGTTTCCGAAACAGTAGTTACCTGTCCTGTTATAGTTATCTGTGGGTTACCTGAACGTTAAGTACAAAATCAGTTTTCGAGACAACAGTTACCGTCACAGCCGTAGTTACCGGTCCGTTAAAGATAAATGCACGTTCCCCTGGGGTTACCTACACGTTAACGTTAGTATAACTATATCCTCTACGTAGCGCTAGTGGGCTTCCAGAATTTATTCAAACAGCTGTTATTTGTTTTTTGTTTATATGACTGGGTTCCGTATAATTTTCATACAATTTTAAATTTTTTGAAGTTGAAGAATGGAAATTCGTTCGTCATCGTCGTCACCGCCGTCTTCTTCTTCTTCTGATGCTTCGGATAGTTGTCCAGAGGAAGAAAACTTTGCTGTACTCGGTGCTGATGAAAGACCACGACGCGTTTTTCGTGTTAGATGACAATCATTTGATCTGTGTAATGAGGGCGAACTTCATATGCGTTTCAGAATAATAACAATAAAAATAAATGACCAATGACAATGCCGGGGTCAAACGGGGAAAAACGCGGAATACAACATTCCGGGTTAAATTTTACATCGCGCTCGGCGGTCGCGAAAGATAATGTTGACAACGGGTGACGTATACATTACTTGCATTGCATCTCCCTTTCGCGATTGTTCAAGTGACATCTTGACACTGAGCAACATTTGCCAACATTATCTCTCGCGATCGCCGATCTGGATGTAAAATTTTACCACATCCGAGTCGAAAAGCCATGCCCTCATAATAAAACTTTCAATTAAGCGTAAAGATAGTTACCTTTGCAAATAGTGTTCTGCCATGCAATTACCATTACGATCAATCAATGTTATGATTATTATTATTATTACAACGTGGGACTCGGATAGGTGAATGGGTAGACGTGAAAAGTAATGTCACATTCACAGAACAATGGGAAGAGGAAAACTTACATTCATAAAAAGATGTGTTGACTACAGAAATAATACGTATGATTTAATTGTTAACCCTGTCATCGTTGTTGTTTGTCCTGTTTTTCTTTTTAAAAAAAGAATACAGGCAGCTCTCTGAATTGCCTTACCGTTCTCCCTCCTGTCTGTTTAAGGAATTGTACGGTTTTGTGACATCTTCGAAGGCGTGTTGTTTTTCCAGAATAGTCAAACCATCTGCCTTTTCATTTACTATAACTACATTCCTTTCTAAAATCAGGTCGGTCAAAAGATTTTTCTCAAATAGAGTCAAATTTTTCCTCGCTTGTTGCCCATTGCCTTTGAAAACAGTAACAGAAAACTCGTTACAGCTATACAAACTAAGACTCGTCTTCGATTTTACTCAATAATCGATAAAATTCGAGTAATAGCGATTTCCGTTAGTAGTGCCATCCGTTATTGTTGCGACGTACTATTTGTTTCGACAGAAGGCGTAGTTACCTCATAGTTAACTAACGGTCGTTGAAATCAGATACGGGAAACCCAAGGAAGTTATCTGGCATGTTAAATTATAACGTGACGGTAGCTAACGGCACGGTAACTATAGTTTTCCAGAAACCGGGCATTAGGCTCACACATTACACATACATTTTAATGGCGTGGCCCAAACCCGTCTTTCGCGCCGTCAGAGAAGATGGTTCTTCCCACCGCGGACGTGTCGCGCCACAGGGTGTCTCGATCATACAGGCTTCTAGCAGGAGAATAGCCACCGGCCGCCAGCCCTGTCTTTTACGTGGGAACCAGGCGACGTACTTTTCTATAAAGTACGTCAGCGCTTGTTTTCACGGAATCCCTTGCGGATAAAATGGACATGATTTCATTGGCTGATGACCAAATGTGGGAGGACCTTCGACGTGTAGTCACGGCACCTGTTATTGGCTACTGAGGACAGGTGTGACTTGTTTTTTGTGATTGCGCGAGAAAGGCGGAAGATATAGACAAGCAGCGAAACCAGGCAGAAGACGCTATGTCCCCGTGTGCGCAGTGAAGCGCGAGACGAGGGGACGCATAAGTGCTTTCAACGGCGTAGTTGGCAGTGCTAAGTGTTGGATCACACGCGTTATTATGGCACTATCACAGAGCGGTGGACACTTTAACAGTCCACATTTATGTTAGTTAACGTTTGCGGACGATTTTGAGTGGCGACATCTGGTGGGATAAACAGCAGAATTAGTGTACGCTGACAATTGAATAGTTCCCTGGAATGAGGATGTAACCATCAAATCAGTAAGTTTTCAGGAGAGAGGAAAAATGTTTGTGGGGTCTATTTTGTGATATACAGTATTGGAACTCGTTGCATATGGAAAGTGTACAAATGTGTTCAGCTATTAAAATCAATATTTTATTGTGGTAACTTAAGGTTTTACAAATAACACAATAATTGGAAGTGATACAATGGAAAAAGGATGTATGATCAGCAATATATTTTGGGGTATTCCTTACACGTAACGTAAGAGACATATTGTACATGCACTTAGTATTCAAATTAAAGAAAGTAGTATTATAATAATACAGAAAATAACAATGTGAATGAAGATGCCAACAAGATACTATGACAACAAAAAATTTCAGAATAGAGATTTGAAACTTCATTTTAACAGGATTTTACAGTGTTATTGTAGTTTGCAGGTCTCATCATTTAACTTATTTTGAAGTGACACTGGTATGCTGTAACCACATTAAAAAGTCACATTGTTAAAGTTTAATGCTGCCTGTTCCATCCTTAGTCCATGGAGGGAAACGTTCAGCTGGTTGTAAGCCAGCTTGATGTTTAAATATATGACACAAGATGGCACCACAGCACAGAGACATGCAGATACACCCTATTTCCACTTAAATCACACTTTTCGACGACGGAAGAAAAGTAGCGAGCTTGGCTTCAACAAGAGCAATAGAAAGTGTTTTCTTATCCAGTTCAGCTGTCATTAAAACCAGCAAATTTTTTATAGATTTAAGAAACGCAATAGTCGTCTGCAGACGACGCAGTGAAGAGTATTTTTATACACGCAATACGACATTAAAATTATTGCTTGAGCAAATTATGTTCACGCTGACATCAGTACAAAATTACTGTTGATATTGCGGCGACAGCAAGTCGTCCGGTATTTCAATTTAACGACAGAATCACGTCACGTGTAGGCACGGCTCCTCAGGCACTCTCAAACTAGTTTTTGTCTTCTGATAATTATTTTATTTATGGTTCAGAGTATCAACGCGGTACTATCAACGGATGTAGTCTATCCTCTCTTTCAGATTTTTTTTTAATTTTCATACTTTCATAACTTGCTTTCATTTCTGATTTCTTAAAGGTAATAAACTACGTTTTATGTCTCCGTAAATAGTTGATACTTTTCTTAACTGAAATACTGCCAGTGCCCTACTCCCGAACCCAGTGAGGTCAGTTAGTAGTAATTATTTCGTTTTGTACTTACATGAATGTTTCTTCGGATATTTTTGAACACAATTAAGGATCACTAACCAGTCTTGAACTGAAAGGTGTACTTTATTTTATTTATTTATTGATATTTATTTATTTCGTGTTCCATAGATACACATGATAACATATCTCAGTATTTATAACGTTTCAATTATGTTTATACACTGTTGTGTAGAACAAGTACTATGTTCTTATCATATAAATAACACAAGTAGATTAGTTCATCCCATAATATAAAAAATATGTTACTAGAATTCAGGCGGAGTGTATAGATATACATACATTTCTAGATTAAATTACATGTACATAAGCAAAGAATGTTGAGTCCACCATCAGGGCAACAAATAGAGTTAAGCATTCTTACAAGATACTGATACACATAATTTTGCTCTCAAATTACTCTTACATAACAAATAATGTTCAATCCCCCATAGAGGCCACAGAAATAAATTTAAGTATACTTACAACATACAGAAATACATAAATTTCAGTTTAAATTCCTCTTACATTAACAAAGATTGTTGAATCCACTATAAGGGAAACAATATAGATTTGGGTGTACTTGCAAGATATTAGTCATTTTGGTTAAAAATTCATATATGCTATAAAAAGATCCGTCTACAAAGAACTGCCTTAGCTTTTCTTTAAAATTTAGAGTGTTACCCACCAATTCTTTAATTAGCGGTGGTAGGACATTAAAAATCTTGGTGCCACCATACAGAACCCTCTTCTGCAATTGCAGCACAGCGGCGGGTCTTCCTTTTTCTCCTGGCATTCCCGGAACGGGTGGTTTTCGGCGCACTTCGACCAGCGGGTTGGCATTGTGCAATACCTTGTCACGTGGTCAAGACCCGGGCAAGAAGAACAATGCGCCCGTCTACTTTTAGCGCGCATCGGCTCCACATTGATGTGAATGTCGGTGATCTTCCCCAGCTTGAACATCTTCCTGTTGTCTGCGTCGTACACAAGGATGGCGGAGAACACGGGCATCTCGCGGCGCGTCCTCGGCGACTTCATAATACTTACGTGCCGGGTGATGAATCCTTCCTCCTTGAGTAGAAATATTTTGTTTGCAGAGCTTATACCCCTGTAAACTGCCGGGTCATCAGTCCCTAAACCTACAAACTACTTATGAACTAGCTGACACTAAGGACGGCATAAATATCCATGCCCGAGTGGGGATTCGAACCGCCGACCGTAGTGGCCGTGTAAACCGTGACCGGAGAGCCGCAGTCCCCTCGGCCACCGAGGCCGCCCTTGAGTAGATCCCTCAGCTACTTCATCTTCAGAGGAAGGTGGCGAAAAACAACCTTTAGCTGTTTCAGCCTCTCATCATTATGGGTGTAACACCCCCCACTGCTCATTGGCGATCAGCTGCATCACGCGGTCGTAGTCCTCGTGGGTCTCGGCTTGGATTACGTACTGGTTGGAGCTCCTGGTCTTCATGAATCGCGGGTTGATCACCGCCTTAATTTTCTCTCGGAGAATCTGGTAGCTCCCTTCCCACAAATGATCGGCGGCGGGCCGGCCGCGATGGCCGCGGGGACTGAGGCGCTCCAGTCACGATCTGCACGGCCACTACGGTCGGGGGTTCGAATCCCTCCTCGGGCATGGATATTTGTGTCATCTTTAGTATAAGGTAGTTCGTAAGTAGTTTGTAAGTTTAGGGACTGATGACCCCGTAGTTAAGTCCCATAAGCTTAACAAACATTTGAACATTTTTTGATCGGCGGCGGGTGGGGTGGTTTCTTCGCCGCCGGCGTCGTCCTTCACGTCTGGCAGCACTCCGAAGGTGTTCTGCGTCGACAATTCTTCTGGCTCAACTTGCCGGAATTCGCGGAACTTGCCGGTGTGCGGCCGCGGCGGACAGTATTTCAGTATGGACACTATTATAAGGTTCCACCATTTCTACTAACGAATCATCTCGATCAGCCGATCGGTAAAAAGAACCAATTATTAACTTTTTTCCTAATCAAAATATCCACAAGTGTACTACCGGTCTATAGTGTCCAACGCACGCAACAATATTTCGGCGATGATGCATGTCGCCATCATCAGGTGAACTGACGGACTGAGCTCCTGTAAACGCGCCGGCACGGCGGAGATCCGCACGCCACGGCGGCTCGAAGAGAACTGGGTTTTTGCCCGGTGGCGGACGATTGAAGTACCCTCCGCTCGCGGAGCGACCCCTCCGTGGTCCGCGCCCCGCGCCGCGATTGTACGGCGTCTGAGATGACGTCGATGTGAGGGCTCTGCCCGCCGTTACGTTTCCTAGATTTACTCTTAATTAACCCAATCGCTGGTTCCCAAACTTTGCTAAGATTATAGCCAAAACAGAGCCCTCACATTGACGTCATCTCATACGCCGTCACAATCTGTTCCACTGTGCGACCGCGGCGCGGGGCATGGACGACGGAGGAATCGCTCCGCGTGCCGCGGGTATTTAAATCGCCCGCCACCGGGCTATAACCCAGTTCCCTTCGAGCCGCCGTAGCGTGCGGATCTCCGTGCCGGCGCGTTTCCAGGAGCTCAGTCCGTCAGTTCACCTGATGATGGCGACATGTATGATCGCCGAAATATTGTACCTGTTGGACACTATAGACCGGCAGTACACCCGTGGATATTTTGATTAGGAAAAAGTTAATAAATGGTTCTTTTTACTGATCGCCTGACCCAGACGATTCGTTTGAAGAAATGGCGGAACCTTATAATAGTGTCCATACTGAAATACTGTCACGAAAGTTGGTAGAAAATCCGTAGAAATTCTGGATGTATGTCAAGTGGACGATTGGCAAAACACGGAAAACACCATCAATGCGCTATTGCAATAGTGATACTGCGGATGACGACCGCGCTAAAGCAGAGTTGCTAAATACAGCCTTACGAAATTCCTTCACCAAAGAAGAAACAATACTTCATAATTCGAATCAAGAACATCCGCCAACAATCGTAAGTTAGAAGTATATATCCCTGCAGTATTAAAGCAACTTAAATTACTTAACAAAGGCAAGTCTCCCGGTCCAGTTTCTTACAATATACAACCGCTCACTCATCGTCAGTGCCACACCCAAAGACTAAATCTGCAAATTTCATTTCAACATTCAAGAAAGTCAATCCTTTAAAAAAAAATATTGAACTCAGTTTGCAGCAGAATTTTAGTACATGTAGCCTCCTGAAACATTATTAACTATCTCGAAGATCCATATTCAACACGTATTCTGAAAGTATTGTATCTTTCTTGTGAAAAACGACTTTACTCCCATGAAGTCATGAGTGATAGCGACAAGGGATCTCAAATCGTATCCATATCTAGCTTTCCGGAAGGCTTTTGATATTGAACCTCAAGTTTTCCAAACAAATTGCGTGCTTATGGAATATCGCTACATTTGTGCAATTAGATTCGCGATTTCCTATCAGAAAAGATACATTACGAAGCAACTGATATACAACGAGTAAAACGGAAGAAATAACTTCCGTTCTACAGGAAAGTGTTTTAAGGCTCCTATTCTTTCTTACGTTTATAAACGACTAGCATATATGCCCGCGCATCGCAACGGTTGTTAAAGAGTCACCTGTGTATATTATGGTTTCTTAGGGTTCCGGACCTAGGTCAGCCAAAACAGATTCCTTGTTGGATCCCTCTATCAATAAACTCAATTGTCCTAGCCAAGATGTCAAATTTAAGTAGAAGTCATTGTCGAAAACGATGAATGTTCATAAAGTTTTTCATACAAAAAGTGAAATTAACTTAGGTCCGTACTCCGGGACGATGTACCTTCAATGTTAAGTTGTGTTCATAATGTTAAGACTGCGGTGTGTAATTGTCTGTATGGCGTAAACTGCTTAAGAACTTCTATCGTTGAGATGAGTAATAGTAATAATAATAACTGCGCTATGTATTGGTTTTATGGTGTATTAATAAACCGTTTATCTCTCACAGGAAGTATATGCTGAAGTATTAGTATGTTACAATGTAACACTGGGGACAATGTAGTTATTCTGTACGCAGTGCTCCCTAATATAGAAAACTCAACGAATGCTGAAAGTATGGTAATTCACGCAACAGACAGTTCATGTCGGGGTAATCGTTGATGAAATGGCGTCAGCTGATCGTCTGTATAGAACTTTCCATTAAATACAGTATAGCATTAAATATAGCATCGGCCACTGTTTCAGCTAATACATGTTCCCACGACCTGCAGTGATTACTTCGTAAAGCACTAAGTGGAAATCGACCTTGTGCTGTTTGTTCAGAAGTCGGATTATAATTCACTACTGTCGGGGGTTCGAATCCCCCCTCGGGCATGGATATTTGGGCCGTCCTTAGTATTAGTTAGTTCATAAGTAGATTCTAAGTTCAGAGACTGATAAACCCGTAGTTAAGTCCCGTAAGCTATAGAAACATTTAATCAGATTATAATTCAGTGCAACTGTCTCTGCAAAAAACACGTCTTTCTCTATCTTAATGTAGTCCTCACCAAAAGTAGGTAATTGCAAATTTTAATCACAATGTTGTACCGTATAATTATGAAAGTGGAGACGTTTCTGATGAGTTTGCCGCGCCCATGTGTCTGTTATCTCTAGTGGCAGGCACAGAGTAGAAATAGCTCTGTAGTGAGCATTCATACGCGCAGAACAAATTTTCTGTCCTCAACATTAAGGTGGAATGTCACATGACATAGGGAAAAATCTGTTAATCGCTGACTTTATCTTCGTCCCTTTTTGTTCGGTTAAGACGCTATGCATAAATGGCCCTTTCAGAGACGCTTACTCCAAATGTCGTTAAGTCGAGAATATACGAAGTGTAATCAGCAACTCGCTGTTTAATGTTAGTTTGTATTTGCAGAGATAAGATTGTGGCTCGTAATTCGAAATACTTCTTTTAATGAGGGAGTACGCACAACATGAACATGTATTGTTTCGTTGCAGCACTAGAAAACCAACAGCACCTTCAATGGTGCGTTGCTGTTCTATGGCATAACCATCAGAAA
Organism: Locusta migratoria; assembly: GCA_026315105.1. Classification (NCBI taxonomy): domain Eukaryota; kingdom Metazoa; phylum Arthropoda; class Insecta; order Orthoptera; family Acrididae; genus Locusta; species Locusta migratoria. The sequence continues at coordinate 41,249,050 of CM048748.1, forward strand.
GAAATAAAAAATTAAAATATTCAGCAGCGCCAACTATTAGTTCTTTGGTGGATTATGTAACTAACAGGTCGTCAATTTGTTCTGTAGTCTACTACACCGTTTTCTGGGCATTCCTAAACAAAATTGACTCAAGCTGTAATACGTACATACCGAAACCAGAAAGGAAACTTCATAAATTCCTGTTTCCTTGCATGGAATTCTTAATAAATGAAAACATCGACAGACGCGAAAGAACGTCGTTATTTTTTAAATTTAAATGACACCCGCGGAAAGAAGCACATTGTTTCTTTTCCCGCCATTGCACGGCATGCGGGATGCAACTAATAAAAAAAATATTTTTTTTGTTTTGTTTCGTAACTCAGTTAAATTTTACCTGCAGTGCCAGTGGTTTAGTATGTTAATGTTGGAAACGAAATATTCGCTTTAGGGGGATCATTAATTTACTGATCGAAACAAAATTAATTATTTCATTATCAACGCAAAGAATTATTCCCTCATTGTACGTTATTGATTTTTCAAAAAGGATTCAACATCAATACGCTACACCGTTGCCGTAAGGAAAATCGTAACCCTTGTTTTAGTGTATTACGCCTTAGTTAATAAAATTCGTATCATCGCCATTCATTAGTTACTAGCTGAAAACCGTCGTTGCCCGGGTATTTATTTATTTGTTCCTGCCTTGAATTAGTAATTCTCGTATGCCATCTCTCTCTCCATTTCCTTCTTTCTGAAAACATTATTGTAGAATATATAAGAAACGAAGTTTAAATAACCATTAAATTAATGTCCTTAATTTCACTCATATTTGACTAAATGTCGCTGAGAAAGAGGAACTGAAAAAATATTCGTATCAGATTGAGGAAGTCTATGCAGTTACAGTTTATCAGGAAAGTAAGTAGTGTAGATGAAATCATACATAAAAATGCACTCGTTTCGAAGAATCGTCACAAAATTCAACAACAATGATTGTAATAATATCACAGATGGATCGCTTGAAGTAATGCGCGAAACGACAAATAGATTTTTTTTTCTAAGAGATGTATTAAAAGAAATTTCTTTTCTACTGCTTTATTTATTTATACTTATATTTCCTTATTCGTATGCTTATCCTTACAGAGAAAGACCTGAAGACATTGTAGCACGCATAGACTAATGATATGGTCCGTGGCATTGCTATAGAGTCGCAAAAGTTATTGCTGGCCTTCAGTCCTTTCAAGCACCATATCGTCCTAGCTATCAGCATGGAACTGCTATGGTGTAAAACGGGAGACTTCGGATAACACACACAGACCATTCGTTTGCGTCTTGTAGTTTTCGCTGCAGAGCGCAATATTAACACACACACACACACACACACACACACACACACACACACACACACATAGTTTTATATACACACACCGATAACTTTCCATCCCAATATACTCCACCCTTTTATCATTATCAACCGTCAAGCAACAATGCAACCAATAAAACCATTTTCAAAGAGTAATTATTGTTCCGCATTTCGCGTTACATTCTTCAAATTACTAAATATCTATCAGATCGCTATAAATCCGTGCCTAAAACCTTCCTCAGGTATAAATTAGTAACTGTACAAATATTTAAGTCTCTGTGTCTTGTCGTTCTGACGTGATAAGCGTACACCGAACAGACATTCACATTAATATATATAGATAAATAGCTACCGGATCGCCATAAAACCGTGCCTAAAGCCTTGCCCGGGTAGACATTAGTAACTGTACAAATTTTTAGCTCTTTATGTCTTATGATTCAGACGTGATGCCGACCGCGGAGGCCGAGGGGACTGAGGCGCTCCAGTCACAGTCTGCACGGTCATTACGGTCGGGGTTTCGAATCCCCCTCGGGCATGGATATTTGTGCCGTCCTTAGTCTTAGTTAGTTCATAAGTAGTTTGTAAGTTTAGGGACTGATGACCCCGTAGTTACGTCCCATAAGCTATACAAACATTTGATTTTTTTCTTTTTTTTCCGACGTGATAAACGTACACCGAACAGACATTTACTTTTATAGATATAGATTTGGTGTATTATGTATGTACATTACTGGCCATTAAAACTGATATTCCAAGTAGAAATGCAGACGATACGTGGGTATTCAGTAGACACACGGGGAGCACGAGATGGACATAGAGGTTACATGTAACTCTGTTGTGTGTGTGTGTGTGTGTGTGTGTGTGTGTGTATGCTAGTGAAGTGCAGTTGTCAGGTAGGTGTCACTGGGAGCGTTAGCCACTCGGCGGTTGGGCGGCAGATAGGCGTGGCTCGGCGCGACCGCGACCGCGACCCATCGATTACCGTAAGTCGACACTGGGCGCGACCTGGCCGCCGCCCGCAGCGCCGTGCCAACAGGTAGCGGCTGCTGCGGCCGCGGCTGCCCCACTGGGATTTATTGGGCCAAGGCGGCCGCGCCGGCCGGCGAGCCATCACTCCCGCCGGCAACAATAGCGGCGCGGGAACGTCTCCCGCTTTTGTTCTTCGCCATCACTCTCTGCCACACAGATATACACACGAAATGCAACGTCCACCATTGTCGTGGATTCAACGGATGGCACGTGACCAAAGTTTCGTACATCAGTTTTCCTACACAGAGGTGTAGGCTAGAGTGGGGCAGTGTTAAGCTCGGGATGGAGGAAGGAGCGACAACCATTTATGTGCGGAGTGCCTAGAATCGCGTTTTACCATTGGTCACTTGCGCGTCACGTGGTACTCGGCAGCCATTCCTGGGTCTACCTAGCCATTACGTGCAGTGTCGGACTAAAGCAGTTGGAGGCCACGGATTGTACTAATTCGAGGTTTACTCCGTTATACATCTGTGTATCACAAAAGTTCATTTTCTAACAACTAAAGATCTTAAAAAACTATTTAATGGTTTGAAATTAAAATCTATACACAGGCAGCTTCGTACTTACTCTGGCGCACTGAGTGATACCGTTCGTATTTCTGAGTGTAAAAAAAATAAAATAAAAAAAAAAGAAAAAAAATAAAAATAAAAATAAATAAATAAATAAATAAATAAATAAAATAAAAATAAAAACACTAACTGAAATTTACATCAGCACAACTCGCTGATGAGTGGGAGGAGTGGATCCCAAGGCATAAATAAAATTTTCTCTAATATTTTTCAAAAAGCTTTATTATGATAAAAATTAAAATGTGACACTACTATAGCAATAAACAAAGACATTCACTATATAAACAGGGCCTGGCAAGAATTCATTCATTAATTTCTACCAAGTTAGGTTTACAAATTTATATCACCAAGCAATAATGAAAATCAGTTAAAGAAAATATGGAATTAATTATTCAGAACAAATTGTATTAAGATAAAGGCAACTTACAAACAACATTCTTTTGGTTTCCGGGATTTATCAAAACATCGACAGTACCAATTAAGGAGAAATTTAAGAGTACCGGATCGTGAACACATACTCCACGGCAGTAACCCGAGGTACAGTTTAATGACTGAATTCATAAAAAACAAATCATTAATTAAATTAGAAATCAAATTCATAATTTGGATCAGTCACTCAACAAAACAATGTAACATTAGCTACTACGCAGTAACCAGAGAACACAATTACAAGAACTCAACTGGTGTCATTTGAGGAAGACTAGGTACAACCATCTTATTACTCGTTAGGTTACACTTAGTCCACATGGGCCCCGGTCCCCCAAGGACATTGACCAATCACAGTCCACTAGGACAGTCAGGATACCCGAAAAGCTGGTCTAGAACAAACTAAGACTTCGGATGAGAATCTGTTTCGTACTTAACATAACACATGTCACAATCTTCATACTGGATAATCAGCGCATTATCTGACACTGACAAGAAATAATACACCAAGGCCAGACAGAACAAAATATTTATCCGGAGACCGGGTTTGAATGTTCGCTAAATGCTGTTCCCGACAACCGTGTAGAAGCCTATGATCAGCAAACGCGAGGAACCGGCCGTTGAAAGACAGCCACTAATTGTGAAGCAAATCTCAAGTACAGTCAGCGCGTTCCAACCCGTCTACAATTAGCATGCTATCCTATTCCACAACACCCTCCAAAAACACACAAGGAATTATAAATCACTTTACAATATCCGCCCAATTTTCAAATGGCAGTACCAATTCTGTCTTAAAATACTACAGTACTTGACCAAATTTCCGAGACACCTTCATAAATAATGTTTAGCAGAGAATCGGAATGAGGCAAGGTTTATGGAAATCTGTTAATAAGTACACACCAAGCCTGGCTATACCATCAACGCAAATCCAAAATCTTAATGTGCTTTAAGATAAACAGAAACGCAGACACTGGTTTCAAATGTCTGTAAAGCAGTCAACCCCTTCACATAACTTCGTACTGACAAATGCCACTGCACAAAATATCTTTCAAGATTCACGCTACCAGGGCAGAAGATATTTAAACGAAGCTACTTATTAGTAGTTTTTCGCGAATACAAGGCACAGCTGCCACCAAACTTACTAACTAAATATTTACATAAGACTGGCTTTAGCGAGGCGGCACGGTGAAACTATTACTTGCAGACACCGACACCACTGTCATCAAACTCGCTAAAGAATCATAAAAGTAGCTTTAACGCGGCGGCCTGATTATACAGTTACCTTCAACTCACATCAAGCTTCGTAACAGGAAAGTGGCCTTTGATATCAGACGACGCTTAACACACATGGAACAACCGGCGAGCAGTACACAATGCCACAAGTTAGAATCTCAGTTTCTCACCAGATGAACTTGTTTAAGAGCCTCCCGTGTCACCGACCAGCTATTCAGACCATCCAAGGTGCGCTTAATTCCCGTAGTTGTTCCATCAACCAGCAACAGCGACTGCACCATTAGACTCCGGCCCCCTGCCAGACACTCCAAGACCCATTTCCGTGTTCTTCCTGGTAGGTCACACGCGTCGTACTCACTCCACTCACAGGGCAACCGCTTCGAAGCAGCCCCAGAGCCCAACTGTCCATACGAGTCTCCACGCCCGGTATTTCAAATGTGAAAACCCCGCCAAATGCGACTATCGAAGATCCTCGCGTCAGGCCGCGAGGATCGATAGCGGCCGTATATCGCTGGGCCCTGGCTCTAGCGCGTCTGTGGCGCCACCAACACATGTGAGCCGGCACGGCTCACTATCGTTAGCTCACGTCTACTTTATGTTGCGTATAATATATGCCGTCTTTTGCGTAATCTTAATATGTACATAAATTAAGATATTTGTGCCTACTCTGCAGCCAAAACTACACATCGCAACTGAATAGCGTTTGAAGGTATCAGTCTCCCATTGTGCACTACGGTGGTAGAGGGTTGACAACGATAAAGGGGAGGAATATATAAGTCGGAACTGTAGGTGTCATTATTTTGCTCTTCAGCAAAAACTACACAATGCAGACGAACGTACTCTCTGTGTTTTTGCAGTACAGTCTTCCGTTGTACACCACAGCAGTTCCATGTCGATAGCTTATATGAAATTCGGACTGAAAACCAGCGATGAGTTTTTACACTATAATAGCGAAGAGGTTACATACGCGAGACTTGATGGACATTCTGCAGTTGTTCTCCTGCAAAAAGCGTACGAATAACGAAAATTAAGTGCATATTCCAGTTTGAAAGGTAAAAAAAAAATGTTCAAATGTCTGCAAATCTATCGGCCCAAACTGCGTGGTCATCAGTTCATAGCTTACAAACTACTTAAACCTAGGTAAACTAACCTACGGACAAACACACACACCCATGGCCCAGGGAGGACTCGAACTCCACGGCGAGCAACCGCGCGCTCCGCAGCTAGGTGCTTTAGACCGCTCGGCTACTCCACCGCGGAGAAAAGTAAAACTACCAAGAAAGATGCCAAAGCGTAAGAAAGAAATTTCGCGTTCTCGACCCGTTTCTAAAAGGCAAAAATTGGCGCTGAAATGTGAATCTACAGATTATAGAAACTTGAAATTTGTAGATATCTCCATCACTAAGAGGGTGAAATATGGAATGAACTGTTTCTTGAAAATACTTTGCGATTCAGACCATTTTGAAGCAAGAAATACAAATTCGGATTTAGATTTTTGATTGGAATTTTAGAAACACGTGTTTCGATTTTCTTATAAATTCAATCATTAAGCGGGTGAAATAAGGGAAAATCTTTTAAGGGTGCTACTAAGACTATTAATGCGAAAATTTAGATTTGGAACCACGGTTAGAATTTAAAAAAAAAATTGTGTTTCGAGATGTTTTGAATTCTGCCATCAATAGTGCAATTGGGGGGTAGCAAACTGTATCAAAGCACTTCAGTAGCAAAGCATTTTTAAAGATAAATCCATGAAAATTTATATTTAAAAGTAGAATCAACCAATACAGATCATTTATGCGTGTGAAGCAGCGGGATTTAAGCTAGCAAATAATAAATTTGGCTTATTACATAGCCTCATTTAGTAACTCTGTTAGAAAGCAATGGTTACATTGGTTGTAGTCCTGCTAGGGACATGGCGCACAGTTTCATGATTGTTACAGCGTAATCAGTAACGTTCATTCTTGTAGAACACTGTGAAAACTGTTCGGGGATCGATTCCTGCCTGTTGTTTTATATTTCTATTACTCTTATAGTTGTCAGATACGTTACAGTGCAAACAAACAACACATCATAGATAATGGGAAATTTCATTTATTCAGATTTCGTATAAGACAGAAAAAAAGTTTTTGGAGACATCTATTACACCTGGAAGTGTGGTAATACGACCTATTGCTCACCCTTATTTCGCTTCTAGGAATAATGCCTCACTGACATGCCGTTACTTGTAGCTCAACCCCGTTTGTGTACACAAATAATTCAAAATCTCACAAATAGAAGGCTATGCAAAATATAGCAGGGCGTGTTTGCATACATTCGGTTAGGAATCAGCTAAACAGTGCGAGCTAAGACTCCACAACTCTTTAATACTCTTACTATTACATAAAGCATGATTTCACGTTCTGCAGTTGGGCTAACGATTCATATCATAATGATGTTTCCCATGAAATTATAGATGGGCTGAGTACATAGTTTTGTAGTAGCCAAATCGGCTTCGACGAAAAAAAATTTCTTACAAAACAAGAGTACGAGCATGAGAAATGCGAAAGCAGTTCATAAATACTGTAAAACATGATGTTAAGTCAAATGTACTAAAATTATTCATTTGGTCTTTCATTCCATTCCTTCTATTAGTAATACATAATCATAATTTGCATCCATAATTCCCATTTTTCACTGAAGTATTTGTCATAAATCCTGTGTTCTGTAAGGGCTATCCTAACTCACGTTATTTTGAGGTAATAATAATTAATAAATTTATTATTATTTCATTCCTGTTAGCAGTCAATGAAAGTTTTTGTTTACGAATTTGCTCTAGCAGACGGATTACAATTTTCATCGAATCAACTGCTTGTATTTGTATCTCTAGCAATCATTGACGCAATACTGTGCTTACATATACATATATATTGTTAGCTTTACGCGGTCATTTGTGCTTTCACTTTTGTGCTGGTAATTATAAACTCGTTTTCATGCAACTGGCCCGTGGCACAGTATGGGAGCACGCCAGCCGAATGCCAAACAGTGGTGAACGACGCTGATTTGGCGCTAGGTGCTCGGTGCTCTATAAAGAGCTTCAGTTCAGAGAGGTAATACCGTGCACAGCTGTTTCCAAGAGGGGATAAAGACTGCAGCATAGTGGTACGACATAGCGATACGAGACTCACTAAGATCCAAAGAGGTTTTCAGCTTTTAACGGCAGTCGTTTTCGACAGTTGGCTGCACTATATTACGACTGTTTCCTCACAAAATCAGCAGATCACGAGCGTAGAGGTAAGTGAGGTATGGTAATAGCAACAATACTGAAAGTAGCTTGACTGAACTGCGCATTTCTTGACAATGTTTTAAACATCAATTGTATGCAATTAATCGTCGTGATCGTTGGGTTATAATTTAAAGTGCTTGTCATATTGTCATTGGTCAAAAATGTTCTAATGTTTGTTTAGCTTAAGGGACTTTACTGCGGGGTCATCAGTTCCTAAACTTACAAACTACTTATGAACTACCTTATACGAAAGACGACACAAACATTCATGCCCGAGGGGAGATTCGAAGTCCCGACCGTAGCAGCCGTGCAGACTGCGACTGGCGCGGCGCTGACCGCTCGGCCACTGCGGCCGGCCTGTCATGGGACAATAACGCGCAAGACGGAACATTTTCATTGAGTCTTCATCGGATGATGATGTAGACCCACCGTTGGTCACGCTCTGTTGTGACGATGAGATGAATCACACTGACTCTTTCGGAGACTTTCCTATTATAATTAACATTCGAACAGTTTCTGACAACGTCGGGCCCAGTGGCATAGTGGCGCTTGAGGCGCGGTAGCGTGAGGACGTCCGGGAGTGTGGTCACAGTTTAAAGCGTTCACAAGTCGCGAACAGCTTTCTCTCGTGTCAAGTGTTAACTTGTTGTGCAGTATCGTCACTTAGTGTTCTGGTGCGTGTGTTGTTTAAATGTTAGCGGTCTCGGCCGCTAAAACCGTAAATATGGAAAAGAAGGTCCCAAGGAAGTGCACTCTGCGTTTCGAGTTTGATAAGGCAACCAGGAATAAGCAACCGAGTTCGGTAGAAGTTCATGATTGGATCGACAGCGTTTTTGGAATCGTCTCTGAACAAATACATACCGCTTATTACGATTTGGATGGATGCTGCTTTTACGTCAAGTTACTGGAACCCGTTCAACGAGACAAAATCCTGATGAAACACGGAACATCTGCTCAATTTCGACATCGAGACTCAACGGTGAGTACAGTTTCCATATCCAATGCCGGTATTGAATAGAAGAATGTTCGCGTTTTCAATTTGCCGCCAGAAGTAGAAAATTGTTATCTTAGAGAGGTGTTATCATGTTATGGCGATATTAAACAAATTAGAAACGAGCGCTGGTCAAAGTAACAGAATCTTCAGTGGTTCAGTGGTATAAGATCAGTAGAAATGTACGTTAGAACTAATATTCTCTCCCATATCACAGTCTGTGGGTACAGGGCTCATGTGACATATACTGGTCAGGAAGAAACGTGTTACATCTGTAACCAAAGCGGACATATGCGTCAGGATTGACGGAAAAAACCGGTTATATTAAGAAACAACTTGCAGCAACACAAAAAACTGACGTTAGCTGAATTAGTAGCACCCACTTGGGAAGTTGATGACCCAACACCCAGTAGCAGTTTTTCTGACCAACCACCTGTCGTCCCGGCAGACTTTCCACCACTAACACCAAAAATAAACGTAGATCAGGTGCCCACTAAAGTTATTACCCCAGTTGTAACCCAGTCCATAACTAACAAACGGAGGCGGACCTCTGACGAAAGTAGTGTGGATGACAAATTCGAATATTCGTCACAGGATAACAGGAAAAACACCGTTAACACCGTGTTAGAAACTAAAGTTCCTACACCCGGTACGGACACAGAGATTTCAAACAGTTCTAGTATCGGATCCGAGCCGCAGCAACGGGAAGAAATTCCATCACCCGTGCTGCAAACATCAATAGAAGAAATACAGCACGTAGACCTAGGGACACCAGACAAACCCGACACTGTTGTTAGTGGAGAGCAACAAACCGAACCAGTGATAGTAGACAACCCGGACTGTGATACTGTTGTCAATACACAAACTGCGACAAGTCAGAGCAGCGTCCAAAACAGAGCGGACGTAAACATAAACAGTGACGCGGAAATGGAAACCGAAGCAGGAAGTGGCGAGCCGGCGGGGCCGCAGCCTGCCGCCGCGGTGGCCCGCCAACTGTAGCACTCTGATATGGAGCTGGACGTCTGCAGCGAGCCGCCCACCTCGCCTTCTGCTGTGGGTTTCACCAGCAGTGGCAGGCGTAGAAGTAAAGTACAGCCGAAAATGAATGCTGCGCGAAAGAAAAAGAAAAACTCTGATTCTCAATACAAGACTGATACTAAGAAAACAAGTGGCAAAGCATCAAAGGATTGGGACGCGGTCGCAGGAGGAGGGAAAGTTAAAAAGTAGTGCTTTTCTGGACGAGATAGATGCAGGCAAATAAAGTTGTAACCCTGAACATCAGTAGAATCACCTCTGACCTGAAACTGGCGGCCTTCAAACAGTTCGTGTACGAATCTGAAGCCGATATTTTGCTGTTACAGGAGGTGTTAACAACGAACCTCGGTATATCGGGCTTCAACACCATAGAAAACATAGCCCTGGAGAACAGTACCGGTACTGCAGTTTTAATTAAAGACGGTATTCCATTTCAAGAGATTGAAAAATTGGAATTCGGTCGAGGTATAAGTTTTAAATTGTATAATGTCACCGTGGTAAATTTATACGCTCCGTCGGGGAATTCTAATAAAACTGAACGTTCCAGATATATCAAGGAGGAGATTATCTACCTTCTAAGGAAAAACCCGCAATACATATTATTAGGTGAAGACTTTAATTGCGTTTTACATGCGAAAGATCAGCATCCTCATTTCAATTACTGTAAAGAGCTGCACGAACTTGTAAAACATATAAAGCTGCAGGACGCGTGGAAAGTGAAATATCCCACACTGGTGAAATTCACCTACTTCACCGCCCACTCATGCAGCCGCCTTGACAGACTATATGTGGCGGATAACATTAGTGACAGGCTTCGCGCCGCGGAAGTAATCCCTGCAGTATTCTCTGACCATTGTGCGCTTGCTGTAACACTTGATATCGATAAACAGCCCACCAAACTATATAGATCACAATGGATGCTTAATATCTCGCTGTTGCAAGACAGAGAATTAGAAGACGACGTCAGGCACACATGGAACGTTTGCCTCAGATCCCTCAGCCGCTATCAATCCAAAGTAGACTGGTGGACAAATCACGCAAAACGAAAACATAGTTTGTGATTAACTACGGCAGACAAAAAGCTAGGGAAATAAAAAACACCAGAGAATATTATTGTTCTATATTAAGAGAGCTCTATGATAAATCTGACAACAATGGATCGCACTTTCAACAAATCAAAAGCATCAAAGCAAAATTACTTAGTATCAAGCGCAAACAGTTAGAGGGTCTGAAAATAAAGTCCAAATCACGCTCTCTGGTAGTTGAAGAGATAACGTCTCTGTACCATTTAATTAAACATAATACCAACCGAAGACGGACGTTCATTGATGAGCTATTGACGTCAAATTTTAGAGTGCTCGTAAATCAAAACGACATAGTACAGGAAATACATCAACATTATAGAGAATTGTATTCTCTGGAACATGTTGATGAGGGTGCAGTAGGTGAATTTTTTCAAGTACTTGCTCCGGAAATTAATTCTGATGATAATAGTGACATATTAACTGCCTTTACAGAACGTGAAGTTTTAGATCTCATTTCAAGGTCGCCGCCCAACAAATCCCCTGGACCTGATGGGTTGACAAAAGAATTTTATTGTCAATTTTGGCACCTTATAGGACCAACTTTTACGGATATTCTAAACGAAATATTAAAAGGTGTCGTAGTTCCTAAAGAGTTTAAGGAAGGGAAAATTGTTTTAGTTCCAAAAAACAAGGGCCGAAAATGCATCGACAACTTCAGGCCTATTACTTTGCTGAATTTTGATTATAAAACCATCGCCCGGGCAGTTGCCAGTAGAATGAGTCTTCCCATAAGTAAAATTATTGGAAAACACCAATCCTGTTTCCCTGCACGAACTGTCATGAACACAATTTCTGCCTACAGAGATGTCATATCCATAGCCTCCGTTACAACTATAAAGTGTGCACTATTTTTTATAGATTTTAATAAAGCGTTTGATCGAGTAAATCACCAATACCTGGAAAAAGTAATGCAGGAAGTAGGCCTGGAAGAAAGAGTTTTAAAAGTGGTACGAAATTTGATTACAGGGATAACGACTAAAATAGCTGTCAATGGACAATTAACTGGGGCTATAAACATTGAAAGGGGGGTCCCACAGGGCAGTCCTCTCTCTATGCTGCTGTATGTGCTCTCCTTGGAGCCAATACTCAAAAGGGTTACCACGAAACTCTCTGGGTTACAACTTTCGGGTGTTAAATTCACTACAGGGGCGTATGCTGATGACGTGGGAGTGCTACTAAGAACAGTAAATGAGGTCACAAGCCTAAAAGAGGACTTTGACACCTACCGTGCAGTTTCAGGTGCAAAAATTAACACGGGAAAGTGTAAATTAGTAAATATCAGAGGGTTCGACGACGTAGCCGTGCCATGGCCACAAACCGTCGAACAACACAAAACTTTAGGGATCATCGTTGATAAATGTCCATTAAAAATGGCGGCCCTGAACTGGAGAGCGACAGTTAACAAAATGCAAGGGACTACTTTAGAAGCAACGTGGCGATCACTAAACCATATTGGAGCCGTGAGGATAGTCAAAACCTATCTATTGTCCAAGGCCTACTATGTTGCTCAGATTTTCCCGATTCCAAAATTACAGGCAAATAAAGTAATGCAGTTAGCAGCCAGGTATGTGTGGAGAGGAAACATTTTTAAGCTCACACCGGGAACATTAACAAAACCAAGATTGACTGGAGGACTCGCACACACTGATATTCATAGGAAGGCAACTGCTTTATACCTTAGACGAACAGAAAGATTAATGCATGGCAACCACAGTAATATTTCAGAAAAACTCTTTAAAATACTGCAGCCAAAGAGCATGAATCCGCCGATAGATATCAGCAATCATAACTTCCGTCTGAAACATATCAGTCTGTTTTACCTGGAGTATAGTTACTTAAAAGAAAGTCGTGTACCATCTACGACTTTAACTACAACCCAAACCCTACAGATATGGCAACAGAAAGATATGCCAAACAGTATTATGCTAAAGTTTCCACATAGAGACTGGTTGACAGTGTGGAAAAACATCAGCCTTAAAATTCACACGTCAGAGGTTGCCTCCACCTGGTACAAAGTCGTCAACGAGACGATGGCAACGAACGAAAAGCTACATCGCATCGGAAAAAGTGATCCAGACAAGTGCAGAAAATGTGGACTATTGGACACCATAATCCATAGATTCACTTGTAGCGGACATATCGATAACTGGAAGTGGGTGAGAAAACGAATAGCATTACTATCAAGAACCTCCGAAACTAGTTACACTTCAGAAATTATGATGTGGCCGGAAAGAAGTTGTTACCCGAAAACAAAGAACAATACAATTATGTGGCTTCTCGGTAATTATGTAAACTATATATTCCACGGACCTGCAGAAGACAATCCCATAAGTTTTCAATCGTACAGGAACACTGCGAGATGGAGAGTCATACGCACTATTGATGAGAAAAAACAGTTTAGCAACATGCTAAATATAGCATTTGAAAAGGCTGGAATAGGGTAAACTTTTTTGTCTTGGGAGTGTAATTACTGCTACTGTCGCCATTAAAAAAAACAGTTTTACTTACATTTTGAAGAAGAACCTTTTGTTTCTGTTTTGCAATGGATATTGCTGTTTATTCCTAGATTTTTTTAAAGTTTGCTTTTAACGAAAAAAAAAGCAGTCTAGTGCATATGGTAACGGTGGGTTGTGTGGGCGGCCAGACGCCTGCCGCCGGCCTCCTGTAGCCGCGGCACGCGCAGCTCCCTCCTCTCTACAAGTTTTGTTAAAAAAAAAAAAAAAAAAAAAAAAAAAAAAAAGTGGCATAGGGTTAGAGCGCTCGCCTGGAAACCGAAGGGTCGCGGGTTCAAAATCCGGTCGGACCTCGTAATTTTTCAGTCTGCGTTTTAACCCAGAGATCACCTCTCAACGATGTGAGGAGTCACCAGAATCGACAGGTGTTTTGGATTCCACATTAAACTGTAGGGCCCCTTGCCCCGGCTGGATAATTGGGGTACGCTAGCGACACGGAAGTCGGTCAAGTTGCGTTCAGTTAAAAGACGTGCACAAAGAAAATGAGCCACACGAAATTATTTATTATTTACTGACAGCGATTCAGTTTCCTTATTCGTTGGAGAAACGTGGTGCTGTGGCTTCGATATATGATGTGCGGTGGTAGGATTTATTCAGATTGCAGTGGATATGCAACTGCTGAAAAGTATGCTGTTGGAATAGGCGCTAAATATGAATACAGGCAAATGAAGTCCATTATCTTACAATATTGTAGAAGGATGTTTGATATTTTTCTGCCTGTCAGAGCTTGTAATTCGATGTGGAATTCACAAGTTTGAAATGTAGATAAGTTATACAGCTGAGATTATTCCATTTCTTTTATTTTTACAGCGTTTTTGCCATTTTATGTTGTATATTGTATGATGCCAAACACTGCAGGTATTTCTCCACTCCTTGAGGCAATATCGTGGAACGTAATATTTTCGCAAAATACCTGTAGGCAGACGCGGTGGAATGGCCGACCGTTCTAAGGCGCCTAGCTGCATAGCGCCCGGTTCCTAGCCGTCGGAGGTTCGAGTTCACCCTCGGGCATGTGGTTACCATAATTTAGCATAAGTTAATGTAAGTAGTTTATAAGCCCAGGAACCGATAACCTCAGTAGCTAAGTCCCTTAGATTATACCAAACATGGAACCATAAACGTTTGTGGAATTGACTGATCAACAAAATAAAATGTTCACCTCTTCAGTTAGGTTCGAGAAAAGATATATAGGGCAAACCTTGGTATGTTCGTGGCATTGATTACTTCGTGATACTTTGTGGACTCCACGAATTTACGAACCAAGCTAGATGAATAGTCGCTCGCCTATTGATAGTAGCACATATCGCCTACCTGAATCGGCATTTCACGCCGCGGTACTAGCGGCCTTGGTAGCACAGTGAATTTTTTGTTCCGTTTGGGAGTAGTTGTATTTCGATTTCGCACTGCAGAATCACACGTGTTTTCAAAGTGATGATTAGTCCTCATATTAACAATGTAACATTTTTTTATTTTGCACAGTTTTTTATGTGATGTAAATAAATTATTCTAATGAATGTATGTGTTTTAGCGTTCGTTTAGACGTAATAGCCTTAGCTTCGCTAGTAAAAATTTTAGCATTTTAACTGCCATCTTGCGCCACCCTAGACAGTGGTGCCACTCGAAGGGTCAACATACTTTTGAAAAGAGTGAGGATGTTTTTATGTGCAACAAGTGTGAAAACCTTTCTGATGAAGAGTAAACTGAATCATTTTTTCATTTCATTTGGGCCTGCAGCATTGTGTATGCCTTTTAAGGACATATTGTTAATCTATGAAAAGCCAAAATGCTGCTTCACTTTATAGATGTTAAAAAACTGTTTATTATCGCAATAGGACTATTTCGGCTCTGTGGCCATCATCAGGCTATCTGCGGACAAATATTTATGATTACAATGAGTGAAATAAAGATACTTACAATTTTAAAACATTTTCCGTGACATATTATTTCAGACTCACTTCCATATAGCATCGTGGAGGTATAATTGATTATAATGACTGCAATGATTGCAGTATACATGTTCTTTAGATGGTATATATATTACGTAAATCAGGTCTTAATTCTTTACAGCTAATCTGTCAGTTTGACGTATCCTCCAGCGATGCTCTATGGTTACAGTTTGTTTATGACTGCATATAGTGTGATCTTTGATAGTGTGGTGTGATCTTTATTATTTTATGGTATTATGATGTCTATCTTTGTTTTAGCTCGACTCGAAAATTTTATTAAAGTTGTCTAGATAATGTTTGTGTTGTAGTTCGGTTTGTTCATTTAAAATTTCGTCAGGGCTTTCCTTCAAATGTGTATAAATTTCTATCTCTTCTAGGATGTTCATATGATAACCTTTGATGTTAAATTTGATTTTAGTATGTAGGTTGATCATGGAGCCAGAAAACGATAAAACCATAAATTTCTTGGACCTAATAATTAGGAATAAGAACAATGTACATAAATTTGACATATATAGAAAACCAACAACTTCAGATAATATTATCAACTCAAATTCTTGCCATCCCAAAGCACAAAAACATGCATATTTTAACACTATGATCAATAGACTAATAAACCTACCATTAGAAGAAACAGTTATAAAGAAAGAGCTTTCAATACTAACCTATATAGCCCACAAAAATGATTTTAATCCAAATGTAGTAAAGAAACTGTACGACAAACACACGAAACACAAACGCAATAAAATTCTAAATGACATTAAGCTATTGAAAGATACGTCCTTAAAACAAAAAAATTAAATACGTACCACACATTTATATAGGACGAACGTCTGATGAGCTGAACGCGTTACTAAAAAATACTACAGTCAGATTTGCCGACAGAACTACACATAACATAAAAACCTTAATCCATTCCACTAAGACAAAAATACCAGTATACCAATTACCAGGCATATATAAAATTAACTGTAAGGATTGTCAGAAATTTTATATAGGACAAACTGGCAGATCTTTCGAAATTTGATACAAAGAACATACAAGAAATTCCGAAAAAAATATTTCAGCTTTCTTTAATCATTTGAAAACAGAAAATCACGAAACCGATCGAATTACATATCACACCAAAAGGTTATCATATGAACATCCTAGAAGAGATAGAAATTTATACACATTTGAAGGAAAGCCCTGACGAAATTTTAAATGAACATACCGAACTACAACACAAGCATTATCTAGACAACTTTAATAAAATTTTCGAGTCGAGCTAAAACAAAGATAGACATCATAATACCATAAAATAATAAAGATCACACCACACTATCAAAGATCACACTATATGCGGTCATAAACAAACTGTAACCATAGAGCATCGCTGGAGGATACGTCAAACTGACAGATTAGCTGTAAAGAATTAAGACCTGATTTACGTAATATATATACCATCTAAAGAACATGTATACTGCAATCATTGCAGTCATTATAATCAATTATACCTTCACGATGCTATATGGAAGTGAGTCTGAAATAATATGTCACGGAAAATGTTTTAAAATTGTAAGTATCTTTATTTCACTCATTGTAATCATAAATATTTGTCCGCAGATAGCCTGATGATGGCCACAGAGCCGAAATAGGCCTATTGCGATAATAAACAGTTTTTTAACATCTATAAAGTGAAGCAGCATTTTGGCTTTTCATAGATTAACAATAAACTGAATCAGTTAATTCAATTCAGTGTTTTTGCTCAATTCTTCGTCAGTACTTAACATTCTTATCAAAAATAAGTCTCAATGTCATAAAATGGAAAAATAAATTCTTTTATAGAAATACAGTGCTTTCATTTTCACGTAAATTACCCAAGTAATGTCACGAACATACCACGGGTATCATGAAATAACCTACAAAATTCTTACTTGATGAAATCATCAAGGAGGAAGCCTGGGAAATAGTTCATCAAGAAAAGGCAATAAAAAAGAAGAGGAGGAAACTTCAGAGGAAAAGAAAAAGAGAAGAAAAGAAGGACCTGAAGGAACAGAATGCTAAGAAAAAAAGGAAACGAAGCCAAATAGTAAAAGCCCAGAAATTGGCGCAGAAAGCATGAAATCCTGTAATCAAGTCCCCTATTATACGTGTTACAGAAATATCCGACCACATAAAGAAAACTTACTGAAGTGCTCCATGTGTTTTCAAGGAAACTGTGACGAAAAAGTCGTCAGGTACATAAACCCGAAGTTGACGCGGATGAAGTGCACTTCATTTGTCATCCGTGTTTCAAAGTAAATGATGCAGATTCAGATGATAGTTTCCCATGGGAAGAGAGTGAATAAGTAATGCAATTCTTTCTTTTGCAATTAATATCTTCGGTTTTTCTGACCTACCAAGAACTGTACAATGGAGTGGTATGTTCTGTAGCTTATTTGCCAGCAACTGTTTCTTTCTTTCTTTTTTTTTTTTTTCTTTTTTTTTGCATTGTTATTCCATCGGTAAAAATTGTCTATAAAATGTTATAAAATATTTAATTAAACTATCTCAAAATGTGTATTAAACACCAAAGAATTAAATAAAACTTGGAAATTTTCAATTATAGAGTTCATAAATTTTTCGTGAGATAAGATCCTTCAACCTGCCAACAACTGTGTCTTTTCCCTTCTACAATCTAAGTAAACCAAAACAGTACTGTGACATTAAGTACGAATGAGTAAAGCTGAAAGTGGGCATTTTGTATTGTGATATACCAATTTTTATTGGCTCAGCCGAATATTTATAACAAAATAGCTTAAACCCGCGGCTCCGCTTGCGTGTTGGTTGATTATGATCGATGAGCTATTTTAAAGTAGTGTGCTATTTATTTATTCTTATATTTCCTTTTTTCGTATGCTTTTCCTTAAAGAGAAAGAGCTGAAGACATTGTAGCATGCATAGGCCAAAGATATATTTCACAGTATGTAACATCCTTGCTATAGAGTCGCAAACGTCATCGCTGGCCTTCAGTCCGACTTTTTTTATAATTTGACGACTTTCAACCACCATATCTTCCACCCCCTTATAGCTATTGGCATCGAACTGCTATGGTGTACAACGGGAGACTTCGGAAAACAATTACACACAGATCATTCGTTTGCGTTCTGTAGTTTTCGCTGCAGAGGGAATTATTAACAAACACCCACGTAGAATTTTATATACGCCGATAACTTTCCATCACAATATTCTCCATCATTTTATCATTATCAACCCTCAAGCCACAATGTAACCAATAAAACCATTTTCAATGAGTAAATACAATTTTCAAAGAGTAATTATTGTTCCGCATTTCGCTTTATATTCTTCAAATTACTAAATATCTATCAGATCGCTTAAAACCGTGCCTTAAACCTTCGTCGGGCATACATTAGTAACGGTACAAATATTTAAGTTTCTGCGTCTTGTCGTTCGGACGTGATAAGGTACACCGAACGGATATTCACATTAATATATATATATAGATAAATAGCTATCGAATCGCCATAAAACCGTGCCTAAAGCCTTCCCGGGTAGAAATTAGTAACTGTACAAATTTGTAGCTCTTTATGTCTTGAGGTTCAGACGTGATAAACCTACCCCGAACATACATTCACATTTATAGATATAGATGATGACATGTACAAATCACTGCGTTAGTTAAAGTACATAAAACTTTTTGATAGTTTTAAATTTTAAACAGTAGACGTATATGATATATGTAGACTCACGAACCCTGCCCCCTCTCCCACACTGCGCGGTCTGCGGCGCGCCAGTCACAGTCTGTACGGCCGCTGCGGTCGGGGGTTCGAGTCCCCCCCCCCAGGCATGGATGTTTGTGTTGTCTTTAATATAAGGTAGTTCATAAGTAGTTTGTAAGTTTATGGACTGATGACCCCCACAGTTAAGTCACTTAAGCTTAACAAACAAACTACCATCTCCTCACCATCCACATTATAATAAAGTTTGCGTGTCATAGGGTTAAGATACCAGAGTAGAGAAACGCATATGCTACCGAGAGACTGTCGCCTGACTGGCTCCACCAATTGCCGCCCAGCGTTCGCGTGACGTCGCAGTCGCGCTCGCCGACTGCTAATGAATCAGATTAATGCCGCGGTGTCGGCCGCGAGGGTGCGACCACGCGCCTCGCGCTGCCCAATGTCCCACGGAAATTTATCGAGTTGAATCCGTGGCGCGCGAATGGCCCACTTTTAATTTATAATAACTGCCGCTATTTGCTTAATGTGGTTATCAACCGCAAAATCGGTTTAATGCTAACCTCAATGAAGCGGTTGGCTGTGAATTCCAATCCAGTTGGGCTGCCGCTGAAGTTTATATTCATTTAAACAATCTGGAAGCGAACGCAACGAAAGCGCAATCACAGACCGATGGGAGAGATTTTTTTTCTAAACAATGCACTCACGCTCTTTATCTCCGTCCAAAATCTGCATTCTTTCTCTCGAGATTCCACTACCTCATCCGTTAGACGTTGTAGTAAGATACATGATAATTTTTTTAGGTGGTAAACGTATATGAAATATTAAACTACGGCAGAGTTATCGATAATAAGTCAGTGCTTTTATTTTTAATAGCGACCACTTTCATTCCTTGAAATATCAAATTAATTTACTCGCATAATCAAGATTTCTCTTCAGGGCCATTCAAATAGGACCCCAGATGAATCATCGACCCATACATATAACGTTCATTTACAAGAAAGTAAGTTAGTTTTTATTGAATTTCAACAAATGGATGGTAAAATTTGTATGATTTTCACAGCTTGTATATGGAATGTAATAATACTCAATTTTGAGGTAGTCTTTTGCAGGTGATCCAAAGAGACTTGAAATTGTACACTAACACGGTTAAATGAGATAATTATACATGCTCCTAGCAACTTTTTCATTAAAAGAGAGGAACAATTCGTTGTATCACGTTGTTACTGAGGCATATCCGTGTTATCAACAATTGTTCCACATAAATGGTTCCACAAAATGCACATATCCATGATAGTTGTGAAACCACTGTGAAATGTATTTATCTTTCTGTACGTATCTGTCTGTGTGTGTGTGTGTGAGAGAGAGAGAGAGACAGAGAGAGAGAGAGAGAGAGAGAGAGAGAGAGAGAGAGAGAGAAAGAATGAAACCAGGCGGAGCGACCGAGCGCCTTAAGGCACTATGCTCCGATGTGCCAGGCCGTACCCCGTCGGGGGTTACAATCCTCCCTCGGGCAAGGATGTTTGTGTTAGTTGCCGTGCAGGAGTAGCCGAGCGGTCTGGAGCGCCACGTTACGGATCGCGCAACCTCCCGCTTCCGAATTTCGATTCCTCCCTCGGGCATGGATGTGTGTGTTGTCCTTAGGTTAGTTTAACTTAGTGTAAGTAGTTTGTAAGGCTAGGGACTCATGACCAACTTAGTTTGGTACCATATGATTAAAACAATTGAACATTTTCTTAGTATTAGTTAGTTTATAAGAAATTTGTAAGTTTAGGGACCGATGACCTCGCAGTTAACTTTCAAAAGGTTCACAAACATTTTAAAATTTGAGAAAGAGAGACAGAGAGAGAGAGAGAGAGAGAGAGAGAGAGAGAGGAAGAGAGAGAAAGAAAGAAAGAGAGAGAACACCTGTGTGTCAATTAGTGAACACATTTGTAACAAACCTGATAACACAGTATTGTGTCCAGCTATAAACAGTCACTACGTGGCCAAGAACCAACGAGTCTAAGTTCAGCCCACATCTCGTCAATATCAATGAAGTATCATAAAAACTGCTGCATCTGGCGACCATGTTCCATATCTCTGCCTGAAGTACTGATTGCACCAATCATGTCGCCAGCTACATAAATACGCCGATAATTCCATTTTAGTGCACGGCGGAGGGTTCATCGACCCGCTTTTATGGTATGTCTCTACCGTTCCAATAGCGCACTTGAAAAAGGAACACCTTAATCTTTCCGTTATCGATTTCATTTCGCTTATGTTATTAAGACGATCATGTGTCCATATGTAGGTGGGTTCTATTAAAATACATCAGTATACGGAGGAGGAATATGGTGCCTGAAATTTCGCAAATAGATCTCACCGCAACGAATATCGCCTTTCTTTTAATGACACAAAACGAGGTCTCCTTCTTTGAATATAATATATACATTATTCACCGTAAGGCAATCATTGGTGTGGATGTAAGAGGCTCTGGCAGGCTGAAGTCATAAACAATGTGAAGCACAGAAAACTGCCGTACCTTGCAACAAACGAATGAAGATGATACAGCTGGCCGCGGTGGCCGAGCGCTCTGCGGCGCGCCAGTCACAGTTTACACGACCACTACGGTGGAAGGTTTGAATCCCCCCTCGCGCATGGATATTTGTGCTGTCCTTAGTATTAGCTAGTTCATAAGTAGTTTGTAAGTTTAGGGAATGATGACCCCGTAGTTAAGTCCCATGAGCTCTACAAACATTTGAACATTTTGAAGATGATACATGTACTTTTCGAGACTTACAGTACTTAATGTTTGGAAATTATTTTTACACATAATTTCGAACTTCTACGAAACTTGTTGTTGATGATGACACCAGCAAAATAATGCAACGAAAGATGTTTGTCTCGTGATGCTAATCCGCTGTCCACGAAGAGCAATTACGGTGGCGGCATTTCGTACCTATTTACCACATCTAAATTATTTACTTTACTAATTATACTCGTGTGATGTTTCACATACAGTAACGTATATACCTCAGAAAGTACCTACCATTTTATAACACGACGCCTAAATCTTGCAACACGAGGACATAATCAATAAGGATCATGAAGAAAAGCCCCATCACGTATGAGATTCCAGTTTAATATGCCTATCCTACTAACTATATTTCCGACACATAAGGTAGTCTGCATGTACACGTAACAATGAATGTTCTACCATAGTTATATAGTAGTAAGATACATTGTTCGGAAACTACTTTGGTCGCACAGTGCTGTTGATTAGACCACCACAACATTCAGGTGTAGGTAAATGACAACGGGAATCTGCTAATTGATTTCAATCACCGATAAGGGAATCTTACGCTGCAGCGAGGACTGTTAAACCAAGACAACCCAACTGTCTACTTAGGGACGCATTCATTTACATAAAAAACATAATCTAATTATGTTTATTTTAGTGACTTTATCTGTACATGCGTTCGGTGTGACGTCTAGAGAATAATGGAGCCACTACATCTAATAACAGCACCACATAAAAATTTTGGAATAGAAATCACAGACAGCACGTGTCTGTCTCCTTTACTGTTGTGTGTGCATTCTTAGGAGTCAGGCTGTCCTCTTCCTCGGCATCAAGAGCCCGCGACTCGACGTAGCTACTGTACGATCGGGAGTTAACCTGTCCTGCTCACACATATGGCGCACCAACAGTACCTGTTCCTTTTCGACACTAAAGACCAAAACTATCACCATATGATTATCTTCAGTCGATCTCCGAACCGTAAATTAACCTGGATAGTGTATTGAATGCATTCGAAGAATATCAGGCCATATTGAAGTAATTAGATTGGGTAACGAAACAATAAAGGTGGTAAATTAGTTTTGCTACTTCGGCAGTAGTGATGGTCGCAGTGCAGAGGATAAAAAATTCCTTCTCACAGGAAGAAGCGCAGGTGTATAAGGATGGCGGCAGCAGTGATAAATCGACAATGACCGAGGAGAATTCGGCCGAAAGCTCGTGGATGTCAAACCACTTGACGCGGCTTGAAGCCCAAGAGAATTTGATCAGCACAACTAGCCGCGAAACTATGCATTCATACAAGTTTCTATTATTTTTTCCACTTTTTCAAGTCGTCTTCGTGCTTCTTAATTTAATGCAAAAGCAAAAATTTCCTCTTCTTGTTACAGCACTCATATATGTGGCGTAAGGCGTTCAATGGAACACACAGTCAGGAAACAAAATGAAACACAACACTGTACTGTCCAGATACTAGATCTATAACGGTATGTCATGGAGGTCTCGGGGTGCATCTTACAAATTTCACTCAAACTGTGTGAAACGTAGTAAGGAACTGGACCTTTTAATTTCCTAAAACACTGCAGATGAGTGAGGCACAGGTAATGTGGAAACGCCCGCTGAAGAAAAAAAAATCCGATAACAGCAACACTCAAGATGAGCTAATTTGAGAATTGTTATTTGCATTCTTGGCGTAGGACAGCTTGTAAGCAAATAGAATTGTAATTCTACGGTTTGGCTTCTAGTCCCGCTACATAGCGAAACAACTTTTCTATTTCATTTTAATGCTATGTTTTAATTATAACATTTAGCTACTCTTGAAAAGTACTCCCGAACTACGGTAACAATATAAGTTATCATCAAGAGATGATTCATTTGAATTACAATTATCATAAAGCGTCATTCAGTGCAAATGTTTTCCTTCAGTAATTCGATATGTTTAGTATGCATCAAACGTGACTGTTTTGCAGTGAATAATATTTCGTAAAGAAAAATATAACTATTCTTGTTCCAAGACTGCTGTTATAAAACTTGCACGGTTTAAAATAATGTTTTTTGACGATTATAACACTCTCAAATGTAACAAAACTTTGGCAGATAGTTAATTATTGATTGGTTGGAAATATTATTTCCTTTCAAATTGTCACCTACTTAAGAAAATTAACTGTATTTCAAAAGTCCGTCTCAGTTGCAAAATTATATTTCTTCTTTATTTAACTGACACGTTTCGCCCTTTTGAAGCATCATTAGATTATGTAAATATATAGTTTATTTGTCATCATCGTAAAATAATCTAGGAAGAAAACCTATCGTCATGGTTTTCTTCCTAGATGGTTTATTTTACGAGGATGCCTCAAAAGGACGAAAAGCGTCAGTGAAATAAAGGAAAAAAAAACTGCAACTTTGACTGACTTTTGAGATATATTCATAACCAGTTGCTGCACCAGTTACCAGTATGGAGTGGAACCAGTTTTACGAAAATTAACTGTTTTAGTAAGGTGCTTTAGTAAATTAAACTCATAACAAAAGGCTTTTAATCGGACTGAGTGCTACGTAATATCATCCCAGATGCGAGATTGGATTGTGGACTTTCTGCCAATGAGGACACTGTTCGTAGTAATTGCTGGAAAGGCATCGACTAAATCAGATGAGGTATGGGGTGTACCACAGAGTGAGGTTATTGGTCCTCTGTTGACCTTATCCACGTAACGATCTGATAGATAGTTTGAACAATTGGTTTTTTTCTTTTCTACGTCAATTATCATCTACTAAAATTAAGATCAAAACCAACTTCAGGTCAAGTTTGATACCTGTGTGTGGTGCGAAAATTGAGAATTTACACAATATAAGGAAAGTGTGAAGTCGTCCACAACAGCGACAAAATGAATCCGCTTAATGTCGTCTACAGTATAAAATAATCATATCTAAAGTCTGTTAAATCAACTAGACACCTACACAATTACAGCAGAATTATGTAGGATAGAGGCCTTATATTATATGATTGGGAATGCGAATCAAAGACTGCTTTTTAATAGCAGAACATGCAACTAAACTACTAAAGAGACTGCCAACACTGTTCGAATTTTATTGGATATCTGGTGAGAACCGTCTGAGGCTATCGAAAGAGTACAAAGGAAGGCAGCCCGATTTTTATTATCCCGAAGCAGGGGAAAGACTGTCATGGAAATTGCACAAGAGATGGGGTAGGAATCACTACAGCAACACTCTCATAGCAGCACTCTAGTAGCTGTGAGATCCACTTACGAAACTTCTATCACTAACTTTCTCCTCGGTATATGGGGAGATATGATCATCACAACGAAACTCAAGAAATCAGAGCTGGGAAGGATAGGTGTATGAGTTCTTTGTTTCCGTTCACTATTCGAGAAGGTAACGGTAGATTATGTATGAAGTCGTTCGATGAAGTCTGTCCCAGAAACTTGGCTGTGATTTATATGGTTCACCTAGTAGATGTAGACGTAGATTCTTCGTTTATACTGTAATCGGAAATCTGTAGGGGCCGTTTTCTCTTCTATTATGCCCCAATCAAGCGAGGTACTTTAGAAAATGAAAGGTTTATCCACCTATTTCATTTCACACAGTTTAGGCCAAATCTGCGAGACACACTCCGCGACCTCCACTTACGAAGACGTAGTACATTGATTTCTCTTCAACGTGACACAAATACGGGCATATTGGAGCATACGGAACTGGTTAGGAAGCCACTAAAGGCTACCACATGAAACACTTTGAACTGGATTCATTTTCATGGAGCTTAGGCGGTTTTATATTTCGTGATATGTATCTGCAGTTGCTCTGTTCGCAAAAATATTTTGTTCTTCCAGTGGCCAATATTCATATTTCTTGGTAGTTTCTTGTTTCTTGGTAGTAAATCCGTGCCTTAACCCATTCCGTTTCCTCTGTTCCTCCATTCACAACCATTGGTCCAACGATTGTAATAAACACTGCGGGTGACTCCAAAATTCAAACTACTTTTTCTAGCTTTACTTCGAGGAAACAGAGCGTCAATGCATTGTATGTTCCATCATGCTAAACAAGGAGATCTTCTGATCTGGGAAATTAAGGTTGTTCGAGACTTCGCATGTTAGTAGTACACCTCAAGTGTGTGCACTGAAATGCGTTTTAAAGCGCATTATCCACAAAAATCCGAGGAAAATATCTAAGTTTCAAGCGCAGCGCATGTATTTACTACTCAATTACTATTGTATTCCGTATGGCAAATAGCTAAAAAAATGAAGTAGCGTGCTTGATTATCATGCAGAAGATTTGGTTTGGAGACTACTAGTTTAAAACGTTTTATTTTTTGTTATTTCTCTTAAAACTTATAATAAATTTTAAATAATTTTTTTTAAATATTACAGTTGAATCACGAAGTACGAGGCGCGTATTTTTAAGCAAGTTCCGTTTTGTTGTAGACACTAATAGCTCGCTGGCATACCACAACGAGCGCGTGCGTCGTATACCGGCTTTCCTCGGGAACAACTGTGCTCAGTGTCAGCTCTGTAGGGGTCTGTTACGTGCTTTCAGACTATCAACTCGCCCGCCGCGTGTGTGGTTCCCTCAGTGATACGGTTTATTTCACCAAGGAACTAGTCTGCTGCAGAAATGCATTGACTGTTATGAGTGAAAGCAAAGTACGTAAGTGGGTACGAGAATTCAAAGATGAACGTGACAACGTCAATGATCAGGACCGCTCGGGTCGCCCTTATTCGAATACAGACCATTTGGTGACTCAAACAACACCTCAGTGGCAACCGTTACAATGATGACGGCGACCTGAAAACGGTAGTGAACTCTTCGTTACTGGAGCAGGAGGCATGATTTTATGAACAGGGTATTTTAAAATTGGGTGAGAAGTATGATAAGTATTTGAACAAACATGGCAACTAGGTCGAAAATAGAGTAAAAATAAATTTACTTTTTAGAGATAAATTGCACATGCATTTTAAAAATACTGTAAGTAATTTAAAGCGTTAAATGCTCTTGCCATTACAAAGTTATTCCAAAATTAGGCTGCATTATATATATTCGTTGTAAATTCGAGGAACCAGTTTCTTGATGGAAAAACAGAGTATAGGTCTCGCATTACTGTATGTATACAGTCAGGACGACGGCCACGAATTTTTCAGTTATAAAAGAACCTTACATAGGTATGATTTAACCCTGATCATTTGCGTGATAGGTATACTTCTCGTTTGATTTTTTAAGAAGACTGCTGTAGATCACTCACAGACTCGTATAGAGGGCATATATTCGCTTTGCTTTAAACTTTAGATCCATTTATCTCGAAATTTTCTAGCTAATGCACTTCCGTGGGTGGCCACCCTTCACGTGTACTACTGACAGGCAAAGTCTTATCACAAATTAAATTTCCGAGACTTTCAAATTATTATGTCAAGGTAAAAGGAAAAATTGTTGTTGTTGTAGTTTTCAGTTCGCAGACTGGTTTGATGCAGCCCTTCACGCCACCCTGTCCTGTGCGAGCCTCTACATCTGACAATGTGAACGGCAACCTACATCCTTTTGTATCTGCGTACTGTATTCGTCTCTCGGTCTCCCTCTACGATTTTTACCCCACACACTTCCTTCTAATGCTAAGTTGAAGATTTCTTGATATCTCAGAATATGTCCCACCAACCTATCGCTTCTCTTAGGACATGAAAGAAACTCCTTTTCTTCCCAATTCTATTAAGCATCTCCTTATTAGTTACGTGATCTAACCATCTATTCTTCATCATTCATCTGTAGCAACACATTTCAAAAGCTTCTATGAACTTTTCCTCTGAACTCCTTATTGTCCACGTTTCATTCCCAAACAATGGTACACTGCAGACAAATGCTTTCAGGAAGGACTAACATTTAAACTAATATTGGGTGTCAACAAATTTCGCTTTTTCAGAAATGCTTTTCTTCCAATAGTCATTTTGCATTTTATATCTTCGTTAGTTCGGCCATCAGAAGTTATCTTGATACCTAAAAAACAACTCTTAATACTAAAACTCCCACAAATGATGGCTGTTATATATAATATTTTGCCTATCTTTCTCTAGGCCTTTTTGCTACTCTGATTAACACATACCATAATTAAATTTCCATTTAAATGCCAAAAATATACAAATTCTACCTCGTAAATATAATTTTAAAGAAATACAAACGAATAACTGTAATGTGACGATCCTCGTGCTGCGATCGCGATGTGGTGTTACAGATAGCAAAAATTTTGAGAATTTTCTTCTTCGCAAATTTGTTTATTTAATTTTTGTATCAGATGTACGGTTAATCCGTTATCTTCATTTAAATTATTTCGAGCTATCAAAAGGCGATCGCAAAGGCCCACTTTTATTGTTGCTACCGTATTGTAAGGTGGGAAAACTCCAATCATCAATAGAAATAAGCAATTAAATGTTGTTGTTCATATATTAATTATATTTTGGTTGATAGGGATAAGACGTTACTTGTAAATGGAAGATCTTTCAGGTGGCATTCCCTCGTGCCTCTCCCCCTTCCCCTCCGCCACAGGTACGAGCATACCTTCGGCTAAAGCCGTGGCGAGAGTTTCCGCCCTCCGCGTCCACACACGCTGGTTGGCCTTCGCCGCTGGAGGAACTGAAACAGACACCAGCTGGAGAACGTGTCGCCCCCCGGCAGTGTGACGGAGTAGAGTAGAGGATCAAAGGGCAGCGGGGTCACAGGGATGTCGCCTCCGAGGTGGGTGGGGGAGGGTGGAACGGAGGGGGTGAATGGCGGGGGTTGGGAGGAAGGGGGCAGAGCCGCTGTCAGCTGTCTGCGCGCGCGACGCGCCCTGACAACCGCAGAGCAGGGGGGGGGGGGGCGCCGATAACGTAGCGCTGTGCAGCCGGCCGGGGCGCACGCCCTTTCGTACAGTCCCTTGTAGACGTCACAAATTACTTATTTATCAAATACCAAAAAAATCAAAAAAATCCGCTTTAACCGTATACTCACATACAGTGTTGCCAGATGGCAGAGAGAGAAAATACCTACAGTCTGACAAAAATGTACCCACGTTTTCCCTACTTTTTCCCTACCACCTCATTAATGCCCTTACATTAGCGTCGTAGCCAGGATTTGCGTCTGGGAGGCTCTGAATCCAGCAGTCCGGCCAGCAGAGGTTAACCAGTTGATTAATGTGACATGTTACTATTTTGAAAAACTTTAAATATTTGACATCATGCTTCACTTGCTAGATATGTTTCTCCATTGACTGATCGTTACTGACTGATTGAGTAATGTGTACATTATGGCGCGAATTCCAAGTGCTCTGTTGCAAGAGGTTTACTGATTTATCGATCGGACAAGGGTACACCAAGAACCTGTCAACCATAGAGAGGAACAGCGTTAATTAGTTTCTCCAAATATACCGATAATTCCGACTGCACTGTTACACGATGATAACTGATTTACTGACCGCACAAGGATACATCGAGATACTATCATCCATAGAGAAGGAACAGCAGTAATTATTTACTTCATAGTCAGCACAAAACCAGAAATCCGTCAGTCTGCATGATTCATATTTTCAAAGAGTAATGCGATGTTGACAACGAATATCTAGCGCTTTTTACAATATAACATTGGCTGTCACAAATGTTTTAGCGTTTTCTTGTCAGCAGCTTCTCATTTACAAGAACTAACAAGTATATCGTTCTGACGTAAATAAATAAGTCTAGTCAAGGTAATAAAACGTCTTTCGTTCATGGAAACAATAAATTTTCCTTCTGCTGACATTTTTAACATTATTTCCAAACCGACTCCCCATTCCACTGATACACATTGAAATCTCATATTTCGCATTACTTTTAATGTGTACGAAACTAAGTTTTCAAATTAATATTGTTTCTATGAACAGAAAACAACTATGCCGCCTAAAATATCATTGGCTACTTCAAACTTTGCCACAATTGGTCGGCTTCATTCACGCGTTCTGAAAAATGTTCTGTTGCCAACGTTACCTGCTAGGCATGTATCGGCGATTGTAAAATTTTACCAAAGTACCTACGCGTTGGGGACTTTTGGATGAAAATTCCCTACATGATTTTAATGCTTAAAAGTACCTACGTGTAGGGCAAATTCCCTACTTCTGGCAACACTGCTCACATAACACATGTCATGTGACAGTGATATGCACAGATAGACAGCGGTACACTAGACTAGATGGACATTGTGGTTCTTCATTTTCTACAGGCGTATTTCATGATGAAATATATCTCGGGTGAACAGCCTTGTGTGTGTGTGTGTGTGTGTGTGTGTGTGTGTGTGTGTGTGTGCGTGTGCATTGGACATCAACACACCTGATGATGGCAACATGGTCGATTGCCGAAATATTGTGACCTGTGCACACACGCACCAGGCTGTTCACCCGATATCTATTTCATCACAGAAGGCCATTATTTCTGCTGACTTCCATCTCATAACTACAGGACAGATACCCCTTTTGAAATACTCCTCAAGGCATGAATTTTTGGGAGTTTACCTAGTCGATCTCCGCTGAGGGCAACGGCTTTCAATCAAGTTGCGTGGTTATGGTATACCGCCTTAGATTTGTGACTGGGTAGGGGATTTCCTATCGGAGAGGATATAATTTGTATTTATCGTTGGTAATGAATCTACTAGAACAGAGGTGATATCCCGCTTTCCAAAAGGTAGTGTTATATGTTCCCTGCTGTTCCTTATCTATATAAACGATTTGGGAGAATATCTGAACAGCTCTCTTAGGTTGTTTGCAGATGACGTCGGTCATTTATCATCTAGTAAAGTCATCTGAAGATCAAAACGAACATCATAGCTGTCTAAATAAGATATGTTTGGTGCAGTAATTGGCAATTGACTCTGAAGGATGAGAAGTTGGAAGTCGTCCTCATGAGTAATAAGAGAATTCCGTTAAATTATGTGTACAAGATAAATCAATCGAAAGTGAAGGCTGTAAACTCCACTACATACCTTGGAATTACTATTACCTCAGATTTAAACCTGGAAAGAACATGTAGATAAATTCGTAGGAAAGGCGAACTAGATACTGCGTTTTATCGGCAACACACTTAGTAGATGCAACAGAACTACTAAAAAGACTGCATACACTACGCTTCTTCATTATTCTTTGGAGTATTGCTGCCCATTCTGGGATCCTTATCAATGGATTTGACGGAAGCCATCGAAAGAACCTAAAGAAGGGCCGCCCCTTTTGTATTGTCACGATGCAGGAGAGACAGCGTCACGGAAATGATACAGGATCTGGGAATCATTACAGCAAAGGCGTTTATCGCTGCGGAATCGTCTACTTACGAAACTCCAATCACGAACATTCTCCTCTAAATGCAAGAATATATTGGACTGCCACTTAAATAGGTAGAAATGATCATCAGAATAAAATACGAGAAATCAGAGCTCGAACGGAGAAATTCAGATGTTCTTTCTCCCTGCGCACTGCTAGAGAATGGTATGGTAGATGGATAGTATAAAGGTGGTTCGATGAATCCTCTGCCAGACACTTAAATGTGATTTGTAGAGTATCCCATGTAGATGTAGAAACGGAGGAATTTCAAAATGTTTGCGAATGAATACTACATAAATTGGAAAGTTTCTAAGACCCAAGAAGGAACAAGAAAGATCGATAAAAGTGTTTCACTTTAATAGTTGGTTATTATTAAGAGAAAAAAAACACTTTACATATATAAATTAATTTTTTTTATTATAAAAGGTTGATGTAAGAGAGTGTCTAACCATATACAAGGGTGTACAAGAGGGGGGGGGGGGCAACATAATATGAACACCTAAAATTGACACAACATTATTTATTTATAACCAAAGAGTTAGCCTACTATCGGGTTTGAGAACAGATGCCCCTCTTGGAGGGACAGAATGTTATCCATTCTTGTACAAAAACGTCAACAATATTGAAGCTGTAAGTTAGGTCTTCACTCCCTGTCCCCATAACGGTTCATTTACATTGAAACATCGCCAGTTATCAGTCTAGGGGAAATATTTGATACATTTCTTATGCTTTACGAAGCAAACCTGAGTCTTTTTGGCAGTGATTGTGGGCGCACTGTCTTTTAAATAAAATGATATTATGATTGTTCAAATAAAATATTGTAATTGCCTTAAATAGTTTCAAATGCATAAAAGAAGCAACACTTAAATTATCCTTTAAAGCTACTGACAACATTCAGAAGTCGTCAACTAAATGCCCACCCCACTGTGATTCAATAACTTAAAAATCTATCACCAGACAGCTTATATACGAAA
This sequence comes from Locusta migratoria, assembly GCA_026315105.1. NCBI lineage: Eukaryota > Metazoa > Arthropoda > Insecta > Orthoptera > Acrididae > Locusta > Locusta migratoria. Next base: position 41,281,251 of record CM048748.1, read on the forward strand.
ACGCAATAATCGTGCACGCCGACAAGGGCAATACCGTAGTCGTAATGCACAAAGCAGACAGTATTAATAAGACCTCAGCTTTCGTAGAGGAGAACGATATAGAGTTGATAGTTTCTGGCACTACTGCAACTTACTCGAGAGAATGAAAATTTTCAATCCTGTCCCTTTATGTCCCTGTCCCCATGAAAAATTCGTCGAGCAAAAGGTTACGAACCCTTGCGCTCCCAAATAAAGACTTAAAATTAAGACACAAAAAATAAGCTAAAGACAGGCCGGACTATTAAATAACGTTTTTCCGATGAACGTCTTATAAAATAGGAACAACAACAAAAAAATCCCCTTTTGCGGATCACACTAAGGCCTCCGAACACCAGCGACCTACCCTTGACAACATGTGAATTCTACATATTTTGCAGAAGTGGTGGACTGTCTTCTAGTCAGGGAAGGAAGTTCACGCGTATTTTGCAGATACCTCTTGATAATAAACCTTAAAAATACACAAACATAAAACTTGAATCTCAAAAGAGTAGGTTAATACAAAGATGGGGATTTTCGATTCTCCGACGTTCCGAGAAAATTATGCGAATCTTGTCGCTTCGTATCTGACACATACGCGCTCCTGGTGGAAGGATTTGAGACAACGAAGCGCACTTACTTTGGACACCCACACCTCCTAAATGATCAGTTAGCATACAAAGGTCAAACTTTTATAGATATTAAGATTACTATGTTCAAATAAAATATTGTAGTTCCTTTCATTTATAAGTACAGACACAAACAGTCTGTTAATTTCTGGTCTGCTTAATAATCAAAACCTCGTTACATTTCTATTTAAATAGCTAAAGCCTGTGTGTGTCATTCTCCACAATGGCTTCGTAAGTCACTCCCTACCCACACTCTCTTAGTTTGCATACGTCTGAGCAGCAGCAAACTTCACCCACCCACTGCCCGCGATTGAAACTGTAAACATGGACTTGTGCCTTCAGGGACAACTGCTCCTGACAAGGTCATTCAACATTGGGTTTGTTCTTTTCACATTATAACCACGACTGTCTCATATCTAATTCTGATTACCCTATCATTTGTAAAAGTACGAGGATATTCAGAAATGCAGAAAACGTTCAGACTCCGCAAACCAACGGAAGTTGTCAAAGCACGAAGTGCTGTTTGTAAGCTTCGTTTATCATTTACACTATCTACTTATCACAAAATAAGTGAATGTCTCGCTACCCGCTGTTTTGTAATTTTTGTGTGAATCTATCGTGTAGATAATCTGAGGATTCACTAGAAAAGGGCGAAACGCGTCATCAACCAATAATAATACACTCCGCAGCCTAGACAGCTTTTATTGAAGTATGACACCGTATCTTATCGATATATTACGCTCCGCCGCGGCTTGCTTTTGTAAATCTTCATCTTACACTCATCTTCTAAGACACTGTCCATTCAGCTCAACTGCTCCTCCAGATCCTTTGCTGTCTCTAACAGAATTACTATGACATCGGCTAAGTGCAATGTTTTTTTATTTCTTATCCCTGAACTTTAATTCCTTCTCAAAATTTCTTTTTGTTGTCCTTTACAGCACGCTCAACATATAAATGGAAAATTATTAGAGAAAGTTTACAACTCTGTTTTACTCCCTTTCCAGCCACTGCTTCCCGTTCGTGTCCCTAGACTCTAAAAACTGCTGTCTGGTTTTTGAACAAGCTGTAAGTAACCTTGTGTTTCCTACATTTTAAACCAGCTGAATTCAGTATTAGGAAGAGTGTATTACGGTCTAAAATGTGAAACGTTTTCTCCTAATCTACCCTTTTCTTAATGTGCAATCTAACATACGTCGTAAGGTGACTACTGCCACACGTATTCATAGATTTCCGTAAATCCAAACTGATCTTCCCCAACATTCCATTCATCTGTAAGTTCACTGGTCAAAACAATTAAAGGGTAATTCAAATGTCTAGGTTCTGAATAATAGTCATCGGCAGTTAGAACTGAACGGATTCGGCATCCTTCTACGGAGTTCTGCGGCAACCGAGATAGTGGTAATGTGCTGCAAAGGGCATTAATGTTGACTTGTGTTTACTAAACGAATTACACAAGCAGTTGGGTTCAGATGGTGTAGTGAGCAGGTAATGCAATGCAACACGATACCGGCCGCGGTGGCCGAGGGGACTGAGGCGCTCCTGTCACGGTCTGCACGGCCACTACGGTCGGGGGTTCGAATCCCCCCTCGGGCATGGATATTTGTGCCGTCCTTAGTATAAGGTAGCTGATAAGTAGTTTGTAAGTTTAGAGACTGATGACCCCGTAGTTAAGTCCCATAAGCTTAACAAACATTTGAACTTTTTTTTTGCAACAGCGACGTCATTTACCCGAAGCTAAGGCATGGAGAGGTGTAGGAAGGTTAAAGGCGGAACAGACACAGAGGGAAGTGGCTGCAGCTATTGACGTGTTCCATAGGACCTCGTCGCAATTTCTGGCAACATGGACCGTAAAAATATTGCAAGTTCAAGGTCGTCCACTGGTAACATCAGCAAGAGATGACCGTTACCTCCAGTTATCTCCGTTATCGTCGAGAAAGTACGCTAAATGTAATTCGCCTGCAACGCTCACTGCAGGCAGCAACATTCCGAAATCGCTTCCGGGAATATGGTCTCTGCGCACGGAGGTCTATGGTGCATGTCTCATTAAAACCATAACAACATTTAGCCAGAAAAAACTGCGTTGAATAACATCAGGATTGGATTCGTAACGAATAGCGTCGGTTTCTGTTCACAGATGAGTCAAATTTTTGTGTTCAGCCGGACAATCGTTTCCTCATCCGGAGAGAACGTGAAATTAGCAACAATCCTGCTTATGTGCAGGAAATATCACCAAATCGTGGTTCTGGTTGAATGGTGTGGGCTGGAGTCAGTATTGTCGGACGTACGGACCTGTGTGTAGTTCAGAATGGTGCGTTGACAGCTCAGGGGTGTAGAGATGATGTCATTCGACCTTTCGTTGTGCCCTATGCTGGTGCAATAGGAGATTGGTTCCTTATGGTGAACGATAACGCTCGTCCCCTCACAGCTACATTGGTGGACAACGTGCTTGAAGTTGAAGGAATTGAACCAATGGAGTGGCCAGTTTGATCACCGGACTTAAACCGGCTGAGCGGGTCCGGGGTGCGCTTGGCAGGAGAATTGTAGCCAGACCAGCACCTACACCTACACTCATGGAATAATGGCCCAATATCCCTCAAGAGCTGATTGACGACCTCATACTGTCCATTTCACGCACGTGTGCAACTGTAACAATCGTCTGAGTTGATCACACACCATATTAGTGGGAAACGACAATGACATTTCTTCTATTATGGTAACCCCACGGTGCCTGACTGAAAGTAAACCCCATGTAAACCCCAAGTAAAGAGACAGTATTATTTCGTACTGCATACCACAAAAATTACAATTGTTACCAATCTCGTAATAAAATACGTCACCATATGCATGTTGTGTATGACTCTCACCTGATACCCTAATTGTTTAGAGCAGTGTAACTAGAGGTAAAATTTTGGAACCAAGACTTATCAAACAGATGGTTCTATAATTTCCACACCTGTCTCCGCCTGCTTTCTTCACAATGACGATATTACATCTTTCTTGAAGTCTGATGGTACCTACCCTGTCTTATACACAACAGGTGGAATAGTTTTTTCTTGACTGTCTGTGCCATAATCTTCAGTAACTCTGAGGGAATGTCAACTACAACAGGGGTCTTGTTTCCTCTTGGATCTTTCAGTGCTCTTTCTAATTCATCTCGCAGTATGGTAGCTCTTATTTCATTTTCATCTATTACCTTTTCTAAAATTTTATCTGGAAGTTCATTTTCTTGTAAAGCCCCTGTATACATTATTTCCATTTTTAAGCTTTCCCTTCTTTGCTCAGAACTGGTTATGTATCTGAGTTATTGATATCCATTCAGCTCCTTTTCTTGCCTCCAAATGTCTCTTTTACTTTCCTATAGGCATTACCTATCTATCAACTAGATATACATTCTTCTACCATTTTAAAATGTAATTTTGACAGTCTCCCATTCTCTTCCACTTATACTACTGTCCTTCATTATACCTTTACCAAGTGTGTATTAAGATTAAATTATGTTTTTTGTAACATTCTACCCGGTGGCTTCCTCTTTTATTCCTTTACCTCAGTCCCTAGCCAGATACTATTTTCCATTCCTTTTCCTACTACATAATCCTAGTACCACATCACAATTACGTTTTCCCCTCCCTTAACTGTCTAAATTATTTAGTTTCTGACTTCATGGATTTAATGTAGAATCACACAAATTAGTAAGCTATTATGTGGAAAGATAAACGAGCGGGAACGGACCGCGGAAAGCGGTTTGGGGCAGGTGCCAGACAGGCATTTCTTCTTGGTGAAGCAATTTCAGTGGCCAGTAGTGTAAATTTATAACGGAGTATTAAACACATCCCCATATTCTCCACAGTTACACAAAAATTGCAAGCAGCATGATTTAGCTATCGTATATTTAATTTCGTGTAAAACCTTTGTTGACGGACATCCACAGCTAAGATATCTTTAATAAATGGGTTCGATTTAGCTGTTTTACTTTTTTTTAAAAGACGACCGGTTTCGCGACTTAAAGTCGCATCTTCGGGTCAAATGCAGTTAAAACATAAATCCAGGGGCTCGCCAATACAATCAACAACAACCCCGGCTGTCTGAACACTTCAAACAGAATCATCAAGGCGGCAACCGCTCTTGTCGATCAAAGCACCTGATAGAGCCAGGCGGCACGGACAGCGGAGTGGCTGGAGTTTACGTCCAGACGTGTCTAGACGTGGCAGAAGAAAGATCCTCCTGGATGAAAGTAGTGATTCGAGTAGGGCCAGTGTCAAGATTTCTGCAGCGAACGGTCTTTTCTCAGGGCTCTAAATTTGCCGAGAACAAGTGGACGACAGTGCAGCTGATACGTGAATATTATTTTACACAAGAAGGTACGATTGTAGAAACGCTGTTTGTGAAACTGAAATTATTTTGAACGGTTCAAATTTTCATGTTGAATGCTCGCGTAATATGGGGTGTTTATGTGTTTCTTGCTACTCTCCTATGGCAATTTCCACAATATTTACAGATGGAGTCTGTTCCAAGTCCGACAAATTCCATAGATGAATATTTTCATTATAATGTCAAGTTGGAATTGCTGTTGAAATTTTAGCCAGATGGCGCAAATTCTAATTATCGACAACAAAATGGGAATCAAAACGTCAATTATAATGAACACCACGATATTTATCAGAAATTTAATGATAATGTTAATAATTGTCATAAGGGAAATGGTAATAATAACTATCAAAATGGAAATCAACACAAAGAAAATAAACCTGAGGGCAATGGAGTAACGAAATGCTTACTCAGGATAGGAAGTCGGAAAAAGGACGCTGGATTCTAAAATTTCAGCGACTGTCGAAATTTCGGCAAACACGTCAAAAGTAGCAAATGAAGGCCAAATTACTGAATATGGGTTGGAAAATCAGGTGTTCAGAAAAGAGGATCCGGTTGATCGTAAATCGATGGGGATGAACTGTATGGAGAATTCCAAGGAAGTATCAGTTAGTAGCAACAATGATACCAGTGTAACTACATGTTATATGTGTGAAGGTTTGTGTAAAGGCGACGTATCTGAGAACATGTCTACTGGAAATACATTTTAGATGAATCTGCGGAAGGAATTGTTGCAGTTTGCAAAAGCGGCGTAGGTGTGTTCTCGTCAGCTTTTGATGAATTATATGTGTCGGCAGGTGTGGAACATTTAGTGTTGAAGGAAAAGGAAGGTAATAATTGCACGTACTGAAGTTAAGGAAGTTGAAGTTGCTGTGTTAGATAATTTGGAAAATGTTCAAATGTCTGTTAAGCTTATGGGACTTAACTACGGGGTCATCAGTCCCTAAACTTACAAACTACTTTTTACCTTATACTAAGGACAGCACAAATATCCATGCCCGAAGGGGGATTCGAACCCCCGACCGTAGTGGCCGTGCAGACCGTGACTGGAGCGCCTCAGTCCCCTCGGCCAAGGGGCCGGCGATAATTTGGAGAAAGGTATTTGTGCGTTTATTTGAGTTTATGGAGGTAAACCAATGTTCTAAATGAAAAGAGGGATTATGAAAGGATGTGGAATGATGAAGTTTCTATGAATGTGTTATTCTATAAAGGGGAAGAAAATGATTTTGTGGGAATACATTTGGGGGAAATGGGACTGAAATCTAGGAGTTACGAATATCCAGAGAATTTTAAGGAAGTGCGAGACAGCAGCTGTGATTTTTATGGTGTATCGTCGAATGTAAGTGAACTTTTAAGTAATGACATTTTAAATATGTCGAATAATGTTGGTAAGGAGGTTTCTAGTGAGATGTGTTGCAAATCTGGAGTGGTAATTGATGATCTGTGTAAGGAGAATGAAGTGTTGGGTTGCGTGGTTAATGGTGAGGAAGTTGCAGCTACAGGTGTCGGTACTGTATCGGAAGGGAACAGTTTACCTGATAATGCAGAGGACAGGGAAACAACAGATGACGCGCAACACTTTAATATGAATTACGAGAAGTGATATGATAGGAGAAAACGTGGGTAGAAGACGGGGATAATATTTGATTAGGAGAGGAGATTAGTACGGAAAGGTACATCAAAGAAGAAAATGAATATTTTTCTATGGCTGGAGATATTGAAGTCGTTATTACTCAAAATCTGGGCAAAGGAAACATTTAACGTAACTAGAGGTTTAAAAATGAGAAAAGCGGAGATCGGATCGAAGAAAGCTTTGAAAGCGCTGTTTGTTTTTGGCGATAAGGTCTGATGTGATGGGAACCGTAAGTACAGGGAAAAGGAAGGGAAGTATAAAATGATCTTTTAAAGGAGCGGTGTTTAGAAAGAGAAAAAAGTAGTATATGTACGTACCATTTTAGAAATTGTGATAGATAGTGAAATAACTAATGCACTTATGATTACTTATTTGGGGAAAGTGCTATCAATTTCTTAACGCAGACACTGCTACTGTTAAACCGTTTTATTCAATTAAATCACTGACTTACCGTACATCATTTACAAACGTCAGAATAAAACCCCTTTTATTAATAAACCAGTTATTCATTTAATAATTCTTATTTGTTGTGTAAACCTATGCCTATCATGCCTACAGGATCTCCGGTAAAATATTATATTTGCAACTAAGGTAGTTGCTGAAGCATGAAGCAGACATGTACAGTTCAATCCTATGATAAAATAAAGTCAAACTTTTAAATCAGAACCGTACATAGCCCAATACCCAAGTTCTTACAGTGTATAGTAACACTTGTTAGCTGTGATAATTGCGGTGATTTTAAACATAACTTGTCGACTTCAGCAACTGTAGGTTTACAAATATTTTACAAAGTTCAGCCCAACCAGATGCAAAAATTTGATAAAATACATTTATCTAGATTTCGGCATCATCTAAGGGTGCCTTCATCAGAAGAAGAATAATTAAAACATAAGACGTGCAATTACGAGCAGTGTGCTCAATTCCAAAGTTATAAAATTTTGAGTTTGATGGCGTTGGGTTGGCTGATGAGCAGCAATGTAAGCTTAACACAGGCGACCTAGCTTTATTTTATAAGTTTGGACTTGAGCACTCTGCTCGTAATTGCACGTCTTATGTTTCAATTTTTATTCTTCTGATGAAGGCACTCTTAGATGGTGTCGAAATCTAGATCAAGGTATTTTCTCAAATTTTGCAACTGGTTGGGCTGAACTTTGTCAAATATTTGTGTTAAATGCGTTGCACGATACAGCGTAAACTCGAAACTTTTTCTTTTCATACATTTCATCTATCTCATCATCCGCGGCAGAGCTAGTTGGCATATAAATTTGTACTGCTATGGTCAATGTTGGCTTTTTATTCTGACTCCAATAATGCGAATACTGCGCTGCTCATGGCAGTGCACCCGCAGTTCTATATTATGCCTTAGTGGATGTCATCATCAAATATCCATACAGTAGAGTTGAAAAAATCAAATGTTCAAATTTTTGTAAATCTATCGGACCAAACTGCGTAGTCATCAGTCCGTAGCTTACAAACTACTTAAACTAAGGTAAACTAACCTAAGGACAACACACACACCCATGCCCCAGTGAGGACTCGAACCTCCGACGGCGAGTGACCGCGCGCTCCGCAGCGAGGCCTATTAGACCGCTCGGCTACTCCACCGCAGCCAGTAGAGTTGCATGGCCTCAGGAAAAGTGATGAGTGTAGTGGCCCCTTGCTTTCAGTAACCGTACGTCAAAGTCACATTACATGGCCAGCTCAGTCCAGACTATTGCCCCTGCAAATACTGAAGGGGCTGCAGCCCCTCTTCAGCAACTACACGTTTTGTTTAGCCACTACGCAGATACACCACCGCTGTGATTGCACCTACGGTACGGCTATCTGTATCGTTGAGGCCCGCAAGGAACCCCAGCTCGGGATAAGTACTTAATGCAAACTCCAATTACCATAATAACTGTGTAATGTGGCACTCTGGCACCCTTGTGTTTAGCTGGGAAATGTCTCAACTCTACGAGCTAACAAGTAACGGATGTAATATACGAAACCAAGTGTTTTGAAAAAGGTATAAAATAGTAGGAAAGTTCAGTTGTTAGATCGAAGCCATGAATGTGGTGTGGGCCAACTAATGCAGGAAAATTTCGGTGACAGATACCTAGTCATAGACTTTCTCAAACCCAGTGCATATCGTAGGCCGTTAGGTTTTCTGAAATGCTTTTCAACATAGAAAGTTGTACATGTATTTACTGATCTAGCATTATATGTTCTAAAGTCTCGGACATCATCCTCTAGAATATTTTGAGATCTCTAAAAGGCTTTTGATTGTGTAGATCATGGAATTCGTTTAGAAAAAGGTATAGTGTTGTGGTATGAGTGGGACAGTTGCACCAATGGTTTTAATATTACCTAACTGGAAGTATGACGAAAATTGAAATATGTGGCTCACACACAAAAAATATCACCCGTTTCTTAAAAAATAGAGAGCTATAAAGAATTAATTCAATAAACTTTAAATCATACGTTTCAGGACATTTCTTCAAACTGATCGCTCACTCCTTCTAAATATCTAACAATGCCACGTTATGTTTCTGCAATTTATTTCCATCACAGTTCCAGATGATATGTAAATTTATACTCATTGCATTCACAATGCCTGTTTGAAGAGACGTTGAAGATTATCACAATGTCATCGCAATCGATCTGCTGTTTTAACAATAAAGTATTAACGACCAATGCTGCATATTACATTTGGATTGTTACAATAGAATTACTACGATTTGCTGATAGCATGAAGTAAGTGGCAGAAAGTGAAAAAATCGCAAATAACCTGAATGCAACTTGGCATGGCTTTCACCACGGAAAGAAAACCAGTACCACAATCGGCACAAGGAGTGTGTGAAGTATAAATCTCACTAAGAAAATTTTATCATCTTTGAAGTAATATCACCAAAGTCCTTACATGCCATCAGGAAATAAATCGCTTATTTCTTGCGGAGGAGGCATTCAATAAAAGGAGAGGATTGTTCAAATCTTCAAATGTTTGTAAATCTATCGGACCAAACTGCGGGGTCATCAGTCCGTAGCTTACAAACTACTTAAACCTAGGTAAACTAACCTAAGGACAAACACACACACCCATGCCCAGGGAGGACTCGAACCTCCACGGCGAGCAACCGCGCGCTCCGCAGGGAGACGCTTTAGACCGCTAGGCTACTCCACCGCGGCGAGAGGATTGTTACGGGGCTAATTACATAAACGTATGAGGGAAAAGTTTGGCAAGCATTTTGTCGGGAGTGTGACTATCTTTGAGGCAGCCATATGATGAGAAAAGGCTCGAAGCATTTCAGATACGCAGGTGGAGGAGAAGAGGAGAGGATAATGTAGATGGAAAGAGGGAGCATGGAGAGAGTGCCGAAAAGAATTGATGATAATGGGCTGAAAGTTATTAATAATAGGCATAAGAACGGGATTGAACATACGTCGAACAAGCAGCGCTTGATAGATGCTTTGGAAGGACTAATTTATGGAAGAAGATAGAGAGGAAGGAGGTAGATACAAGTACATGGACGACTGAAACCGTAGTTGGGGCTACACGAATCAGAAGAAGACTCTAGAATACCTGACAGCTACGATATCAAATACTATCTTCGGCATAGTAAAATTAATGTTGTCTTACTGTACAATAAAACATATCACTAAGGCTGTTTAAGTCTAGTTTGGAGAAGACTTGGTACCAGTATTTTCTTCCCTCTGTATGTTCATACGAAATTTTGCGTTACGGGATGAGGTGTGTATATTTGCACATCACTAATGAAAAATGCCTTGAAACACAATACGGAGCGAAGTGTTTTTTATACGAGTATTTCGTTTAAACGTTCGATCTGGAAAATTAAGTAAAAATGTTAGTTCTTTTAGAATCAACCAGGAGTTTGCTATATGATGGTATGTGTAAAAAGTAAGCCTAGTAGGCTTCTTCCCAATATTCAGTTAACCAACTTCACCTAATTAAAAGTAGCAAATTTCATTTCTGTGAGATGCGTAATTGTAGGGCATTTCATCTGCTTTCCATGTTATGGAATTGATACGCAATTTCGAAAGAGCAACTTTCTGTTTTCCAAAATTGCATTTTACATGATACACGAGAATATTATGCAGAAAAAATAAATTCAATTGTAGGGAAACATTAATAGAAGTCTATTCTTAGACTTTTAACTAGGGAAATAAAGGAAAAATACTGGAACTACTTAATGGCAGAATCAAATGATATTGCCTCTCTTACAAATATCGAACAGCGAGCGTTGCTCAATTCAAAGAGAGTAAAGAAGGAACATGGTAAGTTCTCTCAAGCAGTATTTGTGTTACATTTTATTAGGACGATCCCCATGAGAGTAGTTGATGAATATTCTAAATAAATCAGATCAAAGAAAGCAGAATCTCCGATGCGTCGCGTATATTACAAAAAATGACAGTAAATTATTCATCCCACTCTCAACCACGGACAAAGGAGCTGTGGGTGCTTTCAAGCCAAAAGTGCAATTCTGTCCGCTCGCTGCTCCTTGAACACTGGACACAAATGACATCTCTAAACTGTCGGCTTCAGAGAGGACTATGGACAGATTATGCTGAAAAGGACATGACAACCGACTTAATGAAGTTTCGGCACGTACTACGGACAGAAGGAAAATTACTTTGTGTAGAAAATATCTCGATTTATATGCACATACTGAAGAGGTCAGAATATCGCATTACAATTCTTTATAGAGTTTTCACTTCGAAACTTCTGTTTATTTGACAGCATAACTTCTTCGATCGATCAAATATGCTGACAGGTATTGAAAACGATTGAAAATGTAAATGATTCAGTGATAACCAAGACTAATATGACGTGAACGTCAGTCGATATCTAGGGAATTAGAAACAAGGGAGAAATTCGAATGAACAAAATTGCCAATAAGCGCTCTTTCAACGACGTTACTGAAGGTGTAGTTTCCACTTTCGCATGGTATTATTTGCGGGATACGAAAGAGGGAAAGGAAATAGTCTGATGGATATTATTGTTTTATATTTCACAGCAAATTTAATTTTAGGTACTAGTCATTACCCATAAACATTAAAGATGCGAAACCTAGTATTCCATAGTTTCCAATGAGTAATGAACGTACTGTACGTAGGTGATGTTGGAATTTCTGTTGTTGAGTAATCTTTGTTTCTGTTGGCCGATGAATAGCTTTAAATCGTGTTTTCATTTGGGATACGAACTCGTTGAGGTGAGGTGCACAGAATAATGACAGCTGAGATTTGAAGTAGCAACTCACATGAGGTTTCGCCTGTCAACAATAAGAAGAAGCATGAGAGGGAGATATGGATAACTGGTAACTTTAGTACAAAATGAAATTGTATAATAATTTTGTATTTACTAGGAGGATGGTGTTATTGGAAAAAGAAGGGATCATATACAGCATGATGAATATTCTGTGATTTTGGCATATGGTGATATGAGTCGGAACGAGTCATAAGATTCAAGTAATCTGATTTGTACAGCTCAAGAGATGTGTACTGTTGTGTATCTTCACTAATATGAATCACTGTTTATTGTTATGCAAGTTCTCTGCATTTTTTTGGGAAATATATTACAACTTGGTGAACAAATAATTGTATTTTGTCACCAGTTTCTGTATGAAGCCGTTATCATGGCAGAAGAAACTATAGGTCAGTCACGTCATCATTCAATTCGTCAGTCGGTATTAAGTTTGTAACATATTTTAGTGATCCTTTTGCATATCAAAGCGTTAAGTTTTTAGCTATTACGAACAATCTACAGATTGTATGAATCTGATGGTAACACAATATTTAATGGACAGTATAATTTTTTGTATATCTTACAAATTTGTGATACCATTTACTGACGAAACTCAACCAAACAAGGTGAAGTTGAGAAATCTTCCCCTGTTATTGTTCAGCGATACGGAACGCAGAAATAAATCTGTTAAACTTGTTACTGTTAACAGTATTCGCTGTTTAGTATAAGAGCAGAGTATAAAAAAGCAACCATGCTGTTTTGTGATACATTATTTACCTTATTATTCAATAGCTGTGATATAAATATACCTATCTGTTGTGATCGTTATAATATAGCAGGCCACAGCCTACTATAAAACTTCTGTGAGGACAAGGAGATAAGGAGGAGGGTAAAGAAGGTGGGAAGGCTGTGAAATAATTCAATGGCATGGAGTGAAAATTTGTGTCGCAACGGTATTACAACCCGGTACTACGTTAATAATTCCCATGTCGTCAATCCATCCCCTTCCTTTCTTCCATATTCCCCAAACGAAATTTAAAGCGCGGTCTTATAAAGCATGTGTCTTACAACTTTACCACATTATAAGTATTAGCAGTCTTCCTCGATGCCTTATTCCTAGTTTTCAGAATTTTCAACTAGTCCATATTGACTAAACCTGTGAATTTGTCTGAATTTTTCTTCAGTAATGTGTGCGCTGTCAAGGTTCCTCTCAAAGCCAAACAGCATCTAACAGATCCTCTATTTTCTTTTGCTTTCTACTATATATTCATCTCGTCAGTAGTTAGGATGCGCGATCAGCTAGCCTGTTTGTGAGATAGTAAGTGAAAGCCAACTTCATTACGGTCACAACTTGCTCACCAAAGCTGCACCCGTTACAGTACCCTAGTTCGTAGGGAGTGTCAAACTCATCAACATACTGAAAAATTTTGTTACAGATGGCTCGGTATGAAATTTATAACGAACATTTACCTCTGCTTTAGGTTGACAGCATAAAATATAGCAAACTCCGTTTTTTTTGTTTTTTTTTTTTCAAAGTTTTGGACTAGGAACTTGGCCGATGTTTGAAATATTTGGCAAAATACCGTGTACCATTCTCTAGTATGTTTTCGCAACTGTTTAATAAACCTGGAATATCCAATCTTGTAAGTTGCCCCACAGTTATTATTTTAATAGTTTCCACTAGATAGGCCACTGTAAATGTAATAGAGATATTATCTCAATTGACATCATTGTTTCACTTATTTGTCTCTTTGCCTCATCTTTGAAGATGTTTCAAATACAGAGGAACAGTTCCTACTTGTTCTATTATATATTATATGTAAGGCTATTACTAATATGGGGTCATAAGGATTTTTGATCGTAAAGGGGGTATTTTACTTACACAGAAGAATTACACTTACTGTGTGTCTAGTCTTGCTTTTCTGTTAATTATTGGGGTCTTTATTTTTTGAAATGAAAAATTTCTTTCTTTTTTGAAATGAAAAATTTATTTCTTTGTCCAGCCTATAACAAAAAATATATAAACTTAATTCCTAGGTACATTATATTGCCAGAGAGTCTTGCTTTCCTGTTAATTATTGGGGTCTTTATTTTTTTTAATAAAAAATTTATTTCTTTTCCCAGCCTATAATAAAAAATATAAACTTAATTCGTAGGTACATTACATTGTCAGAGATGTCAATTATTATTCACCAGCACTTCGAAATTCTACTTTGTTGTAGGTGTAAGAAAAATAACTTATAGACAAAGGTGGGACGAGACACACTTGTTCATCACTTCAACACCTCATGAATAAAATTTTTAAATAAGTTCAAGACTACGGGCTTTTTTGAACGGTGTACTTATGTATCGTGCTACATAATTACATAAATTGATGGTAATAATCTATAGCAACTACAGTCTTAACATCAGTGTATGTTATTTTCCTTTCATATTTCTTTCTATCCTGGATGAAAGGAATTCCAACGCAGCCAACCTGCAAGAGAGCAACTTTTCCGGAATCCAACATATCAAAGCGGAGCAAGTTATTTTCAGAGAGGACAGGTTTTCGAATGAAACAAACATTTTTGAAGTTTTGTGAAAATAGGTGAAAGCGGCTAAGTGTTACCACAGATTCCACAAATAACTAAACTGCTACTACACTAAACGTGATTCACAGGCCGCGAGACAAGCGACTCATAGGAATTACACACCATGAGAAACAGTACGACGTTTGTATGATTCGAAATACGGTCGGACTTCGGATTTTTTTCAGTTTGCGTTTTAACCTATCATTCACCTCTCAACGACGTGAAGAGTCACCAGAAACGACACGTGGTTCGGATTCCACGTTAATATGTAGGTCCCCTTAACCCGGTTGGATAACTGTGGTAGGCTAGGAACACGCAAGTCGCCAAAGTGGCGTCCAATTGAAAGATTTGCACCAGGCCAATGAGCCACACCAAATTATTACTGTGAAGTGCAGAGACTAGTTTGATGCAGTTTTCCATATTACCCTGTCCTGTGTACGCCTCTTCATTTGAATGAGAACGGCAACCTATATATTTTTACTATGCTTACTGGATTCGTCTTTGAGTCTCCATCTGCGATTTCTACCCACAGACTTCCTTGAGTGCTAAATTGAGCATTTCTTAATGTATTAAAATGTGTTCCACCGATCTATCCCTTCTCTTAATCAAGATATGCAAGAATTTTCTTCTTCCCAATTCTGTTCAGCACCTCCTCATAAGTTACCTGGTATAGCAATCAAGTTTTTAGCATTCGTCTGTAGCTCCACATATCAAAGGCCCCCAACGTCTCGGTTTCTGAACTCCTTATCGTCCACGTTTCAATCCCGTACAGTGGTACACTCCAGACAAATGCTTTCAGAAAGGACTTCATAATTTTTAATTTTTGATGTAAACAAATTCCGCTCCTTTATAAATGATTTTCTTCCAATATCTATCTGCATTTTATATCTTCTTTCCTTCGTGAATCAGAATTTATTTTGCTAACCAAATAACAAAACGCATGTCCTACTTTCATCGTCTCATTACCTAATCCAATTGTTCCATTTTCGCCTGATTTTCCGATATTATACTCCATTACTCTTGTTTGGCTCTCGTTAATGTTCATCTCCTAACCTCCTTCCAAGACGCTGTCCCTTCCGTTCAACTGCTCTTCCAGGTCCTCTGCTGCTTGGGGAAGAATAACAATGTTAGGGATGTAGACAGATGAGGTAGACAAGAAAAAATATCTGATGACGATGACGCAGCTGTTATTGAGTACATTACCATGCATTGTGTTGCACAAGTAGATGAGACAGATTAGGTGTGTGGAGATGAACTATATAAGCGTGATAGGTTACCTGTAAGTTTATTGCATGGTACGATACAGCTCGGGACAGTGACATAACCATAAACACCAGCTATACTGGAGTTAATATTTATGAAGACATGGAATCCAGAGAATTTCAGCTCTAACGTAGTGCAAACTTATGCTGACCTATTGTGCATACCAATCGCACACAGCAGAAAAAATAACAAAAGCGGGCATATAAAAGCAGAAGGCAAAGGTAACTTCGAGAATGTTACTGAACTTCCTTCAGCCGGGAAACCGGAATATGGTATAGATATTGATATGTTGTTGTTGTTGTCTTCAGTCCGGAGACTGGTTTGATGCAGCTCTCCACAATACCCCATCATGAGCAAGCCTCTTCATCTCCACATAAGAACGATAACCTACATCTGTCTGAATCTGCTTACTGTATCCATCTCTTGGTTTTCCCCACACACTTCCCTCCAACGCTAAATTCACAATTCCTTGATGTCTAAGTATGTGTCCTACCAATCTATCCCTTCTTTTAGTCAAGGTATGCCAGAAATTTCTTTTCTCCCCAATTCTGTTTAGTACCTCCTCATTAGTTACGCGATCCACCCACCTAATCTTCAGCATTCTTCTGTAGCACCATATTTCAAAAGCCTTAATCCTCTTCCTGTCCGCACTGTTTATCGTCCATGTCTCACTCCCATACAAGGCAACACTCCATACAAATGCCTTCAGGAAGAACTTCCTTGGGTTTAAATCAATATTCTATGTTAACAAATTTCTCTTTTTCAAGAACGCTTTTCTACCCATTGCCATTCTGCATTTTATATCCTCTGTACTGCGACCATCATTTGTTATTTTACTGCCCAAGTAACAAAACACATCTACCTCCTTTATTGCTTCGTTTCTCAAGCTAATTCCTTCACCATCACCTGATTTTCTTACACTGCACTCCATTACACTAGTTTTGCTCTTGTTAATGTTCATCCTATATGCACCTTTCAGCACACTGTCCATTCCGTGCAATTGCTCTTCCAGGTCCTTCGCTGTATCTGACAGAATTACTATGTCGTCGGCAAAACGCAACGTTTTTAATTCTTCACCCTGAACTTTAATTCCTTCTCCAAATTTCTCCTAGCTTTCCTTTATAGCTTGCTCAATGTACAAATTGAACAACAATGGAGAAAGACCACAACCCTGTCTTACTCCCTTTCCAACCACTGCATCCCTTTCATGCCCTTCAACTCTGACAACCGCTGTCTGGTTTTTGTACAAGTTGTAAATAACCTTACGTTCCCTATATTTTACTCCTGCTTGCTTCAGAACTTGAAAAAGTTTATTCCAATCAACGTTGTCAAAAGCCTTCTCCAAATCTACAAAAGCTGGAAATGTAGGTTTGCCTTTTCTTATTCTATCTTCTAGGATAAGCCGTAAAGTGATTCAAAAATTCAAATGTTTGTTAAGCTTATGGGACTTAACAACGGGGTCATCAGTCCCTAAACTTACAAACTACTTATCAACTACCTTATACTAAGGACGGCACAAATATCCATGCCCGAGGGGGGATTCGAACCCCTGACTGCAGTGGCCGTGCAGACAGTGACTGGAGCGCCTCAGTCTCCTCGGCCACCGCGGCCGGCCCGTAAAGTGAGTATTGCCTCCCGTGTTCCTACATTTCTCGTGAACCCAAACTGATCTTCCCCGAGGTCGGCTTTTACCATCTTTTCCATCCTTCTGTATATAATTCGTTTGAACATTTTGCAACCACGAGTTATTAAATTGATGGTTCTGTAGTTTTCACACCTGTCGGCGCCTGTTTTCTTTGGAATGGGGATTATAACATTTTTCTTAAAGTCTGAGGGTACTTCGCCTGTCTCATACATCTTACGGACCAGGTGAAACAGGTTTGTCATGGCTGGTTCTCCCATAGACTTCAGTAGCTCTGAGGGAATATCATCTACTCCAGGGGCCTTGTTTCGACTTAGGTCTTTCAGGGCTCTGTCAAATTCTTCTCTCAGTACAATATCTCCTATTTCATCTTCATCTACATTCTCTTCCCTTCCTACAATATTGTCTCGAAGTTCATTTCCTTTGTAGAGCCCCTCTATATACTCTTTCCACATTTCAGCTTTCCCTTCTTTGCTGAGAACTGGTTTTCCATCAGTGTCCTTGATATTCATAGAGCTGTTTTTCTTATCTCCAAATGTTTCTTTTATTTTCCTGTAGGGTGTATCTATTTTTTCCCTATTTATAAATTCTTCTACATCCTTGCATTTGCCTTCTAGCCCCTCCTGCTTAGCCATTTGCACTTCCTGTCAATCTCATTTCTTAGTCGTCTGTACTCCATTTTGCCTGTTTCATTTACTGCATTTTTATATTTTCTCCTTTCATCGATTAAATTTAGTATCTCCTGTGATATCCAAGGATTTTTGTAGGTCTTTCCTTCCTACCTATTTTGTCCTCTGCTACCTTCATTATTTCATCTCTCAATTTTACCCATTCCTCCTCTACTGTTTTATTTTCCCCTGTTTCTGTCAATTGTTGCCGAAAGCTCCCTCTGAAATTCTTAAGAACCTCAGGTTCCTTCAATTTATCCAGGTCCCATCTCCTTATTTTCCTACCTTTTTGTAGTTTCATTAGTTTCAGCCTACAGTTCATAACCAACAAGTTATGGTCAAAGTCTATATCTGCCCCTGGGTATGTCTTACACTGTAGAACCTGGTTCCGAAATCTATGTCTTACCATTATGAAATCTATCTGGTATCTTCCGGTGTCTCCTGGTCTCTTCCACGTATACAACCTTCTTTTGTGATTCTTGAACCTGGTGTTTGTTATAACTAAATTATGTTCTGTGCAAAATTCTACCAGGCGGCTTCCTCTTTCATTCCTTTTGCCCAGACCATATTCACCTACTATGTTCCCTTCCATTCCTTGTCCTACTACCGAATTCCAGTCTCCCATAACAATTAAGTTTTCCTATCCCTTAATTGTCTGAGTAATTTCTTTGAGCTCCTCATATATTTCTTCGATTTTCTCATCATCGGCAGAGCTAGTTGGCATATAAACCTGTACTATTGTTGTCGGTGTTGGCTTCGTATCTATCTTGACAATGATAATGCGATCACTGTGCTGGTCATAGTGGTTTACCCGTATTCTTATTTTCTTATTCATTATCAATCCTACTCCTGTGATACCCCAAATTGATTTTGTATTTATAATCCTGTACTCACCTGACCACAAATCCTGTTCATCCTGCCACCGAACTTCACTAATCCCCACTATATCTAACTTCAACCAATCCATTTCCCTTTTTAAATTTTCTAAATTTCCTACTCAATTAAGGGATCTAACATTCCATGCTCCGACCCGTAGAATGCCAGTATTGTCTTTCCTCATGATCACATCCTCCTGAGTAGTCCCCGCCCGGAGATCCGAATGGGGGACTAATTTACCTCCGGAATATTTTACCCGAGAGGATGCCATCATCATATGTTCATACAGTAGAGCTGCATGTCCTCGGGAAAAGTAACGGCTGTAGTTTCCCCTTGCTTTCAGCCGTTCGCAGTAACTGCATGGCAAAGCCACATTAGCTGATGTTACAAGGCTAGCTCAGTCAGTCATGCAGATTATTGCCCCTGTAACTACTGAAAAGGCTGCTGCCCCTCTTCAGGAACCACACGTTTGTCTGGCCTCTCCACAGATACCCCTCCGCTGTGGTTGCACCTACGGTACGGCTATCTGTATCATGGAGGCACGCAAGCCACCCTACCTCGGCAATGTCTGTGGTTCATGGGAGTGGAGATATTGATATATGAAATAAGAAATTAAGCACTCTACCTTTGCAGTATATATATATAGTGTTTCAAAAGCTTTTGGGAACAGGTAGAATTCTCTCTCCAGATAATCTGCAAACCGATCATGGGTATGAATTTTACAGCGTTAAAAACAGTAATGGATCGTTATGTAATTAACCACTGCTCGACATTCACCCAGAAAAAAGCTAGTATTGTGGGACGTTTGAACAGATGTAAAGCCAAATGTGGATTCAGTTCAACCCTCATGGGTCGTAAAATCTTACCTTAAATAATTTAAATTATAGTGGAGGATACTTCATACTATAGAAACGTGACCTATAGATATTCGAGACAATCGGCTCCTAAATTGCGTTTACAGTCGTATAAACATTATCGATTCACTCAAAAGGAAATTACAAAGTACAAGGACCACTTTCGAGAAATCCCATCTACTTAATTGGTCAGCAGAAGTATTCACAATCTCCATAGTCCAGCAGACAAATTCTAGAAGTACATCATTCAGGGTAGTAAAGGTAAAGTTGTAGCAGGGAGTGTGTATCTTGTGAAACGACCTCTGAGGCGAGAATAAAATGAAGCGTATATTCAGTGGCGTGATTATACATCAAAACAACACTCGAGTGAAAGCTGATAGTGCCCGTACATTTGTGTGCTGTGTGTACGTATTGCATACAAATCTTTATGAAATTTTGCACTCGTGAGCCTCAATCTATGACGACGGTTGCCGTAAGGGTCATGTAAAACACACAGTTTATCAGATATTACGTCATGAACAATTACATGCGAAAAAAGAACTTGTTACTTCACTCCTAAACCAATGGACCGATTTCAACGAAATTTGATACACATATTCCTTACCGTGAGGTAACAGTTTGTAGTTGCTGCAGGGTTAAGAATCACATACGACACATCGTTCAGGAGATATTACGTCATAAACAAAATAAATCTAAAAAAACCTACCACCTAATGCGACGAGACATTTTTCGTACATTGTTTGAGAATGAGAATACTTAGCGACTTGCAACAAACTTTATAAGATAATTTTAAACCATTAATACATTTTATCTCGCTAACAACCACAGTAAAATGATGAAAGTAAAAGTATAATATGTCACTTACTACTTTTCCGCTCTTCATGGACTAAAACTACGGCATTCGGTATGACGTTACAATTTATAATTTCTACACTAAAAATTTTAGGCGCAAGAAATTTTGAAGACAATATACATACATATAACTGATTTTACCTTCGAAATTACAGTTACACACATAGTTTATGAGATATGAGCACATAAATAGCAACGCTCATCGGAAACCGCCCATCAGGCACCAAGTTTTAAGCTATTACTTCTCTACTCCTAATTGCATTGAGAATAGACTTTACCGCATACAGCACTATACAAATGAATATAAACCTGAAAAATTATACTACTGTGCAACATATAACCCAATAAATATGAGATCATATATACTGCGATGGGTAAATATTTTGACATCAGACACCACGTTTTATTACAGGAAAAAGAAGATGAACAGAGACAGAAGGGATAGAAGAAGTTCTAACTCAAGACTTGATACATAAATAAATACTCTGGCAACGTCAGGTTTTTAGATAGTTTTGCTATACAACGAGGTCTGCAAGCGACATTCAGTTCAGTAGATTGGCATACACACTATGAATAATACGTTCTGATGATTAAGATGGCTATCGGTTCAAAAAGCCGGAAGAATCAGAGAGGAAAAAAAAAAAAAAAAAAGAAAAAGGGGTTAACAAATAACAAAACATCGTATACAGACAGCCGTGGTAGCAATAAGGAATGCAACGAAAAGATGTGTTAAATCACCGAAAATCCTTCGAATACCCAGGTAATATGTTGGTATAATTACTTCGTTACTCCCTACATTTTCTGGGCATTCAGCGATTGGGTCAATGGCAATTGGTGCAGCAGCGATTATGCAGGCTATGAAAACCGCTCAGAATGCAGAGAGACAATTTAATGAGGTCATAAGGCATACTGCGGCGCTGGAAGGGATAGTGATTGGTAGAGTACTGTATCTGACACGGACTTTGCTGTTCATGACGAGGACAAAAAAAGTAGCAATATTACCAAAATGATGAATGTAGACAACGTTCCGTGGTGTGTTTATGCAATATGGCATTTTTACAAGATGATATAAAAAGGTGATAAAAAAATTTATGGAATATGGTAAACAGAGGTATCTAATGTGGTTCTGGCACTTACTGGGTGGCTATGTGAAGAAAACAGGAATATAACATTGCATTATTCGTTTGGAGACATAAATTCTCCTATAGAAGCACCACGCTACCCTTCTGCAGATACATTTGACGTATATTAAAGCTTAATAAGTTCCAAGACTTTGGTGCATTTATGCTTATTCAAGTTTCTGACTAACATATAATACAAAACATAGGTTTTCCTTTTTACTTCGGGACATGTACAAGCAAAAAAAAAAAAAATAAAAAAAAAAAAATAAAAAAAAAAAAATAAAATAAAAAAAAATAAAAAAAAAATAAAGATAAAATAAAATGTGCATCTGTACGATCGTGTCAGGATTCGAATGTTGCATGTGCTGTAATGCACACTTTCACGTTAAAGACTCTATTCTAGTATTACGTGCAAAATACATTCCACCTACCGATTTAAGCAATGGTAATTTGAGTATCAGTTTGATCAATTTGGAAGCCTGTAACAGCATTTATAACATTACTGAATAGAACAATAAGCTGTATCTAGGGAGTGGTTAGATCGTGAACATTCCTTCTGGTGTTTATGATATCAAAGCCTTAATCCTTTCAGCTCCACACTATTAAATCAGCTTTGAAAAATTAAAATTCAGCGTTTTCTGCATTAATACCGTGCAGTATACAACAAACTTTGTGTTTTAAAATGTTTGGTCGAACTATCAATTTTTATGTCAGTATTTCATGCACAACACAGACGTTTGTATCGAGGTATTTTATTGACTTTATTTTGTTGGCAGTTGACATTACCATATCAATAATTTTCACCACAGCACCAAAGACAAGACAATTCTCTTCTGGAATATAAAAAAAGGAACCAGACTCACGCACACACATTCAGCCACGTACAGACGGCAACGCAACACAACCTCCAAGATGGACAGATTAATGCCGCAGAAGTGGCTACTCGCCGTACCAAGCGGCAAACTGTCGAACTAGAGGCATACTGTTCATCTACACAATTGAAACGTTAAGGATTGATGCACAAAATACGGTATAAATCAGCTTTTAATACGTTGTTGTCCAGAAACAACACTAAAAATAAAAGTGTGAATTGCGGAGATAAATCAGTCCATAAATGCAATTGAGCTATGTACAAATATTAACACATTTTGGTTTGAGATTATAAAAACTAAACATTCCATGAGCTTCATTCAAGATGAATCGATCGGCTCATTACTTGGATTCTCATACCGCAATATCCGGAAAAGAGCCCCAATAACGTTTAAGAGTCAGAAAATGCAATTATTAACCTGAGCGCTGTTCGCGCTGAATGCAATACCACCATTAATGTGTGTCTCAGTAGCAGCTTAAAAGTTCAATTTTTTTGTTTCTCCCCAACCTCGACCCAGTATATAAAATAACTGAGGCACCCACTGTTACAATATATTCCCAGATTTTGTGGAGACATTAGAGTGTCGTATGTTTGTCCATTACAACTAATTTGTGGATTTCTGCGGGTCTGAAATTATTGTTCTACGACTTCAGTTGCAAAACGTAGGATGATTTATACATACACTGTAAATCATCAATGTGTCACATCATAGCGAAAGGGCTACGAGAGAACATATGAGAATTAAGATATCCTGAAAACAACTGGATATACACGAAGAGATGGCATTGGCCCTCGAGATAACATCACCAATTCAACTAGACGAGTGTGTAATCCGACAGGAGCACGTTACCCTCAAGCTATTTGCATTGACGACATTCCGCAATAGTGACGAGACAGTTATTGTAATCCAGAACCGGAACTATTTTATGCTTCCGAGCTAAGGATTTTTACACCTAACTGGGAAATTATTTGAAAGGTATAGATCACCAGCAACATCATCGTATCTTACGCAAAATGAATTTGCGTTCCTGTTTCATAAGATCCGCGTTGAAAGGAATGCCGATGAAGTTGACATTGTTCGACAAGTTAGAATTTTGTTATTAAACCAAGAAATACTGTCGAATTTCAATCAATATATGTTTCTAAAACATTTTTTTTCTTGCAGGTTGGACGCAGTTACAGGAGAAAAATTTAGATATCTCGAAAGAGATTTCCAGCAGAACTTTCTTCCCTGCATTCATTTACTACCTATACTTGTTTGGTTGCTGTTGCTTCGGTGTCTAATGGTACTGTCTCGTCGTCTACGCAAGTTAGATTTTTTTTTTTTTTTTTTTTTTTTTTTTTTTTTTTGTCCTGGCCTCCACCTAGTCATGTTGTTTTTCCGTATCCTTGAGTTTTTAGTTCTTTTCCAATTCTCTCGTTACCTTTTCCAGGCACAGACTGATTAATAGTGGGAATAAATCTGAAAGTCTGCCCGGTATTCACCAATTTTGTGTTCTGTTTTTGCGTTCTCATGAATAAGCATATTGATTTCTCTAGAATTGTTAATGTTCGCCCTACATCTTTTCTTGTGCAGTGGATGTATAAGTGCACATTTCCAGTATGAGGAAGTTTTTCTGTTTTCCAGATAATAAAGATTGTTTATTGTAGCAGATTTAAGTAGCAGAACACAGCATGTCATTATCAATGGACAGAAGTCTTCCGAAGTAGTCAGGTGTGCCACAGGGGAATGTCGTGAGACCTTTGCTATTAACAATATATATAAATAACCTTGTGGATAACATCGGAAGTTCACTGAGATTATTGCAGATGATGCTGTAGTATATTGAGAGTTTGTAAGAATGGAAACTTGTATTGAAATGTAGGCGGATCTGCAACGAACTGACGCTTGGTGCAGGGAACGGAAATGATCTCAATGTAGACTAGTGTAATGTGCTACGAGTTTACAGAAATAAAAATCTTTTATCATTTAGCTGCACTATAGCAGGTCAGCAACTGCAGGCAGTTAACCCTTTCATAACTGATGTTTTCCTCTCTCAAGTAAATTATTTGTAATGGTAGAATAGTCTTTAAGTTAAATTTTCATTGATTTTTGAAGCAAGATTAATGCAATTATATGCATTCATTTTCATACTACAACACTGCGTATACTGAAAAACAAGTTTTTTTAAGGACTAAATTAATTTTTTAGTGCCAACTGTTGTACTAAATAAACTGATCATTGAATAACTAAATCGCAAAATAACAACTACCACTTTCAATTATACAGTAGAATACAAGTAACCCACAATTTCCGTGTTCTTTGAAGTTCGCAAACTGTTATGCAGTGCAACACTCGCTTCTTGATATTTTTATAGTGATCTTCCGCAGGTGGCAGTAATTGTGCATGATGAAATGATTGAACACTCAGATATGGTATACATGTTCTTTCCATTGAGAAAAAAATACTTCTGAACGATCTTAGACACCCGAGAAGCTACGTACACATTTGTATCCGGTGGTCCGAAAGGGTTAGTTCCATAAATTATCTGGGAGTAGGCATTAGGAGTGATTTAAAATGGACCGACCATATAAAATTAATCTTCGGTAAAGCAGATGCCAGACTGAGATTCATTTGAAGAGTCCTAAAGAAATGCAGTCCAAAACAAAGGAAGTAGTTTACAGTACACTTGTTCGCCAACTGCTTGAATACTGCTCACCGGTGTGGGACCCGTACCAGGTGGTGTTGAAGAAGAGATAGAGAGGCTCTAACGGAGAGCAGCGCGCTTCCTTACAGGATCATTTGGTAATCGTGAAAGCGTTAAGGAGATGATTGATAAACTCCAGTGGAGGACTTTGCAGGAGAAACGCTCTGTAGCTCGGCACGGGCTTTTGTCGAAGTTTCGAGTACATACTTTTACCGAGGAGTCAAGCAGTATATCTCGTCAGGACATCATGAGGGAAAAATCAGAGAGATTAGAGCCCACACAGAGGCATAACCACTATCTCCCTTTCCGCGAACAATACGAGACTGGAATAGGAGGGAGAACCGATAGTGGTACTCAAGGTAATCTCCGCCATTTACCGACATGTGGCTTGATGTGGATCTGCATTGTGGCCTGTCTACCTTTAGAGGTACGCTAATAGCCAGTACATCCATCATTGGCAGTATTACAGGAAGGAGTTCGCACCACTGTGTCAGGTGTCGGAGTGGCAACAGAGAACTGCTCGCGACCAGCAGGCCGTAGCAGCCCTGCAGTCAGTCTGCGGTCGAACCGGGAAAGCATCTGCAGCGGCGGCGGCGCTTCTGTGGGTAAACTTGGGGCCGCACCTCGCCGAAGAAACCGCGGCGGTTCCTCGCAGCTGCTTGGGGGGAGCGGGAGGGGCGCCTTCGGTCGACCGGCGGGAGGAAACGCGGCCAAACTCGGCCCGCCGCTGTCGCCGCGCTCTGAGATAGCAGCGGCCGCCCCGCAAAGGAAAACAAAAGTCGCCCACTTTTTCATTCGCTTCCGTATGCTTTCTTGCCGATTCGAGAAACTACGCGGCGCCGCGAAATAAACAAACTCTTCTTCCGTAACTGCTTCGCCGCTGTTGTTGTTTCATTGAGCAATATCCGGATTCATTTTTCGGGGCCGCACCGAGACGAGAACTCTCTTGATGGCGGAATGCCGCTCTGAACTTGCAGAACTGTAAAGCTCCTTTGAACGAGGAGCGCAGTATGTGACGGTTGCGGTTGCTATAATGTTCCGCTGTCCCAAAAGTTTTTTTTGGGGACGCTCAAATGTCCTTTTTTTTGTGGTTCCGATTGACTAAAGTATTTTGTGCTATCAGGTGTTTAATGTTCAATTAATTGTGGAAACTGTATACAATAGGAAGAGCCGCCGGCACAAATCGCTATCATACTCGGTTTATTTTCTGTTACGTTCCACAATTGATTAAAGGTATGACGACTTTTAGCACTTTACTTACTTATTACGAGCCGGCCGCGGTGGCCGAGCGGTTTGTGGCGCGCCAGTCACGGTCTGCACGACCACTACGGTCGGGGGTTCGAAACCCCCTTCGGGCATGGATATTTGTGCCGTCCTTAGTATTAGCTAGTTCATAAGTAGTTTATAAGTTTAGGGACTGATGACCCTGTAGTTAAGTAAAACAATTCATTCAGCTAAGATCGCTAAAAATTTTTATTTTCGTCCCTTAACCGGTTTCGGTGAGCTCAGTCACCATCTTCAGAAAGTCCAGTACAATCACTTAGCGTCATATGTAAAAATAGAGACATAACCTTCTAACGCACGTAAACATCTTTATAAAGTTTTGGATCACAGGGTGGTTCGTCATAATGAATAAAATGTGGTCTCCTGTTTGCTTCCTTTTATCACTGGTAGCGGAGAATGGAATGGACAATGTGTTGAAGAGAGCATATAAAAACAACATTAACAAGATCAAAACAAAAATAATGGAATGCGGTCTTAGAAAATCAGGCGATGCTGAAGGAATTAGATTAGGTAACAAATCAATGTACGTGGTAGATGAGTTTTGTTACATGGGTAGTAAAATAACATGCGATGGTCGCAGTGCAGAGGATATAAAATGCAGAATGGCAATGGGAAGAAAAGCATTTTTGAAAAAGAGAAATTTGATAACATCGAATATTAATTTAAGTGTAAGGAAGTCTTTTCTGAAGGCATTTGTGTGGAGTGTTGCCTTGTACGGGAGTGAAACATGGACGATAAGCAGTGCGGACAGGAAGAGAATAGAGGCCTTTGAAATGTGGTGCTACAGAAGAATGCTGAAGATTAGGTTGGTAGAAGAGGTACTAAACAGAATTGGCGAAAAAGGAATTTTTGGCATACCCTGACTAAAAGAAGGGGTCGCTTGGTAGGACACATTCTTAGACTTCGAGGAATCGTAGCCGGCCGCGGTGGCTGAGGGGACTGAGGCGCTTAGATCACGGTCTGCACGGCCACTACGGTCGGGGGTTCGAATCCCCCCTCGGGCATGGATATTTGTGCCTTCCTTAGTCTTAGTTAGATCATAAGTAGTTTGTAAGTTTAGGGACTGATGACCCCGTTGATAAGGCCCATAGACTACACAAACATTTGAACATTTTTTGAGGAATCGTAAATTTAGCATTGGAGGAAAGTGTGTGGGGTGCAAATCGCAGAGGGAGACCAAGAGACACGTATAGTAAGCCGATTCAAGTGGATGTGGGTTGCCGTTCTTATGAGGAGATGAAAAGGCTTGCTCAGGATAGAGTAGGGTGGAGAGCTGCATCAAATCAGTCTCCGGACTGAAGACCATAATAGCGGAGAAACTGTAGAGTGTACGTTGTGCAAATCAAAATTTGCTATTCGGCATGTTGGAATGTCTGACACTGTGAATCACATTAAGACGCAGAAACATCGCATGAGTGTTCAAAGGAAAACATCAGTTGTAAAAAGATCACTATGGAAGAGGTGATTCATTGTCAAAAACAGAATGAAAGTTGAGAGGCCTTACATATTGGCAAAACACACTTTAATGATGTATCATGTGCTGACTTTCATGAGCCTGTGTCAAAAGAAAATGCACTTATTGATAAAATTCATAAAATTGAAAAGCATGGTAACAGTGCAGAAGAAGAAATGTAAACATGCATTTGAGATCGTTTGAGTGTACGATGGAAAGGTAAACGTCAATACAAATTGTGTCCCGCTTTTTTTCCCCTTAATTCTCCCAAGTTTTTTCCTGATTTCTTTAAAATGTTCCCCTTTCAAAAGAAAATGAAATAGACACCCTAGGTTACTACAGTACTAGCATCCGGTGGATATAAATATGCTATAGACGTTAGAGGAATTTCTGAAACGAAAAGATTCTTTGACTTCCGCAAATTAATAGACTTCTTCAGTTAGAATTATACAGTTTTAAATGATAAAAATAATTGTGTCAAGATGCATTGAGACGATCCATAATTATGTTACCGACTATTTTTATTATTTTTGAATATTTAATACTATAAACAAATAAGATACACTAGTACTTACCGATTTCGTAAGATTAATGCCAGGTATTATATGAAATATTATGTCAAGAATTTATTTCAGGGCAGAGCCCGCCCATGCTGTTAATGTTTACAAGTGGCATTCAAAGAACTTGTGGAAATATGACAGTTGGTGATCATATGTGAACCGATCGTAAACTTAGAATTCCATTTCTTATTTGACTGTTTGAATTTGAAAATTTTTAAATTATATTAATAATCAAATATTGAGAGAACATTAACATTAAAGTTATATGACATATTAGTTTTTCTAACACCTCAACAACTTTAAGATGTAGAGGTTACATGATCGACCTGTAATGTTATACATACGTTTGACAGTACAGCAGACGGGGTCAAGCAGTTATCGTACATCTGTCAGTGTGTGTCTTTTCGTCCTTCTGGATTCTGCCTGAAGCTATGGAAGTAAAGTATGTGTTCTGCCGCAAGCTATGGAAGTAAAATCTGTGGTTTTGAATACATAAATTCTGTTTACGATCATCAATTAGTGACTTCATTAAGACTTGAGAAACCCAGCAATTTTTCTATTATTAATATAGATGTGTTATGAGTAATCGCAGTTGAAACCACGCGAAGTGGCTAGGACTAACACAGGTACTCTTCAACATTAACTACAAAATAGCGTGCATATGCCTTCGGCTATGTATTTCTCAACTCGTTACCTCTACACAAAGTCAGTATACTTTTAGTTTGGCCGATAATGTTTATGTTTTACTAGATGTAAAACTGGCGTTACCTGGTACCTTAGGTATTCCCTTTTCTGTTCATCTCCGCATGCATCCTCTCTCTGCCCATTTCATCCTTTTTCTCTCTGTGCATCTAATCTCTTCACACACACACGCCCAGCTCCCACCTGTTTTCTGTCTGCTACTGTTATTCTCTTTCTCACTCTCACTCTCTCTTCTTCTTAGGAATAAGTACATTAGCAAGTGTCAATAGTTGGGATGAAACTGATGAAAATCGTAATAGAGGGAGAATAAAGTTTCTAGGTACTTTGATTTTGAAAATCTATTTGATGTAAGTCGGCACAAAATGGTGAGATGTATGTTAATAGATACAATATAGTGGTGTAGTAATGAGTGAAGTGATAGCGGAAGAGGATGGTGTTGTTATTAAGGAAAAGTAACATGTATTAGAGAGTAATGAGGCCTGAAAAATTAATGAGGAGGCCAATGCAGCCACGTTTATCGAGTTTAAGAGGAAATCTGGTGTTACATACCTTGTCAGATCTGAGCAGAAAAATGGAAATTATTAAAACCTATTGTTTCATTACAACACTGATAGTGTATGCATACTGATTTCATTATGGGTTTGGAATGTGTCACATGTAATATTATATAATGACATCTCTATTAATCTTAGCGGATGTAGAAAATAAATGAAGCGTAACAGTGTGACGAGTTGCTAAATAGAGCATCTTCACATACACTTAACTTCACTGATAGTTTATAACTCTTTTTTTCATATCTTACGAATTATTTGAAACATCACTGTTCATCTTATAATTCAAAGATTATATTTTGTAATTCTATACGTTATTTTATTGCAAAAATCAAAGATGAGAACAAATTTTTGACGGTATTATAAAAGAAATTTGTCGAACTGTCTCGTTATCAGTTACTGGTAGGAGGTTGTAGGGTAAGGACGTGTCGGGCTGTGTTTAGTAAAATGTGTAAGTAGCTATCTGTGACCAAAGCACTCACAAGACACAGATATCAAAGTTTTCTGTACTGATATGGTTTGCCCAAGATGGCAGCTTTTTAGTTGTGTTGTAATTGTACTATGAAGTGAATATAATTTTACAGCAAAATACAGTACCTGTTTTTATAAAACCTGGAACACCTCATTTTACAAGAATCGACATCTAGACATGGATAACCCATCACTTCAAAAATCAATTAGATCGATTTGCTAACTTAAGTTTTGCTATTCGATTTTGTGACGAAAATTTCTACAATAAACTCTTGCGCCATACTCAAAGTATTACTGTCGAAATGGGGACAGCTGTATATCGGTGATTATTAAGGAAATTACGAAACAGTATTACAATTTGCATCGTACCACAGTACCTCTACACATGATGTCGACAGTCATCTGGACCTCTCCTGTGAAGAAAACGTATCTTTAAGTGACTATTGTATATTCTTTGGGCTTAAATGTACCGCAAAAATGGTGTTTATATTTAATAACTGTCTACACTGAATTTTTGTGGTCCCTGTTTCATTCAGTACGATCTTACATTTTGCTCCCTGTGACCCTCACAAAGTTATTGTTTATCATGTTGGCAGTCAGGTCGGGTTTCCTTTGGGCGACAAGTCGCAGATATCGATTACCTGCGCAGTTGTTACCCTAGGGCGATCAGGGGGCAAGTCATGAACACTACTTCCAGGATGAAAACTACGATTAATTCTTCTAACATCCGTTAATGAAAATTCTTGTTGACAATAGCAACAGTCCGTTTACGATCATACATTAAATAATTCTTCTTGGCATTGGATACTGCGTATATACACAAAGTCCTATACTGTTCGAACACTGCGTGTTGAATTAACTTAAAAATATTATTGCCTCACGTACGATTAACGAAATGGCTTTGGTTCCGACAAGTGCAACACTAGCCAATTCCGTTTTTAAAGTTTATGATAGTTTATGATGTCCCAAATGTATATTCAGGAGGAGTGTGATAATTGGCACACACGCGATGCAAAATAAGTGAACAATTCTATGATTGATAGTAGAGAGACATTTTTGTTGGAAAATAAATAATGTCACCGAGAAGATTCACAAAAGGACGAACTTGTTAATTCTATTCCTTCTGTTTAACTTTAGCTATGTTCGTGGCCCTTTTGAAGCATTCTGATAATTTAGCAAATATTTGTATAAAAGAAACGAATTCCCTGTACGAGCCCGCGCTCTTCATTTTCAAAAATAAATAAATAAATAAATAAATAAAATAAAATAAAATAAAAACCGTCTAAATGGCTAAAATTTTATTTATTGATTACGACGTTTCGGCATCTGCCATCATCACCTTTAAATACCTCTGAACGTGTACAGTAAACTTCAGCGCCAATTATAAAATATCTACCTATTAGGTAGAGTTTCCTACCTACTAGGTAGATATTTAATCATCGACGGTGAATTTGTTCAAGTTCAGAGGGTTTACACCTGATGATAGCAGATGTCGAAACGTCGTAATCAATATATATAATTTTAGTCATCTAGACCGTTTTTATTCTTGTTGAACCTAAAATATAGTCAT
Organism: Locusta migratoria; assembly: GCA_026315105.1. Lineage (NCBI taxonomy): Eukaryota > Metazoa > Arthropoda > Insecta > Orthoptera > Acrididae > Locusta > Locusta migratoria. The sequence goes on from CM048748.1 coordinate 41,313,127, forward strand.
ATTGGTTTAAAAGCAGCTCTAAGATGCCCAAGTCATGAAATCCAAACATACGCATCCACGTAAAAGAATGGAACTAAAATGTTTGGCATCAAAGCAGACGTCATTTATTTCCCAGAACTTACTTAATAACAAGGAAGAGATCGTAGTTTGGAAGGTAGTTGAAGCGCTAGCTACCATCTTCGGAATGGCGACATATTGTGGTCAGCATCCGGCTGCTGGCGTCGTCTCGTGACAGCCTCCAGGGCCTCGGGGCCCGCTGTTTGCGATGCATTTAGCAACTGGCAACTGTCCCAGCAGTCGGCGCTGATATTGCCAGCTCGGCGCGCTGCCAAGACACAGAGCGTCGCAGCTCTCCGCCCCTCAACCTTAGTCGATATTCTCCGGCGAACGCAGCCCAGAGACGCCACCAACGTTGCTAAGTCAACCGCTTCTCATTCCGGCCAAGCCGTGGGCCGTCAATTACCGAAGAGGAGACGCTCAATTTGTAACTATAGACAACGCGATCGTCAATCCTCTTATTACTCTGATGCAATATATCTGTAATTTCTAATAAATCACAATGACGATTACAATGTATGTGCGTGGTAAATGTCACTGTATTCGAAATTTACGCGATATTAGTTTGTTAGCGGAAGAAAATTTTACCAATTATTCCTGATGCTAAATCATGTTACAAATGTCTTGCACTAAATTCAGAATCTCTTCACAGTGTTTGTTGCAGAGAAGGCATGTGACACTGTTGACAAGAATCCGACCATCATCTACACGGATCTTCTGGAAAACGTTTGATGTAGCCCCTTTCCCATCTCTTATCAACACTACACACACACACACACACACACACACACACACACACACACACACACACACACAAAACATAAAAGAAAGTGCCAATATTTGTATACCTAAGAGACCAAACAAAGAGCTCAAATTTCATAGAGTGGCGATAGGTCCACAATGTTTGAGACAAAATGAACTGGCGTCCGCCATTTTATTTGAGGTTTCGGCTGTCAGCTGTTATGTTGTTGTCGTCGTCGTCTTCAGTCCGCAAACTTGTTTGATACAACTCTCTATGGTACGCTGTCCTAAGCAAGCCTCTTTATCTGAGAATAAGTGCCGCAACCTACATCCTATTGAATCTGCTTACTGTAATCGTCCCTCTGTCTCCCTCTACGATTTTTACCCTACGCACATCCTTATAATGCTAATTTGACGATACCTTGATGTCTGAGAATGTGTCCCATAGACCTAGCCCTTCTCTTAAGATGTGCCAGAAACTCCTTTTCTCCCCAATTATTCTGAGCACCTCCTCATTAGTTACGTAATCTACCCATCAAATCGTCTGTAGCACCACATTACGAAAGCTTCTATTATCTTTTTTGTCTGAACTCCTTATCATTCACGTTTCACTCCTACACAATGCTACACTCCAGAGAAATGTTTTCAGAAAGGAGTTCCTAAAATTTAAAGCGTAAGGTTTTTATTCTCTCCCCGTGGACTATAATTCTCAAACCAAATTCCTCATTCCATTCCCTCACAGTTTGCGCAATGTTCAGATTGAACAACATTGGGAATAGGCTAAAACCCTGTCTTAGTCCCTTCCCAAACACTGCGAACCTTTCGTAACCTTCGACTCTAATAACTTCTGTCTGGTTTTTGTACAAGTTTAATATAACTCTTCGCTCCCTATATTTTATCCCTGCTACCTTTAGAATCTGAAATAGTGTATTCCAGTCAATACTGTCTAAAGCTTTCTCTAATTCCAGAAATGCTAAAAATGAAGGTTCCCTTTCCTTAATCTATCTTCTAATGTGAGTATTGCCTAGCGTATTCCTACATTTCTCCTAAACTGATCTTTCCCGAGATCAGATTCCACTTGTTTTTCCATTCGCCTGTATATAATTCGTGATAGTATTTTGCAGCCGTCACTTATTAAACTGATAGTTATGTAGTTTTCACATTTGTCTGAACTTGCTTTCTTAGGAATTCGAATCATATATTTTCTTGCAGTCTGAGGGTATTTCCCCTGTCTCATACATCTTGGATACCAGGAGGAACAATTTGTTCCTGACTGGCTCACCTAAGAATTACAGCACTTCAGACGGGCAATCATCTACAATAGCGGCCTTGTTTCTACTTATATCTTTTAGTGCTCTGTCAAATTTGTCTCGCAATAGAGGCTAGTATCTCTTAATTATCTTCGTCTTCCATTTCAAGTATACTGCCTTCAAGTTTATTTCCTTTGTACAGGCCTTCTATATAGTCCTTTTATCTTGTATCTTTCAGCATCCCTACTTTGCTTACTACTGATTTTCTATCTGAGTGCTTGATATTCATACTGTTGATTTTCTTGTCTCCAAATGACGCTTTTATTTTACTATAGAAGGGATGTATCTTTCCCCTAGTTATACATACTTCTACGGACTTACATTTCTTATCAAGCCACTCCTGCTTAGGCAGTCTGCACTTACTGCCAACCTCATTTTTCAGACTCCATTTTGCCTTCTTCAGTTGATGCATTTTTATATTTTCTCCTTTCCTCAAATAAGTTCAATACCTCCTGTGTTATCCAAGGATTTCTATTACGACTTTTCCTCCAGCCAATATGATCCTCTGCTCTCTCAGAGTCACCAATTCTTCTTCTGCTGTATTACAGTCCCCAGTTTCAGACAGTCATTGCCTAATGCTCCTTCTAAAACTCTCAACCAACTCTGGTTCCTTCAGTTTGTCCAGATTACATCTCCTTAATTTTCTACCTTTTTGTAGTCTCTTAAGTTTTAATCTACGGTTCATAACCAATACGTTATGGGCACATATATGCTCCTGGATATGTCTTACAGTTTTAAAACCTAGTTTCGAAACCCACGCCAACCATTACAAGGTCAATATGGTACCTCCCACTGTCTACCAGTCTCTTCCACGTATGTAATCTTCTTTCATGATGATTAAACCATGTGTTTGTGATGATGGTATGCCAGAATTACTAAAGAATTTTACCTATTTACAGATTTACATTTTAGATAAAGATTGACTATTGAATGCAGTTGTGTATCAAGTTCCGTCAGACTTTATCGAAGCCGAATCGACGAGCCTGGTGGTATATTTCCTAAAAATGTCGTAATGAAATCTCACGAAATGTCTGTAATATAGTTCCAGTTCAAAGCTTAACCGTTAGCTGAGGTTTGCGATAACAACAAAAGTGCTGTTGTGAAAATATTTGTACTGATTATAATGCGAGTACATGGACTAAAGGGGCTGCGATACACACAGTGAACAGTAATTGTTATGACGAACGGTCATGATCAACTGTTGCTAATGTGTTGTAACAACTGCATTTATAAAATTTAGTATACATTTATCGGTTTACTAAAGGTATCAAGTTCACAATTATGTAAAATTGGTGTCCGAATGTTTGGTTGTGAACATTGGTGGGCGTATTTTGAGTACAAAGACGAAAGTGATACCGAAATACTGCAGTTAAAAATTCGCCTGGGTCAGCTCCTACAAAAGCATTCCACATCAAAATAAGGTGTCGTTAATAACTTTCCTTGTTGCCATACTGGAAGAAGTAACGTTTGATACATGAAATTTTAATACATACACGAAAGTGACAAAAGGATACTATAATAAAAATGACATTCCACGTCTGTCTTCATTTGCCTTCATAGTGGAATGCATATGTTCGTTACCTTTGAAGAGCACGGACATGCTTTTTAAAGCCAAAACTGACATTATAGCAGGTCACACCGATGGGTGCTTGATGCCTAGAAGCCGTTAAATGATCGGCAAAAAGGAGAGTATTCATCAGCCACTTCTTTGTTAACAGATGTTCAAAGTAACGTTTTTGAATGCTCTCTCCGTCTGTTTCACTTAATAAGCGGGAAAGCCAACACATTTAAACTTTTGAATACCCGAAATTGCGTGTGGATATGTGATAGTTTGCTCGTAATGTAGTACAATTTGTTGAATATTTATTTCACATGAAAAGACAACTTCTACATCTGTATTTCGAAACACTCTGGCTATATTGTATGTCAACAGTTCTCATCTAACTTCGCAGTCGCCTTTGGTGGCCCAAGGCAGGACTGTAACCATTTTTGGCGCGGTATGGCAGAGAGTATTAAGCTCACCGTTTATTAATTATCGATTCATCAAAAAATGGGGGGGGGGCGAACTCAAAAGTCCGAATTATGGCAGAAATGAGAAAAAGCTTAAGTTGTTTTCTAAAATGACAAGATGTCAAGGGCGTTATTGAAGCACTGGGTTATAAACATGTCGAATTGTATTTTATTTTTTACCAACTAACTGAGGTATCAATTCAAAATACGCTGTGCATGTATTTCTCTGGAATGTACGATAACTTTGGATGAAGTCCGTTAAATTCACTAACCAGGGAGGTGATATCAGCTCCATTGCCTTCGAAAATACGAGGGTCGGCTACAAAATAAGATCCGTTTCTATTTCTGCACGCGGCAGCGCTACAATCGTAGTTCCGAAGATGCGCCGCAGTTACTCTAATGAACTTTGAAGTTTTTCAAATATACGTAAGTACCAGTAATTAAAAGGCTTTCTTGCATCTGTTCGTGTAACGTAGGTAGTAGCGTTCTGGTCTCACAACCATGGAGTCGGTGGTTAGAATCCTGCAGTAACTGATTCATATTTCTATTATTTTCTTTGTGGTCGAATATCTACACAATTTTACTATCTAATCGTAATTTTTATCAAAAATGCACGTATTTTTGTTTATTCGTAATTTTCTATACTTTATAAAATAATGATGGGTTCAATCAAAATACATTCGTTACATGTTTAACAATATCGGCTTCACTATCAGTTGACGACGGTAGTCTTCGATTGTAATTTTTGTGAAGAGCTACGACACTATTTTGAAAAGTCTTCTGCGTGGGTACTAGTGGATTTCCAAGCAGCTAGACTACTCAATCGTCGTTTTAAGCGACGACAGGGTGGTCAGTTCGTCTACACACACATAAAAACTGAGAAAACACATGGAATAAGAGATCCCTAAATGTTTTAGGTAACTGTAATCGAAAACGATCAAAACGTAGGTCTCACAAACTTAACAATCAAAGACTACCGTCGTCAACTGATAGTGAAGCGGATACTTTAAAAATGTAATGTATGTTTTCTGATTGAAACCATCATTATTTTATAAAACATAGAAAAATTACGAATAAAAAATACGTGCATTTTCCATAAACATTACCGTTAGGTACTAAAATTGTGTAGGTATTCCAACAAAACGAGAAAAATAAAAACATATTTTAGTTACTGCAAGATTCGAACCACCGACTCTATGGTTCTGAGACCAGAACGGTACCACCTTATCTAAAGAAACAGTGGATTTTCTCGGGAATTTTTGGGAGTTGTATCGAATGGCTTTGAGTGATTGTTATTTAAGTTCTATACTTGACATATCGTAAATATGAAAAAAAAATTCTAAAATCCGACACCCATGTGCTCTCGTTGTAAGACATGTACGCCCTTTTCAGATCGCTACTGCCTACGTGTATTTTGAAGTGCTTCTTTATAATGTCATCCGTTGTTGAAAATGCCACTGCGTGTGAAATCATATCCGTGATTCGTAAATACAAAAAAAGTTAAACCAAAGTGAATTTATCGGCAAATATGTGAGGTTTGCGGACAAAATGCTGAGCGAGTCAATGGTTAGTTGGGTCAGACTGTCCAAACAACGACGTGATCAAGTGCACGATGAAGAACGAAGTGGACGCCCGTCTGTGGTTACTGATGAACTGGTTCACACGATTGTAGGGAAGCTTAAGCACAACCAAAATATTAAACTTAGTGTCCTTGCTATGGAAGTTCCGCAAATATCACGATCGCTAATTCATGAAATTGTTACTGAAAATCTGAAATTTCGAAAACTTTGATTACCTTGGGTACCCAAAATTCTTTCTGAACACGAAAAACAGCGGATGAGTAGCGCACTTCAGTTTTTGACACGCTACAATGAAGAAGGCGATGGTCTTCTTTCACGGATAATCTCGGGGGACGAAACTTGGGTATCGTACGACACCCCTGAAACAAATCGGCAATTAGTAGAATGGAAGCACACTTCATCCTCAACGAAGGTTAAGACTAAGCAAATCGTAATACCTCGAAAAATTATGTGAATATTTACTTTTTAATTTTTATTTATTTATTTTTTGGTGGGGGGGGGAACAGAAAAGTCATTTTGCTGATTGATTTCGTACCATGAGGCCAAACAATGTAGATGGTTACTGCGAAACAAGAGATTGCACCGCGCAATAGAACAAGCGCCGAGCTTTTTTCCGTATAATGCCCGACCTCACACGGCGAATGTGACCAAACAACTCTTACGGAAGTTTCACTGGAAAGTATTTGATCTTCTTCAGTACAGCCGGACCTCACTCCTAGCGACTTTCATATCATATTACACCTATAATCTGTCCTTGGGGGTCAACACTTCAACGATGAGGACGAGCTGAAAGAACATGTTACCACATGGTTGAATACACAGGCGGCACCCTTCTATGTAGAAGGCATACAAAAACTTGTGCCATGCTATGACAAGTACCTACAAAATTTTGGAAGATAAGTGGAAAAGTATTTTTTAACAGTTGTAGATTTTTGTACAAAAATAATTTTTCTGTATCTGTACACGTTTCATTTATATAACAATAGCTGAAAACCCGGCGATGTCCGGGTATTGATTTATTTATTTATTTATTCCTACCTTGAGTTAGTACTTCTCCTATCCCTTGTCTCTCTGTCTATCTCCTTTTTTTCTAAAAACATGTTATATTTATCAGTGAATATATAACAAATAAGGCTCTCTTGCATAATATACAAAATTTTAAGTACAATATCAAAACAAACAAAGATAGAAATCACAATACAAATGATATGTAACATTCATACATTCATTTAATTTTCAACTTTACTGTAAACAACACCGAGCGCGATGGCGCAATGGTGCAATGGTAACACACTGGACTCGCATTTGGGAGGACGGCTGTTCAGACCAGCCTGCAGTCATCCACATATAGGTTTTTTTGTATTTCTCTTAATCTCTTTCGGCGAATGCCGGGGTGGTTCCTTTCAAAGGGCACAGCCGATTTCCTCCCCCATCGTTTCCCAAACAATCCGATCGTAAGCTCCGCCCCTAATGACCACGCTGTCGATTGGATGTTGAGCACTAATCTCCCTTCCTCCCTGACTATAAACAATATTTATTGTAATTGGTCCGGCATCTAATATCAGTATTTTCTGTGGTGAGCCCACCCCCGAGCAATCGACGTAAAGCTGTCCGGGTGAGAAACAGATTTAAAGTGTACTCCACATTATTCAGTAGATTGCCCTGTAATTTATTAGTCATATCTGTATCCGACATGCTTTACAATGCCATGGAAAGAAAAGAGTCTTTGGTTGGGTGACAGGTTCTTGCATGTATTCCTGTCCGGTCAGTAATATAATTATCCTCGGAAAGATAATATTTCGTTCCGAACATTATCACATTACGCTTACGGAGACTTGAAGCCTGGAGGATATGCAACCGGCACGATACGTTTATTGCCTGCGCTGCCTCATTATGCCTGTAATTAGTAAATATCTTCAAATCAGTACACGTCTTGATCCGATCGCTACCAAACTTCACAGGTACACCCTCTGGGCTAATCTGAGTATTGTATAATGATGACATCAAAGTCGCTCCAGCCGTTTTAGAGTTTATGAAGTACATACAGACAAACATTAATTTTATATGAATTGTTTTTTGTTAGACTCGCTAAAACTCAAGAACGGCTGAACCGATTTGGATAACTTTAGTCTTGAAATGTTCGTGTAAGTCCAGTTGCGATAAAATCTTGTACATTTCATGTTGAAAGCATGACAAAGGTTCGCATCAAATAAATATTTGGAATATTTGGAAAAGTCTCCCGGAAAGTAGGAAAATTTAGGAAAAACCGAAAGCGATTTCTTCTATGAATAAAAGTCAATTTCCACATGGTTTTAAGAGCATCACTTGAGTACGGCTTGAAAGGACAAGGTTTATATGAAATAAATGTTTTGGGAAATCTACCGGAAAATTGGAAAATTTGAGAAAAACTGAAAGTGTGTTTTTCAATGTGTTTTTGATCGAATTCAACACTATAACTGACTATGCGCACGACGGAGAGGGGGTTATTCTTCTTTTGTTTTGTGTATTATGGTATTGGAAAAAAATTCAGTAAAAAACTAGGGATAGTTATAAAGGAAAGTCGCTAAATTTGTACGAAGTTCCCTTTTCAATGTGTTTCTAAATGTATTCAACACTATAATATGAGATCCGTTCATACGATTGCGATAAAATTTTGATCATTTGACGTCAACGAAAGATGAACGTTCTTATGAACTAAAATTTGGGAAAGTCACCATGAAAATTTGAAAATTCACGAGAAACGGAAAGAGCTTTTTTCAATGGGATATCAACATAATTCATACAAAATTGGAAAATTTTCCCGGAAAATTGAAAAAAAATTCAGAAAAAATAGAAAGAGATTTTTCTATGAAATAACAAAAGCATTCATCTGATAGCGATAAAAGTTTGCACATTCGACGTTCAAAACGAGAGGAAGGTTTGAGTAAAGTAAAAGTTTGGAATAGCTGGCCAGAAAATAGGAGAGTGTGTGCGTGATTTACTCACTCTTTCCGCCCACTATCAAGCCGATACTTAGACTATCTGATGATCGCTTTATAAAGCTACTAGGTTTAAAATACATATGATTTAAGTTAATACGGTTTATATTAAGAAGTAAATGATACGAAGTTGACCGGGTCATCTAGTTATAGATAAAGAAAACTTATCTTACTTGTGGAGATACCTCGTAATTAAAATATCGTCGACATATTTGAACAATATCTCTATAATACGAATATCATCAAACAAATTTTTTGCAAACACGACAATCTTTTATTCAAGAAAATTGAATGTCATAACTGAAATCAATATCGCAGTAAAAATTAAATTTGATATACTCATCCATAAATAATATATGAATACAGAACTAGTTTAATAGGGTACAGACACGACTCAGTGTTTGGCGTGTATGGGCACTCGACCACTTCACCTCACCACATGCCGGGATCAGTGTAACGTAAAGGCATAGACGGCTGAATCTGCATCAGCATGACGTGTCGATTTCGCGTCAAGTCAGCCGCAGTATCGCGTGGCCGTTAACTGACACCCGACTCCTTTGTACCTCGATTTACCGCGGCTTTAGTATTAGAGCAGCTTAAGCCATATCCTGTTCCCACGTCCTACCTATGTGGTACACAGGCAAAAGTGTTAACGCGGTGGCCAGCGCAGCTCCATTGTGTTCGCTAGAGAGGCTCATCGCTTGCGCTCAGTACACAAGGGACGTCTATTGTCCGCACTAATTAGATTGGAGAGCTAGTAGCTTTGGAATCAGCAATCAGATAGCGGGACTTAGTTACTCGACGTAGAACTAGCTGGAAGACAGTCTGAAATGGGAAATGAAATGGTGATCTGGCAAATAAATTTGAATGATTGTAGGTACCATATTCATAGTTGTAAAACTAAGTACAAAGAGGACTTGACGAAATCAGACTGAGAGCACACTGTATTAAAGTGTACGCGGCGTGAAAATTTTCTTACATAAATTTTACTTTGATTGTCGATCGTCGCATAATGAGGTCTGAAAGTCCTAATAATTCATTTGGATGATCACAGATACAGAGTTCAACAGCATGGGCTAATCACATACACTGAATGTCCAGGCTATAAATTTCGAATGGGGTCGAAATGAGCGAAGTGTTTTAAAAACGTGCTTGAATGACCCTTTCATGCAAATTATGAGGAACGGGTCATTTTACAGATTGTACACGTCATCACTGTTAACGTTAATGTACACATTAATCCTCTTCACAGCGCTGTATTTAAAGTAGGTAGCTGAAGTGAGGAAAGTTTCAAATGTTCAAATGTCTGTACAACCTATGGGACCCAACTACGGGGTCATCAGTCCCTAAGCTTACAAACTACTTATGAACTAGCTAAGACTAAAGACGGCACAAATATCCATGCCCGAGGGGGGATTCGAACCCCCGACCGTAGTGGCCATGCTGACCGTGACTGAAGCGCCTCAGTCACCTCGGCCACCGCGGCCGGCGAGGAAAGTTTCCAACCGATTTCTCATAGACAAACAGCAGTTGACCGGCGTTGCCTAGTGAAACGTTGTTGTGATGCCTCGTGTAAGGAGGATAAATGCGTACCATCACGTTTCCTACTCTGATAAAGGTCGGATTGTAGCCTATCGCGATTGCGGTTTATCGTAACTCGACATTGCTGCTCGCGTCGGTCGCGATCAAATGACTGTTGGCAAAATATGCAATCGGTGGGTCCGGAGGGCAATACATCCCGCCGTGCTGGATCCCAATGGCCTCGTTTCACTAGCAGTCGAGAAGACAGGCATCTTATAGGCATGGCTGTAACGGATCGTGCAGCCACATCTCTATCCCTGAGACAACGGATGCAGACGTTTGCAAGACAACAACCATATCCATGAACAGTTCGACGACGTTTCCAGCAGCATGGTGTATCAGTTCGTTGACCATGGCTGCGGTTACCCTTGACGCTGCATCACAGACAGGAGCGCCTGCGATGGTGTACCCAACGACAAACCTGGGTGCACGAATGGTATAACGTCATTTCGTTCGGATGAATCCAAGTTATGTTTACAGCATCATGATGGTCTCATCCGTGTTTGGTGACATTGCGAACGCACATTGGAAGCGTGTATACTGGCGTATCACCCGGCGTGATGGTATGGGGTGCAATTGGTTACACGTCTCGCTCACCTCTTGTTCGTATTGACAGCACTTTTAACAGTGGACGTTACATTTCAGATGTTTTACAACCCGTGGTTCTACCCTTCATTCCATCCTTATGAAGCCCTACATTTCAGCAGAATAATGCACGACGAACGTTACAAGTCCTGTGCGGGCCTTTCTGGATACGGAGAATGTTGGAGTGCTGCCATTGCCAGCACATTCTCCAGATCTCTCACCAATTGAAAGCATCTAGTCAATAGTGGCCGGGCAACTGGCTCATCACAATACGCCAGTCATTACTCTTGATGAACAGTGGTATCGTGTAGAAGTTGCATGGGCATCTGTACTTGTACACGCCATCCAAGCTCTGTTCTAGTGTAATATATTTGTCCACTGAATACCCGTATATCATCTGTATTTCTTCCTGGTGTAGCATTTTTAATGGCCAGTAGTGTACATGCATCTATTTGCAACATGTTTATTATGGGTAACCATTTGTTTGGTTGTTTAATGATTAGGCTATTACAAAATGGAATATGTTGTTTAGATGTATGGAATCTAGAATAGCCTATAACTGCACAATTCGTAGCAAATTAATGTTAAAAAGTATTACCTGCATAGTCGTAGAAATAAGAGTTGACCGCAGTGGTACTCGAACGCGCGCACCTTGAGTTCGTAAATCGTTCTGGCTCTGTGGGTAGTTCTGTTACCTTCAGTCGATTCTGTATGTTCCTTGTTGTTCTGTGTGTTCTTGGCTCAACTTTTTTAGTCAGAGGACTTTCCGCCCTCTGGCCGGGCGCGATAAGCCAAGGCGGCAAGCTTGCACTTACAGAAGGAAACATATGTAAGAAGCGGATAGTTTTAGTAAATCTATCCACGTGGAGTTCCTATGCCTCAATCACTTCTACGTGCTCAGATAACATTTGCCAAAATAATTAACACATGAGTTAAGCTGCTATGAATTTCGACATATTGTTTCTATTTGATGATGTAAACACCAATCAGAAACTCCTAAGACCGCTGGAGTTGTCAACACTGGCACATCTGATCTAGGGCATGGGCAATGATCTGTTCTTGGACTTTAAATTATTCAGGCCGGGTAATGATTTTATCCCATATTGCACATCATTGTAGTATATACATCATTGTATTAACAAGATCCACACCTAAGGACAGAGGTGACGCGGCTAAATAATTTTTTTTATTATGAAATTTCTGACCCATATAAACGTTGAGTGATTTCACCGCAGGATGAGGTGTGGCGTTTCACAGACGCATGTAATTCCCATAAATAGGTCAGTTAGACGTTAAACGCAACGGTGATCATTCAAGCTGTAGGGATATTTCATGAGATACATTCTTATTCAGGACTAACTGCAAGAAAGGAGTCACTATTAACAAAAACTAACACGTTGTTTTTCATGAAACACTATCAAAGCGCCCCGGCTTTGTGCGGACAACACTACTGGTAAATTACCCACTACATATAGTGACAGGGAAATATGGAGGTGACAATATTAAATACAGCCAGACAGTTCTTGTACAATGTCATTCTTCTGTTGCTGCAGCACTACCATTTGGACCGCTAGCGTCGCTTCCGTGAATGTTCGGGTTACACCCACGCCACCTAGATTAACAAGGAGTGTGCGCTGCCTGCCAAGGGTAGTCATATCTACAGCAAACTATATGTAGCGATCTGTAGACAGTAGGAAAACGCGAATGCACGCCAGTCTGTTTCAAAATGTTTTCACTGTTGTTAATATGATGCACAGTTCAAATACGTGTTGCTAACAGTTGAAAGCGTAATATAAATCACCAGATACAAATGTCGCTGGGTAGCTCATAAATGTCTGATCTCTAACACATATCTGATACTTGCATCATACAAACTACATTTAAACATTCTAAAATGCTCTGTTGAATATACACCTATTCACCAGCTCAGATAAATGCAAAAAAAAAAAAAAAAAAAAAAAAAAAAAAGTCTTGATATATTTTTGGAAGCACTTTTGTTTCACTTTTTTTTGGGCAACAGCCGTCTTATTTAAATTTATATATAAAGAACAGTCTAGAGTGATATAATTTATTTTATTCTACTAATTTAGGTCTTCTTTTACACCATCATCAGGAAATTTAACTCCATCGATGTTGTGGAGCTAGCAGGTATCTGGGAGCCTTCCAGTGTGTCACTGGAGTGACAATAGTGCACTAGAGTGCAATAATTTACTTTATTCAACTAGTTTCGGTTTTCGTTTAGACCATCTTCAGGAATTTTAACTCCATCGATGTTGTGGACCTGGCAGGTAACTGGGCAGGTAACTGTCACTGGAGTGACATACAGGAAGGCTCCCAGTTACCTGCTAGCTCCACAACATCGATGGAGTTAAATTTCCTGAAGATGGTCTAAAAGAAGACCGAAACTAGTTGAAGAAAATAAATTATTGCACTCTACACTGTTCTTTACATACAAACATCTTGATACAATCACTACCAAACTTCACACGATCACCTTATGGGCTAAACTGAAAATTTCCCGTTCATCAAATTTTCTCTAGCCGTCTTGGTGTCGATAGGAAATATAAGTACATACTTTACATGCTTGACATTATTCAAGACAAAGAGCGATCTACATTATTATAAGTTGTGAATCATATATGCCAAAATCGCTGTTCAGTACTTTATGCCGGATTACTACTTACAACAAAACTTTATTGTCAACTTCAGATCAGAAACTCTCCATTTTCAAATATTACACCTCTCAATAAATCATTAAAAACTGCAGAGTTCAGTTATTAATGATGTAGGGAGAGGTGCTATATTTTACAATGTAGAATATCAGATTTGTCGTAACCGGTAATCTGGAATAAAGAAGAGAATAAAGATCTTGACATATATAGGCTCGTGGAAAGTCGATGATGACAGTAAGCATTCGTATTTCTTTTTTCGTCCCTTTTTAGTCTTCACGCCAAGATGAATACTTCAGAGAAATCGTTAGAGTTTTGTTTCCAACTACAGATTTCGTATTTTTTCAAAATGTATTTAGGGCGATTACTTGGACATTTTTAAATGACGTCAAACTCTGAATATTCCCCTCGTTTTAGGGTAAGATGACGAATTTCGGCGGGTTATTTCACGCATGAAAACGCAATCGGATAAGCATAGAATATCAAGAAATCAGGAGCAGAAGGTGTGAAAATAACAGAGCCATCAGTTTGATAGTCATGGCTGCAAAATTTTAAAACGAATTATCTTCAGGAGAATGGAAAAGCAGGTAGGAGCTAACCTCGGGGAAGATCATTTTGGATTCAGGAGGAACGTAGGAACGCGGGAGGCAATACTCACTTCACGCTTGATCTTACATGATAGATGAAGGAAAGTCGAACCTACATTTTTAGCTTTTGTAGATTTGGAGAAAGCTATTGACAATGTTGATTGGAATACACTCTTTCAAATTCTGAAGTCAGCAGGGGTAAAATACAAGGAAAGGAGAGTTATTTACAACTTGTACAAAAGCCAGACCGCAGGTATTAGACTCGAAGGGCATGAAAAGGGAAGCATTTGTTAGGAAGGGAGTAAGTTAGGGTTGCAGCCCCTCTCCGATGTTATTAAATTTTTACATCGAGCAGGCGGTGAAGGAAACCAATGTAAAGTTGGGAATAGGGATTAAGGTTCAGGGTGAAGAAATAAAAACAATGCTGATAACATTGTAATTCTATCAGACACAGAAAAGGACCTGGAAGAACAGTTGAAGGGAATGGACAGTGTGTTGAACAGAGCGTATAAGATGAACATTAACAAGAGCAAATCAAAGATAATGGAATGCAGTCTTAGAAATTCAGGAGATGCTGGAGGATTTAGTTTTGGTAACTAAACAGTTAAGGTGGTAGATGCGTTTTCTTACTTGGGTAGTAAAATAACATATGATGGTCGCAGAACAGAGGATATAAAATGCAGATTGGCAATGGGAAGAAAAGCGTTTTTGAAAGAGAGAAATTTTCAGTCATAGAATATTAATTTAAGGAAGTCTTTTCTGAAGGTATATATGTGGAGTGTTGCCTTGTACCAGAGTAAAAAGTGGACGATAAACAGTGCGGACAGGAAGAGAATAGATGCTTTAGAAATGTGGTGCTACAGAAGTATGCTGAAGATTTCATGGGTGGATCGTGTAACTAATGATGGGGTGAGAAAAGGAATTCCTGGTATACCTTGAATAAAAGAAGAGATCGCTTGGTAGGACACATTCTTAGACATCAGGGAATCGTAAATTTAGCATTGGAGGGAAGTGTGTGGGGTAAAAATCGCAGAGGCAGACCAAAAGACGCAAATGGTAATCAGATTCAAATGGATGTAGGGTGCCGTTCTAATGAGGATATGAAAAGGTTTGCTCAGTATGGAGTAGGGTGGAAAGCTGCATCAAACCATTCTCCGGACTGAAGACAACAACAACAACATCAACACAACAAGCCGGCCGCGGTGGCCGAGGGGACTGAAGCGCTCCAGTCACGGTCTGCACGGCCACTACGGTCGGCGGTTCGCATCCTCCCTCGGGCATGGATATTTGTGCCGTCTTTAGTATAAGGTAGTTGATAAGTAGTTTGTAAGTTTAGGAACTGATGATCCCGTAGTTAAGTCCCATAAGCTTAACAAACAGTTGAACAATAGCAACACAACAACAGTCTTCAAAATGAAATGCCAAGATCGCATTCAATGACGACGGGTTTCAGCGAACTGTGGCACCATCATCTGGTCACACACACACACACACACACACACATACACACACACACACATACACACACACATGAACAATAGGTGCACATAACACTTAGTCACTATATAAATATACACAAGACCTTACAATATCATATTGATATTGTAAACTTTCATGTTTTTAACTTGTGGATTTTTAATACAGTGACTAAGTCGTATGTGCACTTATTGTTTTATACCCATGTTTTAACTTGATGACCGCTTTGTAATATATATATATATATATATATATATATATATATATATATATATATAAAATCAGATGTTGGTGACACAGTTCACTGAAACCAGGCTGGCCACAAGTACTAATTATTCACCTCCTCCCCCTCCCCACAGAAATTTCAATGACGCAGTTTGCTTGACACCACCCCCCCTGCCCTCCTCCCCGTGGGCATCTCTGCGGCGTGAGATGTATCTCACCAAATAAGATACAAGCAAATGCAAAATAAAAGACCATTAAGATTTACGTCGAATCACCTATTCAAAAGCCAAAATCGGTACAGTCATTTATGAGCAATCAGTTTTCAAAGTCAAATTATGGTAATTGAATTTGAAAATTGATTGCGGTCAAATGACTGTAGCGGTTTTGACATTTGAATAGGTCAGTCTACATAACATTTAATGCTATTTTATTTTGGTAAGGATAACATCTTCATTAGGATACATTCTTTCCGAGTAATTGGCGAAAATCTGAAGAATTTCCCAAAAATTAGTAATTTTTGCCATAAAAATGTTGTCCCAAGAGTGTTGAAGGACGAATACATGCATTCTACACACTGTCAACCACACACACAAGATAAAAAAAAGTCTTCTACCTCATTTTCTGGAAAGCAAAAGGCCTTTTTTGTGACGACGTTACTGGACTATGCAGTCCGCTCTAGACTGTTTTTATACGAAAAGAAATAAATGAAGAAAGAAAGAAAAACAGGGACGTTGTTTCCCAAAGGAAACAAAAATGTATCCAAAATAATATAAAAGATTTTACAAGTGCGGGCCTCTGAGAGTGTTCTGAGAGTGAGAACAAGCACCAGTCTCTACCGCCACGTACCCCCTCTCCCTTTCCCAACAGCCGCTCGCCCGCTCTGGCCCAAGGCACTGGGCGCTTGCACGCTTCACTTTACTAGTCGATTACTAAAACTAGAAAAAATGCATCATACCAAAGTATTTTACTTACAAGTAAAAGTATTCAATATTAAGCTCCGTAGCGCACATCACTGTAAAATGTAAATTACTTCCACTATATTTTTTAAAGGAAATTATTTATCTCGGCTCCAGAAGGTCGTAGAGCAACATTATTTGTTTTAAAATTGGTGAAAAAAGTCAGCAACATATTTAACAGTTCCATTCATAACATAAAAATAGAAACAGTCACTTGAAGAAAATGGGCCAAAAAAAAGAGGCAAGATTTTCAGTCATTCTTTGATACTTATAATTAACGAAATCTAAAAACTTATTGAATAGTGTAATATCACAACTCTTGTCGAAGACAGACAGAAACCCATTACTCTAGGTCAAACCTCTGACCAACTCTACCAATTTTCTAGGTGCCCCCATTTTTTTTCCAAAAAATAGGTGTAACTGGAAAAAAGCTGAATATTTGTAATTTTTTTCGAAAAAGCTTTTTATTTTTTTATTTTTTTTTTATTTTGTGTCAGACGTGTGGTAAATAATAAGGCTAGAAACCGAGATCATTGTCGAGTTATAAGCAATGTAGGTTTTAAAGAATTGTGTGTGTTTTATATATCTCGAAACGTATCAAATCAGTCGATTTGTATAAAAAAACGATCGATAGACAGCCTTAAGGGCTACAACATTCTACTTTAACAATTTATGTAATAAAAACAGTTAGTTGGAATTTTGGGAATTTTTTCGGGAAATTTCGCCATCTCGGCTCGAGTTTCATAAAACAAAAACTCTATTTGCAATTTAATTTCCTACAGGCTCATATTTTTTGTTTTCGGGTAATAATTTTTGCAAATACTTCTCCCTAATGCCTGGACTATTTGCAGATATTACTGCACTATATTTCAGACAGACAAACGATCTGCCATTCGCGAAGAATCTTCACGTAACACCCAGTCTCTCATCGACTTCGATTGCATCATTTCAGTATTTTGTTTCTCACTTTTATCCCGTATTATTGTCGTAAGATGCGGGACTCATCCGAAAGTAATTAATGAAATCTTTCTGCCAATGCATTCAGATGAGACCAATGGCTACTTCTCAGACTAATTTTCTTTTGTTTCTGTGGTTTGCAAGCAATAGGTACGAAAAGATTGGAAAGTTGCACAGGTCACACCTATATTCAAAAAAGGCAGTAGGAGTAGCCCACTAAACTACAGGCCCATTTCATTGATGTCAATTTGCAGCTGGGTTTTGGAACATATCCTGTATTCAAATATTATGAATTATCTCGAACAGAACGATCTATTGACCCAAGGTCAACACGGATTTAGAAAATATCGTTCATGCGAAACACAACTAGCTCTTTATTCACACGAAGTGATGGGTGCTATCGACAAAGGTTCGCAAATCGTTTTCGTATTTCTTGATTTCCAGAAAGCTATTGACACCGTACCTCACAAACGGCTTTTAATCAAATTGCGTGGTTATGATATATCCCCCCAAATTTGCGATTGGATAGGGGATTTCCTGTCAGAGAGGAACCAGTTCGTAGTAAACGATGGTAAGATACCGACAAAAACAGAGATGATATGTGGCGTTACACATTATGTTCCTTATTTACATAAACGATTTAGGGGAAAATCTAAGTAGCTCTCTTAGGTTGTTTGCAGATGACGGCTTAATTTACCGTCTAGTAAAATCATCTGAAGATCAAAACCAACGGCAGTACGATGTAAATAACATAACACTATGGTATAAAAATTGGGAATTTGCTCTAAATAATGAGAACTGTGAAGTCGTCCACATAATTACGAAAAGAGATCCATTAAACTTTGTTTACAAGATAAATCAATCAAATGTGGAGGCGTGAAGTCCAGAAAATACCTAGGAGTTACTATTACTTCAGACTTAAATTGGAAAGAACACGAAGATATTGTCGTGGGGAAGGCGAATCAGAGACTGCGTTTTATTGGCAGAACCCTTAAAAGATGCCACATAACTACAAAAGGAACTGCATAAACTACGCTTGTTCATCCATTTTTGGAGTATTGCTGCCCAGTGTGGGATCCTTATCAGGTGGGGTTGACGGAGGACATCGAAAGAGTCGAAAGAAGGGCAGCTCGTTTCATATTGTCACGATACAGGGGAGACAGTGTTCCGGAAATGATACAGGATCTGGGATTGGAATCATTACA
The DNA here is from genome assembly GCA_026315105.1 of Locusta migratoria. Taxonomy (NCBI): domain Eukaryota; kingdom Metazoa; phylum Arthropoda; class Insecta; order Orthoptera; family Acrididae; genus Locusta; species Locusta migratoria. Next base: position 41,332,044 of record CM048748.1, read on the forward strand.
ACAACCGCGTTTATCGCTTCGGCGTGGGCTACTTGCGAAACTCCAATCGCCAACATTCTCCTCCGAATGCGAAAATATATTGTTGACTCCTACTTATATAGATAGAAATGATTCTCAGAATAAAATAGAGAAATCGGATCTCGAACGGAGAGATTCAGGTGTTCTTCTTTCCCGCGCGCTATTCGAGATTGGAATGGGAGATAAATATTATAATGGTGGTTCGATGAACCCTCTGCCAGGCACTTAAATGTGATTTTCAGAGTAACCCATGTAGATGTAGATGTAGATGAATACAAGCGCTTTCTTATGGTAGGTAGAAAAAATTTGTCTTTATTATTTATGGTGTGAGGAGCCTTCAATATATTATCGGATTGACAAACTAGTATTGGCAATGAATAATGAACGTGTGTTGGTCCCTTTAAGAAGTCTAATTACTTTTTACAAGGCCTTTGGTCCGAATCACGAGTTCTTTGGTCCGAGTCCGGAGCGAAATAGGATCTGCTACGGCCATTGCAGAGCAAGTAGTCGGCAGCTTAGCAACAAGAGGGACAGCGCAGTCGAGGAGGGAAGCGGAGGAGGAAGGGCGGAGGAGGATCTGAGGTGAAGTTGGCCGCTTTGTCGGTGGGCCGAGCGATGGCATATCGGCACGGATAATGAAGCAGGTGAGAGTAGGGGCGCGTCCCAACTTGCCGCACGCGCGGCCTATTTAAACACGAGCAGCCCGGTGGGCTTGCTGCTGCAGCTCACAGTGAGTTCAATGGCGCGGTCTGACGCCGCTCCGAGTTCTAATTAAGACGGGGGGAAGCAGGGTTAGACCAGATCCTCAGCGGCGTAGGTAGCCAGCGCGTAGGAAAGGCGGAACTCGGCGTGAACCTTGTGCTGCAGCTAGCGAAAGCTAGGGTGGCGCGTGTCTCGTCAACTGCCAACGGAATTACCTTAGTAGTTGAACCACTTGAAGACGACACCTGTCACTGCGATGCCCGAGCCTTGCCAAACTATTCACTCGCTGGTCATATACATCACATACATACGTCACACGCCTCCCTACATCTTCACCAGCATGTTCCTGAGTGGTCTCATCCTGTAAAAAGAACTGCCCACTTTAACCCTCGCAATACCAAGACATTTTCAATAACGTGTATTACGAATTGGGGGATTAGAGTTCATACCCTACCAGCTAGTCTCACACACGTCACTAATTCCAGCCGTTATCAAAACGAATTAGTTGCATATTCACTGCATTTACTGATGCAAAATCACCGAAAAGAAATTGAATACATTTTCTTACACCCAGAAAAATGAACGTAAGATCTGAAGTCTAACAAACTAGACAACGAATCGCTACCATCTCAAGGGAGGAAAGAAAATCCAGAACATCTTACCACGTACAAGCGCAGCCACCGAATATCCAGATCGGCTACCCAGTCCCTTCCACCACTGGAAAAACAGAGATGGTGGGGAGAGCTGAAACTCGTGCATCCTGTCGAGGCTCACCAACTGGGCATTGTCAACCCAACTTCTAACCAAAGGGTAGAGGAACCTCTTTGGTAGCATCAATAGTAGAGGATGGTAACGATTACCTATCGATACAAAGTCAGAGAACACTAGTAGCGAGCAGCCAGCAGCAGACAACGAAAATTCTTATACATACACACAGATTACCGTGCTAGAAGATTCTCATACATGCACATACAGAATAAAGCAAGTACACATTCTCACAGCGACAGCGGTGTCACGGAGAAATCGTTCATATCGCCACATTCATTGGCACAATGATAAAGTATTAGCACAATAAAATCAAAGCAATATTACAGACACTAACGTTTAAAAAGATAGACACAATGATAAATTATTACCATAATAAAATTCCAGCAATTTTACAGAAACTAACATTTTAAAAACCCGAAAAGAAATGCTATTCCTCATGCCTCCAAACAAGAGGGGTCCTCGGTTAGCAAAAAAAAGAGAAGATCTGTCTACTGAGCTTAGATAATTTACAAATTTATAAACCTAGGGAAGATGGCAGACAGCCGTATTTCAATCTACTAAAATATAATTAAGAATAAATAATATTCGTTAATTCTTCTTGAATTACACTAATAACACACTTTTGAAAATAATACTTTATTCATTGGCAAACAACAATAGAATTGATTCATTTTCTTCACAATACACTGCTGGGACTATTAAAAATTCTTCATTAAGAACACATGACCGGTTTCGCAAAATGAATTTCATCATCAGGTGCTTATTTCATTCAAGTCATAACCATATATTTCCGGAGCTAGCTGATCCCCATAATTTATCTCGAGGCATTTAAAACCATCCGTGTAATATATGTCTATGACTTGAATGAAACAAGCACCTGATGATGTAAATTCATTTTGCGAAACCGGTCGTGCTCTCTTAAAAACGAGAGAGAGAGAATTAAAAAAAATAAAGAAAAATTATAATAGTCGCAGCTGTGTACTGTAAAGATAATTCTTTTGATAGATCTATTAATGCATAATCGGGTTCCGGAACCTCAATATTTCATTTGACACTGTTTTCAATAATACATTTCATATGTTTCACCTAATTCTACTCTATCACAGTCCACATTCTCACGCACTACACACTCCTCTTCCCGTTCACTCACTACATTGTCGGTTTCATCAAATTCTGTTTCAGAATCTGTAGATTCTTCCAAAATCTCTGATACCTCCTTGTCAGTATGTTGCTGCCTGTAAATTTTCAATCACAGTTGTATCTTACACTGGGCCAAGTGCCACTGAACAGGAAACGATAAATAATCAAAGGGAAATGAAGCATGATTGAGCCCACTGTTGCTGTCAACCCAGAGAAATATAATGTCAGTGTGTTCTAAGGTCACGTAATGCTGTTATCCTTGGTGTAAGACGACAGTTGTGGGATATCACGTCTACTCTCAAGGGGTTGGTGTGGACTTCATGACCACCTCCCTTAAAATTAAATTTCCCGATTAGGCGTAAACAAAAAAATTTAAAACAATCATAGAACTCGTAAGAAGACTTCATTTAAAGAAATACATTTTTTTACACACTTTTCAAAATAAATTACCTGAGTTAATTTCAATATTTTCAAAAGATGAGCATAAAGTACAACTCCCCCTTTGGTATTGCATGAGTTAATACGAGGGTTGAAACTTAAATAGTGGCAACATTGTTGTGGAATACCCAGAAGCAAATGGACTAGCCCATCACCAGCATTCGCACAATCGAGGGAAACACAGCGAACAATCGTACTTGAAGGTGTCACTATGCTTTGGAACAATAAAGCTGTATCAAGATTAAATGTGCCAGACGTCGTACCAGCAGTGCAGTGCCATCAAGGTCTTCAAGTGAATCATAGCTCTAGTATGCTGTAAGTTATGGTGATACTTGGGTACGACGATGATGTTGTTACCCGGATGCATTACATTCTTCCACGGTAGACCATAAATGCACAGTATTACTGTTCGTTTTTGGACCATGACCTTCAACCAGCTTTCCGAAAGAAGCGGCAACACTTTCTGCGCATCTCATCAAATTCAATTGTTCAAATGTTTGTAAATTTATCGGACTCAACTGCGTGATACTACTTACACTAAGGTAAACTAACCTAACGACAACACAGGAACCCATGCCCCATGCGGCGACTCGAGCCCCCGAGGAAGAACGGCTGCACCCACCGGCGAACGGAGCCCCAGTGGGCTCAGATAATCCGCTGCGGCCGCAACTCATTCATTATTTTGCACGATTATGAACGAGAGCATACAGCGCAAAATGTGGCTGCTCTGGTCGGTCGATGGCATTAGTAACTACTGTACCGTCCACCATGCTACCCTGACGTAAGCCCTTGTGACTTTCCGAAGATGAAGGATCCACTTCGTGGCATTCGTTTGAGAACTATTCCAGAGATTCGACAGGCAAGAGACCGCTCCATTCGCAACCTCAACGCCTTCCAAATCACTGACAACGGGTTCTACACAACTCTGGTGACTACTTTAAGGACAGTAACATGTGAAAACATGTAACGCTTTTGTATTGGTTGTGAATAAATATCTGCCACTATTTAAGTTCCAACCCTTGTATTTAATAAGTGTAACATGCTTCTGACTAGAGCGATGTAAATTATTTTACAGTGTCAAATTTCGTCTTTGAGTTTCAACATGTATTATATGTATACTAACAAATTGCATTCGTATTTAAGTAACTGTGTATTCTTCCTCCGTGTGAATCGGGGCATTCGTATGTTTGTTTTCGTTTAAACCGTAGCAGGTCTGCAGCAGCAAAAGAATAGTGATGATCATGTCACCCTATGTAAATGACGCTAGTAAAGTATGTTGGTAAAAGATATTTAATGAATAGATCTCGCCACAACGAATAACGTCTTTGTCTTTGTGATAATTTCCGTGACACTCCATTCCCTGCATCGCGATGATAAATAATAAGCTTCTCTTGAATTTTCTCTGTAACCTTCATCAGTCCCACTTGGGGGATCCAACTATGCGCAAAAATACTCTAAATTAGGAAGCACAAGTGAGACGTGTACGGTTTATTTAGTAGAACAGATGCATCATCTAAGAGATCTGACAACAAAACATAGCCTTTGTTTCGACTTACCTACGACATTTCCTGTGTGTTCTTTCCAATGAGTGTTGTTCATCATAGTAATTTCAAGGAAATGCGTTGAATGTACAGCCTTTTTTCTCTTAATACTCATAGGGATGACTTCACACTTTCTAATTTTCACGGTAAAATGCAAATTTTAGCACCACGCAGACCTTTTATGTAAATGGTTGCGGAGCGTACCACTGCTCGCCTTTGGAGTTTTGAGTCCTCCGTCGGGGATAGCAGTTTTTTTGTCCTTAGCATAAGTTAGTTTAAGTAGTTTGTAAGACTATGGACTGATGACCAGAGTAGTTAAGCCCCATAGATATAAAAATATTCGAACGTTTACAGACTGTCCCGCGAAGTCTAAGAGAAATACTCAGATTGTCTCTTACATCGTTAATCAAATCAAGGGACAGTAGGGCCGTGAAACATTTCCCTAAGGAGCGTCAGATTTTTTGATTTTTTTACTCTATGACTTATTGTCGATTACTTCGTATTGTGTCTTTCTGACAGGAAATCGCACAACTGAGTCGATGTTTCATAAGAACGCAATTTGATTAGCAGTCGATTGTGAGATATAGTGGGAAAAGCCTATCACTTCATGTTAGTAAAGAACGCACCGTGTTTCACATGTACCTGAAAGGAAACCAATTCGGATACTGTCTGTAGCGAAAGACATGCTTTTATAAAATGGTTTGTTACTTTACTACTACAAGGATATCTACCTCTAAATTGCTTATAAATTATATCTTGATTCGAATTCTGAGGTATATTTTCTTTTGTTTTTGTTTTTCTTTGGTAAAGGAAGCTGTTCATAGCTTGACAGGGCGGGAACGGATCTTTTACCATTTCTAGTCATTTCCCATTCTCTTCCACTCCTAAAAAGAGCGAGGTCGACAACTTTCTGTTTACCTCCAAACTATCCCTAATATCTTTAAATTTAATTGTGTGCTTCTTACGCATATCTGGTGGCGGTAGAATTGTTCTGCAGTAAGTTTCAAATGCTATCCAATCTAAACTCTGTAAAAAGTTTTGTTCGTTTTTATTACTATTCTGAATCACCTTACACATGATTTACTGAAGTACTGTCACTCATCGTACTAACCAGAAATATTCTCTAAGCCCTCTTGTATCCAAGTGCAGTTGCTCAACGGCCACACCTTCCCGTACACCAAAACATCACCATTAAACAACCTCAATGCTTGTGGAATCATTAATGTAAATAGAAAATTAAAGTGGTCCTACCACGCTTCTCTGGAGCACTGCTTACCCTTGTCTGTAATGACCGTGGTCTCTGACAAAGTACTGGGTTCTGTTACTTAACAAGTCTTCGACCAATTCACATATCTGGGAACCAATATCATAAGCTCCTACCTGATTTACTAATCTAAATTGCGGCACCAAACAAGATAGCAAAATATCTTCAACCGTAATATAAATTATTCCTATTATCAGGCGTAAAACTAGGGCAAACCTCAAATACCGGTTTCTTTAAATATCTTATGAAATACGTTATCTCCCCCATAAATTGCTAATTAGTTCTGCGTAAGAGAACTAATAATGTCTGCAAGCGGTAAATGGTGCTGTCACTTCAACCACCTGTTCACAAGTGCTAGGTGAAGAAATAGGTGTAGTGATAGCGCCTCTGCCATAGTTATGGAATTAACTTGCACACGTTGGCAAAGATAAAGACCTTCATAAGATTTCAATATTCAGAAATATTCGGTCACAAGTATCGGTTAGCTATACTTTCAACTCGCTATGAATGATGTCCTCTGACAAAATTTACTGTGCAAAGTTGAATCTTTTTCTTCTTTCGGACAATACGAAACAAATAATACATATTCTTAGAAAAAAAGGGGTGGATATGTCACTCGACCTTCCAGATGCGTGAAAACTTCTGGTGACTTTACTTTGTTTCTCCTTACTCTTCGTAATAGTGTAAGATTGATTTTCAAAAGCTGTCTCGTTAACCTAGGGCTTGTAAAAATTGTCAGCTGTCACGTTTCTACCACTATTTTCAAATCCTTACATCATTTCTGAAACAACTCTCTTGCCTTGACCAAATTCAAGTGATTAATTTTCTTGTCGTCCTGTATATACTGGGAGACTGAAAACGTAGGATGTTGCTATATTTCATGGAGCCCATAATTTCAACCCATGTTTTCCTGTTTTTTTAAGGAATATATTTACAACTTTGAACATGGCTGGTTAACAGCAACCATAATCCAATTATTTTTTTCAATTTTATATGTCAGCCAACCGGTTGCGTAGTTGTAAGGTACTTGACTTAGCGACAACTAAACCTAGGTCGTTGTTGTTGTTGTGGTCTTCAGTCCGGATACTGGTTTGATGCAGCTCTCCACAATACCCTACCCTGAGCAAGCCTCTTCATCTCCACATAAGAACGACAACCTACATCTGTCTGAATCTGCTTCCCCTGCGATTTTTCCCCATACACTTCCTTCCAACGCTAAATTCACAATTCCTTGATGTCTTAGAATGTGTCCTACCAATCTATACCTTCTTTTAGTCAAGGTATGCCAGAAATTTCTTTTCTCCCCAATTCTGTTAAGTACCTCCTCATTAGTTACGCGATCCACCCACCCAATCTTCATCATTGTTCTGTAGCACCATATTTCAAAAGCCTCAATCCTCTTCCGGTCCGCACTTTTAATCGTCCATGTCTTACTCCCATACAAGGCAACACTCCATACAAATGCCTTCAGAAAGGACTTCCTTAGGTTTAAATCAATATTCGATGTTAACAAATTTCTCTTTTTCAAGAACACTTTTCTCCCCATTGCCATTCTCCATTTTATATCCTCTGTACTGCGACCATCATTTGTTATTTTACTGCCCAAGTAACAAAACTCATCTACCTCCTTTATTGCTTCGTTTCCCAATCTAATTCCTTCAGCATCACCTGATTTTCTTACACTGCACTCCATTACCCTAGTTTTGCTCTTGTTAATGTTCATCTTATATGCAGCTTTCAGCACACTGTCCATTCCGTTCAGTTGCTCTTCCAGGTCCTTTGCTGTATCTGACAGAATTACTATGTCGTCGGCAAAAGGCAATGTTTTTAATTCTTCACCCTGAACTTTAATTCCTTCTCCAAATTTTTCCTTGCTTTCCTTTATAGCTTGCTCAATGTACAAATTGAACAACAATGGGGAAAGACTACAACCCTGTCTTACTTCCTTTCCAACCATTGCATCCCTTTCATGCCCTTCAACTCTGACAACCGCTGTCTGGTTTTTGTACAAGTTGTAAATAACCTTACGTTCCTTGTATTTTACTCCTGCTTGCTTCAGAACTTGAAAAAGTTTATTCCAATCAACGTTGTCAAAAGCCTTCTCCAAATCTACAAAAGCTAGAAATGTAGGTTTGCCTTTTCTTAATCTATCTTCTAGGATAAGCCGTAAAATGAGTATTGCCTCCCGTGTTCCTACATTTCTCCTGAACTCAAATTGATCTTCCCCGAGGTCGGCTTCTACCAGCTTTTCCATCCTTCAGTATATAATTCGCGTTAATATTTTGCAGCCGTGGCTTATTAAACTGATGGTTCTGTAGTGTTCACACCTGTCTGCACCTGCTTTCTTAGGGATGGGGATTATAACATTTTTCTTAAAGTCTGAGGGTACTTCACCTGTCTCATACATCTTACACACCAGGTGAAACAGTTTTGTCATGGCTGGTTCTCCCAGGGACTTCAGTAGCTCTGAGGGAATATCATCTACTCCAGGGGCCTTGTTTCGACTTAGGTCTTTCAGGGCTCTGTCAAATTCTTCCCTCAGTACAATCTCCTATTTCATCTTCATCTACATCCTCTTCCCTTCCTACAATATTGTCTCGAAGTTCATTTCCTTTGTAGAGCCCCTCTATATACTCTTTCCACCTTTCAGCTTTCCCTTCTTTGCTGAGAACTGGTTTTCCATCAGTGGCTTGATATTCATAGAGCTGTTTGTCTTATCTCCAAATGTTTCTTTTATTTTCCTGTAAGCTGTATCTATTTTTCCCCTATCTGTTATACATTCTTCTACATCCTTGCATTTGCCTTCTAGCCACTGCTGCTTAGCCATTTTGCACTTTCTGTCAATCTCATTTCTTAGTCGTCTGTACTCCATTTTGCCTGTTTCATTTATTGCATTTTTATATTTTCTCCTTTCATCGATTAAATTTAGTATCTCCTGTGATATCCAAGGATTTTTTGTAGGTCTTGCCTTCCTATCTATTTTGTCCTCTGCTACCTTCACTATTTCATCTCTCAATTTTACCCATTCCTCCTCTACCGTTTTATTTTCCCCTGTTTCTGTCAATTGTTGCCTAAAGCTCCCTCTGAAATTCTTATGAACCTCAGGTTCCTTCAATTTATCCAGGTCCCATCTCTTTATTTTCCTACGTTTTTGTAGTTTCTTTAGTTTCAGCCTACAGTTCATAACCAACCAGTTATGGTCAGAGTCTATATCTGCCCCTGGGTATGCCTTACACTGTAGAACCTGGTTCCGAAATCTATGTCTTACCATTATAAAATCTATCTGGTATCTTCCGGTGTCCCCTGGTCTCTTCCACGTATACAACCTTCTTTTGTGATTCTTGAACCAGGTGTTTGTTATAACTAAATTATGTTCTGTGCAAAATTCTACCAGGCGGCTTCCTCTTTCATTCCTTTTGCCCAGACCATATTCACCTACTATCCTCCCTTCCCTTCCTTGTCCTACTACCGAATTCCAGTCTCCCATAACAATTAATTTTTCCTCTCCCTTAATTGTATGAATAATTTCCTTTAGCTCCTCATATTTCTTCTATTACCTCATCATCGGCAGAGCTAGTTGGCATATAAACCTGTACATCTACATCTACATACATACTCCGCAATTCACTGTAAGGTGCGTGGCGGAGGGTACACTGTACCACTACTAGGCATTTCCTTTCCTATTCCACTCCCAAATTGAACGAGGAAAAAAAGAATGCCTATATGCCTCCGTACGAGCCCTAATTTCTCTTATCTTGTCTTTGTGATCTTTACGCGAAATGTAAGTAGGCGGCAGCAAGATCGTACTACACTCAGCTTCAAATTCCGGCCCTCTAAATTTACTTAACAGAAATTCACGAAAAGAACGTCGTCTTTCTTCCAGCGATCCCCAATTGAGTTGCCGGAGCATTTCCGTGACACTCGCGCATTGGTCGAACCTACCGGTAACAAATCTAGCTGCTCGCCTCTGAACCGCCTCTATGTCTTCCTTCAAACCGATCTGATGCGGGTCCCAAATACTTGAGCAATACCCAAGACGTGGTCGTACAAGCGTTTTTACGCGGTCTCCTTTACAGGTGAAGTACATCTTTCCAATATTCTCCCAATAAATCGAAGTCGGCTATCTGCCTTACTCACAACTGTCCTTACATGCTCGTTCCATTTCATATCGCTCTGCAATGTTACGCCTAGATATTTGAACGACGCGACCGCATCAAGAAGCTCACTACTGATGCTGTATTCGAACATTATAAGATTGTTTTTTCTACTCATGCGCATCACCTTACATTTTTCTACATTGAGAGCTAGCTGCAATTCTTCGCACCAACTAGAAATTTTGTCTAAGTCAACCTGTATGCTATTACAGTCAGTTACAGACGACACCCTCCCATACACCACAGCATCATCAGCAAACAGCCGCAAATTACAACTTACTCTGTCCATCAGATCATTTATATAGAAAGAAAATAATAGCGGTCCTATCACACTCCCCTGGGTCACGCCTGACGATACACTCGTCTCTGATGAACACTCGCCGTCGAGAACAACGTACTGTGTTCTATTACTTAGGAAGTCTTCCAGCCAGTCACAAATCTGTGAACCTATTCCATAAGCTCGTATCTTCGTTAGCAGTCTGCAGTGTGGCACCGTGTCGAACGCCATTTTGAAATCGAGAAAAACACAATCCGCCTGTTGCCCTTCGTCCATGGCTCGCAAGATGTCATGTGAGAAAAGGGCAAGCTGAGTTTCACATGAACGATGTTTCCTAAACCCGTGCTGATTCATGGAAAGAAACTTTTCCGTTTCAAGGAAATTTACTATATTCGAACTGAGAATATGCTCCAAAATTCTACATGAAACCGATGTCAACGATATTGGCCTGTAATTGTATGGGTCAGTTCTCTTTCCTTTCTTATACACGGGAGTCACCTGCGCTTTTTTCCAATCACTAGGAACTTTGCGCTGAATTAAAGATTCGCTATAAATGCAAGCTAAGTAGGGGGCCAATGCCGCAGAATAGTCTTTGTAAAACAGAACTGGTATTCCATCCGGACCAGCAGACTTTTTCGTATTTAGCTCTCTCAGCTGCTTCTCTACACCGGAAATACCTATTGCTATGTCCCCCATTTCGGAATTAGTACGTTCATCATATGATGGCACATTTGTGCGGTCCTCCTGCGTGAAAGATTTCTTAAAGGTCAAATTTATAACTTCAGCTTTCCGTTTGCTTTTTTCTATTACTGCCCCGGAATGATCAACTAGTGACTGGACAGTGAGCTTTGACCCGCTTATCGATTTTACATAGGACCAGAATTTTTTCGGGTTCTTGGACAGCTAACGTATGGCTATGATCATTATTGTATGCTTCGCGCAGCGATCTTTTTATAGACGCACGAATCTCTACTAACTTTTGCCTGTCATCATTTGCGTGTTCTTTTTTGAATCGAGAGTGCAACAGCCTTTGCTTTCTCAGCAAGTTTCTAACATTATTATTATACCACGGTGGATCTTTTCCATCCTTAATCGTCTTTACTGGCACATATTTCTCTAACCCTTCATTAACAATGCACTTAAATTTTGTCCACAATTCCTCTACATCCATAGTCCCGGAATTAAACGATGCCCATTCATTTTCTAAGTGCGATCGTAACATTTGCTTGTCGGCTTTTCCCAACAAAAACACGCTCCTAGCCTTCTTGACTGGTTTATGAACTTTGGTCACCATCGACGCTATGACGATATCATGATCCCTAATTCCTGTCTCTACACAGACATCGTTAATAAGGTCAGGCCTGTTTGTGGCTATAAGGTCTAGAATATTTTCATTGCGCGTGGGTTGCCGGTTTAACTGCTCAAGACAGTTTTCGGAGAACGTGTCCAAAAGTAGCTCGCAAGACTGCTTGTCTGTACCGCCTGAAATGTAACTAGCGAGGTCCCAATCTATACTCTTAAGGTTGAAGTCACCTCCGACAAATATTACATGGCCGGGATACCTATGCACTACCTGGTGTAGACTTTCCTTGAATGATTCTAAAACTGCTGCAGCAGCACTGGGGGGCCGGTAAAAACACCCAACTATTAACTTTACTTCTTTTAGACCTGTTATGCGTGCCCAGATAACTTCACAGTTACTTTCAACCTCGATCTCAGTAGAAACAATATCTTTGTCCACAGCGATGAACACTCCTCCTCCAGTTGTATCAGATCTATCTTTCCGATATACATTCCACGCTTCGCTAAATATTTCTGAACTTGCCACATCATCATTTAGCCAGCTTTCGGTGCCTAAAACTATCTGAGCGCAATAACTTCCATGCAGCGCTGCAAATTCGGGAATTTTGTTTCTAATACTCTGTAAGTTTGCGGCTAATATTTTTATGTTCGAATTTTTGTTCCGAACGTGGCCTGAATTCGCTGTTTGAATGCTGACAGGCGAGTGCTCATCAGAGTTAGCGCCTAGCCTAAAAACCCCCATGTGCACTCCACAAGTAGTACCTGAGTACCTGAGTAGCCGCTTCCTTAGTGTAGTGCACCCCTGATCTATCTAGGGGCACCCTACAATTCCCCATCCGATAACGCAGATCCAGAAATCTGCAGCCATGACTGTCACAGAGTCGGCGAAGCCTCTGGTTCAGACCCTCCACTCGGCTCCAAACCAAAGGACCCCGATCAACCCTGGGAACAATGCTGCAAATCGACAGCTCTGCTTGCACCCCGCGTGCGAAGGCAGCACCCTTCACCAATTCCGCCAGCCGCTCGTAGCACCTGAGGATGTCCTCAGAACCCAAGCGACAAGCGTCATTGGTGCCGACGTGAGCCACGACTTGCAGTCGACTGCACCCCACACCCTCGATAGCCGCCGGCAAGGCCGCCTCCACATCTCGGATGAGGCCCCCCGGCAGACACACCGAGTGCACGTTGGAATTCCTTCCAGATCTGGACGCTATCTGCCTAAGGGGCTCCATCACGCGCCTGACATTGGAGCTCTCAATAACTAATAATCCCCTCCCCCCGTGCACCTGCTCGGACCCTGCTGAAGGAGTGGCCACACTTTCACTCGACGAACGGGCGCGGACGGTCGTCCAGCCTCCACATTTGCCTTCCGCCTCGAGCGACGCGAACGCCGTACAACCCGCCACTCCCCTTGCGGAGAAGGCGGCTCGACGACGTCCGGTACACCTGAAGGTGCCTCGGTAGCAGGGACAGAGAGCGTAGCGTGATACACCTGAGGTGTCCCACTCTACGCACCAGACTCCCCACCATCGCTGCACCCCGAGACAGCAGCCTGAAGACGGCTGACCGTAGCCAACAGCACGCTCAGCTGTTCGCGAACCGCGGCCAACTCCTCCTGCGTCCGCACACAGCAGGCACACATCCTATCCATCCTATCGATACAATTAACAGCAATTAACAACTTTAAAGAAGACTAGTAGTCTAATGAAGGCGGCTGGCTGTTGACTTAACTGTGGTCAGTGGTAACTACACTGTCGAATCACAAAACTGAGTCCGGCAGCTTAGCGCTGTTAACGCCGCGGCACTGGTGACAGCTGGCACTGGACTGACTGATAACGAGCTTAGTAACGGTCTCTGACTTGTTTTGAAATGTTGTTGTTGTTGTTGTTGTGGTCTTCAGTCCAGAGACTGGTTTGATGCAGCTCTCCACCCTACTCTATCCTGAGCAAGCCTTTTCATCTCCTCATTAGAATGACAACCCACTTCCACTTGAATCTGCTTACTATACGCGTCTCTTGGCCTCCCTCTGCGGTTTTTACCCCACACACTTCCCTCCAACGCTAAATTCACAATTCCTTGATGTCTAAGAATGTGTCCTACCAATCTATCCCTTCGGTCAAAGACTAAGACTGAACACAACGGTATTTATCAGATACGATAGAATAAACTATTTAAACAGTAGTACAAACGAAATCTGCAAGTACGCGGGAATAAACCTCTTAAAACAGAGTACTAACGAAAATGAACTAGACTGGCAAATTAAATTTGACACAAATTAAATTCAGATACTTAGCGGTGGATACGATGTGGCACTGGTGACAGCTGGCACTGGCTCTGTACTACTGCTGTCGGTGTTGGCTTCGTATCTATCTTGACAATGTTAATGCGATCACTGTGCTGGTCATAGTAGTTTACCCGCATTCCTATTTTCTTATTCATTATCAATCCTACTCCTGTGATACCCCCAACTGATTTTGTATTTATAATCCTGTACTCACCTTACCAGAAATCCTGTTCTTCCTGCCACCGAACTTCACTAATCCCCACTATATCTAACTTCAACCTATCCATTTCCCTTTTTAAATTTTCTAATTTTCCTACTCCGACCCGTAGAATGCCAGTATTGTCTTTCCTGATGATCACATCCTCCTGAGTAGTCCCCGCCCGGAGATCCGAATGGGGGACTATTTTACCTCCGGAATATTTTACCCGAGAGGATGCCATCATCATATGTTCATACAGTAGAGCTTCATGTCCTCGGGAAAAGTAACGGCTGTAGTTTCCCCTTGCTTTCAGCCGCTCGCAGTAACTCTGTGGCGAAGCCACATTAGCTGATGTTACAAGGCCAGCTCAGTCAATCATCCAGACTGTTGCCCCTGTACCTACTGAAAAGGCTGCTGGCTCTCTTCAGGAACCACACATTTGTCTGGCCTCTCCACAGATACCCCTCCGCTGTGGTTGCACCTACGGTACGGCTATCTGTATCGTTGAGGCACGCAAGCCACCCCACCTCGGCAATGTCTGTGGTTCATGGGAAACCTAGGTCAAGTACTTTAAAACTACGCAACCGGTTGGCTGACACATAAAATTGTTAAACAGAATATATTTACGAAATGGACATTACTACGATATGTCACAAGTTGTTAGTTGTTACGTTGCTTTGAGGAACATACGTTTCTTTAAATATCTTTTTCACCCACAATTCAAATCGAAGCCAACTTGGCCGGCCGCGGTGGCCGAGGGGACTGAGGCGCTCCAGTCACGGACTGCTCGGCCACTACGGTCGGGGGTTCAAAGCTCCCCTCGGGCATGGAGTTTGTAAGTTTGTAAGTTTAGGGACTGATGACCGCGTAGCTAAGTCCAATAAGATATGCAAATACATTTTGTGAGCCAGCTTGTAAGGGCCACAATTGCGGCGCCTCGCAACTGCATCTTCAAATCGAATGCACCTTGAAAGTTTTGTAAATCGATAACTAGCCGTCGCGATTCCTTAATTTCTCCAGTCGTATGGCATATCCATAAAACTTACGGGTATGAAGCCGGGTATGAAAGTCGGCGTCGGCCGATGCTTCGGCAGGTGTATGCCCCGTCGAAAGGCCATACTGAAATTGCTTCACATTAAATGGGCCTACCATCCTAATTGTTCCAGAGATATGTAATTGATTCTTTAAGGGCCTTGAGTGCAACTGCTAGAATTGAGACACCAATAATTCACCTCAATCTCTCGTCTCTTCCACATGTTTTCTCAATTGGTGTTTGTGCCACACTTCTTCGTTGACGCTCATATTGAGTAGCTTTTATAATACAATAGGTACTTACGTGTAATAGTAGGAAACATGTGTGACTCCTTGTTCCGTCTGGAATTTTGCACTGCCAAAATCCTCTTAACTTCCGTCAGATTCAGAAACATTCTCTTCAAAAACATGTATTTCTCCGTCCTAACTGAGACGTAAGACTCGATATCGCACGCATCACTATTTGATTCATCAGAGATAAATCATCTTTTAAGTAAAACTTCGAGCATTTCGTCATCGAAAAAAAAAGTTCAAATGACTGTAAAAGGGACATCGGTGGTTATTAGTCTCTAGGCTTACAAACTACTGAAACTAACTTAAGAACAACACTCACACCCCGTGCCCGAGGGTGGACTCTAATCTTCGTCGAGGAGCAACCGTGTAAAACACAACAATAAAGTTGTAGGTCTAAAGTCGTATGTGACAAATAACTAACGACTTGTAAAAGATCATATACAATCGAATGATCCAACAATTCTTTCAATAATGAAACAAAGCAAGACAACAATCACGGATTTAAAGCAACGTTCATGTATGGGAAGCTGCAAGAGAGAAATGAGATCGAAATAGGCCCCGCTACTATCAAATTGATGTTTCACCATTTTATGCTAAACTAATGACGCATCTTTCAAAACTACTACATACTCCAAGAAAAGCCAGATTTTTCCCATAATTATGAGAATATTGTCTATTAGAAAGGTAATTACGCTTTGGAATCAATAGGGACACCACGGAATTACGATCATGAATTGTAATGTGGCCCTTTTTACCAGTTGTACCATCGTAGAATGCCGAGCGTGTGAATGCTTATATAGAGTTGATTTCCTCAGTGTCTGATGAAGAGTGTAACTGCTATTGTGGTAGTTTTGTTAGCACAGGGTTGGATAAAGGCGTTCCGTTCCTTTCTGGTCGAAGCGCTGTTGTGCCTAAGTTGATAGGGGGCGGTTATTATGTCTTTGAGTAGCTTCCGATGGAGACCCTGGTTTTCGAAAAGAACTAGGTTGTTGGCTCTGGGATCCAGATGTGAGAGGTTGTCTCCGAGAGCTCGTGGTAGCTGTATATGTTTGTCGAGTTATATAGACTTATACATTGGGAGAGATTTATTTAGTTTGTTATACAGTTTGTTCAGCTGAGAGAAGAAGCGTTTGGGGCTTTGCTTGTGTATATAACTGTCCTATATATTTCTACTTTTCCGGATATTAAATTTGTCTTACATTTCCGCTTTCACTTCCACCGGGCACGTAAGCTTTGTTCTGTCTGTGCCACGGTTTAGGTTTAGTTCAGCAGTCAGCCAACTAGCTCATGTTAAACTAGTTTGTGTCGATATTGAGAATAGTGTTCCTGCCTGGAGGGTGTGTTGCAGCTAAGCTGCATTCAGCCTCCTGTCTCGAAGGTCTGTTAATCGGAGATGTCTTGATACCCGTTCCCAACCTTCGTCTTGCCTTCTTTTAGCGGTTTCTGATGTAAGAAATCGCGTCCAGGCCCTAGAAATTATACTTTGGGACAGTCCAACAGCTGCAGCGAAACACACACATGATTGTAATATATAATGCAAAATTATTGGTTTTATAAACCGATTTTCGGCTCTTACATATATAAATTTCAAGAGAGACTAGTACTTTGGTTTAAAACTAGCCTGAAGGATTTTATGGAAATTCTAGTTGTGATATAAATTCCAGACACTAATGAAATATGTGACAATATTATAAATTACGACCTTGTTCTAAGACATATAAATTGAAAAAAATTGAAATTGGCTGGAAAAACCGACAGGAAATTATTTTAAACATGTCCAATGTCTGAAACATGGATGCGTGTGACTGAGTTGAATGAAACATCTGTGAATATATGTTTAAAAAATTATCTGGTTAATTTAAACCACGGTTACAAGTAAAATAAGGCACTAAATTTATATCCGGTAGTCAACCGAATACTTGTGATTACGCAAGGATTTTATAACATGGCCATGAGACAGTAGTAGAGGTATTAGGGAAGTGTGTTGCAGATGGTAGTTAACGTTGTCTGCAAAGGGTAATTATTAGATTCTGCAGACAGAACTGGTTGGTATGGAAATTAGGCAAGGAAATTCTACATTGAAAGACCACCTGCTAAAAGGAGGCCACAGTTATAATGTCTCACATGATGTCCTACATTCTATACAAAAGGGAAAGGAAATGAACTTCTTTGAAACAATGGAAATTAATAAAGATATGTACAATTCCCCGACTTCTGTCTGCAGCATCAAATCATAACAGTGTGAAGACAATGTAAACTTTTATCTCCTATCTACTTGCCTCATGTCTCTACTACTGTTTTATAGCCATGTTATAAAATCTTTGTGTAATCACAACTATTTGGTTGCTTACCGGATATAAATTTAATGCCTTTACTTGTAACCGTTTGGCTGCTTACCTTATATAAATCGTTTCAATTGATAATTTCTTAGGATAATGTTGTAAATTATTATATTGTCATAAATTTTATCAATGCTAGGAATTTACATGACAACTTGAATGTAACAATTTTGCTCAGGTTAGTATTAAACGGAAGCACTAGCCTCCCTTGAAAGTTACCTATCTGCCAACTTATAATCTTGGAAACATTTGTTGTTTACCTAATGATGAAGTAACAGCCGAAAACGAGATTGTAAAAATCAATGAATTTGCAGAATATCGCACAGTTATCGTGTGTGTGTTTCATTCATAAAATATTCTGTCAGAACCGACGGAACAGTCAGTGAGTAAGTAATAATTATATCGATAAAACTCTTCACTTTCCTTTGACCGTAGTTCCTAGGTACTCTGAGGGGGATTTCAGGCATTTCCCGTAATTCAATAGAGCCTGCATCGATCCAAGGCGGCCGCGAGGCCCGTCATCTAACGATATTTACGTCGGCGTCTCGCTGCTTTCGCTCTGATTCAATACGCCCCACGTTCCCCCGTCAACCCTTCATAACGCAAGACACACGCTGAAGCTGAAGAATGCAGAGACCTGCTGCGTAACTCGGTAAAATGTCTTTTGGGAGGCACAGGTGTGGGCACCAGAAGTGATTTATCCTATATATTCCAGTGATCGAGGCATTTTACCGATTCTTTATTCACAGAGTGACATTCTAAGAGGCTAACCACAAGAGGATTCAGTGAAAGAGGATGTATCACAAATATATAAAATTTCACAGTGAAAAAAATCTACCACAGAAAAACACAAAGAGAATATGTCCTGACCAGATAAAAAGTTATAAAAAAAACTTACTTCTTGTCTTACTTGGCAGCTTCATCAACAGTTAAATCTAAAAAATCATGACATATTTGCTTATATACCAGGTGGCCCACGGACGTCGTTCTTATTTGACGCTAGTTAATCCAGGATACCACAGACGCCTAAAGGATTGCCTAACCAGATAAGTACAGGGGACTTCAAATCAACAAGGACTTTTCAAAATCTAATACTGGCGCTTGAGAACACATAAGTCACAGCTAGAATTACTCCTACAATTTATCACTAGACAACTTGCTTTCTTCAGGAGGGGGCTACTTCAAAAACAACAATACATTATAACCAACATTTGATGCAACAATTCGTGATTCACAGTGGGCAAAATGAAATAAATTGTATTCTATCTTTAATTTCAATATATATTCATGAATATAATGCATGATGTGATAACCTCCAGACCACTTACAGACAGAAATAGAAACAAGACCCCTGGAGTGGACGACATTCCCCCAGAGCTACTGAAGTCACTGGGAGAGCCAGCAATGGCAAAACTATTTCATCTGGTGCGTATATACGAGACAGGGGACATACCCTCGGAAATTAAGAAAAATGTAATAATCCCCAATCCAAAGAAATCAGACACAGACAGAAGTGAAAATTACAGGACCATCAGTTCAGTATGTCATGGTTGCAAAATCTTAACAGGAATTATTTACAGAAGGCTGGAGAATCTGGTAGAAGCCGACCACGAGGAAGATCAGTTTGGATTCAAGAGAATTGAAGGAACACAGGAGGTAATCCTCACTTTACGGCTTATCTAAGAAGATAGATTAAGGAAATGCAACCCAAATTTCTAGCTTTTGTAGATTGGGAAAAAGCCTTTGACAATGTTGATTGGAATAAACTCTAGCGAAATCGGCAGGAGTGAAATATAGGGAACGGAGGGTTATTTGCAACTTTTACAAGAACAAGCAGCAGTAATCAGAGATGAAGGGAGTAAGACAGGGTTGCAGCGTTTCTCCAATGTTATTCAATTTGTACAATGAGAAAGCTATAAAGGAAATAAAGAAGAAACATGAAGAAGGAATTAAAGTACAAAGTGAAGAAATAAAAACATTGCGTTTTGCCGATGACATTGTAATTTTGTCAGAAACAGCAAAGAACCTGTAAGAGCAGTTGAACTGGATGGACAGTGTGTTGAAAGGTGCATAAAAGATGAACATTAACAAGAGCAAAACAAGGGTAATGGAATACAGTCTTAGAAAATCAGGCGATGCTTAAGGAATTAAATTAGGCAACGAATCAATAAAGGTGGTAAATGAGTTTTCTTACTTGGGCAGTAAAATAACATATGATGGTCGCAGTATATAGGATATAAAATTCAGAATTGCAATGGGAAGAAAAGCGTTCCTGAAAAAGCAAGACTTCTTACATGTTAATTTAAGCGTAAGGAAGTCTTTTATGAAGGCATTTGTGTAGAGTGTTGCCTTGTATGGGAGTGAAACATGGACGACAAATAGTGCGGACAGGAAGAGGAGGTGCAGAGAGTGTTTGCACAGTGCATCGGTTCAACTCGGCATTCTTCGCCTCAACTCGGCTTGCTGGGTAAGGCCGTCGCTGTACGCTGCCGAATGCGCTGCCAGACGGCTTAGTCAACATTGGATTAAGTAAGCTCAAGTCAGTTACTACAATAATGGAACCATCTGCTCAAAAAGAAAAAGAAAAAGTTCCCGAAAGTCAATTTAAACCGGAATGGGAACACTCTTACTTTTTTGTTCGTTGTGACGATAAAGCCAAATGTCTAATCTGCGGTACACTAATTACGTGTGTCAAAAAATCGTCTATTGAAAGACACTACAGCCAATTGCGTTCAGAAAAGTATAGTGATATCACAGGGGATGCCAGAGAGGAAGAATTACGGAAGTTGAAAACTCTTGCAGAAGATAGTTTGTATCTACAAACGAGATTGGTATAAGTACGTTAGCATGTATACTTTGGTTAAAGGTCATGCGAAACGAAATAAAATTTGTTTACATTCCTCTCAAACGTGTATTAGTTTTTGTTTTCACTTAATTTATTTCTAACACATCTTTTTTTCTCTAATTTAGGGTAAATAAGACGAAGGGTGCTGCGAAATGACTCTCAGAGCTAGTTACAAAGTTGCTCTACGTTTAGCGAGAGCTGTGAGACCATTTATGGACGGGCCATAAATAAAAAAAAAAACATGTTGGACGTAGTAGAGAGTATGAATCCCACATTAACTCCCGCGTACAGCAGAATACCATTTTCCAGAATGACTATATCTCGGAGAATCAACGACATTGCTGAGAATTTGCATGAACAATTGGCAGCCAAAATTGAAAACTTCCTAGCGTACTCCATCGCACTTGATGAGTCCACGGATATTAATGACCAGGCTCAGTTAGCAATTTTTTTGCGTGGCGTGGACGGAAGAGCACCAGGATATGATTTCCATAAAGGACACTGTTACAGGGGTGGATATCTTAGCAGCTGTTGAAATGGCAGCTGAAGGAATAGGGCTCCCTTGGGAAAAGCTGTTTTCCGTAACCACAGACGGGGCACCAGGAATGTGCGGTAAAGCTAATGTTCTAATGTTTGTAGAGTCTATGGGACTCAACTACGCGGTCATCAGTCCCTAAACTTAAAAACTACTTACGAAGTAGCTAATACTAAGGACGGCACAAATATCCATGCTCGAGGGGGGGATTAGAACCGCCGACCGTAGTGGCCGTGCAGACCGTGACTGGAGCGCCTCAGTCCCCTCGGTCACCGCGGCCGGCTGCGGTAAAGCAAACGGTTTTATTGGCCTACTGCGGAAAAAGCTTAACACGCTTAATTTACCTTCAGTTCATTGTTTTGCACACCAGGAGGCTCTTTGTGCAAAACTTATCGGCCTTCAAGAAGTGATGAATGCCGTGGTGCGTATCGTGAACTTCATTCGTTCTCATAGACTCATCGTCAATTCAAAGAATTTTTGATTTGGTTGGAAGAGGAGTATCCAGATATTCCGTGCCACGCAGCTGGAAAATGTTCGACTACTGCCCCGGCCAGTACATTTTCCAGATCTCCAGCACGCGCTGGTTGAGCAGAGGAAAAGTTATTTCCCAAATTTTTCGACTACGCAACACCGTGGCTCAGTTTTTGGAGAGCAAAGGACGTCCGGAGCCACTTTTCCATGACCCTGAATGGGTAGCTGATTTGGAATTTTTGGCAGACGTTATGGCTCTCCTAAATGATTTAAGTGTGAAACTCCAAAAAGAAAATAATCTTAACGATATGATCAGCAAAATAAACGCTTTTCAATATAAACTGAACCTCCTCAAAAACAAACTCTCAGAAAAAAATACGCAACACTTTCCTGAACTAGGTAAGCGAAATATAAATTGCACCTTCAATAAGACAGCCTGATTTGTATAACAGCTCTAATCAAAATAGTACTATTTTTTTTTGTTTGACAGCATCTGTGCAGCAAGGAACGCGCTTTGAAAAACACGTCGAGGTGCTACAATCCCTTGAAAATGCTTTTAACGACCGATTCCAGGTAATAACTAACAGCTAAATAGAAGAAAAAACTCAAATGTCTGTAGAGTCTATGGGACTTAACTACGGAGTCATCAGTCCATAAACTTACAAACTACTCATGAACTACTTACAACTAAGGATGGCACAAATATCCATGCCCGAGGGGGGATTCGAACCCCCGACCGTAGTGGCTGTGCAGACCGTGGCTGGAGCTCCTCAGTCCCCTCGGCCACCGCGGCCGGTGCTAAATAGAAGAGATTGCGTTACATATACAAGAGTAAAATTACATTACAAGCAGTAGCATACAGTACATGTTTATTAAAACCTATCGCTTTTTTGTACTTCGAAACAACTACTTACTTTACTTTCATTTATTAATATTGGTTTTGTTATTGTTTCGGGAAATTACCAACCTGCAGCCAATTCTCTATGTTTTTGTGAAACCCTTTTCGATGGATATTGGAAGTGCGCCTCCAGATTTACATTTCGAACTGACTGATTTGGAAACCGATGTTCACCGAAAGGATTTGCTTTACAACACGAAATGTTTGCTCCAGTTCTACCAAAATTTGTCGAAGGAAGAATTTCCAAAGTTACACAGAGAATCAGCGAAGATTATTTCTATGTTTGGCTCTACATGTGGATGTGAAAGTTTTTTTATCTCTTTTGTCTAGTACGAAAACTAGATTGTGTGCAAGTAAGTACAAAAAGAAAAAAAAAGAAAAAAAAATAGCGAACATAGAAGAGATAAACTTGTGTTGAATCCAAATTTAAAATTGTTATCATTACAATTATTTAAATCTCTTTTATACCGGAAATCGTGTTCCATCAAACTAAGCTCTCCGCCTAGTGTACATAAGTATTTGGCAATGATGAAGAAGGGTTTGCACCGTCGTCAACACAGCGCAGCCGTCTTCTGCACACTGCACTGTGCGATGCGCCGGTGCATGCACCTTGAGCGACCTTGTTCTACACCCGAGGAGAAATGCAGATGATACACGGGTATTTATTGAACAAGTATACTACACTAGAACTGACATGTGATTACATTTTCACGTAATTTGCGCGCATAGATCCTGAGAAATTACTACCTCTAGGCGTAATAACGCCCTTGATACGCCTGGGCATTGAGCCAAACAAACCTTGGATGGTGTGAACAGGTAGAGATGCCCGTTCAGCTTCAACACGATACCACAGTTCATCAGGAGTAGTGACAGGCGTACTCTGACGAGACAGTTGCTCGGCCACCATTGACAAGAGATCTGGAAAATGTGCTGGCTGGGGCAGTAGTCGAACATTTTCCGTATCCAGAAAGGCCCGTACAGGACCTGCAACATGCGGTCGTGCATTATCCTACTGAAATGTAGGGTTTCGAAGGCATCGAATGAAGGGTAGAGCCACGGGTCGTAGCACATTTTAAATGTAACGGCCACTGTTCAAAGTGCCGTCGATGAGAACAAGACGTGAGCGAGACGTGTAATCAATGGCACTCCATACCATCATGCCGGGTGAGAGGCCAGTATGGCGATGAGGAATACACGCTTCCAATGTGCGTTCATCGCGATGGCGCCAAACACGGATGCGACTCAAGTTCGTCGTTTCATACACCATCGCAGGCGCTCCTGTCTGTTTTGCAGCTTCAAGGGTAAACGCAGCCATCGTCGTCGAACTGTTCGTAGAGATGGTTGTTGTCTTGCAAATGTCCCCATCTGTTGACTCAGGGATCGAGACGTGGCTGCACGATCCGTTACAGCCATCCGGTTAAGATGCCTGTCATATCGAGTGCTAGTGATACGAGGCCGTTGGGATCCAGCCCGGCGTTCCGTATTGTCCTCCTGAAACCACGGATTCCATATTCTGCTAATAGTCATTGGATCGCGACCAACGCCAGCAGCAATGTCACGATACCACAACCCGCAAACGCGATTGGCTGCAATCCTACCTTTATCAAAGTCAGAAACATGATGGTACGAATTTCTCCTCCTTACACGAGGCATCACAACAATGGGTCACCAGGCAACGCGCGTCAACTGCTGTTTGTGTATGAGTAATCGGTTGGAAACTTTCCTCATATGAGCACCTTGTAGGTGTCACCACCGGCGCGAACCTTGCTCTGAAAAGCTAATCATCTGCATATCACAGCATCTTCTTCCTGTCGGTTAAATTTCGCGTCTGTTACACGTCATCTTCGCGGTGTAGCAAATTTAATGGCCAGGAGTGTATAATACAATGTCATAATGATGAATAAGCGCGAAATATTTTTTCAGATACCAATCGATTCATGAAATAATACAAAAAGTATTTGTATTTCTGAAAATTTCGAGAAATTTCTTTACGAGTAGTGTTTACAGTCAGACCTTTCTTAATGAGCATGATTCTCTTCAGTCTTGATTGACTGTGGAATACTCGTTAAGCAAAATATATTTTTTGTCGTAAATCATATAAAAATAGGATATTATAACAGAAAATAAAAACCAATAATTTAAACCGAAGCTGTAGCAAAATAAAGATTTTATATGGTTCGTGAGGAGAAGCAGAGGGGGAGTGTGGTAGGAGGTCGCCAGAATATTTTTACTTGGATGGGTGTAGCATACTCTAACCTGCTCGTTAGCCGTGTGGTATAATGCACCGCTTTCCGAAAAGACAGGGGTGCCGGCCCAGGTTCGAATCCGTCCGGCGGATTGACGAAAGGGGTCGGAGTGGCGTCCAGCCTGGACGTGGTTTTTAGGCGGATTTTTCATCCCCCTAGGTGAATGCCGGGCTGGTCCCCAAGTTACACGATTCGCAAACATTTCGTAACACTTTACACTTTCACACACATCGCACACTATACGCCGACATTTGGAGTACACATTTCCTCCTGGGGGAGGGGGTCGCAGACATGGGGTAGCGGCAGGAAGGGCATCCGGCCACCCTGTAAATATCAACAGATGCCAAATCCGCGTTTTACACAGTACCAACCCTGCATATGTGGAATAAGGGCCAAAGAGGTAGAGAATAGAAAGGTGTAGCATATTCTAAAATGTTGAAAAACACAATTAGAGTAATAATCTGTGCACGTGACAAAGTTGACGTAACATCATCATTAGTTCATTAACTTGGCTTAGGAATTTGGGAATTTTGATGGAGGATGTTTAATGAGAGTAACACTTAGTCGATGCCAGGGTAGCGGGACCTTGCTCGCTCCCCTCACCCACCATTCGAGGAAGCTCTCTGTAGAAACGCCTGTTATCCGTCATCCACCACAGTCGTCGGATCGCGAACACAAAAACCCCGCGCGTAGTATCAGTGTGGTCTGAGCTGTATTGTGCACAGAGGAGTACTCAGAAGCACGAAGCTCTCCAGTACGAAGAAGGCTGTTAGCATGGTTCCAGGCGACGTCACCGGGCATACGAAGAACCAGAGAGTCGAGTAGAGAGTTGGCCTTTTATATAATGCTACTCTTTGATGTTTTGGCGACCACCAACGTTTCTCAGAATCAACGCGGAACCTTACCCTTGTGGGATGTAGCAGTTGGCGCCAAGACGTTCGCAAGCTGTGCGATCGGGAATCTCTTTCATTCGGCAAGACAATATGCCACCGCGAGTGCTCTACGAGATAATCGGAGTCATACACCATTAGCTGCGAAAGGTGTAAGACGAGGTTGCAGCCCTTCCCCAATGTTATTCGATCTGTACATAGAACAAATTGTGAAGGAATACAAGGAGAAATTTGGAGAAGTAATTAAAGTCCCGGCAGAAGAAATAAAAACAATGTGGCTCGCCGTTGACATTGCAAGTCTGTCACAGACAGCCGAAATGCTAAGAATAGCAATTGAACGGAAAGCTATTTCAAATGTTAAATGTTTGTTAAGCTTAAGGGACCTAACTACGGGGTCATCAGTCCCTAAACTTACAAACTACTTATGAACTACCTACAACTAAGGACGGCACAAATATCCATGCCCGAGGGGGGATTCGAACTCCCGACCGTAGTGGCCGTGCAGACCGTGACTGGAGCGCCTCAGTCCCCTCGGCCAACGCGGCCAGCAGGAAAGACAGTGTCTTTATAAGAGGTTACAAGATAAACATTAACAAGGGTACTGGAATGCAGTGAATAAAATCAGGAGATGCCGAGTGAATTTTGTTATATGGGTGGAAAAATAACTGATAGTTGCCGAAGTAATGAAGATATAAAGTGAAGAATCGCTACGGGATTAGAAGGATTCCTGATTAAGTGAAAATTGTGCCATTCATAATTAATTTAAATGTTAGAAACTTTCTGATAGGTTTTGTATGGAGTGTAGTATTGTACGGGAGTGAAACGTGGATGATAACGAGTTCAGTCGAAAAGACGATAGAAGCATTTGAAATGTGGTGCTACAGACGAATGATAAGCATTACGTAAGTGGACTGCGCAATTAATGAGATAGTTCTGGATAGATTCGGGGAGCAATGAAATTTCTGGCACACGTTTACTAAGAGAAGTGTCACATTATGAGACATGATGGAATCGTCAATTTAGCATTGGAAACAATAGTGACGGTAATCTCAGGGGGAGACCGAGAGACGCATGTAGTAACAAGGTTTGAAAGGAAGTTGGATGCCTTTCTTCATCAGTGATGAAGGGGATTGCACAGGACAGGCTTGCATGGAGAGCTGCATCAAACCAGTCACGGGACTCCAGACAACAAAAGCAATAACTGGTCCTAGCAAAGTAGGGCATCAACTGCTGTCGGAGAGAGTAGAGATAGTATGTAATCATTCGTGACTTCTCTTCGGAAATTGACGGTGTTCCCTGGCGAACAACATTTGTTTTCGTATTATGAAACCTTTCATACTCTGTGTTCGCAGACAGAGAGCCAGTCTTGAACTTACTGATAGGTTGAAATTTTGGGGAATGGAAGGGCAGGTATCTGAGATAATTATTGCTGTAGAATGGGTAATAAAGGCTATGGAAAATGAGTTCGATAAAGTAGTGAGAATTTTCGTGACCAAATGCTAGTGTTGCATGTTGCATCAGAAGCAGGAGAAAGCAGTGGACTTGAGTATGCGTGGCCGTCAAAACAGTAAACAGCAGTACACGCCCGGTGTATGCTGTACTCCGCGCGGAATGGCCATGTGGTCTAATGCGTCATCTACTGACTTGGCGGTCTCCGCCGGAGATTCGAGTCACGTCTCTGACATTGGGTTTGTGTGTCTTAGTGTCTTCCTTAGTTTAATTAGTTTGTAAGTCTAGGGTCTAACGATCATAGCAGTTTGGGCCAATAGGTTTACAAATATTTACTTAAATTTTAAGTAAAGATATACATTTTAAAGGTACTTTCATGCCAGGTTCTCAGACCTTTTAAAACAAACCAAATAATTTACTGTATTTTTGGCGAAATACAGCAAGGTAAGACGCAGATCAGGCTGTACGATTTAGAATGTCGTGCAGAGGACCAGCCCTGAATTTGATGCAATTTTACTGCGTTATGTTGACCAGGTCACCTGATATTCAACCAAATAATTTAACCTTCAGACGTACACCACACACAGGTAGCTCCATGTATCTCTCCTCACACTAAATTCACCAACTCTTGCAAATTTCCTTCCTTTTGCTGGATCCAGAAATTAAAAGATTTGTCACATCCTGCTCAGTGAACCTAAGAACTGCTAGAGTGCCGAGTGCGGAAGTGCGAGGCTTCATAGGCCCACTCCCGGATTGAATTCCTCACGGAGATGAGATGCGAGGTATTTCGAATATCTCTTGGCCTAATGATCAATTGTACAAACCTCACAAAAATAAGCACGTTGTACATATCCTACTACACAAGGTCCAAATTAAAACATTACACACTTCTTACATGACGTCCTAATTGAGCAAAACGTTGGAAAATGTTCAAATGTTTGATAAGCTTAAAGGACTTAACTACGGGGTCATCAGTCCCTAAACTTACAAACTACTTATGAACTACCTACAACTAAGGACGGCACAAATATCCATGCCCGAGGGGAATTCGAAGCACCGACCGTAGTGGCCGTGCAGACCGTGACTGAAGCGCCTCAGTCACCTCGGCCACCGCGGCCGGCGCAAAACATTGGATTCTTTTACAGTAAGTCCTGTGTATGATAGGTTCTATACGGTTTATAAAAGAACATGAGAAATCACGAGAGAGTATAATTGTTTTGGGTATAACAGTAAGCAATAATGGAATTATATTTTCTGAATTTTTTATTCTTTACCCATCTTCGAAATGTACCATTTGCTCTTAAAGTGATAAACTCCAACACTTTAATTTTTTTTTCATTTTCTCGATATTTTTATCTATTTCCGTTATCCAATGGTTTGAAATTGCCATACTGAGGCACAAGTATATCGAACGGCTGAAATTTTAAAAAAATCATTCTGCAGACATATATGTAGAATCGCAATTTTCCAGTTTTGTGGAATCATTTTCGTTATACAGGAACACTCAAAATAACATGAGAAGTATTGTGAGAGATGACGTTCGGACCAATATGGTAAGAAATATTTTATCTTTTCATATAATTTCGCACTTAGAATGATTTTTTTGTATTATTTTCACGTAAGGTGAACAAACCCGCACAATTTTCGCACTTCAGCGCAAGCGTACTTGACGATAGTTACGATGAACTTGTCATTTAAAAAAAATGTTCACATCTTTGTTCAGCTTATGGGACTTAACTGCGGGGTCATCAGTCCCTGAACTTAAAAAACTACTTATAAACTACCTTATACTAAAGACAACAAAAACATCCATGCCGGAAAGACGATTCGTACCTCCGACGGGGAACATTCTCGCGCTTCGCAGTATAGCGTCTCTATGCGCTCGGCCACTCCGCCCCGGCCTTGTCATTTCTTTGAATAAAAGTGTTCTCTCAAGGAATATGATTTTGGGCATAATAGATCTGCTTCTGAGAAACAAGGTTTTTACTTCTGTTATTCGTCGCCGCGGCGGAGTGGCCCTACGTATTAAGGCGCGATGCGCGAGGCTATTCCCCCGTCGCGGGTTCGAATCCCCCTACGGCATGAATGTTTGTGCTGTATTTAGTATAAGCTAGTTTATAAGCCGTTTGTAAGTTTAGGGAATGATGACCCCACAGTTAAGTTTTATAAGCTTGACAAATATTGGAACATATATTTTTTATTTTTTTTTATTCGTAATGTCCAGCATATGAATGTGAAAAGTCATAAATACAGAAATTATATATACAAATATATTTGGAAAGCAATAGACCAAAACATTCCATTAGAGCACTCCGAAATCTAATTTCGCGGTGAAAGATCTTTTTACGTTGAGGCTAGAAAGTTGTTTTCTGTTTACTAGAATCTCTTCAATCCAGACACGTAGACATTCTGATATTCCGTACAGTCACACATTATTATGTGATAGTTTGAAATCGTATTACCCACTTTTCGGAGGCCGGGGAGCAAGGATAAACCCTTGTAGAAAACTTTGAATGGCGCAGGAGAATACGAAAATAACTGAAGAAACGAAAAAATTCGAATGTACAGCAAATAAGTACAGGTGGCTAAAAATGAAGTTTTCAGGAAGTGCATATATTAGAAGGAAATGAATTAAGATATTTTTGTAGCCTTTCCTAATATTATTCAATCTGTACGTTGAATAAATTGTGATGGTAAGTAATGGGAAATTTGGAGAACGAATTAACGTTCAAGGAAGGAAATGAAAACTTTACTGTTTGCAGATGACTCTGTACCTCTTTGAGACACAGCAAATGATTTACAATAAAAGCTGAGTGGAACTGACATTGTCTTTAAAGTAGGGTGTAAGATGAATTCACTCTATCAAGAACACAACAAGGTTAATGTAGCCTAAGAAAATGTGACGTTGCTGAAGACATTAGTTTAGGTATATCAGTTGTTGTTGATGAGTTTCGTTACTCAGGCAGAAAAATAAGTTTTGATGACAGAGAAGATATAAAATGCAGAATGGTGTACGGTGAAAATAACATTTATAAGGTAGAGTAATTTGATGTCATCAAGTATTAATTTAGTTATTAGGAAGTCTTTCTTGAAGCCATTTGGAGTGTAGCCTTGCACGGGTATGAAACGAGATCACTACGGATTTCAGATAGGAAAATGGTAGCACCTGCCGAAATTTGGTGCTATTGGAGAGTACCAATGAATAGATGGGTCGATCACGTAACTAATTGCAGAGAAAATAAATTTCAGCTCAAATTGAGCCAAAGTAGGAGTCGATTGGTAGGTCCCATTTTCAGACATCAAGAAATCGTCGATTTAGAATAGGAGGTAAGGGTGTGGTGCGAAAATCGCAGACCGACACAGAGACAAATCATTGAGCAGCTTCAAAGGATTATAGGTTTTCTTATTCAAATCGAAGAGTCGTGTGCATGATGGGGTAACGTTGAGACCTCCATCAAACCAGTCTTCAGGCTAAAGAACGCGTTTTGAGCGTATGTTCGTGACTGTGCTATTCAGTAATCATTAGTTCCACTCTTCAAATCTACACTCCTGCTATACTATTTTGTATAGTGTGGGATTAAATCCGATAAGCCTGAGAAGGTCCAGCTGCGTTATACGTGCTGAGGGGTTCCACTTTCTTTTCAATACCCCGTAATTTTGTTTTTTATTTATTTATTTATTTATTTATTTATTTATTTTTTTTGTGCAATGAGTGGTAAAATTGACAGCTGACTGAAAATGACTTCCAAGTTCTTAGCGCCCTACAATAGTAATGCTGAAACTCAATATGGTGTATGCCCATCGTTAGCCTTGATGACAGCTTCCACTCCCCTAGGCATACGTTCAGACAGGTGCTGGAAAGTTTCTTGGGAGATGACATCCCAGCCTTCACGGAGTACTGCACTGATGAGAGGATGTAAGTCAGTGAGGTCTGGCACGGTGTTCCAGAACATCCCAAAGGCGTTCTATTACAGAGATCCTCTTGCTGTGTAATCACACCCGCCAGTCATCGTGAAATTTTAAACTTGTTGAAAGTGTTGCAGTTTTTTAAATATGGAATAGCCATCCCTGCAAACCATTGTAGACCTGTGTTGTGATAGTGTCACCCAAAGCAACAAGAGGTGCAAGCAAGCCCATCTCCATAAAAAAAACGACAACACAGTAACACCACCGCGTCCGAATTGTACTGTTGGCACGACACAAGCTGGCAGATGACACTCACTGAGGGTTTGCCATACCCACCCCTACCATCGGGTCGCCATATTGTGAACCGTGATTCGCCACTCCACACCACATTTGTGCAGTGTTCAATCGTTTCATTTTTAAGCTCCTCACACCAAGCGCGTCGTCGTTTGGTATTGAACTGCCTGATGTTTGATTTATGGGCATTTGCTCGACCAAGTTTTCTTACATCCCGCCTGTTATAGTACTGGGAGTCGATCCAAGTGTTGGACGAACTGGAAGATCGATGCCTGCCTATTACATTGTATGAACATTTTCAACTATCTGTATCAGTGAACAGACGAGGTCGATCTGTACACTTTCGCGCAGTGTCCCTTCATGTCTTGATTTCATTGTCACATCAGAAACATTTGACCTAGGGATGTTTGGTGTGTGGGAATCTCACGTGACAACAAGTCACCTGACCACGTTCTGAGACCATGAAATCCGCGGAACACCCCATACTGTTCTCTTTCTCGATGTCTCTTTACTACTGAGGTCACGTGGCTGGCAGCACAATGCACGTAATATGAAAAACATATGGTTTTTTTGGAGTGTGATACTTTTGATCACGTACTGTATGTTTCACAACAGAATATTTGCAAAATTCTGTCAGAGGCAGATTCCTCTCCGTCAATCATCCAGTAGTGGTAGTAGCCGGTTCATTAGGAGGGATAGTGTATATCCCGCTGTTGGGGGGTTGCATGTTTAGCGTACACGGGTACTTTGGCGAGACACGTTTCCTGTGACGTTGCAACAATGAGCTCGTCAGCAGCGCCACTGTGCACACGCGACGGCGTGAAATCCGGTGCTGGTGTGACGCTCCCCGGCTGAGGGACAGGTGGAACGGCGCGCCGCGACGGGCGTCGGCGGCGGTGACGCGCTCCGCTCGCTGATTGGCTGTCCCCCCACCCACTTGCCCGCTCCCACACCCCCTCCACACCGTAAGAGCGATGGGTGGCGGTCGGCAGTGGTCGGAGCGCGGCCGTCCCCGGGCGCCATTCATCATCTCTGCGGGTATTTTTCACGCACAAAACGGAGGACGAGCGGTGGGAAGCCGTGGGCCTGTTCCTGGGCCGCTCGTCCTCCCAGACGTGTCGCGACAGCGCCTGAGAGGGATTCTTCGTCTCCGCGCGTCGCGCCGCGGGTGTGACGCGTGCTCTCATACGAGCCGTTCGCATACGTCTCCGGTGCTTGGAATGCGTTATATGCGGGACGTGACGCACCGCATGGCGGCTTTGATTAATGGTGCGGAGCTGCTGGAAGCGGGAAGCATCAAGAGGCGTCTCCTACACACTGAAAGTGCCGTAGAATCAATAGAAATAAAATAAAAAGACAAATACTCCTCTCTGATCTACCCGAGGAGATATTCACGACGACTGTTCACATCCTCTGCGGAGAATAATTCAATTCTGTGATAATGATGATTGTTCCTGTAGTAAGCAAACACAACTTATTTTTATTTACCCAAACATATTTTGGAAATATTTCTCCGTCGTCAGTGGGATTTTTTAAAGTATGAAAGAATGCCACTGATGATAGAGACACTTCTCCGAAACATGCTTGTGGGAATAAGAAATTTGTGTTGTTTGCTCAAGGCACCTTCAATCATCCTCACCATTTACAAGAAAGAAACACAGGAAAGAAGAGCTTGAATGACAAAGCGATTATCTCAGTTGTTTCTAGTTCTCGGGTTTTCTTCCGCGTCAGGTTGCTTTCGGAAAGCACTCCTAGCCCGTTGTCAATTAGTATGTGTTTTTTTTTTTGTTTTTTTTTTTTTTTTTTTTTTTTTTTTTATATATATTCCTTTAACAAACGATCGTGGCACCTTGGACCTATGCCACACACGGGCATGGAGCTCTGCTTCCTAAGGTTTGGAGGTTATGTACTGTTGCCCTAAGGCAGGGCCGCACAAACACGGAAAACCGCACGCGTGCAAAGCGAGGTGCAGAGAGTGTTTGCACAGTGCATCGGTTCAACTCGGCATACTTCGCCTCAACTCGGCTTGCTGGGTAAGTCCGTCGCTGTACGCTGCCGAATGCGCTGCCAGAAGGCTTAGTCAACATTGGATTAAGTAAGCGCAAGACAATTACTACAATAATGGAACCACCTGCTGGAAAAAAAGCAAATTTTCCCGAAAGTCAATTTAAACCGGAATGTGAACTCTCTTACTTTTTTGTTCGTTGTGACGATAAAGCCAAATGTCTAATCTGCGGCACATTAATTGTGTCAGAAAATCGTGTATTGAAAGACACTTCAGCAAATTGCATTCAGTACAGTGATATCACAGGGGATGCCAGAGAGGAAGAATTGCGGAAGGTGAAAACTCTTGCATAAGAGAATTCTGTATCTACAAACGAGATTTACATTCCGAACTGATTGATTTGCAAACCGATGTTCACCGAAAGGATTTGTTTTACAACACAAAAGGTTTGCTCCTGGTCTACCAGAATTTGTCGAAGGAAGAATTTCCCAAGTTACACAGAGAAGAAGCGAAGATTATTTCTATGTTTAGCTCCACATGTGTATGTGAAAGGTTTTTTTCTGTTTTGTCTTGTGCGAAAACTAGATTGCGTGCAAGTATTTCTAACAGTAATTTCAAAAATGCTGTCAGCCGATCTCTTGTTCCAGATCTTAGTACCATAATTGAAAATAAAAAAAGAGAACATAGAAGAGATAAATTTGTGTTGAAACCAAATTTAAAATTGTTATCATTACAGTTATTGATATTATTTAAATATATTTTATACCAGTAATCGTGTTCTACCAAAATAAGCTCTCCGCCTAGTGTACATAGGTATCTGGCAATGAATAAGAATACAGGGTAAAAGTTTTGAAAAGGTCGAGACAGGCGGCGTAAGGAAAGAGAGAAGCGGCGCAAAGCCGAGGAGTGGGGGTTTGCACCGTCGTCAACACAGCGCAGCCGTCTTCTGCACTCTGCACTGTGCGATGCGCCGGTGCATGCACCTTGAGCGGCCCTGCACTAAGGTGATCTATTTTATTGTGTATCTTCATGGTTCTCTCTTAATTGCCTCAATGATAGTAGTCATATGGAGCTGGCAGCTGCCAAATAACATTTTGGATAACACTGTTGCCTTGTATACTCGCAGTTTAGTATTAGTACTCAATACTGGGCTGAGAAAGAACGACATTAAGTTTTTGGCCATTGCGTAGGGTAACTGCCAGGTAAGTGACCGCCGTTACCCATGGGATGTCCTGTCCGTGCCTAGTTTTTTTTTTTTTTTTTTTTTTTTTTTTTTTTTTTTTTTTTTTTTTTTCAGTTGAACAAGGTAGATGAAGTCCCATCGCCAACTGGCGACTTACACTTCCTGGGATAACAGAGGTATGTGGGTTAATGATGACTTCATTGTGCAATAAACTTTGGGGGTAGGCTTCTAAGGGCCAGTATGTCGGTCCGTAAGGTACCCCACTTGATTTTAGTACGTAGTTCCATGGTAGAGCAATTCACATAAAGGTTACAAGGTAAATTACGTTACCACATCTTCTTACTAACGCATTTTGTTCAGGTAACTAACGATCGTGGCACCTTGTACCTATGCCACGGGCGTGGAGCTGTCATTCCTAAGGTTTGGATGTTATGGACTGTTGCCCTAAGATGATCTATTTTATTATGTATCTTCGCCGTTCTCTTCTTAATTGCCTCCATGAGAGTGTCCATATGGAGTTCCTGGTGGATGTCCACATTTCTCGTGTAACGGCCAGTCCTGAGGATCCATCGTAACGTCTTATTCTGGATAACTTGCAGTCTTGAGATTTGGGTCGCACTAGCTAGGCCCCAGACTGAGCTGCCATATAACATTTTGGATAGCACTGTTGCTTTGTATAGTCGCAGTTTGGTACTGGTATTCAACTCTGCGCTGAGAAAGAACGGCATTAAGTTTTTGGCCATTGCATAGACCTTAGATCGCAAGTTATCAATATGTTTGTGGAGAAAAAAGTGCTTATCGAGGGTAACTCCCAGGTAAGTGACCGCCGCCCCCCATGGGATGACCTGTCCATGAAGTCGTAAGTTAGTTGGCATCTGTGGTCGTTTCCTGGAGAAATAGATCGCCGTGGTTTTTGCTGCATTGAGTTGTACTTTATTCAGCCTACACCATTCAGCAGTTCTATCTAGTTGTCGTTGGAGCCGTGTTATGTTAGCTTGAACATGCCTTCCGCTGGTTATAAAAGCCGTGTCATCGGCGAATTGTGCAATTTGCACTCCTTCCACCGTTGGAATGTCGTTAGCGTATATATTAAACAGGATCGGCGATAACACCGAACCTTGGGGTAGCCCAGCTGCTGCGGGTCTGGTTGATGATGTCTTCCCCTCCACCGTCACCATCATAGCTCTGTCTTGAAGATAACTCGCGATAAGCTTGATGTAACAATCCTGTATGGGCGTTTGCTCGTGTAACTTCCGAATGAGGAGTTCCCTCCACACCTTGTCGTAAGCTTTCTCTATATCCAAAAATACGGCGGCCGTTGCTTTGGTTACGTTCATGTTCCTGGTGATGTGCTCTGCCAAACGTAGTAATTGGAGTTCCGCCGACAGTTTTCTCTGGAAACCGTATTGTCCCGCTCTTATAGTTCCGTCCTCTACTAGTGGTTCCAGTATCCGCTTTTGTATTACCCTCTCAAAGGTCTTCCCCATACCACTGAGAAGGCTGATGGGGCGATGGTTGGCTGGTTGCGTCGTGTCTTTCCTCGGTTTAGGTATTGGCACTACCTTAGCTAGCTTCCATGCCACAGGAAAGTATCTTGTCAGCATGCAACCGTTGAATATTCTAGTCAACAGTACCAGTGGCTTCCTCGGAAGGTTTTTGAGGTGTTGGTTGCTGATTTTGTCTGCTCCTGGTGTCTTATTGGGATGTAATTTCCTGATGATACTCCGCACTTCGCTAGGTGTTGCCAGTCTTGGAAGTGATTGATCTTCTGACGTGATGAATTGATTGACTATCTGCACTGTAGCGGCCTCATGCTCCCGTTGGGCAGGGTTTAGTTGTTCTTGTAGCAGGGTTGTTTGTTGTTCGTAGGTGGTGACGAATGTTTCAGCTTTGGTTAATGGGTCTTCCGTTAACCCCTGTGGAGTTTGCAAGTGCCTAGTTGCTGCTAGTTTGGGTTTATATATATTAGCTGCCGGCTGTGGCGTCACTGGTGCCAGCGACATTGCCAAAGTTGGGATACGTAGAGTCGGTCTTCGTTGCGCCCGTTTTAACACCACGATCGCTGATTCCACGCCGCACTGAGCCAACACCGCCTAGAGACAAGGCCTCACAACAGGGCGTGTTACGTCATACTGACCAGGCCGCGGCCGTCAACTTACTGGCTGGCCGTTACGAGGCAGTGGGCTTGCCCAACACTGTATCTAGACGGTGTTGGCGTGCCCCAGTGGCCAGCCATTCAGCTGGCGGCCTCGGCCTCGTCAGTGTGACGTAACACGCCTTTTGTAAGGTCTTGTCTCTAGGAGGTGTTG
Source organism: Locusta migratoria (assembly GCA_026315105.1). Taxonomy (NCBI): domain Eukaryota; kingdom Metazoa; phylum Arthropoda; class Insecta; order Orthoptera; family Acrididae; genus Locusta; species Locusta migratoria. Next base: position 41,368,827 of record CM048748.1, read on the forward strand.
GCTGAGCTGCAGGTCGCCGTCACTGTTAAGGGCGTTATCAGTTGTTTTAATTTCGAGGAGTTATTTAACAATACAACCCCAGAAGTCATTATTGCGTGTCACGGCGGTGACTTCAACAAATTTGATGCGAAGACAGTTTACTAAAGCAAGCTCAGCTAAAACAGATTCTCTTGGTGTTGTAAACGATAAAACCTTTAATGTTACTTCTTGCGTTCTTGTTTTCACCTTCTATATCCTCCTCGTACATCAGTACTTGATTAAAAATAACGATGTCCTGTTTAAAGCTTTCCCGACGTATTGATTTCTACAAAGATTCAAGGCCGTCTCGTCGAATGGTACTGGCGTAACTGCCGGCCGCGGTGGCCGAGGAGACTGAGGGGCTCCAGTCACGGTCTGCACAGCCACTACGGTCGGGGGTTCGAATCCCCCCTCGGGCATGGATATTTGTGGCGTCCTAGTTCTTAAGTAGTTCATAAGTAGTTCGTAAGTTTAGGGACTGATGACCCCGTAGTTAAGTCCCATAGACTATACAAACATTTTTTTATGCGCCCAAATTACGTGAAAATGTAATCACATGTTAGTTAGACTGTACAAACATTTGAACATTTTACTGGCATAATTGCATTATACTTCTAAGAGTCAGCAGCTTGTTAGGTGTTTACTATACTGTCGTCTTGCTGTTGTCTTCCCTATATAGGTTGTGTTTGCATAGAACCGCCTTTGCGCCAGCGCTTTTTTTATATGGGTAAGAAACAGTAATACGACCCTGTAGTAACCGCTTGTTGACGAACAGCTATTTCATATGTACAGGGAGCTCATAAAATCGGGGAAGACTTTCAATTATTTATTGCAAAAGACCCAATCAGAGTACAGGTATCATACATTCATTTTGAAGAGAAATTATTACATTCCTATATTTTTTTAAGATTTGACAGAAAGTAACCATCCCTTTTTACCGTGTTGCGAATGTTTAATCAAGCACATTCGCATTTCAGTCTTAGTATATCAATTTGCAAGTCGTATATTTTTTGTAGGTTTTGCATGTGTGTTTAAACAAAAGTCTTATTTGTTAACATTCTCCGTTGCACTATTTTTTTCGCGTATACCACCACATCGTAGTTCGGTAATTTGCCGATAGTCTGCTCTAAACACAAACATGACGAGTTGAGATTCAAAGAGAACTATTCTATGAAACTGCCGCCCCGATAACCTGATCTCACTCTTTTTTTCTGTGGGAAAACATTAAAGATCTGGTTCTGTGACTCCTCTTCCACGTGATGTAGCAGAGCTCCGGGAGACAATACGGAAAGCGATTGCCACAGTCGACGGTGCCATGCTGGGACAGATACGGTAAGAATTCGATTACCGTATTGACGTCTGCCGAGGCACTCATGGTTCGCACATAGAATGTTTGGAAAAAAGATTTTCATTTTTTTACTCTTAGAAATGCAAAATGTATGACATTTGCACAATGTTTAGTTCTTGTGCAATAAATAATAGTAAGTATTCCCAGCTTTTACGTACAATACCATTAGATGGGACGCCCATGAAAAATGGAAAGAAAACGATAGTTTTAATTATAAATCAATGACGAAACGATTACATTCATGTACGTAACATAACCTTAAAGTTATTGTTACGATATTAAAATATAAGGTCAAGGGTAAGGGCTAGATGATTTAGTTGACAATGAAGAGGATGTAAAACCACCAAGCTAAAAGGATTCGTTCCAATGCTCCTAGGTTTTCACGAAAATCGAGGTCAAAGTCCAGTGCGTATCAGCTATACCTATAAATGGGCACCACCGGTACGATAGTCAGCGTGGTGTAACAAAGCAACGCGCTCGACTGTCACGCAGACGGCCCAAGTACAAATCCTACTTGGATTTTTTTTTTACTTACACTTGACAGACGATTTGTTGTGCATAATTATATGCTTTCATAGTCACTCTTATGTTAATGCTTGAGTAACTGGTCATATAATAATAACTTATGTTAATTGCTCAATATGTTATGTACTGTGCGACGATTCTTTTATTTAATTAGTAATGTCGAAGGATACTTTTACGGCCACTGAAAGATCAGTAAACCGCCTGCAGTTATCACCTATAACATTTGTGCAGCATCTGCTAGCTGCGTTTAGTCCCCGGCCACAGTGTTATAACACCGAATGCAGTATGTGCCCCATTGACTTGTCCCAGCAGATTACTACGATCCGGCCAGGTGGCTAGTCATTCGTAGCATGTCCTTCACATGGAATTGTAATTATGTGATAATGCTTTGCCTTTGCAATAAGAATTGATAAAATAGGAAAAAGGAATATAACAATCAAATGTTACAACAAAAGAAATATATTCGGTGCCGGATTTGAACTCGAGTCGTCTGCCTGACAGTGGAACACCTCGCTAATTACACAACGCTGCCTCACCTAGCCCTGCTGACTGAGTACAGCTATAACTATTACGCGTTGGACTTCGATCACGATTTTCTTGGAAACCAAAGTGCACTGGAACAAATCCATTTAGCTTGGTGGCCTGGAGGAGTTCCCGCACAACATACCTGCGACTCAACAAAATTCGTTTGTACCATTCTTGGTGTTCTCCTTGTCAGTCCCAAGTGTCCTTATATTTCCCTATTTAGGCCGCAAGACACGCGTACTCACTTCTTGTAAAATACGAGCTTCTTTCACGTTTGTTACGGTCTGCTAACCTCTTCCCTGCCAGTCAAATATGGCGAACAGCTGTTCATTCAGACGGCACTTTCATTTGTTCTATTGCCAACATAGTCGAAATATATCATACCTTCTCGTTTCCTGCAGGTTAGCAAACGAGAGGTGTATCTGGCAATGACACACGCAATGCACGTAACGAGCACATTTAACTGGAAGTTAAAGTCATCTCGTTAACTAACAAGAAGATTAAGGAGAGATGGACGAACCGGCCCTTAGTATATCCATCTGCACCTCGTACATATTCTCTAGGTTTTTCATGTATGTTTAAACAGAAGTCTTATTTGTTCACATTCTCAACTGCACATTTTTTTTAAATACCAGAGACATCTCACCCTCTCTGCGTAATACTCAGATGTATGCAACTGCGTCAGAAACCCACGGCCTCACGCCAGACTCTCATATATGGTGCTGACACACGCACTACAGGATGTTGATGCATAGGTGAAGGTGACCTAGAGTGATCGAATATCTCATGTATTCAAAAGTGATCAACTAGTATTGAACAATAATCACAAGACTATGAAGTACCACTACAGTTATTCTATTTCTAGAGAACTATAACAGCAGTAGTGATAATTAACGTGACTGTTGGTAAAGAATACAGCTAGTCACAAATAACATTAAAATTAGTAATTACCATTGTAAAAGTATCATAGGATACCGTAGACTGTCCGCAGAGTAACTAGCGTTGCTCAGTTACGATTCTACCATTATCTCTTCTGTAGTAGGATTTCAGTGCACTACTGAACGTTAACTAAATCTGTTTGCCTATTTAGATCAGATTTTTTTTTTTTTTTTTTTTTTTTTTTTTTTGAAACACGGAACAGTGTCCTGTTACAATGCAGACATCTTCGGTGGAGTACGATTTGCACGTTTTCCAACCAAGTAAATGTTTCGTCAACAGCATGTTATCTGCTCCTTTACAGCACATAATATTTGTATATGTATGGCCTCTTTAAGTAATTTTTGGACAGAAAAAGTATGTTATTACCTCACCGCTAGGTAATACATAAGAAGAAATACATTTATACACTTGCACATTTCTCTGTGGGTAGCATTAAGTCTCGGTTTCGTTATCACTTTCAGGGCAAAGATGAAACGTAATACAACTCACATGCACGAATATTGCATTAGTTTCAGTCGAAGAACTTCTTTCTCATTTCTCCGTTTTCACTGATCTCTCTCGGTATTCTACATACAGTATTTTTTTACCATTCGTAGTTCATTACCGCTCACTCCCAACAATTTTTTTTTCAGAATTTAAAACATATTCCATCATTAATTTCACACGTGACATAGTCTTGCAGCAGATATGTATGTTCAATAATTAAGCAGTACTATTAAATACAGGCCACAGGTGAGATTGTGACTATATGGTGTATTGACACCTGTGGATATTTTAATCATCAGAATCCAGGCCTGCGGCCGAACTTCGCACGTAAGTGTATAGCAACATGGCCCTGTTTAATTATACTCAAATTCATCATGGCCATGGTGCTATACACTTATTATGAAGTGTTGACCCAGACCTGGATTCTAATGATAAAAATCAAAGGCCGAGTACAACATATAGTCACATCTTTTAGCAACATCGTCCTTGATAGCAGTGCTTAAATATTGGATTATTCCGTTACTTCACAGTGTTGAACGACTTTTTTTGGAATGAGAGATCCTTTGAGTATGTCTCGGTATCTCTTCCACAGCAGAAAACATCTGCTAAAAGTAGGCCACAATTACCATGTATAACATTTAGTACTGCATCATATCCAGGAACGGAGGAACTGAAGTTCCCTGAAATAATGGAAATTAAGAAACACGTGCACCAAACTTGATACTGAATGATCAAATAAAATTTCCCTACACATCACTTCTGGCCGCAGAATGTCCTCATAACCCGATCTGTAAGTTTCAGATTACCCTCCCATACTCACGTCACACATGTTTCTACCTTTGTTTCATTCTTAGTTAAAACATTTCACTATAGTTTCATAGCCTTGTTCCAAATTACTTTATATATGAATAACGTTGAAATGTTTGTAAATTTAAGGGACTTAACTGCTTTCGTTATTAGTCCATAGGCTTATAAACTACTTGACCAAACATTAACTAAAGTAATTTGCGGTAATCCACCATGTAGGCCCTAATCTAACTAGATTCATATTTATGATCGTTTTGCGAGATATTGTAACACCCCTTACCTATCGGTTATCAAAACTATTAATACGCGGTACAGAACTTAATGAAATGAACCCTGTTTAGTATTGTTTAAGAAAATCAAACAACGTTTTCGTTTCCGAAGAAATATTGTACAAAAAAGGAGACCGACACGTATGAGTGAGTTGTCTCCATGAATAAATTATCTCCAAAGATAAACAGTTCCTCGTACTGTGCTCTCTGTTAATTTAATGAGCTGAATATATAAACAATTGAAGGCGAATTCATTTGAATTCTGTTGTATAAAGAGCACACACAAACAACAAAAACTTTGAAGACAAAATTAATTTTGGTTATATATGGCCGCCAGCACAATTGGGAGCACAGTCTGTATGATATGTAATTAATGACAACAGGAATTAACTAATAATAACTATACCTACTGTGGCAAAACAAGTTTACACACACGTCTGCAAACGCGTAACACTCTCTACCAAAAAATGTTCAAATGTATTTAGTGGCTTTAAATAAGAAACAAGTGAAATCAGAAATACTTTCGAAAATAAACTTGCTCGGTGGGAAAATTGTGATTAATCGGAGGTGAGTATATTACACAACTGTTTACGACACCTACTCACCTGCACAGTATGGTTTACAATTCAGCAGAAAAAGTTTGAAATAATTTTTATTACTTGCACATCAATTGACAATGAAATTACTAATGAATCTTGCCACATAAACACCCCGTGCTACGAACCAACCAAGACAATATAAACACAGTACAGAAAACAACATTAAAAAATTTTACAGTAAAATTCAATCATTTTATAAAATTTTCGTTCGTGCTATCTTGCATCAACAAGAAAATTATTTTTTTAAACTTTGATTAGCTGAAATAGTTTCTCAGTCATTGCAAATGAAATTAATGGACTAAAGTAAATATTAAAGCAAACTGTTTATAGAGGAATGGACGACCATGGCTGCGGTTTCCCTTGACGTTGCATCACAGACAGAGGCGCCTGCGATGGTGTACGCAACGACGAACCTGGGTGCACGAATGGCTAAACGTCGGTTTTCCGGATGAATCCAGGTTCTGTTTACAGCATCATGATGGTCTCATCCGTGTTTGGCGACATTGCGGTCACGAAGATTGGAAGCGTGTATTCGTCATCGCCATACTGGCGTATCACCCAGCGTGATGGTATGGGGGTGCCATTGGTTACACGTCTCTGTCACCTCTTGTCCACATCGACGGCACTTTGAACAGTGACCGTTACATTTCAGATGTGTTACCACTGGTGGCTCTACCCTTCATTCGATCCCTGCGAAACCATACATTTCAGCACGATAATGCATGACAGCTGTATGGGCCTTTCTGGATACGGAAAATGTTCGACTGCTGCACTGGCCAGCACTTTCTCTAGATCTCCCACCGATTGGAAACGTCTGGTCAATGGTGGCTCGTCACAATACGCCAGTCACTACTCTTGATGAACTATGGTATCATTTGAAGATACATGGTCCAAGCTCTGTTTCACTGTATACCCAGGCGTAACAAGACCGTCATTATGGCCAGAGGTGGTTGTTCTGGGTACTGATGTCTCAGGATCTGTGCACCCAAATTGCGTGAAAATGTAATCACATGTCAGTTCTAGTGTAGTATATTTGTCCAACGAATACCCATTTATCATCAGCATTTCTTCTTCGTGTAGCAATTGTAATGGCCAGTAGTGTAGTTATAAAATGCAGAATGGCAATGGATAGAAAAGGGTTTATGAAAAACAGAACTTTGTTAACATCTAATATTTATTTAAGATTAAGGAATTCTCTTCTGAAGTCAATTGTGCGGAGTGATGCCTTGTACTGAAGTGAAAGATGGACGATAAATAGTTCAGATAGGTTGATGATAGAAGCTTTTGAAATATGGCGCTCCAGAAGAATACTGAAGATTAGTAGGATAGATGGCCTAACTAATGAGGAGGAACAAAACAGAATTGGGAAAAAAAGGAATTCCCGGCGTACTTTGACTAAATCAAGGGAGAGATTGGTAGGACATTTCTTAGACGTAAAAGACATTTATCATTGTAGAGAACTGTGTGGGATAAATTTCGTAGAGGGAGACTGAGAGAACACTGCATTAAGCAGATTAAAATGAATGTGTGTTACATTCCTTACGAGAAGATGAAGAGGCTTCTCAGGATCTAGGAGGTGGAGAGCTGCATTAAGCCAGTCTCCGGAATGAACATCACAACAAAAATAAATTAAATGTCGAAATAGACACTTAACTTTAAACCTTGAGCGCCACGTTGCTGATCGCGAGGCCTCCCACGTCGGAGGTTCGATTCCTCCATCGGGCATGGATGTATGTGTCTTTCTGAGGTTACTTTACCATAGTATAGGTAGTTTGTAAGCTAAGCACTAATAACCAAGCAGTTGAGTTCGATAGATTTAAAACATTTGAACATTTGATTTTAAACCTTGACAAGTAAATTAATGCCAATATACTGATTCTAATTACTATTTACAACAGTACTCTGTTATGTCTTCACTGGTCAGGATATGACTCTGTACAGGTAACAATGATTCGGGACAATGAACAGACAATATTACTTTTAAAATGCACTAATATTATGTGAGAATTTCAAGTCAGAAAAAGTGCATTACAAAACGCTTAATCTTTTACGTGGACAAATTATTCGACCGCTTACAATTCGTCGTCGATATTGTTGAGAAGTGGGCTTGCTGTCGCTAACAGTCCTGCAGATGAAGTTGCAGTCACACTCCCATGATCAATGAGAGATTACGAGGCACAATACTAATGATTAGATTAGATTAGATTAGTAATTTGTTCCGTAGATCCATATTGAGGGGATCCTCGTGGATGTGGAACATATCAAGAAACAAAATTTACAAGTTGAATAACAGATAATACTAATAATATAAATACAAATACATACACTTATAATATAAATACAGATACATAATGTTTAAAGGCTTTTTTTGTATAATATAATAATACTAATATAGTATGAGTGCATGCATCATTTGGTACAATTTAGAAATTCACTAATGGAGTAGAAGGAGTTGGCCACTAGAAAGTCTTTTAGGTTCCTCTTAAACTGATCTTTATTTGTACCTAAATTTTTTATACTTGATGGTAAATTATTGAAAATGTGTGTTCCTGAGTAGTGGACCCCTTTTTGAACTAAAGTAAGTGCTTTTAAATCCTTGTGTAGATCATTTTTATTTATAGTATTGTATGTATGAACTGAGCTGTTTGTTGGGAAAGGGGATATATTATTTATGACAAATTTCACTAAGGAATAAATATACTGAGAGGCAGTAGTTAATATACCCAGTTCTTTGAAGAGGCTTCTACAAGACGTCCGTGAATTTACTCCACAAATAATACGTATTACACGTTTTTGGACTCTGAAGACTTTTGACTGACTTGAAGAGTTACCCCAAAATATTATACCATATGACATTAAGGAATGAAAGTAAGCAAAGTATGCAAGCTTTGTTATTTTTATGTCTCCTGTGTCTGATAACACTCGTATTGAAAATACAGATTTGTTGAGTCGTTTCTGCAGTTCTGTGGTGTGCTCCTCCCAACTAAATTTATTATCAAGCTGTAATCCCAGGAATTTAATACTGTCAACCTCTTCTATCTGCTCTTCTTCATACTTAATGCATATGCTGTCAGGAAATTTCTTACATGTTCTGCACTGCATGTAGTGCGTCTTTTCAAAGTTTAATGACAATGAGTTGGCTTTAAACCATTTATTAATGTTCATGAAAATATCATTAGCAGACTTTTCTATTACTATACTTGACGTACTCTTTATTGCAATACTTGTATCATCTGCAAACAAAACGAACTCTGCTTCTGGTAGTGTAACTGATGAGAGATCATTAATGTACACAAGAAAAAGCAATGGCCGTAAGATAGATCCTTGTGGGACACCACATGTAATTTCTTCCCAATCCGATGATGTCTGTTGGCCTAATTCACTAGTCACTTGCACTGACACCCTTTATTTCCTGTTATTGAGGTACGACTTGAACCATTTTGCAGCATTTCCCGTGACCCCATAGAATTCTAATTTACTTAAAAGGATGTTATGGTTCACACAATCAAATACCTTTGACAAATCACAGAAAATACCTGCTGCTTGCAATTTATTATCTAATGAATTAAGTACATTCCCACTGAAAGTGTAAATAGCCTTCTCGATATCGGAACCTTTCAGAAATCCAAACTGTGTTCTAGACAATATTCCATTTGCGGTTAAGTGGTTGAGAAGCTGCTTGTACAATACCTTTTAATGCAATTGAGAACTGAAACATCTGCTCTCGCCGAGGTGATACGGAATACCACTCAATCCAGATAACAAAATTGCAGCGCTGTATTGATACCAATGGCCATCTTTTCGAACACCGTCTGTCAATCGCCGTTCATGCCACCGGTTTTACCTTCGTTGATCGTCTCGATAGCCGCTGACAGAAAATAAGTACCAGACTATATCACCACATTAATAAAACAAATATGACCTTCGTAGCCGGCCGTGGTGGCCGAGGGGACATAGGCGCTCCAGTCACGGTCTATACGGCCACTACGGTCGGGGGTTCGAATCCCCTCTCGGGCATGGATATTTGTGCCGTCCTAGTTCGTAAGTAGTTCACAAGTAGTTTGTAAGTTTACGGACTGATGACCCCGTAGTTAAGTCAATTTTTGTCCCACAGTCTTCTCAGCTTCGATCATACTTTCGAAGCTATTCTTGGTTAGTTAGTTAGGGACTCACCCTGCATAATGTTTTACGTCTTCAAAATGATAAAATGACGTCGCAGCCTTTCGGCCAGATACATGTAACTTAAAAATAGCAATATGTGCGTGATTCAAAAATAATATTACGTGTTTTAATATAGATTAGATTAGATTAGATTAGATTAGATTAGATTAATACTTGTTCCTTAGATCATGTATACGACATTTCGTAATGATGTGGAACGTGTCAGTTTAGTAAATTTTGTCTATACTTGACAATCTATATTTTAAGAATTTTTTTGTAAATTTTTTTTTATTTTTTTTATTTTTTTGTTATTTTTTTATATATATATATATTTTATGTTTTGTCTAAAAATTCATCTACATTGTAGAAGGAGTTGCCATTCAGAAATTCCTTTAATTTCTTTTTAAATACTAGTTGGCTATCTGTCAGACTTTTGATGCTACTTGGTAAGTGACCAAAGACTTTTGTGGCAGCATAATTCACCCCTTTTTGAGCCAAAGTTAGATTTAACCTTGAATAGTGAATATCATCCTTTCTCCTAGTGTCTTAGCTATGCACACTGCTATTACTTTTGAATTGAGTCGGATTGTTAATAACAAATTTCATGAGTGAATATATATATTGAGAAGCTACAGTGAGTATCCCTAGATCCCTAAATAAATGTCTGCAGGATGCTCTTGGGTGGGCTCCAGCAATTATTCTGATTACACGCTTTTGTGCAATGAATACTTTTTTACTCAATGTTGAATTGCCCCAGAATATGATCCCATACGAAAGCAGTGAATCAAAATAGGCGTAGTAAGCTAATTTACTGAGATTTATATCACCAAATTTTGCAATGACTCTGATAGCATAAGTAGCTGAACTCAGACGTTTCAGGAGATCTTCAATATGTTTCTTCCAATTCAGTCCCTCGTCAATGCAAACACCTAAAAATTTTGAATATTCTACCTTAGCTACAGATTTATGTTCAAAGTCTAAATTTATTAATGGTGTCATGCCATTTACTGTATGAAACTGTATATACTGGGTTTTATCAAAGTTTAATGAGAGTCCATTTGTAGAGAACCACTTAATGACTTTCTGGAAGATATCATTTACAATTTCATCAGTTAATTCCTGTTTGTCAGGTGTGATAGCTATACTTGTATCATCAGCAAAAACTACTAGCTTAGCATCTTCATGTATGTAGAATGGCAAGTCATTAATATATATTAAGAACAGCAAAGGACCCAAGACCGAACCTTGTGGGACCCCATTTTTAATAACTCCCCAGTTAGAAGAATTAATTGTCTCATCTACATCATGTGAACTGCTTATTTCAACTTTTATAGGTTAGTATAAGTAGTTTGTAAGACTAGGGACTGATGACCAATGTAGTTTGGTCCAATAGAATTCCAAACCATTCCGATACAGAGTGTTCTGCGTTCGACTGAGGATATTAAAGGTACCAAGAGGACCACTATATGGACAATTGGTTTTCATGATATGAATTAGCTATATGGGCAGCTAAAATAAATTTTACCATAGTAGGAACAATGCAAAAGTGTAAGACAGATGTTCTCCCAACAGTTACTTTGACAGAATATGTTTAATTAATCAACTACAATCATATCATTTATCCCCAAAGGGAACAGTCAATTACTGATAGCGAAACAGGTAAGGTCAAATTATATTATTTTACAATAGAACTAAGGACGGAGCAGATACATTTGACCGACCGTGCAATTCCAAAACAGTTCAAAGGAGGACAAAAACATGGCCTCTTAGAGTATATTATGGGCTGCAGATTTCTGCTAAGGTAAATTATTTTGTAATATACTGTATGAACAACCCATCAGTTTGTAGAATAAAAAGATGTGGGTTTTTGAATAGTTTTGCTTTTTTTTGTTTTGAGGATTACATAAAAATGCGGCTGTCTAAAGTGATTCATATTTAGAACCTTTGGCTCTGAGAAGTCCATCCGCGTAAATGACGTGAAATTGGAAGGCCCGGATGATGTTTACTGCCGTGGCGGTTTAACCGTGCGTACTGGGGCGCCGTGCTGCGGTGCGCGCGGCCGTTCGCCGTCGGGAGTTATAGTCCCCCCCCCCTCCTCGGGCATGGGAGTTTGTATTGTCCATATGTCAGTGTGACATTAGATTAAGTAGTTTGTAAGCTATGGACTAAGTAGTTGAGTCCGAAAGATTTACAAACATATGAAATTTTTTGAGGAGAACAAGGAAAGATGTAATCACAGAGCCGGCCGCAGTGCCAGAGTGGTCTGTGGCGCGCCAGTCACGGTCTGCACGGCCGCTACGGTCGGAGGCTCGAATTCCCCCCTCGGGCATGGATATTTGTGCCGTCCTTCGTTGTAGGTAGTTCATAAGTAGTTTGTAAGTTTAGGGACTGATAACCCCGTAGTTAAGTCCCTTAAGCTTAACAAACATTTGAACATTTTTTTTTTAGTAAAAGGTAGTTCATAAGTATTTTGTAAGTTTAGGGACTGATGTCCCCACAGTTAAGTCCCTTAAGCTTAGGAAACAATTTTTTGTAATCACAGATTGTGGGAAGAACACCGAACGGGAGTATGCAGCAAAAGCAATGATGACACAGCTTAGACTATCACCACAATGTTTGGTGAACATTGATTTGTTTTGTGTCAGTTCAATTTAAAAGTTTGTAGTTGTATTCATCAGAATAGTTTTGATTTGAGAAAAGGAGGGGTCAAAAGTGTGGGTTCAGTTTAATGTGATTTGTAACAAAGGTATTATAGGCGTAATAAAAACTTTACCTTTGTTTAAGTTCATAGATTATAGAGAGAAAATGTCTATGGATTTCTTCATCTGTGAAAATGAAATCACCTCCAACTTATATGATTAAAGAATTTATTAAATTTAATACAGTTTTAAATGGGTTGCCAGTGGCCCCAAATTGCGTTTCTTGTTATGAAAGTCTCACAGCGTGCTTCTAGAGTTAAGACGACTTTCAGACATCAATGAAATAACCTACTCTTCAAGGACTGATAACCGTCGCTGTTTACTCCCTTCCAAAAACCAACCAACTACTCTTCAAGTTCGTTCGTTGATAACAATAATTTCATCATTTTGATAATGTACAATTTTACTCATTTATCTCGAATTTATTGAAAATGAATCATACATTCTACCAAGAAGTGACGGAACAGTCATTTAAAGACGCAGTCCCAAGGTTCGCTCTGCCGGTTCTGCTATGAACGGATCAACATTTCATTTCTGAAATGCGCCGATACAAATTCACAACGAGTTTCGCGTCGTTTCAAAGGAGAGATTTCTTAAAGAGAACATTTCAGAAACCCCCGTGCTGCGCGGAGGAGATCTCGGCATTTCTCTTTTGCATAAAGCAAGTTTCCCGATAAAGGTATCCTGATATTGCCTCGGGCGGAATCCCGTGCGGCGTATACATTGCGAGCAGGCCTCTGAGCCCTCCAGCCCAGCAATCAGATGCCCATCTTAAGGGTTAGGGCGCTGTAGCGTGAAAGCATTTCAGGGCACATAACGCGATGCGCGCGCACACACAGCAGCGCCCGGGCTCCGGAACGGCCAAAGTTTGTCTAGCTTCCCGCCACCGCCAGCAGCACCGCCCGAGTTTAATTAACGAGGCCACTAAACTGAAAAAACGGTCACTTAGTGCGCGAACTAAGCCAAGAATCCGATCGATAGTGCAGTGTAGTAAGCAGAAATGACGATGCCACTTGAGGAAGGATTGTGAGCGATCTAAACGAAGTTAGAAGCACACCTTACGCTACCCAGTAATAATTCAAACTGGAAATCAGGACGAATATTTTTATTAGATAGGAAATATTCCTGATGTTCTGCAAAAATTATTTATTTAGTTACTGACCGACTTTCGTCTTTTTAGGACATCACCAGGTAAGTGCTTAACAGAACATGATAATGTTTTCAAAACTGAATATTTCCTGATGTTATACAAAAATTATTTATCAAGTTACTAACCGCGTTTTGTCTGTTTAGGCCATCACCACGCAATTTTGCATAACAACAGAAATTTTTCCATTTTTATAATATTATCATGTTCTGTGCAGCACCGACGGAAAATTCAATGAATGACTTTCTTTCTTCTGAAATAAACAGAATTTTGTAGTTTCCTTTGCCATTCCGTCCAGGACTCAGTGGTTTATAAGAACTATAATTCAAAATAATATTACATTTTCAGGCACCATTTAGCCAATGTTTCCAATCGTCTTCCAATTTAGGTCGGTTACATAGAGCTATATCTGAATTTTGCTACCAATCTATTGCTATCCCTACACGACACTGTGTCAGCTGTAGGTACATCTCCGTTGTTAAATTACGGTTTTCTTAAACGTCATCTGTCATAACATCGCTAAATTTTAATTTGCTCTCTGGTTTAAATTCAGTTCTCATCATCGGATCTGTAGGCTAAATTAGCAACATTCCATAGGCACGGTGGCTATCAAATATATTCTATGTTTCGCGAGGAGACTCTATATGCCGATATTTGGTCGATCAGTGCTGCTCATTTCACTTGACGGCAACTGGGCGGCTTGCGTACCGATTACGATAAAAATGATGCTGACAACTTACAACACTCAGTAGCATGTCATAACTCGAACCCGAACACCTGCATGGCTGTCATAATTATAGCGTACATATTTTTTTGTGCTTGTTAGGATATCTTTTTGGTCTCTACAACTGTAAATATCACGTAATGTTGTGTCAAATTATAATGAAAAGTAACGAGGACCATGAGCATATTAAAACACGTGTAACACAGATCCAATGTGCCAACCGCAATGTATGATATCTACCACATTTCTTCACATAACACATTGGCGATTGAGTAGTACGGTAGTTCCATAAATCTTCCTCTACACAACTTTTAACCATTCAGTACACAATAACTAATTCGGTGTGACACTATGAAAGTACTTTGGAAGATTAAATTTGTGCCGGTACCGGGACTCAAACCTAGGACCTATCCCTTTCGCGGGCGAGCGCTCTACCACTGAGCTATCCGGACACGACTCACGACCTCTCCTCACACTTCAGTTCTGCCTGAAGTTGTGAGGACGGACCGTGTGTCGTGTCGAGATGGCTCAGTGGTTAAGCGATTGCCTGCGAAAGCAAAGATCCCAGGTTCGAGTCCCGGTGCCGGCACACAATTTTAATCTGACAGGAGGTTTCGTATCACGCACACTCGGCTGAAGAGTGAAAGATTCATTCTAGAAACATCCTTTAGGCTGTGGCTTAGCCATGTTTCCACCATATCCTTCCAGGAGTGCTAATCTTGCAAGGTTCGTGGGAGAACTTCTGTGAAGTTTGGAAACTAGAAGGCGAGATACTGGCACAATTGAAGTAGTGGGGGCGGACCGTGAGTCGTGTCGGGATAGCTCAGTAGTAGTGCGCTTGCCCGCGAAAAGCAAAGGTACCAGGTTAGGGTCCCCGTTCCGGCACACAATTTTAATCTGCCAGGAAGTTTCATATCATGGCACACTCCGCTGCAGAGTGAAACATTCATTCTGGAAACCTGTAGCGCTTGTCCACTGTAATGTTCTTATTGAACCTGGAATGACCCTCAAACGCAGAACATATTGTGTTAGAATGAGTAGTTCTCAGCCCCTTTGCTCTTCGACAACAAATGATATGCATATACACGCAATGTTACTTTGCAATCATACATCATTACTATTTTTATGCCATATTTATCTGTCTGAAAGTGTGCGACGTTAGTTTATCTTTTTGACGACGCAAAATGTTATACAGGGAGCGTCCCTAACATCAGCAATCCATAGCATGACAATGGCGTTGATTGCATCGCAATATTCCAATTACATCCCGAGATATTGCGACGCGAAGTTGACGCTTGAAAAACCCGAAATACGCTGCTAACGCACGTCCTGAGACGCAGGCGAGAACTCCATGCTGCTCAGGACGTGCGCTAGCCGCGCGTTTCGCGTATTTCAACTTCGCGTCGCAATATCTCAGGATGTAATTGGAATATTGCGATGCAATCAACGCCCTTGCATAAGTGATTTGTCATTCTATGGATTGCTGCAGAAAAAATATAGAGTGTCCATTTAAAAAAAAAAACATAAGTTTGTGTCAAAAACACATTTGCTTTCGTTTTAGAATGATTCCAAATATGTACATTCATGGGCCCCAGCCGTACATTCATACCGGTGAAAGTCGTTTTCCAATAGCTGTTATTATACCAGAGATATTTTGGGTGGACAAGATATATATATATATATATAATTTTTTGCAATATAGCGTCGCTTCACAGACACGAACCTCAACTTTTTTTTTATTTAATGGTATGCTATAGTTTGGTACTATTTTCTGATACCGCATATCGAGACAAATCCAATGATGTGTACCAGTAAGGTCTTTGAAGGTCGACGAAGGTAAAGAAAGGTGGCATGAACGTTCATGAAGGTGTTAGAAGTGATGGCCCTTAGTGTAATATAATTCTTTTGCTATATAGCGTCGCTTCACAGACACAAACCTCAACTTTGTTTTATTTAATGGTATGCAATAGTTTGGTACTATTTTCTGATACCGCAAATCGAAACAAATTAAATGATGTGTACCAGTAAGGTCTTTGAAGGTCGACGAAGGTAAAGAAAGGTAGCATAAACGTTCATGAAGGTGTTAGAAGTGATGGCCCTTAGTGTAATATAATTCTTTTGCTATATAGCGTCGCTTCACAGACACAAACCTCAACTTTGTTTTATTTAATGGTATGCAATAGTTTGGTACTATTTTCTGATACCGCAAATCGAGACAAATTAAATGATGTGTACCAGTAAGGTTTTTGAAGGTCGATGAAGGTTAAAAAAGGTGCCATGAACGTTCATGAAGGTGTTCGAAGTTCGTCGCTTCACAGACACGAACCTCAAGTTTGTTTTATTTAAGGGTATGCTATAGTTTGGTACTATTTTCTGATACCGCATATCGAGACAAATCCAATGATGTGTACCAGTAAGGTCTTTGAAGGTCGACGAAGGTAAAGAAAGGTGGCATAAACGTTCATGAAGGTGTTAGAAGTGATGGCCCTTAGTGTAATATAATTCTTTTGCTATATAGCGTCGCTTCACAGACACAAACCTCAACTTTGTTTTATTTAATGGTATGCAATAGTTTGGTACTATTTTCTGATACCGCAAATCGAGACAAATTAAATTATGTGTACCAGTAAGGTTTTTGAAGGTCGATGAAGGTTAAAAAAGGTGCCATGAACGTTCATGAAGGTGTTCGAAGTTCGTCGCTTCACAGACACGAACCTCAAGTTTGTTTTATTTAAGGGTATGCTATAGTTTGGTACTATTTTCTGATGCCGCATATCGAGACAAATCCAATGATGTGTACCAGTAAGGTCTTTGAAGGTCGACGAAGGTAAAGAAAGGTGGCATGAACGTCCATGAAGGTGTTCGAAGTGATGGCCCTTAGTGTAAACTCAGGGCTGGAATTTTCATAAAATATTTCAAACTGTGACAAAAAATTACGAACATATAGTTTTCGATGATAATATTTGTTAGGAGGCAACATAACCAGCTGCAAGTGCTCAGAAAACGCATGAGGTGTGTATTGTTCCACGTTATAATGGTGGTCTCGTGGGAATGCCTGTGCCGTTTGAGTCGCCATCTCAGATTTGCGTGGCCGCTCCCACCCGCTTATGTTAGAGCCCGCCCTCGGGCACTGGTGTGTATGTTGTTTATCCGAGTTAGTTTCTGAAATTTGTACGTCTAGAGGCCGGTGATCCAATCAGTTTCGTCCCTTAGATTTGCAAACATCTGAACATTTAGTAATTAATTCTTTTAAAGGATTGAAACTTTCTTGCAGTAAGACATTCTGGCAGTAATTAAAATCGGCATCCCTTATCTGGAGTGTTCATTCCTGTAGTGAAGTGCTTCGTTATTCTACAATCTCAAAAGTAAGCAATATCTGTAAGAGATAACACGACGTTATCTGAAGAAGATACCAGACAGTAAGGTACTTTAGCCCCTCCAAACACAAACAGTGCGTGTACGGTCTGTCTAGTACTAAACAAAGAAAAAAAACCGCCAAAGCACGTACAAATGTAATGGGAGTATCCTACAGTGATAGCAAAGGCCCACTGTTCGTTCCATGATTCCACACAACCCATATGTTGATGGATTCTGTTGTTAAACCCGGAAAAGAACATCCGCATCTAAACGAAAACCAGAGTGACAAAAATATCTGTCGTCATCGCTAAACAACTATTTAAGGATTAATATTGAACAATGCTTGTCTAAAGCAGCAAACCACAACACTTTAATTTACTGTGAACAAGTAGCCCCACAAGTTTACTTTAAACAAATTAACTTGATCCAGATTTCAACGTCATCTAAGGGTGTCTTCATAAAAAGTTTAAATTAGGAGAGTCTGACAGTCTAACTTGGATGCCGCTCTAGAATCCAAGCACAGCGGAAGCCAATAGTGACGAGTTACATTACTTTAAATTTCTTTAAACCCGCTAGTATTAGCCTTGGCCGTGGCGGAGCGGCCGAGGGCATCGAGGCGCTATGCTACGATGCGCGAGGCCGTTATCCTTCGGGGGTTCGAATTCCCCTTCGGGCATGGATGTTTGTTCTGTCTTTAGCATAAGTTAGTTCATAAGTAGTCTGTAAGTTTATGCACTCATGACCCTGTAGTTAAGTCCCATAAGCCTTACAAACATTTGGATACACTAACCTTGAAAATATTTTTATGAACTAAATTAGTGTTATTTATACGACATGAGCATAACATGCTCTAAGTTTTTACGTCTAATGTTACAATTTTATACATATGATTAACCCTACAAGCACCAAGCCCAAGCAAATATTACCAGTACATTTTTGTTTTGATAAAAATTAGTAATAAAAGTCCTTTGTTTATGCTCCTTTTTTTCTATTTGTCTCTCACCTTATAAAGTACTACGCCGTACATATCAATGGTTACAATTTTAATAACTGCAAATAAAATATAGAAATTTTATGCCCAAGGGCACATTTTCCCCTGGGTTGGTACTCCATTTGATCATAATTCTTAGGGTCTTGCCTACACTCACCAAACATGGGGAAAAATGTTATTGTAAAATCAGGTCCATCACTTCTAATTTCAGTATATCCCAGCTATCTACAAAACCTAATAGTCCTAATAAATTCTGAATTTGTTATAAATAATAGTATATAAACAATATTTCACAAGACTTCGGAAGTAACTCTTCCAGTCCTATATCTCCAGGTATTTACAGACGGCAATACTACAATGAGGATAACGCAATGTACATATGTTTGACAGACAACATCTCATGGCAAAGACAAAAAATAAATAAATAAAAGAAATTCATTTTACAGGATTCACAGCTTATTATAATACGGGCAAATTTGCTCTTGCTTGGTGCTCCGTGTAACCTAAAACACCTTGGTGCTGCTAGGGTTAAGACACTCCTAGATGGTGTTGAAATATGGATACAGTGTTATTTCGAAGCAAACTCTGGGGCTGCGTGTTGTACACAAAAATATTGAAAGGTTACAAATGACGCATCTGGGCAGCGCAGCGGTTTACTGGCAACGACTGATGGATGAAACACGATGCACAATGTAGAAATCTAAACAGCTTGCGTTAGGCCAATGGCTGGTGACCGTTCCTACCCATCGTTTGCATTGGGCTTAGTGAATTGTGTAAC
This sequence comes from Locusta migratoria, assembly GCA_026315105.1. Taxonomy (NCBI): domain Eukaryota; kingdom Metazoa; phylum Arthropoda; class Insecta; order Orthoptera; family Acrididae; genus Locusta; species Locusta migratoria. The sequence continues at coordinate 41,388,200 of CM048748.1, forward strand.
GAGGTACATCTACATGGGTTGGATAACACACTAATCATCATTGTGTACTGGGTACAATCGGCTAACCGCTAGTTGTTGTTGTTGTGGTCTTCAGTCCGGAGACTGGTTTGATGCAGCTCTCCACAATACCCTATCCTGAGCAAGCCTCTTCATCTCCACATAAGAACGGCAACCTACATCTGTCTGAATCTGCTTACTGTATCCATCTCTTGGTCTTCCTCTGCGATTTTTTACCCACGCACTTCCCTCCAACGCTAAATTCACAATTCCTTGATGTCTAAGAATGTGCCCTACCAATCTATCCCTTCTTATAGTCAAGGTATGCCAGAAATTTCTTTTCTCCCCAATTCTGTTCAGCACCTCCTCATTAGTTACGCGATCCACCCACCTAATCTTCAGCATTCTTCTGTAACACCATATTTCAAAAGCCTCAATCCTCTTCCTGTCCGCACTGTTTATCGTCCATGTCTCACTCCCATACAAGGCAACACTCCATACAAATGCTTTCAGAAAGGACTTCCTTAGGCTTAAATCAATATTCGATGTTAACAAATTTCTCTTTTTCAAGAACGCTTTTCTACCCATTGCTATTCTGCATTTTATATCCTCTGTACTGCGACAATCATTTGTTATTTTATTGCCCAAGTAACAAAACTCATCTACCTCCTTTATTGCTTCGTTTCCCAATCTAATTCCTTCAGCATCACCTGATTTCCTTACACTGCACTCCATTACCCTAGTTTTGCTCTTGTTAATGTTCATCTTATATGCACCTTTCAGCACACTGTCCATTCCCTTCAACTGCTCTTCCAGGTCTTTTGCTGTCTCTGAGATTATTACAATGTCGTCGGCAAAACGCAATGTTTTTAATTCTTCACCCTGAACTTTAATTCCTTCTCCAAAGTTCTCCTTGCTTTCCTTTATAGCTTGCTCAATGTACAAATTGAATAGCATTGGAGAAATGCTACAACCCTGTCTTACTCCCTTTCCAACCTCTGCATCCCTTTCATGCCCTTCAACTCTGATAACCGCTGTCTGGTTTTTGTACAAGTTGTAAATAACCTTACGCTCCCTATATTTTACTCCTGCTTGCTTCAGAACTTGAAAGAGTTTATTCCAATCAACATTGTCAAAAGCCTTCTCCAAATCTATAAAAGCTAGAAATGTAGGTTTGCCTTTTCTTAATCTATCATCTAGGATAAGCCGTAAAGGGAGTATTGCCTCCCGTGTTCCTACATTTCTCCTGAATCCAAACTGATCTTCCCCGAGGTCGGATTCTACCAGCTTTTCCATCCTTCTGTATATAATTCGTGTTAATATTTTGCAACCATGACTTATTAGACTGATGGTTCTGTAGTTTTCACACCTGTCTGCACCTGCTTTCTTTGGAATGGGGATTATAACATTTTTCTTAAAGTCTGAGGGTACTTCTCCTGTCTCATACATCTTACGCACCAGGTGAAACAGGTTTGTCATGACTGGTTCTCCCAGAGACTTCAGTAGCTCTGAGGGAATGTCATCTACTCCAGGGGCCTTGTTTTGACTTAGATCTTTCAGGGCTCTGTCAAATTCTTCTCTCAGTACAGTATCTCCTATTTCATCTTCATCTACATCCTCTTCCCTTCCTACAATATTGTCTCGAAGTTCATTTCCTTTGTAGAGCCTCTCTATATACTCTTTCCACCTTTCAGCTTTCCCTTCTTTGCTGAGAACTGGTTTTCCATCAGTGTCCTTGATATTCATAGAGCTGTTTGTCTTATCTCCAAATGTTTCTTTTATTTTCCTGTAGGCTGTATCTATTTTTCCCCTATTTATACATACTTCTACATCCTTGCATTTGCCTTCTAGCCACTCATGCTTAGCCATTTTGCACTTCGTGTCAATCTCATTTCTTAGTCGTCTGTACTCCATTTTGCCTGTTTCATTTACTGCATTTTTATATTTTCTCCTTTCATCGATTAAATTTAGTATCTCCTGTGATATCCAAGGATTTTTTGTAGGTCTTGCCTTCCTACCTATTTTGTCCTCTGCTACCTTCACTATTTCATCTCTCAATTTTACCCATTCCTCCTCTACTGTTTTATTTTCCCCTGTTGCTGTCAATTGTTGCCTAAAGCTCCCTCTGAAATTCTTAAGAACCTCAGGTTCCTTCAATTTATCCAGTTCCCATCTCCTTATTTTCCTACCTTTTTGAAGTTTCTTTAGTTTCAGCCTACCAACGACTAAACTTACTGAAACGTCCATCCAAAGTCACAACCTGAACATAGTGGGAAACCTTTGTGATTGTCTATACCGTCAGCTTCGCTCGAGGCACCAACAACATGATCTCCTATAACGCTGCCTCTTGGGGATGAATGGGCCAGTATTCAGAATCACTTTTTGTTATTAGACAGAGCTATGAGGGACGCTGTAGGAATACAAATATCACAGCTGTTGATGATGCTGTTCATTCATTGACGTGATTAGAAATAATTATCATTAAAATCTAAGCCTGAGATAAAGTTGCATACTACTCATGAACTTCATGACGACATACAATTTCTATGAGACTTTTCCCCAGGCTTCGATTCTGATGCTGATTATTTCGAAACGTATCAATAAATGAACACCCGCATTACCGACGGTGGCTTTTATATTCCTACAGCGTCCATAAACTGACTGTCTAATAACAAAACCAGATAAATGGGCGCATATCTCGATCAGCGATTTCGTGTCACATCTGGAATTGATAACAACTACCAAAATTATTCCCGACATAGTTCCAGTTGTCACACTCGAAAATTCTGGATGTATGTCATATTGTTTTCCTCAGATGACTGTGTGCTTTTTATCCTAACGTCTACAATGCAAGCACGAGATCTAAAATATAAACTATAATCTACCATTTGAAACCCTATTGTAAAAATTAAATGATTAAGTTTCATGTTATCTTGAAATGTGGTCATCCGTAACCAAATGTAGTCATTGTGAAAAGTAGGTCTGCTCTGACAGCAATACGCTTTCATTAAAAAGGCGCTACTGATTTCCAGAATGAAACTTTCACTCTGCAGCGGACTGTACGCTGATACGAAACTTTCTGGCAAATTAAAATTGTGTGCCGGAACCGGGACTCGAACTTGGGATGTTTGCCTTTCGCGGGCAAGCGCTCATCCACTGAGCTATCCCGACACTACTCACGGTCCGTCCTCACAATTCCAGGCAGAATTGAAGTTGTGAGGACGGACCGTGAGTCGTGTACGGATAGCTCAGTCGTAGACCGCTTGTCCGCGAAAGGCAAACATACCAGGTTCGAGTCCCGGTTCGGGGACTATTTGAATCTGCTACGAAGTTTCGCTATCGGTTTCGCATCCTGCAGACGTATAATCAGGGTCTCATAAAATTAAAATAATAATAGTAATAATAATAAAAATTCCTGTGGCTTTTAACCGTTCCCCACCGTTCAAGTCAGATGATTAAAAAATGAATGCTACTATACCCGGACCGCTGAAACTTTGCACTTGACATTTACAAATAACAAATGAAAAGGAAGAAGCGCTAGGCGATAGTCGCTAGGAACGATCCAATCACAGCGCACTAGACACTTCCAATGGTCACGTGCCGTGAGATTAAAGTTGCCGCGTTGCTGGCTTTGTACAGTGCTACCATATACAAAGTTGTGTATCGTGTTTACAGCGTGTTTGTGTCTGCTTTTTTCGCTGCGATTTGTTTCATTGCCAGTGGTTAAACTTGAGTTTCCGAGTTAAAGTAATTTGATAATGTCACCGAAAAGACGTTTGTCTAGTGACGTTTTATGAGTAAATTCTCAATTTCGTGTGAATAAAAACTTCGAACTATATGCTCTGAGCAGGAAGTTCATTCTCGCTTCAAACGATCGGAAAGAAAGTGTGGTGCAATGGCTAAAAGAAAGAAATATTCCTGCAGATATGTCAATATCAAAACTTCTTTTATATACGTTCCTGAAACAATATAAGCCTATTACACCCACATTTGTAGTAGACGAAATCACAAAGGAGGAGAATGTAATAAGGCTGCCCCAGTATCACTGCCATTTCAACGCTATAGGATTGGTATGGAGTCACGGGAAGAATTTCACTAGGAACAATAATAAGTCTTTCACAATAATAGAGATGGAAAGGCTGTTGCTTGAAGCTGTTGCCAATGTGGATGCTGCATATTTAAAAAAAAAAAAAAAAAAAAAAAAAAAAAAAAAAAAAAAAAAATGGGGTCGAGCACTTTGAAAAACTGATTCGGGCAGCGCAGCGCTTCTCGCCGGGCTGCAGTGGTTGTGTTGGCACCAATGGTAATGTTGGAAACTCAGATGACCTATAAATGTTTTTTAGTGATAACTGCAATTAACACGAAGATTATTTTTTCTGAACGGACAAGGGTACATACAAGAACCTGTCAACCGTAGAGCAGGTACAGCATTAAATCTGATGCGAGTGAAACGAGCAACAATAACGTTTACTCTGTAGCTCTTGAAAAATATGAACGCATTTCTACACTTCATTGTTCATCTGTTGCCAACATAAGCACTGGAGCCCGGCGAGAAGCGTCGTAAAATTTTACCATTTTGGCAGTGACGACAACTTGGGGAGCTGGATGTAATTGCATCATTCCCGCCGTAAATTGGTGAGTGAAAAGCATTGTGATTATAAATCGTAGAGAGAGAAATTACTATCTTGAATGTTTATTTCGTTTCTGTCATGATCCAATGCTTATTTTCAATACTTCTTTGCTTCGCTATTGAAAGCGTGTGCGTTGTTGTGCTCTTGTCTATATTACTATGCCGCTAATTAATTCCTGCTTTGTGGTTGCAGCTCAAGAACGAATTATTATATGCCCTTTTATTGCTCAGTAGCTTACATTTACGAGATGCAACTGAAAACCGTTTCATCTGCTGTGTGTATAGAGACTAGTGTTGCAACGTCGCTAAGTCAGTGTAGCCAACTTAACGCGAAACGTCAAGTGCAATGTTTCAGCGGCCCGGGTATAATCTCAACGTAAAAGATAGGGCTTCCTCTGGTTCCTATCCGTTCCGGTGAAAGATAGTTAGCAACATTCAATGTTTTAATCACTTCACGTGAAGGCTGGGAGTGGCTAAAAGGCACAGAAAGTGGAGCCGTTTCAAAGAAGGTCTATTTCAGTCAAAGCGGACTTAATTTCGGTGTTTTACTTATTAGTCTTGATGCAACATTACAGTTACTACGAGAAAAACACCTGAATGTAACTGCCCCTGTATTTTTAATCAAATTACGATTGTAAATGCGAAGTCAACGTATCAATTCCCAGCGTTGGATCTCTCTTGGATGATGCCGGCCATATCGACCGGTTGGTCCACCACACGGCACTGGTCATTTGTTAAAAATGGCAGCTGTGACTAACGTTCACGGAGTTGGAGCAACAAGTGGGTTTCATAGAGGAAGGGACGAACGCATTTCGAGATCTACAGGTATATGTAGCCCTCATATGGGAAAAACTGCTTCTCTTTAAAAAGTTTGAAATGGTGGTTTAGTTAGTTCAAAAAAGGTATGATGATACGTGGACGAGGAGGCCACGTTCAGCTCTGACTTGCGTTGTTACATAAGGGGCAGATTTATTTTATTTTTCGTTGTTCCTCCTATTTTCCATAAATTGATATGATTCGTCCATTTTTTCGAGGGGATTAAAACTTTTTTCATACAACTTGTGTAAATTAATATTATGTCATAGACGAGCTTAAGCAAGAAAGATAAGAAAAAACAAAAAAAATGAAAGTTCTAATGAATTACTGCTAGACTGCAAAGACGATTTAAAATCGTCCATGAGGTGAGCAACCATTTTTAAATGTATAAAAAAAGTTTTCTTAATGCTGATTGGTTGCAAATAGGGTTAAATGATAATATTATTACTGGATTCGAACGTTGCCCATCATCAGATATACTGTGAATGAAACAAACAACACTGAGCACAAAAGGATAGCTTCATGGAAAGGAAGATGATATAAATAGTTAAGAAACAGCACAGTACACAAGAATAATAACATGAACAGAAGAATTCTGCGGTATACAAGAAAGATAAGTAAAGACATTAAAAACAATTACGTGAATTAGCACGTCAATGTGCTCACGACAAAGCGAACATTGGCGCCACCAGATGGCGTGATATACATGCTGATATAAACAATTTTATTAAAAAAAGAATAAATTAAAACAGCTCAAATGACAGAGGGAAGTTTTTAAAATCAGACTAACATATACAATATAATAGAGGGCTTAACCTTGTCATGTCATAAAATAAAAACAAAACAAGTGACAATCAAAGTTACAAATAGCCTCCAGATGGAGTGCGGTACATGGCGTTTAATACAACATTATTAAAGAGTATTAAATTAAAAAATCCTCATCTGACAAAGGTATTTTTAACAGAGTAACATATACAGCATAAAAGAGAGTTTCACCCATGTCATGTCATAAAAAAGACTACAATACAATTGACAACCAAAACTTCAAGTAGCGTATATGTTCCGCAACCAGCATCATTTCAAAGGTTCATAACATAGAACCAACAGTAAATAAAATGGGTATGACTAGAAATTACGACATGAAATCGTATAATGGTTTGCAAAATAAACTTAGATTGCCAGATTCTCATGTCGCGCGTTTCTAATAAGAACAGAAATAAGGAACAATATAAACAAAGTATCTAAGGCAATACAAAGTACATCCATGATAGTTGTTTACAATTACAATCATATATTGTGGAGAAAATCAAGGGCGGGGAGAAATGTAACGAGGCGTGGTGCAGGAAAAAGGAGTACATCAGACAGCATAAAATAAATCATTAATACGACAAATCATGAAACGTTAAGAGATTTAGGTAGATTAGATTAATCGTCCTGGTCCTAGGAAATACAAGAACGTAAGGGGAATGGTACAAAGCATGGTAAAAGCAAAAATTTAACACGTATGACACGAGGAACAGCGTCCAGGTTCAAAAGTAAAAACCCGCGCTGCGCTCAGGCCAACAGAACTAGGGCACGCACATTAGAAAATAATGTAGTGGGGTAAAAAATAAAGGCGTGGCGACACAAATAAAAAAAGAAAAAATGTTACAGGAATGTATAAATAACGCAATAAGGATCAAGAGGTTGAGTGATAAGGAACAAAGGAACCTGCGGTCAAAGGCTAAAATTAAATTGTTAAAAATGCCTACTACTTGCACCCTGCTCGTTAATCACGCTCTCAGGCTTTGATTTGTAATGCACATATATTTCTAGATCTTCCAAAATGTCAAGGTTCCTCCCCTTCGGTTCAATGTGAAGAATTTTTAGCTATTGGTCCATAGGAGGCAAAATTTGACAGCCTACCGCCCTATTGTTGCTTCCGCACGTGTGATATCTAAATCTGCTTGTAAAATCCCTCCCCGTCTGCCCCACACAAACCCTATCACTGGACCCACAACCAATCTTATAAATTCCTGATGTTTTTAATTTGATAGACTTTCTCTGTTTTCTTCAACTGTTCTACTGTTTGTAGAGCTTATGGGACTTATCTACAGGGTCATCAGTCCCTAAACTTACAAACTACTTATAAACTGGCTAATACTTAGGAGGGCACAAATATCCATGGCCGAGGGGGGATTCAAACCCCCGATCGTAGTGGCCGTGCAGACCGTGACTTGCGCGCCGCAGTCCCCTCTGACACCGCGGCCCGCTTCTGCTCTCTGCCTGCCTTCAAGCTGTAAATACTTGTTCTGTAAATATGTGTTTTTTATAACTCTCCTGTATTTTGTCACTTTCGCGAAAGATCTTGTTAAAGTGTGACTGTACAGTTAAATAAATTCAGCCAAAACTCTTTTAGTCAGTGTGTTCTAAGTTTTGTGGAACTCAGCTATTACGATATCGATTAGTATATTCAATAGTGAAAGCGCCGCGAACTCACTAAAAAGAGGAAATACTTTAAAGCCAGAATGTGAAGGTGTCCACCACTCATTACTGGAATTACAATTTGAGTGGATTATAAAATTGTTTGTGAAAATTATGTAAAGGTAAAGCAGTCAACAATCCGAAGATTGGTTTGAAGACCACAGTGCTTTTCTAGGCATGGTCCTCTTTGGAGGTGGTATGCCGTTGCCTTCCTCCGACATTCGAACTGACTTACTCAGCCAGTTATAGGGGGACCTCCAGCTTAACGTGGGTTCCGAACCACGGGGCTATTCCTTATTTTTCGCATCAGCAACACTGCCAGAGGGGAAATAAGTTTAAAGTGACATAAAAATCCAAGGAACTGGCGGGGATCGAACCCACGACCTTTGGAGTTTTAGTCTGGCACTATACCACTGTGCTACAGAGTCGCACGATAACAGTCCATAACAAATCCAATCTAGACAATAGTATTGATTCTGGAAGATGAAAACGAATAGAGGCCGCCAAATTTTAATATCTTTCATTCTTTCCGTAATAATTCAGGCAAATCAAATCTCTGTTTCTCATTTACATAAATGAAATGCAATCTAGTGTAACAGGTATTTCTAAAATACCAGCTATGTAGTGCTGAACGTCGCTGGTAATTTTGACGCAGTATCAAAAGAAGCTGTTAAAGAAATAAGTTCATAGCTTGTAAAAAATAAATATAAATTGACGCTAAATCACAGTAAAACACAGTTTCTACAGTTTCTAAACCGTAATTCAACAAAAACTGTTATTCCGATTACACAGAATGGACACACAGTGAGACTGAACCGTGTTCAGATAGGTAAGAAACTGTGCGGAAACCCCATATCCATGGTCTCTTTCAGACACCAAATCCTGCGTTGTTTACCATCAGAGGAATCTATATCTATAAATGTGAATGTCTGTTCGGTGTACGTTTATCACGTCTGAACCACAAGATATAATGAGGTAAAAAATATTACAGTTACTAATGTCTACCCGGGGAAGGCTTTAGGCACGATTTTACGGCGATCGGATAGCTATATATATATATATATATATATATATATATATATATATATATATATATATATATATTAATGTGAATTTCTGTTCGGTGTACGCTTATCACGTCAGAACGACAAGACACAGAGACCTAAATATTTGTACAGTTACTAATTTATACCTGAGGAAGGTGTTAGGCACGGTTTTATAGCGATCTGATAGATATTTAGTAATTTGAAGAATATAACGCGAAATGCGGAACAATAATTACTCTTTGAAAATTATATTTACTCTTTTAAAATGGTTTTATTGGTTGCATTGTTGCTTGAGGGTTCATAATGATAAAATGGTGGAGTATATTGGGATGAAAAGTTGTCGGTGTATATAAAATTCTACGTGTGTGTGTGTTAATATTTCGCTCTGCAGCGAAAACTACAGAACGCAAACGAATGGTCTGTGTGCAATTGTTGTCCGAAGTCTCCCGTTGTACACCATAGGAAGTTGTCGGTGTATATAAACGTGTGTGTGTGTGTGTGTGTGTGTGTCTTAATATTTCGCTCTGCAGCAAAAACTACAGAACGCAAACGAATGGTTTGTTTGCAATTGTTGTCCGAAGTCTCCCGTTGTACACCATAGCAGTTCCATGCCGATAGCTATAAGCGGATGGAAGATATGGTGGTTGAAAGTAGTCAAATTATAAAAAATTTCGGACTGAAGGCCAGCGATGACGTTTGCGACTCTATAGCAAGGAGGTAATATACAGCGAAACGTGATTCCACAGACCATATCTTTGGTCTATGCGTGCTACAATGTCTTCAGCTCTTTCTCTGTAAGGATAAGCATACGAATAAGGAAATATAAACAACACACTACTGAAAGATAGCTTATCTACCATAATCAACCAACACGCGAGCGGAGCCGCGGGTTTAAGCTAGTAACTCATATAAGTGATAGTTAAACACGAGATGTAGTCCACTTTTCTTTTTCCCATTCGCTTATAAAGTATTGTGTTTTTATTGGGTAAATTGATTGAAAAGGCAATTTGTCGTAAAAACGTGATGGATGGATGGATGCTTAGGGTTTAACGTCCCGTCGACAGCTTGGCCATTAGAGACGGAGCTAACGCTCGGAGTTTTTGGGTTAGGATGGGGAAAGGAAATCGGCCGTGCCCTTTGAAAGGAACCATCCCGGCATATGCCTGGAGTGATTTAGGGAAATCACGGAAAACCTAAATCTGGATGCCCGGAGGTGGATTTGAACCACAATCCTCCCGAATGCGAGTCCAGTGCTAAAAAAAGGTGAAGTTCGAGCAATATGTGGGGCTATATAGTAACCTACTTTTTGACCGCTGTTTAGTAACCTGAGATTTTGTTTTGTCAATATAAATTTTCGCATTGTCGTTTGATGTTAATAATATTTTGTCATTCACTCAGTTAATACTGGGCAGAATCTAAACTCCGTTTGGTTCGCATCTCCATGACCCTTGTACAGGAAAGAGTCCAGTGTTCTGTCGCATCCATTTTTAATAAGCTGCCACAATAATTAAAAAAATGGTTTTCCCTGATGGCTCACTCTTTTTATAATCTCGTGGAATTCCTAAAAAAAAAAGCTAATTTCCTTGTTACGTTGTTGGTACATCATGCTTAGGCATGTATACATCTACGCGAGATACTCTGCAAATCACATTTAAGTGCCTGGCAGACGGTTCATCGAACCACCTTTATGCTATTCATCTACCACTCCACTCTCGAATAATAGTAATTCCTAAGTATTTAGTGGAGTTTGTAGCCTTCACATTCGATTGGTTCATCTATTAAACAAAGTATAAAGGATATCTTTTGTACTCATGTGGACGACTTCAAACTTCTCTTTATTTAGAGTCAATTGCCAATTTTTACGCCATACTGATCTCTTATTTAGATCATTCAGGAGTTGGTTTTGAGTTTCAGGTGACTTTACTAGACGATAAATGACGGCGTAATCTGCAAAAAACCTAAGAGAGCTGCTCAGATTTTCTCCCATATCGTTTGTATAGATAAGGAACAGTAGAGCACCAATAACACATGTGGAACGCCGGATATCACCATTGTTTTAGGCGTTGCCTTACCGTCGATTACTACGAACTGTGACCTCTCTGACAGGAAATCCCCTATCCAGTCACATATCTGGAGTAAATTCCAAAACAACGCAATTTGATTAAAAGCCGTTTGTGAGGTACGGTGTCAAAAGGTTCATGATATCTAGAAATGCGAAATGAATCTGAAATCCCTTGTCAATAGCACTCATCTTTTCCTGTGAGTAAACAGCTACTTGTGTTTCACATGAACGATATTTTCTAAACCCGTGTTTTCCTTGGGTCAATAGATAACCCTGTTCGAGATAATTCATAACATTTGACTACAGGATATGTTCCAAAACCCTGCTGCAAATTGACGTCATTAAAATAGGCCTGTAGTTTAAGAGGTACTCCTACTGCTCCTATTTGAATGTAGGTGTGACCTGTGCAACTTTCCAATCTTTTGGTAAAGATCCTTCGCTGAGCGAGTGGTTGTATATTGCTATTAAGTAAGGAGCTATCGCATCAGCATAATAAAATAGAAATCTAATGGGTATACATTCCATACCAGAAGGCTTGTTCTTGTTAAGTGAATTCAGTTGCTTCACTACGATGATATCTATTTCTACTTTTTTCATTCTGGCCTCTGTTCGTAATTCGAAATCTGGAATATTGGTTTCGTCTAATTTGGTTAATATTTCGAAAATCTGTGTTTAGTAACTCTGCTCTACTAGCGTTATCATCGGCGGGGTCGCCATTTCTATCACGTAGTGAGGGTATTATTTGTGTTTTGCCTCTAGTATATCTACCGAGTGCTTATGATTGTAGTACGTTTGACTTGATCTACCACTTGTAAATAAAGATAAATAATAATTAAGAATAATATTTTAGACTTACGACAATATCCGCTGTAGGCAATAGTGCAAACAGTGTCGTGTGCACACCACGTTTCCGAACCGCTGAAGAATTTCCTCGCAGGTCAGCGATTGACAAGTAAAGATGAAACCAAAAAAGCAGCACAAAGGTTACTTAAACAGCCGAACGCATTATACCACCGAGGCACCTGAAACAAACTGCTACGATGGAACAAGTACGTGAAACAAAGTGGGGACTACGTGGGAAAAATTAGCGTAAGATCCAGGGAACAGGGGGTTTATTTGTAATGAGGTATGTGATTGTAAATTTTGCTGGTAAAACTGGATAAGACGTTTCTGATTACACTTCGCCTATAATATTTCCGAAATTTACATTTTTAATAGTATTTATATTAAAACTTTCTAACAGTTATTAAAATCCTGCATTCGGATTCTTGTTTTACATAATATCTCCCGTACTGAAGGCATTTCTATTAGTTTCACGGTGGCATAAAGCGAATGCTATTAATGCCCACTGCACTCGAAATCTACATTTAACCAACTGGAATCGGGATTGATCTGAGCCAACTAATCTTTAACTGATACCGTCACCAGTTCATGAGAGATGTTCCAAGTGATATCGGGATGTCAGAAAAAGGCACTTGAGTAGGTCATCTGCTGTCATAGATAATGAACGCCAAATTGGGTCGCACCGTCCTAAAGGATCCCTTCATCGAACGTGCTACGTTGATTTCTGCGCTTATTTCACGTATAGTACCTTGTCTGTCAGCACTGAAACCTTCACATATCCATTAACTCATTAATGGTCACGCCGTGGGTTAATGCGTTGTCATGGTAAGAGAAAATGCCCTAGATTTGTTATTCTCAGCATAATTTTAACGCTGTGGATCTCGGAAATTTTAAATTTTTTTCTGAATACAGAAATGGAATGCGTTTTAGTCCATAGCATGTTAATTCCTGTCGTGCAGCCGTAATCAGGTCGGAAAAAACTATTCACTTGAATGACCGGTGTATAAATGATCACTCAGTGAATGCAGAGCCCTCTTATATTTTGTGACGCCGATACTAGACCTGTATTTATCTGTGATCATCGGCGTCTATAACTTAAGTCAGCGCATACGACACGTTGATTGGAATGAATGGTGTAGTAACCACAAAATGTGGATTCAGTGGACTCGAAGAAAGAGTAGGGAGGAATAACAGAAATAAAATTTGCGGAGAGCATTTACAGTCTGAAAGAAGACGAAGGTAAGAAATCTTGATATCTTGTAAGCGAAAGAACACGTGACAATGGCTGCAAGGAGTACATAAACAAAATCTGGCAGAGAACGAGAACACATTTGTTGTTGTTGTGGTCTTCAGTCCGCAGACTGGTTTGATGCTGCTCTTCACGCTACCCTGTCCTGTGTAAGTCTCTTCATCTGAGAATACGTTAGGCAACCTAGATCCTTTTGAATCTGCTTACTATATTCGTCCCTCGATCTCCCTCTACGATTTTTACCCCACACGCTTCCTTCCAATGCTAAGTTGACAATTCCTTGATGTCTCAGAATGTGTTCAACCAATCTATCCCTTCTCTTAGTCAGAATATGCCAGAAACACCTTTTCTCCCCGATTCGGGTAAGCGCCTCCTCATTAGTTACGTGATCTACCTATCTAATTTTCATCATTCGTCTGTAGCACAACATTTCAAAAGCTTCTATCATCTTTTTATCTGAACCCCTTATCGTCCACGTTTCACTCCCATACAATGCTACACTCCAGACAAATGCTTTCAGAAAGGACTTCCTAACATTTAAATTAATATTGGATGTTAACAAGTTTCGCTTCTTTAGAAACGCTTTTCTTCACATAGCCATTCTGCATTTTATACCTTCTTTACTTCGGCCATCAGAAGTTATCTTGCTACCCAAATAACAAAATTCATCTACTACTTTTATTGTCTCATTACCTAATCTAATTCCTTCAGCATCGCCTGATATTCTGACATTGCATTCCATTACCTTCGTTCTACTCTAGTTAATGTTCATCTTATATCTTCCTTTCAAGACACTGTCCATCTCATTCAATTGCTCTTCCAGATCTTTTGCGGTCTCTGACAGAATTACTATGTCATCGGGCGGCAAACCGCAAAGTTTTTATTTCTTCTCCCTGGACTTTAATGCCTTCTCCAAATTTCTCCTTCCATTTCTTCACTGCCTGCTCAATGTACAGATTGAACAACATTGGGGAAAGGCTACAACCCTGTCTTACTCCCTTTCCAACCTCTGCGTCCCTTTCTTGCCCTTCGACTCTAATAACCGCTGTCTGGTTTTTGTATGGATTGAACATAACTCTTCGCTCCCTATATTTTACCCCTGATACCTTCAGAATTTGGAAGAGTGTATTCCAGTCGACATTGTAAAAAGCTTTCTCCAAATCGACAAACGCTAAAAACGTAGGTTTCCCTTTCCTTAGCCTATCTTCTAAGATAAATCGTAATGTGAGTGTTGCCTCCCGTGTTCCTACATTTTTCCTAAATCCATTCTGATCTTCCCCCAGGTCGGATTCCACTAGTTTTTCCATCCGTCTGTAAATAACTCGTGTAAGTATTTTGCACCCATGACTTATTAAACTGATAGGTCTGTAATTTTCACACTTGTCTGCACTTGCTTTCTTTGGAATTGGAATTACAATATTCTTCTTAAAGTCGGAGGGTATTTCCCCTGTATCATGCATCTCTCATACCAGGGGATACGTTTTTTTCACATCTGGCTCTCCTAACGACGTCAGCAGTTCAGACGGAATATCATCTACTCCAGGGAACTTGTTACGACCGAAGTCCTTCAGCGCTCTGTCAAATTCGTCTCGCCGTATCATATCTCCTAAAGTTTATTTTCTTTGTATAGACCCTCTATGTATTCCTTCCACAGTTCAGCTTTCCCCTCTTTGCTTAGTAGTGGTTTTCCGTCTGAGTTCTTGATATTCATACAGCTGCTTTTCGTGTCTCCAAATATCTCCTTTATTTCCCTGTAGGCAGTACCTATTTTCCCCCTTGTTATGTATTCTTCTACGGTTCAGCATTTGTCCTCTAGCCACTCCTGCTTAGCCAGTCTGCACTTCCTGTCAATCTCATTTTTCAGACGTTTGGACTCCCTTTACCTGTTTCGCTTGCTGAATTTTTATATTTTCTTCTCTCATCATCTCATCAATTAAGGTCAGTATATTACGGCACAATAAACTTAGTTTCGGTGCGGGCAATGGCGGGTTAGACCAAGACTGTTTTGGCTTCCCTGAAAGAATCAAATCAAATCAAGGTCAGTATATCCTGTGTTATCCAGAGATTTCTAGTAGGCCTTGTCCTTCTGCCTATATGGTCCTCTGCTGCCTTCACTACCCTATCTCTCTTCTTCTACTGTATTACTCTCCCACGTTTCAGCCAATCCTTGCCTAATGCTCCCGATGAAACTCTCAACCACCTCTGGTTCCTTCAATTTGTCCAGGTTCCATCTCCTAACTTTTCTACCTTTCTGCAATCTCTTTTAATCTGCAGTTCATAACCAATAATTTATGATCAGAGTCTACATCTGCCCTTAGATATGTCTTACAGTTTAGAACCTGGTTTCTAAATCTATTCCTTACCATTATAAAGTCGATCTGGTACCTTCCAGTGTCTCATGGTCTCTTCCACGAATACAGACTTTTTTCATGATATTACTGGCCAAAAGAAGTCTACTGATGTCGTACATTAGCCACAATCATAAGAGTCATTTTCTGAGTATGTGTGTCTCGAACTCCACGTGGTGTATTCGCGTGGTATAAGATGCCGTGCTGCGGATTGTACTGCCACTCCCTGTCGGAGATTTGAGTCCTGCCTCGGGCGTTGGTGTATATGTTGTTCTTAGCGTAAGCATGCACTCACAATAGGGCAAAGTGGTGGGGGCTTAAGGGTTCTGTTCCGTGACCGTCGCTGATTCCCATTTAAATAAATGATATACAACAGGTATTTCTACGATCAGTTTGCTGATGACAGCAGCTAGCTGGTGTGGTTATCGTTGGAAATTTTGACGCAGTATCAAAAAATCCTGTTAAAGAAATAATTACATGGCCTCTAGAAAAGAAATTGATACTAAATTACAGTAAAACACAGTTTCTGCTGTTTCTAACAAACAATTAAACAAAAGCTGTCATTTCGATTACACAGAATGGACACGCTGTAAGTGAAACGGAACTGTTCAAATTCCCAGGCGTTCCGATAGGTAATGAGCTGTCGTGGAAACTCCATCTTCAGGATTTTTTTCAGAAACTAAATACTGTGTTGTTTACCAGCAGAACAATAAGTGATATAAGTGATAGTACAACACGAGAAGTAGTCAATGTTTCTTATTTTAATTCACTTATAAAGTATTGTGTTATTATATGGTTAATTCATTTGATTCAAAATGGGTATTTGTGCGTAAAAATGTGCAGTTCGAGCAATACGTGAGGCACGAAAGTAGCTGGGATGGGATTGGTTAAATTTTAAAATATTAAAATTATTCTTTGTAATAATAAAACTGAGAAGACATGGAAGGACTGGTTTGGTACACCAATGATAGTCCATGTTTACGATCACTCTTTTATTTAACAAAGGCAATACGGAAGTCAAGATGTTAAATTACTTGCTGAAGACTTGTTTCCAAACAGAATTTAGCAAATTCATTTTTAGACAATTCCCAATACTAATCAAAACTCGGAGATCATATACAATCTAAATATAACAGAAATGCTATTGGGGAGGAGATGTAATCTCAAAATGCAAGTTGTGGCAAGGATTGTAATAATTCCATCTACATATTAAAATGCAAGACGTGCCCTCAAGTACAGACACCATTTCAAAAGTGTACCTTGCAATACAAAATATAGACCTACGGCACAATCTAATGTTTAAAACATTACTTCCGAAGACAATTTATTTTGCACAACTCGTTTGTATTTCACTGTAGAAGCACTTAATGGGGTATACGCAATTGAAATTTTCAATCAGATACTCGCCTACGAACTTTAGAAAACATATTCTAAATCCAAGTACTAATGCCACTTCGGTAGTGTCGTACCTTCAAAAATGCAAGCAGGAGCAAGAAATGTAAAATTACAAGTATATCTCAAAATAAAAGTACTCCTCAAGTATAGATACCAGTTGAAAAGTGTGCGTTGTACACGAAACCTAGACCTAAGGAAAACATTTATTTTTCAAAAGGTGACAGAAGTAACAAGATTATTTACAGTCAGACTGGTGTCACCTTCAGGCCCCCTTTTTACAAATGAAGCAACAATTACAGGCTGGCAATAAGACACACTAGGCTACCACGGCCAAACTGATTCAATTAAGGAATCAAAGGATGAAAGGTGGAAATTAAATGACAATTTCAGAGACTGCTGCAATACAACTGCAGGGTACGCAGGATATCCGGCGGAAGGAACACTACCTGAAATAACTTCTGCCCCCCCCCCCCCCCAAAATCCCCTTGTAGACAACAAAGAAGCAGACGGGCACCTTTAGAGACCAAATGATCAATACTTTAGTAATTTGAAATAAACTATTGATTAAGAAACCTCAATCACTCACAAATTTGATTTCTTAAAAATACAAATAGTAAAGGATAAGAAAAAAAAATTTTCAAATGTTTGTAAAGTCTATGGGACTTAACTACGGGGTCATCAGTCCCTAAACTTACAAACTACTTATGAACTACCTTATATTAAGGACGGCACAAATATCCATGCCCGAGGGGGGATTCGAACCCCCGACCGTAGTGGCCGTGCAGACCGTGACTGAAGCGCCTCAGTCCCGTCGGCCACCGCGGCCGGCAAAGGATAAGACGTAGATGTTAAGAAAGTTCGTCAGATGGGGTGCTGCCGCACAAACCCTAATCAATCACAAACCTAACACCAAAATTATGAACCACGCAGGGACGACTTGAAGACTCGACAACCACAAATGGAACTGACAACAGCCAGGTGGAAGGCGTATGGAAGGTACTTCTTTCAAATGTGTCGCGGGAGCTAGACACTGAGATCTCCTCCAGAACTTTGTCAACAGGCGAGGTAGGTGAACAACTCCAATATCGTGCGTTCATCCGTCACAGCGTTTTTGGGGAGATGAAATAAAAGGATCTTCAACACCAGTACTGAATCCCACTGCCAGTGCTCGGTGATGATTGAACCAATGTTACAGGTTAACACCTACAGTCCAGGCAGGAGACATTGCCACATTGACGAGACGTCGCAGCATGACCCGGCCCTACTTGCTGTCATCCTAATTGCCACTAACAACACGGCTTGGACTTCCTCGTACTCCTTCCTTCCACTTGCAGCGTCAAAACCAAATGGCCTCAGCGGAACCGGTGCCCGACAGACCCACTGCCGGGACACCCAAACTGCAGAAACCTTATCTGGGGCCTGAGTGGAACGAACCGCATCCTAGTGCAAGCCCCACTACATATACCCGCCCATCAGAGCAACTATCGGCGGGCGCGAAACAATGTACAAACAAAATAAGCCACGCCACCCGCGGTGAATTAACGAAGAGATATTGATACGCGAGTTGGAGCGAAGCAACTAGAGCCTATACAAGTAAATCGAGCCAGCGCGACTCAGTAACCTACTTGTCAACACCTGTTTAGTAGCCTGATATTTTCTCCTGAGTATATAAATTTTCGTATGGTCGTTTGTTGTTAATAATATTTTGTCATTCACACAATTAATACTATGCAGAAAACTAATCTGCGTTTGAAACACATAAGCCTTGGACAGAAAAGTGTGCAGTTTCCTGTCACATACAATTTTATAAGCTGTCACAACAATTCAAAAAGCTTTGTAATAATCAACGCTCCATCGTGGCTAAGCTGAAGAGTTCTCTTATGGCTCACTCTTTCTATAATCTCGTGGAATTTCTCGAAATAAAGCTAATTTCCACGTTACGTAGCTGGTACATTTTACTTCTTCTGTGTAATGTCGAGTGGTCATGAGTGCTGTTCTTTTCACTTTATCTATTACTAATCGTTTGTTAAAAATTTATGTATTCACTCGTTGCATGGCCATGGATACTTGAATCTCAATTTCGTTATGCAGAATGTGGAAAATGTAAATGAATAAGTAAATACTTTTTTGTTTGTTTGTAAGTCTAGGGACCGATAAAGTCAGCAGTTCCCTCCCTCAGAAAAGATAGAGAGATAAAAATAAGATAATGAAATAAAGTTTCTAGCGCAGGACTGAGCATCGTAGAGCAGTGGTTAGCACAACCAACGTCATTACGGAAGACCTTAGCTCAAATCCATCTCCGCCGATCCAAATTTAGGCTTTTCATTACCTCTCTAATAGCTCCAGGCAAATGGCGGAATGGGTCCTTTGAAACAGCTGTGCTTATAATGACCACGAAGTCCACTGAACGCTAAATTCTAAGATTCCTTCACTGATTCTTTGAGCACAGCACTAGACATGGGATGCTGAGAATTGACCTTTTTTTTGTGAAAAAATTTCCTCCACATTAAGAGAGATTACAAATTAGTGGAATAAAGTTAGATAAAAAAAACTACAGTTTTAAATTTTTCGTACGTGTCCCTTTACTTGTGCTGTTAAACCTTGACTTTTTTTCCAAATTCTATAATTCTAGCTCAAAGGAAAGTACTCTAAAGATTTTGGTCAGTAAATTTTCATCACAAATTGTCCGTACTTTTGATTGCAATAACGAACAACCTTAAATACTTTAACTTTGCTAAATAAACGTAGATCTTAATGTGTAACAAATTGCACTTTTATACCTGAATTTCTGCGGAAACTATTTCATAACAGCAGGCAGACCTACCAACATATGAACAATGAACTCAGCCTGTACGGCATCCGTTTGTATCAGTCGATGTGCGGAAGCCTTATTGTGTAGTAACATAATTCAATAACAAATAACATGGACATGTTGAATCAGTTGTCTATAACAACGTCATAATAATTTTTTCAACACTTGTTGTTGAGCAGAATGCTTAAGAGTCGTATCATTGATTTCGTATAACGTGAACAAATCTTAGCCGTTTGTAAGACTGCATGTAAAAAGCTCTGCATTTGGGAACTCCGTTAACATCTTTCTCCAGTATTTTATTTAGACCCCATTATGCTAATGTACTACAGAAAACAACAGTGAAACTAATATTTTATACAATGAGGATAACTCGTCAGGTTATTAATTTATCCAGTAGGTCTCCACTACTAGATAAATGGAAATAGGCTGAACGTTAAAATTCTGAGAAATGAAACGAAGCGCTGCAAGACAAATACTACTTTTCTATTAATTCGAAATGTCTTGTAAAATTATTCTTGCAGCTATGGTTGCAAAAAGAAAGATCCAACACCATTCTTAAACGCTGACTGGAACCAGGAACTGTACACGTGGTATCAGATATTTCTTTTTTGACTGAGTGTCGCAAACAGAAGAGACCCGTGCGTTCCAGATAACTGCTCTTATCAAGAAGTTCTTATCAGAACCTGGATTCGAGATACAGCTACCACAGAAACAGTCCAGATTCGTGACTGTCAGATAGCTTACGGTAGCTCGCTTGACGCTTTCTGACGTAATTTATGATTGTGATTGAACCAGAAGGAAATCTCCAGCAATATGTGGTACGTACTGCGCCGAAGTATTACATGAGGACAGTGCTGCTGTAAAACAGGTAGAGTGGAACAGTTATTACCACAAACAACGTACTTTGTAACTAAGAGGTATTACACGTACGTTTATAGTGTTGAAATTTCCTCGTTGTTTAACATAGAAGATCCATCATGTCCACTGCAGACTGATATCCATCTCCTCCTACCTTTCATTTCATCTATCTTCCGCATCATAGCAGGTTAACGTGATTAATTTAAGTTATGGCTTACGTTAATTTAAGGGATTGCAGGATGTGCATACTATCCCCGCATTGTTGCTCACACACTATTATGGTCGGAAGATGTATATTCCAACTGTCGGTGTGTATTAGCCATGTAAAAGTGTGCAAGTGTGTTTAGAGATATATGCGAATCTTGTGAGGCAGAATCATGGCATCTGTGCAGTAGTGACCGACAAAAACTAGGCACAAATTGGCCTCTACACCGGCTCTCTTCGTTATTTCCTTGAGGGACGATGCACCTCCAGAAATCTATAGTACATGCTAATAAGCGTAGCAACGTCTTTGCATAATTTATATTTCTTTACACCCACATATGTTTCATCAATCATGTGCTTTTTGCAGTGTGTTTATAGACTTGAAGTCTTCCATGAAGTTATTGGTTTTATTGATAATTTCAGATGCTGAATATTGTTTGTGGCCAGTATTGGATCACTTTAGTAAATATTATGAATGAGGTTCTTCGGTTTTTTGTTCTTGCCCAATATGTTTTCATTGTTGCAGGTAGTACCTTTCTCTCCCCCATCCGAAACCATCCCTTCTAGACTCTGTTTCTTAATTTTTATTAGCAGTGTGACTTTTTTTTCCTGAAGTATCTTGAGTGCATATTTCTTGCCTTTCAAGTCTTCTATCGTTATCTGTAATACCACCATGTTTTCTTACATCCAGCTTATGTTGCTCTTGCTGTTTCATAACTTCTCAATTATACTCCCGCTAATTCTGTTTTCTACATCCATACTCCTCAAGCGACCTGACGGTGTATGGCGGAGGGTACCTTAATACCACTATCGGTTCTCCCTCCTATTCCAGTCGTTCCCGGAAAGAAAGATTGTCGGTATGCCTCTGTGTGTGCTCTAATATCTCTCATTTTATCCTCACGATCTCTTCGCGAGATATACGTGTGTTGTCATCATCAAATGTCCTAGGAAAGTGTTCCGTTTCGTTTTCATTGTAATTGCCACTGGTTCTATTCCTTCATAAACGGCTTCATTTGAAGCTATTAAACCCACGTCCCTTTATTGTATTTTTATTTATACATGTTCTAATTATCCTCGTTTCTATTTTGACTAACTTGTTGATTGATACAGCGATGGCTGTCTTAAATACAGTTTCGCGATGTTATTAGCAGCTGTGTCGCTCTTCTGTAGTGTTTCAGTTATGTAGCTGTTGAAAGGCATTTTTGGGGGGTAGTGTTCTAATATGATGTATTTTAATTAATTTGTTTATTTTACCTTTCCGTTATGTTGTGCGCTATTATTTATCCCATGGATTTTCACTTTTAAGTGTTTTTGTCATGTTATCCAATTCTAATTTTGTTATCCAGTGGCGGTTCCGTTACAATTACTTCGTTTTTTCTTTAAAGGAGATTTTAATGCTTACACGGGGCAGTTTCTTTTAATTTTCATACTTGTCTTGAATGATGTTGGCAAGAAGAGAAATTTCTTCAGGATATCCTAAAGAGTTCCAATTAATCTAATTTTTTTGTGTTCCAAATTTAATGTTCTTCGGATTTGTCTGTACAATATATTACACGGTTTGACTTATGTTCTGTGCTGTGTTGTTACTTCGTAAGAACTACTATGAGATACCATATCTTACCAACGGAACGCAGTGGTCGACTGCATGCACTTAATGCGCTACAGCAATGGGGTTTGTGTAGAATTATCAGTGCTATTATACAAGCAACACTGCTCGAAGTAATTGCAGAAATCAGTGAAGGACGGACGGCATACGTAACCATTACGACTGGTTACCTAGTTGATTACCTGCTACAGGAATAATGGAACGAAATTTTTTCTTGTATTGCAACTGAAGAGAATAAGTCTTCATGCGCAGAAAGACATTTAATAGATGGTGTGTTGTCCTTCCGGAAAGAGCAGACTCCGCACTATTTCCACGCTAAAATGACGTATGGTATAGTACTTTACTGCACATGCTGAAGTACGTACGATCTCCTGCGGAAATCAGAATAAGCGAGCATGCGAGGGCATTGGCACTAGGAGCGCTACAGCCTTAATGTGTGCCTTCTGGAAATTTTGGACGAACAAGAGGCGAACGTGCATAACCAAGAGGTTCAGGCTACCGAAGGCACGTAGTAGGAGACCTAGGTTCTCTTCCCGACCTAACAAAATTTTAAAATGTCGCCAATGAATAATTTCAGTGTCCTTAGAGTAATTCGTTACCATACATTTCCTTCTTCCTTCCTCTCATTATTCGAAATTTTTATGGTCGAGACGTGGAGACCACATACAACTGTCAAATGAAATTTTAATAGATGTCAATACGCCTTGTTAACGGGTCAGAATTTCTCGCTATTCAACTTCCTAGACAATTACAACAAATAACTTGCACACTTGCTTCCTCTAGAACATTCCTGCATAACAATAGGTATATTTAATGGGACCGGACGTGAAAATGACTGAAAAATCGATAAAATAGTTTTGCCTTCATATGAAAGGCAAATTTCACAATTTTCCAAAAATGTATGGTTTATTTACTTTTGATTATTTATTATAGTCTTAAACGCTTTTTAACAAATGTCTGCACACTGGACACGCTGATACGTTAGGCAAAGAATATCTCCACAAACTTCCATGCCTGCCACAGAGACCTTGCGGATAAAAAGTTACTTTGCAAATGGCTACATACACAAAATTCTAATGAGAGTTTCAGCAGCTGTGTGTGGCAACAAGCACCGAAAACAGTATTTGTTGGATTAACAGTACTCAAAATAGGTGTGGATGCTGTTAACTCTTTCAATGATGGTGTAATTAGCAGGACATAAGTAATGAACAAATTAGGTATCCCTCTAGGAAATAATGTGCTAGCTGCTTTGACTGCCATAGTTCGACAGCGACTAGTTGGAGTTGGAAGGGCTGTAGAAGCTGGCACTAAAGTGTCTAAAGTAAGGAAAAGTCTTCTGAAAAAGTCTGCAGAGGGTATAGAAGCAGCTGGCTAGGAAGATTATGCAACTGGAATGTTTTTAATGAGGCATACGGTGAGTCAAAACACGGTGTACGTTATTTTCTCATTTTCTCGGAACTACATTTTCAAACGGAGGGTACATGTGTCTTTATAAGGGTTTTAGCTATGTTCACCAACTTTTTCCCAATTGAATAATGAAACAGCATCTTTGTATAATGCCTAATGCATTGCAGAAATGATCTATTTTTGCCATTATGTATATAATTTTAACGGTAATTTTGAGAAAAAATAGTAATTAAGTGTAATAAGAGTTTTTCTATTTCCTTAGATATACTCCAAACTAAAAAACAAAACGTTTCCTGTTGACAGCAGCTTGCTACTATTAGGCGATGTACCACAAAATGATACTAGAATTCGAACGTGTATTATAAAAATATGCATTACGCAAAATATTGCAGTTCTTAAACTATAACAGATAATTCAATAAATTTCCTATTGCAGCTCGAGTTAATGTCGTTAGTACAAAATCACAACTCCCGTCGAATTATAGATGATTCAGATCAAGAGAAATGTACATTGAAAGCAAGGTAAAAAACGCAGCCCATTAACATTCATGTCCTCTTAAGCACATTCAAATGCCTGCACCTATAACATCTTCTTAATTAATAACGGCTGTAAAGACAACATGCCTCGATATACCTACAGGAGTGAACCGGTGCCATTTTAGAAAGTATCCCATTACATTTTTCAGCTCATAGTAGACTGATAAAGTCTTTACCATCTTGACGAGATGTCGGGTGACTTGATCACAAATTTAATTATACTGTGCACTAAGCGAACTCATGTTCGGGGAGCCTGTGGCTCACTATTCTTAAGTATCACGTGGTGTGCGACCACACCGAATTTCATGGAATTTACAAACAGTAACTAATTTAGAGTAAGCGAGTAAAGCACATACGAGAATTTGCATAGCAGAAACTGTTGAATTGGTTGTTAAGCTTAAGGGACTTAACTGTGGGGTCAACAGTCCCTAAGCCGGCCGCGGTGGCCGCGGGGACTGAGGCGCTCCAGTCATGGTCTGCACGGCCACTACGGTCGGGGGTTCGAATCCCCCCTCGGGCATGGATATTTGTGCTGTCCTTAGTGTAAGGTAGTTCGTAAGTAGTTTGTAAGTTTAGGGACTGATAACCCCGTAGTTAAGTCCCATAAGCTTAACAAACTTTGAACATTTGAACAGTCCCTAAACTTAGAAACTACTTATGAACTCCAGAATGAAAGTTTCACCCTGCAGCGGACTGTACGCTGATATGAAACTTCCTGGCAGATTAAAATTGTGTGCCGGAACCGGGACTCGAACCTGGGACCTTTGCCTATCGCAGGCAATCGCTCTACCGACTTAGCTATCCCGACAAGTCAAAGGCAAAAGGTCCCAGGTTCGAGTCCCGGTTCCTTCACACAATTTTAATCTGCCAGGAAGTTTCATATCAGCCCGCACTCCACTGCAGAGTGAAAGTTTCATTCTAGAAACATCCCTTACGCTGTGGCGTAGACATGTCTCCACCATATCCATTCTTCCAGGAGTGCTAGTCTTGCATGTTTCGCAGGAGAGCTTCTGTGAAGTTTGGAAAGTAGGATGCGATGTACTGGCAAGTAAAGTTGTGAGGCAGAATCGTCTACATCTACATCTACATGTGATTCTGTGCAAATCACATTTAAGTGCCTGGCAGAGAGATCATCGAACCACCATTATACTATTTATCTCCTATTCCATTCTCGAAAAACGCGCGGGAAGAAAGAACACCTGCATCTCTCTGTTCGAGCTCTGATTTCTCGTATTTTATTCTGATGATCATATCTACCTATGTAAGTGGGAGTCAACAATATATTTTCGCATTCGGAGGAGAATGTTGGCGATTGGAGTTTCGGAAGTAGGCCACGCCGCAGCAAAAACGCCGTTGTTGTAATGATTCCCATCCCAGATCCTGTATCATTTCCGTAACGCGGTCTCACCTATATCGTGACAATACGAAACCAGCTGCCTTTCTTTGGACTCTTTCGATGTCCTCCGTTAAACCCACCTGATAAGGATGCCACGCAGTTTCTTTTGTAGTTCTGTTGCGTGTTTTAAGGCTTCTGCCAATAAAACGCAGTCTCTGGTTCGCCTTTCCCACGATATTATCTACGTGTTTTTTTCCAATTTAAGTCTGAAGTAATAGTAATTACTAGGTATTTTGTTGAGTTTACGGCTTTCACTTTTGATTGATTTATCATGTAAACCAAGTTTAATTGATTTCTTTTC
This sequence comes from Locusta migratoria, assembly GCA_026315105.1. Classification (NCBI taxonomy): domain Eukaryota; kingdom Metazoa; phylum Arthropoda; class Insecta; order Orthoptera; family Acrididae; genus Locusta; species Locusta migratoria. The sequence continues at coordinate 41,414,169 of CM048748.1, forward strand.
GTACTCATGTGAGTTATTTAGAGTCAATTGCCAGTTTTACACCATACTGATATTCATATCGTTCTGCAGTTGGTTTTGATCTTCAGATGATTTTATTAGACGGTAAATGACGGCGTCATCTGCAAACATCCCAAGAGAGCGACTTAGATTTTCCCCTAAATCGTTTATGTAAATAAAGAACAGCAGAGTACCAATAACACTACCCTGTGGAACGCCCGATATCACCTCTGTTTTAGTCGATGCCTTACCATCGATTACTACGAACTGTGTCCTCTCTGACAAGAAATTCCCTATCCAATCGCAAATCTGGGGCGATTTCCTTAAATATGCTTCACCTTGCCTGACTACAAGTTTGCCATCAAGAGCAGAATATCCGGTAAATAAAAATGGTTTACCGTTGTAGTAGTTGACGAAACTGATAACAGCATTTGGCAGTTAGGATCCAGATACTTCGCATTGTCCGTTTCTTACCGTTTTGTCGTTTGTCTCTTGTATCGTTACCTTTCTAGTGTGAAATAAACTGCATTCAAAATTAGTTTTTAGATCTTCTAGCAAATACTGAGTTCCTTGTTATCAGAGTCACATTGCTCTACTGCATTCTTTCAGATTAAAAGAAAGAAGCATATATAACCAAGGATAATTTGCTCATTCTCATAAAAGAAGGAAGGTACTGCTTGAAGACATTTCTAGACGTCGGTCAAAAATTAGTGATTTGAGTTTAGAATTGGAGATTTCTATGCGTTTCAAAGACTGCTTCCTCTGCCTCTGAAATCATGTGTGTCACCTCTGTCTTCCACATTGCAAGTCTAGAATATTTTGAACAGCCGTCATTGGGTTCTCCGACTCTACGATGCAAACCTTTAATGTGTAACGGTCGGAAGGTAAGCAAACGCTTCAGAGAATAGCAATCGAGCATTAAAATTTGTGCTCTGTATCTTCCTAACACAAAACGATTCATTCCAGAGAGCAATGAATTGAAACAATCTCAGTACCATAGTAGGGAACTTTATCGTTACATTTGAAATCAACATTGCCACAAAACCCTACACTTCAAGTAATTGTAATAGGGGGCTCTAAGATTCCTTGCTGCAGAGCGCGCGGTTGCTCGCCATCAGAGGTTTGAGGCCTCCCTCGGGCATCTGTGTGTGTGTTGTTCTAGTCTAGGGTCTGATGAACATAGCAGATTGGTCCAAAAGGTTTAAAACATTCTAACATTTCAGATAGTGAAACGCACACATATTCCACACATTTTCAATGTTGGCCCTCAGATTGCTTATGCGGTATTTCGAAGAAGTAAGTTCACTGTGAGAGTGACAATAAATTTTTGATAACGAATGGTGAAGTTCCGATTATGATTTCGACATACCAATATAGTCCTTTTGAAATGTAATTAGTCATGCTTATGGTATTATACTGGTTTCATACGAACAATAGGTTCACTGTAGAGAGGTGACCTTGGCGTCTTTTGTATAGTATTCGATTCCATTTACCTTTAACCATTTAATTAAAATCTCACATCTGTGCCGTGAGGGGTAACAAGAGCTCTACCAGGTGTGTAGCACAGGTGATTTCTGCGCCATTGTCATTATTTTAAACGGAGGATTTTTGACACTGTGTAGTATAAATTTAATGATACACAGACGATAATAAATATGAACAATGCCTCTCCTATGATACGTTTGTCTTGGTCCTATATCTCAGTTACAATGTCATTTGTTGTAGAATGCAACGTTTAATATGGAATGACACAGATCAGCCGGCCGCGGTGGCCAAGCGGTCTGCGGCGCGCCAGTCACGGTCTGCACGGCCGCTACGGTCGGGGGTTCGAATCCCTCCTCGGGTATGGATATTTGTGGCGTCCTTAGTATTAGCTAGTTCATAAGTAGTTTGTAAGTTTAGGGACTGATGACCCCGTAGTTAAGTCCCATAAGCTCTACAAACATTTGACACAGATCACTATTTTTAGGATTTATTGTTATTGTAAGCACGATTTAAAAACATTCCAGGTCAAAGGTATTCACGGTATGCACTTACGCGTACGACATGTAGGATAGGATTTACACTCCTACCCCAGTATCCACTTACCAACAGTAACTTATTCCACATCTGTAATGTTCAAATGTTTGTAAATGTATCGGACCAAACTGCGTGGTCATCAGTCTGTAGCTTACAAATTACTTAATCTAAGATAAACTAACCTAAGGACAACACATACACACACACACACACACACACACACACACACACACACACACACACACACACACACACACACAAAAGCCCCAGGGAGGACTGGAACCTCCGACGGCGAGCAATCGCGCGCTCCGCAGCGAGGCGTTTAGACTGCTCGGCTTCTCCACCTCAGTCCACATCTGTAACTCGACTAAGTGCGGACGCCTCATTATAAGCTCTGAACATTTCATTTTTTTAAGATATACGTGTGTGTACAGTACGTTAAGTAACTCTTCTTGTAAGATGCACTGATGGATATTTATGTCACGCCTGTCAGTAATGTTCATTGTATCTCTTCTGATATCTTTTAACTATCTATTAGCAATCATATAATCGAAGAACAACAAGTGTTTGTTTTGTTTACGTTCAATACAAAGTGAATGACAATTTTGCGACTCAGTCTGTCCCTCCAAATACGAAAATTACATTTATTGGTCCATACATACTAAATACACACATAACACACACATTTTCATGACGGTTTACATAAAAAAGGAGTCGAGTTGTATATCAACATTTCAGTGCTCTTTATAGTTAATGGAAACAGCGTTTCATAAATTTGACGGAAATAACCTAGACCTTCTTAACCCACATGACAATGAATTTAATTTTTGTAATTTTGTAATTTTTTTATTGATTTCTGACGAAAATATGTTAAACAGATAACAATAATCTATCAAAACTAGTTACATGGTTCAAAACTAATTATTATGTGATTCACAGGGTGTCCTGGATGTAAAACGTCAGTCATATAAGTAGTAAGTTCACAACATATTAATATTATATTATTTAGGTATACTAACATAATGTAATTTATGACATTCCAAACCTAATTGTAGTTAACAATACAATAGATATCTAACAATCAATTTAATTTATATAACATGAGGTGAAATAACTGGCTAAAAGTAGGTAATAAGAGTTTTCCCCAAATTAAGAAACAGTTCAGCTTACTGAAGGATGATTCTTGTCCAATGTCTGAATCTGTAAGGATACATCCACACTACGTATGGAGTCCTCTTAGTTCAAATCCAAATTCTGTGGCCATACCGTATTGGTTTCCTTCTAAGGAACTGCTTGCATCAAAGTTTACCAAATTTAAGGCAAAATTCTTACTTCGACGCTTTTCTTTCCCACAACGTGCATTTTCCTGACATTGGGGATTGAGCACGTCAAAGTATTGCCTCTCTTTACCGTACTTTCTGACTTATTTAGACTGTCATTGTCACACAATTTGCACACTACATCGAGAAAGAGCCCCAGCCACAAGATTATTATCGAAATCAGATCTTATTTCCCCGCCATATTCCTCCTCAGAACTCGTCTGAACTGTGTGCATGTATTGAATTAATTTTCTTTTCCTCAAACAGGACATCTTTCAAATATGAACCTTTCAAGGACGAATATTTCGACTACGTGGCTCAAAATGGAAGTGACATCTTTAAACAAGGCGTCATCCGTGTTTCACCCTCTGAATGTATTCTACCATCGGGCTTCATGGAAATCGCACTGAAAATTAAGAATTTCAAAGTGTATGAGGACGATATTTGGGTTGTTTCGTTTCCGAAGTGCGGTGAGTACTGTAAAGACACTCATTATTTTTCTGATAATATTCTGTAGTCTTATTTTGGTTGTTTGAAAAGAGTGAAATCTTATATAGGCTCTTCAGTGACACGAGAGATGGTGTGGTTGCTAATGAAGAACTTGGATTTTCAGACAGCGAGAAACGTGGACCTGGTCAATAGGTTTCCGTGTCTGGAGTAAGTTTCTAACCTATCGCTAATTCACTGGTATTAATGAATGCTATTTATATTCTCAGGCAATAACCTGTAATTAGATAGTTACATGTGTTTTCCACGCATTCTCTTTAAGCTGCTGGCAAGTTTGCGAAATTCTAAATCAGTTTAATCAATACATTCAACTTTGTCCAGTGTTTTATTATATGTGTGCAGATTATATTAAAATGTTATGTATACAATTTTTGAAGAACAAAGACACTACTACTTATACAGATATATCTTTATGCATGTCTGTGTGACACCTACCTTTGTAGATATTTACATTGATTTCTTTCTTCGGAAAAGAAGACGGAAAGTAAACAAAGGAATTAAAATAACGAATGTGGAATACTTCAATGTGATTATGTTTGCAGACGATATCGATGTTACTCAAAAGAGAAAGCCTATTACTTCCACATTTCAGTGTTCGTGCTGCAAGAAAAGCGAAACAAATATAACTTAAAAGTTTCTAGTAATTAATCGAAAACAACAACTTTAGAACAAGTCTCTGATCTCTTACGTACGCTGTGCTGTAAGTTTCAGTTGCGGTACCGATACTGAATATGAAAGACAAAGATTCCAATCTGGCTGCGTACCATTAGCCGAAAACTGGGACATAAAGTAAATTGATACAGACAAGTATGAACTTCTATACAGTAATGACAGTTATACTATCTGACGGAATCACAAGCTGGGTGAGGTTTCTGAGAAAGACAAAAGGCTACTTAGGGAGAGAACTGATGAAAAATGACTGTTCCAGGAATATCGCTGTCAACAACACCTTCTGACAATACACAGGCACATAATTATATGGTAAATCCAAAATTAGACACTGAGTGGGAAAAGAGTTGCTGGATCACCAAGGAAAAGATGGGAATCATTTTGTTTCAGATTTCTGAACGGCAACAGCCTGATTCTTCAGAGAAAGGTGATGATGATGACAAAAGAGAGATATAACAGTGACTCTAGTCAACAATAATACTAACCTACTACCTGTTTCATAACATTATATTTACATCGTGAGGTTGATACCCTGAAATAACCATAGACGTCAAATAAAAATTTATTTCCTAATTTATTTACTCATTATCTTTGTACAAAACCAGCTTCAGATCCTGTGTATGCGGCTAGATCGTTTGGAGAGCACAATACAGGCATTCTTTCATCATTATCGGATGTAAGGAACGAAAGGTGTCTTTAACTTTTATTTAACTCATAAATTACCGCATCGGTCTCATTAGTTTAAAACCTAATCTCCGAAATTACTAGACGAATAACAGTGTGATTTACAAAAGTAAAGTGAGATTCTTTGTTTCATTGTACAGGCAGTATTCCATCGAAATCTCAATGTGGGAAAGAGGATATTGTAACAAAATGTTAACCGTATCTAAGCTGCCTCTATCTTTGCACACCATACTCACTGTAACTAACAGACGGATCTGCATGGAGTTTTCACAGGTAGTTACAGTGCAGTTTGGGGCAATTCATAGAAATCATTTAATCAACATTATATCTAGCAAAAATAATAATCAGAATTTTCAGTTTAACCTCTAACCGTCATGTCATATGTTTTAACACACTGATTTGCAAAAGTAATAGACGAATTTTCATGCGGCTTTAATAGGAAACTTGGGCGTATAATAGGAAGTAATAAAAATTTCATCGAAATCGGATAAGGGTTCGCTTTCCGGTAGGGGACTGAGTTTTCTGTGTTGTTGTCATCATCATTTACATCATCGACTTGCAAGTCACCGAACTGGCGTCAAGGCTTGCACTAAGCAATCGAACAACCTCAAGAGGGATCTTCCGGCCAAAAGTTCCATACGATCATATCATTTATGATGTTTTTTGGAAATTTTAGTAGTGTCTTCCGCTTACTATGGTAGTATAGTACACCAAAGTACTAACTGATGGCACTGTTAATTTTACATTACAAAAATAACAAATAATGAGGCTGCTACATACTTTAGCTTACACTCAATAGTAATGGGAGATTATGTTGGCCACAGAATTGTTGTTGTTGTGGTCTTCAGTCCGGAGACTAGTTTGATGCAGCTCTCCACCCTACTCTAGCCTGAGCAAGCCTCTTAATCTCCTCATGAGAACGGCAACCTTCACCCATTTTGAGTGGTTCACTATATTCATCTCTCGGTCTCCCTCTGCAATTTTTACCCCACACACTTCCCTCTAACGAAAATTCAAAATTCCTTGATGTCTAAGAATGTGTCCTACCAATCGATCTCTTCTTTTAGTCAAGGTATATCAGAAATTCCTTTTCTCCCCAATTCTGATCAGTACCTCTTCATTAGTTACGCGATCCACCCACCTATTCTTCAGCATTCTTCTGTAGCACCACATTTCTAAATCCTTAACAAATTTCTCTTTTTCAGAAACACTTTTCTTCCCATTGCCATTCTGCATTTTACATCCTTTGTACTGCGACCATCATGTGTTATTTTACTGCCCAAGTAACAAAACTCATCTAACACCTTTATTGATTCGTTATCTAAAATAATTCCTTCAGCATTGCTTGATTTTCTAAGACTGCATTCCATTATCCTTGCCTTGCTCTTGTAAATGTTCATCTTATATGCTCAACATACTGTCCATTCCGTTCAATTGCTTCTCCAGATCCTTTGCTGTCTCTGAGAGAATTACAGTGTCATCAGCAAAATGGAAGGTTTTTATTCCTTCGCCCTGCACTTAAATTCCTTTTCCAAATTTCTCCATGCTTTCCTTTATAGCTTACTCAGTATACAAATTGAATAACATTGGAGAAAGGCTACACTCCTCTCTTACACCCTTCCCAACCTCTGCATTCCTTTCATGCCCTCTGATAACTGCTGCCTGGATTTTATACAAGTTGTAAGTAACCTTCAGCTCCGTAAATTTTACTCCTGCAGATTTCACAATTTTAAAGTGTGTTTTCCAATCAACACTGTCAAAAGCTTTCTCTACCTGTACAAATGCTATAAATGTATGTTTGCCTTTCCTTAATCTATCTTCTAAGATCAGGCGTAAGGTGAGTATTGCCTCCCGTGTTCCTACATTTCTCCTGAATTCAATATGGTCTTCCACAAGGTCGGCATCCGCCAGCTTTTCCATCCTCCTCTAAATAATTCGTGTTCATTTTTTACAACCATGACTTATTAAACTGGTGGTTCTGTAATTTTCACATCTGTCGACACCTGCTTTCTTTGCTATGGGGATTATTACACTTTTCTCAAAGTCGGAGAGTATTTTTCCTGTCACATACATCTTACGCACCAGGTGAAGTATTTTTCAAAAACATGTTCAAATGTTTGTTAAGCTTAAGGGACTTAACTACGGGGTTATCAGTCCCTACGTATGAACTACCTACAACTAAGGACGGCACAAATATCCATGCCCGAGGGGGGATTCGAACCCCCGAACGTAGTGGCCGTGCAGACGGTGACTGAAGCGCCTCAGTCCCCGCGGCCACCGCGGCCGGCGAAATATTTTTTTTCTTTCTTTCTTTTGTCATGGATGGCTCTCACAGAGACTTCAGTAGTTCTGAGGCAATGTCATCTACGCCAGGGACCTAGTTTCGACTTAGATTTCTTCAGTGCTCTTTCAAATACTTCTCTCAGTATAGTATCTCCTATTTCATCTTCATCTACCTACTCTTCCTTTCCTACGATACTCTCTGTAAGTTCATTTACTTTGTAGAGCGGTTCTATATACTATTTTCACCTTTCAGCTTTCCCTTCTTTGCTGAGAATTGGCTTTTCACCTTAGTTTTTTTTTTATATTCATACAGCTGCTTTTCTTGTCTCCAAATGTTTCTTTCTTTTTCCTGTAGGCGGTATCTATTTGTCCCCTATTTATACATTATACTGTAGACTTGCATTTCCGTTCTAGCCACTCCGTCTTAGCTACTTTGCTCTTCCTGTCAATCTCATTTCTTTGTCGTCAGTACTCCATTTTGACTGTTTCATTTACTGCGTTTTTTATATCTTCACTTTCATCAATTAAATTTACTATTTCCTGTGATATCCAAGAATTTTTTGCAGGTCTTTCCTTTCTACCTATTTTGTCCTCTGCTGCCTTCAATATTTCATTTCTCAGTGCTAACCATTCTTCTACTACTGTATTATTTTTCCCCGTTTTTGTCAATTGTTGCCTAAAGCTCCTTCCGAAATTCTCAAGAACTGCAGGTTCCTTCAATTTATCCGGTCCCATCTTATTTTCCTACATTTTTGCAGTTTTTTTCACAGCTTACAATTCTTTAAGAATAAGTTATTGTCAGAGTCTATATCTGCCCCTGGGTGTGTCTTAAAGTTTAAAACCTGGTTCGGAAATCTATCTGGTACCTTCTGGTGTCTCCCGGTTTCGGCCACGTCTACAAGCTTTTTTCGTGATTCTTAAACCACGTGTTTGTTATGATTACATTATGTTCCGTGCAAAATTCTACCAAGCGATATCCCCTTTCATTCCATTTTCCCAGTCCATATTCACCTACTTCTTTCCTTCTGTTCCTTTTCCTACTACCGAATTCCAGTCCCCCATCACAATTAAGTTTTAATTTCACTTATTTGTCTAAATAATTTCCTTTCGCTTCTCATACATTTCGATCTCCTCATCATCGGCAGAGCTAGTGGGCATATTAACTTGTACTACTGTGGTCGGTGTTGGCTTTGTATCTATCTTGACTATGATAATACGATGACTGCACTGCTCATATTTGTTTTCGCACATTCCTATTTTCTTATTCATTATAATAACTAGTCCAGTAATATCTCCCACTGATTTTGTATTTATAATCCTATACTCCCCTGACCAGAAATCCTGTTCCTCTTTCCACCGAAATTCGCTAATTCCCACTATATCTAACTTCAGCCTATCCATTTCCCTCATTAAATTTTCTAACTTCCCTACCCGATTAAGGGCTCTAACATTCCACGCTCCGATCCGTAGAATGGCAGTGTTGTCTTTCCTGATGACGACATCCATCTGAGATGACCCCCCCCCCCCCCAGAGACACGAATGGGGGACTATTTTACCCCCGGAATATTTTCCTCAAGAGGATGCCATCATCAGTATAGAATCATACGGTAGAGCTGCATGTCCTCGGGAAAAGTAACGGCTGTAATTTCCCCTTGCTTTCACCCGATCTTAGCAACTGCATGGCAAAGCCATATTAGCTGATGTTACAAGGCCAGCTCAGCCAATTATCCAGTCTGTTGCCCCTGTACCTACTGAAAAGGCTATTGCCCCTGTTCAGGAACCACACGTTTGTCTTTCCTCTCCACACATATCCCCTACCTCGGCAATGCCTATGGTTCATGGGGGAGGGCCACAGAATTAAGAGTGACAAACTTCACACCGAACGAACTAGTTGGTGTGTATGAATTCACTATTTTTCCGTGTGTATCTTAGTTTTAGCAAAATTTAATTTCTATTTTTGATATTCTTTGATTTATGTTCTATTTTTAATTTAGGAAAACCCAATTTAGTGACGAAGTGATTCTGTATAGGTTACGTTTTTAGTGTCGTATGTAATGAACAAAAAATTTCAATTGAAAATTAGGTTTTATCGACTAATATTTGCAAATAAAAATACTAAACTTCGAGAAGGTTGTTATATTTGATCCTATAACAGTAAGTGCCATCTGTGCGATAGTAGATGTACTGATAATGGCTGCCCGCCAACAGATGACGTAGTGACATGGCTGCTACAATACCACCCGTGTATGATGTGTTTAACAGGAAAGTGGGATATCAACATGTGATGAAACAGGCTCCACACACAGACACACACACACACACACACACACACACACACACACACACACACACACACACACACATATATATATATATATATATATATATATATATATATATATATCTTAAGAATAAAAAGTTTAATAAAAGTAGAAACTGGGTTAAATTTATTAATAGATGATTGGTTATTGTATACAAGAAGGAATAATGAAATTAAAAAGAAAACATGCGCCATGCTTCGGAGATGCGCTCGTGCTTCCTGCGGCCAAGTGAGCGAGTTTGTAAGGCGTCAAACTGTGGCCTTCCGAGTGCGGGATGGTCCGTTTCGAGAATTGCCGGTGGACGTGCTGCGTCAGTTGCGGAGCGAAGCTGGTTTCAGTGGTTCTTGGAAGGTTGGACAGGTCAGGTTCTAGACGTCCCCGTAGCGAAGGCGTCCTACGAGATCGTCATATTGAAAGCGCAGTGGCGGCAAGTCGTACTGTTTGGCATCGATAACGTGACGAATCGCACGGTGGCTGCTGGTGGCTGCAGGATGCATTTTTCGCCATCACTGTCTAGACACAAGGCAAATCAAATCAAATGCTTGTAGAGCTTATGGGAATTAAATACGGGGTCATCAGTCCCCAAACCTACAAACTACTTATGAACTAGCTAATACTATGGACGGCACAAATATCCATGCCCGAGGGGGGATTCGAACCCACGTCCGTAGTGGCCGTGTAGACATAAGGCCTCGCAGCAAGTCCATGTCACGTCAAACCGGTAGGCAGCCATCGCAAGCTAACTGGCTGGCCGCTGTTGCACAGCCTACCACCTCGTAGCGCCATCCAGGAAGCTTGCGATGGCAGCCTATCGGTGTGACGTGAAACGGAATTTTGAGGCCTTGTGTCTTGACGGTGTTGGCGAGAAATGTTCAAATGTTTGTATAGCTTATGGGACTTAACTACGAGGTCATCAGTCCCTAAACTTACAAACTACTTATGAACTAGTTAAGCCTAAGGACGGCACAAATATCTATGCCCGAGGGGGGATTCGAACCCCCGACCGTAGTGGCCGTGCAGACCATGACTGGAGCGCCTCAGTCCCCTCGGCCACCGCGGCCGGCTGTTAGCGAGACACGCACATTTTGGCTGCACCGGGGAGGGGTGTGAGGAAGCCAACATCGGCTGCTTGCTACAGTGCTAGAACCGTGACCCTAACAATGTGTACAGTAATTCTTCGCGTCAATAACATTGTACCGTTGGCTTGTAAGTAAATAAATACAAGTAGTGCCGATTTTCTCTGCTTGTGGCAGCACCTACAAAATCGTGAAGTTATCGTGGCCAAATAGTACAGTCGCCACATTAAAGACGTGAGAGTTTCTGAGCACAGAAGTGTCAGCACGAACTTTGGAAGCCGGTCACTTGTCTGCATTTCTCCAGCCCGTCTTTAACACGACAGCACTGACGTGCACGACTTGACGGGTGTCGTCTGAGGATGATCTGAAGATAGCATGGCAGGACTTCGTCTTCAGCGATGAAAGTAGATTCCGGTCGTGCAGTGTATAACGAGTTGGCACTTTGTAGTAGGGGACATTCGAGTAAAACCAATCGGTCCCAACTAATACCTAGGTGGCGATGCGCTACAAATTTCATTCACCTCTGGTGTTGGTGGATGGAGTTCTGAACAACGCTCGACATGAGAAGAGTTTTATAAGACTCGTTTCTTTTCAGGAAGATAATGCTCGTTCAACAGATACACACGTTTCGCGAGAACTGAACGTTCTCTGTAAATCGTGTAGCAACTGCCATGAGCCGGCCGCGGTGGCCAAGCGGTTTGCGGCGCGCCAGACAAGGTCTGCACGGCCACTACGGTCGGGGGTTCGAATCCCCCCTCGGGCATGGACAAAGTCTCCAACCCGACTGGAAATCGAACCCGGCCCCCTAGGTGGCAACCTACCACGCTGCACACTGGACTACGTAGACGGAAAATAAAAATATATTACTAAAGACCGATGTTATACGTTGTGGTTCTAAGACTGAATATTATCGTTAAAAGCAAGGGAGGACGGAGAGGAAGGTGGGGGTTGTTACATTGTTGCGTTGAAATGGTAACATTTGATGTATTTAAGAAACTGATAACTAAACCTCATTTTATTAGAGGTGAAAAGGGAAATGAGTTTGGTCACTTAACACTGTAATGGTGTCTTCTGCCATAGGTTTATTGATTTCTAGTATTATTAATAGTGTCATCTTTCTGTTTTTCTATAGAAAAAGTAAAATTCCACAGTCAACATCGTAACAGATTGTCGGAACGTAAGAGATTCTGGAGATAAGAAAAGAAATATTCAATTTCTGCCGAACATCTGCTCACAGAAAATAACACTTGTGATGTAAAATGTGACATCTTATATTCTGTCATGAATATCAGAATGGTGGCACTATTGCAAGTACTAAAAATCAGTAATCATATGGCAGAGGACGCCAGTATAGTATTAAATGCGCAGTTTCCCTCTTCTCCTCTACTAAAATGAGGTTTAGTAATCAGTTTGTTAAATTTTACCATTTCAATGCTTCGAAAAACTTACGGGTACGCAGCCAGGTATCAAAATCGACGTTGGCCAATATTTCGGCAGGAGACCACCCTGCAAATTTCAGTGCGAAACTGCAGTGAGGAAGCAATGTCAACCATCTTTAACATCTCGATCCTAATGCTTTAGGATCGTTGTATTGCGCATAAACGTCATACACGTTTATAACAGCCAAACAAATCTGCTGTGGCCGAACACTATCTTGATAGAGGTCACCTTATGGAATACAACAAAACGGAAATTTTTGCATGCACTGCCAGCTACTGGGACTGTGTTATCTAGGAAGCGATAGAAATAAAACTAGCAGACAACCTTTTGAGTATGGATGGAGGATATTGCTTAAATTCCGTATGACAAAAAACAGAGGGACAAAACTAATCCGACCTTATCTGTTGAGAACTGAAGTTTATTATCGATATCCTGGCCGGTTTCATCTTTGGTCGTGTCGGCGCTGTGGGCTTGCTTGTCGGTGTGTGTTGTTTCTCCAGATTATTCATTGAAAATGGAGGTTTTAAAGATCGTTGCACATTGCTACTACACTGCAGTTTTGCTTTGAAAATGGCAGGGTAGTCTCCTGCCAAAATATCGGCCAACGTCGGTTTTGATAACTGGATGCATACCCGTAAGTTTTTTGAAGTTTTTATTCGCCAGGAGAAATTAAGGATTCACATTTCAATACTATTTCGCAATGTAACAACCACCACCTTCCTCTCCGCCCCCTCAATGCATTTAACGGTAATATTCAAACTTAGAACCACAACATATAACATCAGACTTTCTTTATATAATTTTATTTATTAATACTTTTACTTCAGTGCCATAAAAATATAACACTTTCCTTTGAACGGGTGAGTTTGTTTCACCTGTAAGTGGCATATCTGTGAAGAAATGTTAGCGACATTAAGTTGTTACCAGTCGATGACCTATGAAGCCGAAAGCTGGTTAGTAACCAAAAAATTATTTTGCAGAAGAAGTTTTTCCTTTTTCATAACTTTTTATTTCTGTAAGTGGATATACGACATTTCTATTTTACTCCGTCTATTAATGCTGTTTTACTTTTTATTTACTGACACACTTCGTACATGAAATGGGGGATCGTTGAGTAATAGTTCCTAATTGAGGTTTGTACAGGTAGCCTGCCCGTGTGTTAAGCCTTTGCTCCAGATACGCGCAGCAACCTCTTGCTTGTTACCTGGGCTCTTTGGACTCTTTGCAGCAGAAACTGGCGCTTCCCTGTAATCTTCTTCCCTTGTCTCGCAGGTCGTATTAGGCACAGAGGAAAGCACGGACACCAGGAGGAGCGAGTTCCCTGATAAAAAGTTCTCTGCCTCCGAGACACGGTGGCGTGATTCTCATTTAAAGATGTACTCCTCTACAACAGGGTTGTTTCTGGAAGCAAACAAGAAACAAGCAGCCCTAATCTAAGGAAGGGACATTATAACCTCTTCCACCCTTATTTCACAGACCGAAAGGATATCACATCTGTCTGTCCGTTCCCTGCCGGTTTTACCATTTACTAACTTCACCATGTCTTCAGGGGCGTGACGTATACGTAAATGTAAAATCGAAAAAAATAAAATTCATACTAAAAAAAAACATGTGTAACTTTAATTAAGCGAGAACAAGTTTTAATTTAATGCAAATAATTATAAAATCCCATTTAACACAAAATGATTAGTGGTTCTCTATATTCGAAGTATTAAACAAACAGCTTTAAATCAAAATTGTGACTGGATAGGGGATTTCCTGTCAGAGAGGACATAGTTTGTAGTAATCGATGATAAGCATCGTCTAAAACAGAGGTGATATCCGGCATTTCAACAGGAAAGTGTTATTGGTCCTCTGCTATTCCTTATCCACATAAACGATTTGGGACACAATCTGAGCAGCTGTCTTAGGTTGTTTCCAGATGACACCGTCATTTACCGACTAGTAAAATCATCTGAAGATCAAAACCAACTGCAGAACTATCTAAATAAGATATCACTATGGTGGAAAAATTGGCAATTGACTCTAAATAATGATAAGTATGAAGTTGTCCACATGAGTAGGAAAAGGAATCTGTCAAGCTTTGTTTACAAGATAAATCAATCGAATGTGAAGGCCGTTATGTCCACTAAATATCCAGGAATTACTATTACATCAGACTTAAACTGGAAATAACACGTAGATTATGTCGTAGGAAAGGCGAACAAGAGACTGCGTTTTATTGGCAGACCACTTAAAGAGGCTTGTCCGTCGTTTCTTGGAATATTGCTGCCCAGTGTGGGATCCTTATCAGGTGGGTTTGACGGAGGACATCGAAAGAGTCCAAAGGGCAGCCTGTTCTGTATTGTCACGATACAGTGGAGACAGAGTTACGGAAATGATACAGGATCTGGGATGGGAATCATTACAACAACGGCATGTATCACTGCAGCGTTCTCCACTTACGAAACTCTAATCGCCAACATTCTCCTCCAAATGCGAAAATATATTATCAACTGCCACCTACGTAAATATAAATGATCATCAGAGTAAAATTCGAGAAATCAGAGTTCGAACGGAGAGACTGAGATTTTCTTTCTTCCTGCGCGCTATTCGAGAATAGAATGGTAGATGAAGAGTATCCAGGTGGTTCGTTGAATCCTCTGCCAGGCACATAAATGTGTTTTGCAGAGTAACTCATGTAGATGTAGAGTCAGAGAAAAAATAACTTTGGAAAATGAGCCTTAAGAAGTTTATATTCATAGGACATATTTTCTCAAATCTCGGATCACCGTGGGTCCTGTTTGCTCGTAGACACAGAACCTGCCATGGGCCCTGATAACTTGATCTCTGCGTCAGGACATCAACCTTAACAAGGCGCGAATTGTAACTCATGGTTTAGATTACCATGTTGCGTTAAAAAAAATACCTCTTTGTAAATCTATGGGACTTAACTTGTTTGGTTATTAGTCCCTAGGCTCACAAAGTACTTAAACTGATTTAAACTTACACACACACACACACACACACACAGAGGAATGCCAGTGGGAGTACTCAAACCTCTGACGGCGAGCAACCGCGCGCCTTCAGGCGCCTTAGTACATTCAGGTTGCATTCAACCGATTGTAAAGTTTCAAATCAAATATTTGTAAATCTATCGGACCAAACTGCGTGGTCATCAGTCCGTAGCTTACAAACTATTTAAACTAAGCTAAACTAACCTACGGACAACACACAACAATCCCAGGGAGGACTCGAACCTCCGATGACGAGCAACCGCGCGCTCCGCAGCGAGGTGCCTTAGACCGCTCGGCTACTGAACCGCGGCGATTGCAAAGTTTACCTGTCGTGGTTGGTTGTGGATGACAGTGCTGGTGACGTGGGCGCCACCATCTTAAATACAGAGATATTAGCCGGCCGCGGTGGCCGAGGAGACTAAGGCGCTCCAGTCACGGTCTGCACGTTCAGTACGGTCGGGGGTTCGAATCCCCCCTCGGGCATGGATATTTGTGCCTTCCTTAGTGTTAGGTAGTTCATAAGTAGTTTGTAAGTTTAGGGACTGATGTCCCCGTAGTTAAGTCCCATAAGCTTTACAAACATTTGAACAGAGATATTACACACAACAGTGCCGCCAACTCATGTAGTACTCATAGAGATTCCCAGAGGTGCATCACACAATCCCAAGGTGCCCAACAGAGCTCGAACACCAAGGCTATGGCTAAGAAATGGAGTGAGGGATGTTGTGCGGAATGGGTCTCAGAATATATTTCATGAAATTGAAACAGCGCATAGTGCTCCGATCACGGAACGCCTGCGATTTGTCGTTGTAGCATTCCTCACCTTCTTGAGTTAGCGCTGTAGATCTTGTATGAATTAAGCCACTGTGATAGCTCTCTTCCCTGTCCGCGGTGAACCAAACTGAGGCCTCGTTTTCAGAATCTGGATTCGTCGGAAATCACTGTAAGTCAGCATGCACCATATTACATACACCGTTGCCGTCTAGCACGAATCTGTACGCTTGTCAAAGGTAGGAAGACACAATGCTGTAACCATCTATATCTACATTCGTCCAACAGCGACGAATAGCCGCGTGTGGTAGTTTACGGTGTGTTACGTTGTTTCACTGTTGTTCAGCATAGAGAAGGGCGGAATCTGGTGAAATATGACCTATCCCGTTGCTTTTTTAAAAAAAATTTTATTTATTTTATTTTACGGTTTCCCCTCCTGGGATTAGGTCCTAGTGTGGTTTTTATGTTCTGAAGGTTTATCTTCCTTTCCATCGCACGGTTGTTGTGATCTGCAGGAACAGCCCCTCCTACGCACCCTTTCGTTCCCATTATCTTCTGTTCTTTTAATGTTTTACTCTTTAATTTCAAGTCTTATGTTGCCAGTTAGTTAATTGTTACGGGCTTCCTATGCCCATAACCTGGGTGGTTTTATGTTCCTTGATCTCTTTGATCGTCAACTTCTGTGAGTACATCGGAGACGATGCCTGTCTCCGGGGCATTATGCCTTATGTTTTTCGATCTCACGAATGATGCTTCCTCACCTTTGTTTTTCTGCTACGGCCTCAAACTTCATCCTTTTTGTTTTTCAGAACGTTTAGTTTAGTTTCCTTGTTATGTTGTGAGGCAGACCGAGTTGTAGGGTTGGATAGGAGACCTTTCTGTACACACCCATTGCATGGCGCAACATTTCGTCGCGGTCAAGTAATTCAAGGGTCACTCCAAAAGAAATGCACACTATTTTTAACACAGTTTTTATTGTACATTATTGAAAGTTTTACTGTGTGTAGATACGTCCTTTAGGAACCATATTTTCACTCTCCACATAATCCCCATCCCTCTCAACTGCCTTACGCCATCTTGGAACCATCGCCTGTATACCAGCAAGGGAAAATTCTAGACCAACACGTTGGAGCCACTGTTTGATAGCGTGCACAAAGGTAGTCATCATCTTCAAACCTTGTTCCATGTAAAGAGTCTTTCAGTTTCCCATAGAGATGAGTTTTGTGATCGCTTCCAAGGTTTTTGACTAACATGTGCCCGTGCATTATTGTGCAACAGCAAAACATCCCGCTTTCGCCGATGTGGTCGAACACGTAGCGTGACCTTTCACTGTGATGCGTCTGTCACCAGTCACCAATTCGTTAACTCTCTGCACATTGTCCGGCTTGTGTGCAGTACGAGGCCTTCCGCTGCGAGGACAATCCTCAATATTGCCGAGCCCGCTTTCGTCACGTAACCTGATTGCCCACCGACTGTACTGCAATCGACAGCAGCATCTCCATACACCTTTTTCAACTTCTTCTGGATATTACCCACTATCTCGTTTTCACAGCATAGGAATTCAATGACGAACGTCAAGTTTGAAAACAAGCGGGAAGAATTATCTACACACTTTAAGACTTTCAAACATGCAGAATGAAAATTGTATGTTTTTAAAAATAGTGTGCATTTCTTTTGGAGTGACCCTTGTATTTTCGTGCTTGGAAAGAAGAATTTCTTCACATTGTGGCAACATTACTAATGAACTGCAGTTAAGGCTTTGCCAAGCTAATGTTAATATTCAAACGTTTGTACAACTTATGGCACTTAACTATGGGGTCATAAGTCCCTAAGCTTACAAACTACTTATGAACTACCTAATACTAAGCACGGCACAAATGTCCATGCCCGAGGGGGAATTCGAACCCCCGACCGTAGTGGGCGTTCAGACCGTGACTGGCGCGCCGCAGACCGCTTGGCCACCGCGGCCGGCCCAAGCTAATGCATTAAGCTACGATCTACTCTCTTCAGTACAAACTCAAAAACTAAGTTATCATTGCACCGTCCAAACTTCGTACCAACTACGTTGCGTAGTAATGGAAGCCGGGTGGATACCGACTACATTGTTAATAAGTGTGAGATAACACATATGAAAGTAGCAAGGATGATTGCAAGTACTAATAGATGCGAACAATGTCAGGGGGGGTGTCAGTAATGAGGATACAAAATTAATAAAGTTACATCATAATAATGTGGCATGAACACCATAGAAGCAGTTACATCTAACAAACACAGATGGTGGAGTAGTATTACAATATTGCATCCTCGGGAGAAGCAAGGTAAGCAAAGTGTTCAAATGTTTGTATAGCTTATGGGACTTAACTACGGGGTCATCAGTACCTAAACTTACAAACTTTTTATGAACTAGCTACGACTAAGGACGGCACAAATATCCATGCCCGAGGGGGGATTCGAACCCCCGACCGTAGTGACCGTGCGGACCGTGAAGGCGCGCCGCAGAGCTCTCGGCCACCGCGGCCGGCGACACTTGGGTTCGGCAGTAAAGACTAGGGGTATTCGCGGGAGACCAAAAATAAATGTACAAATTTTTGTAAATTTTTCAGACTTTACTACTGAGGTTATTAGTCCCTAAAGAAACTGACCTTAGGGCAACAAACAAACCTGTGCCCGAGGGAGGACTCGAATCTCCTACGGGAAGCAAACGCTCGAACCGCACCAAGGCGCCTTAGAGCGATTGGCTATTCCATTCAGTAAGGAAGTATTTTGAAGTAACAGGCTTTAGATGAAGCATATATTTTAGAATTGAACTTTTATAAGGATGCTACAGACTGTATAATGATGGTGCAAGGCAATCCTAAAATGTATGATGTACCGTTTAACACATCTCAGCGTCAATAAAAAACTAATGTAAGCCAATCACTTTGGAGAACATTTTATCTTTTTGGAAAGACAGTGCTGTAATATCATGTTTCATTATGGAAAAGTCAGCCAATTTTGCTGAAATTATACAATTACTTTCTTTCTGTGATTCTTCAGTTTCTCCCGGCGTATTTGATGATCAAAATATCCACTATTTTGATACTTTCTTTCTAATCAAGGTTACCGGTTCCAAAATTACATCATTAGACTTTTGCAGTCGCCACATGCTCATTCCATGAGCAAAAAATTTTAGAGGAATCGGTCTGATCATCATCTGATGTAAGGTCGAAACACGTCACGTACAAAAGGAAAAAAATATATAAAAAAAAGAAAAAAATAAAAAAAAATTTAAAAAAATTAAGTTTATAATTTCAGTGAACTCCAGTATTTTTTCATAAAAAATAAGTTAATTCTGGTGATACGTTTTAGGTTTGCTCAGTTTTATTGCGTTGAATATACAGCCTTCAAAAACGATGTGACAAGTCAAAATAAATGATTTTATTCACATCGTATTCAGACTGTGGCTTGATGGTCGCATGGATCGCTACTACGCCGCTCTTAACAAAACGGTGTGTCCCGATGGCGCAATTGTAACGACAGACAATGGCACTTAAACTACACTTAATAATAGACGAGACGAACAGCAGAGAGGCGGTACATGTAGTGCGGTTTCATCAAGTAACCAGGTAAATGCTGGTAATCATTACCCGCATATCAACTACAGCCGTAGATTTTCTTTTAGTGTGGCTTACACGCTGGTTGATAATGCATCATCAACCAGTCAGCGATTAGCGGACATCCACTTGCGTCCTTCCGCTGCGAAAGATGTGGTGACCGCCGCGGCAGAATAGCCGTGCGCACTAAGGCGCCCAGCAGCGGTATCTCTGTACCTTCTTTAGGTCAGAAAAACATCGATTTGGTCCACTAAGAGACGTCTGAAGACTTCACTTGATGAGAGTTCCTTCTGAAAGTAAACTTCGGAATTGACCTCCTAAGCAAGGCAGAACTCGTCGCTGCGGAAATGCCGTGCGCACTAATGCGCGTTACTGCGGTGCGCGCGGCCGTTCCGCGTCGGAGGTTCGAGTCCTCCCTCGGACATGGGTGTTTTGTGTTGTCCTTAGCATAAGTTACTTTCAGTCAGTCTGAATTTAGGAGAATTGTTGGAACACGGGAGGTAATACTCACATTACGACTTAGCGTTTGTAGATTTAGTGAAAGCTTTTGACAATGTTGACTGGAATACACTCTTAGATTCTGAAGTAATCAGAGGTAAAATATAGGCAGGGAAGAGTTGTATTCAACTTGTACAAAAACCAAACAGCGGTTATTAGAATCGAAGGGCAAAGGTTCAGTGGTTGGGAAGGGAGTAAGACAGGGTTGTAGCTTTTCCCCAATGTTATTCAATCTGTAAGTTGAACAAGCAGTGAAGGAATGCAAGGAGAAATTTCAAGATGGAATTAAAGATCAAGGAGAAGAAATAAAAAGCTTGCGGTTTGCCGATGACATAGTAATTTTATCAGAGACGGCAAAGTATCTGGAAGAGCAATTGAATGGAATGGACAGTGTCTTGAAGATATAAGATGAACATTAGAGTAAAACGAGGGTAATTGAATGGAATGTCAGAAAATCGTGTGAAGCTAAAGGAATTAGATTAGGTAATGAGGCAGTAAAAGTTGTAGATGAGTTTTGTTATTTCGGTAGCAAAATTACTTCTGATGGCCGAAGTACAGAAGATATAAAATGCAGAATGGCTATGGGAAGAAAATTATTTCTAAGGAAGCGTTAGGAAGGCATTTCTGATAGCATCTGTCTGGAATGTAGCATTGTATGGGAGTGAAAAATGGACGATAAGAAGTTGAGACAAAAAGATGATAGAAACTTTTCAAATGTGGTGCAACAGACGAATGATGGAAAGTAGTTGGGTAGATCACGTATCCAATGAAGAGGTGTTTAACCGAATTTGGGAGAAAAGGAGTTTCTGGAATAGAGAAGGGATAGATTGGTAGGACAAATTCTGAGAGATCAAGAAATTGTCAACTTAGAATTAGAAGGAAGTGTGTGGGGTAAAAATCGTAGAGGGAGACCGAGGGACGAATACATTAAGCAGATTCAAGAGGATGTAGGTTGCCGAACGTATTTTCAGATGAAGAGACTTGCTCAGGACAGGGTAGCGTGGAGAGCTGCATCAAATCACTCTGCGGACTGAAGAGCACAACAATAACAAGTAGTTTGTACGCTTAGAGATTGATGACCAACACAGATAAGTCCTTTGGAGTTACTAACATTTGAACATTTTTTGATGTGGTGACCGTGACACCCTTGAGCACCGCCTTCTGTGTCAGCATGTCAGGAAAGTGTGGGACCTGTGTCGTGCGATGTTATCGTTATTACTCGGACAGCTCCCACCACCGATACTGTCCAACGCGTATTTACACTTCAAGGTATTTCTTCGGGCGCAACATAATGCGACAGTGTGATTTCTTGGCAATTAAATTTTATGCTGTAGTTGAACTTAACCATAGTGATAGTTTTCATATCTCGCGTAAATGAGGGAAGATCATTTGCGATTGAAGGAACTCAGAAACCATCGTGAACATTTTGAGAATTTTCGGTCTGCTGCTATAGGTACAATTTCGATCATTTCGGACAAATGTCATTGTACCTGGAAATATATTAAGAAAATAAATAATTTTAACTATTTCACTTGTTCACGGATGTTTAATGAATATATAACACAACTATTAGACAGTTACAATTGTTGGTATAAACACTAGAAAAGGTTACAGAATTGAGAAAAATCGATAGAAAATGTACCGCACTAGGTACAATTATGATCACTTCCACGTACAATTTTCTTAATGGGCATCTTCCACATAGAAAGCACTTTTTCCTTAAGGCACCAACGCACACTTCGTGGTAGCAAATATTGCATATTTAGCAGCGAATCCAATCACCCTTAACCAGAAAATGTATAAGAGCGCGTTGGACTAAGTAGCTTCACTCACCTCTTAAAGGAAATTATATATATCACCGTAGCACAAAGTGGTGTATTCTTGGAAAAAACAGGAGGAGCTGTAGAAACCTGCTGCACTACAACGCCACACAACGAGACACCATGAAATTGACAAATGGCGCGAAAACTTATGTTGATCGGAATTGTACGTATATCGATTATGTACCACCTTATCCTCCATTGCGGATACGAGGAGATAGTATATGGTTAAAATTTGATGATTCCTTTCGTGAGGTTGAAGTGTCAGTAACTCCACATATAAGAAAATATACATTTTACAAATGTTTCTTTTATGTGTTTCATTTGCTGGGAACTCTTAATTTATGTCTGAAAGAGGATCATGGATATTACGAATACGTGGAACTCATGTAATGCATCATACAACTAAGACTTCGTCTAATTGCTAGCAGAACAAGAAACTCAAATTTTCTGTTGATATGTAGTTTACGCTCAGTACAGCCTTTCAGCTGTAGCTGACAGAGATTGTTTACAAATGACAATGGATTTTTTTCTTTGTAGGAAGGAGCTTTCCTTTGCGACGCAAGAATTGCAGAGGTTTCATTTGAAGGAAGGAATTGTTAGTTCCGTCACACAGGGGATATGTTTTCATTTGTACTGACGTTGCTATTGTTTACACTTTTATGCATACGAGGAACATCGTTTTTATTTCCTCGCTGCTGGATTTCTACGTCCTCATTACCCCGTGTACGTACAGAAGAATTGAAGTCTTTAGATACACAGAGGAAATATAGCTTTTAAGAAACGGCCAAAATGTTTTGATACTTCGAACTCATCAATGTCTTTTTTCCTCCGTTTCGGAGACTGCTAATTACACTGCAGGAAAGTTTTCCAGCGGCTTGACCGAAAGCTTCCAACATTTCCGAAGTCTTCCCTTCATTTCTGCTTGAATGCTGCAATTATCTGTTTGGTTTCGTTTCTTTCTTCAACATAAATATTCCTTGTCTTCCTGAGTTCTAGCATGTAGCTACTTTTATACGCCTTCTTGTTCCTTTTAAGGGCTTTCTTGACTATGGCATTCCACTACGCTTTTTTTGCCATTTCTACTTGAACTTGTAGTCAGTAATGTTGTAGAAATGAAATAGAAAGTTTATTTAATAGTGTCTGGAAAATTCGGAATAGCCTGCGCATTTACTTATGTCATACTCGGTAGTCCGTCGCACCTTCATTCCTTTCTCTCTCTCTGTCTCTGTCTCTCTCTCTCTCTCGCTCACTCTCTCTCTCTCCATCCGTGCCGTCTTTCCGCCCATCTTCTCCTTTTCCTCTCTCGCTATTTTCATCCAACTCCCACCACTATCTCCTCGTTCTCTGCTTATTCCGCCTTTTCTCATCTCCTCCTCCGCGTATGTATAAAAACTCAAAAATACCTGTCAACTTTGTGGTTAATAATAAAACACTGTCAAAGTTTATTTGCAAGATAGCCTATGCCATAAAACAGAGGACGAACTGTCGTTTATAAGAACCTAACTCTTTCCATAAACAGTTCACCCATGAGCAATCTTTTGAACAAGTACGAAAGCTGAGTTACTGTCTATTGTAAGATGTCGGATTGTATCGATAATTACGTGTGCAAAACTGCTTCAAGATAGGACTGAAACTGTGAGTATGTGTCGAAGTCTGTAAGTAAAGTACCCTACATCAACCACCATACGAAAATTTTATGTGCACAATGGCCATCCTCTTGTTTTGAAGATCAAGTGTCGAAAATTTCAATATGATCGGAATGAAACGGCAGATATGTATGGATAGCAAACAAAGAAACTCACATAGGGACACACACACACACACACACACACACACACACACACACACACACACACACACACACACATATATATATATATATATATATATATATATATATATTACGAACACTGGAGCTCCTAAACACTTCTGTGTGGGAAATTGCCTTTGGAGGAGGTAGTAAGCGTCGTATTTTAGATATTTCAGATTTTTCAGCCATTTCTTTGGGCTTTTCTTATTATTTATTTTTTTTTTTTTTTTATTTTGTTAAGGGAACAAAGGAAAGATAGTCAAGTCGCTCAAGCCATTTATGAGTTTTAGCGAAACTAGCGCATAGTAATTAACTTTTATATATAAAGAGAATTACAACGTATATAGAAAACAACTTCATGGAATTTGTTGCGAGAGAAGTCGTAGGTACGCTGTATTTTATTTTATTTATTTATTTATTTAGCACGTCTTATACTCTCCATGAAAGTCAGTTTGAGCTAGACTGTCAATTAGTGATTGAATTCAAAGAGCTTGGAATTAGTTGAATTGACACTCTCCATTTCCTTCTTTATGCTTGTCCTGTGATAATTTTATTTGACGGTAAACATTTTACAGTGACATTTCAGTCACAATACACTATACACTATAGCCGCAGTAAACACTTCAAATATTTGTAACATCTAAATCTTCTTTTGAGAATTTGATTACAATTTTTACTTTAATAACTGGTTAAACTTTAATAACTGGTTAAAGTTGTATAAATCTTTATCTTCAGGTTTGAAGAATGGATCACATGGGAGCTTTTGAGGCTTTGTACAATATGGCGAGAGCCTTATGCTGTTCAAATGTTTGGGATTTAACTGCGGGGTCGTCAGTCCCTAATCTTACAAATTACTTATAAACTACCTTATACTGAAGACAACACAAACAACCATGCCCGAGGGAAAATTCGAACCACCGACGGGGAACAGCCTCGCGCATCAGAACATAGCACCTCAATACGCTCGGCCACTTCGCCGCGGCGAGAACCTTATACTAAGCTTTAGTAGTACATATATGACGTAAATTTATTTATTTTAATGTAAACATGACGATTTATATTATTGAATCGGGTAGTAAAAAATAGAAAAAGTGAAAAAGTAAAAAAAATAAAAAAATAAAAAAAAAATTAAAAAAAAATCTTGCGATCAGGGACTAACAATCCTTAATATAAGGATTACATTTAAAAATTACATGACCGCCCTCCATGCGGAAAAATAGGTCAGGTAATCACTTCATACGTAACTAACTTGTTGGTGTCAATGCGTTCGGGAGGAATCGTCTTACCATATCTCTACTTTCGTAGGGCGTTGCTAAAATAGCATGGTATCTCCTCGGATAATGGCGCTGGATGTAGAACGTGCTTGCATCGTCGATACAGCATATGCAACCTGCAAAAGTACTTAAGTCAAGCTCATAACAGTGTCACTCAAAATCGATACGAAATTGGGTCTTATTTAGATATAGGGCCAAATGGCAATACCATCTCTGACACTATTTAAAAATAAATAAATAAAAGCTTTCTCTCTTAGTACATAGGTACACACGTATAAACTCTTTAATTTAGAGGGAGCATATATAGTTGTTAACAGGTAAATTCTGCAATATTGACGTGAATGGTTTGTTGAATTATCCTCTTCCAGGTTCAACAGTATTCTGCTGAGAATCCCTGAGGTTAGATATGCGGTTGACCTCTGCGAGGAAATGGAGCGGCCGCGATTCATCATGAGCCACCTACCAGTGGAACTGCTTCCAGATCAGCTGTGGACTGTGAAACCAAAGGTAAGTACGCCTTTACTTGCCGTCCACGTCTCAGTTTGCCATACTGTCACTGTAGATATATGATTCATTTGGTACAGTATGTAACAAGAAATCACATTCAGTTCCTACTATTTTGCCCGAATATGTTGAAATAAACCTGAAAACAACGTTTTAAAATAACATAATTCAATCGGCAATCCCGAGAGACGCGTTTTTGTACACTGTACAGAACCAGAAACGGACGTCTTAATTCACAGATATCGATAACATGTATTGTTACGAGTGGTATATTTATACAAATGGATTATGTTCTGTGTTATGGTCTTCAGTCCGGACTGGCCTGATGCAGCTCTCCACCGTACTCTATCCTGAGCGAGCCTCTTCTGCTCCACACAAGAACAGCAACCTAGATCTGCTTGAATCTGCTTAATGCATCTCACTTCCCTCCAATGCTAAATTCAGGATTTTTTGATGTCTAAGAATGTGTCTTACCAATAAATCACTTCTTTTAGTCAAGGTATGCCTGAAATTCCTTTTCTCCCCGATTCTGTTCAGTACCTCCTCATTAGTTACACGATCCACCCAACTAATCTTCAGCATTCTATCCTCTTCCTGTCCACACTGTTTATCGTTCATGTTTCACTCCCACACAAGGCCACACTCCACACAAATGCCTTCATAAAAGACTTCCTTAAGCTTTTTCAGAAACGCTTTCCTTCCTATTGCCATTCTGCATTTTATATCCTCAGTACTGCGACCATCATGTGTTATTTTACTTCCCAAGTAACAAACCTCATCTACCTCCTTTATTGCTTCGTTACCTAACCTAATTCCTTCATCATCACCTGATTTTCTTAGACTGCACTACATTACCATTGTTTTGCTCTTGTTAATGTTCATCGTATATGCACCTTTCAACACACTGTCCATTTCTTTCAACTGCTCATCCAGGTTCTTTGCTTTCTCGACAGATTACAATGTCGTCGGCAAAACACAATTTTTTTATTTCTTCACCCTGAACTTTCATTCCTTCTCCACATCCCCGCCCAGAGATCCGAATGCGGGATTATTTTACCTTCGGGATATTTTACACGATTCGATGCCATCATCATATATTCCTACAGTAGTGATGCATGTCCTCGGGAAAGGTAACGGCTGTAGTTTCACCTTGCTTTCAGCCGTTCGCAGTAACTGCATGGCAAAGCCATGTAGGTTATTTTACAGGACCAGCTGAGTCAATCATCCTGACTGTTGCCCCTGTAACTACTGAAAAGGCTGCTGCCCCTCTTCAGGAACCACACATTTGTCAGGCCTCTCCACAAATACTCCACCACTGTGGTTGCACCTACAGTAGGGCTATATGTAACGTTGAGGCACGCAAGCCACCCCACCTCTGCCAAATCTGTGGTTTATGGGAATAGGCGGATTATGAGCATATGTAATTATCTTCGTGTAGCTGTGCTTCATAGTAATGTAAAATTTTATATAATATCTCTTCAAGTAACTTTCTCGTGTAGGTTTAATAATAACGAATATTACAGTCAAAGCGATCATGATCCCTCGGACAAAATTTATGAATATCCTACTTCGAACTTCGAGGTATTTGACAAGTTGTCCTACAGAAGAATATCCAAAAGTAGGGTGCTTTGGAAATGTCAATGAGGAAATATCCCACAAAATCATGAAAGAAAGGAAAAATTAAAAAATAAAACTCACTGCGAAGAAGAGAGAAGAGAGAAAATATCAGGTCTTCATATCCCTTATCTTCCAGGTACTACAAGGAACTGTTGAAAACTATCGAGGAAGAGAGATTGTAATACACCTAGGAATTATCTGAGTTTGTAATATCACTTACAACCGTTCAATTCACTCTAATAATACTTTACTTTAGTTATCGGGAGCTACTAAAGATTTTCAGTAGAACTTCAATACTGGCCCTAAATTTTCTTAAGGTGATAATTATGTTCCCAACACAGCTTTTTGCTTGATACACTTATTGCGAAACACTTTTTTAATATTTGCATTATATTTAACACATACACGTTGCGAGTCGGTCTAATGCCAACTACCGAATCAGCCCTATGGTGTTGTTAAATTTAACTATATTAACAGCATCAATAAGAAGGTAAGTACTGTATCAAACCTCATCCTGTCAGACGCATTTGGTGCATTTAACTTCAGGTTTCATGGGAATCAAGCGGGGAACCCAAGACATATGTGCGTATCTGTTCTCTCTCTCTCTCTCTCTCTCTCTCTCTCTCTCTCTCGCTCTCGCACACAGACACACACGCGCCTGCACGCGCGCGAGCGACCGCTCGGAGAATTACGGCACCACACTTTGTTAAGTAGTGAAATTTAAGGATCTTGCATTCCTAGATTACGTAAATAGGATAACAGAGGAGAGACACATTATTGCACTTTGACTTGGAATCTCCAGAACGATTTAATATCTTTATTAAATGTCTTTTGCAGGTCATCTACGTTACTAGAAATCCTAAGGACACAGCGGTGTCTTTGTACAGGCATTATAAACTGACGTCGCATTACAAAGGCACAATGGAAGGATTTGTGAATGCATTTTTAGGAAACGTAAGTAAGTAACTGAATATTTGTGGTTGTTACAAAGACGATTGTTGTTAATATAAAAGAGGAACAACTTCCTGATGTTACTGGTCACAAACCGGCTTTCGGCTTCTTAGGCCATCATCAGGTGACACCAGATGATGACATAAGAAGCCGAAATCCGGTTTGTGACCAATATATACGTTTTGCAGAAAATCGGGAAGTTGTTCCTTTTTGATATTATTATCATGTTCTGTCAAGCACCGACGGAAAAATCTATTAATTTTACGATTGTTGTAGGTATTTGGTGAATGCTATTAGAGCCAGACAAATATTAAATAGTGATAAATTGGTAGATCACCATGTGCAGCCTTAATCATAGCTATCGTTAAGACATGAAGTTTTTAACTGGCAACTACATAAAGTAAAAAATCAAAATAGGAGAAACTAATATCTTCTGTTCTTTAAGCATTAAAAATGTCTTCTGCAACATGACAACGTTTATTTTTCCTCTTATTTTACAGATTAAGGAACTTTCTCCTTATTTCTGATCTCACATCATAATTTTCAGTATAGATTCTGATACTTGATGACCGACTGAGTTTTGTTTGCAGCAAGGGCATTCCCATTAGAAATATACAGAAGGAAAACGCGTATGAGTATAGTAAAAGGAAGGCGAATGTTATGTAAATTCTGATACTAGATGACTAATCTGTGGATGAATACATTTCGTTTAAAACAAAAATGAAGGAAATCGACCGAATAGTTTGGTCTCGCCGACTGACTTTAGTTTTTGTAGAGTCTTTTAATACGAGTATATAAGATGCCCATTTAAATCTGCTTACTGTATTCGTCTCTCGGTGTCCCTCTCCGATATTTACTCCACCCACTTTTCCAATAATGCTGAAGTGACCATTCCACGATGTCTCAGAAAGTGTTCCACCAATCGATCCCTCTTTATAGTTAATATATGGCTGAAATTTCATTTCTCACCAAGTAAGTTCAGCACTTTCTGATTTGTTACGCGATCTGCCGATCTAATCTTGAGCATCAGTGTATCGGGGAGCATTTCAAAAGATCTTATCAAAATTCCTCTACTCCTCACCGTCCACTTTCCAGTCCAGTACAATTCAACACTCGAGACAAATTTTTTTCAGAAATGTGTTCCCAACATTAAAATTAACTTGTAATTTTATCAAATTTAGCTTGTTCAGAAATCCTTTACTTTCCGTATCCATACTGAATGTTATATCGCCCTAACTTCGGGCATACAAATAACAAAACTCACCTACTACTTTTATTGTCACGTTTCCCACTCTAATTCCTCCGGCATCGCCTGATTTTGTTACAGTATGTTCCACTAACCTTTAATGCTTTTATTAATACTGACCTTATATGCTCCTTTCAATAAATTGTCCATCCCGTACAAATTCCTGACAGACTCACAATGTCATCAGTCAACTGCAACGTTTTATTCTTCCTAAATTTCAGTTCCATCTTCAAATTCCTTCTTGCAATCCTAAACACGCTGCTCATGTACAGATTGAGAAACATTGGTGAATGGCTACAACCCTGACTTATTCCCTTACCAATCACTGCCTCCCGTTCATTCTGTTCGACTTTTATAATTTCTGTCTGAGAAAGAGTGGATTCCAGTCAACGTTATCAAAAGCGTTCTCTAAATCTACAGAAGCTATAAATGCAGAATTCCCTATACTTATAGTTCAAATATTTGTAAATCTATTGCAGTTAGCAATCCCTAGCCTTACAAACTACATATAGTATCCTAAATTAACCTACACAGACACGCATGCCTATGGGAGCTCGAAACTCCGAAGGGGAGTAACCGCGCGCTCCGAGGTAAGGCACCATAGAGCGCTCAGCCATTCCTTTAATGTAGGATAAATCGTACAGTGGGTATTGTCACGCGTAATCCTAGATTTCTCCTAAATCCAAAGTGATCTTCCCTGAGATCAATCAGTTATTCCATTCGTCTATAAATTCCTTGTGTTAGTATTCTGCATCTGTTTTACTAAACCGAGAGTTCTGTTACTTTCGCACTTCCCTGTAATTTCTTTCAATTCAATTGGAATTCTTACATTTTTCTTGAATTATGGGGGTATTTTTCTTGTAACATACATCTTGCACACAAGTTGGAACAGTTTGTTGATGACTGTTCCAACGTTGTCAGCATTTCATACGGAACATCATTTAGACAATGGGCCTTGTTTCGAATCAAACATCTACGCTTTTTCAAATTTTTCTCTCTGAACAGTATTCCATCCACCTCATTCACTTCCTCTTTCGTTACTACAATACTGCCTCCTAATAATTTTCCTTGTATACAACCTTTCAGGTAACCCTTCTTAGCTTCTTACTGGTTTTCATTCTGAGTTTTGGACATTCACTCAGTTGCTATTATTTTTCCTGTAAAAGGTATCTATTATTCTCTAGTTTTACGTTCGTCTAAAGACTTGTATTCGCCCTATAAGCCCTCCATTTTAGCCAATATCCATTTTTAGTCATCTTAACTTCTTTTCGCCTGCTTCACTTGCTGCGTTTTAATTTTTTTCTACTTTCATCAGTTCAGTATCTTCTGTGTTACCCAACAGTTTCACTTACTCCTTGCTCTCCTACCTATATAATCCTATGCAGCCTTCACTACTTTCTCTCTCATAGCTGTCTATACCTCTTCTACTGTAACACTTTCAAGCATTTCGTTCAGACCTTGCCAAAACTCACTCTGAAACTCAACCACCTCTGGTTGCTTCAATTTGCTCAGTTCCATTCCTTCACTTTCTACCTATTTGTAGTAAGTTTTAACCTGCAGTTCATAACCATTATGGTCAGAGTCTATACCTTGAAGCTTAAAACCTGGTTTCTAAAGCTATGCCTTATCTGTATCAATTCAATATGACAACTTAAAGTGTCTCCTGGTCCCTTTTATGTATCCAAACTTCTTTCATAATCATTAAATCAACTGTTTGTGATGATTAAATTGAGCTCTGTACAAAATTATACTTAGCGATTTCTTCTTTCATTCCTTTTCCCAGTCCATATCCACATATAACTTTGATTCTCTTCCCTTCCTACTACCCAGTTCCATCTCTCATCCTCTCCTTAAAATGTCTGATTGTTTTTATTTTGTCATAAAGTTTTTTAGATATCATCATCAGCAGAGGTAATTCTGTGGTCGATGTTTGTTTTGTGTCTATCTTTGCTACGATAATGCTTCCATAGTAACTTACCCAGAATCCTATTTTCTAATTCATAATCAAATCTACTCCTGCGGTACTACAGCTGACTCTATATTCATAAACCTGTACGCAACTGAGCAGATATCCTGTTCGTCCTATCATCGAACTTCACTAATACGCACCACATCTAATTTTCACCTATGTATCTTTCTTTCAAAGTTTGTAACTTGCCTTCCCGATGAAGGATAGAACATTCCACGTCTCTGATCCATAGAATGCCTGTTTTGTTTCTCTTGAAGACGATATCCTCCTTAGACCCTGCCCGAAGATCAGAATGATGGGCCTATTTCTCCTCCGGATTATTTTACCCAAGAAGACTCAATCATCATATTTTCAAACAGTAAAAGTAACGACGGCAGTTTCCCCTTGCTTTCAGTCGTTTCCATTAATTGCATGGATAAGCCACGTCAGCTCAGTTAATAATCCAGACTGTTGCCTCTGGAACTAGTCAAAAAGCTGTTGCCCCTTTACAGGAACCACACGTTTGTCTGGCCTCTCCACAGATACCCCCCTGCTCTGGTTGCACTCACGGTACGGCTATGTGTATCGTTGAGGCACGCAGGCTACCCCGCCTTTGCAATGTCTGTGGTTAATCAAGATGAAAAACAAGTACAAAAAAGAAAAGCTATCTATGAGATGTATGGAGCATGCATGTGTGCCAAACTTGAGTAAAAATTATTTTGATACTTTTATAAGGAATTTACGTATGACAACAAGTTAATTTATTAAATGGAGAGAGAAACTAAAAATACTTTGACTTTTTCTGGGTACCTCAAAATGAACGAATATGCTCGATGAAGATTGAGAAATGTTGCTAGAAGAAACTAATGTGAGGAGTGCATGTTACAGAATTTTTATTGGAAGCTGGTTACATTAATCGATCTTGTCATAGTTTCCTATAAAATTCAAGATAAAATGTAAATAATGTAAATAGGGAACAAAGAAAATGGTGACTGATAGCGAAACAAAAAGGACTATTAAGACATTGGTTATTATGTTAAAATGTGATTGCTTCTTATAGTAGAGTTTTCTGATGTTTCAATATGGACAGAAGGCGCACATACACTATACTCAAATACGACACTTGTGGTAGCATACTTCCATTAAATTTTACATCCCACGCGTTGGGGGCAGTTCACATTAGGTAAAATGCCTGATAATTTACAAGTTGTAGATAGTCTTTCTGAGATCTTTCAAGCACAGAATAGCGTTACGTACCTTGTTTTCAGACTATTCGCCCTCACTCTGATGCGGCAGCTAGCCAGAGTATTTCTTCTTGTCCTGGTACACAAACAGGCGGTTCTCCCCTGCCACGGTGGAACGCAACTGGTTTACTGAAATACCGCCGGAGTTTCCAAATGACCTCATCAGCAATAGATGTGAAAGAGACGGTCGCTAACGAATTCTCCTGAGGCACGTCGCTCACCCGAGTGGAATAGATAACGCAGACTCGTCTTCGAATTTCAGAGCAAGCACAGGGCTGAAATAGTTCTGAAGAATTCAATTTTCTGTTCCCTCAGGAAGGAGACCTAAAGCATTGAAATTATTTTTTCATCTATTGTAACGCTCATGCTGTTATTCAAATTCTTAAATTACAGAAAAGGCGGAAATGAACGTGATACAAATATTACTTCTGAAATTACTGACAGATTTTCTAGAAATAGCGATCGACAGGTATATAGTTGCCTATTTATTTGTCCTAAATGGTAAACAGTGAACGTTAGAACATTGTGGTCGTTAAGCAAACGCTACTCTCCTTTATGGACATAGTAATGGGTTGACACACAAGTTCCTCAAGTTGCTCAAGGTTAAGGAAGACAACAAATACACTGAATGGAGACTTCAGTTAACAACAATATCTTCCGTCCAACACCTACAATAGTCTCTTACCGCTACGACTTCAGAAAGCATGTGGTTGTGAGGCGAGAAACTCGTCGATACTTATTTGCAGTGCATTTTTATCCGGAATGGAAGTTCCTTAAAAGTTGTTTGATACAGGAAAGCGTAAAAATCGGAGAGTGCAACATGACGTCAATGAGTTCGGTGCTGATTGACTTCCAAACCAAATTCATTTTAGTGGTTTTTGTCACTCTATTAGAATATTGGCGGTATTTTCACATGGATCTCATGGTCGTACTCTTTGGACTGTGTCTGTAACATGTTTCAGCTGTTGACAGTAACTGTCAGAATTGTTGGTTAAACCACGTAGACGCAACTAATAGTACATCAAACCATTCAGGTGCCTAACATTCGTCGAAAAGGTCAGGTCTTCGTACGAGGAGTTGCTGCTTTCTTTGGGCTCAAGCTTATGTTAACATAAAAGTACTATTTGTTGTCAGCAATAACGGTATAGCATAGGATTGGTCGGCGTTCATCAGAAGTGAATTGATGACGAAAGAAAGGTATGCATATATGGCGAGAGAATGGTTTCATTGCTTTGCTCCGTAAAACGGCATCATCTACACGTACGCTGTATGTGTTTCTGGCTACGAGCACTGATACAAACCATCTACTGTACTCATACAAAAGAATGAGTCGGAAATGTTCTGATATCTCCACCTGCCACTCCATTTTGTAGCATCCATTAGTTAACTCGCTGATCAGAAGCGTCATACAACGCAGGCATACAACCCCCCCCCCCCCTCTATTTTTGGCGTAACTCTGTAGCAATGGGATTGAACGGGGACAGTACGGAAGATAGTGCTTTGTAGGTAAATGATTGATCATCAGTGTGGTGTATTTGACTCCCGAATGAAATCAGTTACTTAAAGAAATCGCGAGTGTTCCATTAGTTATTGAATATCCTTCATGCCCAAGCTTTTACCTGTGGATCATAACAAGCGCCAACGAGTATTACTTCCACTGTGAAAATTGCGCCCAAGTATCCACCTCACTGATGTTTACACGGGATTGAGCTGCTTATTTGAGCTCACCTGAAATAGGAGTGCACAGATACTGCCTGATTTGGGTGATCACGAACTATTTGGAGTTATCTTTTGTTCTAGAGTGTAGACACGAAACATGATTGCTACGTGACAAGGATTGATTTTTTTTATCTTGTATGTACTTATTTTATTCATTAATTCATATATTTTTTAAATTTAGAATTTGTAACAATAAACATACATAAATGCAGGAAAAATACTGAGAAAATATAGACTGGAATCCTAGGACCAAAGACTACGTAGGTAACCCGGACGAAGGTATTGTCGGAAAAAGATAGCAAAGTATGTCCCGTACAAGTACGTTAGGTTAATGAAAATGAGAAACTAATTTACATTTCCTTCACGTTGAAGTAGTAGGGTGGGACACTTTAGAGGCTTAGCGGTACAAAAAATGCTCCTTTTGTAATATTCTAAACTGCAAGTATTTCCTTTATAGATGTATCTGGCACGGTACAGTTTTGTTTCATTTTTATATACATTGACACAAGCAGAAAATTCTCTTGTCTGTGCCCAAGAATACACATACGTTTCTGTAATTTTTGAAAGCATTTCTTTTGGAAACAGCGATCTTAAAATTTTAATTAATTAAAATATAACAGTCCAGATCGCAGGTTGTTGCGCTTTTTATTCGCCACCGGTTTCAGTCCTACAACTGAGCAGTTGACGTCTACTCCGACCACCGCCACTGTTCACCAACAAGATGCCCAAGTCCTGATGATGGTCCTGTAGGACCTAAACCGGTTGCCAATAAAATGTGCAGCAACTTGCGATCTTGACTGTCGTATTTTAATTACGTATGTTTCTACTTTGCACAGACATAAAGTCTGTTGTTACTACCTCCACAGATCGCCGCCTGCTCCGTTTTACCAATATGTCCAGCCTTCGACGTCACGTAATAAGGGTGTCCGCGCAATACCTGCACATTTGAATGTGGTTTTTCATCTTAGTCTCACCACTTATTGAAGACACTCACTACTGCAGACAGGGCCTTCTCAGTCCTCGGTCACATTATGAAACATCACGGACGGTCCACACGCTACACAAGCACAGTACGCATACAGATACGTCATACAACCAGTGTGTCATTCCTCGTCATGTGACGCTGTTGTCACGTGATAGGTAAATGAACACAATGTTTTGAGAAATCATCGTATGTATCTCCCTCTCTCCCACTGTTTCCTTTATCACCCACTGGAACTTTCTTCCGCATGTCTATCCCACGCTCCCATTTTCACTGTCTTTATTCCTTAACAAAGTCTCCTTCACTGTCTCTCTACGTCTGATCTATTCTTTTTCTCTCACACCCCCACTCTTTCTTTCTCACAATCCTCTGTCAGTAATTTTATCCTGACGGGGATACTTTAAAATGTATGTCTAAGGGATGGTGCTTATTGGACAGCCGGCCGCGGTGGCCGAGGTGAGCCGGGCGCCGTGGCTCAGCGCGCCCGGTCAGAGGACTCAACGCCCTCTGCAATAAAAAAAGCTGAGCCAAGAACACAACGAACAAAAACGAACAAACATCATCAGCGTCCGCAATGAACAGAACAATCCATAGAGCAAAAAAAAAAAAAAAAAAAAAAAAAGGTGACTAAGGCGCTCCAGTCACGGTCAGCACGGCCACTACGGTCGGGGGTTCGAATCCCCCCTCGGGCATGGATATTTGTGCCGTCCTAGTTTGTAAGTAGTTCATAAGTAGTTTGTAAGCTTAGGGACTGATGACCCCGTAGTTAAGTCCCATAAGATTTACAAACATTTGAACATTTTTTTGAGCTTATTGGACAAAATATTTCTTGTTGACGTTTTCTGGGGGAAGTAGATTCCAAAAAGACATCTTTCTTTTTCACTTCCAACGTCTTTGCTCACATATTTTTCTCACTACTACCTTATCTATCCATTGAAATTTCTCACTACCACGATGTCTCTCGCGCCATAATTGTCACTGTCTCTTTTTTCTGTCACCTCTCTCGACCACCATCACCTCCAGCTGTTCTCTATCAGCACAAAATGTGTGAATAAGTTCGCATTCCTAATTTTTTACCGGAACAGCGTAGTACGTACTAAGGCAGCTTGTTCCCTACTTTTCTGTTTGGCTTGTGAAAAGCAATACGTTCCTTTTATTGTGGCTCAAGATTAAGAAGCAACCAGGACTTAAGAAACGACACACAACGAATATATTAAGTTCATGGAAATCGATAGATGTGTTCATGTAGAGATAATTGATCACGGTTTCAGAAAAGTTGGATAAATCTCTATAAATAAAGGGCAATGTCCCGATTGACTGACTGATTGACTGACTGACTGACTCATCATCGCCCAGCACAAACCACTGAAGATAGAAACTTGAAATTTGTATAGAGTGTTGATCTTACTCTGCATGCGTCATTTAAGAAGCGACTTTTCGATATTAGGCTCTTAAGTGAGTTAAATAGGGGATGAAACGTTTTTTGAAAATCGTTGCTATATAGGCAATTTTGAAGCAAGAACTACAAAATTTCGTATTTTAATTCAGGGTTCGAATTTAAAAGTCACGTGTTTTGGAATAAAAGGTAAAATAGGGGACAGAATAAATTGATTTTGAGAAATGTGTTGCTGTTAACTCAAATTTTAAGCTACAACTACGAAACTTCCGATATGGAATCTTGGTCAGGATTTAAAAAAACACGAGTTTCTGTATTTTTCGAAGTTCAACAAGTGAGAGTGTAAAATAAGGGATTGAAATTCTTTTTGAAAACACGTTGCTATTCAGGTAATTTTGAAGCTAGAACTGCAAAAATTGATATTTGCATTGTTGGTTAGAATTTAAAAAAAATACGTCTTTCGTTATTTTTGGAAATTCAACCTTAGGGGGTTAAATTGGAGAGGGGATATTTTTCGAAAGTCTGTTGCTATTTAGGCAATTTTGAAGTTAGAACTACAAATTTTCAGATTAGGATTCGGGGTTCAAATTTAAAAGACACGTGTTTCAGTAAGTTTCAAAATTCGACCAATAAGAGGGTGAAATATGAGATGCAAAATTAGATTTTCAAAAATATGTTGCTGTTCACTCAAATTTCAAGCTATAAATACGAAACATAGGATATGGACTCTTGAACAGGATAAAAAAGTCATGAGTTTCGGTATTTTTGGAAATTCAACAACTAAGGGGGTATAATTAGGAGATCATAAATTCTCTTCGAAAACACGTTCTTACCCAGACCATTTTGGATCTGGAGTTCCAAACATTGGTATTTGTATTGTTCGTTAAAATTTAAAAAATACGTGTTTCGGTACTTTTGGAAATTCAACCATGAGGGGGTTAAATGGGAGAGGGGATGTTTTTCGAAAATCTGTTGCTATGTAGGCAATTTTGAAGTTAGAACTACAAATTTTCGTATTAGGATTCGAGGTTCGAATTTAAAAGACTTTTATTTTTGGGGTATTTTTAGATGTTCGTCCAATAAGGGGGTGAAATAAGGGATGCAAAAATTGATTTTTAAAAATATATTGACGTTAACTCAAATTTCAAGCTATAACTAAAAAATCTTAGGATATGGAATCTTGATCAGGATTAAAAAGACACGAGTTTCGGTATTTTTCGAAATTAAACAACTAATGTGGTTATATAGGGGATCAAAAATTCTTTTCTAAAACAATTTTGGAGCCAGAATTAAAAAAAAAATACGTGTTTGGAAATTCAACGATCATGGAGGTTAAATTAGAAAGGAGATGTTTTTCGAAAATCTTTTGCTATTAAGGCAGTTTTGAAGCTACAGCCACATACATTGGTAAATATTTCCTTGGTCAGAATTAAAACTACACGTGTTTCGGTATTTTCCGAAAATTGATCATGAGTGAGTGAAATACGGGATGAAAATTTTTTTGAAAATACGTTGCTACTAAGCCAATTTTGAACCCAGAATTACAAAAAATATTTGCATACTTCGTTGGAATTTATAAGACACATGTTGGGGTATTTTTCGAAATTAAACTATTAAGAGGTGCCATAGGGGTTACAAGTAGTAAAATCAAATGTTCCTTAAGAGACAGCTACGGGGTCATAAATCCGTAAGGCTTACAAACTAATGAAACTAGCTTACACTAACTTAGACTAACTTATGCTAAGGACAACCCTAACACCCATGCCCAAGGGGCGAATCGCCCCATCGCGCACCGCAGTATGGTGCCTCAATATGCACGGCTATTCTGCCGAGGCTACAATTAGTATCACAACATTTTATTTTGATAGTACTTAAGCTATATCTACGAAAATTTATATTAAGAGGAAGAAACAACTGCTGCATACCAACCAGCCGACGCATGCGATGCAACGGGCGTTAAGCTAGTTATTCAATATAAAAAACCACACAAACTGAGTAATTCAAGGATACGTTAAACGACCTCTGGCACTTACGCAATTATTTGGCTTTCATTGCTTTTGAATGCGCTTGTGAGGAATATCGTGCCAAATTAATTTGACAGTAGGAACCACTAAAGCAGCTGCTCGGAGGGAACGCAAGCAATTGCGCTGTCCGTTTTTAACTGAGGTGTCCAGGGGGCCCAGGTGGAGTTTGGTAAGCACAAGCAAGCAAAGTCAAGCAGTATAAACTCTTGCTTTGCGCGAGTTTTATCTACATCCAAACCTACATAAATGCTCCGCAATCCATTCCTACTTGTATGACGGAAGAAATTACCACTACTAGTAACTTGCTTTCTCTTCCACTCCCGTGGAGAACGAGAAAAGTAATTGGTTATATATATCTGGATGGACTGCTTTGGTTGTTTCTACTTATAAATTCTGATAGTTTTAGCTTTAAAAATGGTTTCCCAATCAGTTATTTTGATACAACTTGCCATCCGCTATTGAACCATTGATGGCAGAATTCAAAACATCCCAAACATTTTTAAAAATTCTTACAGGGCTTCCAAATCCAAGATAGTCTTAGTAGCAACCTTAAAAGATTTTCCCTTATTTCACCGGCTTAATGGTTGAATTTTCAAAAGTATCGAAACACATGTTTCTAAAATTCCAATGCAAAATCTAAATCCGACGTTTTGCATTTCTTGCTTCAAAATTGCTTGAATAGCAACGTATTTTCAAAAAACCGTTCATCCCCTATTTTCCCCCCTATGGATGGGAATATCGAAAAATCGCTTATGTCTACTGTGTAAGATAAATAACGTCTACAAATTTCAAGTTTATATCGTCTGTAGATTTACTTTACAGCGCCGTTTTCTTTTAGAAACGGATCGAGAACGCGAAATTTCTTTATTACGCTTTCACATCTTTCTTGGTAGTTTTACTTTTCAAACAGCAAAATGCACTTATTTGTCTTTATTCGTGCGCTTTTTGCAGAAAAACAACTGTAGAATGTGCTTCACGTTTCGCTGTAATAACCTCTTTGCATTTTCATTTTTTTATTTTTTTAGAACAATTAGAAATTAGTCACTTGCCTAATAAAGATATGTTGATTGAGCAATTGCAATTGAAACAGAAAAATTTCTTAACGCTTTCAAGCCGATACTAACGTAAGAGTGATGCTTATATTCGTTTTTTTTTCTTTTTTCTTTTTTTTTTTTTTTTTCACTCCTCCAGTAACATTACTTTGTCTACTTCATTCAATTTTGTACGTTATTTCCACTGTACTGTGATGTCAGTTTTTTTCAAAAAAAATTTTATTGTACAGTTACTTATTCTGCGTTGCTACTAATGTATGTCATTTGCAACTACGTATACTTCTGCATACTTTTGACGAACTTCTGCTACATTTTCTTTTACTTGGAGCTTTAATTTAGTTTTGGAATACAATATTGTTCAAAAAAAATTGTCTCACCTTTCACAAATGTAAGCTATTAATTCTATTAATTATGTACGTAATTATGTAGCATCAGAAGTTACTACTACCCACGTGACTAGTGGCACGCGTGTGGTACGCCCTAGTACATGTTCACGTGGCTACGTGCCTAGTCCCTCGTAGGCAGTTCCTTCGTGCCATTCACATCATACTCATATTGTTCAAATGTTTTTTTGAAGCTTAAGGGACTTAACGGCGTGATCATTAGTCCCTAAACTTACAAACTACTTATGAACTACCTTATACTAAAGACGACACAAACATCCATGCCCGAGGGGGAGGGGGCATTCGAACCCCCGACCGTAGCGGCCGTGCAGACTGTGACTGGCGTGCCGCAGACCACTCGGCCACTGCGGCCGGCATACTGGGGTAATTTGGATTTTATTTTTATGGCCAGAACGCTAATTTTCATTGTAGTCGACATGAGAAATCCTCCTCGTAATATTTTTAACCTAATGTGTTTTATGTAAGGACTGGTGATTTTACTGTTTCGTCTGTGTAAAACATTTTCCTTATGTAAGATATTTATTTTGTTGTTATCATCTGTAGGTAACTATTTTATTCTTCTGATGAAGTTGTCCTTAGCGGCAACGAAACCCACGTCAGAAAGCTAAACATTACGCAATCGGTTGGCTGATATACCAAATTGTTAAAAGAAACGCTTTGTTATTATACTGTTAAAAGTAATCACTGGTCTTCAGTCCGAAGCTGACGACTTCTAACCACTATATCTTCCATCCTCTTATAGCTATCGACACTGAACCACTTTAGTGTACAACAGGTGACTTTGTACTACAACAACACAGAGAGATCGTTCATCTCCACTGAGTCGTTTTATATAAGTTGGTAACTTTCAACTCCCATATCTTCCACCTAGTTATCGTTATCAACCCTCTACCACCATAGGGCACAGTGGGAGACTGATACCTATTACCAGATACAAAATTTATTCGCTTGCGAAGTGTAGTTTTGGCTGCAAATTGAACTATAGGCACACACACAATATAGTATATGTCCTTTCGGACATGTCAGATCCTGCAGTTGTTATCTGTTTACATTTACAGGATGTATGACATTAACTGCGATTTACCCATTCGCAGTTAATTTCATACAGTCCATGTATAAACAAGTAATTATTTGCATGTATCTGTAGGAGCCCTAATGTCTCTGATCTTCTTGGTTTTTATGAGAAATGCTATTTGGCGGCAGTTGATTCGTTCTACAGTCCGTTTCAATGTCTGGTGTTATAAATTGAGCCAACAATGTTACTCGAACGTCTTAGTCCCTCCAGCGACTCCCATTTCAGTTCTCGAAGCACATCAGTAAAACTCGCGCATTGATTGAAAGGATGAGTAACAAACCTAACCGCCCACCTCTGGATAGCTTCTATGTCTTCCTTTAAACCGATCCGGTAGAGACCCCAAACAAGCAATACTCAAGAAGGGGTGGTACAAGCATTTTATATATTCTCTCCTTTACAGACGATTTATTTCTTGCCAAAATTCTCCCAATAAACAGAGTGGACATCAGCCTTCCCCACGAATGTCCTTACGTGCTCGTTCCATTTCATAATATTTAACTGACGTGACTCTGTCAGTCTGTACACTCATAATGCTGTGTTCTTCGGGATTTTCTCCTACTCATCTTCATCACCCAACAGTTTTCTACATTTAGACTTAGCTGCCACTCCTCACATCATCTATAAATTTGTTCCAAATCGTCATGATACAGTCATTCAATGACGACACCTTCGAGCACACTACAGTATCATCAGCAAACAGCCGCAGAAATTTACCCTGTTTGTCAGATCATTAATATAGATAGAAAATTATAGCAGTCCTGCCACACTTCCCTGGAGCACGCCTGACGATACCTTAGTCGAGGGCAACATACTGGGTCTATTACTTAAGTAGTCTTCGAACCTCTCACACATTTTCGCACCTAACTGATAACACGTACTTTCCGTAACAGTCTGCAATGTGGTACCAAGTCAAACGACTTTGTAAAATCTATAAATATGCTATCTGCCAGTTGCCCTTCGTTTATAGCTCAGGAGATGTCGTGAGAGAAAAGGGCAAGATGAGTTTCGCATGATCGATGCTGCGTAAAACCATGCTGAAACATGGACAGATGCTTTTTCGTCTCAAAAAATCTTACTGTATAACAACTGAGAATACAATAATTCTACAGCTAACGAACGTTTATGATATAGGACTCTATGTCCGTTCTTTTGTCTTTCATATACACGGGAGTTTCCTGCGGCTTTTTACAATCACTTGTAACTTTGCAATGTATCAAAAATTCGCGTTGAAATAACCGTCGATAGGTTACCATCAAGGGCAACTACATCAGCCATACAAAATCGACGACATGCCTCTATTAAGGGTGCCATGGATGACAACCGAAGGCGTTCTACTCTGAAATGACATTCCCTGTTGTACGGCCTTATGAGGGAGACACCATGGCTTGTACTGTCCGTGGCGTCTCTACAAGTGTCTTCGCTGCTCATCTTAATTGGAGGCGGGCCACAGTTT
This sequence comes from Locusta migratoria, assembly GCA_026315105.1. Classification (NCBI taxonomy): domain Eukaryota; kingdom Metazoa; phylum Arthropoda; class Insecta; order Orthoptera; family Acrididae; genus Locusta; species Locusta migratoria. The sequence goes on from CM048748.1 coordinate 41,456,864, forward strand.
AACTGCAGTCAGTGGAATTGCAGGCACCCAAGCACCGACACCACTGCAACACGCTTGTTGAGGACGTACGTCAATGATACTCGATGTAAGAGGCGCCGTTAACTCAAATCCCATCCACTGAGAGCCCTGTTAATAGTCCTTATGGTCACTGAAGCCCAATCTACACGTCCGATCGATTAATCTGAAGCTGCGAGTGCCTGGCAGACGGTTACTCTTTCCTAGTGTGCGGTCTACCGCTTCATTTTTACCAATGTCTTCACTCATTCTTGCCAAAATTGTCGAATAGTAGTATCGCTTCTTTTCAAATGTCATTCACCGATTACTTTCAGCTCAATCACACGCCGTCACCTATGAACGCTGTAGATAAACATGTGGGAAAGCCGCCCATTCGATAGAGTATCGGACATCAATCAGAAAATATGTAGTAAAAATAAGATTCTTCTCATGTCGTTACATTTTTACAGGCATTCTTTGTTGTGTACATAGCAAAAGCCACTTCACTGTTGCAGGTAGTTCATGGTTTGTTGGAAGACGTTCTCCTGGATTTCATTAAAATGTGGTTCATTCATGATGGAGCACCACATCTTGCTCGTGCTGCTAGATCAGTGTTATGTCAGCATTTACCTATCAGCTGGATAGGGCGACAGTGACGGACACCGTGGCCCAAATGTTCACCCGCCTTCATTATATTTCCACTTATGGAGTTATTTGAAGGTCATTGTGCATTCATGATGTGGAAATGCTGGTCAGCTCATAGAGCGAGTGTTTCAGCAAATACTACCAACGCATGGAATGTGGGAACGAGTGATGAAGTGAATAAGGGGGTACATAGACGCCAGCATTACAGCATGGGACTGATGACCAAGATGTTTATTCCCATTAAAACAACAACATTACAGCACGCAGTAGCTGTTTTCAGTACCATCCGTAAGATCTGTACGTAGTAAATTACACTGCATCAACACAATGATGTCGTGGCAGAATTGCCGTGCGCACTGAGGCCCCCTGCTGCGGTGAGCGCGGCCGTTCGCCGTCGGCTGTTCCAGTCCGCCCTCGGGCATGGGTGTTTGCGTTGTCCTTAGCATAAGTTGCTTTAAGTTAGTGTAAGTAGTTTCTAAGCCTGGGGATTGATGACCAACGTATTTAAGTCCCTTATATTTATAAACATTTGAATGTTTGTACACAAATTATCAACGTACATAGTAAAATCGGTTTTGTTATGTTCACCAGAAAAAATACCTGTGCCTCGGGCATAGGGGTGCGTGTTTTCCTTAGTGTACGCTAAAATAGTTCGGAAGCCCAGGGACTGATAACTGAAGCAGTAAAAACCCTTAGATATATAAACGTTTAATTATTTTATATATTTATTTTATTTATTTATTTATTTATTTTTTTACACAAATTATCAACGTACATAGTAAAATCGGTTTTGTTATGTTCACCAGAAAAAATACCTGTGCCTCGGGCATAGGGGTGCGTGTTTTCCTTAGTGTACGCTAAAATAGTTCGGAAGCCCAGGGACTGATAACTGAAGCAGTAAAAACCCTTAGATATATAAACGTTTAATTATTTTATATATTTATTTATTTATTTATTTATTTATTTATTGGTTAAAGAAACAAATAAAACATACATATATCAGACATGTTGTGCTTACTGTTAGGTTCTCCATCGAAATCCCGGAGGTTTGCCACATACTTAGTTACATCGATCTCGTTGTACATCTACGTAAAGTGCATGGTAGATGGTTCATATAAATATTTTTATGATATTTCTCTACCGTTCCATTCTCTAATAGCACGCGTCTCTCTATGAAGGTGGGTGCTCAAAAATATGTTCGAATTCCTATATCTACATTGATTTTTAAGCATAATTACAAACAGACATGAGGCAATTGGCATACGACAACGATCAGTAATAACACGAGAAAGTTGGTGGAACATATCACGACAGGGCTTTCCGTCACCAGAGTGGAGGCTGTTTAATTGAGCTGTGCTTTCTCCCGGACCGGCTTGATGGTCTCACGTATCTTGTTTTTCTGCTAAAATGTCTAGGACGCTGAATTAAGATCCCATGCCGATTTAACGCTTCAAGGAAAAATTTTCCGGCCGCTTTATTGGTTGCATGGCTACGAGATCTGTCACCAATTAATTTTTTCTCCGTAAAGATATCTGAAAGGCCTCTTATATGAAACGTTACGTTGTCGGAGGACCTAGCGGGCAGGTCTTTTATGGCAGTGGGATTTCATTCAGTTATACCAGGTATCATTGAGAAGGAGCGCCGCTCATTGAAGCCTCTATGTTAATCTTGTCTCCATGCGTCTGGAGAAAACTTCCAGCATCTTCCGCTCTTGGCATTCAATTTTAGCATGTGGCTACATAACTGCAAAATTATTTAGTAGCACTGTAAGGCCTTTGTGACTCCTATGTGATTACCCATCCGCGTTACGATCCCAATGTGCCATGCCATTTTTGTACTTTTCTTTTTTTTTTCTTTTTAATCACCCAGTATACAGCAAGGTGCCTATTTATTTAACCCTTTCATTCCCAGTGTTGCTTCTGGACATTGACGTATTAAAAGTTTTTCTGTACCGTATTTTGTGCATCAATCATTAAAGTTGCATTTTTGTTCGACATACTTCTAGTACGACATTCTGCCGCTTGGTACGGCGTGTAGTCACTTCTGAGGCATTAATCTGTCCAGCTTTGGAAGTTGTGTTGCGTTGCCGTCTGTACGTGGCTGAGAGTGTGAGCGTGAGTGTTGTTCCTTTTATTCCAGCAGTTAATTGTCTTGTCATTGGTGCGGTGGTGATGATTGTGCTAGCATTATTGATCTGTCTGTTAACTGACGCGCCCAAAGTGAGGTAATGAGTGACTAACCATCAAGAATCACAAGAAACGGTTTTCCTTTCGTAATTCTCATATTAATTGCATCGCTACGACGCTACAGTGTTAAGTGCAATAAAGTTTATTATTTGTTAGTCATTTGATGCTGTCGATTTTAAGACCAGCACTGTATGCGACATTGATTCACATTCTTTTCATGTTTCAGTTTTCTACACTCCATACTGGAAGCATATTTTGGGGTTCTGGAATAAGAGGGAGGAGTCTCACATGATTATCAACACAGTGGAAGACATGCAACAGGTAACGGAATTTGTCTTCGCAAGACTTCGTTGCATATCACTGTATCTAATAACAAGACCAGGTCTCTCTGCGCAGAGAGTACACGAATTACGCGGGATATGTAGAGCGACTAGAACAGATTACGGCAGAGCATATTTTAAGGGATTTTTACTGGGTGACATTGGAAGGATGATCCGGGGGCCCTCCCCCGGAAAAATTTCAAAATATTGATGCCTAAAACCGTATTTTGAAGCCTTTTTTTATTACAATCAAAGCTGCTTCATTTTTCCTTAATAGATTTTTATTCATATAAGTTTTTAATGATAAATAAAAATGTTTGTAGAACAATGCTAAATTTTGACTTTGAAGAAATCATTTATGTCTGCTGACTTTGTTAAACAATGTTTGTTTTATTTGTTAAGTAGTTAAATAGAATACAGTACCTGTTATAAATTCACTTTAATTTAATATGGCTATTAAATGAAAATAGTATTAAATTAAACTAATATCATTACTATGATTACTTAAAATACCTTCCTGTGCACTTTCTGTAAAAGTTAATAAATCATTATTTGTCTTAAAAGCTCATATTACATATGGTCCCTCAATTTGTATTTTTGCTCTAGAAAATTCTGTAGACCAACGGGAAAGAAACACAATTACAATATTAATCTGAAGAAAATGAGTCATGCGATGCTGGTGCTAGTAATAGGACTCCTTCTGGAAAAGCAAGGAACACAACAAGAGAAAAATTTTATTCAAAAGTAAAAGGAAAAACTGTGGAAATGTTAGCGTATCTAGCTGACTTTTTCAGTGAAATTAAGTCCGAGTATTTCGTTGCAAGAAAATAGGACTAATATTTTGACAGCGCATGATAAAATTTCAAGTAAACTGGAACTTTACCAACGCATGGTTCAAGTCGGAGATCTATCGATGTTTAAACAACTGTGTGATCAATGCGTAGGCGAGGAAAATAAAATGATCGTGTTTTAAACTTCCGTTATTTAGCATCCGTCTGCAGTTATAAACTCAATTAAGCAATATTCCTTAGCTATGGATGATCAGCACGTCAACGGATATTGAGACCATTTTCTGTTGAAGAGGAAATTTTCAAAGATGTTTCAGCCAAAATAGAATCCTTCTGCAAATACACTTCGCGGGTTTGCCGCCTGACATTGTGAATCTCCCACAATATTTCGTCGACCCAACTGTTCGATGTCTTCTGGTGGTGGTAGCTGTCAGTACTTCAAGGTGCGACTGATGGTAATTGCGCGGCAGCGGCAGTATTTATCAGGGCGTGAGCAGAGAATACGCATGCGCGAGAGACCGTCCAGTGCTGGTCGGCAGCGGCGCTTATGGTGCCCCCTGCTGGGATTCAAGGAAGCTTCTTCCGCGCGTGCGCCGTGGGCAATGACTGTGCTGCCGGACGCTCCTGTGGTGGAAATTGGAACTACGTATATGCGTTGCACTGCGTTCCTCCGTGTATCCGATTTTCTCTCTTCTCCTGTTTTGTTTTGATTGCAGGTAATGCAGGTAATGCTGCGCTCAATTGAAAACATGCATCCCTGTTGATAAGATTGTTCGCCGTAGGGATGTGTAAGGCCTCCTTAAAAATACTGTCCCAAAACGATGACATTGACGATAGAACTTCAGTTTTCTCATAACACATCAGATGTCCTGTGTTCAGGTAGTGCTCTGCTACCGCTGACTTACTAGGTTGTCCTAGGCGTGTGTGGCGTTGGTGTTCAGTACAGCGTTCTTGTACAGTTCGACATGTCTGCCCTATATAAGATTTTCCGCACTGACATGGTATTTTGTATACGCCGCGTTTTCGAAGGCCAAGCTCGTCTTTGACCGAGCACAATTGATTCCTCAGTTTTGATTGCGGACGAAACACACATTTGATGTCGTGTCTCTTGAGGATTCGTTCTATTCTTGATGACATGCCACCAAAATATGGCAAGAACGCCGTTGCAGTGGGTGCCTCCGAATCTTCATCAACATCCTTTCGTTGAAATTGCTTCGATCGAAATGCATTGCGTATTTGTCGCTCAGAATAACAGTTTTGCTGGAATACTGTTCTTAGATGTTGTTGTACACCTGGCAAGCTGTCAGTATCTGAGACCACGTGTACCCTGTGTACCAAAGAGCGTAAGACGCTACCGCGTTGTGCAGGATGATGACAACTTGTGGCCTGCAAATATAGCTCTGTGTGCGTCGCCTTGCGGTAGACGCTGTGTCCCAGCGTACCATCAGGTTTTCTTTTTACCATAACATTCAGAATAGGTAAACTTCCGTCTCTTTCCACCTCCATGGTGAAATGGATACTTGGATGGAGTTAATTCAGATGCTGAAGAAACGTGGGTAACATCTCTATTCAGTGAGGTCACACCACAAATGTGTCATCCGCATAGCGCCAGAAACAAGAAGGTTGCAGACGTGCTAACTGTAGTGCTTTTTCCTCAAAGTCTCCCATAAAAGAGTTGGCCACCATGGGAGATTAAGACTCCCCATGGCGACTCCGTCAACTTGTTCAAAATACTGGTTGTTGAATAAGAAGCACATGTTCGAATAATGCCACAATGTCTTTCTAAAACTTACTGCTGATGAGCTGCAGTGAGTCTTGTAAAGGTACTTTGGTAAGTAAAGATACGACGTCGAAGCTGACCAAGATTTGATTTTCTCAGGGAAGCCAAAACAGTCTTGGTCCAACCCGCCACTGCCCGCACCGAAACTAAGTTTATTGTGTGGTATCGCTCCCTGTATATCTAGTAAAGCGAACCAATGCCCTTGAACAGTGCAAGGAGTCCCTTTACTAGTTTCTTATTAGACACAATTTCTTCGGGTCTGGTTGTCCCAAATGTTCTGTGCCCTTTACTCTCCAATGCAATTCATTCGAAGATTAGATGTGATGCAGTTTCATCACCGTCATCACAGATCCTACATTTAGGGTCCTCTTCTGTTATTCCAATTGTATGTAGGTGTTTTTTGAAATTCCCATGGCGTGTCAGCAATCAAACCATGAGTCTAATCTCTCTCCTGTTCAGGCCCAGGATTGCAGAGCTTCTTTTAAAACATGGCTCTAGCATCATTACCTTGCCATGTTTTTGTTGATAGACTTTGGTCCAATATTCTACGTGCTGTCTTCTGAGTCAGTTACGTAGCTCCAATCTGATCATTGCCTTGGTGATTTTCAGGACAGTTTCCGGTCCAATAAATTGAGTCTCTGCCCCTATCCAGGCTAATCTGTCGGCATGTTCGTTGCCACTGATCCCCGAGTGGCCAGGGACCCACAATAGGTTTACTCTATTGCTTTCCCCTAGCTCTACCAGAACTCTGTGACATTCTGCAACAATTTTAGACCTTGTCGCAGGAGCTGCCAATGATCTCAGGGCTGCCTGGCGGTCTGAATAGATATATATGTTACGGTCTTTGTAGCACCTACGCAGATTCCCCTCCACACACGCCCTAATGGCAGTGAGCTGACCAAGAGATCTGTTGATTGTAGTTTAAGAGTCCTTAGGCGTTGTATGAAGTCCTCCGAATTTTTGATGTGGTGTTCACATTTGCCTACAAGTGGTGTCAATTGATAAGCGAGAAACTTAGCCGAGAAGTAGGTAGGCGCACCAACGTTGCTCACAATTGGACGTAAAGGAGTCCCTTCCTTATGGATCTTCGGTAGGTCGTACAGTCTCGGAGGAACTGCAGCCTGTAGCGCTATCTATCCAATCCCAGGATAAAGCTGCAACCCTTGAAGAGATCTTCAGATGTAGTGATAGTAATTTCTTTTATAGCAAGTGCAGTTCCCCCGCATATAACGTACCCTCTCTCTCACTATGGCAGCACTAGTTCGTCGTTTAATTCTCGCAGCGGCAGCAGAGTCAATGTAATGTTTAAATTTAGCAAACTTCGGGATATAATTCCGTAGATTTTCCCGGCGTAATAATGGTTGTTGTTCATCACGGTTTTGCAGCCGAATTATGTCGATCTGCTGATACGATATTTCGGCGGTCCACCTGGCCGCCGCCTTCAGGTATGACTGGTGCACAATCACGCCGGAACTGAGGACACATCAGTTACGGCGGCTCCTTTATACCGCGGGAACAGGCCAGTACGCATGTGCAAGAAATGGAAGAACGCCCTCTGGAACGTGAAGAGTATTTCAGCGCCACCAGCGGTAGAAGTTAGCCAAATCGAGTAATCGAAAATTAAGAAGGAGCTGGTCGAAAACTGGACCGTTGTTTTTTTAATATTAGATAAAATGGGATTCCACGTTTTATTCAAAGGAAAACTTTTCTCCCTATTAATAAGATTATCTGATAAGAAATAAGATTGTGTGTCCTCAGTTCCGGCGTGATTGTGCACCAGTCATACCTGAAGATGGCGGCCGATCGACATAATCCGGCCTCAAACGTCGGGATAGTTTGCTTGTCACGATATCTCAATAAGAAGGCCATAGAGCACAGCAGTCTACCTCTCTTCTTACGTAACTGTCAAATCCTTCTGATTGCTCGAAGATAGCACATTCAAAATGGAATTTCAAAATTATGACTTTGGTACATTTTTGCGAAAAGCAGAAGTTGAATATCCTGTTATAGCTGACAGAGCTCTAAGAAAGTTAAGACAGTTCGCTACCACTTATAGACATCAGAGTGGCTTCTCAAAGCTATTACAAATAAAATGTAAGAACAGAAACCGTCTCAATGTGGAGATGCGCCTTAAGCAAAACAAAACCAAACATTAGAAAACTTGCGACTGGTAAACAGTACCCATTTTTATTGAATATACGAGTCATGTCCACAAAGTAAGTTGGTTATATAAACCAAACGTGTACAGATACAGAAAAAATATTTATTGTATAAAAATCTGCAACTGTTCAACTGCATTTCTACATAACTTCCGAAATTTTGTAGGTACGTGTCATAGCGTGGCACAAGTTTTTGTGTGCCTTCTACATAGAAGGTTGCCGTCTGTGTATTCAATCATGTGGCAAACATATTCTTTCAGCTCATCATCGTTGAAGTGTTGACCATCAAGGACAGATTTTAGGTGTAAGAAGAGATGAAAGGAGTCTTCTTCTTCCCTTCATGTTGCCGCCCGACCTCACAAGGCGAACGTGACCAAACAACTCTTATGGTAATTTCACTGGGACGTATTTGATCATACTCGGTACAGTCTCGATTCTAGCGACATTCTTCTTACACCTAAAACCTGTCCATGGTGGTCAACACTTCAGCGATGATGACGAGCTGAAAGAACATGTTACCACATGGTTGAATACACAGTTGGCAACCTTCTACGAAGAAGCTATACAAAGACTTTTGACACGCTTTGAAAACTGCCTACAAAATTTCGAAAGCTATGTAGAAAAGGAGTTTAATAATTGTATATTGTTGTTTTATATAACCAAACGGAACTCACTTTGTGGACATACCTCGTAATTGTTTCATTGCTGCATCGAAAGTGTAAAAGATATGTGTCTTATGCAGTGTATTACGATTAACAAAGATTGGTAGTGATTTCATGTATTGCTTTCTTTGATAATATTTTAATGGGGGATTTTTTTGGGGTGGGGGGCTCTAAAAGATTTATAAGAGGTTATTTTTTAATTCCCGGTACATTTGATACGTCATTCAATAAAAATAAATTGCCGGCACTACCGATAGCCACTGGGCGACAAAATCTCATCACTGGGCAACACAAGTGTCGCCCAGTTAACATGTTATTTTATGCCTTGCACGAAAGGCCTAAACGATGGTGGAATCAGCCAATAGTGTAATACAGAAATTTCCTTAATATTATAATTTTTCCACGAATTCCTCGACAGAATATAAAGAGTGAGCCGTGAGGAATCTTTTCAGTTTAGACATAAGAGTGCGTCGATTACTACTAAGCAGTTTGAATGCTTGTGGTATCTTATTGAAAATGGAAGCGGCAGAATACTGTACGCCCTTTTGCACAAAAGCGAAGGAGGTGAGATAATTCTGATCCGATATTTATTACTACTATAGTCGAAATGTATTCAGATCATACTTCAGTTGTGCATTTCGGAATCATTAAGCCGATGGTCATTTCAGATCCTTCGATGTTTTTAGGGCAGTTTCATTCTGCAAGGGTAGCAGCACAATGTAATGCCTTTGTTGTTCATATCTGTTTGACGAAACTCTTGACAAGGTAACTCGAAGACTTTGGTGGTGGTTTTATTCAATGTGTATGCAGCCTTTCGATCAAATCAGGGATATTCATCAAACATCTACATTCTGCATGCGCAGATTCGTAATCAGGAACTACATTGGCGTTCCACTGCGTATAGATTGTTTTTGTTTAATGCATAAAATGTTTTATTTGATCATTTCAGGATCTTCATGATGTTATCAGGAGAACTGCAGAATTCCTGGGAAAGAGCCTGACGGATAAACAAGTGGACAAATTGGTGGAGCATTTGGAGACTTTTCAGTCGCTACGGAAGTTCGCTGTGCTACAGATGGCTGCCAGCGGAGGCGTACTGCGCGACAAAGAAGACGATGACGTCGACGACCGGCTTTCCCCGGAGTTGTCAGAACGTTTTGACACGTGGACTCGCGAGTCCCTCCAAGACACCAGCTACAACGTGCCTATGTAGTCTGTGGCGGCAGAGTAGCCAATTACCTAACGCCGCTTACATTGTCCATATTACATAACTGTGGATAGAACTGACAATTTTTTTATCGATGAAATTATTAAATTGGTAATGTGTTCTTTTTACTTTTAGCAAATAATGGTCATTATTTATCTAGCATTGTTATCACACGATCATAAATGAAAAACAACTATGGCTTGTACGTCTAAGAAAACTGAAGAAAATTTTTAAAATATATTTGCGCAGTTACATTAATAAACCAAATGTAGCTGGAAGGTATGCGTAATTCTTTATTCTTTAGCACATTACCTCAATCATTATGTTTATTCTCACTGTCACTGCGCAGCTTTAATAAATATTATTGCATTGTCGTTAGAATGAGGCACATATTCACCGAGTTGTAATTTTTTCTATTATTTTATAGCTCTCTTTGGTGTCACGCAAGAAATATAGTGACCAGTTACATACACAATCACAGCAATATACCCTTAATGAACCTGGCGGATGGTACCTCGTGCAATTGCTCATTTCCTAGTCTGTTGCACTCCTCTGCATTACATCTACATACAATCTGCGCAATCGACCAAAATGTGTGTGGCGGAGGGTATTCAGTACCACTAATAGGTACCTGCTTTCCTTTCCTACTCCTACAACGAGGGAAAAATGACTGTATACATACGTACTAGCCCCAATCTCTCCTTATCTTTGTGGTCTTAACGCGAAATGTAGGTTGGTTGCAGTAGATTTGTCCTGCAGTTGGCCGCAAATTCGGACCTCTAAATTTATTCAACAGTTGACATAAAAATTTTCTGGTGTTGTACCGCGTCATGATGTAAGATAGCTATTACTTAAATAATCGACGTTTCGGCCTTCTTCTGGGTATAATGATGTGAGCTGGTTGTTGCTACAGTTTATATTACTTTCATTTAGACATTACGTCACAATTTTTAAAAATAAGCGATGTTATTGGTAGCAGCAACCAGCTCACATCAGTATACTCAGATGAAGGCCACTGTAACGTTGGCCGAAACGTCGGTTATTTAAGTAATAGCCTTCTTACATCATGACGCGGTACAACACCCAGAAAACTTTTATGTCATCTGACTCTGGCCGCGGAAGCCTACGTAATTACATTATTCAACAGTGAAAATTGATCCAAAACATCCTGTATCTTACGAAAGTCATTCAATTACGACACCCTCCTGTTCACCATACCATCATCAGCAACTCACTGTCAGGTCACTTATGTAGATAGGACACACTTATAAACACTCGCCATTGAGGGCAACCCACTGGATTCTATTACTTCGAGCCACTCACGTAAGGGGTACGTATTGCATATGCTCGTACTTCCGCTAGCTGTCTGTAGTGCGGTTCCGTGTCAAATGACTTTCAATTGGGAGAGAGATGCAGTCTGTCTGTTGCCCTTTTTATTCATAGCTCGCAAGGTGTAATAAGACAAAAGGGCAAGTTGAATTTCGCACGATCGATGCTTCATCAGTCGTGATACAGAGGGAAATTTCTGTATTATAACTGGGAATATTTTCAAGAATTCTAAAGCAAACTGTTGTTAATGATATAGGTCTGGAATTTCTTGTGCACGGGAGTTTCTTAAATATGACGACTGAAAGATAAATGCCTTTATTACTCTGTGAGTGGTGTAATTTCTCTTATTTACGCGGCAGCAGAATTTTCTGCAATCCGCATGAAATTCCGGCCCTTTTCATTCCCTGAAAGGTGTTTCTCGGAATGAGGGTAGCCTTCCCTCCAGCGATTATCATTTGAGTTTCAGAAGCATATCGGTAACACCCGCCCAGTGTTCGTACATTCCACTAACAAACGTAGCAGGTACCTCTGAAATGTGTCCATGTCTTCCCTTAAACAGAACTGTAAGGGATACCAAACACAATAGTATTAATCAATACGGGGTCATTCTAGAGTATTACGCACGGTCTCCTTTAGAGATGAACCACGTCCTCCCAAAATTATCCCAGTAAACCTAAAAAAAACATCCGCCTTCTCCACAACCATCCTTACAAGTTAGTTCGGATCAAAGTGCTCTGAAACGTTACACTTAGATATTAAATTGAAGTGACTGTGTCTGTCACATTATGAAATTGTTTTTCCTAATCTGCATAACGTTACATTTTCTGCATTTAGATTTAGCTCTCAATCCTCACACCACCAGCATCATCAGAAAACATACGCAGATTGTTACCCGCTCTGGCCGTCGAATAATAAAAAAGAGAAAATAATAAAAATAATATAACACTTCCTTGGGTCACTTATCTTTCCCAGAAATCAGCTGTGATTGCATCAGGAATGTTTTGCCTTGGTTAACTTTATCGACTGGGGTTCAGTCTGTGGTAAAAGACGTAACTGCGTGACTGTGAGAATAATACGCATATTAAAAACAAATTGTGGCGGCAGTCGTTGAAACAAAGATGGGTTTCGTTGTGGTAAGGGATTTCTCCTTCTTACACGCAATTTTTTCCACCTACCTAAATGTGGAAAAACTTGACTGTACAAAGGAAGAACAATAAAAGAAGTGACTATAACAAGCGCTTTATGATTATTGGTGAGTGAAACAGCAGATAACTTGTTTGAAATTGATTCAGTGAAATCTCGTGCAAATCAGCTTTGTAGTGTTCATTTAGTTGTAGACATAAAACCTAACGTTTCATTAAAATTTACGGTTATTTATCTTCCAGGTTCCACACTGCCGGCCGCGGTGGCCGAGCGTACTGCGGAGCGTCAGTCACAGTCTGCACGGCCACTATGGTCGGGGGTTCGAATCCCCCTTCGGGCATGGATATTTGTGCCGTCTTTAGTATTAGCAAGTTCATAAGTAGTTTGTAAGTTTAGGGACTGATGACCCCGTAGTTAAGTCCCTTAAGCTCAACAAACATTTGAACATTTTTGGTTCCACGCTGATAGCGTAGCATTTCATATATAGGTATATATGGTATGTATATCCTATGATTTATATAGGTTCTTTCAGATATGTACGAAAAAGAAGATACCATTTGCACCCTCCAGCCATTATGAAGGCACCCAGGGAGGACAATAGTTGCAGACAGACACAGAACAATATCAATGTGAAATTTTCAAAATATGTGTCGGACCGGTATTCGAAACCGGATATGCTGATTATTAAGCAGATTCTCTAATCACTACGGCAGCCCGGGATTGGCCGCGTGGTCTAAGGCACCATGCCATATATTGCGCAGACGCTCCCAGTGAGAGTTCCGAGTCGACCTTTGGGTACCAGTGTCGGGTAGTCGTTAGCATGAGTTAGTTGAAGGTAGTTTGCAAGTCTGAGGACCGATGACCTTAGCAGCTTGGTCTCTTGTGTTCACAAACCCGGACGCTGTGATCATTACAACAGTGATGTTCTGTGTATCTGCAGTGCAGGTTTCACTTTCAGTTATAACCTTGATGTTCCTTCGGACGTATTAAAAGGAACGGTCACCATCATGATCCTGAAACATTGTGGATCAAAACACAAAGGACATTAAAGATAATAGTTCCAGAGGCACTGAATTATATCAATTGGGAAAATTAAAATTTTGTGCCACACCGGGATTTAAACTGAGGTCTCCTGATTCATCTGTAGTCCGCAGACCATCACACCCTTCAGAAACATTGGTTACAGCAACTGCACGAACTGTTTTCTAGGACGCCTCCCGTCAGAGCCAAAATATCATCAACACAGTAGTTTCTCTGACTATGCCATCTTAGAAATTATGTATTTGTGGCGTACTGAAGACCAGGTACCAATTAGATAAAAAAAAAACTGTATTTACGACGTAAGAAGATGAATATTAATAACTGTTTTCAAAGCTACAGACTCCATGTGTAGATTAATCAATTAAAGACAAATGACCTAATGTTCGGTCGTCTTGCTACAATATGGCGCAGATGAAAATTCTATTAACAATGAGAAAATTTTGTGGCGTTGAAGGAAATTTACCTTGTACTATGAAGAGTATTTTATTATTATTATTACTATTATTTTCATTATTATTCACATACCATACTGGTAGTAGAGAATCCTTTCCATAGTCCTCAGGACTTCTAGGCCTTCTTTTGTCTCCGTGACTATAGCAATATCGTCTGCTTAGCGTAGCATGTCTATCCTATGCCTATTAATCTTGATCTCTACCTCTGTAGTTTCACGAACTTGGACTATAGCTTCCTGGAGGTAGGCGTTGAACATAAGAGCGAGCACATCCATGTCTTACCCCCTTTTCTGATATTTGCTTCTTGATCCCGGTGATAGTTCCTAATCAATGCTACCTCACCCCTAAAGAGACTATTACAAGAATGTATTTGTACTCAGCAACCTCAACATCTCTTGCCAGATAACATGAAATGCCTTTTCCAAATCTATAAAGGCAGCATAAGTTGGTTTATTTTTTCTGTTATTGCTTTTCGATAAGGAGTCTCAATGCCAGAATCTCTTCTCTTGTTCTTAAACCCCTTCTGAATCCAAACTGATCTCCACTTTCCATATCCTCCACCTTTTTTTTCAATTCTTCTCAGAATTTATTATGAGGATTTTCGTTGCATGTGATATTGGGCTTAAAATTCGGTACTGTTAACATTTTGTAGCTGCTGCCTTTTTTGATACAGGAACAATGATGCATTTCTGGAAATCTGACGGTAATTCTCCTGTGTTACAGATGGTTCTAAGAAGTTTAAGCAGCTTTTTTTTCACTCTTCACCAGCATTCTGTATTCTGCAGGGATGTCATCAATGCCCGTCGCTTTGTTGTAGGTCTTTTAGAGCTATCCCAAATTTTTCTTGCAGAATATCATCTCCCTTGTCATCTTCTTGTACTTGCTCTTCTCTTCCTATTACTTCCTCTCAAATAGGTGTTCCAGCATACAGCTCTTCAATGTATTCTTTCCATTTCCTCACAATATCTGCGCCAAAAAAATTTATCGCTCTTTATTTTCTATTGTACCCGAGAGTGTTGTTTTACGTTTGCTAAAGAATTTATTTACTGTTATGTAGGCAAAAAAAGTTCTTCCGTTTTGCATATTTTCTTCTACTTCCCTGCACAGTCCCTCGAGAAAGTTTCTTTTGCTTTCCTTGCTTCTCTGTTGACTAGATTCCTGTCTTCTATATTCAGCTTTTTCTTGTTCATCAGTTGCGTTTTTGTGTAAACCGCTGTGTTCTATTACCTCAATAACAGCTGCTGCAATCCATTTCTTCTTGTGTTTGGGTTTAGTTTTTCTGTTTTTTCTGCTGCTTTGCATATATATTTTACTCCAAACTTAATTTACTCCACCACGTTGAAAATTTATAGCTACGTTACTTGTTCCATGAGCGCAGTGCTTTGCCAGTCCCCCGGCTTTCAATTTTTCTAATTCCCATTTGAGGTGTACTGTCTTCTTCTTCGGACATTTGAATCTGAGTGAACTTTTCATCATGACCAGTGAATGGTCAATGCTTATGTCTTCAAATGGATTGCTCTTGCTATCTTTTACGTGGTTCCTAAAACGTGATTTCACTAGGATGTAGTCAATCTGGTGTCGCCCTATGCCTCCAGGAGCCTTCCATGTTTATCTTCTTTGTTTGTGGTGCTGGAAAAGTTTGTAACAACTAATTGGTCCCTCAAGCAGAACTCAATTAGTCGGTCACCTCTTTCATTTCTCTTTCCAAGTCCATGTTTTCCATCAATCTCTCCCTCCGGTTCTTCACCCACAATCGCATTCCAGTCCCCCATGACAATCAGGTTTTCACCTCCCTTAATATTTTTCTTTGCATTACTTATTTTCGTCTTTGGATGTTGGCAATAGATTTCGAAAAAAAAATTTACTTGATAAAACCTTTGTCGTGAGAATTACGAACATTAAAATAAATAAATAAATAAAAATAAAATAATAAAAATAAATCGGTCGGGCCATTCTTAAGTTACGGCGTCACCATGAGAGTTAGGGATTCTATTTTATATTTACAGATTATGGTTAATACCTATTGGAAGAGTTACGTGGTTTTGGATTTTCAGTTACTGTTACATCTGTCTTCAGAGGGTTCAATGGATTGCGGTGTTGGGGACTTTATTCACAAATTTCCTAGATTTCGGCGAGACTATCTGAACGTGCTATACCTTTGTAGGATCCAGGACCATTGTCACTGCAAATAAGAATTTTCTGGTCATTAGACCACTCGATCCAACGCTGAACATAATTTTACTTCAAATAGGCACATTTTTCTTCCAGTTGATCTAGAAATCTGTGGATCTATCTAGCGATATATTTATAATTACTGGTGGAAATTTTCCACAGAGGTGATAAACTATTCTTGAAAACAGAGGAATTGGCTGGCCAGTACTTACCTTTCTTTTTTACTGCCGATAGACTCACAACAAAAAGCACGAAAATTAGGGCTAGCTTTCTGAACAGGTTTCCTCCACCAGATAGGAGAGATAGGAAGAGAGAGGGAACAGGGAACATAAGGTGAAGGTTATTCATGACCTAGACCATGAGGTAGTGGTAGGTGATGTTTCAGGGTTGTGGAAGTCAGATATACTATAGTTAGTACTGAGCGAGGCAAAATAGAGTAGATAACCAAAGAGAATAGATCAATCAGTAAAGGGAAGTGAAGTGAATACTGCTGAGTAGGGCACGGAGAGAACTTGCCTTCCAACAACCTCTTCTCCCGCCGCCCTACTGGCCTAAATCTACGATAATGTCTCCCTTTCCTCCATTCTCAATTCATTACTCATTTATCACACTTCCAATCACATATGTATATATTTCCTCTCTGTGTGTTTCTCTATATCTTTCCCTATTCAATGAAGTATGATAAAACGGTAATTATGGCCACAGCGACACCTTTTCGGAACTCAATTCGCAAACAACTCGTGACAATACGCGTTGAGAAAAATGTTGTGAATCAGTACAGCGGCTACGCATGAAACCCTATTACTTCTCTGATTTCTAACTGAAGGCGGCAAAGAGTGCTGGCTCCCGCAAAGAACGATGCTGTAGCATACAACCATGTTCCGCAGATCCGCCAGTGACAGCGCTGGCAACAATTAGAGTTGTATGAACTGCGCATGGAATACGCGTGCTCTATATTGCGGAACCCTCCTCGTCAGTTCTCGACGCGTCAGTGATTGGCAGGTGTCCAGGGGAAGTATCGTGTGGTGCGTAAAATGCCTTCCGGCTACTAGCCCAAAATTTGTGTTAACAGCACATAGCAAACTTTCCAGGTACTTCCTGTTGCTAACAAAGCCATGAAAATTCAAACCAAAATAAAGCTACAGTCTAGCTATTAACTGGCCTCTCTGAATTAGGAAACCATTTTTTCCATCGGAATATAGTGCACTTACTAATTCAAAATAGCTCTCCGGTCAAAAACACCCTCAGTGTACCTTTACCCAATGACACTTAACCGTCTTCATAAATCCAAACTTAAATTATCCCAGTGTCAATAACCTATCACAAATTAACTATTCTTGTTTGTAGCTAAATATCCAAGCATTTTACTATTTCAATACACAAATGTTTTACCCATATTGTCACCTAGCTTGCGAAGAACAGAATCATGATTTACTGATATCCTAGGTTATTTTTGTGTTTAATTGATATAAATCAACAGTTAAATTTGAAGTTATTATTATTATTATTGTAAAAAAACAAAAGTTCAGATGTATCTACAGCTATGGGACTAAACTGCACTGGCCATCAGCCCCTTGACTTATAAACTACTTATGCTACGAAAGATGTTCATATGAAGAGGTAAGAAACGAAACTTTGCAAATAATAAGTCTTTATTCACAGGTAGTCACCAGCGGCCTGAGAACACCTATCTCACTTTTTGAGGAGACAAAGGATTCCCTGTTCCCAGAATAACTGTGGCTGTGACAAGAGCAAGCTCTCTACGTCGTCCGAGTTGGAACGCTTCACTTATATTTTTTTAGCGGAAGAAACGCTTGGAAGTCGCAAGGCGACGTTCGTACTGTAGGGCAGATGTTCAAGCTGTTCTCACTTGAAATTGGGCAGTACACTAAGTGTGACCCTGGGGACGTGTGGACATGCTTTATCATGGAGCAGAATCCCTCCCACCGAGAGAAGTCCAGACCGTTTGCTCTCGATGGATTTGCGTAGGCTACGGAATGTCTGACAGTACTCTTCATTGTTAATATTTTTTTCTGTGCCCGAGGAATTCGACGAGTATTGGAACGGTGAGCATTACCTTGCCTGCTGAAGTTACAGCCTTAAATTTCTTAGGGGGTGGTGACTAAGCATGCTTCGCGTCCTTAGATGTCGCACTACGTTAACTCAAACGGCATATTGAAATCGCAACCGGTTTGGTTGTTAAGACGGATCGTACCTTTTCATTTGAACACCCCTCTTAAAAGCAGCGAAGGACAACACACAGACCTATATCCGAGAGAGGACTCGAACCTCCGACAGGGAGCAACCTCGAATTCCTCAGCAAGGTTCCTTAGAACACAAGGCCATACCCGCGCCGCCATTTTTCTAAATGTGTACGAATGTAAATATTCCGAAAAGAGAGTCAAAGAATAAAGAAATATTTTTAAAAAGTGACTGGATGTACTTTGTTACCCTCCATGGTTTATATCGTTCACACAATCGCTTCGATAGTTACAGATAAAGGCAAGAGGAATGTCGCGACCCTTCAAAAATAAATAAATAAAAAAAATAAAAAGGAAAATAGAATAAAGGAGAGAGAGGCCTTGATTTTGCGAACACAGATGAGCGAGAACAAGCCGTACTTTCAAATTAATTCTTGTTTAAGTGTCTACACCACTGTTACGATACCTGTCATGCCTACTTCGCAATGAAGGTGCAGCGGCAGTCTGAAGTTTGTTACACTCTCTACACGCTAGTTTCAGCCCAAAATATCCTCTTCTCTGATTTAGTTGTCTTCAAATGGGTGATGGTATTGTATACATTTTTTTCAGATTTAGTTATAACTTCCGCTAAAGATTTTCTATTTTCCCAGAGGGAAAGTAAAACCTATGATATACGATACAATTAAGCACCCACAAACCCGTCAGCAGCCGACTGCGAACAGCGGGTAAATTGAAGAGCGACTGGTGTGCTATTATGATAGCAAACTTCCACTAGAACTTTAAAATCAAATGTTTGTAAAACTTATGGGACTTAACTACGGGGTCATCAGTTCCTGAACTTACAAACTACTTATGGACTAGCTTATACTGAAGACGGCACAAACATCCATGCCCGAGGGGGATTCGAACCCCCCGAGAACTTTAAAGGCGCTTAAGACTCTTCTGATTAGAATATGTTTTCATTCGAGCTACGTCCAGAAAACTATATCTCATTTAAATTTATAACTACAGTACAGTTTCAGACTCATTGAATATTCCGCAACTATCAGTTGTGTACAAATTTATTTCACGTAGAGTGTAAAGATCGGCCAACAGTGTTTCTTTCTCCTAACTAAACAGAATTACAACATTTGGTTTTAAAGTATTGTAAGTGCAGGAAATGAACGGTATTTTACGTCGGGCACGATTTTTGGCACTTTTTCAGTATATCCAACGATGTTGAAACTTTTGTACGAACATTAATTTCGGCACAGTGGAGTGCCTGCTGTACTCTGCAATACGTCGATTTTTATACCATTACAATATGTAAAATTTTGCGTCAAATGTCAACAAGAATTGCCTAAACAGCTAATATTAAAAATGGACTGTGAAAATGAAATATCCCATCAGATAGGTTCCTGCATATCCATTTGAATATGGCTACAAGTCACAACCAATTCTTTTACGAACACAAAGGATGCCATAACCGTTTTTTGTGCTTTTTAACTAAGTGCGCGTAATATTAGCATTAGTTTTCTAGGGACGAATATTAGCATTTGAAGGCTGTAAGCCAAGTATCTTCCAGAATTATTAACTGCTCAAAAGTGAGCAGCTACCGATATTACGTTCAACTTTACAATGTGCAGCATTTGTAGCTATGTGCCATTCATATATACACAAATCTCTATACCCATTCACGCGTTATATCTATATGTAAAGATTATGACCTTTCAATTCTGTATAATTCATTGATAATATTAAATTCATAAGCAAATATTCGAACTGCAATAAGGCAACTGATTTTGTTAACTGCATGAAGCAAATCTTGTACGTTATCCACTGTTAAAACATTATTACATTAAAATTTAAAATAGTTTAAAATAGATGTTGCGTTCACGTTGGAGGCCCGTGAACGCTACATCTATTTTAACCTATTTTAAATTTCACTGTAATTGTGTTTTAACAGTCAACAACGTACAGATTTTATCAGTCATTTGCTCCATGCAGTGTATTGTTACGGTCGGAATAAGGCATATGGTTTAAAAATGGACGAACAAGTCCGAAACTGGTTACCAACTTCTAAATAGTGCAAATGTGACGAAAAAAGAAAAATAAATGGTTTTCATTAACATTCATGACCGAGTTGGAATTCGAACCCCCGACGGGGAACGGCCTCGCGCATCGTAGCATAGCGCCTCAACGCTCTCGGCCGATCCGCCGCAGCGATCTTCATCAAATCATGTCTGTGAAGAAGAACAAATGTGCATTTCAGTTATCAAATAATAATAACACTAACTACAATAATAAAGCTATAGCTGGTATACCCTTGGGGAGGAGCTGGCCCATCACTTGTGAAGCTATAGCTTGGTTGCTTGGACTTTTATAGCACAAGCCACGACCATCGCCTTTAGGCTGTCGCCATTTGCAACCTTTCGGTGTGAGTATTGGCTATATTAGTTAAATACACGCGCTCTTTGCTTAATATTTGGAAAATTAGGTTAGATATTGACAACAGGAAGAAGTTACACAAATTATAGGATGAAAACGCGTTGCAAAAATTAATAACATACATAACGGTAAATGAGTAATGACGGAAGTCATTTGAATAGTGGACTGCTCTATGGGGCATCCGAGACAACGTAGCAAAGCAAATATCGTCACTTCAATATTCATAGAGACGGTGTATAATAGTGGCCAAAATGGTGAACAGGACGTCAGACATAGTAGCCACGGAGACAAAGTATGTTTTATTTGTCAGTCAAAGATGTTATGATTTGTCTTTGGTTAGTATATACTGACTAGGAACTATCGTGACGGTTTATCATGGTTGGAAAACATCGAAAATAGCTCGATATTTGAATTTATCATACTAGTTCATGCGTATTGTTCATGAAATAGCATCTTATTGTGTTACTACGTTTATTTACCTACGTTCAAATGACGGAGTCACTGTTTACAGAAAAGGTACATACTAAAGATTAGGTACAGTAAAATACTTTGTACCAGAAGATGTTGCAGATGACATAAAAGGATTTGATATACTATCGTAGAAAAGTAATAAACAACATTGTCCTACGATTAAAAAGATGAAGAGTAGAGGAATAAACGCATTAATAAGCATTAAAGTAACATCATCAGCAATAAGTGACCAGGCCCATTTAAAGCTGAAATAGCCTAATGGCGATTACCGTAGCTAGCAGAATACATAACTGGTCGGTAGACCTCCTTTTTTTTATAATAATAAACTGTGTTTCTGTATGAATCTTCTAAAGTCTGGGCCTTTCGTATCGGTAAGCCTTACATACCTCAATACCTCATCCCACCCAAACTCTCCCCCTTCCCTCCCCCCTCCACACACACACACATTTCTGTTCTGCTCACGGAGGGGTAAATTTCGATTTCACATAGAGTTCAAAGACTAATGAGATCATACATTACGTCATATAGTAGGCACGCTTCTTACGTCTAACCCAAGCCTCAGCAGCATGATCTTTACCATAAATCATAGAAAGAGCATTCAATATTGTCTACGTACCTCTTAATCGATAAAAGCGTGGAAGTCTTCACGTACTTAAGATGTTATTTGATTACGTTAATATAACGTTCACTGAGTTGAAAGTGATAAACTTACAAAACACTTTAAGTTTTACGTTACAGTATAGCTTATTGTTGAATTTATCTTGTTTGTATACTTTAGGTCTACAGCATACAGAGAAAAAGGGGATGCACCTCCTATGGCAACGTTGGACGCATTATACGTTTCTGGAGTATCCATCGGGGGACGGAGAAGTTACTCGGCTTACAGCAGCTTAACTGAATTACTCAAAGTGAAAGTGGTTTGGCGAACATTATTAATGAGGTAAACTAGTAGCAGACGGTAGCATAATTTGGTATAGGACGGGATATGTAGGCGAGGAGAGATCCCATTAACTTCAAAGGTACGATGTCATCGTAGATTTAAAGCAGGACTCGGTAATACAGCAAGAAAGCCCAGATAAGCTCTGAATATCAGAATGACGCAACTGAGTCTTAACTCATCCTCAAAATTACCGCACTGAACTACTATTGGGATGTTTTACTTAAGAGAAAATATTCTGTAGAAGATGGTCAAATGTTCAAATGTTAGTTAAGCTTATGGGACTTAACTACGGGGTCATCAGTCCCTAAACTTACAAACTACTTATGAACTACTTACGAACTAGGACGGCACAAATATCGAACCCCCGACCGTAGTGGCCGTGCTGACCGTGACTGGAACGCCTCAGTCCCCTCGGCCACCGCGGCCGGCTGTAGAAGATGATAGAAACAATTGTGACCCTGTAGTTGCCTGGTCAAATTTGTTACGTCGACTGACTGAGCATTTGGTTAATTGATATAAGGCAGTAATTGTCGTAGTTACGTTATATTACAAAAACGTAAGTATTGCTTCATCTCCTTGCAATAAATATGTACCGCATATGAAGATCACAGAAGTAAGATATTTCGATTGGAGTATTAAAGTGACAGTTTATTTGAAATTATTGCAACCAGTTTGGAAATCTACTCTTAATCTGCCCTTAAAATTAGGAGGCGCTTTTATATTTCTTATTTGCTGGTACCATTTTAGGAGGTACAGCGCATTTATGATTTGTTTTGAAACTTCTGTATTCATAATAAAATATAACGCAACTAGCTTAATTCCCGCTTCTTCGCACGCGTAGACTACTGGATGGTAGGTATTAGATGTTTCTACTAGTAAATATAAATTACATTGATTTAGCTTTAAAACTGATTTCCTAATCAAGTAGTTTGGTACAACTTGGCAGAATTCAAAACATCACGAAACATTTTTTTTTAATTCTAACCAAGGTTCGAGATCCAAAATTTTGAATTTATAGCATCAAAATACTCTTAGTAGCACCCTTCAAATATTTTCTTTTCCCATGATTAATTGATGAATTTCCAAAAATATCGAAAGAAATGTTTTTAAAATTGCAATGAAAAATTTAAATCCATATTTCTTGCTTCAAAATTTCCTGCATAGCAACGTATTTTCAAAACTCTGTTCATCCCCTATTTCCCCCCCCCCCCCTCATGGATGAGAATGTCGAAGAATCACTGATGCCTACAGTGTAATATAAACAACGTCTACAAATTTCTATCGTATGTAGATTCACTTTTGAGCACCGTTTTCTGTCTTTTGAAAACGGATCGAGAACGCGAAATTTCTTTCATGCGCTTTGGCATCTTTCTTGGTAGTATCAGTTCTCAAACTGCATGCGCACTAATTTTCTTCATCCTACGCTTGTTAAAGAAAATCAACTGAAGAATATGCATCTCGTTTTGCTGTATATAACCTCTTTGATATTATAGTGTTAAAAGTCATTGCTGCTCCTCAGTCCGAATTTTATATAAGCTGACGATTTTCAACCATTGTATCTTATAACTATAAACAGGAAACTGCTATGGTGTACAACGGGAGACTTTTTACTACAATAACACAGAGATATCGTCCGCCTCCTATGTATAGTTCTTGGTGAAGAGCAAATTATCGACGCCCACACGTAGATTTTTATAAAATTCCGTAACTTTCAACTCCCATATCGTCCACCCCCTTACCGTTATCAACCGTCTACCACCATGGTGTACAATGGGAGGCTGATACCTACTACCACACAGAAACACAATTAGTTTGCGATGTGTAGTTTTGCCTGCAGAGTGAAGTATAGGCACAAACACCTCAATTTTTATATATATTAAGATATTCGAGGGGTTTCAAATGAAAATGTAAGAAACTACAACTTTATTCAAAAGTAATCGCCAAAGACCCGAGCACAACTATACCACTGTTTAATTTGCCGAAGAATTCCCTCTTTCCAGAACTCATGTGTTTCTAAGAAGTGCCACACCTCTACTGCTTCAGTTCGTCGTTCGAGTTGAATCGCTTCACTTAGTAATGTTTTCTGCCGGACCAAACAGATGAAAGGCACGAGGTGAAATATCTTGGCTGTAGGGCGCATGCTCAAGCTGCTCCTACTTGAACATGGCCAGTACACTTCGTGTGACGCTGGAGACATGTGGACGAGCGTTATCATGGAGCAGAATCACTATCTCCGTGAGCAGCCCAGGCGGTTTACTCTTGGCGGACTTGCGTACGATACGGAGTATTTCCTAATATACTTCACAGTTATTGGTTTTTCCGTGCTTTAGGAATTCGATGAGTATCGGACCTCGGATGCCGAAAAGGACGGTAAGCGTCGTCCTGACTGCTGAAGGAAACGCCTTGAAATTTGAAGACGTGACGACGTATGCTACTCGTCCCTAGACGTCGCACAACGTTACCCCAAAGCGGCATATTCAAATTTCAACCAGTTTTAGTGTTAACACGTTTCGTACCTTTTCAGGTGAAAACCTCCCACACACTAGACGGCAGTAGTATCGCTCAATCTAGGTATACAAGTGCGGTACGTTTGTGCGCCTCGGTTGCAAAGTGGTAGAGTGCCAGACTACAAATCCGAAGGTCGCGGGTTCGATCCCACTTCTTTCAACTCTGGCAGTATTGCTCAAGTGAAAAATACCGCGAAAGGCAAAGGTCCCAGGTTCGAGTCCCGGTTCCGGCACACAATTTTAATCTGCCAGGAAGTTTCATATCAGCGCACACTCCGCTGCAGAGTGAAAGTTTCATTCTGGAAACATCCCTTAGGCTGTGGCTAAGCCATGTCTCCACCATATCCTTTCTTCCGGGAGTGCTAGTCTTGCATGGTTCGCAGGAGAGCTTCTGTGAAGTTTGGAAAGTAGGAGGCGAGGTACTGGCGGAAGTAAAGTTGTGAGGCGGCATCGTGAGTCGTGTCGGGGTAGCTCAGTGGTAGAGCGCTTGCCCGCGAAAGGCAAAGGTCCCAGGTTCGAGTCCCGGTTCCGGCACACAATTTTAATCTGCCAGGAAGTTTCATATCAGCGCACACTCCGCTGCAGAGTGAAAGTTTCATTCTGGAAACATCCCTTAGGCTGTGGCTAAGCCATGTCTCTACCATATCCTTTCTTCCGGGAGTGCTAGTCTTGCATGGTTCGCAGGAGAGCTTCTGTGAAGTTTGGAAAGTAGGAGGCGAGGTACTGGCGGAAGTAAAGTTGTGAGGCGGCATCGTGAGTCGTGTCGGGGTAGCTCAGTGGTAGAGCGCTTGCCCGCGAAAGGCAAAGGTCCCAGGTTCGAGTCCCGGTTCCGGCACACAATTTTAATCTGCCAGGAAGTTTCATATCAGCGCACACTCCGCTGCAGAGTGAAAGTTTCATTCTGGAAACATCCCTTAGGCTGTGGCTAAGCCATGTCTCCACCATATCCTTTCTTCCGGGAGTGCTAGTCTTGCACGGTTCGCAGGAGAGCTTCTGTGAAGTTTGGAAAGTAGGAGGCGAGGTACTGGCGGAAGTAAAGTTGTGAGGCGGCATCGTGAGTCGTGTCGGGGTAGCTCAGTGGTAGAGCGCTTGCCCGCGAAAGGCAAAGGTCCCAGGTTCGAGTCCCGGTTCCGGCACACAATTTTAATCTGCCAGGAAGTTTCATATCAGCGCACACTCCGCTGCAGAGTGAAAGTTTCATTCTGGAAACATCCCTTAGGCTGTGGCTAAGCCATGTCTCCACCATATCCTTTCTTCCGGGAGTGCTAGTCTTGCATGGTTCGCAGGAGAGCTTCTGTGAAGTTTGGAAAGTAGGAGGCGAGGTACTGGCGGAAGTAAAGTTGTGAGGCGGCATCGTGAGTCGTGTCGGGGTAGCTCAGTGGTAGAGCGCTTGCCCGCGAAAGGCAAAGGTCCCAGGTTCGAGTCCCGGTTCTGGCACACAATTTTAATCTGCCAGGAAGTTTCATATCAGCGCACACTCCGCTGCAGAGTGAAAGTTTCATTCTGAACTCATTTTCTGGTTGAGCAATAAACCATTGGAGAAAGATCTCTGAAGGTATGTAGTCATTACATATATATTATAGGCTCATAATTCACCATGTGTAGTATATGTAGACAGTGAACCCGTTGTCTCCAGGTGGGTGACGAGTGCAGGCCAATACAACATTACGCTGTCAAGGATACAATGACTCAAATGAGTATAAAGTGTCAAGTAGTCAGATTTTACCTGTGACGGTCATTGGTCATAGTTTAAGTTCTTCTAGATTATCTTGTTCATGAACTATTGATTAAGACATCTGAGAACATGAGAGATTGCAGTCCATCTCATCTTTATTATTTTAACGTAATAATAATCATATAATTAGTACAAATTCATAATTTGCTGTTGCTGGAATATTGGAGCAGGGCAGTTTCATGTGAGAAAAGGTAAATGTTTGTCTGTTTCGGTCAAGGAAGAAGACTCGCCAGGTGGAATTCCTACGTTGGGCCGACTACGGCGTTTCTTTACCTGCTGGCTCGCTGCCCCAGGGGTCCAAGGAATGTGTACGCGTCAAGATACAACAGGGGCCTTGGGCTATTAAAAATTTCCGCTGAGCTTTCCAAATTGTGGGAGAAGGAAGGCGAGTAGTGTGTGAGCTCCTAAAGAGCCGATCTCGGTCATTTGGAGAAAAGGTAACACCAAGACGGGACTCCCCTTCTTCTCTCGAGAGAGACGTGCGTCCAAATCGTGTTTTCTGAAATAAATCGACAGCTCTAGGATGTAGTCCGCGGAGAGAGGTCATGATGTCTTTTGCTAACGGAAAAATTCCTTCGCTGTCCAAGCTGGGAGCGATTCCGGTGGACGGTTACGGATGCATGAGAATCGCGCCAAGAAGAGGGAAGGGGTAGCCGTCTGTGATTGGCTGCTGTGTAGTGTTTCAGATTTTCGAAATCGGTCAGGCGTAAGTGAAATTTTACCGGCTGGTGATTGGAAGGCGATTGGCTTTCTGGAAAAAGGGCTTTTTTGTGGCGGTCTTGCGCGGTAGACGGTTTTCTGAGACTTTGCGCCTTGCTCTCCTTGGGTACGGATGTTGAGATTTGCTTGTATAGCCGATTCTTGTAGTTAGGAATTTGTACAAATATCAGAGTGCGCTCTGAGATTTGAACTAGTACTGATAGTTCTTATTCGGTGAGATAAAAGTAAGCCAAACATAATTGCACAGAGGCACTAATTAAGACATACTCAGCTTTCTGGAGTCATTTAGGCCTTCAGTACTTGTGCGTACTTGTCTATGCTGACTGAAGTAGCTCAGACTTGGCAGAACTGCTTGAGGTCGTAGGCACTGTGTACAACCAAGAGTAAAGTGGCTGATATTAAGGAGTACAGCTTCCGAATAACAGAGATAGATTTTATTTCGTGGTGGCGTACTTATCAGCTTATATACCGCCAGTTGCCCACGCCACAGCGGCGCAGCGAGATCGGATTGTAGTTCGTCGATTTGGTAATGTATGGCTTGCGTACGTCGTCAGCAAGTGGCAGTTGTATCAGGTTCGCCAGTCTAACAGGAAAGTGTTGTTTATAAATCTACAGTGCTCATAGTATTTTGTTACGACAATGAACTTACACATAAATTTCCATTCTGTTATTAAGTTTATTGTCTTGCAATAGGGGATATTTTGACTTGCCAATCAGTATCCGTGTTTGGCGACATCGCGATGAATGCACATTGGTAGCGTGTGTTCGTTATCGCCATACTGGCGTATCACCCGGCGTGATTGTATGCGTTGCCATTGGTTACACGTCACGGTCACCTCTTGTTCTCTTTGAACAGTGACCATTACATTTCAATGGGTTAGAACCCGTGGCTCTACCCCTCATTTGATCGGTGCGGAACCCTACAATTTAGCAGGATAATGCACGACTGCATATGTTACAGGTCTTGTAGGGGCCTTTCTGAATACGGAAAATATTCGACTTTTGCCCTTGACAGCACATTCTCCAGATCTGTCACCAATTGGTCAATGGTGGGCGAGCAACTGGATCGTCACAATATGGTAGTCACTACCCTTGATGAACTGTGGTATCGTGTTGATGCTGCATGGTCATCTGTACTTGTACACACCATCCAAGCTCTGACTGACACAATGCCCAGGCGTATCATGGCCATTATTACCGCCAGAGGTGGTTGTTTTGGGTACTGATTTCTCAGGATCTGTGTTGTTGTTGTGGTCCTCAGTCCGGAGACTGATGCAGCTCTCCAACCTAATATATCCTGAACAAGCCTCTTCATCTCCTCATAAGAACGACAACCTACATCCATTTGAATTTGGTTACAATATTTATCTCTTGGTCTCCCTCTGCGATTTTTACCCCACACACATCCCTCCAACGCTGATTTCACAATTCCTTTATGTCTAAGAATGTGTCCTACTAATCGATCCCTTCTTTTAGTCAAGGTGTGCCAGAAATTCTTTTTCTCCCGAATTCTGTTCAGTATCTCCTCATTAGTTACGCGATCTACCCACCTAATCTTCAGCATTCTTCTGTAACACCACATTTCACAAGCCTCTATCCTCTTCCTGTCCGCACTGTTTATTGTCCATGTTTCACTCCCATACAAAGCAACACTCCACACAAATGCCTTCAAAAGGACTTCCTTATGCTTAAGTCAACATTTCATGTTAACAAATTTATCTTTTTCAAGAACGCTTTTCTTCCCATTGCCATTCTGCATTTTATATCCTCTGTACTGCCACCATCTTTTGTTATTTTACTGCCCAAGTAACAACATTCATCTACCTCCTTTATTGTTTCGTTACCTAATCTAATTCCTTCATCATCACCTGATTTTCTTAGATTGCACTCCATTCCCTTGCTTTGCTGTTGTTAACGTTCATCTTATATGCTCCTTTCAACACGTTGTCCATTCCGTTCAGTTGCTCTTCCAGGTCCTTTGCTGTCTCTTACAGAATTACAATTTCATCGGCAATGTCATCAGCACTGTTTTTATTTCATCACCCTGAACTTTAATTCTTTCTCAAAATTTCTCCTTGCTTTCCGTCATAGCTTGCTCAACGAACAAATTCAACAACACTGGAGAAAGGCTACTACCCTGTCTTACACCATTCACAACCTCTGCATCTCTTTTGCGCCCGTCAACTCTGATAACTGCTGTCTGGTTTACGTACAAGTTGTAAATAACCTTTCGTTCCCTATATTTTACTCCTGCTGATTTCAAGATCTGAAAGAGTGTATTCCATTCAACATTATCAAAAGCCTTCTCGAAATCTACAAAAGCTAGAAATATATGTTAGCCGCCGGCCGCGGTGGCCTAGGGGACTGAGGCGCTCCAGTTACGGTCTGCACGGCCACTACGGTCGGGGGTTCGAACCACCCTCGGGCATGGATATTTGTGCCGTCCTTAGTCTTAGTTAGTTCATAAGTAGTTTTTAAGTTTAGGGACTGATAACCCCGTAGTTAAGTCCCATAAACTATACAAACATTTTAATTTTTCATTTTGTATGTTTGCCTTTCCAAATCTATCTTCTAAGATAAGCCGTAAAGTCAGGATTGCCTCCCGAGTTCCTATATTTCTCCTGAATCCAAATTGATCTTCCCCAAGATCGGCTTCCAACAACTTTGCCATCTTTCTAAAAGTAATTCGTGTTAAAATTTTGCAAGCATGACTTAGTAAACTGATGGTTCTGTAATTTTCACACCTGTCTGCACCTGCTTTCTTTGGAATGGGGATTATTACATTTTTCTTAAAGTCTGAGGGTATTTCCCCAGTCTCATACATCTTACGGACCAGGTGAAATTGTTTTCTCATGGCTGGCTCTCCCAGATACTTCAGTAGTTCTGCGGGATCGTCGTCCACTCCAGGGGCCTTGTTTCGACTTAGGTCTTTCAGTTCTCTGTCAAATTCTTCTCTCAGTATAATATCTCCAATTTCATCTTCATCTACATCCTCTTCCCTTCCTACAACATTGTCTCTAACTTCCTTTCATTTGTATAGACCCGCTATATATTCTTTCCACCTTTCAGCTTTCCCTTCTTTGCTGAGAACTGGTTTTCCATCCGAGTTCTTTATATTCATACAGCTGCTTTTCTTGTCTCCAAATGTTTCTTTTATTTTCCTGTAGGCGGTATCTATTCTTCCCCTATCCATACATTCTTCTACTGACTTGCATTTGTCTTTTAGCCACATCTGCTTAGCTATTTTACACTTCCTGTGCATCTCATTTCTTAGTCGTCTTTTCTCCATTTTGCCTGTTTCATTGACTGAATTTTTATATTGTCTCCTTTCATCAATTAAATTTAGTATTTCCTGTGATATCCTAGGATTTTTTGCGGGTCTTGCCATTCTACCTATTTTGTCCTCGGCTGCCTTCAATATTTCGTTTCTCAATGCTACCCATTCTTCTTCTACTGTTTTATTTTGCCCCGTTTCAGTCAATTGTTGCACCCAAATTGCGTGAAAATGTAATGGCATGTCAGTTCCAGTATAATATATTTGTCCAATGAATACGCGTGTATCATCGGAATTTCTTCTTTGTATAGCAACTTTAATGGCCAGAAGTGTCAATGTAACAGATTATAGGATAAAATTGTAAAACTGCAGTAAATGAAGCAGATAAAATGGAGTACAGACGACTAAGAAGTGAGATTGGCAGAAAGTGTAAAACAGCTAAGCAGGAGTGGCTTGACGGCAAATAAAAGTTTGTACAATAACGCACAACTAGGGAAAAAATACATAA
This sequence comes from Locusta migratoria, assembly GCA_026315105.1. NCBI lineage: Eukaryota > Metazoa > Arthropoda > Insecta > Orthoptera > Acrididae > Locusta > Locusta migratoria. The sequence goes on from CM048748.1 coordinate 41,487,525, forward strand.
CGCCTATAGTAAAATAAAACATTATGAGACGAGAGAAGCAGCTGCATGAATATAAAGAACTCAGACAGAAAACCAGTCCTCAGCAAAGAAGGGAAAGCTGGAAATAGTAGACAGAGTGGCTCTACATAGGAAGTGAACTTAGAGACAATATTGTAAAAAGGGAAAAGGTTGTAGATGAAGTTGAAATTTGAGATACTATACTGAGAGGAGATTTGAGAAAGCAGTTAAAGACCTAAGTCGAAACAAGGTCCCTGGATTGGACGATATTCCCACAGAACTACTGAATTCTCTGGGAGAGCCAGTCATGACAAAACTACTTCACCTGTTGCGTAAGATGTATGACACAGGGGAAATACCCTCGGACTTTAAGAAAAAATAATCCCCATTCCAAAGAGAGCTGATGCAGACAGTTGTAAAAATTACAGAATCATCAGTTTAATAAGTCATGGTTTGCAAAATTTTAACACTAAACAAATAAGCTCCGAGCAGTGAAGCTGTCCACAGCCCTGTAGAAAACTTCACTGCGGCCGATCCGCCGAGAGGCGGTTGTCCTCTGCCGCCTCTGTATTGGGCACACGTGGTTAACCCACGACTATCTCCTTCGCCGTGAGTCCCCGCTCGTGTGTCAATGTGGTGTAGATATGACAATGACACATCTTTTGATGGACTGTCCGATTTTAGCCAACTTGCGGCAGTCATTTAATCTCCTGGACGCGATATCCTTAGTTTTAGGCGACGACGCCTCTATGGCTAACGCAGTTTTAAGTTTTATTCGTGCGGCTGGTTTTTACGACTCTATCTAGTGATGGGTGCTGTGGCCTGCTGTCTTAGGCCACCACCAGTCCAGCGCTTTTAACAGATTTTTAAAGGCCCTTATGTGAAGGACGTAGGAGTTCTTAGTGTGTGCAGTATGGCTGGCTCATCCTGTTTTATTTTTGTGATCAGCCAGCCAAGGTACTCTGCTGTCTAGTTTTAGTTATGTTCCTTCCTTTGTTTTACCAATTGCGTGTGTCTTCGTTCTGTATAGTTTCCGAAAGGTCCACTTTTAGCCTGCCCTTTTGTGCGTTCCCATTTTCTGAGCTTGGTTTTTACTTTTTACTTTAATGACAGTGGCCTCTCAGCTAGGAACAGGGGACTGATGACCTAGCTGTTTAGTCCCCTCAAAACAATCACCACCAACAACAACTAAATACTTACAGAAGGATGGAGACGCTGGTAGAAGCCGGCCTCGGGGAAGATCCATTTGGATTCAGGGGAAATGAAGAAACGCGGGAGGTAGTACTCACTTTAAGGCTTATCAGGAAGATCGATGAGGAAATGCTAACCTACATTTCTAGTTTTTGTAGATAGCTTTTGACAGTGTTGTTTGGAATACACTCTTTGAAATTCTGAAATTAGCAGTAGTAAAATATAGTGAACGGAGGGTTATTTCCAACTTGTAGAAAAACCAGACAGCATTTTGTCAGAGTTGGACGGCATGAAAGCGATGCAGAGATTGGAAAAAGAGTAAGACTGGTTTGTAGCCTTTCTCCAATGTTACTCAATTTGTACATTGAGCTGGCTATAGACGAAGCAAAAATGAATTTGGAGAAGGAATTAAAGTTCACGGTCAAGAAATAAAAACATTGTGTTTTGCCGAAGACATTGTAATTCTGCCAGAGACCAAAAGGACCTGGAAGAGATTTTGAAGGAAATGGACAGTGTGTTAAAAAGATCGTATAAAATGAACATTAACAAGAGCAACGCAGGGGTAATGAAGCGCAAACTAAGATAATCAGGCGATCCTGAAGCATTAGTTTAGACAATGAAACAATAAAGGTAGCAGATAAGGTTTGTTACTAATGTAGTAAAATAACACACGATGGTCGCACTACAGAATGGCTTTGGGAAGAAAAGCGTTTGAGAAAGAAAAATTTTTTGACTTCGAATATTAATTTACATGTAAGGAAGTTGTTTCTGAATGCATGTGTGTGAAATGTTGTCTTATATGGGAGTGGAACAGAAACGATAAACAGTGCACACAGGTAGACGTTAGAGGCTTTTCAAATGTGGTGCTAGAGAACAATGCTGAAAATAATGTGATTGGAACGCGTAACTAACGAGCAGATACTGAACAGAATTGGGGATATAAAGGAATCGTGAATTTAGCGTTTGAGGGAAGTGTGTTGGGTAAAAATCACAGAGGGAGACCACAATGTGAATACAGTAAGCAGATTCAAATAGATGTAAGTTGCCGTTCTTATGAGGAGATGAAAAGCGTTGCTCAACATGGAGTAGGATAGAGAGCTGCATCAAACCAGTCTCCGGACTGAAGATAACAACAATAACAACAACAGTGAGCTCTTCACTAGGATTCCTCTCATGGACTCATTGGCACTTGGCAGCAGAACGAATACAGCCTATATATAGGAACTTTTTCGTCACGACCTTACCTCAACCTAATTGTTATTCGAAAATTTACATTTCGTGAAAACTGTGTTGGAATGCTAACTCCCATCCTGTTACAAACTTTTTGTTGGAAGATTTTGAGGAAATGTTTGTTGATTTGGCGGTAGGAGCCAATAGTCTTCTGGCGATATGTACGTGACACTATCATTGTGTGGCCCCACGGAAAAAGAAATTCCACATCTTTTCCATCATCTGAATTCTATCCAAAGAGAAAAATCCACTTTTCAATGACTCTTTACACTTCCTGAACGTCTTACGTAGCAGAAAAGTGGGTGAGTCATTGGGGCATTCCGTTTACCGAAAGCCTACACATACGGACATTTATCTGCTAGTGAGCTTTGCTAAGGAGTTGGAGCATCTACAGTCCGTGTTCTAAGACAATGGATATTCTACACGTCACCTAGCGTTAAGGAGGAAGAAAAAAACATATTCTAGAGCATTAGGAGCTTTTCTGATAGATTAGATTTAGATTAATACTTGTTCCCTACATTCCGTAATGATGTGTTCTAGATAGGTTTAAGTATTGTGGTATGAATGGGACAGAGCACAAATTGTTTAAATCATACTTAACTGGAAGAGTGCAGAAAGTTGATATAAGCAGTTCACATGATATAGGTGACACAATTAATTCCTCTAACTGGGGAGTTATCAAAAATGGGGTCCCACAATGTTCGGTCTTGGGTCCCTTGCTGTTCTTAATATATATATTAATGACTTGCCATTCTACATTCACAAAGATGCTAAGCCAGTACTTTTTGCTGATGATACAAGTACAGCTATCACACCTGACAAACAGAAATCAACTGATGAAATTGTAAATGATATCTTTCAGAAAGTTATTAAGTGGATCTCTACAAATGGACTCTCATTAAACTTTGATACATCGCAGTATATATTGTTTCATACAGTAAATGCCATGGCACCATTAATAAATTTGGACTTACAACATAAATCTGTAGCTAAGGTAGAATATTAAAATTTTTTAGGTGTTTGCATTGACGAGGGACTGAATTGGAAGATACATATTGAAGATCACCTGAAACGTTTGAGTTCAGCTACTTATGCTACCAGAGTCAAGGCAAAATTTGATGATCTACTAAATTAGGTTACTATTCCTACCTTCATTCATTGCTTTCATATTTTTTTATTATTATTATTTAACATGCCCCATTACATAGTAATATTACATGTTTGATGGTTTGATTGAGGCGGTTACATTAAATATTTTTGCAAACAAAAGTACAGTATATAAGTTAACAGGGTTTACAAAGGAACAAACAATTTTATACATCAGGAAATCTTATTGAATTACAAAAATTGTAAAAGTTTGTAGTGTATTTATGTACTAAGTCATATTTACTGATGGGATCATATTCTGGGGCAATTCAACATTGAGTAAAAGAGTATTCATTGCACAAAAGCGTGTAATCATAATAATTGCTGGAGCCCCCCCAAGAGCATCCTGCATATATTTTTTTAGGGATCTAGGGATCTTCACTGTAGCTTCACAATACATATATTCACTCATGAAATTTGTGATTAACAATCCGACCCAATTCAAAAGTAATAGCAGTGTCCATAGCTAAAACTCTAGGAGAAAGGATGATATTCACTATTCAAGGTTAAATCTAACTTTGGCTCAGAAAGGGGTGAATTATGCTGCCACAGAAATCTTTGGTCTTTTACCAAGTAGCATCAAAAGTCTGACAGATAGCCAACTAGTATTTAGAAAGAAATTAAAGAAATTTTTGAATTACTACTTCTACTATGTAGATGAATTTTTAGGTAAAACTAAAAACAAATGTAATAATAAACCCTTAAAATATTGATTGTCAAGTGTAGACAACATTTACTAGACTGACACGTTTCACATCACTACGAAGTGTCGTGTATATGATCTATGGAACAAGTATTAATCTACATCTACATCTACATCTGTGTAACGTGCCAGTTTAGTAAATGTTGTCTATACATGACAGTTAATATTTTAAGAATTTTTTCATTAAAAAAAAATTCTGTTATTTATTTTAATTTTTTTATTATTATTATTTTTTTAAATTCATCTAAAGTGTAGTAGGAGTTGCTATTCAGATATTCCATTAATTTCTTTTTATATACTAGTTGGCTATCTGTCAGACTTTTGATGCTACTTGATGACAGAAGACTTTTGTGGCAGCATAATTCACCCCTTTCCGTTAGATTTAATTTGAATAGCGAATACAGGGCGTTCCTTCCGTACGTCGGTAACTTCTCATATAAACTGGAGATTTCCTAAGAAAACATAAAGCAGAAGTAAGCTTCCAGCCACCTGCAAAGATTAGCACTCTTCTGTTCAGTTAAGCCGTTTTCGCGCATGTGCCTCCGTTCTAATTTTCACTATAATGGCGTCTTCGTGAACTAGCAATCACCAGTGGCTGGAAGAATGGCAGCTTAAAATTCATGCTAGGAGGTCGATGTTATCCGGCGCCAATTCCGAAACTTTGAGTATATTCTGCGCCGGGAAAACTTCAAGAATAAAATTCTGTTGGGAACGAATTTTTAATTTAATCCCTAGGCACCAAAAGATCTTGAGTAAGAATATGAAAAGTACATTTGCGAATTTTAAAAAGCCTGATACTCAGTTTAGTGTGAATCTCTTTTCCTAATTTAAAAGAAACAAATGCTATATAATAAAAATGTAACAGTGATTAAGTTATCTTTAAAATTAAATTCATGGAAGATATTTCGGAACCAGTTCATATAAAACCGATGTTGACAGCGAGATGGAATTTCCGTGTTAAGGTTTATCTGTTTTATGGAAAACTTAATTACAGAACCGCGAGAGCAAAAGTCGGCTTAAAATATAGTTCAGTTAATACAGTTGCCTCGTCTTTGCAGATGATCTCGGAAATGCTGCAAGTAGAGTTGGCTGTCAGAAAAAACAACACTGTGTTCGGGTTAACAAAATTTGTTTATAATGAAAGAGCATTTTCTAAATGCAGGAAACGTAGGGATTATAGTCCTATAAAAAACCTGAATGTCATTATGCAGCAGTAAGTTTTAAGTAGAAAAAGTAATACTGAAGAAATTTCAAAGAAAAGAAAAGAAGGTTAATTAGATATTAGTCCCCAAAGTTACTGATGGAGATACTTCAATACAGAGTTATAATAAGGAAATAGACCAATACACAGTCATACATGGTGGTATGAGAAAACGAAGACTTAAAATTTGTCAGCACATTTAAAGAGAAGTACCCACAAGGTTGGCAAATCAAATAGTAGCATTTTACGAAACGCAAAAGTGAGCTGATTAAATGGATTGCTATAAAAGCATTGAGACAAAAGCTATATAATTGGAAAATTGATAGGAGGGAAATGAAGAATAACATGGACGGGAACACCGTGGTCTGATGAAATAAACATACTTCATTGTGAAAGGATGAAACAAATTTCAGCACAAAGGAAAGCCAACCATAAAAGTCTACTTTGATTGATTGCACCTCAATTGTCCTATGGGACCCATTCGTAAACAATAACATAATAAATGGGTTACCGTCGATCAGGCATCTAACCTTTAAAAGAAACAATGTTACGTGGTATCGCTCTTACGGATGTTCATTTTATATGATTCAATTTCAGCAACACACGTGTGCCAAGCAGATGAAATGCTGCAACTGCTACGGCTACGATGTTGTCAGCAGTAGAAAGCAAAGCTGTTGTATTGATAGATGTAAATAAGATTGTCTGTAAGTGTCATAATTCTGATTACTTTTCTGTACATTCATTGCCATTTACTGCCTATGTCACAAAATCTGAATTGAATTCCTAATTTTTAATTTTACATCTTTAATAGTTTTTTATTTTTTATTTTTTTATTTTATTTTTATTTATTTATTTATTTATTTTTTGAGTGCCACAAGTTTCAGTTTTGTTCCCCTTATATGCCAATGATATTTCATCGGTTTTGACTTTCTCTAAATATCAGTTATATGCAGACGACCTCCAGCTGTACCAAAGTACCAGACCTGAAGACAAAAACGTTGGGATTGCCCAGATGAAAGAATAGGGGACTTCAGTCGTAACATGGGCGACAAACCTGGGACTAAATTTAAATACCAAAACGTCGCAAGTAATCTTCGTCGTCCATCAGAAATTCATGTTTCGAATTACCCGAGCAGTTATCTCCCGTTCACCATGACGGTAGCCCAATACCACATCAAAAACAGTTCAGAATCAAGACATTATCGACGAACACATCACTAAATGCAGGAAGACCTCCACTTGCCTCTACACCCTCAAAAAGTTTCGTGACATCTTTCCACAAGAAGTAAAATGCAAACTAGTGGAATCACTTGTTCTACCGAAACTTCACTGTTGTGATATGTTTCAGGATGGTACAAATAGCGAAAGAACAAGACGGTTAGAGTTAACAATGGGTGCGTGTCCATGGCGTACAAGCAACATTAGCAGATATCACAATATTCGTGCTTTATACACCCAGTTTGGGTGGCTACGGAAGCACAGATAACGGGACTACCATACGTTGTGCCTTCTACATGGACCAGCCTCAGAATTTCAACATCTTCCGCGCCATCATAATATTAAATCAACATCCGACTTATCTAGTACCGTACCTGTGCCCGTTCGTAAACATATGAAAACTCCTTCGCAGTCACTGCTGTCGGATCTGTAACAAGCTTCCCTGCTCTCTGCGCAAGATGCAGATTTCTGCTACGTTTTAAAAAATGTTGAAACACTTACTGACGCCACCCTCTTAAATCTATAGCCAAAATTCTCGTATACAGTCAACTTCCTGTGTGATACTTATTTCTCTTTTTCTTTCACCATAATCTGCTCTTACGTTATATCTCTTTATGTGAGTATTATAACACTCACTTTTCGCCGCGGTCGAGTGGGCGGACGCATTGAGGAGCTTTGCTCAGATGGGCGAGGCTGTTCCCCGTCGGAGGTTCGAATCTTCACTCGGGCGTGGATGTTTGTGTTGTCTTTAGTATAAGTTAGATTATAAGTAGTGAGTAAGTTTAGGGACTGATGACGCCGTAGTTAAGCCCCATATGCTTAATAAAAATTTGAACTCACTTTTCTCTTTTCGACTTCTTACCCCGTGCGCCTCAGTTGCACAGTGGTAGAGTGTCACACTATGAATCCGAAGGTCATGGGTTCAATCCCTGCCTAGGATTTTTATCTGTATCTTTCCACTTCTTTCATCTCTGAAGTATTTCTCATGCGGAAAATACCGACTAGCACCGTGGTTCGGAACCCACGTTAAACTGTAGCTCCTCGTGTATCTGCCTGGGTAAGTCAGTTCGAAGGTCGGAGGAAGGGAACGGCATACCACCTCCAAACAGGACCATGTCTAGTAAATCACTGTGTTCTTCAAACCAATCTTCGGATTGCTGACTGCTTTACCTTTTTACCAAAAATGTTCAAATGTTTGTAGAACTTATGGGACTTAACTACGGGGTCATCAGTCCCTAAGCTTACAAACTACTTACGAACTAGATAAGACTAAGCACGGCACAAATATCCATTCCCGAGGGGGAATTCGAACCCCCGACCGTAGTGGCCGTGCAGACCGTGACTGGAGCGCCTCAGTCCCCTCGGCCACCGCGGCCGGCTCCTTTTTACCCCATGCCCTGCTGCTTGCACCCATAGTTAAAACATTTCCATATTGTAATATTTGCAATTTGTTCTATTTATGAAATACGAATTTAAAATGTGTTTTTTGTACTTAAGTAATTGAAAATTTTTATTTCTTTTTTTTATTTAATATAACTTCTGCAATATTGGAAATTTAAAATATGTACAACGCCTGGTTAGGTGTAAGAGAGGACCTGAAGGCCCTGCTAGGTTACATAAATAAGTAAATAAATAAAAATAAATTAAAATACAGGAGAAAGAGGAAGAGGAGGGAGGAGGAAATTGGAAGACAGAATGAAGGAAACAAGGAGCTGGACAAAGTCCGGTGATGCACACGGGAAGGAGGTGAAGGAGAAGCAGGTACATAGAGAGGAATAGGACATAGAGAGAAGGCATGGAAAGTATGTTGGTACAACGTAGAAAATGATAGCTTTTATGAAGTGTAATTTTCCACGGCACCCTGAAAACTTTTTGAAGGGTCTGATATTCATATGTATGAATGAAACGGACAAACCAACATTTCATTTAGTCGAGTGCCTTAGAATAAGTGATTTACTAAGAACAAACATTTTTTTCTAATTTTTCCTTTTACTTTACATAGCCACAGTAATCCGTAGCAGATTACTGATTAGACTAACGCCCTGGAGGGCAACCGATGGCTGGCGATTAAATCCGTGCCGCGGGAGAAATTTGTAGGCGATAGAACAAACTAGTATAAAACACTGAAAGCAGTGGCGACGACTGGTGTGGCTATGGGACATCCTCCCTCAGGATTGCCTTAGGGACTCACTCTGCATCAGTAGAGTTTAAGCCATAAAGACCTTCAGTCCAGATCAGCTCAGTTCAATCCATTATACAAGAAGAGACGTCAATAAGATGCTCAAAACTATAGCCCTATATGTCTGAGATCGGTCAGTAGCAGAATGTTGGAACTCATTGGTCGTTCGAATATTATTTCATTTCTGGAAACCCGGAGTCTTCTTTGTAGGAATCAACGTGCTTTCCGATAACAACGGTCATGTGAAACACAACTCTCGCAGTTCATCCAAGATATCCAGAGGGCAGTTTATACTGCATCCCATGTAGAGGCCGTGTTTCTTGACTTTCTCAAGGCGTTCCGCAGCATCGCCTGATGAGCAAAGTACAAGCATATAGAATAAAAGGTGTGATTGAATTGAGAACGCAACATACCATTCTCAACGGAGAGAAGTCTTCAGACGTTACAGTAATCTCAGGCGTGCCCAGTGGAGTGTTATACAATCGCTTCTTTTCACATAATACGTAACGAGGCTTTTTCTGTTGATGCAGTAATTTATCGGGACGTCCCAACACTGGGAAAGGGTTGAAGATTCAGGATGATCTTAAGTGTATCACGACTGAGTGCAGGGACTAGCAATTTAGCCTCAACATAAACAAGTGTAAAGTATTGCATACACATAGAAAGAAACGACGGGACGTTAAACCCTAAGCTTCCTCCTACACATAGGGAGAAAGATCCTTTATTATATAACTACGTAATAGCAGGTTAAGCAATAGAACCCGTTACTTCCATATTATATGTGAGAGTAGACACAATGGGCAATTTTAAATACAAAGACCATGTAAAATCAGTCGTCGGTAAGGCAGATGTCAGACATTCATTGAAAAAATCCTTAAGAAGTGTGTCCGCCAAAAATGACATTATATTACAGAACACTCGTTCGTCCAGTGCCAGATTATTGCTCATTAGTGTGGAATCTGTAACAGGTATGCTTAATATAAGACTTATTGAAGATCCAACGGAAAGCAGAGCACTTCATTACGTGCCCATTTAATAAGCGCAAAAGCGTCACGGAGAAGGTTAGGAAACTCATTTGGCAGACGCTGAAAGAGAGAAGTTCTGTATCGCGATACGGGCTTCTGTCGAAGTCCGAGAGCGTACGTTTAATAGTCAACCAATATATTGTTTCCTCCTACGTAAATCTCGCAAAGTGACTACAAACATGAGATTAGGGAGACTAGGTCCACACTGAGGCACACCGCAATAAATCTTTCCGCTTAACCACACGTAACGGACAGCAGGAAGTGAAAATTGTACAAAAAGTACCTTCTCCCACATGAGGTGGCTTGTGCAATGTGGATGTAGAGGGAGCTGTAGGTCCCCTTCCCCAGGCGTAAATTCTGGCTTCGATACTGCTAATGTTCAAGTTACGTTAAAAAATATGGAAGTGTGTGGTACGGAGTATACATAAAATTGTTTGTAGATATAATTTCCTGGCGCAGCACTTCGAGGAAGAGAGAGATTCATCTCGATACGTCTCTCAATATGGCGAGTGTATCCGCGAGCTTGAATCAGGACCGCGGGTGGCGAAAGATTTCCCATGCCGGCATTTATGTACGAGGTACATCTGAAAAGTTCGGTTTATTTGTCCCGTACTTTACAAACCACGCTGGTGAAGGTGACTGCCAGCGCATACACATTGAAGGACATGTAAATTAGTGTCCTCTATCGTGCAAAGCACTGCAGTGAAACGTTGGTACACGCTGCGACACAGTTAACAGGGTCAGTGTGAGAACTCGTGTCATTGCAACATGGTGCGCAAAATGGGACATCGCGTTAACTTCAAGTACCCGAGAGTCATACTGTCAACACGGAAGTTTTTTCGAGGGAGTTATGAAACGGCTGCTGCAACGCATCCGGCGGGTTTAATCGGAACTGTACTGTAATGGACGACAATAACCGTCCTCACACTGTCATCCATGTGCTTAACTTTCTCGCTTGACATAAGGCCACTGTACTTCCAGAAAATCGTTATCTCCTGATTTGGCGAAGGCAGACGTCTGTTTTCCTGGCTTAAATTAGTTCTGAAAGGCGTACGCTTTGCAACGGTTCCGAAGATGCAACAGAGATCACAGTGTTTCGAACGATAGCACTAGAAGTCTTTGCTCATAGTTTCCAACATCTGTACAAGTGGTGTCACGGTGAATGAGACGGATGAGTATTTTAGTTTCGAAAGGCTTGTGATTCTATACCGTAATGTTCCTTTAATGTTCGTAAAGCTTAAGGGAGTTAACTGCGGATTCATCAGTCCCTAAACCCACACACTACTTACGAACTACCTTATACTAAAGACGACAGAAACATCCATGCCCAAGGAGGGGGGGGGGGGGGCAGGGGATTCGAAACCCCGACGAGGAAACGGCCTTGCTGATCACAGCATAGCTCCACCACAGATGTCTACTGGCGACCGCCCGAGTCACCCCACCCTGAAGCCGGCGCTGCGTTTGATATAAAACTCAGCTTCGTGGGGCCAGATGTAGCTAATAATTCGGAAACTACAAACAACCACTGAAATTTACACAGTGAGACTCAGTTTTCACATTGATTTGCAGAATTCGTTGTCGAATGGGGTATTAAATGCAGTAGGCAAACCAAGATCTATTACACATTGCAAAAGATCCCCACACCATGTGATTCAAATTTTTTTTATCTTCTCCCACAAACAACAATTTGGCGATATTGTTAATCCTCTTGGACAACTGACTAACAGTATCATATTACAGGTGACTAGGCAACTTGGCCATTAGCAAAAATCATAGGATGATGGACACTGATTAACCACAGGCCTTATTTTGAAAATAGCTGGGAAGTAACACCACCGAAAATGAAAGCCCAGGCGCTCTTGGGTGACGTCACACAGAGTAGTGTGCTAGGCCGCCGCCCACTGTGCCAAAGTGGCTACCTTGTCAGCTACGTGATTGCAAAACGACATATTGACCATAGCTGTTTATTTTTTATCTGAGTGCTACCGGTTTCAGTTAGTTTACCATTATCAAGAGTTAGCAGAGTTTAGCTAAAAGCTTAACATGTAACACAAAAATTCAAAATTGTAAAATAGGTATTTGTTGTCATTACTGAAATCCTTATTGATATTAACACAGTGACTGACTGCTGAGTTTTGTAGCAGTTAGCCACTGTGTTAATATCAATAAAGATTTCAGTAATGACAACAAACACTTCTTTTATAATTTTGAATTTTTGTGTTACGACATGTTAAGCTTTTAGCTAAACTCTGCTAACGCTTGATACTTGTAAACTAACCGTAACCGGTAGCATTGAGATAAAAAATAAATAGGTATGGTCAATATGTCGTTTTGCAATTATGTCAAAGCTGTTAAGCCCCACCTGTTCACCTTTCTGAACTACGTGATGGTGACAGACACTGTGTGCCCCACTGCACACTTGTCATTCGGTGGAGCTGTTAACAGACGGAAGGCCCTACTTTGACGTGGGCCTTCAGTGCTATACAAAAGAAAAGGTGTACTCCTAGCTTTGACATAGAGTCCTAATATTCCATGTGCGATTTCAACAGGCCCTCCATAGCCAAAACGAAATTCATCTATTAAGAGGTGTCATAGGGGGTTACAAGTAGTAAAATCAAATGTTGAAATGTTTGTAAATCTTAAGAGCCTTAACTACGTGGTCATCAGTCCCTAAGGCTTACAAACTAATTAAACTAAGACTAACGAACGCTAAGGAGAACACAAACACCCATGCCCGAGGGAGGAATCGAATCCCCGATGGCGAACAGCAGCGCGCACCGCTGCATGGCGCCTCTGCCGCGGCTACAAGTAGTCTCACAACATTTCATTATGATAGTACTTAAGCTATATCAATGAAAATTTATATTAAGATGGAGAAACATCTAATGCAGACCAAGCAGCCTACGCATGCGAAGCAGGGGGCATTAAGCTAGTCTAATATGTAAAGCAGAGTGTCCGTATGTTTGTGTGTTTGAGTGTACGTGTTGCATACAAATCTACAGTTTTGTTCCAATCTTTATGAAATTGTGTACACATAAGCTACAATTCATGAGGACGGTCGCCGTAAATGTAACAATCACGTACTATACATGGTTCACGAGATATGACGTCATAAACAATGAGATGCGCAAAATACAACTGTATTTAGCGACAATGCTGCTGATTTTCTCCTAAATCACTTGACCGATTTCAACCAAATTTGGTACACACGTTCCTTACCGTGAGGTAACAATTGCTGCTAGTTTATGAATCAGATACGGCACTTGGTTCAGAAGACATGACGTCATAAACAATAGGAATCGCAAAAAAACTGCCACATAATGCGGCGAGACTTTAAAAATAAGCTATATGAGAATGAGAGTACTTAGAGACTTGCATTAAAACTTAAACATAATTTCAAACCTTTATTAAACTTTTTCTTGCTGACAACCATAGGAAAATGACAAAAGGAAAAAAGTTTCTCGCTTTCTACTTTCCCGCTAATAATGGAGTAAAACTACGGCATTTGGCATGACGTTAATATAATTTCTATACTACAAATTGTAGCCGCAGGAAATTTTACAGAAAGTATACAGACATATAGTTGAATATACCTTCTAAATTGTAACACATTTTGACACGTAGGTCATGAGATATGAGCATATAAACAGTGACATTCAGCTATTAATGGACTAAAACTACGGCTTTCTTTATGACGTTACAATTTACAATTTCTACACTACATATTGTAGCAACAGTAATTTTTACAGACAGTATATACGCATATATTTGAGTGTACTTTCTACGTTGTATCACAGTACGACACGTAGTTCATGAGATATGAACACATAAACAGTAACCTTAATGGGAAACCGCCGTATCATACACAAAGTGTTAATCTATTACTACTTTACTACTAACTGCATTCCCAAGAGATTTTACAGACATACAGTACTTATACAATGTAACATATACCTGATAAATGGCAGGAATAAATAAATACCCTGGCAACGCCGGGTTTGCAGCTAGTCTTTTAATATATAAAGCAGAGTGTCTGTATGTTTGTACGTGTTGCATACATATCTACAGTTTGGTTCTATCTTTATGAAAGTTTGTACACGTAAGCTTCAATCCATGAGGACGGTCGCCGTAAGTGGAAGAGTCACATACGATATATATTTTACGAGATATGACGTCATAAACAATGAAAAACTGCCGCATTTTGCGACAATGCTGCTCATTTTCTCCTAAACCATTGGACCGATTTCAACCAAATTTGGTACACACGTTCCTTACCGTGAGGTAACAATTACTGCATGGTTAAGAATCACATATGGCACATGGTTCAAAAGATATTACGTCATAACCAATAGAAATCGCAAAAAATGCCAGATAAGACGGCAAGACTTTCGAAATACACCGTATGCGAATGACAGTACTTAGCGACTTGCAACAAACTTTAAACAAAATTTCAAACCTTTATTAAACTTTTTCTCCCCGGCAACCATACTAAAATGATGAAAGGAAAAAATTTTATCGCTTACTAGTTTTCCTCTGTTTATGGAGTAAAACTACGGCTCTCGGTATGACGTTACAATTTATAATTTGAACACTACAAATTGTAGCGACAGGAAATTTTACAGACAGTGTACACATATATAGAAGAATGCAGCTTCTAAATTGTATCACATTCCGACACGTAGTGAGATATGAGCACGTAAGCAGTGACGTTCATGGAAAATTGCTCCATCCGGCTGGAAGCGAAAGCAGTTTACTTCCATAGAGCTACAAGGAAAGGAACAGAATGAAACAGAGTACAGCCAACGAATATTCATTATATTCCACAAATCTACCTTCAAGAGACTGCAGTTTCCATGAGAACTAGAATTTTCTATTACGATTAATAAATTACACGGCAATCTATTAAATACTTCGGGATGGATTTGGCATCTTCATGTCAGGGGCAGGCTCACTAAAGAATTTATTCATATTAGAGCCTGGAAGATATACATATGTCGTGTGTGTGTGTGTGTGTGTGTGTGTGTGTGTGTGTGTGTGTGTGTGTGTGTGTGCGCGCGTGCGTGTGTATGTTTTATATAGAGGGGGAAAGGTTATTGCATTAGGGAAAAAAAATCTTAAAAGTTCTTTTACTTCAAAATTTTCAATGTTTGTTAAGGTTATGGGACTTAATTGCGGGGTCATCAGTTCTTAAACTTATACACAACTTATGAACAACCTTATACCAAAGACGGCACAAGCATCCATGCCCGGGGGGAGGGGGGCGGGATTTGAACGTCGACGGGTAACAGCCTCGCGCATCGGAACACAGCGCCTAAATGCGCTCGACCACTCTGTCGCGGCTTCAAAATTTGACAAGAAATATATAAATAAAAAATGTTCTTGGCTGATTTACTTTAAACTTTTACATATTTCTCTAATGAAGAAGACAGAAAATTAACGAAAGTCAGATGCTAAGAAATAAATTGTGTTGTGCTAAACTGACTAATTCATTTCATGTCAATAAATTACAGCGCAAATATTCGTCTTGAAGATAGTACCATTAGTCGTCACTAGATCGCGGGATGAGCGCAGCTTGATAATT
This sequence comes from Locusta migratoria, assembly GCA_026315105.1. Classification (NCBI taxonomy): domain Eukaryota; kingdom Metazoa; phylum Arthropoda; class Insecta; order Orthoptera; family Acrididae; genus Locusta; species Locusta migratoria. The sequence continues at coordinate 41,502,996 of CM048748.1, forward strand.
TGGCAGAAAAATGACTGCAAGCTCTTATTTATTGACTAATAATCGTAGTTACATATCACATCAACGAATCATTTTTTCATAGAGGAAAAATATAAAGTTAGTAAAATTTTACTAGAAGAAATGAATTAAACACTAATAGACAATTATTTATTATCTATCGAAGTTTAACGCAAACATCGATGTTCTGTTTATCGTACACCAATAAAAAAGATATCTTATATTACACTGGTAACAAAAGTGTTTTGAAGTTTCACTGTTACTTAGTGCGTTCGTTAAAGAAGCCTGGATGTCACTTTCTATCAGCTAAGTCTTCCAGCTTTCTCTAATGTAATTTTTAATACTTACAAATACTGATTTGTTTGTAGAGCTACACGTAGAAGGTAATTTCGTTTACAGTAAATATCAATTCATAGACCTACCTATCGATATGCTACCGAAGAAGAGAAAGTGTATTGGTCAGAGGAACCCCAGATCTGAAAGACAAAAAGCTATCCGGGCATCGGAAAAACCGGAGCAACGGGAGCTTCGTTTACTCCATGAGAATTTCTACGTGTAGGACAAGGGAAACTTTAGAGGAAAAAGAGCTTCGTCGTCAGGACTTGCGAGTGAGAGCTTCTACAAGTAGGACAAGGGAAACCTCGGAGGAAAGAGTTTTGCATTTACAACAGGATAGTCGCAGAAAGCGAGAATCGAGAATCGTAGATGCAGCCTGGCAGATATTTAACAGAGTGTCCGTATGTACGTCTGTTTGTGTGCACGTGTTGCATACAAATCTACACTTTTGATGAATTTTTTAAAAATTTTGTACACGTAAGCTTCAATCCATGAGGACGGTCGCCATAAGTGTAAGAATCACGTACGATACATAGTTCACGAGATATGACGTCATAAACAATGAGATACGCGTAAAACTGCTGCATTTAGCGACAATGCTGCTCATTTTCTCCTAAACCGCTGGACTCAACATTTGGAACTCACATTCCTCGCCGTGAGGTAACAATTTCTGCAGGCTTAAGACTCACATACGATTCATGGTTGAGAAGATATGACGTCATAAACAATAGGAATCGCAAACAACTGCCACATATTCATAGAATATATGACATCAACTGCGATTGGACAAAGCTGAAAATGTGTACCCGGCCGGAATTCGAACCCGGGTCTCCAGTTTTCTAGGTAGTTGGGTGACCCCTACACCACTGTGGACACAGTGATCACCGCACCTGCAAGGACTACCTAAGCACGCCTCCCGTCAGATACAAATTCCCAGCTTCGCCCTGCCCACAGTACTCAAACTCGTAGTTATGAAACTAATTCCCGTAAGAGTAAGGGCTTCAAACTTGCCCACCCCTCCCCACTAACGATAGGATTATTGCCCGTCACCGGCATATTATATATATGGCGTCTGTTCCGAAAGAACTGCCACATAGTGCGGCGAGACTTTATAAATACGCTAAACGACAATGAGAGTACTTAGCCACTTGCAACAAACTTTAAACATAATTTCAAACCTTTATTAAACTTTTTCTCGCTGACAACCATAGCAAGATGAAAGAAAAAAGTTTCTCGCTTACTTCTTTCCCACTCTTTATGGAGTAAAATTACGGCATTCGGTGTGACGTTACAATGTATAATTTGTAGCCGTAGGAAATTTTACAGACAATATATACGCATGTTGTTGAATGTAACTTCTAAATTGTATGACAGTACGAAACGTAGTTAATGAGATATGAGCATATAAATAGTAATGTTCATGGAGAACCGCCCCATACACACCAAGTTTTAGTCTACTACTTCTTTAGTACATATTGATTTCCCAAGAGATTTTACAGACGTACAGCACTTATGCAAATGGATATATTCCTTAAAAATGGCAGGAATAAGTAAATAAATAAATATACACAAAAAACGCCAATGACAAATAATATATATGATATGATATTATATTTTTTGAAACAAGAAAGAAGAAACAGGTTTCTCGTTTATATATTGTCTTAACATTTGTCTGATTATTCGTGACATCTAAATCAAGGGAACTGTTCAGTTATAGACAACGATAAATGAAAAATATATACCTTTTTTGGGGAAGACACGGTATTTGATAGAAAAAAAATTATCAGATTTCATCTACAAAGCTGATAAATATTCGGTTTATTTCTTTGTAATGAACAGCTATATTATGGATGAAAAAGGAAATACCCACCTTGCTCTATTTATACTCACTACAAAGACAGTACCACGATATTGGATGAGAATAGCTAGCAGCAAGTATGGTTATTTGTAATAGAATCCATCAGTGTAATGTAAAATGATGATATGAGAAATACCTACCGTGGTGGAGTAGCTGAGCGGTCTAAAGCACCTCGCTGCGGAGCGCGCGGTTGCTCGCCGTGGAGGTTCGAGTCCTCCCTGGGGCATGGATGTGTGTGTTTGTCCTTAGGTTAGTTTACCTAGGTGCAAGTAGTTTGTAAGCTACGGACTGATGGCCACGCAGTTTGGTCAGATGGATTTACAGACATGTGAACATTTTGGGAAATACCTTCGAATAATATTCGTCATAAAAAATCCAAGTAATTTGCTCTAGTTTATACAGTGGACGTTTAGGAAATGTTTTCCAGGTGAGCTGTCAGACTCTCTTCTGGTTGTGTGGCACTGAATCTAAAGTTCGTAAACATAAACCATAGATACTTAATTTCGTATTTGAAACTCAATTAACTGACGCGGAAAATTGCGCACGAATATTTGACCGCCAAGCAATTTCGTAAATCATCACGAACGTATTGAAAAACAAGAAAAAGCGAAGTGCAGCAGGCTCTGACAGAATTGCAGTGAAGCTATACACTGCTTGCGTTGCGGAATAACTTCCTTTCCCAGCTCGTGAATATCTAGCGCGTCGAATATAACTACGTCTATTTAAAAGAGGGGAGCTAAAATATCGGATGGACGAAATTATTTTTCCATATTAACGAAGTTCGACCCCTGCAGGGTGAGGCGCAAACTTCGAGCACCTCTGACAGAACGATAATACTAAGGAAATTTTTGGGAAGTACCCGTTTTTTAATCTTCTTGGCGGTATATGCGTACAAAGCCATTGGTCTTCAACTTCTTTGTCTTGCAGTCAATTTATCGTTGGCCTGAATTACAATCCGTCCAGTAACTGAATTTAGAAAAATTGTAATAATCAAAAATTTTCAAAAGAACACTTTCATTTGTATTTAAAAAGACTAGACACCGTATTACTATGCCCACCATTGTATGATCTCCGCAACTATTAGACGAATGACGTTCACGGCTAGCGGACCCAGTACGTTGTCCTAGATGTAATATATCACAGAAAATATATTGCACGACTAGGTGTGACCTCTTTAATCTTAGTATGACCAATACATATAACGATTTATTAAGTAGCTTTAGTACCTTTGCTAGCATTATGAGCTTACGATTCTGTCCTCTGTGGGGAAAAGCCGTAAATGGACGAAGCTAAGTAGTTTCAGAATTTATATAGCAAAATTTACATGGTAAATGTGAATAAGAGTAAAGCGTCTAGCGATGCAAAAAACGCATAACGTTCAATAACTTTTTTGAGCACCCATTACTACATCTACATCCGTCCATCAAATTAACTGTCCTGCATCTTACACTTAACTGCCTAGCAGAGGGTTGGGTTCATTGAAACACTTTTCCTTCCGTTCCATTCTTGAACAGTGCGCTGTAAATTTGAACGCATAATGGCTCTTATTTATTTATGGGGATTGTCTCTATGTACGTCGACGACAGCATTGTGCAGTGTATTGGCATTCATAAGTATAAGTTAGATATTTTAGTGGAAAGGCCTCTCGTCAGAACGGAAAAACATTTATAAATTAATGGTCCAAAACACTGTAATATATTATTTTGTTTATTTCTCACGAGATATCTTTCGGTATATTGAGACAGATACGATAACTGTCTAAATTCGTGAAGGAATATAAAACTCCTCATAAATAGTCAGTTGAAGCAGATAAGGCCTCTAAATACCAAAGACATCTGAAGACGACAGTACACCGAAAGATATCTCGTGATAAATCAGTAAAATAATATATTACAGTGTTTTGGTACATCCATTTATAATTGGTGTGAAGCAAAACCCCTGTATTCTCCTAAAGTTACTGTGTGGGCTGCAGTATGCAGCAGAGGCATTATTGGCTCTTTTTCATTCGAGAAACGGCCACTGGTGCACGTTACGTTGCAATTTTGGAACACTTTGTCGCCACACAGCAAGCGTTAGAGGATCGACCAGGTACTGAATGGTTTATGCAAGATGGAGCCCGACCACATCGGACCGAAGAAGTATTTCGCTTTCTTGAGGAATACTTCGGGAATCGAGTAATTGCTTTGAAATATCCCATATTTACTGGTGCAGGCATCAGGCAAGGATTGGACTCTATATTCGCCGGATTTGACTCCCTGTGACTTTTGTTTGTGGGGCACAGTGAAAGTCTACCCGAAACATCCCGCCACGCTGGACGAGCTTGAATCGGCGATCTCTGTGGCATGTGAATCCATTTCGGTTGAGACACTACGAATTTCATTCTTTGTTTGCGCCACCTCTGTTGTGCCAATGGTGAACATTTTGAAAACATTGTGATGTGATTGTTTGCAAACAGCGTATTCATACGATTATTTCACTTATTTATGCTGATATAAGCTGTACAGCGTAGAGCGCCATCTCTTAGCAGCTTTTGTAACTATTATTTCAAACTGTTGTATAAACTTCTTACAGCTTTACAATAAACATACCGTTTACTGCATTCCTCTATCGACCTTTGTTTTCGAGATATTTAATTTTGATATCAGGGAGCCCTTTTCTGGACACCCTGCATAATAAAGCAAACATTTGCTTAAATAATAGCTACCCCGTATCGCTTATGAGATCAGTGACAGTCTTTTTCTGCTTCACGATAAATCCTAACGAACCGCCCCTTTTGCAACATTTAACCGTTCTTCCTAAAACGTTTATAAGGTCGTCTGTATGTTACAGAATCAAAAATTGAATAACGTGTAAAAGATCGTCGCAAGAACTTTTTTACTCGTACTGCAGACAATATATTTGTTAAACTATTCGCTCTCTTTAAGGGTTCTGGGAACAATCTAAAGTCCTTGGATCAGTTTCTCAACAACATTATCTGGATGATCTATATAGATTAATATGTTCGTACTTGTTATTCAAATGTTAAAATGTATGTAAATCTAAGGGACATAACTGCTGTGGTTATCAGTCCCTATGTTTACAAACTACTTAAATTATCTTATGCTAAGGACAACACACACACACATGCTGGAAAGAGGACACGAACCTTCGACGACGAGCAACCGCTCGCCTCTGAGTTAGGTGTCTTAGAGTACTCGGTCACTCCACCGTGGCCCTTGTTATACCAAGACATTAGTAATATGACTCAAGGCACTTGTGTGATTCCTTGTATAACACAAATTTAAACGACAGATTACATTACGGTGCACAACGTATATTTTCGATCAGCCTATCCTGTCAAAGCATCGAAGTCTGATTCTTCTTAAGAACTGAAAATAAAATTCTACTTCAACAAACGAGACATTATTACTTTTGGAGAAAGGTTCATGTGAACTGTTTATTGTATTTTATTCGGACTTGCTTCACGTGATCTCTGCTCACGTCTGAACAAAGAATACTGCTAGAGTTTAATATGTCATTATAAGCCAACGCCGGTGTCGAAGATGATACTAGGTCATGAAAGTTAAGCACTGTCAGACTTGGGTAACAATTGGATGGATCACCATCAGGGTAGGGCGAACTCTGTTGACAAGCGCGGTGCATTCAGCCCTTGTGAGGCCGACTTATATGTTACTTCACTGGTAACGGCTCCGGTTAAGTAAATCTAGACGGTCACGGGGAGTGTGGGCGCTGACCCCGTTCCCCTGCATACCGAATAAGTTAACGCCTTCAGGCGCAATTTAACGACGGACGGGACGTGGAGCACCGAGTTCGCAATGTACTTGGTCATAATCCAAGTTGGCAGAATGCCTTACCATAACGCTAATTCCTACAACAGCTTTAAATTTCTATTTTCACGTTGTTTCCATTAATGTTTGTGCATATTACCTGCCTTCCTTTAGTTTACTCCCTTTATATTATTTAAAAATTATGTTGTCCATTTCGTTGAAAAGTTCCTGAAATTCTTCTTCACAGTCAGCAAATTCTATCATTAATATTATTTCACCCTGAATTATTGTTTCCTTTTAAGACATTAAGTCATTATTGCTTTTAAGACTATTACTTCCAATATTAAGTATATCGTCAATGCTACATATTTCTTACCTTTATCTTTTGCGAAGTGAAACTGATTGCTTCCTATCAGATCTTTTCCATTCATTTGTATACAATCTTTGATGGTAGTTTGAATGCGTGAGCTCATAAGCTGATTATGTCGTAGTTCTCAAACTTACGTTCCTTCGCTATCTTTTTTTTTTTTTTTTTTTTTTTTTTTTTTTTTTTTTTTTTTTTTTTTTAAGTTATCAATCCTTATTTGATGGTATGGCTTTTCGAGCAGTTTTAAATTCTCTCTGATATCGACAGCAGTAGCTACTTCTATAATTGCATCAGATATGTCCACCGCCTCATTCACATCTCCAATGATCTCTTTCCACCAATCCATCCTCTCCCTAGAGCAAAAACTGGAAATCCATTACTCTCATAAAGTGGGCTCCCTACCGGGAGTACGGCGGTTCAAACCAGCCTCCGGTCATTCTGATAAAGGTTTTGCGTCATTTTCTGAATCATTCCAGGCGAAGGCGTGGATTTTTCCTTTCAAAGGGCACGGCCGATTTTCTACCCCGTCAGTCACTAAAACTATCGTAGTTTGTGCTCAATCAGTTATGACCATGATGTCGACGGGACGATAAACATTATCCTTCTTTTCCTTGTTTCCCAGAGGGGTTTTCTGACCCTTGTATTTTCTCATCAGTCTTTCCAGTAACCATTTCAGTTTCTTCGCAATCTTTCTACACCTAGTGCGTGTGATCTTCTTAGCACTTCTTATTTCATTTCGTCATCTAAATCGACATCTATATCTAAACTTCGTCTGCCACGTCATTCTGTGAGGCTGAGAATACTTCGCGTAGCATTGTCTCTTCGACCTTTTTCCGATCCAATCGCGTATCGTTCGCTAGGAGGTCGACTACTGGTAAGACTCAGTTTGGGTGCTCTCTCTCATTTCGTGATTATTCAAGAGACACATTAGAAAAAGCAATACGTTGGTTGACTCTTCTGAGAACTTACTCTTTCGAAACTAATTCAGGAGCCCATACCATAATACAAAACTTATCCTTTTCAACGTATGAATATGGCATTGAACTTTCCCAATCATCTCCGTCGTATTTCACCCGAATAAATTAATCTGAAACGATACTTGCTGCTCTTCTTTAGAACTTCTCTGCCTTCGATATCACGCTTATCTGGTACAGAGACCAGGCTGACAAGCAGAATTCAAGCATTGTCGTTGACTACATTTCCTGAGGATTCGTTCAGTTAATTTCACGCTGGAACCTGCCTATCCCACGACTAATTTGAGGTGGTCGTGTCACAACGAATCGCTCATACCACGTACTATAGAACGACACACTATAAAGTACTGTCACACTGACGTAGCATTTACATTATTTTGTGTCGTTAGAGAGCTTGTTTTTATTATTACCTTAGTTTTAAACTTGCACAGTTTGTTCAGCGGCAATCTTTAAACATATATCTATCCGCCATAATAAATTTGTTATCAAAACGTTGTGGTTCGTGAGCATTATTCATAACTGTACTAGCCCCTCATGCACATATTTTGGACTGGTTTCAATTGTTTACAGATTGCGTTTCTTACGAACATCTGTGTCATAGATTTTACTTTGATCGAGATAAGAGATATCGTTATTAAAATAGTATGCAGTCGATCAGTGAGTTATAACAAAATTATAGAGTTAATACCCAACATAGGCGGTTCAGGCGCACTTGTTAACTGTGTCCCAGCCTTTAGTCTAACGACAGTTTATAATTAGCGTTCTCTGTCTCAACCCATTCCCTTTCCAAAACTTCTCCACCTCACAATTTTGCGAATCCCTGCCAGAATCACTTACCACTCTCACGCACAAACACCTTCACCTTATTAGCTTAGCAAGAGATATGTGAAAATTGAACAGTATGTTTCACAATGTTCTCAATGTTAGTTATGGGATTGAAATTTCATACGATATTGCTAGCAGAAAATATACCTAACAGATATATCCAGATTGCAGATTAATGAACACCTCTCAACCAATCTGTATCAATAAAAATTGATATGTGTGTTTGTGTACGTATGCCTAAGGACTCCAAGTTGACTGATGCAATTTCGGTGAAATCTTCAGGAAATTTTCATATCAGCACTCCTGGTGATCCTATGAAGTATGGTAGCGATCAGATCAAGATATTGATTAACGTACCGGTATACAGAAAAATTTGTTTGGCACTTGGCACCCCAGTAACTCTCCTAACGAAGAAAGGGCAAATCCTTTTAGGTTCACAATGTAACTCCAATGCTGACTATTGTGTTAATTCTTTTAGATTTCTTTTAGCTCTCCGCTAAGCACGCTATTCTGTTACCGTGCGGGAATAGGAACTCTTCCCGTCGGAGGTTCAAGTCTTCTCTCGGACATTGGTGCATGTGTGTGTGTGTGTGTGTGTGTGTGTGTGAGAGAGAGAGAGAGTGTGAGTGTGTGTGAGTGTTGTTCTTAGTCAGTTATGTATTTTGTAAGCCTAGGGACTAATGAATGCAGTTGTTTGGTCCCAACATTTTCAAACATTTGAACATTTTTTTCAGCTACTGTTGATCAAAGTGCAAGACGTAAACTTTTATGTAATATACGTTAGACTGTGATATTAATATGGCATTAACACGCTGAATAACTGAGAAGCATTCTTAATGCTTAACCGTATTACATAGAACATAGTAACCAATCAAAGAGTTTTATTTATATAGAAAATTACTTCCTCCCTTGAACTGCCCTTGAACTGGTCTTCGGTACTTCATACATTTTTACAAATCTACAAGTGATTTTTGGATTGGGCGTGAATTATGGATGTAATGACGGTTATATGTGAATTACGTAAGGTTTTGTAAGATAGGGAGACAGTCGGTATTTAATGCTAGGAAGAACTTCCATGATTGGTTAACAATATTCGATGCTGTCGGCTGCGTCAGTGAAAGGGGGATTAAAACAAAGTGAAATGTATTGCTATGTATTGTACAGAATATAAGAATGGTAAAGTAGTGTCACTGTTTTCGTGTGCTACGATAACACCTCACAGAGCAGAGGAAGACAACATGTAACTTTGAGGATGTGCAACACTTGGAGAAGCATTTCGCCGCGTGATGAACACGCCAGGCGTGTTAACAACGATCTTCAGATCTCAACACACGGTCGCACAGACCATAAGTAATATAGATTGTTCATGTCATTATCGCTGCCCTGTTGTGGTTTGAAGCTAACATCTGAGTCAAATAACTTGTGGCAAAAAATTAGTTTTCGTAATTAGTATAAAAGTTCCTTTTGTCCTGTTTTTTACCACAGTTGCTATATTTAAAAAAAAATCAGTAAATCAGTATCTCGTGCTGTTGTCTATGCAATCACATAACACACACACACACACACACACACACACACACACACACACACACACTGACACAAAGCAAAGATAGGACAAACACATACCCAACAGTTGGCAACACCAGCAAAAACAAAAACACAACACAAACAAAAATGGCATGTGCCGAGTGGTGCTAACTGTGAAGTGCTGGAACAACAAAAACAGCAAAATGCACGGAATTGAAGCACAACAGCTGGAAACAACCAATGAGCACCAGATATAAAGCTACATCTATGAAATATTGTAAGTACAATATCCAGATATCAATACTATACCAAAATAACGCGTCAGAACTGTTGATAACCTAAAAAATACCGAGAAATGTAAATATAAAAATTTGTAAAAAATAATCATGTATATATTACAGGCCACTGATGATGCCTTCCAAAATAAAGGCGAAATTCATATGGCAATAGCATATTTTATTAAATCAATTGCATAGACAGATAAGTGAAATAACTTCAACACAATATTACATTATAAAAGGTTATGGTATAAGCCGAAACCAAATGATTTAAAGAAAAAATCCAGTATTTTTATTTCTCCAGAATGCGGCAAAATCGTTATATAACGGGCAAACGAGAAAGTTCGCTTTACAAGTAATAGAATAATATCATTTTTATGTTGGCCTATAAAACTGCTTTTTACTCATAAACCACAGTATTGAAGATGCGGAAATGAGATTCATGTTCATCCAACTTTATACTGACGTCTAAACTTGCGTCAAATCATGTTTCACATGAAACGTTTATGTTTTTTAATGCACTGGAGCCCATTTCGGGCAAATAAATATGTCATTGAATGTATATTTATAATCAAAGGTCAGAATGTTTTGTTACTCTTTGCCCCTCGGCATCTTACAAAATAAACAAAAACTTCCATTTGCTGTGTACTGAGATTATATGTCAACGTCTTGTGCAAATCTGCTCATAACAGCGTTATACACAGTTGAATATTGATTTCTTGTCATGGTCAAGAAACAAATTTGAGTGAATCGGTAATGTCAACACCCGATATTTCAATTCTTTTACAAATTATCATCACTGTATGTAGCAGAAGTCATTAAACCTTAATGGTTGCACTACCTAAAATTCGTACATTATGGATAAAAATCGTTTTCAATTATTAAAAAAATATAAAAAGCCCATTTTCGTAAGGAACCAACACAAAACTGATGCTCCTTATCAAAAAAATTCCGTTTCATAGTCCTATGGAGGCTGCAGACTGAAATACTCACTGCACAATATAAATAAATGTACATTTAAGAATTGCAATTTTGTTGCTTGCAAAAGAAGTGACAGTACGTTTACCTGAAAACATTTAACATGCGTATCTATCAGTTTCATTTTTGGAATTACAGAGTATTAACTTCAGATTTACTCCTGAGTGAAAAATAGGAATAGTAGAAGTTAGAAACAACGCTTGACATCAGCTACACTACAAATTTGAGCACCACTTCATTATTATATTAGTATTTATTTACACAGTAATAATACAAATTTCAGGTTTAAATCAAGACAGTTACAACAGATACTTTGGAAAATACAAACAAAATACATAGGTAGAAGGATATACGAAAGAAAATATTTCGGCTCTTTAAGATATATCACTTTAAATATATTTATCGCTTTACCTACCGAAACCATATGAGTTTTACACAGCAAGGAATTTTACTGAATAACAGAAGTTGTAAAAATCTGTACTTAATTTACGAACAAAATCTTGTTTTCCGACAGGCCATCTTTCCCCTTCATCAACTACATTTTTCTGAGACGGTCTCTCTCTTTCAATTAATTACAGTAGACGAAGAGCAGGTGGTCCATAGCCTGGATATCTCTGTTACATGTACACTTCCATCTTCAATTATTAAGAACCGTTCATCACAGGATTTCAGCTTCCAGTCACCTGTTAACTTTGCTGTAAAATTGGGAGACCTTTGAGTTTCAAATGTTCAAATGTTTGTATAGTCTATGGGACTTAACTACGGGGTCATCAGTCCCTAAACTTACAAACTACTAATGTAGTACTTACGAACTAGTACGGCACAAATATCCATGCCCGAGGGGGGATTCGAATCCCCGACCGTAGTGGCCGTGCAGACCATGACTGGAGTGCCTCAGTCCCCTCGGCCACCGCGGCCGGCCCTTTGAGTTTAATGTTCAAATGTTTGTATAGCTTATGGAACTTGATTACAGGGTCATCAGTCCCTAAACTTACAAACTACATATGAACTACCTAATACTAAGGACGGCACAAATATCCATGCCCGAGGGAGGATTCGAACCCCCGACTGTAGCGGCCGTGGCCGGCGTGCCACAGACCACTTGGCCACTGCGGCCGGCGGTTAGTGCTTTCCGCGTCTCTAGTTCATCGCCACTCAATCTCCGATGTATCTATTTTTTTAACCGCTCTTGTATTTATTTTGCTGGGGCTTAATGATTTTCGTGATCAAGACGCTCTTTTACCCAGAGTGACAGCTATTTCATTCCCCGTATCTCTCTATGATATTTAACACATTCGAATTGTACCTGCCAGTTGTAGTGTCTGCAAGCTTCTGATTTCACGTCTTATTCAATCTATCAAGAAGATGCAGTTCATTTGATTTCATAACGAATACAAAGTCATACTACTCTCGGTGTGAATTATTGTAGCCCTATCATTATCCGAGAGATTATTGACTCTAGGGCATTGAGAATGTCAAATTGTGTCTTTTTGATTGTTTGAGCATTCATTTGTTTGTGTTTGACGAGTAAACGTCTTAGAACACATTCTTATATTAGTCGTAATGAATAAAACGGTTGCCACCCCCTAGTCTCGTGACGTCATGCACAGTGTTTGTTTGTCTGTGCCACTGACGTCGCTCGGAGGCCAGTGCGCCTCTCGCTGGTGGGACACTTGTTATCATCGCCACGTCCCGTCTCGCCCCGCCACACGGTGAGTTGCTGTCGCCTCCCTTCCAGCGGCGCTCATGACCCTGGACAAGTTGCATCTGCCTCCGCGCACGCCTGCTGGCATACGGAGTGAAAAGAGTTCTCCTTGAATGGCAGCTAACGAGGCGGCACATCGGTTGCTAAATTGCGCCCGTCTGGAGATAAAGGCGGCAGAACTACTGAAACCGGGAGTGGGGAAACGAAATGGCCGCTGCCTCCCCACCCAGAAATGACGCTGGTTGGGAGACTGGCGGGAGTTTCCTCAGGAGCGACTGCGACACCACGCCCTCCAGGATGGTCGGCCCCCTGAGATACAATAGTGAACCAATTAACTGTCACAATCTATAAGTTCGTCCCTCAATATCTGTCGTGTTAAATACGCAAACTTTCGACTGCTGGTGCTTCGCTACTTCCTCCTGCTTGTAGACGGCTTAGATTTGTAAGTAGTCAATGTGTGTAATTCTTATGGGACCAAACTACTTTGGTCATGTCCCTAGACTTACAAATTGCTGGCCGCGGTGGCCTACGAGACTGAGGCGCTCCAGTCACGGTCTGCACGGACACTGCGGTCGCAGGTTCGAATCCCCCCTCGGGCATGGATATTTGTGCCGTCCTAGTTCGTAAGTAGTTTGTAAGTTTAGGGACTGATGACCCCGTAGTTAAGTCCCATAAACTGTACAAACTTTTGAACATTTTGAACTTACAAATTACTTAAACTAAGTAAAATTAAGGACAACACACAAATCCACGCGATCCGTAACATGGCGCTCAAGATGTAAGTAGTTAGTGCGCTGTGCATAAGGCACGGAAATTGACAACAGGATAAGTGAAAATGGCAAGAATTTGTTGGTGATAGACACGTCCTATTAGTGTTTAGGCGATGGAAATACGAGGAGACAATATAGGCTTTTTGTGAAATAAAATTCTGTATTTTGTGTTATTCGTTAGACGCCAATGATGAAAAGGATCACTATATTGCCGCGAGACACCATGTAAACCGACTGCCGGCGTGGCGCAGGGGACATCGTCACACACTGCGTTGCTGAAGGTCGTCGGTTCAATCCCGTCCAACGGCAAAAATTTATTTCTTTGTAATTAACAATTCCAGAATGTTCAACATCTTTCTTATGTTCACTTGTAAAATCTATTGTTTCTTATGTTAACTATTATGTAATTTCTGATACATTCTGCCTGTGTATAAATAGCAGAGAACTCTGTCCGAGAGGCAGTTGGTGCTGCGTGTATGTTAAGTTCGTAATTTCTGATACATTCTGCCTGTGTATAAATAGCAGAGAACTCTGTCCGAGAGGCACTTGGTGCTGCGTGTATGTTAAGTTCGTAATAAACCTGCTTTCAGTATAAGTGCTGGGTTCAGTTGCCTTCGAAGTCAAACCTGATTCCATTTCAACGCGACAATATTAAAAGCGGCAGAGTGTAATATAGTGTGGTGAAAGTCTGAAGAGTATATGTATGAGTGTCCCACAAAACTCATAACACTTGATAATGGTAGTTCATCCTTACAAATCAGGATTTGGCCCGAGTAATGAAAAAAGACTACCGTCACACGCTCACGCAATGATTTTAGGTCACATAAAATCTAACTTGAAGTAACCGAAGCAATGGCGAGAAATATATTTCATATGATAATGGGAGAAACTCCTATATGGATGCTTCTCAAAAAGATTACTGTGCATTGGCCATCTCAAAGAAATTTTAAAACTCTCTTTGTAGGAGTACTTATAAGTGCCATATTGATTAGCTGTTCAACCAAACCTCGATATGGTGGAGATACAGACAAGGTGATAGTTCTTCCGGGCATGTTATTGTTGTTGTTGTCTTCAGTCCGCAGACTGGATACAGGCAGCTCTCACGTTACCCTGCCTTGTGCAAGCCTCTTCATCTGAGACTAAGAGCGGCAACCTAAGTCCTTTTGAATCTGTTACTGTATTCGTCCCTCGATCTCCAATTTTTACCCCACGCACTTCCTTATAATGCTAAATTGACTATTCCTTGATGATTCAGAGTGTGTTACACCTTTTAATCAGTATATACTAGAATCATTTTCTCCCCATTTCGGTTAAGTAACTCCTCATTAGTTACGTGATCTACGCATCTAATTTCCATCATTCGTTTGTAGCAACACACCAAACGCTTATCTCATCTTTTTTTCTGATTCCCTTATCGTCCAAGTTTCACTCCCATACAATGCTACACTGCAGAAAAATGCTTTCTGTAAGGACTTCCTAACATTTAAATTAATACTGGATATTAACAAGTGCAGCTTCTTCAGAAACGCTTTTCTTCCCATATACTTTTTTGCATTTAATATCTTCTTTACTTCGGCCATCGGAAGTTATTTTGCTATCCAAATCACTAAACGCATCTACTACTTTAATTGCCTTCTTACCTAATTTATTTCCTTAGCAGTGCCTATTTTTTTACTCTACAGTCAATTATTCTTGTTTAACTCTTGTTAATGTTCATCTTATGTCCTCTTTTTAAGACACTGCCCATTCCATTCAAATCGCTCTTCCAGATTCTTTACGGTCTCAGACGGAATTGATATGTCATCGGAAAACCCAAAAGTTTTTATTTCTTCTCCCTGATCTTTAATTCCCTCTCCAAATTTCTCCATGCATTTCTTCACAGCTTGCTGAATGTACACATTGAACAACATTGGAGAAAGGCTTCCCAATCTCTACGTCCCTTTCATGACCTTCGACTCTAATAACTGCTGTCTGGTGCTTGTATAAGTTGAAAACGATTCTTCGTCTCTGTATTTTACCCCTGCTACCTACAGAATTTAAAAGAGTGTATTCCAGTCGTTATAGTCAAAAGCTTTCTCCAAATCTACAAACGTTGGTGTGCCTTTTCTTAGCGGAACTTCTAAGGTAAGTCGTAATGTGAATATTGTCTCCGGTGTTCCTACAGTCCTCCTTAATCCATGCTTCTCCTCCACAATGTCGGATTCCACTAGTTTTTCGCGTTCAAATTATTCGTGTTTTTTGCAACCATGAGTTATTAAACTGACAGGTCGGTAATTTTCACATTTTTCTCCACTTGCTTTCTTTGGAATTTAATGTACTGTATTCTTGTTGAAGTCGATGAGTGTTTTCCCTGTCTCGTACGTCTTGGATACCAAGTGGAACAATTTCTTCATGACTGGCTCTACTAACGATAATAGCAGTTCAGACTGAATATTATATACCGCAGGGGCCTTGTTTCTACTTTTAGTGTTCTGTCAAAATATTCTCGCAGTATCGTATCTGCTTTGTCTTACATTTCTAGAATAATGCCTTCTATATATTCCTTCCACACGTCATCTTTTCCTTTTATGCTTAGAACTGATCTCAGTTCGTGACATTCATGCCGATTTTTTTCTTGTCTCCAAATGTCTCTTTTATTTTCTTCTAGGCAGTATCTATCTTCCCCCTTTTTATACATTCTTCAATGATCTATTTCTCCTCAAACCACTCTTGTTTAGACAGTCTGCAGCTCCTGTAAACCTCATTTTTCAGACGTCTGTACTCCCTTTTGCCTTGATGCATTTTTATGTTTCCTCCTTTCAGCAATCAAGTTCAGTATCTCCTGTGTTATCTAAGGATTTCTATTAGGCCTTGTCCTTCCGCCTATATGATCCTCTGTGAACTTCGTCTTTCAGAGGTACCGATTCTTTTTCTACTATATTACATTCCCCAATTTCAGATAATCCTTGCCTAATTCTCCCTCTAAAACACACAGCAACCTCTGGTTTCTTCGTTTTGTCCACATTCCATTTCCTTCATTTTCTACCTTTTTGCATTCTCTTAAGTTTTAATCTGCAGTTCATAACCAATAATTTATGGATATATCATACAGTTTAGAATCTGGTTTCTAAACCTGTGCCTTAATATTCTTAAGTCAATGTGGTACCTTCCAGTGTCTACTGGTCTCTTCCACGTATACAGCCTTCTTTCATGGTGATTAAACCAAGTGCTGGTGATAAAATTGTGCTCTGCACAAAATTCTACCAGGTGTTCTCCTGTTTCATTCCTTTTTCCAAGTCCACATTCACGTACTACAATTCCTTCTTTTCCCTTTCCTAATAACAAGTTCCGGTCCACTAGCACAATTAGTTTCCTTCACCTTTAACAGACTGAATAATTTCTTTTATCTCCTCATATATTTCTTCGATCTCCTCAACCTCAGCATAGCGAGCTGGCATATAAACTTGTACTGCTGTGTTCGGTGTTGGGTTCGTGTGTCTCTTTCTTACTATAAAGCGTTCACTATGTTTTTCATAGTAACCCGCTTTCCTTTTTTCTTATTCATTTTCAGACCTACACCTATGGCACCTCTAACTGATTTTCTATTTATAACCCTGTACTCACCTAACCAAAAATCCTTTCAATCCTGCCACCGAAATTCATTAGGCCTCACCGTATCTTACTTTAACCTATCCAACACTCTTTTCAAGTTTTCTGACGCTGCGATCCGTGGAATGCCTTTTCTGTTTTTCTCCTGAAAAGTTCCCGCCCGGAGAGCCGAATGGAGTACTGTTTTCCTCCGGAATATTTTACCATATAGGATGCACCATCATATATTCCTACAGTAGAGCTGCATGTTCTTGGAAAAAATGGCTGTAGTTTCCCTTTGCTTTCAGCCGTAAGCAGAAACTGCAAGGAAAAGCCTTGTTAGCTGATTTTGCAAGGCCAGCTCAATCATCCTGTTGCCCCTATATATTTTCTGAAACGCTGCTGCCCTCTTCAGGAACCACACGTTTATTCGGTTTCTCCATAAATACCCCTCCGCTGTGGCTGCACCTACGATACGGCTATCCGCCACACCTCGGCAATGACTGTGGTTCATGAGGGTGGATTGATTAGATACACAGAATGAAATTTTAGAGGAATTTTATTGATTAGATATACAGAATAAAATCTCTGGAAAATACAGTGACGGAAATTGCTGATAATGGTAATCGAGACGAAACTCTGGTATAAACAATTTTATTCAGAGTAAACACTTTAACCAAAGACATTTTAAATGTAATTAGTGATCATAAGAAGGCGTAGAGACAGATAGTTCTATACCAATATATCGAAAACGTTTACAAATTACTGAGCTGAACATAAAATGACTGGCTAGTTCTGAACAGAGATTCTAATCAACAATGAAATCGTCCCAGAAACAATGCCCACAATAACTGAGAGTTTACAGGGAGCAATATGTGAGACCTATTCGTGACATGTATCCCAATAGTTATATAAATTCTATAAAAACTAGAAAGTGGCACAAGCGAGATGCAGCCGTCACCTCAGCCACACCGATGCAGCTGTTGAATCTCTTGGAACAGTCAAACCCCGACGACGGTCAACAGACGAAAGCTGAAGACACGTCCACGAAAATATGTCTGCTCTGTTAGGCAGAAACGACACATTTACGTAATTCTGCTCTTGACATCCGGCTCTCTCTAAAAGGAACTCGTGGGAACAGCTTTGACATTAATCTCACAGTAAAACGTTGTCGTCATTGCCGACTCTGCGAAGTTTGGAGATAGCTATCCGCCCAGTAGTCTTCCAAAAGTATGTGGCACCACGAAGACTGGTCCTTTGAAAATATACATTAGCAGACGCTGGCGACTTACAGCCAATGTCTGCCACCGACGCAGGGCTGGCGGCCCCCTGTGTATACTCTGTCTGCCCACAAAAGTATTCTCCGAAATCCTCTAATCAAGACGTGCAGGTAAGCTGGTGAATGCAGCACCGCGGGTTCCCCTGCTCCTGGATAATAATTAAAAAAAAAAAAAACCTGTTTTGTTGTGGCCAGCACACCACACTCCTTTCTTGTGAGAAGCCTCGTCCTCCAACCCAACGCTCCCGTGGCTAAATCATACCTATTTTGTGAGTGTTAGTCAGTAAGGTACTGTTGCTCAATACCGCCGGCAGTGAACTGATGGGGGCTTCTGTGTGTTCAGAGGAGAAAATGGGTTCCGTCTCGAGCTATGGCAAACAGTGGCGGCTGGTGGGTTAATGGAGAGGGCTATATAGCAGACTACTGTGTAATGTACTAATGTATTTTATGTACTTATTTTCACAATTTATTTTGTCTGTACTTTCCCTGTATGACATGTTTTACACCGATCCTTTTAATATGTATATACAGGGTGTACCAGCTATCTTGCTCACTCAAAATATCACTGTAACAACAAAACCTACTGTCAAACGACTTTCACCGGTATCAATGTAAGGCTGGGGCTCATTAATGTACATATTTTGAAAAATTCTAAAACGAAAGCATATGTTTTTAACACAATCATGTTTTTGTAAATGGACACAAAGCATATTATTTCTTCCGCAATCTATAGCGTGACAAATCACAGAAACAATGGCGTTGATTGCATCGAAATTCGACATTTACATCCCGAGATATTGCGAAGCGAAGTTGACCCTAGAACTTAGCGAAACGCGCGGCTAGCTTGCGTCCTGAGCGGCATGGGGTTCTCGCCTGAGACTCAGGACGTGCGTTAGCCGCGCGTTTCGCTTATTTCTATTTTATAATGTTTCAAAATATGTACATTCATGAGCCCCAGCCTTACATTGATACCGGGGAAAATCGTTTTACTGTAGCTGTTGTTGTTCCAGAGATATTTTGGATGAGCAAGATAGCTGGGACACCCTGTATAAGTAAGTATGTGACCTTTGGATATGTACGTTAGAGTTTTAAATATTTAAATACACTGTCGCAAAAATTGTGCAAATGTAGTTTTTCTTTTTAATACAGAGTGTAATGTGAAATTGTAATATTGTGGAAATCCCGGTTAAGACTGTTTTTGGATATTGTATTCACATACGAACATGGGGGCATCCCCAACACAATGAAAAGTGTGGACATGAAGAGAAAAGACGGAAAGAGCGCGCCAAGTGACTATTTTGCGTGGTTAAGAATCTAGTTACAAGAGAGTTTTTTATGGGCGCGGAACAAGTAAGAGGGCCAGTGAGATGTAGCTGTTTTATTAGAGGCGATATGCATCAAGAAGAATATTAAATGGCCTCTAATAAAGACTATTTTCAAGTGCGGTTAATGGCACATAATAGTTGGTGTTCAGTTGAAATGTATTCGACGGCAAAAACACTTAAAAAGGCATTTACAGACATAGCAGCATTTTTCATTTCAGGTGGACCTGCAGCATTTTATATCTCACTTAAACCGCGATAACTCACGCCTTTAAAAGTTACGCGATCGATCGCGTGTTTAGCATTTTTCTGGCAGTCAAAGAAAGGTTTCTAATGTGCTTAATACGTCTAAATAAGTATTTCTACTTGCGTTTATAAGAAAACAGAAATATTTGACTATTTAAAATTGGAAAAATTCCGAGTGTTTTAAAATTACTGTGAGCAAAATGCTCACGCGCGAGATCTCTCGGGTTAACGACATATTGATAAACAAACAATACCGAAATGATGCTATACGTAATAGATGTTATTTAATGCTTATGAATACAGCAACGGCTCTATGGCCATCTTCAAGCTATGTCGTTCTTGCATAGTGGAGGTATAATTTTATTGCAATTACTGCATAAAATGGTAGTCTAAATATTCTTTTGATTGTATTTATAATATTTCATGCTTTTCAGTATTTTTCAGAATGATCACAATAAATAAAACTGAAATAAAATTATATCTCTACGATGCAATATGACATAGCCAGATGATGGCGACAGGCCAAAGGCCTATTGCTGTATTTATAAGCGTTAAATAACATGCATCATTTCGGTATTATTTGTATTATCAAGAGCCAGTATTGGAAAAGATTACGCCACAGTGAGCCACATTTCGGCACTAATCTTTCGTCTCAGGCAAAATAAAGTTATTTTACTATTGTAATAACAACTCTGCTCCAATAATGTCACCTGTATATCTTGTTATAGTCTGTGACGAATTAATTTGCTTATTATTAATAGTTTAGGATTAAAGGAAGGAACACTTAGTATATGATGTAAAATGAACAGGTTTTTAGAAACGATCGCAATATTTGTTGTAAATTGTATGTTGCTGTACTCAGTGAAACTATCTTTCCGCTTTGATGTAAAATATTTTGTTGGTGGCAGCAATTGTCTAAACTGGTCGAACATAATAAATTATGGTTTTTTTTTTTTTTTTTTTTTTTTTTTTTTTTTTTTTTTTTTTTTTTTTTTTTTTTTAATTTGATTTTGCTGTGCAGTTAAAACTGCTACATGCGAAGTTAGTTTTATCGCTAAAGATCACGAGATGCTAAAGTAGAGGATAAGTCCCGACACGACACATCAATGCTGGACAGGTAACATCTGGAGGCTGGACACTCATCACATCTCGTCACGATTGTAGCGCATGTACTGCAGCGAATGGTATACTCGGCATTATAGTAACGATTCGTTGCCTGGAAGAGGGCACGCGTGGACGAGACAAGTAGTAAACACCGTTTACATAGTAGTACATAGTAGTGAAATTAATTTTACAACGAATGAAATCAATGTCGATGTAGTCTTAGAAATTTTCTAAGCTACGTTACAAAGTTTGAAGAGGAATACAACTTATGGAAAACAAACGTTATGCGTTGTGGTTTATGATACCAACGATTATAAACATTAGGAACATTTAGATTGTAATTATGGACCAAAAACACAGTTGCCACTGTTAATTACATAATAAGTCGAAGCACTGCAGTAACCCTCACTATCATTAACTCCGCAACATTATTAGGAAAATTTAAAAACAATTCTTGTTCCTATGCTGAATGCATTTGGTCTCTGCTTTGCATTCAGTGGTCACCTATTTCCAGTCGAACTGACCGTGTTGGTGGCTGGATTCTCGTCCTCACGCAAGAGTGGTGCAGGTATTAAAGGAACGTGCGCCTGTTATTTCCAGCAGCAGAGTTGAGGTCATGTGGTGTTATCAGCGAATGTTACATCATATGCACTTGACATAAAATCCTCATTTCTCGCGCGTGAATGTGTGTTGGAGGAACTGCTGATAACATACTCCAAGGTAAGGTCTGAGGAACCAGGGAATAATTTTCAATTATCATAACTTATTTACATGGAATACCGATATAAACGACTAATTTCAAACATTTATGTTAACTAAGCAACTGTGATACTAACACGTAATGCATGATTAATTAACTGACTATGCAATCGATGAAAAGTAATTTTACCTGTCTCTGTCGTTATATGAGGGGGCTGATATCCTACAACATAAATTGCAATGTCGCGCGAGAATTGCCGAACAGTTCTAGGCGCCATATCAAGGATTGTGTTGCCACTCCGAGAGTAGGTTCGACTCCTTCCTCCGTCGGGCGTGGGTGTATGAGGTGTCTTTATGTTCGTTTGAGTTGGTTTAAGTAGTTTGTAAGCCTAGAGAGAGATGACCACAGTAGTTTCCTACCACATATTTACAAACATTTGAACATTTGGCCCACTTTAGTTTACGATAGTAACACTAAAATTGGGCCTTTGCGATTGTCTTTTGATAGCTCGAAATTTAAATTAAAATAACGGCTTAACCATTCATCTGACACGAAAAATGAAAACCCGAATTTGTAGAGGAGAAAATTCTCTAAATCTTTGTTCTCTTATCTTTTTTTCATATCTCGCATCGTTTCAGATATATTTTCAAAAATAACGGCGATTTTGGGATGTCTGTCTGTTTTCTGTCTGCCCGTAACGTGTTCCCTGTTTTTAAGACGTACCGTTCAACCGATCAGCAGCAAATTTTATCGACAAAATTGAATGCCGCCAGAGACCAGGACCTCTCTTTTTAAATATTTCGGACAAAACTACAATGGTTATACAAAACAAAACAAAAATCAGTTTGTAATAAAATTGTAATTGCAAACGAATCGTTCATCTGACACGAAATTTGACTAACCTAATTGGTAGAGAGGAAAATTCTCTACAACTTCGCTGTATTGTGTTTTTTCATGTCTTGCATCGTTGCAGAGATATTTACAAAAATAACGGCGATTTTACTATGTCTGTCTGGCTGTAAAGTGTTCCCACTTTTTAGGTCGAATCGTTCAACCGATCGGCACCAAATTTTACAGATATAATTGATGCTACCAGAGACCAAAACCTCGCTTTTTGAAATTTTTGGACAAGAAATACGTTATTAATACTAAAAAAGCCGTTTGTAATGTAATTTTAATTGCGAATAAACCGTTCATCTGACGCGAAAATTGAATAAACGAATTTGTAGAGGAGAAAATTCTCTACAACTTTGTTCCCTTATGTTTGTTTGTATTTTTTTTCATATATCGTATCGTTTGAGAGATATTTGCAAAAATAACGGAGTTTTGACACCCTCCATTGAATTAACGAAAACCAGCCGATCGCACATGTCACGTGACGATCGTCGCCCAGAACTCTCTCTGCATACACCATCTTGCGTTGCGTATTTCATGATTTTCTTATTGTAACTTATACGTTGTCATTTCAAAGCAATGGCGTTCTTCGTACGATAAATGATAATCTAGTGTCTATAAATGCCATATTAGCATCAGTTAACAAGCAGCCATCAATGGTATGAGATTAAAGAACGTAATTCCTGTTAGCCGTAGTGTAGTGGGCAACGCGTTGGACTGTGACGCTGAAGGTCAATGGCTCGGAACCCACCACTACCTTTTTTTTTTTTTTTTTTTTTTTTTTTTTTTCTAAAAAGTTTACAGAAACTCTTATTAATTAATTTTTTATTATTTAGATTATTATATTGGTCCAAAATGTTTGCAAAAACTTATAAAACTACAAATCTAAAGTGGGCCGTAAAACACGTCAGTCCGATTTTTTTAAAGGAGAATTTAACCTCTTCCGTATTGAATGATTGAAAGTAAGGTACTATTCTCAACAGTACCACTTTGCACACCAGTTTATTTTGTTAATTTCTATATTTAGTTAAGCTTAAATTCCCAGATACGTACAACTAGGATACATGAAATGTTTGTATAGTCTATGGGACTTAACTACGGGGTCATCAGTCCCTAAATTTACCAACTACTTATGAACTACTTACGAACTAGGACGGCACAAATATCCATGCCCGAGGGGGGATTCGAACACCCGACCGTAGTGGCCGTGCAGACCGTGACTTGAGCGCCTTAGTCTCCTCAGCCACCGCGGCCGGCTAGGATACATGATTTGATGACTTCCGAATATATGTTTTATTGCTATTTGTACTTTTCCTGTTATCGGTTTGCATTCGGTAACTGAAAATCACTAGGAATTTAATCAAAATTCATTACATATGAATCATGTGATTTGTTTTAAGATTCAATTAATACTGCTATTGTGGTCTACACTCGGAAGAGAGGTTTGATGCATCTGTCTACGCTAGTCTATGCTGTGAATACGGCTTCATACCTGTTTAATTACTCCTCCTTACGTCCTTTCGAACCTGCTTACCGTCCTCGTCTTTTGGTGTCCCTCTACAGTTATTATCAGCCAAACAACTAAGCAGTACTAAATTGCTGCGTCCTTTGTCTTACAATATGTGATTTTATTTAGTTACGTCTCCCAGATTTTAGACACTATGCCGTCATTGGTCACATTATCTACTCATCTAATATTTAACATCCTTCTCTATCACCATGTTTCGAAAGCTATAACTCATTTCATGTCTGAACTATTTACTGTCCATGATTCACTTACATACAATGCTACACTACAGAAAAATACCTCCAAAATCTTTCCCAGATAGTAAAACAATTTCTTATTGACATCTCTTCCTAGATATTCACTGATCTGCGATTTTCTTAATCTTATGTTCATATTATAACGTTCTTTAAAGAAACTATTCCGTGCAACTACTCTTTCGACTTCTTAGAGAAAGCAAATAAAATATTAAATTTAAGGCATCTCTGTAAGATACTATTGGAATTTCAAGTACTTATAACCTCTAAATGTGTTGCTTTCTTTGCTTGTAGGATGACGCTTCACTTTGAGACAGTCAAGGACGTCAGCTTTTATTACTTAATCGAAAATTGTGACTCTTGCTATGAAATGGGAGCAGTTCGTGTTTTTCCTTCCGGATGCATTCTACAGAAACATTTTGAAGAGTATGCAACTGAAGTAAAGAACTTTAAAGTATTCCCTGATGACATTTGGGTAATTTCGTATCCGAAATCAGGTCAGTGGTAAGAAGAACTAAGACTAGAACTATTTAAGACGTAAAACCATTTTAGACATATTATATTTACAATTCCAAAATATTTCATTTAGCACGTTTCTAACATTGATAACTATTTAAGACGTAGAACTATCTAAGATGTAATATTATATTCACATTTCCAAAGTATCTGTTTCATCTAACAAGTTTCTAACAATGAGTTACGCTCCAGGAACTACGTGGACGCAAGAGATGGTGTGGCTCCTCGAGAATAATCTCGATTTTGTAACAGCCAGAAGAACGTTACAGCGCGATCGTTTCCCATTTTTCGAGTAAGTATTTGATATTCTGGGTTGTATAGCAAGGTAACAGCGATTACGATATCCAGAGCATCACTGTGTTTTTAATGTGAGTTCACAGTTCTTTTTGATGTGTCATCCAAATAGAAGCGGTGTAGATTGTACTTACGTAGCAATTTTTCATTCTAGTGTAACCTGAAAGGGCAGGCATCACATGTTTCACGGATATTTTCTTCTGACGTACACCAGCGGAACCGAAGTGATAGTTGTCAATAAGGGCGCCAGTAGATTATGGAAGTACTCAAGGTTCACTTTTAATTAATATGTGTTACTTCTGCTGTTCATTTTCTTCTGTTTGAGTAGGAGACAAGATAGACTGTTAAAACGTTTTTCAATTTTCATTTTGTTCGAGCACAAAACGTCGGTACAAGTCTTCCCCTAGAAACTACATAAGACTCACAGTATGTCTATGTTTTAAGTGAAAAAAATGTACACAGTAGTACATACTAAACATCCCACTTGCCAATTTGTTATTTATTTTGCAAAGGTAATTATCGGATGAAAATGACATTATAATATGTCTGTAAATATGACTCTTTCAGAACGTGCACGTTGCAGTTTCACGAATTCATGAACGGTAATCTTTGAATTAAGTACTACTTAATACTTTCATTAAGTTTCTGATTAATGTCGTACATCAAGTTGTAGATAGTAAATAAAGAAAAACGCTTTATAAATTTTAAAATTTCATTTGACACTAGATTTTACCGGCCACAAGTGTTTGTGGCTCGTTACAAATTAAATGGAAAAGTTAGAAAAAACGGAGCACATATTTTAAATATCTGTAATGTCATAGTGCTTTGTGAATTGAAATTACTTATACGAGTACGACCTATACTCCCATCTCTCCTTTTCTCTGTCAGTCTCCTCGTTGCGCTCTCTTTGTTCGTATACTCTTCAATCCCTTTTCTCTTAATCTCTTCCTCCCACCTTTGACCCACCTCCCCGTCTCCTCCATCTTATCCTCCTTCCCATTCTGTCCACCTCCACCTCCTCCCTCTTTATCTCATCATCACGCTCCACCACCTTATCCCCTCCTCTCCACTTTCAATAATTTCTTCCACTCCTCTGTCTCCTTTTCCAAGTCCCTAAAAACTGGGCTATCTATAGTGTTATGTTCAGTATCATATATTTACGAATATTGTTGACTTTAAAATTTCTACCCAACGTTGTATCCTTATCCGTCCCTATGAATCTATATTTTAAAATATAATACATGAATTTGTTTCCAAGATTCTCTGGTGTTCAGTTGGACCGATCGTCGGGATACCACGATATTTCTGCGAATAACCGTTCCGCCATCAACAGGTGGTACTGATGGAATGATCTGTCTGCTGTTTGTCGGTGGTACATATACCTGCCGGGTCCAAGTTGACACAAATAGGTGTGGCCAATCTGGCCAGTCGATCTTAGCAAAACACTGTATCAACAGTAGACACACAGCGAATTACGAAGAGACGAAGACTTCTGGCATTCACAAATACCTACTGGGACAGCGTCTTCAAGGAGGCCATAGAAATTCGCGTTACCAGCGATCTCATAAACAGGGACTCCGACATAGCCTCCTGAAGTGAACTATGCTCCCCACCTTCCAACGCTGCCGCGGCTTCCGACACCACTCGGCGCGCCGGTGGGCGTCGGCGCAGGGAAATGAATCTAGACGCGGAAGGTATAAGTACCACCGACAGATCACTCCATCAGTACCACCTGATGATGGCGAACGTTTGTTCACCGAAATATCGCTGAACTTTGACGATCGGATCCGTCTGGACACCCAAAACAGCACATATGCCGGGAAAGTGTCAATTCACACAAATGAAGCTATATGTATTTTTGATAGATAATTTAGTTACGACAATCCGTAAAATTTCACATGTCCATTCGGATTACACGTGAGATATTAAAAAGTTTCCTCTGTTATGACACAACGTCGTGTCAATATTTCAAAGCAATTTGTAAGAACTGTTTGAGATTATCGGCATGCATAAAATGAAATATTTCATTTGTACAACTTTCCCAAATTAGTATCTACATATGTATGACGTACAAAAAAGATGACGTTCCTGTGGGTACTACGAAAAGTGTGAAGAATTGTACCAGAATTGAACATTATCTGCGAAGGACTGTCGGAGACGTGAAATTTATAACAGCCTAACATTTACATCTGTGCTTATGTAGGAAATGCAGGTTTCTAACAGAAAATCCCAGAAAGTTCTTGACCGAATGCTTTATAATTTTATCACATAATTGCCCTACATCATCCACAAGCTCTATATAGGTAATTTTAATGTAAGTCATATATACTTTTATATGCGTTACATAACAGAGAAAAAGTTTTTATAAGAAAGCGCTGAAAGCTAAATATATGGAGATTAGGTATCATAGAGTAATAAAGATCACAGTTAACTATAGAAGGTAGCAACTGAATAACTGATAGACATAAGGGATGTCCAGTATCATAACTTTCTGATGGTCATTGCCATCGAATGAAAGTGACAATAGAAAACAACTATTACATCTCATTAAGGTACAGTAACATCGTATACATACGTATCAAATAGAGATAACGCTCTTAATCTTGATACTATAATAGCAAAGTTATATTGCCTATTGTTACGTGATAAGATCCATTTTCTTACAGTTATATGTTAATCAAGCAAATCAATGAATGGTTTATACGTGGATTCACCATTTATATTGTGAACATGGAAAAATATTTCTATTGCATTCCGAATAAATATTTCTCTGCTCTTCATACCTTGGTCTTTTTTATATATACAGGGTGAGTTAATCCTGCCACCAAGTATGACAGGAGCTGAAGTGTTTGTACGACAAAAGTTGCGTAGGACAACGGGGGCCAATATATGATTGGTTTTCTGTTGTTACGTGGGATCGCTTCAGAGACATGAAAGCCAACTTAGTTCTTTTCAAATGATACGCTATAGTTTGGAACTTATGATAGCGTCTATCAAGACGAATCCAGTTATGTGTAAAGTGTTTGAAGGTCAACGAAGGTCATAAAGGTGACATGAGCGTCCATTTATAGGTGTTCGATGTGATGGGCATTGGTATCAACGCAGCGCTGCGATCTTCTTATCATAGATTGAATGATACTCCGTATCAATTCGGCACTTACCGAAGCACATGCTCTGACAATAGTCTCTCGTATATCTTCAGGTGTAGCTGGATCTTGTTTATGCATAATGTCTTTTACGAATCCTCTCAAGAAAAATTCAGAGGCGTCACGTCTGGCGAACCAGCCGGCTGCGACACAGCTCCTCAGCGTCAAATCCAACGTATACATGTGGCGTCTGTTCCGAAAGAACAGACGCCACTTGTGATCCTGCAGCTGTTATTATTTCATATTCATAGAATATATGACATCAACTGGGAATTTGTATCTGACGGGAGGCGTGCATGGGTAGTCATTGCAGGTGCGGTGATCACTGTGTCCCCAGTGGTGTAGGGGTCAGCGCAACTGCCTAGAAAGCAGGAGACCCGGGTTCGAATCCCGGCTGGGTACACATTTTCAGCTTTGCCCAATCGCAGTTGATGTCATATATTCTATGAATATCAAATCCAACGATTTGGAAATCTTTAAGGCATTTATAGCCATCAGCGGAAAATGAGCCGGTCACCCGTCGTGTTAATACCACACTGTTACTTGTTCCTAAGGCATTGATTCCTATAATAGACCTAGTGTTTCTGGCAGGAATGTGGTGTACATCCTACCATTAAGACTTCCTTCGATAAAATAGGGGCCTATAATTGTCCTCCAGAATCTCACACCTTACATGTACCGACCTCGGTCTTGGGTGTGCTTGGCATAGACAACATGGATTTTAAGATGACCAATAATCCCCTGCGATTTGACGCGAATTAAGATACATCGAACCATAAAGGCAAGAGTACCAATATACGCTTTTTCGTTAGTAACTATCTTTTGCTGGATATGTTTCTGAAACGTTAAGGATCCGTTTTTCTCACTTTATCATACACACATTTAAATCTATGACATGTAGGATGAGTACGCTGAGGATACCCTTCAGCGAATAACTTTCTAGCTCTTACTGAATTTCGTTGGCATTATTAGTAAATGTGAAGCATATCGACTTGTTCTTTAAAGTACTTCGTCATTCACATTCGCTTGTTTCGACGACAGTAGTCTCATCGTTGGTGTTAATGTTGTGTTGCGCAA
The DNA here is from genome assembly GCA_026315105.1 of Locusta migratoria. Lineage (NCBI taxonomy): Eukaryota > Metazoa > Arthropoda > Insecta > Orthoptera > Acrididae > Locusta > Locusta migratoria. Next base: position 41,532,284 of record CM048748.1, read on the forward strand.
CCGTCGAATGGTGTTTTGAATATCGACGGCATGTAGTTGGATATTTCTATACACTAACTGCACGATATACGAGAGAGAATTGTCAGAACATAGGGTTCGATACGAATACCACTGAATCCAAGATAACAAGATTGGAGCACTGCACTGATACCAAGTGACAAACCTTTGAACACCTTCTGTAAATGGAAGTTTGTGCCCCTTTTTGTCCGTCTTTGACCTTCAAAGACCTTACTGGTATAGGATTAGACTCGATAGCCGCTATCAGGAAAGTACGAAACTATAGCATCCCACACAAAAGTTGATCTTATCGCTGAAGCGATTCCACCTAGCAACAAAAAAGTCAATGTCATATTCTTGCCTCCGTTGTCTCATGAAACTTTTGTCCCACAAACGTTTCACCTTCTACTTTCGAAGTTATTCTTGGTATAATACAGAACCGATAAGAGATAAAAGAGAAGTTACCAGAAGAGGATCAAGGCACCTAATGATACACTTTTTTACAGGATCTATATCTAGTAGTACCCTTGCGAATACTTCGCAGCGTTGATGGAAGTTGGGGAAAAACGGAAGTAAAGTTGGATTTTTCACGCATAGCTTTCTTCAGAATCAATCAATGCAAGTGTTTAAAAGAGCAAATGAAAGAGCTTGATCCGTTGGGTGTCACAAATAGGTCACAAATAACTGCGCACCATAATTAAAACCGAAGACATCGTAAAACAAACCGATTAAAATATTTAATGCAAGGACAGAAAGATTCCGTATTTGAATAAAAATAAAGGATGGGGGACTAAAGTTAATTATGACTCTTGATGACAAATCTGCGAATGAATACATTTAAATCAAAAATGAAGGAAATCGGTCGGATAGAACGGCCTCATAGACTGACCTTATTTTACAGCAAGGACATCTCCATAAGAAATGTACAGAAGGAAATCGCGTTTGAATATAGAAAAAGGAAGCCGAGATTTGTGTAAAGTTTGATACTTGATGGGAAATCTCTGGATAAATACCTTTCGTTTAAAACAAAAATAAAGGAAATCGGCGGGTAGTTTGGCCTGGTCCAGTGACTTTAGTTTTCGTAGATTCTTTTAATATATGAGATAATGTTATGTATTAACGGAGGAGCAGTGTCTTCAAAGAATGATACGAGATTTGTACTATTAACTAAATCGATTAGAATTCAGTCAGGAAAAGCCGAGGGAATTACGTTAGGAACAGAAACGTAGTAAAATAGCCAAGACAGAAAATGTGTTTCTGAAAACGAAATATTTGTTAACATCTGATGTTCAGACTGATTCAGAACTACGCTTTAAAAAGGAATAGTATATTGTAGAAATTACTTCGTGGACCAAGTTTTGTTAAAAAACTCATTTTTCGAAAAGACATAAAACGAGGCAAAGTGCACTTGATCTAAAGTTGTTTGAAGGAAATCTTGCAGAATGCAAACTTGATGCTTTTCGTCGGAGGCATCAACCATTAAAGAATGAAAGTGTTATTCGTAAATACAGAGTATGAAGTGCATACATTCACAGGTACAAGTCGCTTACCGTCGATAGTGAAACACAATTCTCTTCCGTGGTTGAAGCGCTCATGCTGATCAGCTTTGCATGTTAAAGCTCACTTTCTCGTTTAACCAAACTCATTCCTCTTGAAAGAAAGACGGTATTCGTTTAACAGTATCGAAGAATTAGCGTCATTGGATCATATTTCGAGACTTACGTCTCTACACAAACTTTTTCTTTTTCTCCCGTCTCTTAAATTTTGTAAAGCACCATTTTGAAACACGATCACCCTATAAGGGCTTAGAAATCTATTTTGATGATATAGGTCTGGAGAGATAAACAGAAGATTCGAAATGGGGTGCTATAGTGAAAGGGCCGAAAGTATATCGTGTTACCAATGTGGATTGCTACCACGAGAAATAAGTGGGACAAAACATACTCCAAAACATTAAAAAACCAACACCTGAATACTGAACGAATATGTGTGAGCAGACAACGCAGGGAAAGACTTCGAGACGATCGTAGTAATCAGGTCCAAATAGATATGGATAGAAGAAGCTTCTGGGATATTTTGGAAATAGCTGTATGAAACCATGCTTCGGACTGAAGCCCACAGTAGACGATATTATTCAGCAGTTTCCGAGATCACACGCCTTTACACACACACACACACACACACACACACACACACACACATACACACACAAACAAACACACATACACAAAAAAACGATTAAAAGAATCTGTCTTTTAAATGCTTTGTATGAGATAAATGCGACGGTGTGTGATCCCTTTTTAGTGTGGATTCGAACTATTACGGAAATTGACGAAGTATACAAGTATACGGGGTAATGGGTAAAACGGGTAGTGGCACTGTGTCAGTGGTGTGTGGTGGTAGGCGTGCTAGAAGTCCTTGCAGGTGTGTAACCAGTCTCTCAGAATGGTATACTAGACAACGCTACTGCGCAGAACGCAGGAAACCTTAGTCCTTAGTTCGAATCCCACCATGTCACAACTTACCCGTTGATTTATTTCTAGTAGCTCCCTTTCCTGTGGCTCAATTTCAGTTGCGGCAAATATAGATGTTCGTAAATAATACATCAATGAAATCAGTAACCTGCTTTTCGTTACTGTACCCTGTGGATTGAGAAGAACTTTAGAGGAAAGAAATTTTCTCACGAATTATTGATAGTGGATCGTCTTTTTCTAAATTGGCCCATTTTAGATTCGTAACACCAAAAGACAACCATTTACGGTGGTCTTTTTTCAGCATTTTTAGAATTTCTTGATATTTCTGGTACGTGAAGTTGAGACTTAAATAACAATCAGCCAAGGCCATCCGACGCAACTCTCCAAAATTCTCGAGAACATCGACTTTGAAGTTTTGCAAAGTATACTTAAGTACCAATATTTAAAACAATCACAGCACCTGTCGCTGTTGCTCAGGTGGTAGAGTTCAGGCCTCACAGCAATAGAGGTCCGGGTACGAATCCCACTGTGATGGAATATTATTAAGTTTAAAATTCACTTATATAAAATGTTTTGGGTCTCTAATGCCACGTGTTGTGTCAGTTTTTGTTTATGTGTATGTAGAGACAGCTGAAAACCTCGTCGTCACTTAAAACGATGGTTGGGTAGGTTAGCTGCTTGGAAAGCCATTAGTCACTAGTAGCTACGGTGATGACTTTCCAAAATCAGTGCAGTGTTGCCAACAGTAGAGACATCTCCCTAGGTATATGGACTTTTTACCCTTTTTTTCCAAACTACAGGGTCGAATTAGCAAAACGTAGGGACTTTTCTCACGGACGATGCCGAATGACAGTACCTTTAAAAAAATAAAATAAAATAAACACAGTAACAATTAATTGTCCAAAATGATAATAAAGGGCAAGTCACCCAATACGTAAATACGTAAGTAGCTTTTTTTTTTTTTTTTTTTTTTTTAAGTGAACAATCAAATACTACCGTCGGTAACCAATAGTTAAGCCAATCTATATCTATATATAAAAGGCTTGTGTGTGTACGTGCTGACAGACTTTTCTCCATGACCACATACTGCCACCTACTCGTGGTTGTGGTGGTAGATATCCCTTGGTCTAATGATGTTAGTAAGGGAGTTTGGTCGCGGTGCGTGGCAGTGGGTGAATGTGACGAGAAAAAATTCGCAAAATATGCAATAAATACTCTTAGGAAAAGCTATATACTCTGTGACTTTACGGTAAGATTCAAAACCTGTTTATTCTTTCAATCGTCAGGCAATGCGGTCCTTTCAGACTTTAGTAACGACGACGAATATCAAATACGCAATTTTTAAATATTTCCGTCAACCACACATTACCGACTATGAATAGAGACACAAAACAAAGATAAAAATCGAGATAGACTCAAAGATAAAAATACTCGTGGAACAATGATCACTGTCGTGGGACATAGAGTAGAAATATCTCTGGAGTAAGCATTCTACTCTATGTCGTGGAAGCGTGGTGGAAACACAGACATACATTAATGAATGTCTCTTAGGTCATAGATATTGATATGCCTGTGCCAGTAAGCTCACTGGTCTGTGCTAATCAGTGATCTCTGTTCGTGACACTTTCTGCTGTGAAAGGTGTTATCGTCTGACAGGTTGGTTAAGAAAAACTATGCGACGTAATCCTACTCATATCCCGGCGGCCTTCTGTGATAATGTTGGCAACAGATGTTGAATGACGATCATGTGACATCGTCATAAGCCAATCGCGTGACACGCAAATATTTTGTCGTGAAATCAAGCATACAGCAGGAACAGCAGTATTTATCTACAGTCTGTGTGGTTCGGTTATCCTTGCAACGATTTTATATCGTGTTATTGATGTTGCCAACATAAAAACACGAGGCCGCCAGGATAGAAAGTAAAATTTTACCTAATCAGATACATCCGTTGTTGTCACATATCATTATGACCGGCACTTTCTCACGAAACTCTTTTGTATAGAGTCTCATGATTCATACAGTCTTACAATTCATTCCAAATTCCTATTCAAGAAGATATTTGTGAAAACTGTTACAAAACAATATTCTCACTTATCCAATTTCGTTTTCAGAAATGTAATTTGCCAGCCGCTTTCGCCGCTGCTGCTGCAATGTGTAACAAAATTGAGAATAACGACGCATAATATCAAATATATAAGCTTTAACTTCTCGGCGCGATTTCCTCAATCACACTTTACCGACGATCATCAGAGACAAAGATGAAAATGCAGATAGGCTAACAAATGAATAATAGAGCGCTACACTACAGTCGCAGTCAGATTTCTATTAGTCCAACAAGGATTATGTTTTTATTGACTGAGGTCCGAAACCCTAAAAAGCTATGATAATCACAGGCCCTCCTTCAACAACCGTTGCGAAGCACGGGCATATAAGCTAGTATTGTATAAAATAGAAAATAACAAATAAACTAAAATAGTGCACTTTTCGAAAACATTACCATTAGATATTGAAATTACGTAAGTATTCTAACACAATGAAAAAATAAAAAATTGCCACGACAGGATTCGAACTACTGACCCTGCGATTATGAAATCAAAACGCTACAACTTGAGCTACGCCACCAGTTACTTGAAAAACTTCAGAGTCAATTTTCTCGAGAATTATTGAGAATTGCGTCGAATTGCTTCGGCTAATTGTTGTTTGAGTTCTGAACTTCACGTACCATAAATATCAAAACAGTCTAAAATCCGATACTCATATGGTCTCCTTATGAGACTACAACTGAATAACCGAATTTATAGTGTAATAAATTCTCTACAACATTTTTGTGTTGCTTTTTCTTACCTCGCACCGTTTCTAAGATATTTGTAAAAATAGCGGAGATTTGACACTGTGTTTCTATCTGTAAAATATTCTCACTGTTTAGGCACCACTGTTCAAAAGATCGCCGCGGAGGAGTGGCCAAGCGCATTGAGGCACTATGCTTCGATGCGCGAGGCCGCTCCTCGTCGGGGCTTCGAATCCTCCCACGGCATTTTTAGGAAAACAGCGCTTTCACCACGAAGACTGATGTCCAACTTAATGAAATCATACGAATTATTACTGGAACAGTCAGATTTAAGCCCGTTCAGTGGTCACATGTCTTGGCTAATATTGCTACACAATATCTAAGGAGGAAAGCAGATAGGTAAAATGGAAATCAGATAGGTAAAATGGATCGAAAACATCAAGGCTCACAAAACTCTCCCTTGTATGATGCTCTGCAGGGTCCCCCAGCATGTTGTTTCAAATAACGGAAAGCTCTCTGCTTACACCATGAAGAAGTGAGGTTTCCTTCCATTTTCTGTGACTGCGGAGCGAAAGAGCAAACCATATAAGACATCATCAAACAGTATCCGCTGCGAGCATTTAGTGTTGACTTGGAGAGTTTTAACTGGATGTCAAATTTCGACATATTCATTTAATTATATTGTTGTATACTTCTAAAACCATACGATAAATAAATAATAACCACATAAGCACCTCAGACACTACATCTGCTGCCAATGCTAATCTCGATGAGAATAATTGTATTTATTTTTGTCGCCCATCGATTACATAAGTGTAAGGTTAGTTTCTACTTGCAAATGTATCCATTGGAGCCCAAATAACAGAAGAATTAGATAAACTTGGGGCTTTATTTATGTTCTTTTGGTACCGTATAACCAAAAATGTATGGCAAATTGAAAATGTAACTCAGTATGTCCTATGATCAGAAGGATAAGCTGCTAGGTCGTAGGTGTGTTACGATTAAAGTGAACACGTAGGCGTGTATGTGTTACTAACACCACAGTACAGGAGCTAAAGAATCATTTGCGTTTTTAATATACGGTATGTATAAGATAAGCGAGCTTACGGATTATACATTATCCTTATTATCAGGACGGGTTTACATATTCGTCGTGTGTACTGAGAGGTGCAGCGCCAGTATTTCTCTTAAGCTCCTTAGCATTTTCTCTTAATTTACCATGCGAGAGTAGCCTCGTATATAACCTGGCTCCCTTGCTTTTCAAAAGGCAACCCCTCTCCTCTTAGACTATGAGCTCTGAATTAAAAATGGCTCTTGATGAAGTTGTGAAAGCGGTTTACTTTATGAGATCATATTCTACAAACTCAAGACTTTTAATTCACTTGCGGAAACAGAAATATACTTCACATTACTTTCCCCCTTCATAAGAAAAGAAAACTACTTTTCAGTTGGAAACAACTTAAGATGGTTTATGGTATTACACATTTAATTTACTTCATAGGATGTTTATAGCAATGACTACCTTCAAGTCAATGTAGGGATACACATTCCGAACCATGACTATGCATTAATTAAATACGTGCATTAACTCTTTCATTTTTACTTTCTTCAAAGTTGATATTTATTGGTTCATTGGAAACAGATCATAATGGCAGATCCTAATGAAAGATTAAGAAATGAAGAAGGTTTACGTATGAAAATGAGGAATGATATAAACAACTTAATATAAAGTGGTAAAACTGATTCACTAATCAGGACTTTCTGTGCTTAATTAATGTCTAATATCCATACCACTACACTGAACAGGAGACGGCCTGTTTTATACGGACTTCGCAGCTATACGATGGCCTTAGTTTGGTAATCTGTAACGTAGGAAGTAGCAAGTCACTACAGTCACGTCCGAATTGACTGAAGGTAGGCTTTAAAATCTGACTCCTAATGTTTTGTACGTAATAGAAATCGTGTACTGTACATTCAACCAAGGTAAACTACAATAAATGATTCTCGCTGTTTCCTGTCTGCTCTTACAAATATTCAGGTCTCTTAATCATAATGTACACAAATTTGCACAATTAGTCTCTAAACTACCTGGGTGTTAAACTACAGATATCTGAGTGTGCCATCCAAAGATGTTCATATTATGTTTCTTGACTAATTACAACATGACTGCTATGAAGTAAGTCATCAGAAGAAAACGAAAAGGAAATACGTTTCGATTCTGTACTCACGCGAGTCTGTGACTTCGCATGTTGACATAAATTTCAAATACAGAGGTACTATAGAAATTATTTGTCAGGTAATAACAGATGGAATTTCGTTTGACTAATTACAACATGGCGGGCAACGCAAATTCTTGTGCAAAACATTTGAATGTGCAAGCACGCTACAGTTCTATGCTCAGGCACTAGCGTTATACATCCAAGTTATAAAGAGGTCACTGCATTGCATTAATTTGTTCATAAAAGCTGCGTGCGAAAACGGCATTTTTCAGGGGTCCATATGTCGGTTTCTATCTGCCACAAATGTAAAAGGTCAAATGTTTTTAACAGCCATTGGATCATATATATAACATAAGAATGGGCATAATGTGGCTGTCCTACAGTACGGGACCGAAGTTTAATCAGTTCACATTCCCTTAAGACCAACCAAATTGGAAAATCCGTATGTTTTTGTAAAGCTTATAGAACCACCACTTTTAAGGTCAGTTCCTGAAATTACACGAAAAAACTATGTTTTTTTACGTACCCAAACTACAAATAGTGGGGATTACCACGTATATACAATTTAGTGTTTTTCAACCGTAAAGAGGTTGACCATATGTGTTTAAGATGATTTTCTCGGACCACTTTCTAAACTGTCCCCCAATATCGTTATCCTTTACTGAGATCTCCGTAGGAAGGAAACATTTAGGTAATTTAGGTAACTAACTACAACTCGTGGCTCAAAGCTTAAAAACAAATATATACTGTAGTTATTTACCTACAGATGCCATTTTCCACTTTTCAAAACTCATTATCAGTTATGAAGATACATACTAAAATTATTATGTTTTTGTTCTAAACGTATTCATTTTTCCGAGAGACGCCATTCCGGCCACTATGAAACGCACCAACCGATTTTAAGATATCTACAGGATGAAATAAAATGAGTTGTGCATAGATAGCAGTGTGATGTCTTTCAGTGAAAGATTGATTGTTTTTACGCTGGTCGTCACAGTTAGCATACTGTATAAAACTCAGGAACTATTGCTATAAACAGTTGATAAAGTGAAAACGCATTGCATAGAAATTACATATGGTGAATTTCATCCCAAAGAGAATTCCAAGTTTTCCTTAGAATAATACAACAATACAGCAATATCTCATTTTGTTCTCGAGATATACTAGGTTTATATCAGGCGGGTGAATCCTCATGGAAAACCCACTTCTGTTCAAACAGATGGTGTAGTCGCTGCGAATTCCTGATCATTTTATTTTCAGAAAACTATTGTGCGATAAAGATTCTGTATATCATACAGCCTTATATCTACCCTTGATTAATAGCTAAATATCTACTGGTTATTCGTGATTCCATATATATATGAATATCTGCTGAAGAGAAGAGTGAAATAGTGAATTATTTACTGATTCATGGAATATGTTTGATATAAGCCTATTGTTGTAATGAAATTAATGGAACCAGATTAAAATGCTTCTGTCAGAACACAAAAATGTCAGTTTGTTCCTGTTTAAATGACACTGTCAGAGTGGCGGAGAACCGGCTGTCACACTCCTCATACACTTTCATCGAAAAAAGTTTCACATCTGAACGTATTAGTAGTTTTGTGTGCTGAGTGAGATCAGGCTGCAGCTATGTTGTGTGTGCCAGTGGGAGACGACAGTAACTGTGGGATACAAGTAGTAGCAGTGGGAGCAAAAAGAGAGAAGAGACATTGGAGATGGAAATAGGAGAGATTAATGCAGTCTAGCCCATGGTCTTTATGGATCCTTCTGTCCAATTCTCCCTTAGCCGAGTTGGCCCTGTTATCTTTCGTTGCTAGTTTTAAATACGGCTCCCAATAATGGTTAGCAATTTCAATATTTAGTTGCCACTATGCTGTATCGTGATCTCTGATGGGCGTGGTGTGGGAGGGTTGTGCTGTGCTGATATTCAGCTGCAGCCGTCAGGGAGCCCGTAAGATGCTGAGCCGGAGTGTAACCTGTTGCCGTTGGCGTATGTTATGCAAGAAAGCTACTACTCTGCCGATGTGAACTTCTAGTGAAGGCTTGCTTGAGTTGAAGGCTGCGGAAGTTCGAAAAGAGCGCCGAACGATGATGATTGGACTGCAGGATCCCGAGCCCGACCTCTGGGATGACAGTCACCACGCCCTGATTGAATGGCTTATTAGCGGTGCGAACGTGTCATTGCCAAGGACGTGAGTACGTACCCGGGATGCTGTCTGGACCGTACCAATACCGGAGTTAAGCTGTGCTTTCCTTTTGGCATCGTAATCCTCCAGAATTGCAATTACTTCTCCTAGTGGGTTAGAAAGTGATTGATTTGCGCGCATTCGTCACCTAACTTTCAGTGTTGTAAACATATTGCAGGGCTTAGTGCTAATTGCGTACTGTTGCTGGCCCTTTGGGCATTTAAGTTAACCAGCGGTTTTTCTGCCACGTGGCCGTCCATGCTGCCGCAGCTACCCAGGTTCGCTGGCGTATTCTGAGGGAAGATTTTTTCCCTGTCCCCTCGTTTCCTTACCACATTTATGGTTTGCATGAGTAGATCTGCGAAACAGCTATGTTCCTGGTTTGATTAAATCTTTTAGTGTCAAATTGTGGAAAGTTCTTTCAATGGGTCAGCTCGCTTTTCGTTCATAGCGGCGTTGTTGCATGACGTAACGGCCCGCTGGTCCTGCACGTACACATGCTACGTATTGAGTAGTAAGCTATGTACCGAGAGGCCTCTCTCCATTCCATCATCAGCAATGTTTCTGAATAACTTTAGAGTTGAACGCAATGTTATTCGTTATTTTAAGCCATTGGTGTTGTGTGATCAAAAACCGGTGACTGACGTGTTGTAAGGGACTTTGCTGGCCACAAACTTGTGAATGTTTGTAACGGGCCAATAAATTGTAACCTGTCCATTGTATTCTGTTGAAATTCTCGGCTCTAGTCACCTGTCACATTGCTCTTTCACCTTCATTCTTGCTTGTAGTAAAGTGAATACCATCACAATAGACCTGAAAGCAAGAGGGGTTATGTGATCAAACAACTGGTGCACTGAAAATTATTGCAACACGATGGTATGCAGACTACCTATTGGAAACAATCTAATTATTCATATAATTTTTAATCTCTTGGCACGACAAAAAAGCTCGTGAAGTTTTTACTGAATTTGCATTGCGGACATGTAGTTTAATTTGAGTATAAGCATCCTTAACCGAGTTGTTGTATTCTAACGTATTCAAATAATACATGCTACTGACAAACAAACCTAATTATTTTTTACTAGCTTATTTACGAGCTCATGGTAAGCCAAGGAATTTTATGTGTGGTCAAATTAATGAAAACATTTCAGTCAGATGATAAATTTTCTTTTGGAAGCAGTGTCTGGCTTGAGTCCTGTCCAATTTATAAAGTTCCCTAATTGAGTGATTATTTTACAATGTATTAAAAAAACTGGTCCTGCTGAAAAAGTAACTGAAATTTTGAATATTTATTTGTTAACGAGCTAATGATATGTCAAGAAATTGAATATCATGACCAATTAATGAAAATTTGATATTAGATGAAAATTGTCTTTTCGAAATTATGTAATGTGATTCAAATTGACAAGAATGTCTGGCTTTGAAACGAAATCCAGTATCTGAAAAACGCATTACAAACAGGGAGCGAGTAAAAGAATTTGACACGTTCTTTGTTAAGAGAAGTTGAATTTGCTAGCAGGCAAAATTTTTTGTTGAGGATGGCGGAATGTGGAATAAGCAATTGATTCCTCACAGTTCTGTCGGATTACTTGAAACAGAAACACATTTGCCTGTTTGGGCTCTGACAGGAACACGTTTATAGATGTAGTAAAGATTATATATTGCCATCATGAAACCTGCCCTCATGTGGGTCTATATCAGACCCCACAAAACATTTAGAAATTTAAGCAATATTATAATTGTACAAGGAAAACTTAGTAATAAGTATTCATTTAGTTATCGAGAAAATATGATACAGATAATAATCATAGGAAGAGATAATTTTATTTTGTTACGTCTTGTGGGAAATTTCATAACCCACTTCAGTTTTCGGGTGTCTTGATCCATCTTTGAGTTTTCTCCTGCTGCATTGGAAAACAGCTTATAGTTTAGCATTCTGTAAATTTGCACCATTATTCTTGTTATCAATGTACACATATCTCTAATAACACTGAAGTGAAGTAAATTACAGTGACAAAACGGTATTTTCTCTTCCTCAGCCTCAGCACTACTGCCGTCCGTTCACATCTCCTCATCCCCCTCAGTACAACTCTTCTCTCTCTCTCTCTCTCTACTGACGTTCCTGATATAAGTATTACTGTTTCCGAGTGCTGCAAAAATTTTTGTTGTTAGTTACTAAGTTTAGTGTCTGAAAAGTATCATAGTTTTTAATTAGGTGCATCATTTTCCCCTGTGTGGGTTTATGTGTCCTAGCTTCCACGTGAAGTGGTCATCTCAACACCAGTTACCTGGGGTAATTATATCACCACAGTCACATAACGCTGACGGTATCTATCCAGTAGTATGAACGTACTCAATAAGGGTCAAGACCTGTCTTAAAGTGAACCGTACTCTGCATCACTGCTGCTGCTTTAGCAGCACAACGCTTGCACTCTCCTTAAATTTTAGTCTATTTATCACCAGTCATCAGCAATGGTCACACTTCCATTCGCTTTTTGATTTCATTCCAGTACTTCCGGCAGTGCTTTCACTGTTATGTCCCAAAATATTGGTCGTCATATCGCACCTTTGGGCAGCCCTTATTAATCTTTTTTATTATGTCGTCCATCGTACTACTCGATTGTGTGAGCCTAACAGTATTAATAAATTTTAAATATAGGCACTTAGGGATCCGGAGACATAAGCGATTGGACAGCACAAGCTATTATAAATTATGGAAAGCGCCTGCGGTGTCAATCTTAATTGCGGAACTATAATTGTTGTTTATCCGTTAACAATATGAAGAGCCTGATTAACAGAATCATGTATCGATTTATCTTTTCGGAAACAAAACTTTCATGCGGTGAGACCCTGGAGATATCTGCGCTCTTGAGGTCGCTTGCAGAGTAGGCGCTTCTGAATTTATGATACCGTTGATTAAAATATGGGTCTGTTACTCTTTGGTTTTGTTGCTTCAGTATCAAGGCCATTCTTTATGATAACTTCACGTGCTGATTTCCATGTCCACGGTACCTTGGCCCGTCTAAATGCCTCATTTAGAAGACACGTTAAAATTGTACAGTTATATGAGCTACTCTCTGTACGAACTCCGAGCAGATAAATCTGGGTCCTGTGCCTCAGTACGTTCAAGTGAAGCTATTGCTACCACTACTCCTTCCTGAGGAAACGGTAGTGGGACGCCATTCTTATTATACAAAGAACTAATCTGGTCATGAGTTAAATCGTCTGCCAAGAGTGGTTATTAAATATTTTGCTGAGTTTCACCACCCATTTGTCATTGTTGCATCGGTCTTGAGTATTGCGGGTAATATATAAAGGGCGGTCGAAGTAACCAACTCCCGTCGCACAGGCACGAGTTCCCAACATTGATTACATTACCAAACATGAGAAACACTGAGATATTTAAAAATTCAAAATCGTCTCTCCGATTCATACCACCGGTATGGTATTTACGACCACAATTCAGTTACCACCATCCTCCACATAATCGTCTGTATAACTCAAGATGAAATGATTAGAGAAAAGTTTCAAAGTACGAAGCACACAGATTATGATACCATTATATACAGCTATATAATTTGGAATAAATTATTTCGAGCCTGAAGTTTTTTTTTTTTTTTTTTTTTTTTTTTTTTTTTTTTTTTTTTTTTTTTTTCAGGCAACAGATGAAAAATATTTAATGTAAATACAAATTATGCTTTATCGTATATTGGTGTCAGACGGTAAATAGGCCACAAATACATGAAGAAGAAAAATTCAGAAACTCGAATGTCGCCTTGCCTTATGCAAATGATTCAGAAGGCGAGAATCAGGATAGATACGATTCAACATTATCTCACACCAATCCTGGGGACAGTGAACGAGAGCGGACTTTTTGTCCAACTTATGGGATTATAGTATCTTTACTAGGAAATTTAAGAATCTTCCTATTATTTATTCTTTTAAAAGACGGATTTTTCGAAACAGCATTATTGTTTCAAGTTTTTCAGTTTAAAGTAACCGAAAAAAAAGAATAAATAAATAAATAAAAATTAGAAGGAAATAGGACCCTTTTCAATGCCTTTTTCGGTTTGATCACATTAATATTTTCCATTGATACATTGTCTGTTTAAGAGGTATATTGTGTGTAAATGTCATGACAGCCACGAGGAATAGCAGTTTGATCTAAGGTATCGCCGCGGCGGATTAGCCGTGCACATTAGGGCGCCATGCAGCGGTGCGCGCGGCCGTTCGCCGTTGGGGGCATGGGTGTTTATGTCATGCTTAGGTTAGTTTAACTTAGTTTAAGTAGTTTGTAATCTACGGACTAATAACCCAGCGGTTGAGACCAATAGATTTACAAACATTTGAACATTTTCTTTTGTCTAACAAGAAAGTACTTGGGCTCGAACAAACACATATACATCAAAACCGTACGAGAGATAATGTAAAGATCCCTTATTGTACTAGTGACACTCCCGCATCTGCAAAACTGCAGTCGTATGTTAGAGGCCTCTGCGTGTGCCTTGCCACATTGCACTTTGACCTGTCGGTTCGCCAGTGTGCCTCCGAAGTTGTGTTTTGTGACATTTGTGTGGTGAAGCGTCAGATGAGCGGCGACTGAAAATCAATCCTGCTAAAGTATTGCGATTGGTTGAGATGAAGTACCATTCTTCGTGAAGATGGTATTAGTGTAAAAGATGAATCATTCGCATGCTTTCTCGTATCTGTTATGGTATAGAAATGTGAGCATAAGTTAGATACTGTTGTAACACTAACACATAATGATGATAATAGGGCTGATAATGACGAAGAACTCATTGCTAGCGGTAGTGCTACGGTAAGTGCGGGAAGAGGCGATGGAAGCAGTGAATACCAACAGTCTTCTGAGAAGAAGGTTAAACTTGCAACTGTCATCACGGCTTTTGATGACAATACGCTAGGGAACATGTACGACGATTATTACGTAAGTTATAGTTCAGATATCTGCATTACGTATAGCGACTACAATTACATCTACAGTGCTATCTAGAACATGATTGCAAAGTTATTCATAAAAACGACAGCCACCAGCACATTGAAGTGTACGTAGAGATCCTGTAACCAAACGTTCATCAGATATGTTTGTTCGAGCCCAAGTAATTTCCCGTGTAAGATATCACCCTACGGACTTCTTGGCTGTTCCCGCCGGAGGTCCGAGTCCTTCATTATGAATGGGAATGTGTGTTGTCCTTAGTATAATTTGGTTTAAGTGGTGTTAGTAAATGGGTAAATGACCATATGCGGCTGTTCCAATAGTTCACAAAATTTAAACATATTTGTCAACAATAATTACTGAAAATTGCAATTTTTGTGGGGATACCTATGTACTGTGCATTCCACTCGGAAATACATTTTATTGAAAGTGTGTTGTTATTACTATGAACGATTTTAAGAATTATTTGAAGCTTAATAACATTACGTATGCATCATAGCTTCTTTAAGAAATGTTTCAAGATACTATGTGTAACAAAAGCGAAAGCGATTGTTATAAAAATGTTTCTAGATGCACAGAGAATGACTCAATTAAATATGAATATGAACAAAGAATCGTAAGTTACAAAACAGCAAAAAAAAAAGTGTCACAGAACAGTGTCATCGTGCAGGAGCAAAGATTTTGACGTTCTTATGCAGGGCATTTTAACATGATGAAACTGTCGTCTGTGATAGATGCTAAGCCACCAAACACCCTGTGTGCGTGGTGCAGATACTGCAGGCAGATGGATCTCCCAAGCAGCTAACATGGGGACGCTGTTGTCAGCACTGTGAAGCCATGCATCAAGCAGGGCAGCTCACGGCGGCAGCAGGCTGCGCACTTCACGGGACTGTCAGCTGGCGGCGACAAGCACTAAGTCACCGCGGTGCCACGTGAGCGGTCCCATCAAGAAGCATTTATGCCACAAGCCACAGAGCAATTCTCACACGATTAAAAACCTCCAGGACACAAGAAATCATTATTTTCACTAAGGGATTCACTCATTCTTCCACTTCAGAAGTACTGTTAATTGATAATCAGCTATTCCTTTTGCAAACTGTAACAGTATGGCAATGTTGTAGTTACCTGACGTTACTTTACAGGTACGGAGCAATCTCACTGATAATTTGTTGCGTTTCTCTTGCGAAAATTTTATTTTTCCAGATTACAAAATTACATCGACTAATTTAGACAACTTATAGTGTCATTTTCAAATATTACATGCTACATGTTTCTTTATCTGAGTTGTCAGTATGATGTTTCCTGAGCGACATGATTCATCATTATTTTTGGCTTGATGCTACATGCATCTTGTTTGTATTGTGTTCAATGATGTTAAAATTTTTGCTAATTTATGGGACAAGTAATGCGGTTATCAGTCTCTAGGCTTACAAACTATTTAAACTAACCGAAGGACAAGACCGACGCAGACACACACATACGTAAACACACACACACACACACACACACACACACACACACACACACACACTGGATACCCACACATACCCGAGATAAGGCTGGAAACGACTTCGAACAACCGCGTGGTTTGCAAGAATTCCTGTTAGTATCTATTTTCCGGTATATACACAAAGAATTTCCTGAGAAATAAACCACCCATTTCATTAAAACAAGCTTTTAATAAGCGAAAACTAACTCCAGTTATGAAAAAACAGTTACAATACTTTTCTAAGACATAACGAATGCTTTTCTGAGTTGCATTGGTCTCCAAGTAGGAGAATAGTGCCTTCTGCCTCAAATTTCCTGAGTAATCGGACGTCTCGAAACAGAAAAGTGTGGATGTTATACCTAGAACCCAATACGGATTCAGAGGATACTTTCGGTTGCAGTACAGCCTCTTTCTTTATAGTTGCTTTCACTACCTTCGAAACAATGAGTTGTCCTCTATGAAGGCCTCAGAGTTCACGCATTTCACAGAACACTTGTATTCACGGTCGAAGATCAGAACGTGTAATAAACAGAAATGTAACGTCCAAGACTTTGTTCGTCAGCTGTCCGTCTCGATATTCAGCCGTACATCGTGATGGCTGCTGGCAACGTGATGAACTGTACTGTGTGGAGCTTATTTAATTTTGTACACCCCCTTTATACCACTGAATTACGTTCTTCTTGCGTAAGTGTGGATTAAAATTATAGTATTAGTCGTCACATTTTTATTTATTACTCTAGACATTTTCCACGTGTATGACAGAAAATACCCGAAAAATGATCCGCAGTCCACACGGATTCATTAAGTATCGTTCTTGTAAAACTCAGCTAGCTCTTCACTCTGACGAAATAATCAAAGCTGTTGACAATATATCACTGATCGATTCCATATTTTTAGATATCCAGAAGGATTAAAAAGTGGCGTTGAATCAGTTGCTTGCTTAGTGATTATCATCTAAAATATATGACTGACTTGGAGGTGTGCTTTCAGTACATAGTTGGTAGTAATTGATGGATAGACGTCGGATGAATCAGACATGATATTTAGCATTGTTCAGGGTAGTGGTATTTCTCCTCTATTGTTCCATATCTGTATAAACTACTTGGGAGAAAATATGAATAGTTTTCTCAAGTTGTTAACAGAAGGTGCTGTCGTTTATCGTCTAGTAACGTAGCCATACGATCAAACGAACTGTAGGGCGACTTAGACACGACATGTTTATGATTACTGACACTGCCCAATAACCATAAATGATGTCCTCCACATGAGTAGTAAACCGAATTCGCTAGAAGTCGTTAATAGGATGTAGATGTAGTTGTAGTTGACGGAATAACACAAGACGTAACAGAAGTAGTAAACTGCATACACTACTTTTTCCGCCTCTTTTGTAGTATTTCTGCACGGTATTATACCCTTATCAATTTTGATCAACGGAAGATATTGAAGGACTAAAAATCAAGGGCAACTCGTTTTGCATTACGGCGATACAAGGGACAGAGTGTCACAGAAATAATACAAATGCTGAATTGGTAATCATTACAACACAACAACGGCGTTTACAGTTGCGGTGATATGTACACGAAATTTCTAACACCGACTCTATCCTACGAATGCGAAAATGTATTGTCGTCTCCCACCTACACAGGGAGTAATAACACACCAAAAGAAAATGAGAGAGATCGGAGCCCGATCGGAGAGATTTAGATGCTCTTTCTTCCCACATGCTATTCCCGGCTGTGTCAGAAATTTCTTCCGTTCAAGGACTGGATTTTCTTATCCTCATCATCATTTGCTTCCCGAGTGAGTCGCTGAAATAGCGTGAAATAGATTTCCACCAAACCGACGATCGCCGGACTGGGTTCCGGGACAATAAGTAACACACGACCATTAAACTTTAGTATGCGACGTCACTGATGCATTAGCGTTTAGCACTATAGTTCTGTCACTGGTTGTTATAAATAAGCTCCCAAGTCAGTTAAAGCGTCTATGTCAATTCGTAACTCCATATCTACATTATTTTGTGACTTATTTGAAATCCAAACTGTAACATATATTGGCTTATCAGGTGCGTGGTTTCGTAATCCCGAGGGTTATATGTATTATTATGTTGATATTTATATTACTAATTACATTCACTAAGATATTAATCCTTAAATTTATTTGTTTCCATATTTGATACTAAGGTGTGTTGTAATATTTATTCTTGAGAGAGATGTGGTACATTTTCTTTTGTGATAGCGACCATACAAGTACGAGAAAGTATCTACAGTACACACACACACACACACACACACACACACACACACACACACACACAGCAATGGAGACTTGAACATCTTGACCATAGAATAAAGGGAGGTGTCTACAGGCAATTTTTATTTCTATATGGATGAATCTCACGTTGCAAAAGACAAGCTAAAGTTACAGACATTACTAATTCCATATAACGGAACAAGATTTGTAATGAAAACTGTTGCAAGTCAATATCTCATTCAGTCATTGTTATATTATTTCAAGTTATGTTTTTCATCTCATACACTGCACAATAAGTGAACTAATAAGGACATTATTTCAAAACACTGTGAGAGAAGATATTTCTGTGCCATTCATCTACAAACGTGAGTGGCTAAACAAATAAATTAATACAACTATTTTATTTAGAATCAATAGATATCACTTCTCTTGAATTTATGTGTCGCTGAAAAGCACCTTAACTACGATGAATCTTTGACCACCTTTTTCTTAGTAACGGTAGAGTGCCTACAAATAAACCTGGAGATGTTTTGGAATATTCTGACACCTCATCCACTAAGAGAAGTATTTCACAAGTTGGTTTATGGCACATCCCTTGATCGTCCCGGCAAGAACTAATCAATTTCATCAACGAATATTACTGAATTAGCCCAGGTAAAATAGCCTTTCTACATCTACATCTACATACATACTCCGCAATTCACCGTAAGGTGCGTGGCGGAGGGTACACTGTACCACTACTAGGCATTTCCTTTCCTATTCCACTCCCAAATTGAACGAGGAAAAAAAGAATGCTTATATGCCTCCGCATGAGCCCTAATTTCTCTTGTCTTTGTGATCTTTACGCGAAATGTAAGTAGGCGGCAGCAAGATCGTACTACACTCAGCTTCAAATTCCGGCCCTCTAAATTTACTCAACAGAAATTCACGAAAAGAACGTCGTCTATCTTCCAGCGATCCCCAATTGATGTGCCGGAGCATTTCCGTGACACTCGCGCATTGGTCGTACCTACCGGTAACAAATCTAGCTGCTCGTCTCTGAACCGCCTCTATGTATTCCTTTAAACTGATCTGCTGCGGGTCCCAAACACTTGAGCAATACTCAAGATGTGGTCGTACAAGCGTTTTATACGCGGTCTCCTTTACAGGTGAAGTACATCTTCCCAAAATTCTCCCAATAAACCGAAGTCGGCTGTCCGCCCTACTCACAACTGTCCTTACATGCTCGTTCCATTTCATATCGCTCTGCAATGTTACGCCTAGATATTTGAACGCCGCGACAGCATCAAGAAGCTCACTACTAATGCTGTATTCGAACATTATGGGATTGTTTTTTCTACTCATGCGCATCACCTTACATTTTTCCACATTGAGAGCTAGCTGCCCATCTTTGCACCAACTAGAAATTTTGTCTAAGTCATCCTGTATGCTATTACAGTCAAGTACGGACGATACCCTCCCATACACCACAGCATCATCAGCAAACAGCCGCGTATTTCAACTTACTCTGTCCATCAGATCATTTATATAGATAGAAAATAATAGCGGTCCTATCACACTCCCCTGGGGCACGCCTGACGATACACTAGTCTCTGATGAACACTCGCCGTCGAGAACAACGTACTGCGTTCTATTACTTAGGAAGTCTTCCAGGCAGTCACAAATCTGTGAACCTATTCCATAAGCGCGTATCTTCGTTAGCAGTCTGCAGTGTGGCACCGCATCGAACGCCTTTTTGAAGTCGAGAAAAACACAATCCGTCTGTTGCCCTTCGTCCATGGCTCGCAAGATGTCATGTGAGAAAAGGGCAAGCTGAGTTTCACATGAACGATGTTTCTTAAACCCTTGCTGACTCGCGGAAAGAAGCTTTGCCGTTTCAAGGAAATTTACTATATTCGAACTGAGAATATGCTCCAAAATTCTATATGAAACTGATGTCAACGGTATTGGCCTGTAATTGTGTGGGTCAGTTCTCTTTCCTTTCTTATAAACGGGAGTCACCTGCGTTTTTTCCAATCACTAGGATATTTCCGCTGAATTAAAGATTCGCGATAAATGCAAGCTAAGTAGGGGGCCAACGCCGCTGAATAGTCTTTGTAAAACGGAACTGGTATTCCATCCGGACCAGCAGACTTTCGTATTTAGCTCTCTCAGCTGCTTCTCTACACCGAAAATACCTATTGTTATGTCCCCCATTTCGGAATTTGTACGTTGATCAAATGATGGTACATTCGTGCAGTCCTCCCGCGTGAAAGATTTCTTAAAAGTTAAATTTAGAACTTCAGCTTTCCGTCTGCTTTCTTCTATTACTGCCCCGGAATGATCAACGAGTGACTGGACAGTGGGCTTTGACTCTCTTATCGATTTTACATAGGACCAGAATATTTTCGGGTTCTCGCAAAGATCTTTTGCTAAGGTATGGCTGTGACAATTATTGTATGCTTCGGGCATCGATCTTTTTATAGACGCACGAATCTCCACTAGCTTTTGCCTGTCATCATTTGCGTGTTCTTTTTTGAATCGAGAGTGCAACAGCCTTTGCTTTCTCAGCAGCTTTCTAACATTATTATTATACCACGGTGGATCTTTTCCATCCTTAATCATCTTTACTGGCACATATTTCTCTAACCCTTTATTAACAATGCATTTAAATGTAGTCCACAATTCCTCTACATCCATAGTGCCGGAATTAAACAATGTCCATTCATTTTCTAAGTGCGATCGTAACATTTGCTTTTGCTGTATAAAATAATTATAACCACAAGCTGGAAATAATTTTAATCGATGTTCGGCATCTAAAATAAAACATGACTTAGTGACGGTTTCTGGCTTGTGCCTTTAGAAAATAAAGATTCTGTGGCACATTATCAGGTGAGTAAAATTTTATATAATGATAGACTCTATGGCACATTATCATGTGAGTAACATGGAAGTTAGAGTAGAGGCTGAAGAAATAATGGGGTAAACCCGAAATATGATGTTAATTGACAATAAATAATCTACTAATAACTTCCAGTGATTATTCAAGTTATCTCTAAGCAGTTTTAAAATCATTAAATAAACTTGGGGTGAAGGTTGCATACCTCTACCAAGACCTAGTCTAAAATAAGCTTCTGTCTTAAGTGTGTCATTTTGTGATGGTAACAGAATACCTAGAGTGACTGTATATTTAACTTGCGGTAAGTGGACACTGATATAGTCTGATATACCTAGTGAATTGAGCGTATAAACAGGACATGGATGTGGTCACATGCACAGGGTCAAGTGCGCCTTGCTGAAGGATCAGAAGTCGCAGCACCCTCTGCGAATGATCGAGCACCTGAGGCGACCGAGGTTCATCAAGAGCCACCTCCCGGTTGATCTGCTGCCCACTCAGCTCTGGACGGTCAAACCAAAGGTAAGACCAAGTAGCTCATCTGAAGACCATGTACTGGATATAAGGAATGAATTTATTGGCACGTGAACACACTGAACTGTCTAATCAGCGCCTCGCCTCCTACTTTCCAAACTTCACAGAAGCTCACGTGCGAACCATGCAAGACTAGCACTTTGGCACACAATTTTAATATGCTAGGAAGTTTCATATCAGCTCACACTTCGCTAGAGAGTGAAAGTTTCATTCTGGAATCATCCCTTAGGCTGTCGCTAATCCATGTCTCCACCTTATCCTTTCTTCCAGGAATGGTAGTCTTGCACGGTTGCCGCGGTGGAGTAGCCGAGCGGTCTAAAGTGTCTCGGTGCGGAGCGCGCGGTTGCTCGCCGTGGAGGTTCGAGTCCTCCCTGGGGCATGGGTGTGTGTGTTGTCATTAGGTTAGGTTAGTTTAAGTAGTTTGTAAGCTACGGACTGATGACCACGCAGTTTGGTCCGATAGAATTATAGAATTACAAACATTTTTTTTTTAATTTTTGATTTTTTTTTTTTTTTTTTTTTTTTTTTTTTTTTTTTTTTTTTTTTTTTAATCAGCTGACACGCTCGTCACAATGCTGGTACAAGCGACTGCTGCATCTTGCTGAAAACTACGAAAAAAGATAAACCACAGTAAACTACAAAAACTGTTCTCTCCATGTACAAATGCACTTTAGCAGCTTTTTTGATATTTATAAGACGTGGCTGTAGTTCTAATCGAGACTATTTTCAAATACAATGTTATAGTTATCTGTAAGCTGTTATTAATAAACATGACTCTGAGGTGCAATTTTACCGCAACCTATGGCTGACACAAGTACATGCTTGAAATATATGACACTTACAAGTGGTTTAATCTAATTTGTCTTACATTCTTTCGCAGATAATTTACGTTGTCCGTAATCCAAAAGATGTAGCGATTTCTTATTACTACCACCACAGGCTGATGAACGGCTACAGAGGGAACATCAACAGATTTGTTGAAATTTTTCTTTCAGGTAACGGTAAGTAATCCTCAGTTTAAATATCATCACATCGATGAAGTTCAAACAAATCTGTACACCTAATTTAGTATTTCGTAATATAGTAAACCGTTCCCGCGCTTTACATGCTAAAGAATACTGTGTAGTTTGACCACGTGTTCTACATGTCTTGTATTCATAATCGGAATGTCCTCCTTCCCGCGATCGATCGTTGTCAGTACTTAAATTTCGAACAAAGATCATCCTTAAAGGCGACAGAGGACCTACGAAATAGGACGTCGACCTCGCGAAGGAGCACTTTCTTGCCCTTGTGGTGATAAACTACATCAAAGAACCGGAAGAATCAGCAATAATCCACCGAGTGAGAATGCAGAGGAAAAGAGAAACGACCGCAAATTGATTTCAACACAGATTCACGTAAAAATATACCTAGAGGGGAAAAAATCGCATTGGTGTGTTTAACGGCCCACTTTAGATTTGCCTGTAGATTTATGATTTTTGTAAACATTTGGGACGAAAATATGAAAAATAAAAATAAAAACTATGGAGCATAGGATTACGACTTTACTATAGTGATAATATCTATGTGCCCAAAACGTAATAGTCTTTCAGACCGTTTTTTAACAAACTGTCAAAATTATTTGATACTTGAGTATAGCATTGATAAACATACTCTTCTTTGAACTTTTACCTCTTTAAAGTATTTTAATATCTCCCCCACATTTACATTACCTTTTTCAGTTAAAATATTATCACCTGCCTTGCCTTGGAAGTTTGTTCTAAGTTTATTTCCTTTGCATGTACTTGTTACTAATGACTACAGCCTGGAAAGTATGTAGCATGAATTTGGCTTTCGGACGATTGACTGTAGGAACAAAGCGTGCATTTGGCGTTCGAAAGTCAGTTACATGACACCCCTCGCCCGAAACCTTGCCCGAAATTCTCTTTTGCTTTCTGAATTTGATGACTGTCATGTTATAACTTAAGCATTGTCATTTCAAAGTAATGGCGCAATGAAAATGATCAAAAAGATATGCTCGGTCAGAGGGTTGCCGGCGTTGTAGCTCAGCAGGATCGGTCAGAGGGTTCGATGCTCTCTGTATCAAGAAAACTGAGAGAACGACGATACTATCAAAATGAAGCAAAACAAACCATAGTTCGCAAAAGACCGATCAGTCTGAAGAAACAAAGGGAGAAAATTAGAGGCTTCAACGCTATCTGTAATAATAATAAAAAAGAAACCTAATTCTGAACGAACAATTCAGAACGAACATGAACAAACGACCGCAAATAATCGATTTACCTGAAAAATGAAAACTGTAAATAAATTTAAAAAAAGAGAATTGGCAAATTTTTCTTCATCTTGATACGTAAAAGGTTTTCGCACACTTTTAATTGAACACAACTATACTCAGCAAGTTTGTTCAAAGGTAACAGCGTTTTCTTTGAAAAGTTCATTTGTTCTGTTTTGTGAACGTGCCAAGAAATACACACCACTTAATTGCAAACATAGACTTCTGTATCACTTGTACATAAACGGGGAAGAAACTGTCACAATGACTTGTATACGACGTAATAATAGTGTACAAACGACCATTATTCCATTCAATGTTAAGCATGTTCGCGAAGTAGAGCAAGCGCACATTTTAAAGCGAGCTCCCTTACACATGCACAACTCTCGATAATGCAGAAAGTAGTTCTATTTAATTAATAAGAGTACCTGAAACCCTTTTAGTAACCAAGGCGAAAAATTAAATCTGATACTGGCGAGCTTCGAACTACCGACCATTTGCCATACCTTAAGCGATGCCCTCTACACTAAGGCAAACAATTGTAAAAGTGTTCCTTAATTATCGTACTATTGATGTTAGTTGTTAATTGAACGTATTACATTTTTAGACACTAGTTTATAATTTATCGTACTGAGAACGACATGCATTTGTTCATTCGTCAGTACGACATTGCTTTGAAATGACAACGCGTAAGTCATAATAAGAAAATAATAAAATACAGAAAGCAAGATGACATATGCCAGAGAGAGTTTTGGTCGTAGAATATCACGTGATATTCCGAACGTCTGGTTTACGCAAAATTAAGTGACGGTGTCAAATACCCATTACCTTTCAAAATCTCTGAAACTATGCGAGATATGAGAAACACATAAGAGAGCTAAGTTGTAGAGAATTTATCCCCTACGAGTTCTTTTATTCAATTTTCGTGTCAGATGAACGAAAAGCTGTCACAAACAGTTAGTGTCGCTAACATTTTTGCCCGAATTACTTAAAAAAGTGAAGTTCTGATCACTGGCGGCCAGCAATTATGTCTGTAAGATCTGGTGTCGATCGACCTAAAAATTGGGAACACATTACAGACAGACAGACATCGTCAAATCGCCTTTATTTTTCCAAATATCTCTGAAACTATGCAGGATATGAAAAACACATAACAGAGCAAAGTTTCTGAGAATTTCCTTCTCTACGAATTCGTTTAGTCATTTTCGTGTTGGATGAACGGCTTAGACGATATTTTCATTTAAATTTCGAGCTGTCAGGAGGCGATCGCAAAGTCCCACTTTTAGTGTTACTACCGTAACCTAAAGTGAGCCAACATAGGTCTTTTTACCCAAACGGCTTAAAAGTGTGTGCAAAATTAACATCCCAGAATAATTGGAGAATTTTCTTCTTGATGTTAGAGTGTGTAGCTACTACGTGGTTTATGGTTCTATACTTTAAACGAAAGGTATTCAATCGCAGATATGTCATCAAGTATTAGAATGAAGTCTCTCCCTCTTTTATTTTTTATTCAATCGCGGCCGGCCGCGGTGACCGAGGGTCTGAGGCGCTTCAGTCACGGTCTGGACGGCCACTACGGTCGGGCATGAATATTTGTGCCGTCCTTAGTTGTAGGTAGTTCATAAGTAGTTTGTAAGTTTAGGGACTGATGACCCTCCCGTAGTTAAGTCCCTTAAGCTTAACAAACACTTATTCATTCGCGCATCCTTTTGTCCTTGCATTGAATGTTTTAATCTGTTTGTATTACGATATATTCGGATCTAATTAAGGTACGTAGTTCTTTTCACCTAACAACACTCAGCAAACAATCTCTTACATTTACGCTTTTAAACACTTGCATTGCTTGATTCTGAAGAATGATATGCGTGAACATTCAACTATACTTCCATTTTTTTCCCACTTTTTTGTCATTCATCTAATGGTGCGAAGCATTCTAACGGGTCCTCTAGTACAATACTAATATCCATAGCCTGCACAATGCAAGAAAGAAGTCAAGCTGTCTTCTTGGATTTGACAACTACAGCTACTAAATAATAGATAGGCCAAGACTTCTCATTCTGTATCAACAAATGAAGGTATTACATAGTTTGTAATTATTATTAACTAAAGAATTACTGAGAAGAAAAACATTATTAAAGGGAAAACAAGGTATAATCGTAACTCTTTCTAAGCGCACGGTGTACATACAGAAGTCAATGAGAAGATGTGATGAATGAAAAATGATAAGGTCGTATCGGATCTTATTTAGATGGCAGAAAAAGCGTAACTGGAACAATGAGAACGTTTGAGAAAAATATTGAACAAAAATATGTAACTAAACTACAACTATCTTTACACTATGATAAGAATATGTTGGTTATCAGATTTTGTTATGATATACCTAATGTTAACTTCATTCAACTATAGTGACGTTTACGTGGCCTTCCTCTCTCTGTCTTTTCTTAAGCAGGCTATATTAGAGGATATCTCAAACTTTAAACACACTCATTCTGGCTGATTATATCAGTAATTTTTGATGATGTGATCAATACTTTCAAAAATATTGTGATAAAATACATTGGTAACACATACATACCAAAGAAGACAAATATTGACAGAAATATTGACTAATCATCTCCTTTCTTGTAAAGATGGGATGAACTGTTACAGCTATCAAAGAAGTTACACCTTTGTGAATTATTCTTTCAGTGGCCTATGGACCTTACTGGAGACACGTACTAGAGTTTTGGAAGCTAAGAGACGAGCCTAACGTGTTATTCAATTCCTTCGAAGATATGAAGAAGGTAACGCATTTCATAAATATATCCACTTCTGCGAATGTTAGTATAAGACATGACTATAGCCTCCAGTTTCCAAAGAAAATGCAGAAATAATTATAAATTAATACATTTTATTCACAACATAAAAGAACGATGTCCCACCCTATTTTAGTGTCTGGGGATTGAAGAAAATCGTTTTAATTACAAAGAAATTACAGATTGATCACTTGAACTTATCAGACGTTTCGTCTTGGAAGGAAACGCCCGATTATATTGAGGCTAAACACGTTATTGCTACGTAATATCATTTACAAATCAATGTTTGTAATCCGTAAATAAAACATCCACCCCTATGAACCGGGCTTGGGGTGGCTTGCGTAGCTCAACGATACAGATAGCCGTACCGTAGGTGCACCTTAGTGGATAGGTATCTGTGGCGAGGTCACAAACGTGTGGTTCCTGAAGAGGGGCAGCAGCTTTTTAAATTGTTGTAGGGGCAAGAGTCTGGATGATTGACTGATCTAATTTTGTAGCATCAGCTACTGTGGCTTTGAAAAATAGCTACTGCGAACGGCTGAAAGCTAGGCAAGGCTACAGCCGTTACTTTTCCCGAGGACATGCAGGTCTATTAATATATGATGATGGCATCCTCTCGGGTAAAATATTCGGGAGGTAAAATAGTGCCCCATTAGGAACTCCGGACGGGACTACTCAGGAGGATGTGGTCATCAGGAAAGACGGCACTGGGATTCTGCGGATCGGAGCGTGGACTATTACATCCCTTAATCGGGTAGGGAGGTTAGTAATTTTAAAAGGGAATTGCATAGGTTGAAGTTAGATGTAGTAGGGACTAGTGAAGTTCGGTGGAAAGAAGATCAGATTTTATGGTCAGGCGAATACAGGACTACAAATAAAAAATCAGTTTACTGAATTACAGGAGTAAGTGCCTCGGTGGAGTGGCTGAGCGTTCCAAGGCGCCTAGCTGCGGAGCGCGCCGCTACTTGCCGTCGGAAGTTCGAGTCATCCCTCGGGCATTCGTGTATTTGTTGTCCTTAGCATAAGTTAGTTAAAGTAATTTGTATGCCTAGGCATTGATAACTAGAGTAGTTAAGTGCCATTGATTTACAAACATTTGAATAGGAGTAGCTCTAATACTGAATAAGAAAACAGGAATTCGGGTGCTATGAGCAGCGCAGTGATTGCATCATCGTAGTCAAGATACATACGAAGCCAACATCGACCAAAATTTATAGGCCCACTAGCTGCGCCGATGATGAGGAGATCCAAGAAGTATCTGTGGAAGTAAAGGAAATTATTCAGACAGTTAGAGGAGAGGAAAACTTGATTTTAATGGGAGACTGGAAGAAGGTAGCAGGGAAAGGGACAGAAAAATTTTAGGTGAATGTGAAAAAGGAAAAATCAATGAAATAGGAAGACACCTGGTAAAATTTTGTAGAGAACATAATTTAATCATAACAAACACTTGGTTCAAGAATCATGAAACACGTTTGTACACATGGAAAGACCATGAGTCACCGAATGTACCAGATAGATTTTGTAATGGTAAGACATAGATGTCGAAACCAGATTTTAAACTGTGAGGCATATCCAGGAGCAGATATAGACTCTGACCATACCATATTGTTTATGCACTGTAGAAATTGCAGAAAGATAGGACTACAAGGAGATGATAAAAGGAAAAACTGAAGGCAGCGAAAGTTCTTGAGAATTTCAGAGGGAGATTTAGACAACAATTGACAGAAACGGAGGAAAATAAAACACTAGAGTGGGTATGGGTAGCTTTAAGATATGAAATAGTTAAGGCAGCAGAGCACCCAATACGTAAGACCTAAAACAAATCCTTGAATATCACAAGAAATACTAAATTTATTTTATGAAAGGAGAAGATAAAAAAATGCATTACGTGACGCAGGTAAAATGGGGTACAGACGACTGAGAAATCAGACTGACAGGAAATGTATGGTGGATAAGCAGAAGACGTTAGAAGCCGAATGCAAAGCTGTCGAAGAACGTATAAGTAGGGCAAAAAGGAAAATAAAGAAGACATTCGGAGACATGAAAAATGGTTCTACGAATATCAAGAACTCACATGGAAAACCAATTATCACTAGAGAAGGAAAAGCTGAAAGGTAGAATGAGGGGCTCTACAATGTAAACGAACTTCGAGACAAAATCGTTGGAAGAGGAGGTAGATGAAGATGAAATATGAGATACTATATTGAGATACGAATGTGACAGAGTTCTGAAAGAATTGATTCTAAACGGGGCCACTGGAGTAGACGACATTCCCTCAGAGCTACTGAATCGTCTGCTAGAACCAGCCATTACAAAACCATTTCATTTGGTGAGTAAGATTTGTGTGAACTACCGATTTAATAAATCATGGTAACAAAATTTTAACATGATTAATTTACAAAAGGGTGGAAAGATTCATAGATGCTGATCTCGGAGAAGATCGGTTTCAGGAGAAAAGACGGGAGGAGATAGTGACTTTACGACTTAGATTAGGGAAAGGCAAACCAACACTTCTACCTTTTGTAGATTTGGAGAAAGCTTTTGACAATGTTGATTGGAATACACTCATTCAAATTATGAAGTTAACAGGGGTGAAATGTAGAGAACGTGAAGGTGATTTCTAACTTGTATATTAACCAAACAGCTGTTATTAGAGTTGAAGGGTATGAAAGGTACTGTACGTAGTTTTTGGTAAGGGAGTAAGATAGTGTTGCAGCCTTTCTACGGTGTTATTCAATTTGTAAATTGAGCAAGCTGTGAATGAAAGAAAAGAGAAATTTGGAGAATGAATTAGAGTTCAGGGTGGAGAAATAATTAAAGACTGAATAAATACATAAAATAAAATGCGGTTTGCTGATGACATTGTAAATCTCTCAGAGACGGCAAAAGACCTGAAATAGCAACTGAACGGAATGGACAGTGTGTTCAAAGATCCATATAAGATGAACATTTAAAAGAGCAAAACGAGGTTAATGGTATGAAGTCTTAGAAAATCAGTCGATGCTTAAGGAATTAGATTAGGTAACGAAACAATAAAGGTGGTAAAAGAGGTTTGTTATTTGGGCAGTACAGAGGATATAAAATGCAGAATGGAGAGGATATAAAATGCAGAATGGAAATGGGAATAAAAGCGTTTTTGAAAAAGAGAGATTTTCTAACATCGAATAGTAATTGAAGTGTAAGGAAGTCTTTTCTGAAGCCATTTGTGTGGAGTGTTCCTTTGTACGTGAAACTTGGACTATAAATAGTTTGGAAAGGAAGAGGATAGAAGCTTTTGAAATGTGGTGCTACAGAAGAATGCTGAAGATTAGGTGGGTAGATCGCGTAACTAATGAAGAAGTACTGAACAGAATCGGAAAGAAAAGAAATTTTTGGCATACATTGACTAAAAGATGGGATCGATTTGTAGAACATATTCTTAGACATCAAGGAATTGTAAATTTAGCAATGGAGAGAAGTGTGTACGGGAAAATCTGCAGAGGGAGACCAGGAGACGAATTTAGTAAGCAGATTCAGATTGATGTGCGTATCCGTTCAAATGAGGAAATAAGCAACTTGGTCAGGATAGAGTAGGGTGAAGAGCTGCACGAAACCAGTTTGCGGACTGAAGACCACAACAACAAATAAACAAGCTATCATATTGTTCACGTACAAGACGTAATACGTTGCATTAAAATAATTGCACGTCGTCTACAACAAGAAAATGCAACAGCCAGACTGCCGCACATCCGAAAATTGAGTGGCACTGGGAAAAGAAGTAGGATACTTTTAAATATACGTAGTTGAAAATTATTAATTTTGCAGCTGAAGGCTACGTCACTCATATCTTACTTTTGGTATTTCTCTGTTATTGACTAGGTTCACACCGTCAATTGCCGTTAGAGCGCTGTACGGCGAAGCGGTGGAAATCAAATATGAAAACTGTTATTAATTACGTAACATCACTTAAGTAATAAGAAAAGAGTTCAAATGTTTGTAATCCTTTGGGACTCCACGACTTAGCTCCCAGACTTACAGACTACTTAAACTAAGGACGACAAATACACCCATGTCCGAGGGAAGACTCGAACCTCCGACGGGGAACGGCCACGCGCACAGCAGAAAGGTACCTTGGTGCGCTCGGCTATTGCGTTGAGGCAGAGAATAAGAATAGTTTTGGAGAGAGTATATCGTACTCGTCATTAGGTTGCCGTTTATATATTCGATGTTTCATTCTATGTTGCCATATTGAATTTTTCGATGTTTTATTCTAAGTTCTCATATTGAATATTTGACACAAATGACAGTTTAAATTTTGCTATTTTCAATATACATCAAAATTCTTAATTGTTAGTGAGGAGACCTAACTCATATTGTTGTGAAACATTTGCAAGCTTTTATTTTCTGTGTTTGTTTAATTCACAGGATCTCTGCTCTGTCATCAGCAAAACGGCACACTTCCTCGGTCGGACACTGGATGAAGAACAAGTGATGCTTTTGGCACAGTATCTGTCCTTCGAAAGCATGAAGAACAACAGGGCAGTAAACTTTCATAACAGAGGCCCCGACAATGAAGTCATAGACTTTATCCGCAAAGGCGAAGTTGATCAGGCGAAGAGTGAACTCCAGCCAGAAGTCATCGAGCGTTTCGACGAGTGGAGTAAACTCCACTTGAGGGACACTGACTACGTCGTATCTCTCTGATGTACTCGGTGACGTGTCATTTCAAATGCTATCACATAAAAATTATTCCTCTTTTATTCTTATTACTGTGACTTCTCTCCCCAAACATTTCCATGTTATCTTAAGCGACGGATTTAATGTTCGCGTTTGTTGTCTATCGTTCAGATTATTAACATAAATTTCGTACTACGTAACAGATTATTGTACTAATCAGAACCATTTGAACAGATGAGAGTGTCCATTGAAATTGTACTAATTTAGCAACGCCAGTCCACATTTTTTCTACAAAATTGAAGTGGATGAAATAACTGAAGCGCATGTAATACAATTTCTTTCATGAAAGGGAAGCAAAGTGCAGGTATCGGACATAGAGAGTACGTCACACGCGCTACTTTAGGTAACTAATTAAGTCAGAAAGAAAACTCTCCAACGTGGCCTAAATACACATTTGCATCTCAGTACAGGTAGCTTTCAGGTAATGATACCTTCTTAGAAAGGTTTTCTCCCCTCACACGGATCCTAATGGTGACACAGTGAACCTGACGAATATAAGAGTACATACAGGGTTGTAATTTTAAAGAGTTATCTGATATTAATCTACATCGCGTTGAAAACTGCTGTAGGTTCGAATATGGTATTGCTTCGTTCCGTAACCCCACACTTTGTGACTAAATGTTTACACGCGATAGAAAAAATTTTATTTACTGATTACCTGATTACACAAAGTTGCTGATAAACGTATGTTTCTGAATCATTTTAATGCTTTTCAGTTAGTTAGCAATGTCACTTCATTTACACTCTAACTTACTATTCTGAGAGACACTGACATATTAGGCCAACAACAAAGCACACTATGAAACCAGTATTAATATCCACATCTCTACCGTACTCCCAAACGTTCTAGGACCTTCCGATGCCCACTGTATGTTTTACCTGATACTTCAGGCAATAGATTTATTCTGAATAAATAGGAATCAATGGTTGTTTGCAGGCCTTATTGAATTAATGTGGATGGTGCAAATATTAAGGTTTCTTCTTTGCTTATTAAAGGTGTGAAAAGAGTAAAACCATTCGATTGTTTTAGAGCCTTTCACGAAGAATACGATCTGGAATAGGAGCCATATTTAAGTGAATAATAATTAAGTGAATAATAACTTGATGAGAAATTCGGGAAAAAAATAGATTGATTCCAGTGATGGTTCTTGGTGAGACATTCAATTACATTAACATAACTACGCTTGTTGTTTTTTATTTTTCGGGTGATGAGTGAGTCACTAGAAAAAAAGTGCAAAATCCAAAAGCTAGGTACTGAAAATAAAATAATTTTGTGGAAGTTTAGTTGACTTTAATTTAAATTATTATTTATTCTTATGTACAAAATATACTTTCTCGTACATACCTTCCTTGATTTTATGATGGTCACTATCTGCATCTTGATATTCTGTAGAAGATACGATTTTATCCAATGCTCATAGTATTATTTATACTTTGCAGAACTTATTCTGTGCCCTACATGCTGTTTAGAAAACGTGTTATTTCATCTCCGAATTTATTGTTGTGTCGGGCATCTGAGAGTAGCTATCCTCCTACAAATCGACTCAATTGCCTTCCCTATGTCCTTTTTTCAACCATTTACCATTTTACCTGATTTCTCTCCGCTTACCCTAACAATAATTTCGTACTTCTTGGTCGTTTCAGAGTCACAATTTATGAGTACGGCTGCTTTTCCATCATTACGTGGTCGGGCCATAGCGTAATTCCCACCTCTTGTGGGTCTCTTTGCATGACCGTTTCTAGTGCTTGCTGGGAAGTAATTCACGGTGCTTCGCCTCTTGTCGGTATCAAAATTTTGAACCAAGAATTGCAAAAAAAAAAAAAAAAAAAAAAAAAAAAAAAAAAAAAAAAAAAAAAAAAAAAAAAAAAAAAAAAAAAACTAAGACTAACTTATGCTAACGACAACAAAAAAAATTAAATGTTTGTAAATCTATCGGACCAAACTGCGTGGTCATCAGTTCGTAGCTTACAAACTACTTAAACCTAGGTAAACTAACCAACGGACAAGCACACACACCCATGCCCCAGGGAGGACTCGAACCTCCACGGCGAGCAACCGCGCGTTCCGCAGCGAGACGCTTTAGACCGCTCGGTAACGACAACACAAACACCCATGCCAGAGGGGCAAATCGAACCCCCGACGGGGAACAGCAGCGCGCACCGGATCATGGCGCCACAAAACGCACGGCCATTCTGCCGCGGCTACAAGTAGTGTCACAACATTTCATTATGAGAGTACTTAAGCTATATCTATGAAAATTTATATTAAGAGGGAGAAACAACCTTTGCAGGCCAACCAGCCTACGCATGCGAAGCAGCGGGCGTTAAGCTAGTGCGCTTTATGAGAATGCGAGTACTTCACGACTTGCAACAAACTTTAAACATAATTTCAAACCTTTATTCAACATTTCCTCAATGACAATCATAGCAAAATGATGAAAGGAAAAAAAGGACTCGGGCAACGCCGGGCTTTCAGCTAGTCTGAATATATTACTATTGCACTGATAAACTGAATTGTTCAATTTTATTTAAAAATTTCATTAGGATCGGAATACAACTGTATAATATGACGAAGTCCATATGTAAAGTATCCTCCGTCATGCACCATCAAAAGTTTTATGTGACAGTGACCTTCCTCTTGTTTTGAAAGTCAAGTGTCCAAAATGTAATGAAGATGTTAGATTGAATAAAGAGTCCTTATTCCCATGCACATAATGCTACAGGTTTTCAGTCATATAATTGTTTATGACGTAATATCTCCTGAACTATATGTCGTAAGCAGTTCTTACCCGCTACGTGAATTGTTACCTCATGAAAGAAATATGTGTTCCAAATTTGGTTGAAATCAGTACAGTGGTTTAGAAGCAGACATCGCGTGATGCAGCACTTTTCCGCACATTTCATTGTTTATTACGTAATATCTCCTTAATTATTTATCTAGTCATTTGATGGTGCGTATAATTTTCGAGCGAGTGCAAGTAATATGTTGAGAAAGTTTCATCACAATTCGTTGAACGGTACGGCCATGCATAAAATACGAACACACAAACATTCATTTTTTTATATTAGATTATACACATACACGAATTCTATTTACATAGATGAAGCCCTTAGCTCGACTGCCCTAGGTGTTATCCGGCTGAGGCGCGTAGCTCGACTGACTGCGGCAGGAGTAAGACTCGAGTGCTACATTTTGGATCCAACCGAACATGCTAGAGTATTACGCTTAACATGTTTCTATCAAACTAACATTTAAGTGACTTTTGAAATAACAGAAAAATAGCTCAGTATTAAATCACCACATTCTACAAACAGACGTATATTTAAATTAATTGCGGTTTATTAAATATTAATAAAAGTGCTGCATGGGTTTGGGGGACTGAGACTACTAGTAAAGGCCAATCAGATTTGCCACGGGATGCTTTTTCGCCGATCATATGCTCTATGTAGGCGTAGGCATCGTAGCCGTAGTGTTAGTGTTCTATATGGAGGTATAATTTTTTACTTCATTTTATTTAATTAATTATTAGAAAGATTCTGTGCACGAGCTGGCGACAAATACTTTTTTAGGCAGCTCGCCGACTGCAAGAGTCGTTACAGTTTCCCACGGCCGAGACGTAACATATGGCGTCAGACGATGAGGTGGGGTAACCAGAGCTCCAGATCGCTGCTGCCGTGAGATATTCCTTTGTGCCCGCCGCGCCTATAAGCCGGGGAAGTCCCAAAAGTATGGCGCGAAGTTAACAGTTTTAAAATTTCTTATTATTTATTATTTATGTTTGGTGGTATACAGGCTATAATAGCAGCCTAGGGGTCATCAAAAGTCGGTGCTGATAATATTGCTTTGTTTAATATTGTTCAGATAACTAAATAAATAAATAACTAGATCTTTAACGAACACTTCCGAACATGTACGACGACACACGAAATTTGGTAGGAGGTCTCGGCTGCGCGTCACTGTAGTCAGTCAGCGCTAGGACCTAATCCGTAACGGACAAGTAGGAATATGCTCTTAGTATCCGCAGTAAAATTAAAATTGTTCAACATTTTATTATGCAGATCCTAGCAATAAAGCCCCATAATTGGCAACCCGAATTTTATTCAGAAGAAATACCTACCCGTAACTCCTATAAGCCGGCTCACAAATCTGTCTTGTAGGTGGGTCAGCTTCTTTTGCAGATTCTGGATGGGAAGTGTTAGCCGGTAAATCCGCACGCCCCCTACACCATCTTCTACGGACTCCTAAGTACGCCTAAATTTCCAGTATAGGATTAGTACTAGGACGGGTTCTTGAAATTGTCACTTTCAATACAGTTCTTCAAGATATTAAACCTTACTGTCATCGTGTAAATCGAACCGACGTTTCGGCCACTACTGCAAGTCGCTTTCTTCCGGGTATTCGTTTGACTGCTAATTGTGGGAGAGCTTTCATCTTATACAGTAAAAAAAATATGTCGAGGAAGAGGAAGGGGGATGTTGGGAATTCTTCATTGGTTTTTGCATTAATTGACGTTATTGGTGGATATGGGCATTCTAGATTGATGTGTCTACGGTGTACGTTCCATGTCATTTAAGTTTGCATTCTTCCACCTATAGGCGGAAACAGACGTTTATGATTGGTGTCTTTTTTTTCAGATCTTTATTACTTGTATGATACATAATAACCCAATATCTAAATAATTATAAAGAGTCGTATTATTCTACTTTTGAAAGTTTACAGTTGTTTACATACAAGTTTCTGGTAAAATAAACTATTACCTGCAGCGTTACGTGTCAGTGGTTACAAACCTAGATGTTTGATGGCCTCCTCCCAGAGCTAACCTCAGTGAGCGTGCCCCTGGCACTGGGCGGACCAAAACATGTTACAGTGCTGCAGTCCCCCATTACTGTTTGCCATTGGTTGGAATAGGCAACAGGGGCGGCCGTTTTGGCGTGCCACTGTTCACTAGTGGCCTGCCGCGGGCCGCGGTGAACCGACGCTCTGTGTACACACGGTATGGCCGCCGTGGTGTCCCCCACGCCTTCGCGAGTAGCTTTGCGCGCGCTGGACCCTCATAGTGCTGTTACTGCTTGCAGCCAGGAAGCCGGAAACCTACAGCCATCTTCTCTTTTCATGTTGGTGAGTCGTTTGGTTATTTCTGTGGCTTCTCTGTTTGGCCCGCACGCCGGCTTCACCGGAAAGTGTTTCCCGCACTTCCTTTATCCGACACCGCTACAACATATGCTCTATGCTTTACTCGTACCACATATTATGTAATTCTTTTCCGAACATAGTCTACATCTAACCCTACATACATACTCCGCAATCCATCGTAAGATGCATGGCAGAGGGTACACTGTGCCACTACTAGGCATTTCCTTTCCTATTCCATTCCCAAACAGAACGAGGAAAAAATGAATGCCTATATGCCTCCATACGAGCTCTAATTTGTCTTGTCATTGTGATCACTACGTGAAATGTAAGTAGGTGGCAGCAAGATTGTACTACACTCAGCGGCGGTGGAGTAGCCCAGCGGTCTAAAGTGCCTCGCTGCGGAGCGCATGGTTGCTTGCCGTGGAGGTTCGATTCCTCCCTGCGGCATGGGTGTGTGTGTCGTCCTTAGGTTAGTTTACCTAGGTTTAAGTAGTTTGTAAGCTACGGACTGATGACAACGCAGTTTGGGCCGATAGATTTACAGATTTTTTTACTACACTCAGCTTCAAATTCCCGCCCTCTAAATTTCCTCAACAGAAATTCACGAAAAGAACGTCGTCTTTCCTCCAGAGATCCCCAATTGAGTTGCTAGAGCATTTCCGCGACACTCGCGCATTACTCGAACCTACCAGTAACAATCCTAGCTGCTGGCCTCTGAATTGCTTCTATGTCTTCCTTTAAACTGCTCTGCTGCGGCTCGCAAATACATGAGCAATACTCAAGACGTGGTCGTACAAGCGTTTTATACGCGGTCTCCTTCACAGATGAAGTACATCTTCCCATAATTCTCCCAATAAACCGAAGTCGTCTATCCGCCTTACTCACAACGCTCCTTACACGTTCGTTCCATTTCATATCGCTCCGCAATGTTACGCCTAGATATTTGAACAACGCTACTGCATCAAGAAGCTCACTACTAATGCTGTTTTTGAATATTATGGGATTGTTTTCACTACTCATGCGCATCACCTTCCATTTTTCTACATTGAGGGCTAGCTGCCATTCCTTGCACCAAGTAGAAATTCTATCATCCTGTATGCTATTACAGTCAGTTAAAGGCGGCACCCTCCCATATACCACAGCATAATCAGCAAAAAGCAGCAAATTACAAGCTAGTCTGTCCATCAGATCATTTATATAGATAGAAAATAATAGCGGTACTATTACACTCCCCTGGGGCACGCCTGACGATACATTCGTCTGTGGTGAACGCTCGCCGTCGAGAACAACGCACTGCGTTCTGTTACTTAGGAAGTCTTCCAGCCAGTCACGAATCTGTGAACCTATTCCATAAGCTCGTATCTTCGTTAGCAGTCTGCAGTGTGGCACCTCGTCAAACGCCTTTTTGAAGTCGAGGAAAACACAATTCTCCTGTTGCCCTTCATCCACGGCTCGTAAGATGTCATGTGAGAAAAGGGAAATCTGAATTTCACATGAACGATGTATCCTAAACCCGTGCTGTTTCGTAGAAAGAATCTTTTATGTCTCAAGGAAATTTACTATATTCGAACTGAGAATATGCACCAAAATTCTACAGGAAACTGATGTCAACGATATTGGCCTGTAACTGTGTAGGTCAATTATAACGTTGCCCTGGCTTCGTATGATGCCATAATTGTTATAGTAGATTCCGCGATTATATTTTTTGGACAAGGAATTGATGGTACCGAATGTTTGAATTTGAAATAAGTTAAAGTACAGCACAAAATGAACATTAAAGCAAATAAACCGCGGGTTGCTTATTAAAGTCGGGCACCATACAAGCAACAGCATGTTATAAAACTTACGGAAAGCATCTGGATCCTGCGCCTCGTATTGTAGAAGCTGGAAATGATAACTTCTTTTTATTTAACATATGAACGTTGAAGATACTTTCCGCAGTAGATCAATGTTCACTGTTCACTTCGCTTTTCATTGGTGTGTGACCGTGGGTGGAACATGAAGTTACTGGTAATGATAGAATATTAAAACAAATGATCGGACTTGGTGAAATTACAAAAGAAATGACTGCAGGTTCTAAATTCAAGCAAAGTATAGTATAAGGATGATTGATTGATTGAAATTTTGCAGACAATGCCAAGCGATTGTAATGGCGTCTGAACATTAAACTATTACGGCTGCGAAGGTGCTGAAAACATTGAGAAATTAAATATTTAGCGTGGAGGACTTTGATTTAAATGAAAATCAAGGATAGGGAATGCTTTTAAATTTAGATAATATTTTTTCAGCATCAGCTTGCATTCTTACTTACATTAGTGGATACAGGTATGAAAGACGTCTACACCGATTAGATACAGACCAGAGAGTGAGTAAAACTACTATCACGGTTCCGTCTTCCCGCTTGTTTTTAAGTAAAAAATGACGAACGAAATTAAATTAGTTGCATTGCGAGTCGGAGGGAACCGGAGGCGATGTTCAAATGTTTGTAATTCTATCGGACCAAACTGCGTGGTCATGAGTCCGTAGCTTACAAACTACTTAAACCTAGGTAAACTAACCTATGGACAAACACACACACCCATGCCGCAGGGAGGACTCGAACCTCCACGGCGAGCAACCGCGCGTTCCGCAGCAAGACGCTTTAGACCGCTCGGTTACTCCACCGCGGCCGGAGGCGATATATATATATATATATATATATATATATATATATATATATATATATATATATATATATATATATAAATTAAGAAAATTAGTGTATCGTTACACAATTCTCTTTCCTTTCTTAAAACCGGGAGTCACCTGCGCTTTTTTCCAATCACTAGGAACTTTGCGCTGAATTAAAGATTCGCGATAAATGCAAGCTAAGTAAGGGGCCAATGCCGCAGCATACTCTTTGTAAAGAGTAAAGGTATCTTAAGAAATAACAATATAACAGAGTAAGTACATTGTTACAGGTCAGCCCCATCACAAATGATCCTGCACACAACAATATATTAACCTTAGAAGCCACGTTTTCCTCGACTGGTAGGTTGCTCAATGCTGAGGAAAAAATATTTTTTCACCACTGCGATGGTAAACTGTAACAAAAAGTTAAACCATCGCTTTCTTACTGTCTGGGAACTCAAGTATCTGGCTTTAAGCATTTTATTGAGTTAAGTGTGAGCATAAAGGGCGATTGACACCAATGCCCCTTGCAGCCGTTGCTGATAGCTGCCCGGTTTTGGTCTGTGCAGAGAGAATCCTTGATGGCGTTCGGCCGCGGCCGCCACGGTGCTGTTGACGCTACGCCGTCTGCCAGCTTAGGCTGCGCTGCGCAGCCACTGCTGCGGGGGATACCCGGATTGCGCCGCCGGCCTCTGGGGCATTAACAGCAGAAGTTAGGTCACGGCCGAGGTGCCGACCCGGCCATGCATTATTCACGCCTGACCCTAATGTATTATTCTTCTTTCGGCACCTGCTTCGCGGACCGCCTCGGACACATGAAGCGGAATTGGTAACAGATGGCCATCGTGTTGCATGGCAGCCAGGATCTCTTATCTAACCTGGCGATATTCCCCAAGGAGAGGACGAAGTCTCGACTAAAAGGGGATGGAGGGATTGTACTGTGTGGGGAAATGGAATCTCTCTCAGCTCTGTGGAAACCAGAAGCACAGTCCAATCAGAAATATCTCTCAAACCCACTATTGTAGTTCAGTCAGTAGTCGCAGTACGAAAGAAGTAGCGGTAGAGAGCCAATTGCCCTCGTTTGTCTGGTCGCCACGAGGGTGCGCCAGTACGTTAAGAAGGCTGATACAGACATCTGCGGTTCAATTTTTTAATTACAGCTTCTTTAAAATTAAGAAAATTATCTAATTAAATTGTAGAACGTCGTTTAAATAAGTGCTTAAAATTTAAAACAATTATTTGTGTCAAACCGCGTATCACAAGAGTTTATTGCAATTAGTGCTGGCAGTTTCCATTATTACATAAATTGTGTTAACTCTTGTGCCAGTCGCCTTGTCGCGAAGGCCAGTCCAAAGTTGTCAAAGAGTACATACAGATAGGCTGCACCGGCGCGTTTTACTTGGCGCTTCTACTGCCGTGTTCTGCCCTGACAGCAGAGAATCTGGTACCAGAAACCCAAGTCGTTTCCGTTGATAATCAGACGCAAGCAGTCAAATTGTGAGTGTAGTTGGTTGTTCAATTTTGTCTCTGGGTCCTGAAATTTATTATGTTCATGTTAACTTAAATATACAGTGTTTTTTAAGTGCTTCGTTTTTCTACGACGCTGTTCATGTTGAGGTATTCTTGGACAATATAGGGTAAGATATTTGATAAATGCAGATTCACTGTATATTTAGGTGCGGACCCCGTCTATCTCTTAGGAAGAGGTGGATATTTGTTGCTTATCTTCTCAAATTATGATTGTGAACAAAAATATTCACGAAATAATATTTCCACCTGAATTATGCTCTCATTGACTTATAAAATAGCCTGAGACAAAAGATATAGAGAATAAATTTTAATATATATATATCCTCCCCTCCATCGCCAGCTCTTCTGAACTGCGCAGATGGGAGTTGTGTCTTGAACACATTCTACGGTCCCGCAACCAACCTGGTCACATCTTAAGATACCTTCCCTTGCCTGCACCCTATGCTTAAAATCTTTGCACCCCCCTCTTCCTTCCACACCCATTATCCTGTATCTCATGTCCTCCTTACAACTATTTATTACCACTTACTAACCCCCATAAGTAATTATTTTAACTTATTTTTTATTTTGTTCCTTTTTTTCCTAACTTTATTTTCCCTTTTCTCCTAACTTTATTTTTCCTTTTTTTTCCTTTTTTTATTTTTCCTTATTATTCATATCTTTTCAAATCCCCTACCCCCACTCCCTTCCCACACTCCTCTACACCTCCCTTTTTTATTTTCCCGCCCCTACACTGTATTCACTGCCGCAATTCAAATTCTGCTACTGAATGTGGTGAACGGTAGGCTGGAGTTTGAGGCATTCCAGCAGATCAGAAAAGGTAGGTGGATGGCATATAATGTCACACACGTTGATGGTACTGGACGGCATATGACGTCGCACACGCTTTAGGGGTTAATATAGTTCTTAATATATAAAATTATGTACCTCTCAATGGCCGGTT
The DNA here is from genome assembly GCA_026315105.1 of Locusta migratoria. Classification (NCBI taxonomy): domain Eukaryota; kingdom Metazoa; phylum Arthropoda; class Insecta; order Orthoptera; family Acrididae; genus Locusta; species Locusta migratoria. The sequence goes on from CM048748.1 coordinate 41,574,119, forward strand.
TTGCGAGTCTTGTAATTTCCCCACGGTACGCCCGCGGATGTATCACGCTAGGGAAATGGCGGCTTTTCCCATCGGGTGTTCGTGTTCTTCCTCGTTGAGTGAATGCGTTAGTGTAAGTTAGCTGCAGTAGTTTGTGAGACTAGGCACTGATGACCATAGCATTTTGCTGAAATACATTAAAAGATACATGAGCATTCAATGCCTAACCGAATAGTGCCGGAATTTCCCTGCGTTGACAGTCGGTAATATTTCAATTTGCTCTATATTACTACCATCAAACGCACATCCACTACATTTTTGTGCTCGAAACACTGGTGGCTGTTCATGAGGTTCTTACTGACATGTTTTCGAGTGTCTGCTATAAACGTATACTCATTATTCTTTCTGGGCGGTCTGAAGTGCCACGTTACGGATTGGGCAACCTCCCGCGTCAGAAGTTTGAATCCTCTCTCGGAAATCCATGTGTGTGTTGTCCGTAGGTAAGCTTAACTTTGTTTAAATAGTTTGTAAGACTAGGGACTGATGACCAACATATTTTGGTCCCATAAAATTACAAACATTTTCTTTATTCTTTACCCAAGATGGCAAAGTCCCTCTCTGGGTGTTCCAATTTTTGTGCCAAAGCCTGGCAATGTCGGTATTTAAAAATTGCACTGGGTGCAGGGCATCCGTCAAAAAACTATAAAACAGCAAAATACAAGAGAGCTCTGAGTATGGTCCTTTCCTCCACTATCCTAACGATAAGAAGTTTACTGAATTGAAGGTTTTAACCCTCAATACACAACGTTTTAGAAAATTGTTAAATAAACCAGATATGCGTCATGATAACTTAAAAGAGCACTGGAGCATGAAGCAGTCAAGTTAAATGTACAAAACGAATACATTTACCCGAAATCAGGTTGCACCAACGACCACGACAGCACAGATATAGGCGCACACTGTAAAATTTGTCACCTGTGCCATTGCTGCATGATAATTTCAGATACATTTATCCATTTCATAATTTAATTTCACCGCTGAATACTTCAGTTCACTTTCCATTAAATTATCATTATGTGTATCTGTTTTCGGCAATGGGCTAATTTATAAAACGCTTGCTAGGGTGAGTTAAAAGCTGTAATTCTTTAAATTTTCTGGTAATTTCTTACTGCAAAGATCCTGCAAGAAAGCACCACATTCTATTGTCATTTGTATTTCGCTATTTTTCACAGGTTTTTTTATGGGTGCTCGTATACAGCGATATTTTTAAAGACTAACGCTTCGCGGCTTAGAGACGATATAGTTTTGACATTGATATAAAGTATTACTTTAAGGTCAGTAATCAACTGTGTCCTTGATTCCGGTGTGCACGATAAGGTTAGGCCTGTAAAATTTCCTCCAACTCCTTTCTCAGATTCTGATGATACCCTTAAAGACCAAACACGTTGATCGAAAAAAATTGTTGCGTCCAAGACTATGATCTATCAGAATTTATATTGCACTGATTGCTGTGCCATACAGCCTGATGGAGTAGAAGATATTTCTACGACTTCGATGTCAACAAATTTCTCTTATTTTAAATTGTATTTTTTCTCATAGCCAGTGTGCATTATACGTCTTCTCCACTTAGACATTCTTTTTTTTTTCTTATTCTTTTTATACCCAAAAAACAAAACTCATCTCACGATACTAGCTATATTGCCACGGTAACTGATATTATACCTGTATCATTGCCGCATTATGTGAGATTTCATTTCATTGCCGTTATTTTGTCCCTATGAACATTATTCTGGCACACTCCTGTCCACGCTATGCGGCTAATCTTCCCTGTCCTTTTCTGTTTCTAACGAAATTACAATGTTATCGGCAAACTAAAAATTCACCATGTACTTTAATTTCGCTTTCAAATCTCTCCTTGCTTTAATTCCCAACTTGGCCATTGCACATGCTGAAACACACTGCGTTTTGGCTCACCTTGTCTTAGTCCCTTCCCAACCACCGCGGCCCTTTCACGCCACTGGACACTTAAAATTGCTCTCTGATTTCTTTCCATGTTACATATTACTTTTTTACCCTATATTTTACACCTGCTACCTAAAAAGTGTGAATCCAAGGAATATTGAACATATTCGCCGTAAACAGTCCAATGTGTCTATCTCAAAAGAGTCAAACATAAAAAACAAAGTAGAGAACAATATCACTTGCAGTTTTATAAAACACTATTTTACAATGTCAGTGCGTCACAATCTAAGTGACTCCTTTTACTTGGATCGTATTATTTTTTATGACAAAATAACAAAACTGTTTTACTACTTTTATTGCCTTGTTAATTAATACCTGCAGCATTGCCTTATTACCTTAGACTAATTTCCAATACCCTTACTTTGCCACTATAAATGTTACACATTTCAGTCTGTGCCATCGAATTAATCTTCCTGGTGCTGTACTGTGTCTTAAGAAATAATGTCATCTGAAAGATATTCTGCACTTCAATACTGGTATCAGAAATAGCAGACTATATTGGAACAGCCGATTCTCTTGAAAAGTAAAGTTCTTCAGCTTGATCGTGGTGGACTTCGATTCTGCCATTCCAATTAACTCGAATTATAATTGAAGCTTCAGTGTTGAATTAAAGAAAAAAATCTTTAAATGTTCCTTGCTAAGTTCTTGTGCAAGATCAGACAAACGAAACTGTTCAAATGAAATTTAAAGTTCCGAATCTGGTATATTCTCCCGTAGTATTAAAAAAAAATCTTGTTGAAATTCAGTCAAATGCTTTGTAAACCACTGATATTGTTTACTGAATCAGTTGTAATATATATATATATATATATATATATATATATATATATATATATATATATATATATATATATATATATATATGAGAGAGAGAGAAAACTTGTACTCACTGTCTTCCAATGAATGAAATTGTTGCTGAATCCCTAAAACATTTACAAAACAATAGAAAAACTGTAATAAGTTCCAAATTACAGTTTCAGTACAGTATTTAAATGTACCTTCTTCTTCATAGGTGTAATAATTGGTTTTCACACATCGATTCTTGGGATAAAATGTCACCCTTTATTAGCGTAAGTCATGAATTCGTATCATACATAACTCTAAGTCAGATCTTTCTCGAAAGGACTCAACATAAAGACTGTAAGACACAGTTCCAAACAGAATTCATTAAAATGCAGATTTTTTATTATTTATTTTATTGTAGGAGTTGGCAACGGAGTTCCTCCAATAGAATCTTTTCTGGGCGTGTGGCTGTCGACCCGAGACGATTTGTAGCTTTGGCTTCAGTAGAGATTATGTTGTTCTCGTAGGTTTCTTTGTTGTCGCCACACATGAAGTATAAGAAACTACAAATATTTCTTTTAAGAATCACAATATACAAATCTTTAAGATCAAAATTATTGACTACAACATAAATAATCATGATCTTACCTGCAAAACTGCGCTGACGTTAGTCAGTAGCATGGATAATATGGGCGGTGTTATGTATAACTAGACCAAGCGCCAAAATGTCATAAGCGAGATAATGGCGTCCAAAGTTACCGTTCTCTCAAAAATGTAAGTATTGTTGAAGTTACGCATTTTTTTGTACAGACGAAGTGTTATTATTGTTTCACTTATTAGAGGAAGATCACCGTAATTAAAAGCTAAACAACTCGAAAAAATAACACAAATTATCTTTAGACTACCAATGCTTCATTGCTGCTTGTGCAGTTCTGTTATGCATCAGTGGACTAAAAGAATTGAACGTCATTTGGTCTCATTATCCGTAAATGAACTGTGCATTAGGGCTATTATAAAAATAAAACCTAAGGAAGCCACATGCCTTTCATATCCTGTAACAACTTGATGAGGTCACGTTACTGAAAACGAAGATTAAATAAAGAACAAATTACATTGTTAAGCTAAGCATTGTGAACAACATGCAGAAGGTATCAATACTGAATTCCTTGTATCATTTTGTATCATTGACATTTTATTTATGAAATTGTATGAGACAGAAATCAATTGTAACATCGCAAATAACGTTACATTCATGGATCCTCTACGAATTTCTATGACAGCACTACATACATTCTAAATGGAAGTAAGTGTAACAAATGTACATCATAATGGGCCTACTGTACAAACCCAGTGAAACGAAACACAGTGAAACTTATACAAAACAAAATTAGAGGTAGTTGTCATTATTCGCATTCAATTTCAAAGTCAAAGTATCCATTGAAACCATAGACGTCGTCTTCCAAACTGTGATTACTTTGAAACGACCGGTACATTTGTCATGCACCATTCGGAATCAGCGGCGGAAGAGATTTCAAGTCTGCCAGTTTTTCTTTATAAAATCAGTTTTCCTCCTGGCCACAGTGATATTAAGCGTTCACTCAATTTCTACGGGTGAGAAGAAGATCGTCCTATACTTCCCTTTTTCTGAATGTATTTTTCAGCTGAAGTCTCCTGGTCAAATTCGCTTTCCATAAAAGTACTTAGAAGTTTGTTCTTCTCATTCCAAATCATCTAATCTTCAGACAATTTATTTTGTGGTTTTCTGTGTCACATCTACGGTTTTTTATTTGTTTTTCCACCATTTGCGTACCAACGAAGTCTCTCTATTCGACTCTATGAACGACCAAAGCATTCTTTTTACGACATACTTTCATTATACTCATAATATCATAGATGGTGTACAAGCGTTGTTGTAGCTTCAGTCCACACTCTACGTCTCCAAAATCACTGTCATTGGGCAAAAAGCTGTGCCCAGGAAGAACATAAGCGCAAAGTAATCTATTCCAACGTGAGATAACTTTCCAAAACCGTTTTAAGTAACAACACTATTTTTTGTTACAACTTTGGCCTCCACACGAGTCTGACCAAAGAATAAGTTCTTTTGCCGTGACATTTGAGACAGCTGCCAACCTCTTGAGCTCCACTGCCAGCTTTACCCTCAACCCAGACGTAGCAGTGGACTTCGCCGTCTTTGCCAATGTGAATGCCTAAATTATACAGGCGGAGGTACCTTTTGTAAAACACTATGTTGATAGGATTCTTAGAAAAAGCCAACGTCTTCTGTAACTAAAACACATGGTCTTCTGTAGCAGAACTGTGGTTTGGTTTGTGGCATATGGACTTGGGATGCAAAATTGAAAATCAACGATAAGCGAAGTGGCACTTAGTATTTTTTAATATATCACGGTAACCATTGCCACGAGGAGAACGGTGATTTTTATTCACACACGTTATGCAGTTCCTCAATAGAATTTGCTCAGATCAGAAGATATCAATAAATGGCGCTTGGTCTAGTGATGCATAACACCGTCCGTATTTCGTCCCACTACAAGTACTAGTTTTGCAGAATTAAATAACCTATTTTTTTATAAATTTTACCAAAAGTTTTGGAAAGTTTTTCACATACGTTACCAACCATTTCCTATTAACAATCCACTACTGTTTGAGAAAATAAAAGAAGAACACTACTCTGCTGCCGCAAACGTAACAAATTAATGGTTCCATCATTATGTGACAATGAGCCAAAAAACTCTACAACGCACATACTTTACAGGGCGATAACAGACAGAAAACTTTTCCGTTTTACACCTACAGCCATTCTGCATCCAACTTGTGACCCCACTCACTCGTCCGCGGCCATCCGGTTGGAAACAAAGGTCATAAAGTGGCGGCGGCGGCTACACGAGCCGTTTCCACGGCAACGGCCGCGCGCCATAAAAATGAACGGTCCCATCGCCTACTTGCCTCTCACCTCCCCCCCCCCCCCCCTTTCCCGGCACCACCGGACGCCGTCTCGTTGGTGGTCTGCCAACTCCGGCATCTTCGGACGCGCACTATTTATCGCATCGTGAACTGGGACCCGTCGAACTCCCGTAGCGGGAGTCGGCAAGACTTGCAAGTGTCTGCTGCAGCGAGGCGAGCGCCCTGCCCTCTGGGGGCGTGATTCAGCACTGCGGACTGCCCCACATCACGTTCTGTCCCCGCAGATCCCTGTGGATAATGTGTAGCCTTAGCTTAGCACGAGTCATTTTGGCTTGACTAGTGGGCTGATACTTTTACGAGGCTAGAAAGAAGGCAATCGTTTAACAGCGTCGAAATTGCATACTTTATTGTTCAAATGTTCAAATGTTTGTAAAGCTTATGGGACTTAAATACGGGGTCATCAGTCCCTAAACTTACAAACTACTTATGAACTACTTACGAACTAGGACGACACAAATATCCATGCCCGAGGGGGGATTCGAGCCCCCGAACGTAGTGGCCGTGCTGACCGTGACTGGAGCGCCTCAGTCACGTCGGCCACCGCGGCCGGCATACTTTATTGTCTCCGCTGTGTCACAGATATTTAAATTTCCTCTTTTCCAATTAACGGTAGTGTGGCAAAGATTTTATTTGTAATCTTGGTTGTGACTCGTCGTGAGTGCCGAGACTTATTGCCAGTGAGGCGACTTGTCGCAAAAAGAAGAACAGTTTAGGCAGCACAGAGTTGCAATACGTAGCTCAGATTCTATTCCAGGATTTCATGGGAGCCGACACAGATGCCAGTGTCTAAACATACAGTAAATAGTTTGAAATGGATGTGGGTTGGGGTTGTTACGAAAAGTGAAGAGGCTTGATGAGAGCTGCATCAATCCAGTGTCTGGACTGAAGGCCACAGGAACAACGAATATAGTGACGTATGCCGTTCCTTCGAAATCCGTCGTCAGTCAGATGGACGGTAACAGTATTATGATTCTGACTCCAATGAAAAACAGCATCCTAAATGACATTTGATTGTAATCGTCTTCTGACTGCGTAAAAGGAAAAAAAAATCATCTTTGATGCAAATCTGTGAATGTGCACAACCATTTAACGTCTAGGAATAAACATAGTCTACCGTGATTACTTTTAAGTGAAATCCACTAATTCTTTGTTTTGAACCAATATGTTTCATCACACAATCATTGTCTATGAAGATAGATAGAGAGAGAGAGGGAGGAGCAAATGGTACACCAGGAAGGTGTGATATACGTACATAAAGTAGTCTTTGGTTCCATATTGATGAATAAGCAATGATCAGTTTCACCGCGTAGCTGAGATGGATGGTAAACGGGAGACAAGTCGATAGCATGAGATGAAGCGTTTCTGAAATCTATTTCATACACACAGTAGGAGACACAATCCGCCTCACACGCCTTGGTGCATAGATACACGGAGATATCAGCGGCTGAGAGCGGGTGTCGTTAGGCTCAAAGAAGCCGGTTAGAGTAATCAGTGAATCGTTCGACATTCCAATAGGTGTGGCGTCTCTGTCTGGCGTGATTGCTTTCATTGGTTGAACGAGACATGAGCAATCATCTAAGATACAGAGACCAAGATTCATCACTGTCGACGATTCGACATGCAACTAATGCTTAACTTCACGGAAAACGGAGTCCCTGCCATTTCTTGCATCGACTACCATCGAACTCTGTACATCTGCAAGCCCATTTCCAGTGCATATGGAGCATTCATTAACTGGAGTCTTCAGCGATGAGTCACGGCCTAAACTGGTCCCGAGAACCCGTGAAGGAGTATCTGGAAACACCTTATTCCAATAATATTCGACTTTTACAATACAACACAATCAACGGATGAAAAACATTTGATGTTTCTATGTTTCAATACCTGACAAATTCTGCCTCCTCTAGCACATCGGTAAATACCGTCTCGCATTACATAAAGAATCTACAAATTACAGCGTGGTGCTAAAGTCACTGGTGAATGGGCACAGATGAAAACAATAGACTGAATTAATGTGTCATTATAAATACAGACAATAGTTGTAATTATATATGTATGTTATGATTTACATCTTAATTAATATACCTTTGATGTGTTTTTGGAACACTGTCGCGGGCGCTGTTTCATAGTATGGTGACATTGACGAAATCATGAGATGTGTCACGTGCGTATACTTTTAGTTCAGCTATGGTCTAAAAATTTTGAGAATAAACTGACTTCTTGACGGTACTACATAGGAATTAACTCTATTGCCGTAGTATCTGCTGAAAGTGGAGGCATTGAAAGTGGAGGTATTTCTGTTTTATCCTTCGGTCGATCACTTTTCGTTCGGTAGTATCGTTTCAATAATACTGCAGATGGCAGTGTCTTAATAATGTAAACCATCATCTTGTTGAAATTACATTTGTTGAAAGTTTTCGGCATGTCGTAAGTCGCCGTAAAATATGATTCTGAAGCATCTCAAAATAATTACCTTCTGTCTCTTGCCCTTCGATCAAATGTAGTCAAAGTACGTCAAATGACGGCATTCCTCTCTAAACGCAGTAAGTTGATTAAGTTATTGTTCTAGCAAAAGAACTGACATTTCCATAATGTTACACAGCTTTATCAAATAAGTCAGCATTATAATTCAGTTTGTCAAGCAACTAGTTTAATACAATAGCCGTTCGTCTGGAATATCTCGAGATTACCCTTTTAGTAAACGGCAAATGTAAACCTTAAACTTATATAAAATCATTATTGATAGATGTGAAGCATTGAATTAAAATTTGTTGTGCGGCCGGGAATCGAACCCGGACCTCCATGCTTACTAGGCAGACGTCTTAACCGTTAGACTACCACACCACTAACGATTAAGGCGCCTTGGAATAGTCTATGTACGATTTCCCTCCACAACACAAACTTTAATTCAGCTTCTTTGTTCCAAAGATAATTGTCACCACTGCCAAGGCTCTCCATGCAGCGGAATAGCACCTCAGCAATGGACATGGTGGAACAATCCCGTTATGGTGATATAAATATCAATTAATATGAATAAATAAACCCTGAGACGGATTTTCGTCTCAAATATGTCAAAGACATTATTGATAGATGTGAAGCATTGAATTAAAATTTGTGGTGCGGCCGGGAATCGAACCCGGACCTCCATGCTTACTAGGCAGACGTCTTAACCGTTAGACTACCACAACAATAACGATTAAGGCGCCTTGGAATAGTCTATGTACGATTTCCCTCCACAACATTGCTGAGGTGCTATTCCACTGCATGGAGAGCCTTGGCAGTGGTGACAATTATCTTTGGAACAAAGAAGCTGAATTAAAGTTTGTGTTGTGGAGGGAAATCGTACATAGACTATTCCAAGGCGCCTTAATCGTTAGTGGTGTGGTAGTCTAACGGTTAAGACGTCTGCCTAGTAAGCATGGAGGTCCGGGTTCGATTCCCGGCCGCACCACAAATTTTAATTCAATGCTTCACATCTATCAATAATGTCTTTGACATATTTGAGACGAAAATCCGTCTCAGGGTTTATTTATTCATATTAATTGATATTTATATAAAATCGTTTGCGCTGACGTTCTTGATAAAACTAACTTAGCTTCTAACTTTTTGTTTAATTTTCCGTGCCTTGGATCGTAGATAAACACGCCCCAAATTAAATGCAGAGATAGTGGCTTAGTTTAGCAACCGTGACTGAGAGAAATAATTAACACTGGTGTTCCCTGTGGACGAAATTCGACCAGTTGTGTTTGCAAAGTCATGAAAATGAAAGAAAATTTAAAGTAATTTGAATTTGCTGAGCAGTAAAAATTTATAGGTTTTATGTGAATGTTAGGAGAACAGACGAGAGAAAGGGCAAAGATGAAATATGAGACAATGAAAGGCACAAATGAGGGAAATAATTACTTCACTTTCACAATTTAGCATTGGAAAACTTCAGTAGAAATCCTTTCATCATTCACTAAATGGCCTTGTTCTCGATGTTCACAAATATAAAATTTCAAACCATCGGAGGATCGAATCCTACTTGCTGCAACGTATAGCTGACCATGGGTGAAAACCGGTTTTCTTAATAGAATCCTGGAGACTTATTAAAATATTGCTTCAAAAAACTGAGTTGTTTAATTATATTTCAAAACTATATTTAAAACTTAAGAATTAAACATTACGAAGAATTAAAAAGAATGGGGGCTTTGGGAATCGAAACTGGGACCTAAGATTGGAACTCGAAGTGCTAACAAACTGAGCAAATTTCACCTGTACCAACATGCTACCTAAAACGGATTATAATATACTGGCAAAACTTATATAGAATTTGTATTACGATGGTAAAATTTCTTTTTCTTTTTATCACCCTTAACGGCTACGTGTATAACTAATTTTATATACGCAAAATTTTTGACAAACCACATTTCTAAATATGATCGTTTCATTGGCCTTCTTGTATGATTAATATTAAAAATCTGTACGCTCACTTTTCATATAATGATTCTTCATTTTCGTCACCTGTCTCTTAATTTTCTTATGTTTAATTTACACAATACCAAGCGTCTCGAGCATGATTTGCTCATCCCCACGCACTATTTACATACAGAATACATACTTTGTCTCGATATTCCCTAATGTCACATTTCTTCATTGTTTCTATGGTATGTGGGATATTTGCTGGGATTTGGTGGTGCTGGTGGTGTGGAGACAGTGTTGTTCATTAGTCTGTAGCTTACAAACTACTTAAAGTAAGGTAAACTAACCAAAGGACAACACACACATCCATGCCCGAGGGAGGATTCGAACATCCGACGGGGGAGGCCGCTCGCTCCACGGAGCTCGGCTACTTCCGCTCGGATTAACTAATATATATTCGTACCGATATTTGCGATACTTGCTGGCTGGTAGATTTTTATTTTTTCACATCTTAAAAAGTATTACATAAGCACCGGCTTAAAACAAATAAAGAATTTTGTAATTCGGAATTATGTTATGTCATTAAGTATATTTCCATTTTTCTCCACTAAATTGATTCTTCACTTTTTGTGGTTTTGTATAAACCTGCGAGATTTTTGTGAATAAGCGTTCTACTTAGGTTGTTGTTAACAATGAGAGTAAGTTTTACATCAGTGTTCTTGAACAGCCTTGCTAATCATACATCATTCCTAAATAAGGAATTTCTACATATTTAACTGCTGTAGTACTGTGGGTTGTAAGCGTTTGTATTATGTTGTTTGTTTAGATTTACGTCTGTTGTGGCATTATTTTAATGAGTGAATGATCGAATCCATTGCTTATTCCAATATATCTTCTGTTTCCTACACCTCTTTAGTGTTTGTTGTACTGGAAATTTGTGAGTTCTTTATAGAATTCATGTTTATTTATCTTTTTTTGTGAGAAGTCAGATTTCTCGAGGGGCACGGTGTAGTGGTATGGGAGAGTAGGTTTCCCGTAAACACTGCAATTTACTTTCTGATTCTTTTTGGATATTTCTGTGTCAATCACATGGATGGTATTGTTATCGTCATGGTCTAGGGTGAATTTGATATTTTCGTATAGCTTATTGAATTTATTAAATAGATTTGTTATTTCATCGTCTGTGCCATCAAACATAATGAGAGTGACGTCCACATTGATGATTTAATTTTTTATAATGTTATCTTGTGGTACCAATATTTTGTTCACTGTAAGGTTGATAAATTTTCTGCTGGTAGGACATTAAGAGGGATTCCCATTGCTGGTAGAAGGTGTTGTTTCTGTGATTTCTGCAAACCCACTTGCAAGATAGTTGTAGAAACTCGCAAGCGCGATGAACGATTACAATTGTTTTACTGTCTGTGGTGTTTCAATATCTCTTACTGCTAAAGTGAGAGGACGATCTGTCTTCACTTCCTCTTGCAGATATGTTCTATGTGATTGATCTGAATGGGTACAACGTGACATTTGTCGATGCTGTGTGTGATGCATGCAGAATTTAGCTTGTCGAAAACCTTCTTTAATCGCCCTACATATCTAGATCTCTTGAAAATAATGTCACATAATCTAAATTTACCATGTATTTAAAAGTTTTAAGCCTATGGAGAATATCATCTAACCTCTGTTGAATGATGACAAGTGCGTTCCTTATCCCGAATGGCACTCTACTGTATTCGTAATGGCCTGAATGCCTCGTGAATTCTGTCATCCGGTTGTACTTCGATTTGCTGATACCCGCTTTTGAAATTCATAGTGGTGTGAATTTTAACTGTCCCAAGTTGTACAAGGTTTCCGTAATTTTAGGAATGAGATATGCGTTCGCAGTCATTTAAATACCTGTAGTTGCAACAGATTCGGTACGTCTTTCACCCATCTGGAGTCTTCCTTAACCCCGCCATACCAAGGGCTGTCACTATGACGGATTATCTCGATGGCTAACTTTTGATTCACTGCCAGCCGCGGTGGCCGAGGGGACTGCGGCGCGTCAATCACGGTCTGCACGGCCACTACGGTCGGGGGTTCGAATCCCCCCTCCGGCGTGGATATTTGTGCAGTCCTTAGTGTTAGCTAGTTCATAAGTAGTTTGCAAATTTAGGGACTGATGTCCCCCTAGTTAAGTCCCATAAGCTACACCAACATTTGAACACTTGGTGATTGACTAACTGATTCACCAGTGGCTATAAACTTTTTGGCAATCTGTACGGCTTGCATTCCACCAGGGCATGACATCCTGAAGGAATGTTTCAAATAATTATTTATACTGTAATAATATGGCTTCCATTTTCTCCCAATAACTTCATTTCAGAGAACTCACTATTTCGTCCACTGTGAATATGCTGTCGTTTCGTTTCACTTTATACTCTAACCGGATATCGTCAATATCCTCGTGGTAGACGACTTCTAAGAAGACAACGGTTAACCCAGACAACCCAATCTGATGCCGCTTCTACCTGCGGGTACGTCGGCAGCCCATAGCGTCCAGTTACTTTGTTAAATTTTATTGTTACGACTGTTTGTGATTACTAATAAATGATTTATTACTGAATTTGTAATACATGAGCGTATTTAGGTCTTTTTGTAAACGTTTCATGTGGTTATAATTCATTTCTGATGACGGCACCCTTTATCGTAGTAGAAATCTAGACGAAGTTCACTTGTTTTGAACCAAACGTTGGTGTTGAATTTTCGTACAGTACATTAGTTAAAAGCACAAAGGTCATGTTCAAAATCATACCTGAAAAGCTAGTCTTACTTTGTTTGTTAAAACGTTGGATCAATTCTTCCGCTAACTGTGAAAATGTTCCAATGTTTGTATAGTCTATGGGACTTAACTACGGGGTCATTAGTCCCTAAACTTACAAACTACTTATGAACTACTTACGAACTAGGACAGCACAAATATCCATGCCTGAGGGGGAATTCGAACCCCCGACCGTAGTGGCCGTGCAGACCGTGACTGGAGCGCCTTAGTCCCCTCGGCCACCGCGGCCGGCTGTGTGAAAATGATGTAACCCTGTTTAATTCTTCACAGTTTAACACGAATGTTTCTGTTTGGTACGTAAATCAATTTTCAGCCACGTGTATACACATTTCTTCCGACTAACCCTGAAGTATATCCATCGAACGTCTGGTCAGTTTTCTAGTCGTCACATCTTTAATCCCATGTGTGGTTTAATGGTAGAGCATTGTGGATGGTATAATTTTGTTCCTCATAAGCAAGGAAATGAGAAAACTGACAACTGACATGTCAGATACACGACTGCAAGGGGTGGAGGGGTGTAGGAAGATGATAACTCATCGCCGCTTAAACCCGCTAAACTGCGCTACTGATCATTCGATTTTAATTTTCTTAAAGAAAGGAGTAACTAATTTCTACACATTATGTTACTACCCCCAATTTCATAAATGTAGCATAGTTAAAATTACGAAACAGTCTGTCAGTGTATGCCCCTGTAAATACATATATGTATTAAATTTCTAAATTATATTACAACCTGTGTTTGACTATAGATAATAAGTTTACATTTAATAGCTTTCTCACATACGAGTATTTTTGTTGTTTTGTAGAAAAAAGCCAAGGACAGGAGCGAAATAATAAAGGTAATTGGTAATTGCAAAGGCATGATCTGTAGCCGGAGGAAGAAGAAGAAAGTGCTGTGAAATATGGGTTGCTTGTTATACGGAAGAAAGAGATAAGGATTATCAAAATCGTTGGCAACAGCCTACCGAAAAATTTCAGAAACTGTAACCAGGTGCTCTCAGTTGAGAAATCTTAAGTGCCAGTTTTTACTCAGCACATTACATGTTAATGCTTCTGTTTGAAAACCGAAGGAAATGAAAATCAGATGTCATCTTACCTACAACAAGAAATTCACTCATTACAAAAGGCTAACGCAATGCTACAACAATTGTCTCATAATGAAAAATAAAGAAGTGACTCAAGAGAACATTGTCTCCAAGCTTTCTGACCGACGTGGTACTTCATAATACGATGAAATCATCTTCTCTTTTAATTATGTCGCATTGGATACACCGGTTTTCGTTACGTTACCGAAGTTAAAGCACTCTCGGGCTTGGTTGGCATTTGGATAGGTAACGTCCATGTTTGACGAGCGGTCTGTACTCATCTTCTGTGAGGCCAATTGAGGATCTACTTGGAGAAGCAGCGCCTCCGAACTGGCATAACAGTCGTGAGTGCAAGGCGCTCCGTTGACGCCCTGGGGCGGAGGATGACACGGCGGCCGGTCAGTATCCAGTGGGCCTCTCGAGGCCTGTCGGACGGAGTTTAGTTTCTTCTTCAATCACATTACATCATTTCTGTGGATCATCAGAAAAGGAATATACAAGGAAGATTATGTAGACAATATTTGCACGGTGGAACTCATATTGACGGACGAGTTCTTCTGGTCCACAATGTGTTGTGGCGTCTCTATGTGCCACAACGCCGGCGGTCTATACATGTAGCACGGAGGTCTACACAAACAATTCTCATCATGACATACATTATGGATTAACAACAACCACGATGTGTTTGAAGATGGGAATTGTTTGTGTTGATGATTATTTATACATACAAATGTAATCCAGGACAGACAATTATCATACTGCACCAGACATATTTGTGCACCACTTTTTAATAAGCCGGGGCCCTTAAACATGAATAAAAAATCATAGAGGTACCTGATGATGTGCCCTCAGGGCTCGAAATGCATTGTGCACAATGAAGCACAATATTGTGACTGAAGGCGAGTTCATTTTATTTTACTGAAGTACGACAGTCGCGGAAATATCGCTGGCAATAATGGACAAATGAAAAATGTGTATTCTTTCAGACTTAATTGAATATTAAGGACATTATCAATTCACAGGACGTTCATCCATTGCGGTCGCTTTTGCAAGCTATTGTCGAGCTCAAGGCTGGGAAAAATCTCTTATTATATAAATTTTCTGCTTATCTAGCGGCACCGTTCATCGCCTACGGCGGAAGGATGTTACGTTTGTTACATAGGAAACAGGTTACCATCAGCCGTATGTTTTACAGAAACATTTATTTCTTGGCTACCAATTTCGGCATCACATTATGCCATCTTCAAACCCTTATATCGGAGTACAATTGTTGTTGTTCTGGCTCTTACTGATTATCAGAAGTCGACAAAACCAGTTTGGACCACTATTTTAATGTATGTTGTACTCCGATATAGCGCCCTGAAGACGGCATAATTTAATGCCGAAACTGGTAGCCAAGAAATAAATGTTTCTATAAAACATACGGCTGATGGTAACCTGTTTTCTGAATAATCTTCAGTAGCCGTAGTCCCAGCTCCACCATCGACGATGGATTTAATGAAAGGTTGTTGGTCAAATGAATGTCACATTGCTTTCCAAAAGATGAAGTACGCTTTACTAAGTGAACGTTTTGTGCGAACATTCACGACACAAACGGCCAAGTTCAAGTCACACCACACTCGTGAACAAGCTCTTCTCCATTTCCACGCCTCCTACCGCTGCCAGCCACACAACTGACCGTCACCTACGGACATGTTGCACGAACGGCGTTACCGCACTCCGCTGCATCTCATACACCCACCACAGACGCCGCCCACTCCGCAGAATCAAGCACAGTATCGCGCAAACGCATCTGTCTTTTTCAGGTCCTATGGCGGACGCAAGCGTTGGGAGAAATCATTCGGCAGCTTGGCACTAACATGGTTTTATTGCAGGGTGCAGATAGCGTGCAGCGTCGCGATAGAAATGAAATTCTTCCTTGTATACTACTGGATGGTGGCGCCCCCGCCTCATCCGACATCGCGGGTTCGATCGAATTCCCTCCTCTGCTCCGAGCCTATGGGGCTGGACGCTTCACCTCCAGCTTACCGCATCTGACGACCCATCCTTCATCGGACGTCATGGGTCAACAGACGTCCACCATCGTGGATTCATCAGCATTCGTCTATGTTCCTTCTTGCGTCGCAGCGGTCCACCAAGGGGCCGCCACCGCATCGGTCGTCGAGATCGTCGCTCCTGGACGTCCATCCGTTCCTTCTGCGTCCGTTGGAATGCGACCTTTGGTGCGTTTTCCACCCGCCGATACGTGCCATGCGCAAGCCGGACTGTGGGTCGCGACCGATGGTTCTGCGCTAGGCACAGATTCGAACCCCGGTCCCTCGACTGCACACACGGTCACACCTTCCTCCCCCCCCCCCCTTCAGTTGTAGCGTCGCTGTTTACCACAACGCCGGTGGCCTACACAAGTCGCCGCACAACTTCACGAACAAGCGATAAACCGCTCCACAGTACTTCAGCCGCCGGTGCCGCCCGCAGTCTCGTTACCTCTCTGCCTGCTTCGCGCGTCAGCCAGTCAGAAGAGGCTCGGCTAAATATGCCGGCGCACCACAGCCACGACAGTCAGTATCAGACAGTATAGCGGAGGATTCAGTCAGTATAGCAGTCTGAAGCATATCTACAGTTCTAGGAGATCCGTCTACAGCGAACCAGCAGTCTACGTCAGCACAAGCCTAAAGACTGCTATTGAGTAATGTAGAAGAGAGTGTTGCAGAACTGTTTTGTTGCTCGGAAGAGAGTTCATTACCTCAAGCACCTAAGGTTGAGTATTCTCTGATCTGTAACAAAGGTGTATGTGAACTAATCACTTCTTCTAGTTGCAGACGTAGTTCACATCCTTCCTTGGCCCACTTCCTTCTATTGCCGCATTCTGGAGGTATAAAGCAATGGCTCGTATTGCCCATACTCATTAACAGTCTAACGCTAGTCAGTGAAAATACAAGTAGTTCAGTATTCATTACATGTGCTTTGTGCTACACTAGGGCTTGAAGATGTGCTTGTATTCTTATTGTCAGACACAAAGAATATTAGAGGCATACATGATCCATCGAGCGTCTTTTTAGTAAAAACTACCTTCGCAGATTCATCTGCGATGTCATCTGCGTGATTCTTAAGTGTAGAGAGCTTATGATAGCTTCCTAAACTCGAATCGCTTCTTCATTCAATTCGCCTTTTATCAGAACTGTCCCATCAGGTTCTATAAAAAATGCATTAAAGAATCTTGTTTTTGTTTTGCCATAAAAATGTCTTGGGCATTAGTCCCTATCAGAGAATGCAGTCCAATCAAAGCATCTGCTCGGTTGCGACCTAACGCTTGATATATAATAGGAAAAGTTACCTCACATATCTTACCTCCTGAGAAAACAAACCAGGCTGTGGAAGTTCAGTGTAGAAATTCATCGCTAGGACGTCAGTAACAGGAGAAAATATCTCTAGGGTTTCAGCTCTACTTAAACTAGTGATTAGTTCAAAAAATGTTCATATGTTTATGGGACTTAACTACTGGATCATTAGTCCCTAAACTTACAAACTACTTATAAACTAACTTATACTAAAGACAGCACAAACATCCATCCCCGAGGAAGTATTCGAACCTCCGACGAGGAACGACCTCGCGTATCGCACCATAGCGCCACTTCGCCGCCGCGGTTAAGCCTCTTCGATTTGGAGCAGAAAATAGTATTCCTGGAATGACCACTTACATAAATGTTTAGGCTTCTTTCTTTTTCATAACCTGGATATGTAATACATTCAAATGACACAAATTTACATATTTATGGTGGATATGAGCAACACATATGTGCTCTGATTGACTCATCAACACTTAATTTACTCTCTTCTCATTCCCCCTTTTCGTGATTAGTCTCTCCTTCGTCGTAACAAACATGGCGTTACTAGGGTTTCCGAGGTTCTTTGGAATCCCTGAAGAAACAATTTTGCCCGACAGGCCTCGAGAGGCCCACTGGGTACTGACCGGCCGCCGTGTTATCCTCCGCCCCAGGACGTCAACGGATGCGGTCTGGAGGGGGACGTGGTCAGCGCCTTGCACTCCCGGCCGTTATGTCAGCGCTGCTTCTCCAAGCAGATCCTCAATTGGCCCCAGAGAAGCTGAGTACACCCCGCTTGCCAACAGCGCTCGTCAAACATGGACGTTACCTATTCAAATGCCAACCAAGCCCGCGAGTGCTTTAACTTCGGTAACGTAACGAGAACCAGTGTATCCAATGCTACACGGCCGTTGTCGAAATTAAAAGAGAAGATGATTTTAAAATAAATTTGGCAGACTTTTGTAAAGAATCTGATGTGAATGGTGATCGCGATGAGATTGAATTATGACTACAACCTGTGACTAGGACAATGCTAACAATAAACTTACACGAATCAAGCAGAATTTGTGTACCGTTATAATTATATTAAGCAGATGACTTCATTATATGATTTGTTATACCATTCATTCGGAACGAGTCCGTCCGTCTTTCGAGCTGTAGCTAATTGATTTAACAAAGTAAAATGTCTGTAATGTGCAGGAACGGAGATCAGGATTCTGAGTGAGTTTCCTTTTCTCCCATTTTAAGTATAGTTTTTCTTTATTATCAATATGATATCTTAATACAGTGTACGATGTAAACGTAGAGAACCGCATGTTATGAAGACTTAAGTTACAAGAAGACTTTTCGATCCTAGAAACGCTCCAATTACTAACATGTGGATTCATTCCAGAAGAAGAGTATACCTTAATTTTCAGCAAATAAATAGAATAAAAAGATTGGTATACTTATTCCCAAAATACTAACGAACATCTTCCTGATTAATAAATGTAATTATTTCTCTTGAGGGCAATATCACATTTTTTACACTGCACCTTTTCGCGACTTTTCTGTAACTATTTTTAAAACAAAACAAAAAAATCGTTATTAATTCATACTCGTTTCATATTTAAATTTACATACGTGACATAACAAATAACATACACAAATGATTAATCACTGAAAATCATATTTACTTGACTTCCCGGAGAATAAATTTTCTGAACAAGCTGCAGGGGAACATTGAATCGAACACTTCAGTTCCGTTGCAGTGCTTAAAACTGTTTTCTCATCTGATAAATATGCTCATTGCTCTATACTTCCTGTGGTAGTAGTAAGCTGTTCCATTAGAGGTATAATAGCGTCCAAGCTCACGGTTTATAACATATGCCTCTTTGGAATTCTTTATGCATGCTTAATTCAAACACTTTTAGTGAATCTTCAGAAAGGTTACTCAAACATTTCCTGTTATAACCTCCAAAGGATTCACTCCAATAATCTAAACAAGAGCAATCATTTGTGATTCGAACTCGCTCTTGAACTGCTGATAACTGCAATTCCTCTAATGGTGTTCACAGTCATTCGACCTAAGGTTTCTCTTCCCTCCACCTTAAGAACTCTACTAGGACATGTATTTTCCGTCGACAGTAAATGGCGTCGCCCACTCGTGTCACCAGTTGTGATGAGATACTTCTCAATGGGTCTGCAACAAACTGCAACAGGAGTACAGCTTGTAAGCGAAACATTCATTTCGTGGACAAGGAGTGCATCGGATGTAAGAGGCCCTTCCTGGCTTTCTATTCGAATACAGAATTAGTAGTGTGCTTCTCGACAGAGTCGCGTCAGTCAAATGCCTAGGCGTAACGGGGTATACAACCATTTGAAAAGGAGCGAGCATATAATGACTGTAATAGGTAAGGCTAATAATTGACTTCCTCTTATTGAGAGAATTTTGGGAAGGTGTGATTCTTCTGTAAAGGAAACCGCGTATAAAACGCTTGTACGACTTGTGATGAGTATTGTTCCAAGTGTTTTGGATCCCCATCATATCGGTTTTAAGGAGGAAGTAGTTCAGAGGCGGGCGGCGAGGTTTGTAACTGGTAGATTTGATTAATGCGCGAGTGTTACCGAAATGCTTCGGGAACTCCACTGGGAGTCGATGGAGGGGAGGAGAATTTCTTTTCGAGGAGCACTGTTGAAGAAATTTAGAGGGCCGGAATTTGAGGCGGTCTGCAGAACGTTATTACTGCCGCTAACCAACACTTCGCGTAAAGACCACAAGGATGAGATTAGAAAGATTAGGGATCGTACGGATGCATACAAGTGCTCGTTTTTGCCTCGTTCAGTATGGGAGTGGAACAGGAAAGCAAGTAACTAGTAGTGGTACTGAGTACCCTCCGCTACGCACCTTTGGGTGAATAGCCGAGTATGTATGTAGACGCAGATGTGGGCCCTGCTTGGCAGTTCTCCGCTCAGCGTTTGTTAGTTCAGACCCTTTGTGATGGTAGTGAGAGCTCTAGCGCGCCACTGCTCCGCCTGACTCACGTGTTGCTGTGTGACCACGAACCAGCGAGCACAGAATAACATAGGGAGGCCTTACAGTGACAATGAAATGAAGCTGGCTGAGAACGCCACACCCAACCAACATGGCGGTCGAGCGCCAGGTGGCCAAAGCCGTGGAGCACAGGTTAGTTTATTAAGTTAGCTGTGTGTTAATTCCTTTTTCATATATTTTAAGGCGTTCCAATGTTGACAATCTCTTTGTGCTTAAATAATTACAAATTTCAGGTAGGGATAGCAAATCATACTATTATATAAAATAGAAGCACATTTTTCCTCTGTATGTCTCTTTAACCTTTTATAACTCGAGGAGTACTGAACGTATCGTCATGCGGTTTCCTTTAATTTCTTCTATATAATCCTGGGCTAATCTTAAGTTATATCTTATGTCAATACCAGTATGTGAAAAAAGTTAAATCAGAATCCTAGTGTAGAATCGTTTATCGCTTCTGCATTTTAGCCACCTCTGAAGCTTAAACTATAAGAGCTAAGCAAGTGTACATAGTATTTACTTTTAAAACTCACAAACACCTAAATAAATAATAAAAAATATATACGCAAAAGGAAGTGTCTAACTTTTTGCGAGTAATCCACATTTATAATTTTTCTCTTCTAAACCGCAGGCGCCAGATGGCTTCAGACTACAGATATAATGATTGTCAGAGATCTGTAAAAGTCACACATGATCTCGCAACCTGTTTTTTTTTTTCATTTTATTTTAATTTTATTTTAATTGTCGTCTGTTCTATAATTCAATACTACGTACTTTGGCGCAGGTTAGGTAGGTTACGGAACAAAGGTCACAAAAGTACGGAAGTGGTAAAACATTCTACGTTAATATTCATATTTCAATTATTTCTCTTTTTCGTTGAACCCAGGCTTTTACCGAAGAAATTGAAACAAACCGCATCACGTTACGTTCTACATTTCTCGAGTTAAATTAGTTTGAAGATTACCCGTTGAAAGCCGGGGCGGCTCAGCTAGATAGTAATAAAATAAACAAAAAATATTCAGTCATAATTATTTAATACCGATAATTGCATGCCAAATTAAATATAAATTATCTTTGCTCCAAAGAACAAGATGAGTGGGCAACAGAATCTGCGCTCCCTGGTGAGCAAGGTCGCTGAATGCAACGAGTGGAACTTTAAAAGTTCCATCGCTCTGTTCTATCAAAATTTGTGAGAAAATAAAAGGAGCTTTACAAAAGTTAGTTTCATTATCTCAAACTTTCTCTCTGACGAAAATTTTCTGAGCACACATAACAAAAATGTGACAGACGACTAACCTTTTCTTGTCTCAATTTTTATCTAGTATATAAAGCAGAGTGTCCGTATATTTGTACATGTTGCATACAAATCTACAGTTTTCTTCCAATCTTCAATACATAAGGACGGTCGCTGCAAGTGTAAGAATCACATACAACAAAGAGTTCACGGAATATGACGTTATAAAGAATGAGATGTGCCGAAAACTGGTGCATTTAGCGACAATGCTGCTCATTTTCTCCTAAACCACTGGACCGAGATGACGTGAGATAACAATTGCTGTATGAGTACGAATCACATACGACACATGGTTCAGGAGATATGTCATAAACAATAGGAATCGCAGAATACTGCCAGATAATGCGGCGAGAATTTATAAATACGCTATATGAGAATAAGAGTACTTAGCGACTTGCAATAAACTTTAAAAATAATTTCAAACCATTATGAACCTTTTTCACACTGACACCCATAGCAAAATGATGAAAGGAAAAAAGATTCTCGCTTACTACTTTTCCGCTGTTTATGGAGTAAACTATGACATTCAGTATGACGTTACAATTTATAATTTGTACACTACAAATTATACATACAGTATACTCGCATATAGTTGAGAGTAAGTTCTAAATTGTATCACAGTACGACACTTAGTTCATGAAATATTAGCACATAAACAGTAACGGTAATGGAAAACCGCCCCATCACGCACAAAGTTTTAATCTATTACTTCTTTACTACTGACTGTATTCCCAAGAGATTTCACAGACATACAACCCTTATACAAATAATTCTGCCTGAAAAATGACAGGAATAAATAAATAAATACCCGGGCAGCGCCGGGTTTTCAGCTAGATTCATATAAAAGTAACAGTTTCAGTTACTTTAATCCAAACACAATACATGAAAAAAAACTTTTTACTGTCGTAAGGGGTTCAAATGACAATGTAATTAAGGCGAGCGCCATTCGAAGAAGTACGCATGTATCGGCCCAACTCATTTTCTGTACGCTGTATGCTGATGTAGGCGGTATAGCCTATGTTATTCTGTGCTCGCTACCACGAAATCGGCCGTTGTCGAAGCTCTGTTTCCCAGCTTGGAATCTGCGTGTTGTCCTGCTGCTGTTTACCTTTATTTGTCCAGATGGCGTGCCAGTAGATCGTTCTCGTGTGTGCTGGCTACGCTGCCCTCTCGTTGCTCTCGCAGTGGATGGCTAGGCGAGCAGTGTCCTTGGGTCGATGTCGCAGGTTTCAACTCTGTCCAGGTTCACATTTTCTGCTATTGACGCTGGTAAGTCCCAATGGTAGCATTATAGAAGATCCAGGTAATTATAACAGTCGATCTCTTCCGAGCATCGAGTGCGCATCACATGTGCATTGTTACTTCAGACCCAAAGTACCTCCTGGTGCTCCAGTCCGGAGTGTTTATAGAGGGTGATGGTACCTCAGCTGTAATGTTTCACTGTTACTTTAAACATTACATACAATGGCCAATACAGCGACTGCTCCTCGGTGTTTAAATTCTCCCGTCGATCGCCTCCACCAGCGCCTTGTTGTCTTTCGTAATTTTACGGCTGACCACGCAAGTGACCGGTATTTCTGCCTCGGCTCTGCTCGCTACCAGCTACTGATGCAGTGCTTGTTATGTTTTACGGTGTCTGCTATGGCTTCAAGCGTATGCATTTTCCTATGCCTCTACAAATGATAAAATCATCCAATGCGTTCTTCCTGTAACGATTATCAATCTGATGCTCCCATCTTTCATTCTCATATCGTAGTCTCTTATATAAAAAGCAAATAAAGAGTCCTACTTTAGTACTTATTGCCCTATTATTCGCTGAACGAAATAACTGAGTGCAATAAATCGTTTAGCCGCGCGGGAGTAGCAGAGGGGTCTGGAGCGCCACGTTACGGATCGCGAGGCCTCCCGCGTCGGAGGTTCGAATCTTCCCTCGGCCATAGATGTGTGTATTGTCCTTAAGTTAGTTAAGTAGTTTGTAAGACTAGGAACTGATAACCAACGTAGTTTGGTGCCATAGAATTACAAACATTTGCACATTTTTAATACATTGTTTAACACTCTGATGCACCAATTTAATGCTTGCGAAATTTCATGATTGGATAATTACATTCTGAAATCATTGGCACATACACGAGGAAAACACTAATTTATATTTCTTTTTGCATTTCTTTTTGTGCCGGCCGCGTTGGCCGAGGGGACTGAGGCGCTCCAGTCACGGTCTGCACGGCCACTACGGTCGGGGGTTCGAATCCCCCCTCGGGCATGGATATTTGTGCCGTCTTAGTTCGTAAGTAGTTCATAAGTAGTTTGTAAGTTTAGGGACTGATGACCCCGTAGTTAAGTCCCATAAGCTGTACAAACATTTGAACATTTGATTTGATTTCTTTTTGTCTTACACGGTGGTATATATATAAACCAACATGTAACATGGGATTGTTGCAAAAAAAAATTAAAACTTCCTATTTTTTACTTGTAATTGTACTTGGTACTCTATTCTTTTGTGAAATAATGTTATGAACGTAAAATATTTTTATTACATTAATGTGATATTGTTCCTGTGGCACAATGGCACATCCAGGAAGTGCGCACTTGCTTCTTTTTGGTACTGCACTTTGCACAACATCTAGCTGTAGTTCGTTCTGATTAGTGTGATGAATTCGTACAACCATCATAGATAAAATTTATAGTCTGCATCTATATTCAGCAATCCACCTCACGGTATGTATCAGTCGGTGCTTTGTGTACCACCGTAAGTTCCTCCTTTTTCTTTCGATCGATCGGATGTGGATCATGGGAAATACAACTGTCGGTAAGTCTTCGTGAGCACTCAAATCTTTCTAATTGTATTCTCATGGACTTTTTGCGAAGTATGGGGAGGAGCAAACAATATACGATAAGTCTTCGATATAACCTCGTTCTCGTGACTATTAAACATCCATTCCGAAATGGATAACGATCATATTTCTTACAGGACGGTCACGATACTTGATCAATAATGTCTGTCGTTCTTACTAAATGAACAGGTAACTACGATTTCTGCACTGATTTTCATGCTTTTCATTTCTTCTATCAGATGTACCTCATACATTCCTACACTGACGTCCTATATTTTAGTTATATATTTTTGACGACATTACAGCGGTCAAATTAATGAAATAAATCGCAATTTGCGATCAGTTATGGCTTCACTGTACTAGGTTTAGATGAAATACCACAGTGCGGAGAATGAAAATTTGTGCCCGGCCAGGATTCGAACCCGGGATCTCCTGTTTACTAGACAGACGCGTTTTTTTTTTTTTTTGTTTAAAAACTACTTTTTTTTAAATTTTTTTTATTACTAAGAATTAAAAAGAAAAATTGGGGGTAGCGGGAATCGAACCCGACACCTTACGATTGGAACTCCAAGCGGTTTTTTTTTCTATTTATTTAGGTAGTGGCGAGTTTTTTTTTTTTTTAATTATTTATATATAGATGGTTGTCTTCACTGGTCGCCTCGACCCTTTTTCAAATTTATCTTTATTGAAACAAATTAGGGGAAAAGGAAAAAGGAGAAAGAATACAATATAATCAAAACGAAGGAGCCCTTCAAGCATAAACAAAAGATTATCTGTGACTTCTTTGTAATGAAATTAATGACTCCGTCGGACCTGCACATCCTCACAAGACTGGCGATCGCTGTGATTAGCCGCACGAGAATAAAAACCGCACGGCTGCGATACATCATTAGATCATCCATACACGTCTTCTCGAAATAAATTATTTGAGGATTACCGGTGTAATGATCCATCATAAACTGGTAATAGGGAACGTAAGTCAGCTTCTCCCTGCATGGATGATCCAGCTGCGAGGGGGGTCGCGGAATGCACTCTGGAGGAAGTTCGAAAAGTGTTGCTGGTACTTCGGGTTCTTGACAACTGCGCAGTGTCGTTCATTGATGTATTGCCAGAAATCGAGAACTGATTTATCACCATTTCCAAACAGGTAGTGGACAGCGAGACCGCTAATCCATGTCACTGTGTGGGTCTTCGCTCGTGGGAAATAGTCCTTATCGGGGAAGAGAAGCATTTCGGCAGTGATATTGTCAGGGGTTGTTCGTGTAAAGAAGGCCAACATCTGGCGGACCAAAAGCCAAACATTGCCTGCCGCGCCGCAGACAAATCGATGGCCGTCGTCGTCTTGCACGCCACACGTGGCACATAATGGCGATGCTGCTAGGTGGATCCTGTGGAGGCGCGTCTGGCAGATCTGCTTCCCATTGACCGTGAGGTACCAGCTGGACTGGGCATCTGATGTAAGCGTAGGATCATGCACTGCTCGCCACACTGCTGTCCAGCGAACATGCGGATGTTTGCGTTCAATCGCATTCGGCGGAAGTCTCGATTGCATCGCTGAGTACACCAGCCGAGCCGTCGACATACGTGGACGTGTAAGTGTGGTTCGAAGATAACTGTACTCGAGGAAGAGGTATCTCAAGTAGAAAAAGGGCGCTGGGACGGCGGTCACCTGCACTGGTGCGATTAGCGAGCTTGAGGCAAGGGCCCTCATTAGTAGGCTGGAAAGGCAAGTCGGAGTACGTCGCCACATCTTGATATGAGTGCTTACAAATAGGGCCGTCGCTCGATGCGGTACGTGACAGAGGTGAAGGCCTCCTTTGCTCCTTGGGAGGGTTAGGGATTCATAGCTGACATTGAATAACATACCGTGGCTCACAAACGAGCCCAATGCCGCCAACATGCGCTTGGCCATCGTCGAAGGTATGGGGAACGTCTGTGCCACGTGTGGGATACGGGATGCGACATAAACATTAGCGTACTGGGTGCGTTGCAGCATGTTCAGGGCTCGAAGGCGGTGATCTACAAGTTCCACCCGGATCCGTCGTAGAAGACGCCTACTGTTGAGAGCCACAGATCGCCGCAAGTCGGCTGTGAAATCAATGCCCAAACATCTTATTGTGTCGTGGACCGGCAGGGGAGCGACGTCAGGCTGTCCGCATCCTATTGGCAGTGCGCGTGATTTGCGAATGTTAAGGATGCTGCCTGACGCAGCGCCGTAGGACTCCACCCACGCCAGCGCGTCTTGGACGTCGTTGTGGTTTCTCAAGAAGAGGACCAGATCGTCCGCATAGGCTGTGCAACAGAAGGTGTGGCCCTCATAGGTTATCCCCATGAGGCGTTGGCGGAGGCCACATAGGAGCGGTTCCATGGCAATAGCGTAGAGGATTGTTGACAGAGGGCATCCCTGTCGTACTGACCGTTGTACCGTGATCGGTGGTGTTAGTCGGCCGTTGTATAGAATCCGCGATGTCGCACCTCGAAGCAGGCGCATCGTTATCTCCACGATGTTGTCTGGGAATCTCATATTCCGCATCACCGCGGCCAGATATGTGTGATCGACCCTGTCGAAGGCCTGACTGAAATCGAGGGAGGCTAAGACCCCTTCCATGCGCCGTGTCCGCGCTAGTGCGATCATGTCTCGGTATCGATTTAACGCAGTCCGTATGTTGTGGTCGCCTCCTAAGGACACTTGATCGTGGGATATCACGCAGCAGGTGACCTTTCGGAGACGTGCTGCCAAAAGCCGCGTAAATATCTTCATGTCGCAATTCAGGAGTGACAGTGGACGGTAGTCTGTGAGGCGTGTTCCACCGTTCGGTTTGTGGACGGGAACAAGCAGTCCTTCAAGGTATTCATCAGGAATTTGTACTGTCGGCGTCATTAATTCGCGACATATGTCTATCCAGGCCGGTGTTAGCAGCTGGCGATAGGTCTTGTAAAACTCTAACGGGAGGCCGTCAGGTCCTGGTGACTTGTGTGGTGCGCCAGCCAATATTGCTGCAGTGACCTCTTCCTCAGTGACATCCTCAACTAGAACCAATTGTTTATCCTGGGGTAGTACTCCGTATGTTAGGCGAGAGATTTCCTCTAGTATAGCTGCGTATAGTTGACGATAGTGAGCGTGGAGAGCAAGACCTATTTCACGTTGCGTTTCGATACAGCGACCATCATCTAAAGTTATACTCTGAATCAGGGCCCGCCTCCGTCGTCGTCGTTCAGCGAGGATATGGTACATTGACGGCCCTTCGTGGTCCATTCTGTCTATGGTGCGTGCGCGAACAATTGTTCCCTCAAGGTGAAGCTTCGTAAGTAATGTGATCTGCGCTTTCGCGTGATTCATTGCTTGCTGGCGGGCAGGCGAGTGCATCATTGTTGAACAATCACGTAGGATGCGGTAATAAAAGTCCATTGTGTGTCGTCGCCATGCGGCTGCCTCCCTTGCATGTCCAATCAACGCTTTCCTCAAAGCAGGCTTGGCACATTTTACCCACCAAGAGATTGTTGTTGGGTAAGCTCTTTTCCGGCGTGTGCATTGTGTCCACGTGGCCTCCACGATCTCTCGGCATTCTGGCGAATGTAAGTGTGCAATGTTCAGCTTCCAGGGGCCCCGCCCATGCCACGTCTTCTGTCGGCGCATGGTAAGAGTGCATATATATGCTGCATGATTGGAGAAACTTACAGGCCATATTTCGGCGGCCTGTGTGCCCTGAACGAAGGGTCGCGAGAGATAGATGCGATCGATACGGCTGGATGAGTGGCTGGTGTAGTGTGTAAAACCCGGCCGATCGCCATGTATGTACTCCCACGTGTCCACTAGACGTAGGTTGGTGATGATGGCAGCGAGCGCCGCACATGGAACATGGTGTGGTAGTTGGTCCTTGGGCGCCTGGGTGGAATTGAAGTCTCCACCGATGATTAAGGCATCCTGACGACCCAAAAATAGGGGCGTGACGGTTTCAGCGAAGAAAGCAGTCCGTTCACGGCGACGACCAGATCCAGATGGTGCGTAGATGTTAATGATTCTGACGTCATGTAGGGTGAGTGCCATGCCTCTTGCATCAGGTGTGAAAGTGATGTCTTCTGCAATTAAGCCGTCTCGGAGAAGGATTGCCACGCCGCTGCCTGTGTCAGAAGCGTGAGAGACATGAGTGGTATATCCATAAGGGCCGACGAACTCAGCAACATAGACCTCCTGAAGAAGGGCAATATCTATATCCGCCGCATTCAGCATCTCTTGTAACATCCTTAGTTTATGGTGCGCGCGAATAGTATTGATATTGATAGTGGCCAGTCTGTATTGTTGGGTCTCCTGGAAGAAGTCTGCTGCTCCAGCGGTGTCCGTTCGGGATGGAACAGACACAGCAGCCATCAAGTTGTCAGTTACTGTGTCGGAACTATGTCCGACAATACCATGGGGACATCCCCTTCATTTTCACCTTCGTCCAACGTTTCGTCCGCCCACGATCGCGGCAGTTCAGATGTAGTGTCCATCAAAGTATCGTCCGCTGTGCCCGCAGGTGGAGGTGGCACGGCAGGTGGGACACCTTCTGGGACTCTCCTGGGAGTGGGCGTCGTCGTCGCATCACGATTGTTGGAAGCGGTCGGGGGGTGAGATGTCGGCGCATTGACGTCTGACATCTGCGTGTCAGAAGACCTGCCGTCATCGGACAGGGAATCGTCTTCTTGTAGCCCCATTCGTTGTAAACAATCATCAGAGGGCAGACGATGTTTCTTCCGGCGCTTCCGAGGGTTCTTTTGTTTGCGGTTATGTTGTTCAGAGTCGGAAAGAGCGTGGGTGTCTGCCTCGTTCTTGTTTGTTGGAATGAAGGCAGAAGTTGGCACGACGTCAAGTGTCGGTTCCTTTGCATCTCCTTGCTCAGCGGAAAGGGGTTGCTGCATTTCTTCTTGCACTGCGTCTAGTTGGCATGGCGTCGAAGGTGTGAGAGTCATGTCTATGTTTGCGGTCGTTGTCGGTGGTTGGTTAGATTGACCTTGTAGATGATCGGCCGGTGGTGCGGCGGCTGCAGCATAAGTAACAGGGAGAACTGTGGACGGCGCAGAGAGGGCGTCGTCGTTGACAGGCGTTTGTACAGGTCGACGTAGGGGACATTGTTGGCGGTCGTGTCCTTCCTGGCCGCAACCGGCACAGGTACGTGGCTGACCGTCGTACATGATGATGGCCCTGCATCCTCCTATATTCAGGTATGACGGTACGTGCTTCTTCAGTTCTATGTGTATTTGCCGTACACCGTTGAGGACCGGGTAAGTCTCAAACGTTTTCCATTTTTCGGCCGCGTGACCGATGACGTTTCCGTACGGGCGGAAGGCTGTCTTGACGATATCTTCTGGGACCTCAAACGGGAGTTCGAAGACCCTGATTGTACGCAGGCCGTAACCCACATGCTCGATCACGACGGCACCGATGTGGCCGTCAGGGTGTTTGAACTTGTGTCGTTCCGCGTGGCGGTTCACAATGTCGGTACACAGTTCTTCAGTGCGCATCTTCACATAGACAACATTTCCGGTAATGGAAAAGTGTATGCCGATTACATCTCGTGGATCGAGGTGCAGATCGTCTCTTATAAAGTTCTCAATTTCAAAAGGTCGTGGTCGTGCGTATTCTGCTTGGAAAGAGATCTTGATAGTCGTTCGGCGGTATGAGTGCGCCATGGCTCACTAGTACAGGGGACTCAATACACAATAGCGCGACGCGAAGTAAACAAGGAAAACGCGAACGCGTACCTCGCCAGGCGAGACGCCAGCGGACGTCCTCGCCTCACGGCTGCCCGAGCCACACTGTCAGTCAGTTATGGCTTCACTGTACTAGGTTTAGATGAAATACCACAGTGCGGAGAATGAAAATTTGTGCCCGGCCAGGATTCGAACCCGGGATCTCCTGTTTACTAGACAGACGCGTTGACCACTCCGCCACCGTGGACACAGTAACCAACCCGACTGCAGAGCCTGTGGTAATAGGAAAGAGACAGTGTGGCGAATGGAGATTTGGGTGTGGCGGGAGACGTGCAGGGTAATGTCCTCTGCAGTCGTGTTGGTCACTGTGTCTTCGGTGGCGGAGTGGTCAACGCGTCTGCCTAGTAAGCGCCGCACTTTGGTAATTCATCTAAATCTAGTACAGTGAAGCCACAACTGATCGCAAATTGCGATTTATTTCATTAATTTGAACGCTGTAATGTCGTTAAAAATGTATAATTGTATACAAGCCGAGGCTGGGCTCCTGACGGCAATTAATTGTGTATCGATACCTCAGGGTCTGTTCTCCCAGATGCGGGAATACAGTATTGTGGCTGCGAGCATTACAGAACATAATGGGCTGTGGTTATAGGAAAAAGTGCGGCGAATGGAGATTTGGGTATGGCGGGAGACGTGCCCTGCCAATTGCGATTTATTTCTATATTTTAGAATTGGTCAAACGTCTATCGGCTGCTTTCTTGGCTAATGGGGTGCACATACTCACTATTTTTCCATTCCAGCATCGGCCTTAGTCATGATGTAATAGTTATAATCCTAATAATTTTCTTACACGTAATCCCAGATATTTTATGGATGTATCTGATTCCAGTGTTTGTGCTATAATTGCTCCGTCTATTTACGTATTCGCAATACGTTATAAAGAGTGTGTTGATATTCACGCTAGCGTCGAAAAGCTGCTGATTTCCTACAATTTTCCAGCGTTCCCACTTTCTTCGTTTACTTCAGTGTTATCTGCGAAAAACCTCATTGCGCTTCTAACGTTCATTGCATGGTCAATGATGAATATGCGGCAACGATCTACTTCGATGTAAGCCAAACATTAGTGTCACTTCATCTAATATGTAAGGAAATACTATATAGTAGCATACTTTCACCACCGAAGTAACATGAATGTGACACAAAGCAATTAATTATTCTTGTGCAGTGCCGTGGCGGAATAGCCGTGTGCACTGAGGCGCCGTGCTGCGGT
The DNA here is from genome assembly GCA_026315105.1 of Locusta migratoria. Lineage (NCBI taxonomy): Eukaryota > Metazoa > Arthropoda > Insecta > Orthoptera > Acrididae > Locusta > Locusta migratoria. Next base: position 41,605,635 of record CM048748.1, read on the forward strand.
GCGCGCCGCAGTTCGCCGTAGGAGGTTGGAGTCCTTCCAAGGGCATGGGTGTATGTGTTGTCCTTAGGTTAGTTAAAGCAGTTTGTAAGCTAGGGATTAATAACCAAGCAACTAAGTCCTATAGATTTACAAAGTTATAAATCTATGGACCGATTTTGATGAAATTACATGTGTGTGTGTGTGTGTGTGTGTGTGTGTGTGTGTTTGAGTGGGCCCTGGCATACTTTAAATTCACACTTGAGCTCGGTATATGACGCTAAAAACACGAAGAAATTGAAATTGATAATTTTGTATGTACGTCGCCATTTGTAAATAATTCCGTAATTTTTGCAACGCCACCCATTAATCAGATTGCGATAAAATGAGGATGGTACTTTACGTACCGTATCGACGTTGAAAAACCTACAGCTTTCTTCACAATGATTCGTACGATGTAGTGGAGGACAGTGTAACAGATCCAATCTACAGTTTTATTCCAGTCTCGATGACTTTTAGACACCTAACCTTCAAAACAACCGGAAGGACACTGCCAAAAAGCTATGAAAAAAGGCCGTCTATTAATTTTCATTGCCGCGCGGAAAAGGCTGCACGGTACGAGGAGCTTTGTCAGGAAGATACAGCTCCTCCCATCGGATATTCGAATGTTGTAAACATATAGAACTAAACTGTCATGGTCATTAATGCCTAGACTTACACTGAGGGCAAAAGACACACCCATGCCTAAGGAAAGACTCGAACTTCCGGGGGAAGCTACCCCTCACCCCCAGTCCGTAGGAATACGCCTTAGAAGGAGACCACATAGGTATCGGATTTTAGAATTTCTTTATAATTACAGTACATGAAGTTCAGACCTTAAATGACAATTAGCCAAAACCATTCGACGCAACTCTCAAAAATTTTCGAGGAAATTGTATTTGAATTTTTGTAAATTCTCTCCGGCTTCCACCCGCGTCAAGAGGTTTGATACCCACGAGCTATCGGCTGAAACCTCCTCGGCCATTGTCAAGTGGTAACTGTCTTATCATTGCTGCAGCAATCCTTATATACCTGCGCGGTCTCCAGTGACGTCACTGGTGCTCAGCCGCATCGCCATATTAGGCAATGTTTTGGCCGCGTGCCTGCCGCGCCCGCTTCAACCGTCCAATGGCCAGGTCCCAAGCTGTGCTCAGCTGCAAGCCGCCGTCTTAGAGATTTTACAGATATTTTAATTTTGATAGCCTCTTTTATTGCGTTATCGCAGAAAGTATTTGTTCTGGTAATGTATCCTCGATGACAAGGCGATGTTTGTTTTCTAGAGCGTGCTCCGCAAATGCTGATTTCTCAGGATAAGGTAGCCGGAAATATCTTTCATGTTCGTCCCAGCGCTGTTCAATATTACGCATTGTCTGTCCGATGTAGAACTCTCCATAGACACACACACACACGCGCGAGCGCGCGCGCGCGCGCGCGCGCACGGTGTCTTCTACGCACCTGGCGCTCTAGGGCCTAGATCATCTTTCTCAAGTATCATTTGTCGCAATTTTGTAGGAAGCATGAAGAAAGTGTCGATCTCGTGTCTCTTTAAGATGCCTGCTAATGCTTCCCATTACCGAGCCACAAAACGGCAAAAATGCGAGCTTCTTTGTCTCCTCCTTGATGGTATCCTGCTTGCGTGTCTTCAGATGGAGGGTTTTTATTATCTGGCGGTTGCTTTAGCTATTCTTCTTAAACACTTTTCGTAAGTGGCTCCGATCCTTCTGCAGATGTTCACTGTCCAAGACTACTTCTGCTCTGTGCACCAGCGTCCTTAGAGCAGATCTTTTTTGCGTTGGATGGTGGTGGCTCGTAGCGTGCAGATAGAGGTTCGTGTGGGTGGGTTTCCGGTAGACACTGTGGGCTAAGGCATCCATTTGTTTGGCACCTGACAAGTACGTCAAGGAAATGCAGGGCTTCGTATCTCTCTACCTCCATCGTGAAATTGATTTTCTCATGCACGCTGTTCATATGGTCCAAGAATTCACTTGCGACACCGTCAATCTGGTTGAAGTATTCTCCACCACATAAAAAGTATGAGGACGTGCGTCGCAATGGAAAGCCCATCAGCTCCTTTTATTGTCAATCTGCTTATGGAATAAAATGTTCAAATGTTTGTTAAGTTTAAGGGAATTAACTGCGGGGTCATCAGTCCCCAAACTTACAAACTACTTATGAACTACTTAAGAACTAGGACGGCACAAATATCCATGCCCGAGGGGGGATTCGAACCCCCGACCGTAGTGGCCGTGCAGACCGTGACTGGAGCGCCTCAGTCCCCTCGGCTACCGCGGCCGGCCTTATTGAATACTTTGAGAACATCGCCATAGACACGGCCCCTGCAAAGCCTATCTGTTTCTATCGTTATGTTGACGATATGTTGACAATATGTTCGTTTATCGAAGCAAGACTTATTGCTCTCCAGGCAGTCTGGCCGCATGGATGTGAAAAACTGGGTGAATTCTTAGACCACATCAACAGCATCCATGGCGTGGATGTTTGTGTCGTCTTTAGTGTCAGGTAGTTCATAAGTAGTTTGTAAGTTTAGAGACTGATGACCCCGCAGTTAAGTCCCTTAAGCTTAACAAACATTTGAACATTTGAACCTAAAACGATGGTTGAGTATGTTACTGCTTGGAAAGTCATTCGTAGCAACGGAGATGACTTTCCAAAAACAGCGTCTTAGCTTTACACAAACTGATCAAAGACTACCGTCGTCAACTACTAGTGAAGTCAATACAGTAAAAAATGTAATTTGATTGAAACCATCATTATTAAACATCTTTCATAATATATAGAAAATTTGGGAACAAACAAATATACGTGAAATTTTCGTAAAAATTACCATTTGATATTGTGTAAGTATTAAAACACATCGAAAAGAAAATGAAATAAAAATAGCATTCGAAAATAAAAACAGCATTCGAACCACCGACTATGGTTTTAATGGTAGAACGCTGTAACCTTATCGACATCGACAGATGGAGCATCTGTTTTAACTATTGGTACTTACATATACTTGCAAAACATCAAGGCCAATTTTCTCGAGAATTTCTGACAGTTGCGGCGAATAGCTTAGGCTGATTGTCATTTGACTTCTGAACTTCACGTACCACAAATATCAAAAAATCCTAAAATACCCATGTGGTCTCATTGTTAGACCACGCTGCTGTTGCCGCACTGCTTGGAGGTTTGAGTCTTCCATTGGGCATGGATGTGAGTGTATGTTGTCCTTTGCATGTCACTTTAAGTTAGCTCAAGCAGTTTGTAACTCAAGGCTCCATAACATTATCGGCGCAGTGGAATGGTCGAACGGTCTTAGTCGTCATGCTAAGGAGCGCGCTGTTACTTCCTATCGAAGGTCACCCTCGGACATAAATGTGTATGTTGTACGTAGGTTAGTTTAAGTAGGTTGTTAGTCTAGGGACTGATAACCGAAATAGTTAAATCCCTTAGATTTTTCCTCTGAATTTTTATGACCTCACCAGTTTGGTCTATTTGATTTATCAGTATTCCAATATTTTTATTTTTTCCCTTCTGTTGCGTCCCGTGTCGTCTGCCGAAGTGGCCGGCTAGGAACATAGGCTAAATAAGGAGCAAACAAGAAACCACGAGCTAAGAAAGATACTTATCTTTTATTATACAGAGACACGGTTACAACAATCAGAATATTTTAGACATCATTAGGTCTGGACATAACTACAAGAAGCTCCCCTAGCTTCTCCTAGGCGATCCATACACACTCACTGCGCATCTTGTGACGCCGCCCTTAAATGCTACATGTCCAGAGGGCGCGCTCGCCGTGCGTCAGAAGGTGGGGTCCCGAGGCGCCGTAGCCATTGGTTCCTCGGTTGCGCAGCGTCGAAGCTCGTACACGACGGCTCATTACGGCCCGCTCGTAGCGCCACCAAACGATGAGCCAGGGGTCCTTCGGCGACGATACTACACCTTCTATGTGCAATTTGTATTTTTTAGTGTTCATTGCAGAGTAGGGATTGATAATTACCTAAAAGGCGGATGAATGGATGAACAATGTCCCATCGACCTCTTCCTCATTAGAGATGGAGCTTAATTAATTACGGATTGTTTGGGAAGGATGGGAAGTAAATCGGCCGTGCCAGGTATTTGCCTGGATTGATGTAGGGAAATCACGGAAAACCGTAATGTGGTAGGCCGTAGGTGATTTTGGATTGCCGTTCTACAGAGTACGATTCCTGTGTTGTAAACAGCGCGCCACCTCGCAGGGCGTGTGCACACGCTTCTCGCCGGCACGATTCCCGCTGCGTCCGTAACTGGCAAGTAGATTTAAGCGGTGGCTCTCACGTGAGATCGCGTGGCAGCTGTCTCTGCGTAAAGCGTGCGCTCTGGCGTGCGTGGCTCGGTGCAAGGGATTGCCTGTCAGGCGTCAGCAGTCCCTGGCCGGCAGACACAGCAGCCGGCAGGGAGTCGCCGCCTGTTCTTCTTCTGCTGAGCCTCTGCGGCAGCCACGGGGGGGATTATGACAGGTCAGCTTAGCGCTGCTTTCCGTCTCTGCCACGACTAACGAGCTTACCAGCCGGCCTGCAGGTAGCCGCCTAATTAACAAGTAACCTTACGGTCGGACTGTACGCCCAGCCGACGCTGAGCTAACACTTGCGTCTGCTGTGTCTAGCGCGGCATTTGTTCAGAGCCGGGCTTCGTGTACCGACAGGAAGCCTTGAATTACCGCACAAGTAACAAACGACCCCCAGATTAGATTAGTTTTTCGTTCCGTAGATCCATGTTGAGGAAATCCTCGTGGATGCGGAACATGTCAAGAAACAAAATTTAGAAGTTGAATAATAGATGAATAATAGGTAATACTAATAATATAGATACGTACATTTGTAAGTTACCAAGTAGCACTGTGGTTCGGAACACACGTTAAACTGTAGGCCCCCCTATAACTGGCTGGGTAAGTCAGTTCAAAGGTCGGAGGAAGGCAACAGCATACCACCTCCAAACAGGACTGTGCCTAGTAAAACACTGTGGTTTTCAAACCAATCTTCGGATTGTTGACTGCTATACCGTTTTTTACATTTGTAAGTTTTCTTTAATTTTTTTTTTAGTTTTGTTTATTTTATTTTTTAGCTGATAGTATAATAATACTAATATAAGTACATGCATCATTTGGTACAATTTAGAAATTCACTATTGGTGTAGAAGGAGCTGGCCACTAGAAAGTCTTTTAGGTTCATCTTAAACTGATCTATATTGGTAGCTAAATTTTTTATACTTGATGGTAAATTAATTGAAAATGTGTACCGACAAAAAGCCTGGAATTACCGCAAAAGTAACAAACGACCCCCAGATTAGATTAGTTGTTAGTTCCGTAGAACTATGTTGAGGAAATCCACGTGGATGTGGAACATGTCAAGAAACAAAATTTACAAGTTGAATAATTAGGGATGGGTCGAACCCCAATTTTACCGAATCTTAAATAAAACATGTGGCGAATACCAAACCCGAATCTAATCTTTCGAATATAGAACCCAAATACTCTGTCAACTCAAGTACATATATTTAAAAAGAATTACAACTCTATCACAGCCAGTGATGAAGATAAAGCCTTCTGGGGTGAATCCCAAATGACAATATTAACAGTAAAATTTAAGAAATTAAAATTTCACTTACATTTTTATTTTCAAACTTAAGGATTTTTTAATATCTCCTACACTCAAAAGGAATTTGAATGAAACATTTCGACATAAATATTATGGTCTAAAATATAACAAGAAACTTTCTTCACTCTGTTACAAAATATTTCATATTGTGAAATACAATGAAAGGAAAGGATTACGTATTTTTCATCTTTTTTCAAAGTCGAAGACTCAAAAATAAAATCTTAGAAGTAGATATTTGGTAAGTTAAAAAATAGGATGTATAAATGTTAAATAATTTTATAGTGACATATCAGGCATTTCATATGTGACGGACAGGACATTCAGACACAGATAAATCCGCGTTTATTCGTTGTGTGTGTACTTGTTATTGCCACGAAGACATTTGAGAACTGTGAAAAGTAATGCGCGGATTGCGCATTCCGGAAGGTTAAGCAACGGTATTTTTTAGATTCTTTTATTCTTTCCAACATTTAAGATCACGTTACTAATCTGCGCAGAATGTTTATTCGTAGAAGATTTAAAAATCAGTACTAGAAGTCAGTTGCTGTGCATCGTTTCTATTTCCGTTCAGCATAAGAATAATACAAATGTAAACATTAACGTGAAACGTATTGTTTCGCGTTCGCCGTTGTCTTTCGGGTTTGTTACGCGGACGGAATTTAAATGTGGTAACAGATAACACGGAAGATTACATGCCGTAATGTTTACATTTGTGTGGAATTGACGAATCACGATTCATAGGAACAATCTCTTGCCTCTAATAGAAAAACACGTGAGTTGTAGCACGAAAGCAGTAGTTGTTGCGTCAGGCAAATTGACCACCACAGTCCGGCCAGTCGGCTTTACGTAGTAGCTTTTAGATAAGACTTAAAATGTACAGCTATTGTATGAACCTAAATGCGGAAATATAAAACAATTTTATTAGTCTTATAATACAAATTTTACGAAATATTTATACAATTAGATACCGGTACGGTGATTCTAAATCGCTATCATTTGATTCTTTGTTACACAGTTCCTTCGTACTACATAGCATCATCCCTCATACAGTCTAGATCATACGATCTCGAACATTTTTAAATGCCTGTTACGCAATCTGATTTGGAACCCACTTCCACGTATCATCATTACATTGGCACACTTGAGCGTTTTACACGACACGTTGGTGTCATTTGTCTGTCACTTTTCGAAAGGCAGTCCGTGTACATGTGTTTAAGCTCGACCTTAAGCGATTTATTGAAACAAACGTCAAGTGGTTGCTGAATTGACGTCATCCTGCCTTGAGGGTGCACCATTAGTAGGATACAAATGCGGATTCTGGGTCCAAAATAATCAAATTGATATCAATTTGACATCAAATTAATTATGCATAATTAGAGTAATTGCATAATTGCAATTACATGTACTTAGAGTAATTGCATAATTGCAATTACATGTAACTAGAGTAATTACATGTACTTAGGGTAATTAGGGTAATTGTTTATTTATTTATTGTAATTGTTTATTGTTATTGCAATTGCACCTGTTCACTCCTCCACATCTGGCATGGAACTGAGCTCACCCCAAGGCATCACGTGACTATCTACGTCACCCCCCACCCCCACCCTACCACGTGACCAGCACTGGCTAATGAGAGCACAGCACATGAACACCCCCTCCACCACCCCCACCCTACCACATGACCGTCCCCAATCAATATTCTGCAGTCATTCAGACACAGAGTGTCGGAGTGACGGCGGCAACATGGGAAGGATGCAATTACGGTAATTACATTTGACTCACATAGTTGGGAGGTTCCTGGTACAACCAAAAATTGGCGGGAAAACCGATTTCTGGTTGCCCTGGGAGGCTTTCGCCCCTCCGATCTGGTGGAGCACCGTCAGACTGCACCTGTTTCTATATATATATATAACAACAAATCAGAGCAATCTGTTCGGTAACATGATAAAAAAGAGCCTTAATTAGAGCTCATATCGCATCCAAAATTAGATGTGCATATAGATGAATCATATATATGATCATCTGTAATGCCATATATATGTACTCCCATTACTCTAGTAATTATATCGAATTTTCAATCCTCAGCCATTGAAATCGCTTGCCAGACTCTCCCACTGAAAGCAGCAGTTCCAACCGCTGACAACAGATGGCTCTGATCCCACCTCTCCCCCCACCCAGCGCTTACACAATGAAGCCATGTGTGCAGACGCTGGCCACCTGCATCCTCCTCTGGAGCTGACCAGTCTCTATTGTGTGACTCAGTCTGCCGGCCGTAGCCGCTGCGACCGCGGAGACGCGGCACACAGGCTGACTGCCCACCTTCAGCCTCCTGACGATCATGTACTTGCGTACATACGCTAAAAAAAACTACCGTAGTGCATTTACGGAGCCCCGCCGCGGCATGCGCGCAATTTTTCCGGTCGACCCCAGCGCGACGACCGGGCCGCGCCCCGCACCTCGCGAAAGAATTGCCGCGGAGCCCGCGCCGAAATTATTATTATTATTATTTAACAGCGCCACCGGCCGTCCCCCAGCCGCCACCTGTAGAACTCGGAAGAGCGAGCTGCCGCGACCTGCATGTGAAGTCTGCATCGAAAAAATTATTATTATTATTTATCCACGCCACCGCCCGTCCTTGCCGACGCGGACACAGCGATCCGACCGCACCGATTATTATTATTTTTTTTCCTACGAACGTTATAGCTCCTTTCACTGCCTCCACACCAACGTCCGCGAAGTTTTCTAATTTGCAGTGGAACAGTCCGCCCGCAAGAAAACAATTTGCTGTGTGTCTCCTGGCGAGAAAAGCAGAACTCAGACGGACAATAGCGGCCGGCCGCTCCATTCAAACAACCCCTTGCCGCTGATACCTGCACAACCGCAGCCTTTCAAAACAGCGCGCGCGGCCGACAGGCGGCGGTGAATCACACACGTGCTCTGGCCGAGCGTTACCTGTAAAAGCTAAGCAAATAGTTCCACTCCACACGCGCGAAGAAGAAGAAGCGCTCGTCACTGCACTCTGCGGACAAACCTTAAAAGTTATCAAACGTATATCACTTCTCAAAAAAACAGTGACAGCAACGACCGAAACATGCTGTTTTTTCTTTTACGAACCTCTCTCTCTCTCTTTCCTATTCCCCACAAGTAAAACAATCAAGCAGAGAATGCGAGAAATGTGTTTTTAATGTAACTTATATCGCCCTTTCTCGAACCAGTATTATGTAGGGGGGAAAAACGCGTCAGGCTTATTGCATACGTCATATTCCAATACACACACACGCGATCACATTTATTTATTACGCACTGCATCCAGGTTGCAGAAACAATTCTAACCAGAACCAACTAACGAAAAGAAAAGAAATGGTCCGTTTCGGAACTCGACTGCAACCTTAGATCTAATGTATCTCTTGTTTAGACGATCCAAGCAACAGCCATCGAACGGAAAGTAACTTATATGCCAACCCTTTTTCGATAACGTAACAGCAGCAGCAGAAGACGGCATATTGTTTATACAAAAATTCCAAATAACGAAAATCGGTAATGACATCTAGCACAAAGTCTCTAAATATACATCTGCAAGCACCGTTAAAAATCGTCCTGAACGCAGAGTGCTCTCTCCGCAGGCTACATAAAAGAAACATATGCTAAGTGTTTAAACAAAAACACCTAAGTTACATCTCCAAATGATCAGAACCTTCTACACAGACACACCACTCTGACAAGGATAGCTCGCATTGCATTTATTTAATGGAGCTGAGCCATGCCGAAAGTTCCGAAATTTAAAACTCCAGCGATCTTGCCCTGTTACGTTTCCTTCTTAGATCGAGGTATAGATGCGCCTTCCGAAAGTTCGGGTACTTTAATTTTACCTCTTATTTCCTTGCTACAGCAGTACACATCCCATCTAAGGAATCTCTACGTCCTGTTACGATGCAAACTACATTTATCTGACACCGATATTCTAGCGCCCCAGAAGACATTTAAACCCTAATGTGCAACGGAGAGTCGAAATAAAGGAAAAATTACGTGAAATAATTTACCGATTTCCGACCGTCTACACTAAAACTTTTGGAAATTATTGGCCTAACAACACCCTTATTCGACAATACAGCAACCACAGAACCGAAGTTACCTGCCCAATGCAACACAGATTTCCAGCTCGACCCGCCCTTTACCCACAAAATTCCTACTCCAAGTTCCTTTCTTGTGCATTCCACTAATCCGAACTAAGATTTATTATTATTTTAATTACAAGTAGATGTCTACCGCAAACGAAGACGCTAACCTACACGCCACAACACATGATTCTATATAGGACATGGAATGCTACATTTTTTTTTTTTTTTATTACAACTGAGTACATGCAAAGTAATGTTCGCAAACACTTATATCGCAACCAACTCCCGCACACATCGATCATAACCTGCTCTCTAAGGAATGGATGGGAGTCACACACAGTACAAACACGTTTGTCGTGTGTTCCGCTAATTTCGGTCAATACAACGATGCGAGACCAATACCCCCGCTTGTTTACTGTAAAAGCAAATATTTTTCCCCACACTAGCTGTTTAAACAGGGTTTGCACATATGCAATAGCCTCCTTTTAAAAGCATATGTCTTCGCCATATAACCCAGTTTTCGTTTACCCTTCTTCTTCGTAGGACTTGTGGAATAACGTAGATATCTACGTCTGTGGAGAATAAAGTCCTGGAATGCTAAAGAAAATATAGCTCCTTGCTCGACTCTACAAGTAATTTACAGTTGAAACTAGAAAACATAATGTCCGAGAGAGTGGTCAATTTTCGGGTACTCTTAATACCCAAGGATTCATATTTAAAAGCGTTTGCACAGTACAACGGCGCACTTTGTAAATACCGTATCTTCTCTTTTAGAACACTTAAACAATCTTCTTGCACAATCCTCCATCCTGGTAATACTATCTTCTCGACCCAGCGAAAAAATAAAAGTCCTAACAATCAACTGCCTGGACTCTATATAATATCGATATCTTTGCTTACACCAGGGCTCGTGGTTTTTCGACAAATTTATTTTGGTTCTACAATTCATTATAGTCATTATTCTCATATACTCTATAAGTACATCGTAATATTTATGCCAGTGTTAATCGAATACGTGTGCTTAGAGGATAGGGATACATGCATTATCCACGAGCATGCTTTGCGTTTCGAGGATGTGTCTTGGAAGCTTCTCAGACCATCCCTTATAAATATATATATATTTTTTTCCGATACAACACCAGATGGGAGTTGCGGCGGATGTGTGTCTTCGCTATAGCCGGGAGGTCCTCCCAGCTGTTGCGCTTTGGGATTCGTCACCGTCGCGTTTCAGCCGAATGTTTTGTCATATGCAGGATTCGAATCCAAGCTCTTGTCTCTAATTAATTAGCAATATTCCGTATGGGCGCTGAACGTTGTATACCGCTACAGTTTCGGGTACATCGCTTTCCTTACCGATCGGTAATCGCGATGTACTAGTCCATACTCGTTAAGAGATTTGAAAAACTATAGTCTTCCGGTCACGTGACACGATCCGTGTGGTATAAAAGGATGCACGATCGCATCCGCTGATCAGTCTTCCGCGGTAGTTGAAAGTGTTAACATGGGTTCCTCGAATGTGCTTAACATCCCTCATCTACTGGGAAGGAATGTAACTCCAACGGACGAACGCTTTGGATTGTGGCTCTTACTGGAAAACCTGGACAATCTTGTTACTGACATTGGTAGCATAAATTACACCGAAAATGCTACGCTTCTCAGCAAGAAGAACATAATTTTGCCTATACCCATTACAGAGCCTTTTTGCGACAACATTATGGTAGTTAAAATCTGCGACCTGGAGGACTGTCAGGAACAGACCGAGAAGAGCCGGTCTGTAATGGTAAAGAAGGAAATGTGCAGCTCAATTAACTTTTACCTGCGTAGTAAATTCGACAAGTTCGTCACTGCGAGACATGGAGTCAAGGCGAAGTTGCCTTTCCTGCTACATGATGGCCGCAGTGTGGCATCAAGAGGAATACTGGAGAAACTCGACAAGGAAGCACTGGAAAACATCTCGATGAAATATGCAAATCCTGTGGTTATACCTTATAAAGTGGAATTAGCCGATGTTCAAATGGACGTTTTAATGGAGGAGCTCCCTGCTATACTACAACAGCTTCGTGCAGATGATTTCTATCTACTAGATTTGGACATCACACAAGATTTTGCAGGGATTTTTAACAAAGTGGAGATGTGCGACTATCTCGTATCCAACCAGACTTTTGTATGGAAGGAGACTGCACAGGAAACCACAATGTGATTGTGGACAACGATAGGTCAGTTGGTATAGATTGTTTAACATGGCTAACATCGAATTGCCGAGTAAAAATGTATAATAAATTTGTATGTCAAATCACAAGCCCTGGTGTCAACAAAGTTATCGGTAATCACATAATCGATTTTATAAAGTGTCCAGACAAACGACTGCGGGAGACTTTTACTTCTTCGTTGGGCCAAGATCATGGCATTACAAGGCTGGTGGCTACAATATACAAATACCGAATGGACTGTGTTTTTGACCCTGTGCAAGATTGTCTAAGTGTTTTAAACGAGAATAAACGGTATCTGCAAAGTGCGCCCATGTATAGTGTGCCAATTTCCTCCATGTGGACGCAGTTAACGAATTCCCTACAGAACAGCTGCTGTGTTGTGTTTAATAGTGTTCTGCAATTTGTTTATTGGGGTAATAAGAATACTCGAAAATTGACAGGAGTAGAGGTAAATCTCCCAGACACTAAAGACCGAGAAAAGCTTATACATTATGTTCTATCAGCTTTTAGTTTTAACTGCTTACCTATAAATTACGTGGAGATTCGTAATACTGACACCAGCAAGGACGACATAATTATTACACAGAAGAGCTACATTAAAGCAGGAGAAACATATTTCTCCCAATCCAGAACATTATTCTCCAAAATGTCTCCAGATACAGACCTCGCCGAATTAGGTCTGGTATCTACAAACAATGTTATTCCACAAGTCCAGCGAAAAAGAGTAAATGTTTCACACAGACTTAAGCCATTCCCCATTAAAGAAATTACACCGCTACGTGCAGTTAATGTCTTATGTGGACGAAAAAGAAAATTGGAAATGGAGGAGATCGAAACCAAGAAAAGGAAACTTGAATATATGGCTAAAGCAACTGCCATAAAGGACGAATACAAACTAATGCTGGAGAAAGAAGCAGCTATAGCAGATGTCCAAGCCAGGTTTACATATGGTTTTAAGCAGAGGGTGTGGAAAAATCTGGCTATGACTGGGACTTATAAAATATTTGCATTTACAGTTAACAGCCAGGGAGATTGGTCACGAGTCGGTGTGCTGGCCGAGATAAATGGAACGCAGGATGTATTCTACATTAAAGGATACACGAAAAACGTGTTTATAAAGATGCACTCCCGTTTGGATTTGCTTAAAAAGAATGGATACATTGTATCCAAATGTGGAGGGCTGGATGTTGTCCATCTAGCTACAGAGAAGCCATTTGCGGAGTTAAAAACCGATGGAATAACAATATTTAACAAGCATTCGTTTGCAAAAGTCGTAAGCCTAGCCTTCCATACGGAATTACCACAGGATTGTGTATCAGAAGAATTGGTGGCGTACACACAGGGGGATGTGGAGTGCTATGACCAGTATGCCATGCAGGAAATAATGGGCAAAGTTAAAATACCCGACTGCTCTCGTCTAGAATCATTGCCAGAAGGTGCAGAGTTGGTTATTAAAGCCATAAAAGAGATTGATTACAGGAATAAGCGTAGATACGTAATGGAGTTCGAGAACATACCTTTACTGTATCTGTCGAATTTTTGGCTGGAAATGGAAATAGAAGATACTAATGTGGATCTAAGCTACAAGCTAAAAATTAAATTAGACAAAATTAAAGTTACTCCAACAAAGAATAAAGAACGAATTGTATTCTGTGTTTAGATGTATATATGCGACCTTGTTTTCTGTTTGTAAACGTGTATATAAAATGTAATAAAAGTTTTTGTGCTCTAATATTTGTGTTCTTATTTACTACCTTATTATAAATCCTAAGAACCACACATCTACTGTGTTCAATGTGCTTATATTTATAGTGGAATGACGACCTTAAAAATATTGCAATCTTAAAATTCTCTCTCTCTCTCTCTCTCTCTCTCTCTCTCTCTCTCTCTCTCTCTCTCTCTATATATATATATATATATATATATATATATATATATATATATATTCCACATTAGTGCGGAGTAGAATAGCCTTAACAGTTGTCTTATTTACAAAATAAACGTTAAAATCGGCTAGATTCGTTCGTTGCAGGTTAGTGTTGACTGCAAGGTGTAGTTCTGTTACTGTGTTGGAAATGTTTGGCGCTTACAGAAAGTGCTGTAGGCTAGATGGGATGAAATTTAAGTAAAAAGTTCTGATATGCTTTAAATACACATCGCAGTAGAGCTCTAAAGAAGCCGACTTTGGTGGTTGTAAAATAACCTTTGCAGTGATTTTTCGTCCAAGCATCGCCTGTTTAATCGTATGGTAGTGTTGTTTACTTTACGGCTGGTATGCATTATGTTACGTAGCGGATGTGCCTGCTGCGGTAAATCATAGTTCTTTCGTCGAAAATCAACGTGTGCTAGTTGTAGCCAATGGAGTGCGTGTGTACGAATCTACATGCGTAGTAAATTCCACAAGTTCGATACTGCAAACGTTGGAGCTAAGATGAAGTTACTATTTCTGGAATACATGGGGGAAATATGTACGTCCTCTGGGTATATATCTTATAAACTGCAACTAAGCGATGTTTTTTAATGGAGGTGCCCCCATCTATACTACAGCAGCAGCTTCGTGTAGATGGCTTCTATCTCCTGGATTTTTGGACAACACACAAGATTTCGAAGGGATTTTTTTTAAAACCGAGCATGACTTTCGGATGGAAGGGGCAATATCAGTGTGGCCGCGGGCGAGGAAACGACTGCTTAACGTGGTTGGCGTCGAATTGTAGAACCAAAATAAATTTGTCGAAAAACCACGAGCCCTGGTGTAAGCAAAGATATCGATATTATATAGAGTCCAGGCAGTTGATTGTTAGGACTTTTATTTTTTCGCTGGGTCGAGAAGATAGTATTACCAGGATGGAGGATTGTGCAAGAAGATTGTTTAAGTGTTCTAAAAGAGAAGATACGGTATTTACAAAGTGCGCCGTTGTACTGTGCAAACGCTTTTAAATATGAATCCTTGGGTATTAAGAGTACCCGAAAATTGACCACTCTCTCGGACATTATGTTTTCTAGTTTCAACTGTAAATTACTTGTAGAGTCGAGCAAGGAGCTATATTTTCTTTAGCATTCCAGGACTTTATTCTCCACAGACGTAGATATCTACGTTATTCCACAAGTCCTACGAAGAAGAAGGGTAAACGAAAACTGGGTTATATGGCGAAGACATATGCTTTTAAAAGGAGGCTATTGCATATGTGCAAACCCTGTTTAAACAGCTAGTGTGGGGAAAAATATTTGCTTTTACAGTAAACAAGCGGGGGTATTGGTCTCGCATCGTTGTATTGACCGAAATTAGCGGAACACACGACAAACGTGTTTGTACTGTGTGTGACTCCCATCCATTCCTTAGAGAGCAGGTTATGATCGATGTGTGCGGGAGTTGGTTGCGATATAAGTGTTTGCGAACATTACTTTGCATGTACTCAGTTGTAATAAAAAAAAAAAAAAATGTAGCATTCCATGTCCTATATAGAATCATGTGTTGTGGCGTGTAGGTTAGCGTCTTCGTTTGCGGTAGACATCTACTTGTAATTAAAATAATAATAAATCTTAGTTCGGATTAGTGGAATGCACAAGAAAGGAACTTGGAGTAGGAATTTTGTGGGTAAAGGGCGGGTCGAGCTGGAAATCTGTGTTGCATTGGGCAGGTAACTTCGGTTCTGTGGTTGCTGTATTGTCGAATAAGGGTGTTGTTAGGCCAATAATTTCCAAAAGTTTTAGTGTAGACGGTCGGAAATCGGTAAATTATTTCACGTAATTTTTCCTTTATTTCGACTCTCCGTTGCACATTAGGGTTTAAATGTCTTCTGGGGCGCTAGAATATCGGTGTCAGATAAATGTAGTTTGCATCGTAACAGGACGTAGAGATTCCTTAGATGGGATGTGTACTGCTGTAGCAAGGAAATAAGAGGTAAAATTAAAGTACCCGAACTTTCGGAAGGCGCATCTATACCTCGATCTAAGAAGGAAACGTAACAGGGCAAGATCGCTGGAGTTTTAAATTTCGGAACTTTCGGCATGGCTCAGCTCCATTAAATAAATGCAATGCGAGCTATCCTTGTCAGAGTGGTGTGTCTGTGTAGAAGGTTCTGATCATTTGGAGATGTAACTTAGGTGTTTTTGTTTAAACACTTAGCATATGTTTCTTTTATGTAGCCTGCGGAGAGAGCGCTCTGCGTTCTGGACGATTTTTAACGGTGCTTGCTGATGTATATTTAGAGACTTTATGCTAGATGTCATTACCGATTTTCGTTATTTGGAATTTTTGTATAAACAATATGCCGTCTTCTGCTGCTGCTGTTACGTTATCGAAAAAGGGTTGGCATATAAGTTACTTTCCGTTCGATGGCTGTTGCTTGGATCGTCTAAACAAGAGATACATTAGATCTAAGGTTGCAGTCGAGTTCCGAAACGGACCATTTCTTTTCTTTTCGTTAGTTGGTTCTGGTTAGAATTGTTTCTACAACCTGGATGCAGTGCGTAATAAATAAATGTGATCGCGTGTGTGTGTATTGGAATATGACGTATGCAATAAGCCTGACGCGTTTTTCCCCCCTACATAATACTGGTTCGAGAAAGGGCGATATAAGTTACATTAAAAACACATTTCTCGCATTCTCTGCTTGATTGTTTTACTTGTGGGGAATAGGAAAGAGAGAGAGAGAGGTTCGTAAAAGAAAAAACAGCATGTTTCGGTCGTTGCTGTCACTGTTTTTTTGAGAAGTGATATACGTTTGATAACTTTTAAGGTTTGTCCGCAGAGTGCAGTGACGAGCGCTTCTTCTTCTTCGCGCGTGTGGAGTGGAACTATTTGCTTAGCTTTTACAGGTAACGCTCGGCCAGAGCACGTGTGTGATTCACCGCCGCCTGTCGGCCGCGCGCGCTGTTTTGAAAGGCTGCGGTTGAGCAGGTATCAGCAGCAAGGGGTTGTTTGAATGGAGCGGCCGGCCGCTATTGTCCGTCTGAGTTCTGCTTTTCTCGCCAGGAGACACACAGCAAATTGTTTTCTTGCGGGCGGACTGTTCCACTGCAAATTAGAAACCTTTGCGGACGTTGGTGTAGAGGCAGTACTAGGAGCTATAACGTTCGTAGGGAAAAAAAAAAAAAATAATAATCGGTGCGGTCGTATCGCTGTGTCCGCATCGCCGTGGACGGGCGGTGGCGTGGATAAATAATAATAATAATTTTTTCGATGCAGACTTCACATGCAGGTCGCGGCAGCTCGCTCTTCCGAGTTCTACAGGTGGCGGCTGGGGGACGGCCGGTGGCGCTGTTAAATAATAATAATAATAATTTCGGCGCGGGCTCCGCGGCAATTCTTTCGCGAGGTGCGGGGCGCGGCCCGGTCGTCGCGCTGGGGTCGACCGGAAAAATTGCGCGCATGCCGCGGCGGGGCTCCGTAAATGCACTACGGTAGTTTTTTTTTAGCGTATGTACGCAAGTACATGATCGTCAGGAGGCTGAAGGTGGGCAGTCAGCCTGTGTGCCGCGTCTCCGCGGTCGCAGCGGCTACGGCCGGCAGACTGAGTCACACAATAGAGACTGGTCAGCTCCAGAGGAGGATGCAGGTGGCCAGCGTCTGCACACATGGCTTCATTGTGTAAGCGCTGGGTGGGGGGAGAGGTGGGATCAGAGCCATCTGTTGTCAGCGGTTGGAACTGCTGCTTTCAGTGGGAGAGTCTGGCAAGCGATTTCAATGGCTGAGGATTGAAAATTCGATATAATTACTAGAGTAATGGGAGTACATATATATGGCATTACAGATGATCATATATATGATTCATCTATATGCACATCTAATTTTGGATGCGATATGAGCTCTAATTAAGGCTCTTTTTTATCATGTTACCGAACAGATTGCTCTGATTTGTTGTTATATATATATATAGAAACAGGTGCAGTCTGACGGTGCTCCACCGGATCGGAGGGGCGAAAGCCTCTCAGGGCAACCAGAAATCGGTTTTCCCGCCAATTTTTGGTTGTACCAGGAACCTCCCAACTATGTGAGTCAAATGTAATTACCGTAATTGCATCCTTCCCATGTTGCCGCCGTCCCTCCGACACTCTGTGTCTGAATGACTGCAGAATATCGGTTGGGGACGGTCACGTGGTAGGGTGGGGGTGGTGGAGGGGGTGTTCACACGCTGTGCTCTCATTGGCCGGTGCTGGTCACGTGGTAGGGTGGGGGTGGGGGGTGACGTAGATAGTCACGTGATGCCTTGGGGTGAGCTCAGTTCCATGCCAGATGTGGAGGAGTGAACAGGTGCAATTGCAATAAACAATTACAGTAAATAAATAAACAATTACCCTAATTACCCTAAGTACATGTAATTACTCTAGTTACATGTAATTGCAATTATGCAATTACTCTAATTACGCATAATTAATTTGATGTCAAATTGAAATCAATTTGATTATTTTGGACCCAGAATCCGCATTTGTATCCTACTATAGAACTTTTTTTCCACATAATAAATGATTTTCTTCTTGAAATCCTAGTGCTTCATTACAGTTTACATATCCCAGCACTTCACCAAATTCGACGAAACAATACGTGAAATCAGAATGAGGCAAGATTCCTAAAGCCCTATGTATTCTTGATATTTACGTGAAGAAATTTGTTTTTGTTGCTACATATAACTGAAAGGCTTCTTTTTTACGAGAGCAAAAGTTTTAGGCAATATTTATATTTTCGCCTGTGTAGACGGGAAAAGTTACTTGTGGCATCTCCTAGCGCCATTTATCAGAACTATTCAAAGTGAAGTAATTTCATTATGTGACATCGCGTCTTTCAGCGCATCTGCGGAAAATAAAGTAAATAATGCAGACGAAAGCGCACTGTTATGCAAAGTAAACTCAAACATTCGTAACTGAAGGTTTCCATATAACACTTTGGATTCGGGTATTCGATAGTATTCGGCGAAAATGCGCCGAATCTCGAATCCGAAGCCACTGTGCTGGATTCGGCGAATAATGAATTCGGCCGAACCAGTCGGACACAACCCTACTAATAATGTAGATACGTACATTTTTAAGTTTTATTTTTTTAGCTTCATTTATTTTATTTTTCTGCTGATAATATAACAATACTAATATTGATTTGATTTGTTTTTCTCAGGGAAGCCAAAACAGTCTTGGTCCAACCTCAACCGCCACTGCCCGCACCGACACTAAGTTTATAGTGCGGTATCGCTCCCTGTATATCTAGTAAAGCCAACCAATGCTCTTTAACAGTGCAAGGAGTCCCTTTACCAGTTCTTTATTAGACACAATTCCTTCGGGTCTGGTTGTCCCAAATGTTCTGTGCCTTTTACTCTCCAGTTCAATGCATTCGAAGATTAGATGTGATGCAGTTTCATCACCGTCGTCACAGATCCTACATTTAGGGCCCTCTTCTGTTATTCCCATTGTATGTAGGTGTTTTTTGAAATTCCCATGGCCTGTCAGCAATCCAACCATGAGTCTAATCTCTCTCCTGTTCAGGCCCAGGATTGCAGAGCTTCTTTTAAAACATGCCATTGGCATCATTCCCTTGCCATGTTTTTGTTGATGGACTTTGGTCCAATATTCTACGTGCTGCCTTCCGAGCCAGTTACGTAGCCACAATTTGATCATTGCCTTGGTGATTGTCAGGACAGGTTCCGGTCCAATAAATGGAGTCTCTGCCCCCATCCTGGCTAATCTGTCGGCATGTTCGTTGCCACTGATCCCCGAGTGGCCAGGGTCTCACAATAGGTTTACTCTATTGCTTTCCCCTAACTCCACCAGAACCCTGTGACATTCTGCAACAATTTTAAACCTTGTTGCAGGAGGTGCCAGTGATCTCAGGGCTGCCTGGTTGTCTGAATAGATATAGATGCTACGATCTTTGTAGCACCTACGCAAATTCTCCTCCACAGACACCTTGATGACAGTGATTTCGGCCTGGAATACTGAGGCCAGTTTCCCTAGAGAATAATGCTAATATAGTATGAGTACATGCATCGTTTAGTACAATTTAGAAATTCACTAATGGAGTAGAAGGAGCTGGCCACTAGAAAGTCTTTTAGGTTCCTCTTAAACTGATCTTCATTTGTAGCAAAATTTTTTATACTTGATGGTAAATTATTGAAAATGTGTACCGACAAAAAGCCTTGAATTACCGCACAAGTAACAAACGACCCCCAGATTAGATTAGTTTTTCGTTCCGTATATCCAGGTTGAGGAAATCCTCGTGGATGTGGAACATGTCAAGAAACAAAATTTATAAGTTGAATAATAGATAATACTAATAATATAGATACATACATTTTTTTTAAAATTTTTATTTTTTTAGCTGATAATATAATAATAAAAATATACTATGAGTACTTTCATCATTTGATACAATTCAGAAATTCAATAATAGAGAAGAAGGGGCTGACCACTAAAAAGTCTTTTAGGTTCCTCTTAAATAGATCTTTATTTGTAGCTAATTTTTTTATACTTGATGGTAAACTATTGAGTAGTGGACCCCTTTTTGAACTAAAGTAAGTGCTTTTAAGACTTTGTGTAGATCATTTTTATTCCTAGTATTGTATGTATGAACTGAGCTGTTTGTTGGGAAAGAGATATATTAATTATGGCAAATTTCTTTAAGGAATAAATATACTGAGAGACATCTACATCTACAACCATACTCCGGAAGAAGCCACCCGACGGTGTGTGGCGGAGGGTACCTTGAGTACCACTATCGATTTTCCCTCCTATTCCAATTACGTATTGTTCGCAGAAAGAAGGATTGTCAGTATACCTCTGTGTGGGCTCTAACCTCTCTGATTTTATCCTCACGATCTCTTCGCAATATATACGTAGGAGGGAGCAATATACTGCTAGACTCCTCAGTATAGGTAAGTTCTCGAAACTTCAACAAAAGCCCGTACCGAGCGACAGAGCGTCTCTCCTGTAGAGTCTTCCACTGGAGCTTAGTGATCATCTCCCTAACGCTTTCACGATTACCAAATGATCCTGTAATGAAGCGAGCTGCTCTCCGTTTGATCTTCTCCACTTCCTCTATTAATCCCATGTGGTACGGATCCCACACTGGTGAGCAGTATTCAAGCTGTGGGCGAACAAGTGTACTGTAACTTACTTCCTTTGTTTTCGGACTGCATTTCCTTAGAATTCTCCCAATGAATCTAAGTCTGGCATCTGCTTTACCAGCGATTGATTTTATATGGTATTTCCATTTTAAATCCCACCTAATGACTACTCCCAGATAATTTATGGAATTAACTGTTTTCAGTTGCTGACCTGCTATAGTGTAGCTAAATGATAAAGGATCTTCCTGTGGTGTCGCACAAGTCCAAAGTGCGCGCCACCTACTTTCGCCGCACGCTGCCATGCACGCACGGCATGGCGTTCTTATGACGTCAGCCACGAGCGCCCTCTTCTACAACTCCGCTCATGGCCACCACTGAACGACATCGCTCACTTGGGACTGAGATGGGAACCAGTTAACACTTCGGAATCAGATAGGCACCAGTGAAGACTTGGCTATCGGATAGGCACTAGGCAGGCCTCTAGCTCAAATAAGTGTCAGCATTTTGCAGTACTGAAGTATGTAAAAGTTAAGTATTGTATAAATTCTGTGCAATATATATCTCCTTCTAATTTACTTTAGTGTTTCTAGTTTCTGCTGTCCCACTGGCTGGTCCCCTTCGTACCTGCACAAGCATGCATCCTTTATCCCTGTGTCAGTACTTTTCTACTCGGCCACCAACACCTAAAACCGAAACGAGACACAAAAGCAGCGACGAGGCTGGGACACAAAGAGCGATGAGGATGGGATACAAAAGTGGCGACGAGGAGCGATAGAAGAACCTTGGGCCAGCCTGCTTGCAGCAGCCAGACAGCAACAGTCGGAGAACACCAAAATTGCTCCCGCCCACCCACCCTTATTATAATAATTTTGGGGGAACGTTATCAGTTACGTGTTTTGTAGACTTTTTTGTTGCAGAGCGTCCTCTTTCATATTGCATTTGTGTTTTGATATAATTTTCTTGTATGTGCGGCGCCTAATCGGTCCGCATGGCCACAACCTTGAACCCAAATTTAATTGAAATTATTCAGTTACAGACGGCGCAAATCATGCAACTACTTCAAGCGGTGGTGCAGTTAACGGCACAGGCAGCTAACCAACAACAGCCGTCGCTTCAGCAGCCCACACCTGCAGCCGCACCGTTTCCTACTGTTCGTCAGTACAATGAACGTGACGAAGAATGGAGTGACTACTTCGCTCAATTTCAAGGACTTGTCGCGGCTCATCAAATTACAGGTCAGACCGTTAAGCATCTGTTATTAGCAGTGGTGGGCACTCAAACCTTCGTATTACTACAGAAACTTTTCCCCCATGCATCTCCTTGTGATGTAGACTTTAATCAAATTGTAGAAGCACTGAATGCTCATTATGAGAGAAAAGTTCTCGTAGCTGCGGCACGGTACCGATTTTTCAGACAAAAAAAAGTACCAGCGCAGTCCCACCATCAGTGGATTACGGAACTGAAGGGCTTAACCCGCAATTGTAAATTTACTTGCTCTTGTGGACTTTCTTATAGTGACGTGTTGTTGAGAGATGCTATTACGCAGAACATTCAGGATCCCAGAATTCGGGCAGCAATTCTAAAACAGTCCGACCCTTCGTTAGACAGTGTACTGCAGCTTAAAGAAGCGCATGATACCTTTGACTTAGCAGATGTAGAAATGCAAAGCCACAGTGTAAATTCAGTGCATTGCAAAGGACGGTTTCCTAGCCGTAGTTCTCATTCTAGCCCTAGTGATTCTTATTTTTCTACTGGCCGTGCTGAACAGACAGTGAGCAGTAGCCAGTGTAAAAGTGCGACACAAAGGTCGCCCCGTCGTGTTAGAAACAGTAATATCAATAACGGGAGCCAACGCTCTTTTCAGAAAAATGTTCGTAAATCTTGCCCCCAGTGTGTGTCTCGCCACAAACGTGCTCAGTGCCCAAGTCGGAACGCTATTTGTTATCAATGTGGCAAATCAGGACATGTACAGACAATGTGTGTGCAAAACAAACTTTCAAAGAACGGTGCGTTAGAAACAGTGCTTTGCCGAGTGCACGAACAGTTCATGCTGTCAATGTCATAGACGCTGTGGAATTTAACAGTGCTTTACTTGGTTCTCAATTGCAAGAAAGTTCTTCTGCGCCTACTGCACAACTATGTTGTGAGCCACGTCGCAAGTGCTGTCGAGCGCGTAAAACTGTGCAACGGAAAAGGGTTCGGGACAAGCAAAATGACTCTGTACAGTGCAATCCTGTAGTGAACGTAGTGCCTCTTGCAACTTCTCATTGTAATAGTGCCAGTACTGTGTAGCTAGTGACAGTAGACTTGGTGTAGCTACTCAAAGTAATTGTAGTGCAGTACCCTCGCATTGCGCGGACGCCGATCCGGCGGTAGTGCCATCTAGTGACAGTGTTGTTAATCTGCTGTGTGCTGATCCTGCGCCGCTTCCTTCACTACGTAGCCTGCGCATGTGCAAGTGTAGTAAACAAGTTCTATAGACGTTGCCCACATTCGCGCACCTGTCATGCGCCAGAAGCACAAACTGTTTGTGACTCTCTTCATAGGAAATAAGACTGTGAAATTTCAGCTTGATACTAGTTCCGCTGTCACTTTAATGAATAAAGAGACGTATGAAATTCTGGGTTCGCCAAAATTGTCGCCGTGTCAACAAGTGCTAACGGCATATACAGGTCAAAATATTCCCGTGCTAGGAACGTGTAGCCTGCCTGCCTCTTTTCAAGGTGTTACAAAAACAGTTGCTTTTGTTGTTCTTCAGGCCAAATCTACACAGAACATTTTTGGGCTAGATGCGTTTGACTTGTTTGGTTTATCAATTCAAAGAGATGTGCTTCAAATTTCGTCAGTAGTGCCTCAGGACAAAATTAATGGATTGTGTGAGAAATATAGTGATTTGTTTTCGCCAGAACTAGGTTGTGCAAAAGACTTCGTGGCAAATGTAACTTTAAAAGAATCTGCAGTACCAAAATTTCGTAAAGCTAGACCAGTGCCTATCGCAATTCGTGATAAAGTTGCAGACGAACTTAAACGTTGGCATGATAGTGGTGTGATTTCTCCTATTTCTGCGAGTCAGTGGGCTTCGCCTATAGTAATTATACCCAAGCCGTCAGGAAAACTTCGTCTTTGTGCGGACTTCAAATCAACAGTGAACAGTCAAACAATTGTAGACACTTATCCCCTGCCCAGACCTGACGAACTAATGGACAAATTAGGACAGTCTCGCTTCTTTTCTATGACTGATTTAGCAGAGGCAAACTTACAGATTCCGCTTGATGACGAGTCAAAAAAGTTTTTCGTCATTAATACTCACATGGGTATTTTCAATTTCAACGCCTACCCTTTGGCAGTTCTTCCGCCCCCGCTATTTTCATCGCTTTTTGGAACAGCTGACAGTTTCTGTACCGTGCTGTTCGAATATTTAGATGATATTGTGGTATCCGTACGTACAGTTGAAGAACATTTAGCAAACCTGGAGTGCCTTTTCAAAGTGTTGACTGCAGCAGGTCTACGTTGCAATAAAGCAAAGTGCTCGTTTTTTCAAACTGAAATAGAGTACGTAGGCCATGTGATTAATGCCCAAGGAATCCATCCCTTACAGTCACATCTTAGAGCAATCAGACTTGCCTCCTCCTAAGAGTGTGCACGAATTGCAAGCAGTAATGGGAAAACTTAACTATTATTTCAGATTTATTCCCAATGCCTCTCAGATTGCAGCTCCACTGCATCACTTACGTAGGAAGAATGTTCCTTTTGTATGGTCTAAAGATTGCCAGGTTGCTTTGACAAATTAAAGTCTGCACTACTCAGTGATGCATGTTTGATTCCGTTTGACCCACAGAAGCCTGTAGTGTTAGCAGTTGATGCCTCTTCGTACGGTCTGGGTGCAATATTGTCACATCGTATTGGATCTCACGATCGACCCATTGCCTTTGCATCCCAGCTACTGACGCCAACGCAACAGAATTACAGTCAGATAGAAAGGAGGCCTTAGCAATAATTTACGGCGTCACAAAATTTCATCATTATCTCTGTGGCAGAAAATTCTATTTGTTGACAGACCACAAGCCTCTCACGTCGTTGTTCTCACCCACAAAGCCAATTCCGCCACGTACGGCACAAAAGCTTCAGAGATGGTCCTTAATACTGTCTAATTATCAGTACGAGATTTTGTACCGACCTACCACTAAACACGCCAACGCGGACACACTTTCCCGACTTGCGGTTGGCCAGGATGTGTCATTTGACACTTCAGAAATGGCATGTTGTCAGATAGACTCCAGAGATGCTTCCGCTGTCGCAGACTTTCCTTTAAACTCTCGTAGTGTTGCACAGGAAACAGCTGCGGATGTAGACCTAAGTGTGGTATCACGTTTTGTTCGCTCAGGGTGACCTGCCAGAGCCAAAGACATTGATCGGCCTTTTGTTCGACTTTATTTAACACAACGTCATGCATTATCTTTAAGTCAGGGTGTTCTGTTGTTACATACGGACAACGACCAAACAAGAGTGATTGTTCCTCGTTCCCTGCAACGAGAAGTGTTACGCCTCCTGCATCGAGGACATTGGGGTATTGTTAGGACAAAGAAATTGGCCAGACGTCATTGTACCTGGGTTGGTATGGACGCCCAGATAGAGAGCATGACGTCACAGTGTACTGTTTGTGCGGAGCATCAGGCGGCTCCTCCGCAACGTTTCTCAGATTCGCCACGCCTCAAGGGACCTTTCTGGAATACGCGCTGGTTAATCGTTGTAGACGCTTTCAGCAAGTTTCCTTTCGTGATTGCCATGACCAGTGTCTAGTAGAATCAGTGCCTTAGCATCAGTGTTTTGCATCGGAGGTTTGCCTTAAACAATTGTCAGTGACAATGCACCTCCGTTTGTTAGTGCGGAATTTCAACAGTTTTGTCCTGTGAATGGCATTCAGCATATCACCACCGCACCTTTACACCCTCAGTCCAATGGTGAAGCAGAACGTTTCGTTCGAACATTCAAGTCTCACATGGAGAAAATGAAAGGTCAGCACTCCAGGCAGCAAGCTCTTTAAATTTTCCTGTCTACGTATCGGTGCATGCCACGTGAGGGCCCGTCTCCTGCCGAGCTGCTACACGGCCGCCGTCACCGCACTCTCCTTCACCTGCACACGCACCACGTCGGTTCGTATGGCGCTACGCGTTTTCACGTTTCGACGCCGGTGCTGTACAGGGTGTTTGCTGGTATGAAGACGACATGGTTGCCAGGCATCATTCAGCGCGTGCTCGGTCGCAATATGTATGTTGTACGTTCTTCCACAGGGTCGGAGCTGCGGCGCCACGCAAACCAATTGCGCCTGCACAGGCCCGCGATCCTGTCTCGGGTTTCTTGATTCCAGAGCCAGTTCACCGCCAGGGAGCACAGCCACATCGTTCGTCCCTGGACTACGAGATCCCTATGGACGTCGACGCATCTTTGACGCAGTCGTCGCCGGCGCTGTCGCCGCCGCAGATGACAGCGTCACCGAGAGGAACTCCGAGACCGTGCGTGTCCCCGCCGCCTGGGCCACGCACCTCAGAAGAAGATGACCTGCTCCCTCTGGGCGGAGGCGGGCGCCCTTCCGCTGGTTTTGGTGGGTTTCCCGGCGGATAGCAAGGTGTATACCGGGGCGCGGACGGCGTCTCGATCCCAGCCTCAGCTACGACGCCCGTCCCACCAGTAACGCCCACGCCCAGACACTCCACCCAATGCCGTCGCCGTGGCCCTCAGCCCTACGCCACGACGACGCGTTAGTTTGGGGGGGGGGGGGAGGGGTGTGGTGTCGCACAAGTCCAAAGTGCGCGCCACCTACTTTCGCCGCGCGCCGCCATGCACGCATGGCGCGGCGTTCTTACGACGTCAGCCACGAGCACCCTCTGCTACAACTCCGCTCGTGGCCACCACTGAACGACATCGTTCACTTGGGACTGAGATAGGAACCAGTTAAGACTTCGGAATCAGATAGGCACCAGTGAAGACTTGGCTATCGGACAGGCACTAGGCAGGCCTCTAGCTCAACTATGTGTCAGCATTCTGCAGTACTGAAGTATGTAAAAGTTAAGTATTGTATAAATTCTGTGCAATATATATCTAGTTCTAATTTACTCTAGTGTTTCTAGTTTCTGCTGTCCCACTGGCTGGTCCCCTTCGTACCTGCACAAGCGTGCATCCTTTATCCCTGTGTCGGTACTTTTCTACTCGGCCACCGACACCTAAGACGGAAACGAGACACAAAAGCGGCGACGAGGCTGGGACACAAAATTCCTTTCTGTGTATTCGCAGCACATTACACTTGTCTACATTGAGGTGAAATTGCCATTCTTTGCACCATGCGTGAATTCGATGCAGATCCTCCTGCATCTCAATACAATTTTCCATTGTTACAACCTCTCTATATACTGCCGCACCATCCGCAAAAAGCCTCAGTGAACTTCCGATGTTATCCGCAAGGTCATTTATACATATCGTGAACAGCAACGAACCCACGACACTCCCGTGTGGGGTACGCTATGCTCTTCTAATGACCTACGATACACCACTGCGAGAAGGGGTGCCAGTTCCTTCGCGTACTCTGCGTAAAAACGAACTGGTATCCCATCAAGGTCCTGCGGCCTTTCCTCTTTTGAGCGATTTTAATTGTTTTTCTATCCCTCTGTCAATTATTTCGATATCTGCCATTTTGTAATCTGTGCGGCAATTTAGGGAAGGAACTACAGTGCAATCTTCCTCTGTGAAACAGCTTTGGAAAAAGACGTTTAGTAATTCCGCCTTTAGAGTGTCATCCTCTGCTTCAGTGCCATTTACGTCACAGAGTATCTGGACACTTCGTTTTGATCCACCTACCGCTTTGACATAAGACAAAAATTTCTTAGGATTTACAGCCAAGTCAGTACAAAGAACTCTACTTTCGAATTCGTTGAAAGCCTCTCGCATAGTCCTCCTCATGCTACATTTCGCTTCGTGTAATTTTTGTTTGTCTACAAGGTTTTAGCTACGTTTATGTTTGCTGTGAAGTTCCCTTTGCTTCCGTAGCAGCTTTCTAATTCGGTTGTTGTACCACGGTGGCTCCTTTCCATCTCTTACGACCTTGCTAGGTACATACTCATCTAATGCATATTGTACGATGGCTTTGAACTTAGACCACTGATCCTCAACACCATCCGTACTTTAGATAAAACTTCTGTGCTGAGCCGTCACGTTCTCTGAAATCCCCTTTTTGCACTTTTTCCGAACAGAAATATCTTC
The DNA here is from genome assembly GCA_026315105.1 of Locusta migratoria. Classification (NCBI taxonomy): domain Eukaryota; kingdom Metazoa; phylum Arthropoda; class Insecta; order Orthoptera; family Acrididae; genus Locusta; species Locusta migratoria. The sequence continues at coordinate 41,633,921 of CM048748.1, forward strand.
CTACCTTTTTAATATTTCTATTTACGACTGAAATTACCGATGCTGTAACTGCTTTATGATCGCTGATTCCCTGTTCTGCATTAACTGTTCCGAATAGTTCGGGTCTGTTTGTCACCAGAAGGTCTAATATGTTGCCACCACGAGTTGGTTCTCTGTTTAACTGCTCAAGGTAGTTTTCAGAAAATGCACTCAATTTCACTGGATTCTTTGTCCCTGCCACTTGTAATAAACGTTTGAGTCTCCCAATCTATATCGGGTATATTAAAATCTCCTCCCAAAACTATAACATGATCGGAAAACCTACTCGAAATATTTTCCAAATTATCCTTCAGGTGTTCTGTCACAACAGCTGCTGAGCCAGGAGGCCTATAGAAGCATCCGATTATCTTTAACCGTGACCTTCACCCAAATTATTTCACATTTCGGATCTCCGTCTATTTCCTTCGATATTAGTGCACTTTTTATCGCTATAAGCACGCCTCCCCCTTCACTGTCCAGCCTATCTCTGCGGTAAAGCAGAGGCAGCTGAGGCAGCAGTTAATATACCCAGTTCTTTGAAGAGGCTTCTACAGGACGTCCGTGAATTTACTCCACAAATAATACGTATTACACACTTTTGGACTCTGAAACTTTTGACTGATTTGAAGAGTTACCCCAAAATATTATACAATATGACTTTATGGAATGAAAGTAAGCAAAGTATGCAAGCTTTGTTACTTTTAGGTCTCCTATGTCTGATAACACTCCTATTGAAAATACAGATTTGTTAAGTCGTTTCTGTGGTGTGCTACTCCCTACTAAATTTATTATCAAGCTGTAATCTCAGGAATTTAATACTGTCAACCTCTTCTATCTGCTCCTCTTCAAACTTAATGCATATGCTGACGGGAAATCAAATACATGTTCTGAACTGCATGTAGTGAGTCTTTTCAAAGTTTAAGGACAATGAGTTGGCTTTAAACAATTTATTGCCCAAGATGGGCACAAATCTGTACATTTGTACTTGGATAATTCCAAAATGTTTAAATGTCTGTTAAGTTATGGGACTAAACGCCGGGGGTCATCAGTCACTAAACTTACAAACTACTTACAAACTATCTTATACTAAAGACAACACAAACATCCCTACCCAAGAGAGGATTCGAAAGCCAATGGGAAATGGTCTCGCTCAATGGAGCATAGCGCTTCAATGCGCTCGGAGCACTACGATTTACCTCGATAATATCCCTTATTTATAAATAATCACTATGTGTCCAGTGTGCATCATAAGTTGTTAAATAGTTCTTTTGCTTTTGGAAAATATTTTGGAATGTAGCAATCGTTAGTAAACAATTCTAATAAACAAATTGATTTAAAAGAGTCTAGATCTAATTTCTTTCTTTCCTGGTAGCCGGTTTTTATCATTAATAAGACAATCCCAAGAAAAATAAAATCGCACCTTCGTGTTTTATGGTCCACTTTAGATTTGCCCCTAGTTTTATGACTTTTTGCAGACGTTTCAGCCAAAAAACGTATATAATGAAAAACAAATTATGTAATAACAGGTTTGCCGCCAAGATCGCTTTCTTCATTTAATTAAATTACCGGTTTCGGCTTGCTAGACGCCATCTTCAGACCTTGGAATCACTTGTCGTTCCAAACATGTCTTATTGAAGCTAATATGTAATTTATACTTTGTGATTTTCTTTTGTAGTGTCAGCAGGGTGAATACTTTCCCAACAGACTGGCGAGGCACCATGTTATATAAGCAACTAATTATTGGATCGATCTAGAATTGTTTAATAACAGGTTTGAAGTCAAGATCGCTTTCTTCATTTAATTACATACCGGTTTCAGCGTGCTCTTCAGACCTTGTAATCACTCCGCAGCGGGGCGCCTTAGACCTCTCGAATACTCCACCGCGGCGCTGTATACGCCATCCAAGCTCTGTTTGACTCAATGCCCAGGCGTATCAAGGCTGTAATTACGGCCAGAGGTGGTTGTTTTGGGTACTGATTTCTCGGGATCTATGCACCCAAATTGCGTGAAAATGTAATCACATGTTAGTACTAGTATAATATATTTGTCCAATGAATACCCGATATCATCTGCATTTCTTCTTGTTGTAGCAATTTTAATGCCCAGTAGTGTATTTCCGTTGACAGCTGTATTTTCTGCTGTAATAGCGTTAGCAACGCTTATTTCCTGTGCTACACTGAGTCAAAATATTTGTCATCATAATGTCTAAGACATCTTCAAAGTTGCTATCGCTATTAAACTACTGAATTTAATTGTCAGATTAATTAATTAAAACAAAACTCCAATTTTTCTGTGCCTGCCAGCTTTCTTTGACACTATACATTCCTCGTTTGTATCCGGTAACTTGAAAACTTGACCTAATTTTGTGACATGAATGGGAAATCTACTGTAAAATGTTACCCAAGTTAACCGTCAGATGTTCCGCCACTACTAATTCCGAGTGAGGTGAACTGTAAAATTAACATCTTCGCGTCTCATTAAAGTCGGACTTACTTAAAAATTATTTTAAATTCCGAGGATAAGTGTGGCATTCATGTGTTGTAGACTGGCGTGTGGCAATTGCGAAAAGTTAACTATGGTGACATTATATCGAAATGCGTCCAAACAGAGCCCAGATGCTGTTATTCACTTCTTCGGTACTGAAAGAATAGTTCTTACAGACACTCATCAGAAAAGAAAGAGAGACTGTCGACAACCAGAGTTTGGAATAGTACGCCAAGTTCGGTACTGGTCACTTCATTATAACGCACTTCTCCAAATCTCATGTGTCACAGTGCAGAAGTTAGCGAGAAACTCTAACACACACCTCGTAGTTCTGATCCTTACCCATACAATTATCACGATTTGCAAATCCTTGAAAAATTGTTTGAAGTACTTCCCTTTTCTGTCAAACCAGGGTCTGCAGGGAATTAAGGACCTCTTCATGCTGCAGTATATAACCATACGGGTCTTCTCAACTTGGTCCATCGGTACTCTTGGTAACTATTATTAGCATACCGGTTCATGACTTTACGGCATTCATACGGAAACTTTTCGTTCGTTCTTTACACTAGCTTTACCCGCTCCGAATTCGATTCTGTTACTTGATTAAATTGTGATTTGGTTTAAAATAGTCTAGAGCAAGACATTCCAAAGAGACGTATTTCATTAATTTGACCAACACGCCGAAGAGTGCGATGAAATTATGTACGGAATTCGACGCAGTAAAAGGCCGATGTTCTGCGTTTATTCTGTGACATGTATAACATAATTTCGTACTTAACTAAACATTTTATTTGAACTGTAAGTTTCAGTTGCCTTTAGCCCCCTATACGTACTGAATGTTGCCTAAAGAGGTAGATAACAAATTCAGTGCTGTTTATTTCGCAACCAGTTTCGAATTAAACGATCATCATTCATTTAAAATATTTAAATGTTTGTCAGTATAAGCAACTATGCCCGAGGAAAGACTTGAAATTCCGATGGCGAGCAACCGCGCGCTCCGTACCAAGGCGCCTTAGAGCGCTAGTCAATACCGCTGCGGCTATCTTTCCTTTCCTCTGTCTATTTCAAAGTTGTTAATTTACTGTTAACCTTTGTCTTACCAAAGTTTTAAACCATAATAGAATTGTAACAACATAACTTGATCATAAACAGGGTATGAGTTTAACTTCCCGTCGACAATACGATCATTATAGAGGGGATCGGCCTTGCTCAAAAAAGAAACCTTCCTGGAAAATCCTTGCAGCGATTTTAGGACATCATGGATAACATAAATATTGGAGGCCTTAAGTGAAATTGTGGCGCCCTTCTCCCGAATTTGAATGCAGTGTTTTCGCGACTGCGGTACTTCTATGTTTAACGTGCTATTTTTGATGCAAAATGTGTGTATTCGAACACGGAGCATTGTTCAATCTATGAAAATTTGACAAGGAAGTAAACGGTTTGACAACAGCTACCTGTGTGGAATTTGGACACTGTACTAAACCATTAAAAAGTAGAGATTATTTTTAAAAATAATGTTTGGAAATTTTCTCTTCTGTTTGGTGATCTTTCTGAAAATTTTTGGGAGAAAATATGTAATTTTCCAATTGATTGAAATTGCAAGAACTTCGATCTGATGGTGTCTCTTTTCAGCCCATAGTAGAAAGTGTATTGTGATTGCTTTCCGTTCTCTCTTTCGATAATAAGTTCGAATAGTAGTATTAGATATTGTGTATGTCTGCTGATTTCTGAATGTTTGAAGATTAAAAAATACAGAATCTTCAATATTAACCTGCGTTAACCACTGATTTAACGTCGAAAGTCAATCCGTTTGAAAAAAAAAAATGATAAAGCAGTCAATAGTCCCATAATTGGTTTGATAACCACAGTGCTTTACTAGATATGGGTTGGTATGATAATAGCTCTTTAAAGCAGGGTAGGTATGAAATATCGTTGCCACTTCCAAGTTACCTGCAGCAAACCAATATCCTCAAAAAAGAAAGAAGAAGCGGCATTCTAAAACACTCTACGAGACCTGAGATTCAGTAACATGAGGAAAGCACTAGTGTTCTCTGTTGCTCATTTGTATATAGTTACCTCATTTCGAGTGTCTTAGAATGGTGTATTTTCCGCTTACCGAACGTAGTGAGCGGTGCACAGTGCCATTTTGGAGGACGTCAGTCAGAACCCGCTACCAGTCATCCTTGTATATGTTTCCGGTAATTTCCTTAAAATAATCCAGTCGAATGCCGAGATGCTTTCTCTCAAAGAACACGGCCTGTTTCCTTTCCCGTGCATAACTAAACAACAGGCCGAGCAACAAAATAAACCTCTAAGCAGTTTTTGTCTTCGACGTTCAATTTTTTACCGCCCTTTTTGGAAAGAGAACACGAGAGCAAAGCTGTCTTACGTTGTATTTCGAGTCTTTGCTTTGTCTTTTGATGTTACAGTCGGACGCCACGATTCTCCGAAATCTGCAAAGAATAAATGTAAAAGTGAATTTTAGCTGAGGCTTTTTCTTTAAATAAACTCCCATAGTTACCCATTGTACGACTCTGCATTTATCATTAACTAGCTAAAAGCCCGGCGTTCCACGAATATTTATTTATTTATTCGAGCCATGAGTTAGTACTCCTCCTACCCCTTCTCTCTCTGTCTGTCTCCTTCTTTCTAATAATATTTACCGAAGAATCTATAAGAAATAAGGCTGTTTTGTATAATCTACAAAGTTTTAAGTATAATATCCAAACAAAGAAGGATAGTAATCGAAATACAAATGATATGTTACATTCATTAAATTCACAGCTTTACTATAAACAATATTTCATGTTACAGATCCACGATCTAATATGAACAATTTCTCTGGTGAGGCCGCTCCTGAGGAAGTGACGTAAAGTTGTTCGTGTCAGAACTATGGGCATGTCAAGTCCACTCCACAATATTAAATAGATTGTTCTGTGGTTTATTAATCGTAATGGAAAACGCAAGTGTCACTGTGTATTTTCTTGAAGTTGAAAGCTAGATCTGTCGTAAATAGTGGGTACTGGTTGGATGTATTCACTTTCATTCTCTTTATTTCTTTATAACTTTGTGGAAGTCTATTGCTGTCGCCTGCATCTGCGTGCACTTGTCAACACTGCTGTTCAGAGGTGTTACTTAGTAACTTAGTAACTTTCAACTAACATTTCACATAATTTCAAATGTTTTTGAACTATTTCTCGTTGATAACCATACCAAAATTATGAAAGGAGAAAAATTTCTTATTACTATTTTTCCGCTGTCCATGTACTAGAACTACGGCATCCGGTATGACGTTACAATTTATAATTTCTACACCACAAATTGTAACCGCAGGTAGTGTTACAGGCAGTATACACACATACATTTGAATGTAACTTCTAAATTGTATCACAATACGACGCATGGTTCATGAGATATGAGCACATAAACAGTAACGTTCATGGAAAACCGCCCCACCAAGTTTTAATCTATTACTTCTTTACTACTAACTGTATTCACAAGAGATTTTACAGACTTACAGTACTTTTACAAATGTACAAATACCTGAAAAATTATACAATTATTCAACATATAATCCTATAAATATTATCGTACGAATTTTATATGTCATTTGTATTTTGGATTCTGTCGTTCTTTGTTAGAATACTACACTCATAATTTTGAACATTATGCAAGATAGCGTTATTTCTTAAATTTTCTCCGATAATGAATTAAGAGAAAAGGAGGTGGACAGAATGGAGGGGTAGGAGTACTAACTCAAGGCAGGAACAAATAAATAAATACCCGGGCAACGCCGGGTTTTCAGCTAGTTCACTGTATCCAGCAGTTCTGACTGACTAAAAGCCGAGCAGATAATAAATAACTTCTTGCTTATTTTCATACTGTATTTCGGCCTGTTGTCACAACGTTATTATTTACATCCGCAATCTTACTTCGATTGAACATCTGCGCTATTGATTCAATCCTCCGATTATCAAGGCTGATTCTCTTACTCCACCAAAAATGTATCCATATTTTACACACGTAACACTGCTCATTCTTCAAGACAACAGAGCCGAATATCACTATAAAACTCGCCTTCAGTCATTCTTGTATACATTTCCAGTAATTTACGAAAACCGCTCCAAGGAAATGCTGAAAAGGTTTATCCCAAAGAGCTGCACCGTTTCTTCCAGTGCTTAACAAAACATCAGTCCGATCGCGTACTCCGTCTATAATGACCACGAATGTCGTCGGGACGTAAAACTCGAATCGTACTTCCTTCTTCTGTACGTATTCGCCGCTTGAGCTAAATTCGGCGTTTCTTCTACCTGCAAAGTGCGCGTAGAACTCAGTCCCATAACTTTCCAGTGCCAGAAAAATATACATGCCGCTGTAAAAGGCTTCTGTAATGTCGGCCGCCAAGAGGAACGAAATGCTAGCTGAATTCTGCAAAGGGCATTGTGCGGCGGACAAAGTAACTTTGAGGCGGTCGGTCACGTGCAGCCCTCCGCCTGCCCCTGGCAGGCAATCAGCAAAAGCAGCCGGCAAACGGCCGCCGCGGCCCTTTCATTCCGCCCGCCGTGGCTCTCAAATGCAAATAGTTGCTTTCCTGCATGTGGAACTGAAACTTTTCTGAATCACTCTCATCAGACAAATAGAAGCACTTTCCTTTGCTCGAAAGAAATCAAAGCGTAAGATGTTCTCTCTTATGTTTGAAGGATATATGTAACAAGCAAACCTGGCAATTCTTGTCAGATGTTGCTATTTGTGGGAATTGGATACACGTCCTAATTTCCTTCTCCTCCCCTCTCAATGCCTCCCCTACTTCCCCCACTATCTCTTGCACCTCACCCACTCTCTATTCATCTCCTCCCACATATCTTACAAGGAAAGTACTTGGGCTCGAACAAACATATCTGTATGGACGTTTGGTTACAGGATCTCTAAGTACACCTCAATGTGCTGGTGGGTGTCGTTTTTCTGCAAAGCTCTGCAACTATGCTGTACATAGCACTGTAGATGTAATTGTAGACGCCATACGTAATGCAGATATCTTAACTATAACGTATGTAATAATCATCGCACATGTTCTCTAGCGAATTGTCATCAAAAGCCGTGATGATAGTTGCAAATTTAACCTTCTTCCCGAAAGACTGTTGGTATTCACTGCTTCCATCGCCTCTTCCCGCACTTACCGTAGCACTACCGCTTGCAATGAGTTGTTCGTCATTATCATCACTATTATCATTATTATGAGTTTGTAACAACAGTACCTTATGCTCATATTTCTGTACCATAACAGATACGAGGGAGCATGCAAATGATTCATCTACTACACTAATACCATCTTCACGGAGAATGGTTCTTCGTAAATCTCAACTAATCGCAATGCATTTGCAGGATTGATAGCAGGATTGATAGCATAGCAATCGCCGCCCCCATCTGACGATTCACCACAAAAATAACATCACAAAACGCAACTTCCTAGGCACACTGCACGGTCCCTACTGGCGAACCGACAGGTCAAAGTGCAATGCGGCATGGCACACGCAGAGGCTTCTAATGGACGACTGTAGACTTTTGCAGATGCGGGAGTATCACTAGTGCAATAAGGGATCTTTACATTATCTATCATACGATTTTGGTGTATATGTGTTTGTTCGAGCCCAAAGCACTTCCCTTGTTAGTCCGTTGTAATATTGCCTGTCATAGCACCTTAAAAGAAGAAAGAGGGATAGCATCTTTCCAGTTAAAAAGCGTGCGATTTGACGAAGCATTGGCTCTAAAATCTATTTTTTACGAAAGTACCGGATGATGTCAGTATACATTTGAAAACTTAATATATCATTGAATAATGTAGATAGAGAGGTAAAAATTAACACACACGCGCTTGTAATGGCATGGGGTTTTATTAGAAAAAAAAAAAAAAAAAAAAAAAAAAAAAAAGTTGAACATGTCCGACAGATGCCGTGTCATTTTGGTTTTGTAACTGCTACCGTGACGGGTGATATAAAATCGCATCATCCCCAACCTGGCTGATAAACACCTGCTGGAACGTACGATTTTTATGCACGATGGCACTCCACCCCATATTGCCAGACGCGTGAAAGATCTCTTGCGCGCCTCGTTTTGTGATGATCGTATGCTCAGCTGCTACTTTCGTCATGCTTGGCCTCCCAGATCCCCAGACCTCAGTCCGTGCGATTATTGGCTGTAGGGTTACCTGAAGTCGCAAGTGTATCGTGATCGACCGACATCTCTAGGGATGCTGAAAGACAACATCCGACGTCAATGCTCACCATAACTCCGGACATGCCTTACAGTGCTGTTCACAACATTATTCGTCGACTACAGCTATTGTTGAGGAATGATGGTGAACATATTGAGCATTTGCTGTAAGGAACATCATCTTTGCTTTGTCTTAATTTTCTATGCTAAGTACTGCTTTTCTGACCAGATGAAGCGCCATCTCTCTGACATCCTTGAACTTTTTTTGTTCTTGTAAAGCCTCATGTCATTCCAAGCATGTGTGTCAATTTTTACCTCTCTATATACATTATTCCGTGATTTATTACGTTTTCAAATTTATATTGACTTTTTGATCACCCGGTATATAAAAGATAATCAAGTTGCAAAAGATGGTTTCCTTATTTGGAAAAACAGCGAAGTGACAATCTTTTCAAGGTGAATGTAACAGTTTAGTTCGAAAAATTTAACAATTTATAACTTCAGGTAACCGGTTTCGATCTCAGGTATCATATTCAGACCTAGTCGTCTCTCTGTAAATGTTCAGGCGATGAGCCTGCGGCAACTGCTCATCGCCTGAACAACTACAGCAAGACGAATATGTCTGAAAATGATCTCACTTGAGATCGTTACCGGTTAAATGAAGTAATAAATTGTTAAAATTTGCAAAGTAGGCTATTATTTTCACCTTTATACAAAACAGACACTAATAAAAAGACTTGAATGAAAATATATCTGTGACCATTAAGTAAGTGTCTGTCAAATAAAAGAAAAATTAACACTCATTGTTTCTTTGAAACTCCGAGCCTTCAGCTCATAGATAGGGCGGGCTCTCTCTCTCTCTCTCTCTCTTATTAGTCTTTATGTGGTTACGGCGTGAGGCTAGATCTGTTAATTCTGTGAGGAAGGGATCTGCAGAATTTATAAAAGCGAGATACGTGTAACTGAAATGTTTTTACTTTTGTGAATTCCGAATAATTACGTAAAACGTTCACTTCGAACGTTAACGTAAATAAATTACGAACCTTTTCAAACGGACACTAATTTCATTAATCATAAAATGATTATATTTTATGAAACATTGTTCCTAAGGAAAATAGCAACGATCTGGAAATGTAGAATAAAATAATAATAACAGAAGCACTCAAGATCGCATATTTTATACATTAAAAGAATCTACGAAAAGTAAATTCAGTCGGTGAGACCAAACTACTCGGCCGAATTCCTTGATTTTTATTTTAAACGAAAGGTGTTTATCCACAGATTTGTTATCAAGTATCATAATTTACATAATCCTCGCCATCCTTTCTCTATATAAAACACGATTTCCAACCGTTATGGGGACGTCCTTGCTGTAAAATTAGTCAGTCAGGCCCTTCTATTCGACCGATTTCCTTCATTTTTGCTTTAAACTGCCACTGACGCCGCGCTAACGAGTCGTATACGTGCTGTCTCCGCGACGTAATATGTTTCTCATGCGTTAAAAATACTTAGTATGTACATATAAAATGATCTGAAAGAGGAACGAAACGAAGAATGACAGTTTAAAAACACTTTTTATGTTATTTATTAACGACGAGCGTTCTTCCTGGGGTTCACTGAACCAGTGCTTTCTCGGATGTTTTCCCGGATTCGGGATTTTTGCGGAGCGCTCTTGCAGTGGTCGTACAGACGGGGCTCCACGTAATCCCCATCTCACATTCGCCGTTGTAGCAATACATTCGGTCGTATAAATTGTGATAACTTGCCGTTTTAGGAGCAGTAACCGATATACTGCCTGCGCTACACCTGTTTCTAGTCGCAGCGTCGCCCCCTACACCGGTTCCTTTGTGTCTACAGTGCAATAGTGCTATTAATATAGTGTCTATACACCTGCAGCGGCATGTGCTTTTATCTTGAGCTATTATGACTATGGTACTTTTCAACAAAAGCGATCATATAGATGGTTTTATAGGCAAGTTGGTTACATTTCGGATAAATGATGGGGATCAGCTAGTTTAAAATGCATGACATATGTTATGACCTAAATGAAATAAGCACCTGATGATGAAAATTTAATTTGCGAAACCGGTCGTGTGTTCTTAATAAAGAATTTATAACAGTTGCAGCGGTGTGTTGTCAAGAAAATGAATCAATTCGACTGAGGTTGCCCGATCAATAAAGTATACATTACCATTACAAAATTCTTTGTCCGAAATGTTTTCAAAAATCATGAAACTACTTTAAAACCTAAAGTGGGTCACTCCTGTACGGTTGTTATTATCTTACGGCATCCCACTTCCTCTACTTAACAAAAAATTAGTTTCAATGTTTGAGTACAGTATGTAAATAATATCGTAAATAAGTCATCGGATAAGGAAAATTATTTGTTAAGTAAGAATTCAGCCCTGAAAACACAAAGCATGAATAGTAAGCTAGTTAAGGACTGTTTAATGCAAACACTAAATAAATTTTGAATGAAAGAAAAACATACAACACAAATTTACCTATGTGATGTAACAGATGAAGTGTAGAGCATAATGTCCGTGCTGAAGGTTAGTAACTGTACCATGTACTTAATAAAGTCTTAATTGTTGAGGAATGTGCGTTAAGAAAGGTTTGTAAAACTGCAGACGCACTGGAGAAGCTCTGAACAAATGAACGACATACGTCGCTGGGGTCGATACTGTGACGCCGCTGTTGAATTAGCGGCCTGACTTACTTAATTGCCTTCATCAATATGTACCACGTCCCACGTCAATCCTCGCAACCGAGCGTATCCAACCTGTTGCCACGGAATGTACCAGCAAGAAGTTATATCGGCGCTGGTATACGTAAAGCCAGGGGGTTGCTTTAATCCGGTAGCTGTTGTGAACAACTGTAATCCTACCTAACTAAGAGTATTTTCTCCAGCAGCGGAATACCGACAACGTCAGGAATCCGTTACAGTGGATGCCTTTGCTCTTATCGCTGTCGTACATTCCGCTGCAACTGTGGTTTCTGTATGACACAAGGCGTCCACTTTGAAATCCAGGACGTTCATACAGGCACATGAGTAATATGAAACACACTGTTTTCCCTTACAATGGTCTATATACATACATTGAAAAATGAGTTTGAAGAGCATGAATGTACGGCAGATCCTTTTGAATGTACGTACTATAAAACATTCTAAAACGTAAATAAATGTAATTGGAACACAAACTTATGTTTTGTTTTTAAATGCTGTAAATAGTATTAAAATCAGAAAATGGCGGTGGTAGCTTCGCATTATGTCAACTACTTGCCACGAAATTGCGAAGTTAATTTGACATTTGAACTAAATGAAGAACGCAGATAGAGATTATGGACGGCATGAGGTACCCCTTCATTATCGGGATGTACAGTAACTGCGCTCTAGTTTTATAGTGTTACCTGGTGTGTTAAGTGTCATAATTCGCGAAATATTGAAACTCGTTTAGCATTGAAAACGTAGGGAAATAAATTTTTATATTTTACTTTAATTATATGAAAAAATAATGCTAAATAAACGGACAGAAAAATATAGACAACGGCTCGGAATAATTTTTGTTAGCGCAGGCAACACTACATAAGTCGGCAAGAAAGTACCTACAACAACCAAAAATATTGATAGGTCACATAGTGTGGCGAAGGAAAGGAAACAACCATGGCCAAATAGGAAAGGAGGGAATGGGCCAAGACGTTCAATTCATATGTAAAATCACAATACTAGTTTATTTATCTTAGGACATGGCATAGTTGAAGTACTAAGATTGTTTCAGTAACTTGGTAAAAGTATCCATTAATACTCTCAAAATAAATCTGACGTCAACAGTTTGAAAGACAAAGAAATTTACCAAATCCCAAGAATATATGCAGTAAGAAGATTTTTTTCAATTACTAGAAAAACTGTCAATTAATTAACGGTAAACAATGAGAAAAGGTAAACATATTTATCAGACCTAAATATAATATTTTATTTATTTGATTTTTGCCTAATTACATCTACGGGTAGGCAACTCACCCCACAGAAGAAAGGATTTAGCCAAATAACATATGACCGGTTCTCCGGGCAATTGACGAGGACGCTGAAGGGCACTAAACAGGATTCCGCAGTGATACTTGGCTATTTTATAAATTTGAATAGGTAACGCCCCGCCCAAGGCAAGGACCAAACGCTCTTCAGCACGAAAAGAACGAACGGAGGCACAGTTGCAACCGCCGACAACAAACAGAAAACCAGGACATAGCCGCAAGACATAAAAGATGATAACCCCTGGGAACAGCTGCAAACCCTGGCAAAGCACACACATGTTGTTATGGTCTTCAGTCCGGAGACTGGTTTTGATTTAGCTCTCCACCCTACTCTATACTGAGCAAGCCTTTTCAACTCCTCATAAGAACGGCACCCACATCCATTTGAATTTTCTTACTATATGTTTCTCTTGGTCTCCCTCTGCGATTTTTACCCCATAAACTTCCCTCCAATGCTAAATTTACGATTCCTCCATGTCTAAACGCGGGCCGCGGTGGCCGAGGGGATTGAGGAGCTCCAGTCACGGTCTGCACAGCCACTACGGTCGGGGGTTCAAATCCCCCCTCGGACATGGATATTTGTGCCGTTCTAGTTCGTAAGTAGTTCATAAGTAGTTTGTAAGTTTAGGGACTGATGACCCCGTAGTTAAGTCCCATAAGCTTAACAAACATTTGAACATTTTTTTAACACCGGAGTAAGGCTACAGCCCTGTCTTACTCCATTCCCAACTAATGCTTCGAGTCTAATAACTGAGGTCTGGCTTTTGTACAAATTATAAATTGTATAAGTTGTAAGAGAGAGCACACACATAAGACAAAGTTGACACAACTACATTAAACACAAAGGATAACCACTCATAATTGTGCCGGCTTTCCGAGTGTCCAACACACAAGGAAAAGGTGTACTGACAGATCAACCAGGAAGTTGAAAGGTGTAGTGAATGCGAACACTGTCCGGAAGTTCTGGGAGATCATATGAAAACTTACGTACGTAGACAGCCGGGCCGGACAGTGAAGCGCTCACGGCCCCTCCGGCTTGATAGCGCACGCAGACTGTCTCCCGTGCAAACCCCGTTTATGACAACATGAGCGATGACCACAGCTAGTACGTCTTCACGCAAGAGAGCTGCGACACAATCAAGTCGCCACTCTCGGCACAAAGCGAAAGATAGGTCGACAAAAGAACGTACGAAAAGATACTGAAAACAAGAAGGCGGGTCGGTACGGCTCAAATATACCGTTTTCGCAGTAATTGGAGCTTTAGAAACGACGGGTGTAATGAGTTACATGATGTGCAGTAGGCCGTGTAACGCTCTTATATCGTGAAATAGGAATCATTAAAATCATTGATAGTTCCTGTGAGTTAATATTCGTAGAGGTTGTACCTGAAAATCGTAAGAGGTTAATAATTGTTTCCTCTTACCGGCCTCCCGACTCTGACGATACAATAGCAGAAATGTTCAAAGAAAACCTGAGTCTAATTACAAAAACGTAAACGACTCAGACGATAATAGTAGACGGTGATTTTAATTTACCCTCGATCTGTTGGTGAAATTATATTTTCAAATCATGAGGTACGCATAAAACATCGTGTGAAATTGTACTCCACGCATTCTTTGACAATTACTTCGAACAATAAGTTTATGAGCCAGCTAGAATTGTAAATGGATGTCAAAGCACACTTGATCTCTTGGCAACAAAAAATCCTGAGCTCATAACGAGCATCAAAACGAATACAGGTATTAGTGAACACATAACTGTCGTAGCGAGAATGAAAGTCCCAAAGTTACCAAGAATTAACGAAAAGTATATTTGTTCAGGAAAGTAGATGGAAATAAAATACATCGCTTCTCGAAAAATAGCTTCCACTCGTTTCTAACACTAAACGTAGGTGTAGACCAGATGTGGTTCAAATTCAAAGAAGTGGTATTGACAGCAATTGATAGTTTTATATCAAACAGATTAATAAAAGAAGGTGGTGATCACCCTTGGTACACAAAACAGGTCAGGACACTGATGCAAAAGCAACGGAAAAGGCATGTTAAATTCAAACGAACACAAAATCCCAAGGATTGGCGATCCTACACAGAAGCTCGAAATTTTGCGAGGACTTCAATGCGAGATCCCTACAATACTTATCACAACGAAACTCTTTCTCGAAATTTGACTGAAAACCAAAAGAGATTTTGGTCATATGTTAAATATACTAGGGGCAAAACACAAACAATACCCGCACTACGTGACAGTAATTGCGATCCTGCCGATGATAGCGCCACTAAAGCAGAGTTACTAAACATAGCTTTTAGAAACTCATTCACCAAAGAAGACGAAACCAATATTCCAGATTTCGAATTACGAACAGAGGTCGTAACGAGTAGCGTAGAAGTAGATATAATCGGAGTAGTTAAGCAACTAAAGTCACTTAACAAGAACAAGTCTTCTGGGCCGGACTGTGTACCAATTAGATTTCTATCAGATTATGCTGAAGGAATAGCTCCTTACTTAACAACTATATACAACCGCTCTCTCAAAGAAGGATCTGTACCAAAGGATTGGAAAGTTGCACAGGTCACCACGTATATTCAAGAAAGGCAGTAGCAGTAACCCAGTAAACTACAGTCCTATTTCATTGACGTAAATTTGCAGCAGGTATTTGGATCATATCCTCTATTCAAATATTACGAATTATCTCGAACAGAATAATCTTTTGACCCAAGGTCAACACGGATTTAGAAAATATCGTTCATGTAAAACACAACTAGGTCTTTACTCACACGAAGTTATGGGTGCTATCGACAAGGGTTCGCAAATTGATTCCGTATTTCTTAATTTCCAGAAGGCTTTAGACACAGTACTCACAAACGCCCTTTAATCAAATTGCGTGGTTATGGTATATCACCCCAAATTTGCGACTGGGTAGGGGATTTCCTGTCATAGAGGACACAGTTTGTAGTAATCGATGGTAAGGCATCGACTAAAACAGAGGTGATATCCGGCGTAGTATTATTGGTCCTCTGCTGTTCCTTATTTACATAAACGATTGAGGGGAAATCTAAGTAGCTCTAAATGTTCAAATGTTTGTAAAGTCTATGGGACTTAACTACGGGGCTATCAGTCCCTAAACTTACAAACTACTTATAAACTACTTACGAACTAGGACGGCATAAATATCCATGCCAGAGGGGGGATTCGAACCCCCGACCGTAGTGGCCGTGCGGACCATGACTGGAGCGCCTTAGTCCCCTCGGCCACCGCGGCCGGCTAAGTAGCTCTCTCAGGTTGTTTGCAGATAACACCGCCATTTACCATCTAGTAAATTCATCTGAAGATCAGAACCAGAACGATCTGAATAAGATATTACTATGGTGTAAAAATTGGCCAATGACTCTAAATAATGAGAAGTGTAAGTAAAAAAAAATTAGGAATTACTATTACTTCAGACTTAAACTGAAAAGAACACGTAGATAATGTCGTGGGAAAGGTGAACCAAAGACTGCGTTTTATTAGTAGAACGCTGAAAACATGCAACATAACTACTAAAGAAACTGCATACACTACGCTTGTCCGTCCTGCCCAGTGTTGCATCCCTATCAGGTGGGTATGACGGAGGACAAGCAAAGAGTCCAAAAAAGGGTAGCTCGTTTCGTAATGTCACGATACAGGGGAGACAGAGTTACGGAAATAATACACGATGTGGAATGGGTATCATTACAACAACGGCGCTTATCGCTGCGGCTTGGGCTACTTACGGAACTCCAATCGCCAACATTCTCCTGCGAATGCGAAAATATATTGTTATATCCCACTTACATAGGTAGAAATGATCATCAGAATAAAATACGGGAAATCAGAGTTCGAACGGAGGGATTCAGGTGTTTTTTCTTCCCCCGCGCTATTCGAGAATGGAATGTGAGATAAATGGTATAAGGGTGGTTCGATGAACCCTCTGCCAGGCACTTAAATGTGATTTGCAGAGTATCCCATGTAGATGTACAGATATTATCAGACTTCATAAAATTTCAAAAAGTGATTGCT
Organism: Locusta migratoria; assembly: GCA_026315105.1. Classification (NCBI taxonomy): domain Eukaryota; kingdom Metazoa; phylum Arthropoda; class Insecta; order Orthoptera; family Acrididae; genus Locusta; species Locusta migratoria. The sequence continues at coordinate 41,650,700 of CM048748.1, forward strand.
GTTACAGAAGATACATTGGAAAGGACTCATGTATCCACATTTACAGTCAGATTGTAATATTACATTGCAAAAGACATATTGAATGCTACTGGCGTCCAAATCTCAATCACAATACTAAAACTAAAATGATTCGCAATTGAATTGACTTTTAAATAAATTAGAACAGGGGACATTTGACCTTCATATTAAAGCGTATTAATTAAGATACAGCACACACACAATCATAAAGATTAATCTTCCATCGCGTACATTCCAGGCTGAGGCAGAAAGAAACGTCAGTCTTTCTCTTTCCTTAGATAAAAAGGCAGTGATGACAAGAAATGAGAATGCTGACGGCAGCGAGAAGAATTATCTTGCCGGTAAATCGTGTAATATTTCAGAAAAATGCTTCAGTTTGTTTCAAGCGTCACATTCGCTTCGCAGATTCTCGGGAGGTAATTAGCGTCTTTTGATATTACCAGTGTCATCGTTTTTGTGTTTTTTTAAGGTTATCATCGCATAAAATGGTATGGAGTCTCCTTTTAAATAACGTAAGTTGAATATAATCTTTGTATAAGTTTTAGAATGTGTCGTACGCCCATGCCGTAACTTGATGCCTGCGAAAGTAATTTCTTACTATCTATTTTTCTTTTTCAGTTATTTGGGATGAAACGTTTAAGTGTGACACCGTGAAAATAAAGCGAAAAGAAGTCGGATGAAAAGAACGAAGTAAATTGGCTCGGCATAACTTTTCACTTGTAGCCACTGAACTACTTCCATGTCATACAGTTCGTCGGCGAAAGTTAATTTCTGACAAGTTGCAGTTTGTCGCAAGCTTTCAGCAACGAAGCGCAAATGGCTTCAGGTTTCTTCTGTTGTATTCCCATAGAGGCAGTCACATTAGGTAGATGAAAATGTATAGCGTAACGACCTGTGGCATTAGGCCCATGTGACAGAATTACTGCCACGGTCGGGGGTCAGCTTAAAGAGAAGCAACTACACTGCAAACAGAGTTTATTTCCTCTTTTCTTGGACATCTAAATTTCGCTAAGTTGACTTTACACATCATACAAATAGTTGCTAACTCCATCCACTCGATTTCCAGCTTTCTGGGGACCATAAGGAACACATTCGAAACCATCGATATGCTTCGTTAAAGAGCACATTCCGATACTATCATGGTTCTGTAAGCAACCACTAATAGGGTTTTCATATAAGCCACACATGAAATAAAATACTTATGGAATTAAGAGTTTACTGTTTTCTATCTGTCTCACATATGTTGGCCCCAACATATGTGGTGTCGATTCCTGGTGATAAAAGGTCGAGCTTTCCCGCCATTTACTGCTTGCGACGTAGAGGTTTACAATGTGTATGTCTCTAACAACACAAGCTATAGCTTGTGTTGTTAGAGACATACACCTTGTAAATCTCTACGTCCCAAGCAGTAAATGGCGGGAAAGCTCGACCTTTTATCACCAGGAATCGACACCTTTTTTTAACAATGACGAGATCTATAGTTTTCGTCGGCGATTTCAAGTGTATGTCACCCAAGTCGAACAGCACCATAGCTATACCAAGTATGTAGATCTTGTGGAATTGCTTGCCGCCATAGACCTCCACGGGACGTAGCGACAGTTTCACTCCAACTACACCGCGTACATTTCTATAAAGACGTGGTCATATACATGTGGCGTCTATTCCGAAAGAACAGACGTCACTTCTGATCCTGCAGTTGTTATTGTTTTCATATTCACAGAATATATGACTTCAACTGCGAATGGGCAAATCCGAAAATGTGTACCCACCCCAGATTCGAACCCTGGTCTCCGACTTTCTAGGCACCACTGTGGACACAGTGTTCACCGCACCTGTAAGGAGCCGCGCGGGAGTAGCCGAACGATCTGGAGCGCCACGTTATGGATTGCGCGGCCTCCCGCGTCGGGGATTCGGATCCTCCCTCGGGCATGGACGTGTGTGTTATTCTTAGGTTAGTTTAACTTAGTTTAAGTAGTTTTTAAGACTAGGGACTGATGACCAACGTAGTTTGGTCCCATAGAATTACAAACATTTGAATATTTGAACCTGCAAGGACTATCTAGGCACGTCTCCCGTCGCACACAAATTTCCAGCTTTATGCTGCCCACAGTACTCAAACTCGTAGTCCCTATGTACTACTTCCCGTAAGAGTAAGGGCTCCAAACTTGCCCACCCCTCCCCACTAAGGACAGGATCATTGCCTGTCACTGGCATGTTATGTGTGTGTGTGTCTGTGTGCGTCCGTGTGTGTGTGTGTGTGTGTGTGTGTGTGTGTGTGTGTGTGTGTGTGTGTGTGTGGCGTCTATTCCGAAAGTACAGTTGTTATTGTTTTCGTATTCACAGAATATATGACTTCAACTGCTAATGGGCAAAGCTAAAAATGTGAACCCAGCCGGGATTCGAACCCGGGTCTCCTGCTTTCTAGGTAGTTGTGCTGATCCCTGCCGGCCGCGGTGGCCGAGGTGACTGAGGCGCTCCAGTCACGGTCAGCACGGCTACTGCGGTCGGGGGTTCGAATCCCCCCTCGGGCATGGATATTTGTGCCGTCCTAGTTCGTAAGTAGTTCATAAGTAGTTTGTAAGTTTAGGGACTGATGACCCCGTAGTTAAGTCCCATAAGCTTAACAAACATTTGAACATTTGAACATTTTTGTGCTGATCCCTACACCACTGGGGACGCAGCGATCATCGCACCTGCAAAGGACTAGCGAAGCACGCCTCCCATCAGACACAAATTTCCAGTTTTACCCTGTCCACAGTACTCAAACTCGTAGTCACTAATTCCCGTAAGGGGATCCAAACTTGCCCACCCCTCCCCACGAACGAAGGCGTCTTTAGGTAGTCCTTGCAGGTGTGGTGATCACTGTGTCCCCAGTGGTGTGGGGGTCAGGGCAACTGCCTAGAAAGCAGCAGCCCCGTGTTCGAATTCCGGATGGGTACACATTTTAAGCTTTGCCCTTTCGCAGTTGAAATATATTCTGTGAATATGAAAAAACGTGACCAGTCGCATTGATTATACGTTTCTCTCCAGCTACGGGCACAGCTTTCTAGTGTGGCCGTTGTACCTGCATACTTCAATAATCACTGCTGTTAATCTGTGTATATATTGCACCTGCCTGTCAGGAATTAGGCGCCTTCTCCCCTGCCCATGGTAAATGAACATCTCGCACCTGCAATCGGATGACCTCTGTTCTGAGGTCTTCCGAAAGTGGCAGCAGTGCCTGGAGAACGAAGCCCACTGTAACTGGATGCTGGAGTGGTGGGCGTGGTCAAACCGCGGTTGCGGCTGGCGGTACAACGATACTATAGGGAGACTGCATATTGGCGGAGGGCAAGACTGAAAGAAACTTTGCTGTATCGAAGACACTGATATATGAAAAATTGTGTATTAATTACGACAGGCCTGTTTCAGCACAGGTTTCTGTGAAAATGGTATAGATAACATAGGAATAATATTGCAGCTTTCAACGTGATAATATAAACCAACAACATAGGTCCAGTAAGACTATGTACATTGATCTTTGCTTCCTTCGAGCGTCGTTGTCTTATTCGCTCTCATAGCGATTTCACCATTTTATTCTGTTAATAGTGAACGGAGTTAGTATTGCTCTTATATATCAGTCAAATTCCGTAATTATTTTTTTTAAATTTATGTATAAAAAAGAAAAAAAACGTATTTTGACAGGTATTTTGACAGCTCAGTCTGTGATGTTACATGGTTAACATCACCAATGTTTGTCACTTTATAGAAATTATTTCTTCTACTTCAGATTTCTTCTGGCTTTTTTGGTACTGTATATTCTCGCATGCCACATACCCAGTACTTTATACATTTTATTTATATTATCTGTTAACAGATTTTCACTTCGACTAAGGATGACAACGTCATTAACGAATCTTATAGTTAGTAACTTTTCTTCCTGAAATTTAGACGACTTTAAAACCTCTATTTCATTTCAATCCTTGATGACTTTGTGTGGTCATTGCTTCATCGATTTACTTGGTTCGGACAAAATAATACGAAAACTATGCAGTATATTACATATTCTGTATAACCTTTAAGTACTGGTATTATTCCTGGTAGCCGGCCACGTTGGCGGAGGGGACTGAGGCGCTCCAGTCACGGTCTGCACGACCACTACGGTCGGGGGTTCGAATCCCCCCTCGGGCATGGATATTTGTGCTGTTGTTAGTCTAAGTCAGTTCATAAGTAGTTTGTAAGTTTAGGGACTGATGACCCCATAGTTAAGTCCCATAAGCTATACAAACATTTGTGAACTTTTTTTTATTTTTTTATTTTTTTTTTTATTCCTGGTAATGACTGCCTTATCAGAACGAGGATAAATTCCTTTGGCGAAGAGGGACTGTGGGTGTACCCCACGAATTTCCCACATGTCAAAACTTTGAAGACAACGTAGTACATCAATTTATCTGTATTTACGACTTTTTTCTGTAATAAGACACCTGACAGCTAACACGTTTATGGTATAGAAATACAGCGGCGAGACTTCACTGACACTAGTGATACTGTATACGGCATTGTCAGTCTAGTAATATATGTCTGTGGACTGGGCGTCCTTGTGTTGGAACGATGTGTCTTACTACTGTCAACCGAGCGTGCGTGTGTGACTTTGGGCTGTGATTGTCGCAGCAGAGATTAGCAACAGCAAGGAGACGTAGCCTACACTCCCTGCGTCAATAAGCTTTTCAGACAAAATAATCAATATTCCTTCCCTCATCCGGCAGATCGTCAAGTTACAACGTTGAGTGAGTTTGAAGGGGATCCTGTTTTGATAATAGTTCTAATGCGTGTAGAAATTTCTCCTTGGTGTCTGGTTGTTAAGACTCCATGTGGTTGTTTTGATGGTTACTGACCCTTCTTTAGTCCGTTGGCATTAGCATCTGAATTCGGGTGTTGTTTTCCCCAGCTCATGTGCCTCATTAGCCTCTCCAAAAATAGGATTGTTAACAGTGCCGCGAGACTGGCATGGTGATCAGTAGTACATGCTGTCTTGCTTGTGAATGGAACCATCATTCCTATTTTTGGGCACATACGGCAACTGCACTGTGCTACCCCATCCTCCCTTGTAGTCATTTGTTGATTGTCCATCCCTGTTTTTTTTTTTTTTTACTAAAATTTCATTACCTGGGGATGTTTCCAATGGGTTGATCATGGGCCTTACTCCAATTCTTTCAACCTGCATATTTAATTTCCTGATTTAAAGTCTTATACTGTGTGCCACTGCGTTATTGTCCGTCCAAGTTTCGACAGTAAACATTTGTAACTCTAGTTAAATGTATATTAACCACCACCAGCCTTTAGTCCAATATTTACTTGTTGTTGTTGTAATCTAGACGGGACTAAACTACGAGGTAATCAGTCCCCTCAATATTTACCTTACTTGTTCGGTACTTTCAATATTTGCGTTGCACTTTTTGGGTCCTGTTAAGGTTTAACGAGTATTTGGTTTGCTCTAGAAAGAGCGAGTGTTCCCTTAGGCCATTACTTGTTAATTGGGGTGCTAGACTATGCTGCTGTTGGTGTTGGACTCGCTGCTCGCTCCGGTGTGCCGGCACTCGATCCAATTGAATTCTGGCCACGTTCTGTGGTGACATTTAAGGGCATTTCATCCAGTGCCACGACTACAGTAATGATTTGCTGAATTGTATGCTCAATTGTTACCGTTCTCTGAGTAGTAACCAGAGATTACAAAATTAATGAAAATGGAGAAAGGCATTTTGAATGAAATAAATTATTTCAAATGGATTGAGGTATTTAGTACAATTAATACATTATAATCTTACACTTACATAGTCAATGTGTAGAGACGAAAGTGGAGACATCCGATTTATTAAACAGTAAGAAGACGAAATACGACGATCGATTTCCTTTTCCCTCCAGCTCGGTCAAAAAATAAATATATAAAGTCTCATTTAAAACAAAATAATCAGAGATATACTGGCACACAACTGTTGCTTCAAATATTTATAACAACTTTAGATTAACACTCTGCCTTCCTCAATGTCCAGCATACACAAATTCAAGTCTTTGCCACCTTCAAGGAGCAGGTGACCATCTGACCGACGCAGTTACTTAAGCTTAACATGGCCAGGTTATTCGCAATAGTCGTCACATTAACAACATCCGATCCGCATAATCTGAGATTTACGCGAGACAAAACAAAAAATGCTCCTTTAAGACGATAAATCGATCTTTTTTACGGTAAATTCTGAATCTCCATGTTTTGCCATCTTTTATGGTCTACGTTGTTCTCTTACATTGTTTCCTTACGTATGGTTCACTTATAGACGGTATAACCCTACCCGTCCTACACCACCGGTTAGTATATGATAATTAGAAAAATGTGCCTAATTATCTTAATTTAGTGGAAAAGCTATCGGTAATGAAGCCGATGATGTAGCGGAGGCTATAACCGGAACGTTGCTGCACCTCTTTGGTAGACAACAACGATCGCTAGGAATAAAGAAAGTGGAAGGAAAAATTTGGAATAAAACTATTAATGATTAAATGAAAAAATGCAAAGTTAATTAACAACGTGAAAAAATACGTAAAATTTGGGTGGGCAGAAAATCAGATTATGCGCCTCAAATTCGGTACAAAAGTTACTGACAATATACTAATTACTGAGTAATAGTTCACTAACACAAGGGTTCAATGTAAGACAGCGAAATGCAAGCCATAGCCCCGCAAATGCAACATGCAGCAAATCATGCATGACTCTCACCTTAATACTCACTATTTACAGCTTCAAATAATTAATTGTTTATATAAGTACCAAAAATTATTCGAAAGCGAGTATGCCATGCGCTTCAGCAATAATCAAGTTGTAACTGAACTATTAACTGTACTAATGGCAAGCACAAAAATTAATTAATGACTTGTCGTGATAACACTGAATATTTAGAAAAGAACAATTTAACCTTCTGATTAACTTTTACTCTTTCTTTAACCAGGAATAAATTAGCATTTCAAACACTTTCAAATAATCACTATTTTCACTAATCAGTACTTGCAAGTTAAAACTTAACCTCACAATAATATGCAGTGGAAAACAATCTTTTGCACTGTTATTGACATATCTCTTGAAATTGAAAGTTAGTCTAGCAGTTTCGTTCAACTTAGCAAACCTATTGGTCAGCAACACTGGCATAAGCTACATTTAGTAATACTTTTCTGAACACATTTTTTTATCAACGACTGTCACATTGTCTTTAATGACTTTGATTTTTAGTTTTATATCACTTTGTGAATATTCTCGGAGAAAAAATGGATGAGGAAGGAACCTGTCTGGACAATGACTATGGGTAGTGATTTTTAAACACAGGTTCACTATTGAACAATCATCAGTAATACGCTGGTTAGCTGTACATGCTAAGACAAACTGGACAGATCTTACTGGATTTGGTGTGCTACGTGGTGCTGCTGATTGAAGACTGTTGGCACTTAACAATTGTCAAACACAGGCTCTTCTTGGCGACGAATGTTAATTACAATTTAGGGCCCACAGCATTCCTCTTGATGCATTTATTAATTATTTGAGCTGTGGCCGTATGAATAAATAATATTGCCTCTTCGCCGTCTCCTCCACTAGTGCCAATCCAACATGCATTCTCCTTCACGTACTTTTGCCGTACACCACTGAGCGCACCGTCTCACGAATCCGTCTGTCCGCCGCTACTTCTCAACGACCCCTTCTCGCTGTGCGCCTCTGCGCTGCCAGCGATAAAAAAACTCCCTACTCAAAGATGAATCTATACAATAGCAAAGCCCTTGCTAACCCAGCGTGTCTACTACGTTTACAATATTTTTGACATATATGGAAATTAGCATGACAATGCAAATTATTACAGAAACAAAATATACAAATACATAATAAATTACAAAAAATACAAATAACGAGGAAAAATACATAAAGAATCGTTTTATATATCACCCTGTATTCACACATGACTAGAAAGCACCGTTGGTCACTGTGTTGGTGTGTCACAACGAAAATGAGGAATAGTACGTTTATTTGCGATTTACTTCCGTTAAAAGAAATGCAACCAGCTCCCTTTATAGTTTTTTTTCTTTTTAATTAATCCAGAACTACTTTTCAAGGCAATGCAGGCTCTTCTTCAGTAGATACTTTACATGACTTAACATGTTCCTGTAAATCCTGCACTGTATCGAAAACTAGTTCTGGATTAATATAAAACATCCATAGAGGCAGGTTGTTGCATTTCTTTTAACGAAACCTAACGGCCAATTTACGTAACCAACATGGATATTTTGAAAATACGTTTATTGCTTTACGTACGCCGTCTACAGGGGACATCATTTTAATGCCGGCTTGCATATTGCATTTATATACAACCTGCCACAATAAAGTCCGGTGAGGGAAGTCACGACGGTCGATCGGGCATCATTGGTGAATCACACTTTTTTCTAGCAGTTTCGACACAACTGTTGCCTTACGAACTTCTGACATCTTGCCTTTTTCTCGAATACTGTACTAATATTCTACGCAGCCATAAATGAGCCGTATTTTCCCACTCCATATCTTCTATTTGTCGCATCCATCGCGAAGTGAGGCACAATTTCCCATCTTTGGCCTTAATGAATTCTGCAGCCTCTATCTTAAATAATTTAAGAGAACATCTCCAAATAGTTACCAGTCAAGTTATGGTTTAGTGCTTGAAAAGAACAAATGGAAATATTTGTATGTTGTTTTCGGGTAGATCATAAAGATATAATTAGGACGTGTTCCTAAATTCTGGTGACAACCATGTCATGAAAACTGGGAGACACTGATTGTCAGGTGAGTATAAATGAAGTGAAGCAGACGGAGAGAGAGGAAAATTCCCGCCACTCACCTCAAGTACATCAAAAGAAATGAAAAGGAACAATGTTTAGGAGAAACGCAGTCAAAATGGCAGTAAAAATTTCGTTGAGGACTTATACAGTGTATTACAACTGTGGCATTTCATTAATACATTTTATTTCCGGATCTTGTTATAGGGAAATGCATCACTTCAGTACTTTTTACATGAATGACGAATTTTTTAAATTATTATTATGAATCATTTTATTTTTCCAATTACATGTCGTGCTCTCTAACATTTCCACAAAAACAAATCTCAAAAGACTCGAAATTAATGAAGGGATACATATATACAGTGCTCCTGTTTTTCCGATCACCAATTATTATGTGCTCACCGCTACGTGCCCATGGGGAAATCATAAGTACCGGTGGACAGTAACAATCTGCGAGCTGTTCTGTGAACGTTTTGTTAATCCTTTACAGCAAGTTTTGAATCAGCAATCGTGTTATCAGTTGAACCCACAATTCACAGTAACAATATTGTGTGAAGGCTCCACTGGGAAACAGAATGTAATCAAGACGGAGCAAAATGATTAACTGCGGTCCTATAATTTCTAACAGAATTGTAAACGTGATATTATAAGGCATTCAGAGCGATTTCACGTTTTCACATCCACACTTGGATATCTTTTGAAAATAATGTTGAATACCGATTATCGTAGACAAAGTTATGCTACCCTGTTCAGCAGAAACTCGTAATTGCCTCCATTCCGACGCAAATGTATGAAATCTGGCTCAGAGAAGACCTTCTTTAAGTGTGGAATAGCATGGCGTCCAGTAACTTCACTTAGGCTGGGAAATGATTCAAATATCAGGAGGTCACCACTTCCGACAAATAAATAAATAAATAAATAAATAAACCATCACATTTGGACAGTAGAAAAGTGACGTGGTGGGAAGATCTTCTTACCAACTCTTTCTCCACGAGTGATATGTGTACATATCAACTACTTCCTGCAGCTATGGCAGGAATGATGCAGATATTCGTTTCCTATTCCTCAATCTAAATGTTCCTATTGTCTACTTTGCAGTTCCAGGAGAAGACCTCAGCCTTCTAGAAGACTAGCATCAAATCCCCCCTGTGAATTACCCTAGAACAGGTCCCAGAGTAATTGTAAAGAATGTGTAAGTTTTCACAACATCGTGTGATTAAAATGTTTGCATAAAAATGTCACTTTCATTTCTTGTACTCAACTATTGAAATTATTTTGTATGCTTATAAATAACTGTAGAGGCGTCAAGCTTTCCACAGTGTCGATCATGTTATATCTTTTGCGACCTAACGTAATATACACTGTTTGGAAATTGAATAATAGAAAACTGTGGGTGGTGCAAGAAAACAGTTTCTGTTTTCGTAAAAAATCATATAACGTCAATCCAACTAACCCACTTTTATGTAAAGTTCAAACCATCACAACCAGAAAGGAAAATAAACGTGTCACGTCATTTTAAATTTTATCAGCTCATTCTTATTTGTCAGGTGTCTTGCTGTACTCCAATCATCAGCGAAAAATAAGTAACTTAGTATCTTCGTGAATATTCAATGGGCTACAACCAGTCCTTACAAGTATCTACAATGATCTACTGTCCTCACTACATCAGTAGAAATAATGTACATAACAGTGATAATACGTCAAAAACGTTCATTAAATAGTGTCTCCGAGTTTAGAGACATTAAACCTTATTCCTGTAACATGCTTCCTATCAATGCGATAATTCCTTAATGGATGAATTGTGCATGACATCAAACTTTAGTGCTATTTTACTTTTGGCTGCAGGCTCAAGAATTTCAGAAAATATGAAACAAATTCGCCTTATTAACAATATGACCAAAAATAAAATTTTACCCACGTCACATTTGCATTGAAAATGGATTCCCGAGAAGGCTATCAGCACAGAAAATGTGCATGTACTTAAATCATCAGGCAATTAAATAGAGATAAGTGGTATATTTTGTGGCCTGTGAAAGAGATTTGGCTTATTACTTGGTAAATTAGAATATTACGGTGTAACCGGAAATGCTTTAAGTTTGTTCAAATCCTGAATGTCTGGCAGAATAGAAGGGTGTCATCTGTAAAAAGATAGGTATATATTCAGCAGTCAGAGATTGTCAACCTGTTTTTTTTTTTTTCTTTTTTTTTTTTTTTTTTTTTTTTTTTTTCCACATGATTCCCTCTTACTTCGAGGACATAACCAGATGCCACGTTTGTATAGTTCGCATCTGACAGGAAATCAAGTATAGAATTAGTAAGGTCAGCTAATGAAATAAGCTTCGATAAATCAGAGTGTACAGCCAGTATCTGACTTCAGAATTTGACAACTAGCAGATGGTAGTAGGTGACAGTTTAGTTGCTTGGAAATGTCTGTTATGGACGCGCGGTGCTATTTATCATGAAGAAATATTTTCGTATTTTTATGTTCCAGGGTATCATCGGAAAAGCATTTAAAGTCAAAGAACACGTAGCGCTTTCCTCGTTTCAGACGACGTTCCCTACTTCGGTCAAAGGCCATTTATGAAACGCTAATGCCGGAAAATCACGATAGAAACTCCATTTTTGTAAGTGCAGGTCAGCTTCCTGGTAGTAGAAAGTGTTCCCGTATTCACGAAAGGCTCTCTCTCTCTCCGGCGCCGAGAGAGCGTGTATGGATTGGCGTCTGTTCTGGCACGGCAGTGGAGTATCTCTTTAGAAGACTGCCGGCAGAAAAAGAAGAGGAAGAAGGGGAGGGAAGCACGCCGGGGCCCGTCGGCGAGCGGGACAGAATGAGTTTAAGCAGCAGCGGCGGTGCTGCGGCAAAGGCAGACACTCGAGCGCCGGAGAGCAAATCAGAGGGAGGCGCAAGTTGGGGGTGAGGAGGGGTGCCCGCTCGCTACCCCCGCCTTGGCTGTTTCTTTCAGGCGACCGGCTGAGTTCTCGAGGGCGTCCAATTACTCTGCAAATCGTGTTAGCCGTTCAGCACGCTCCAGATGCGCCGTTAATACTCGTTCCGGAAGGAAAGCAGCCGGTTGCCTGCTCTGCGTAGGAACAGAAGCCATCCGTCAGTTTGGCTGCCGAAAGGTTCCAGTTTGCACGGTTTTCTGTATAAATCCAATGGACATTCGTGCTGGAACCAACCGGCTAAGGTAAAGGGAAGGTATCTCCAATGGTACGAAACTACACAAGTCAGCGGAGTTCTTCTGAGAACTCATACAAAATAACACATCACTTGTTCTGTAAGTCGACAGCATGCATTGGCGTTTTACAGTTGCGATCTATACACAGAGGTGACGAAAATCACGGCAACACCTCCCTTTCCCCGGCGAAATGACGTGAACTTCAGTTGCAGGATGTACCCTGTAGGAGAATTCGCTTCGGAACACAGCCGTCCATGATTACGAATTCAAATGTTTGTATAATCTATGGGGCTTAACTACGGGTTCATCAGTCCCTAAACTTACAAACTACTTATGAACTACTTACGAACTAGGACGTCACAAATATCCATGCCTGAGGGGGGATTCGAACCCCCGACCGTAGTGGCCGTGCAGACCGTGACTGGAGCGCCTCAGTCCCCTCGGCCACCGCGGCCGGCCCATGATTACGGAAGTGTTATCAGTTCAAGATTTTGTCCATAAACTGACCAATATACATCATAAATCCGCGATGGAATTACGTTACAGCGGGTATAAGAAAAAATAATTAGGTGGGTTAAACCTTGATCTGTTTTTAGAAATTTGAGAGCTAACTGTAGGTTATCACCATAAGTTAACATCCCTACCTACTTTCTTCATTTTTTCATAATTGTAATTCCTCCATATTACTATGGACACCATGAACCAATAATCTGTTGTAGCTACGGAAGACGTGAGCCGCCTAGTTGCTGCTACCTCTCTGAGTAGCATGCATCACTTCTAAGAGTTGTTTCCCCAACCTATCGTCTTATTCCGTAATTGTCCCAGCACAGAAAACAGCACGCAGGTCGTTGGTTCTTGTCCATGAGGCTAAAAGTATGATGGATAGCTAGGACCTCTTTTTCTGTTAAGCGATGTATTAATAAATATGATGGGATTCCAGCTAATTGATTAGTTATAACTGCAGAAAATTAGCAAACTGCACATACTGAACCACCTATTCATTGTCACTGTATAAAAGTTAATATCTATTAAATAAAACAATAATCTGATGTGATCGTACTATATTTCCGAACTGAAGAACTGCACACCGGATCTGAACTAGTACAACAGTGTGAGGGCTAAATCTGAACTGATACATGTCGACCGTCTGAACACCAAATCTGAACAGAACTTCGGCAGCGCGACCGACGTAGAAATCTCCCTGTGGCTGTCCCCAAAAGGTAGCCGACGCACGTCGTCTGCTTTCTTGTTAGTATTTTGTTCCCGTTTGCAAATGATTTTTATACAATTTTTTTTATTGTGGCATAGTTTAACACTGAGGGCTTCCCTACTCAGAATTTTACCTGTGTTGTACTATTTTTGGTGTCCTAGCCTCGTCGCCGCTTTTGTGTCTCGTTTCCGTCGTAGGTGTCGGTGGCCGAGTAGAATGACCGACACAGGAATAAGGATGCACGCTTGTGCAGGTAGGAGGTGACCAGCCAGTGGGACAGCGGAAACTAGAAACACTAGAGTAAATTAGAATGAGATATATATTGCACAGAATTTATACAATACTTAACTTTTACATAGCTCAGTACTGCAGAATGCTGATACATAGTTGAGCTAGAGGCATGCCTAGTGCCTGTCCGATAGCCAAGTCTTCACTGGTGCCTATCTGATTCCGAAGTGTTAACTGGTTCCTACCACAGTCCCAAGTGAACGATGTCGTTCAGTGGTGGCCACGAGCGGAGTTGTAGCAGAGGGCGCTCGTGGCTGACGTCGTAAGAACGCCGCGCCGTGCGTGCATGGCGGCGCGCGGCGAAAGTAGGTGGCGCGCACTTTGGACTCGTGCGACACCACACTATTAGTTTTTTAAATATTAATTAAAATACGATCGCGGGCAACCGAATTATTTATCAGCCAATAAGCGTGGGGTGCACGTAAGTTTTCTACATTCCTTCCCACTGGAACCGAAAATGTTAGTAGCACCTGTTATGCTTCTCACACTACCTGTACCATCTGTCGGCTACTTGTTCTAAAATGCTGTACGGAAGCGATTCTGGAATGTGAATACGATGGCTGTAATCCAGAAATATGAGTGTAGGGCGATCTGCGTAGGCAAATCATCTTCTTGACTTTTGCTGAATATTCTCCAAGGCAGTCGCTGATATTTGTCCAGTGTTATCCTTAAAAATTCCGTTATTGCTACGTAACAGGAAGTCCATGAGGCTTCCAAATAGTCTTCAAGTAGCCGAACATAATTATTTCTAGTCAAAGTAAGTTCATTTGGTCCAAGGAATCTAGCAATTACACATAAAGGCATCCCACACTATTATGCAGCCACCAACAGCTTCCACAGTTGTTCATGGTGAATAAATGTGCTCCTGGTCCTTAATTTGTGCACATTTGCACGAGCGGTTTCATGATGTAGATCCCACCTTATAATACTGATAGGACATCCAAGGATTCCACCAGTCTTATTAAATTATCCATAAAATATGAAGATAGCTTGTGTTTCCGACAACCGGTCGTGCACTACTCTCTAAAAATAAAGGTTCTAAGTTATATCTGAAGCATGTTTCTCACGACGGAGAATTGCAGCAAGAGTTGTGGGTATCCCACAAAGACAATTTTAAGCTCGCACAAAGCAGTTTGTGTTTCCCACTAGAACCTTACCATCAGATATTACAAATGGATTTCGGCACTCATCTCATCAAGCTGTGGTTTTCCAGTCGCCTGGGGTCTAACCGGTATTGTTACAAACCATTTAGATTCGTTACAGGCGACGTCGTGCCTTTACTAAAAGCACCCAAGCAGGTCATCTGCTGTCCTTAGTCCACTGACACCAAATAGTACAGCACCTTCCTAACTGGTACGTTTTACATATATACCACATCCACTTCTACGATAGATTCACGCAGTGTCAACTACTGTTAGCTCTAACCGAACGCCACTGCGCTCTGTCATTAAATACAGGCCCTCCGACACTGAGTTATTCGTAGTGAGTGATAATGTCTCGAATCTGGAACTGTTCGGCATTCTATTGACACGAAGTTCCTCCATCAGTTACTATGAAATGATTAGAACAGTGACCCGTGTACCTAATGAGTCTAATCATATAGAAAGGCTGTCGTTAATGAGATCGATGATGTAGTGGAAGCTTCTGCCTCCGACTTCGTTCACCTTGTATGGAGTAACTTCTGAAACTATCCCATGACGTCGTTTTATCTGTATGTCCTACGAAGGTCCAACTCTATCCCTCTGTAAAATTTCATCCAAATCGCCCAGTAATTTTTGCGTAAAAGTATAAGAAAGAAATTTTCACAATTATATTAGAGAGAACGGTTAAATATTATCTGCGTGACCAGCGATCGACCAGCAGGGTGAACACTTAACTAATTTCCAATGTAAGTTAATTGATGTGCAAAGTGAGGTACAAAGCGTACATGATGACGTGGACAGTAAGAATGACATTGTCGCAGCTAGAACAGTGGAAAGGAAGGTGTTAGGCGCGACTGAAGCGCTACTGCAAGGTGCAACTGAAAAGGTTACAGAAGTCCGGAAGCTAACGTTAATGAAAGTAGCACAAGAAGTAGTTGTTCTAGCTTAGTCCGTCTTTGCGAGCCACATAATGGTAGGCATGAGAACTCGATTCCGCGTAACCATAACAACGTTCAATTTAATGGACATAGTAAATAACACAGTAATGGAAAGGGTGACCGTAACAGTTGGTGGAAAACGAATCCGATGAAGCATCACAACATATTGGCAGTGCTCAGGGATTTCACCAAAACAACCAGGGTAGGCGCAATGGTTGTAGGAGGTGTTCGCCTAGCCTGCAGAATAATCGGAATAGATGCAGTTGCAGCAGAGAACGCTAACCTGTGCAGAATAACGCAAACAAAAGCGGTGCACGTACAAGGAGTTTAGGGTGCACGAAGTGACAGTTACGTCAGAGCGCGCTCTCGCCCCATCTATCAATGTTGATACAAGGCCATTGCGTGTAATTCAGTATGAGGATATTTGAGACAGCCTTTTGCAGGAGGATGCAGCTCTGAGCTCCCTCCTATGTACATACAACAATTAATAATAGAAAATTTAAGTGTCTATTACACACGGGCAGTGAGGAATCCGCCATAAAGGAAGATGGATTTGCTGAATGTAATGGGAATAAGGAATCGCCTCTTCTTCCTCTGCAGAAGACTAGTGATATGAGCTATTTGTGGCAAAAGCGTCTACGTGATGCAGCAGACGATGATTCAGTTTGAATGTCTGTCCCATTACTTTAACGCGAATTTTATTGTGATTCCAGGACTCTCTGTAAGTGTGGTCCTTGGACAAAATTTTCTACGTGAATATAAAGCACTTATTGATTTCAAAAATTTTAGTGTGATTCTCTTTGATGGCGATGAAATATTCTGTCTCGTGTTGAAAGTGATTTGTATGAAGAGGTTGATTCAGACGAATCCTTCGGTATGGTAATAGAGGTTAGCGATGAGTGGTCACAAGATTGGGCGGGGAGTCGACTGAGGCCCTATCTGATATGATAACGAATAAATTTAATCATGAGCATGCCGTAGACATTTGGGATGAGTAAACAGATGTATTCTGGCGTCACTACAGTACCTTTCGTGACGCTCCAGATCCCATAAGTCTTTTGCTACATGTACAAGCATTTGCATCGCCGTCTTACCCGATTCTTCTCGCATATCGACGAGATGTGGAGAAACAGATTCAGCAAATGTTGGACCTCAGTGTAGTTGAGTATACAGTGAGTTCATACAATTCACCCCAATCACGTAGTAAGAAAGAAAGGAGGACTGGTTCGATTGGTTTTAGACTCGAGGTACATTAATGAAATCATCGAGCCCGAGACTGACTGGCTGGACACCTTACACGCTACGCTCCAAACGTTCCATTGAGTGATAGTGTTAAGTTCTGTCGACTTGAGGTCACGTTACTGGCAGGTGGAACTTGAATCCTCTTGTCGGAAGTATACCGCGTTTTTGTATTTCAGGCAGTGCCTTCATTTCCGGCGGTTATCATTTGGACTGAATGTGTCGTCTGCAGCATTCATTCGCGCATCAGATGCCATCCTGCTAGCGAACTTGTGGGCGAAAAAACTTGTTATGTCGACAACGTACTTACTGTCGAGTAGTCGTGGCACGAACACACAGCCATGTTGAACGAGCTACTGTACGTTACGAAAAGATATCGTGTGTGTAGATCTGGGGAGGTCAAAGTTTGGTAAGGATGTGATTCCCTTTCTCGAACACGTTGTCTCTGCGGAAGGAATCGGCCCCAAACCTGACAAACTAATCGCAATCCCCGAGTACCCCGTCCCTAATACAAAACTGAGAGTGTACTTGGGTTTAATAAACATTTTCAAGCATTTTGTCGGTTTGAAAAGGATCAATACCCCGCTCTTATCACAATTGACAGGTAAAAATACTATGTAGAAGTGGGATGCTGAAACAGGCTCTCCTGTATACCACTCTTCTTATACACCCAAACCCGCAGAAAAACTTTGTATGTCTAGACAGCTCGAGAAATGGTCTAGGATATGTTATCTTCTAAGAATTTTTTTGAAAACGGCGCTCTTGTTACTAAACCAATTGCGCCAGCTGCGTTCTAATCAAAGCTGAGCAGAACTATACATTATTGATACTAGAGGCCCTGCCTCTTGTTTGGGGATTCTCTGAATTTCCTTATTTCTTGTACAATCGTTGGACACAAATACAATAAAAATGCATCTCTTAATGGATTAATGCGGACGGTGCCCAGCCTAAATTTTACATGATTTAACGCTACTGGGGGGAAGGATTCACAAACACCACTCATTCGCACACACACTCGCAATGCCACAGCGAAACTCACCAAAATCTGCGTATTGAGAGGAGGCGGAAGCAGGCGTCGCTATCGTAGGCGAAATTCAGCAAGTCGAAGGTAGCACAAAACACAATATACAAAAATACTTTGAAGCTGGCTCTGGTCTGTCGAACCTGTTTCGAGACGGTAAGTGTGTATAGCCAAGTTAAATTACATCTGAGTTGGACCACGAGCAAACACGCTAACGGCGACACACGGCTACTTTACATGAACGCACTCTACTGAAGGTGAAGTGGTTCAAAATCGGATTCACTGTACAAAATCACGGAGGATTCTTATGTTACAGTCTGTTAGAAATCGATCTAGGTATTGGTTTTAGAAGTGGCGTGAATTCAGGCGACTAGCTGCAAACTCGGACCCACGTGGTTCCGAAAACCGATAAAATTGAATAAATTCAGTTTCCGAAAAATAAAGAAAATTAACTACAGTAGGCAACTCTTAGGAATGCTTATAATTATATAAGGAAGCGAATGAAATACAGCTACACGCGATAGGGGGCGATTACAGAGACGGATAAGGTCCTGTCTCAGAAAACCAACAAAAATGAAATAATTACAAAGTCGAAAAAATAAAAATAAGAATTACGGCATTCAACTCACAGAAGAAGCGAAAGAAATGCAACTACACGCGATAGGGAGTGATTTCAGAGACGGATGAAGTCCAGTCTCAAAAGCTCGTAAAAGTGAAATAATTACAAAGTCGGAAAAATAAGATTAAGAATTGCAGCATGCAACCCATAGAAATGTTTAGAATTACATAAGGAAACTATTAAAGGAGGTTGTACAAGGCTAAGAGAGATTACTGACAAAGACAGAGTGCGTACTACAAGTCGGAGAAGAAACAGGAAAATTAAAATAGGCGGGGAGAGAAGATCGCGAAATATTAGTGAAAATCAGAAGGATACCTGCATAGTTACTTGCCTGGTGGGCATGGAACAAACAAGAGTGGAAGCTGAAGACTTTGTTCTATGAACCAACCTCGTGGAACGCATATCACTCACGGAAGGAAACGATGAGAAGAGTTTTACATGTACTGTGGAAAAATGAACATATCACCTATTAGAAATCGGGCCCCACAAAGCTAGAAAGTATTTTCTCAAAGTTCATACACCGCCACATGATCACAAAAGGTTTTAACATACCAGGCCGTTATCAAACTGCAACTAGAATCACCGCGTTTATCTATTGGAAATCACTGAATTGAAAAACGAGAACACATTTCCGCACACGGTTGGAGAAAATATTCCAACAAATGATTCAGGAGTCTAAGTTAAACGTGCTAGACAATGAAATGCTACCATCTCGCGGACACAAGAGGAGAACACCCACCATACCTCGCCAGACGCCCAGTATAGAATGAAGACCCAGCGGTCATGAGGCGGGAAACTGCTACCGGAAGTTGGAAACCCCAAGAGACAGCGGTGGTGGGGGCGGAGAGAGAGTAGACTCATGCTGAAGGAAGGCTCACCGACTAGCTCGCAACCAAAGAGTGTGGAAACTGGTAGCATGAGCAGCTATCGACTCTGAGCCAGAGAGAACGATGCAAAGCGGGCTACTCCTACCCACATTCAGACATCCATAGAATCTCGCACCCACTTAAAAGTAAAACAACTGCACATTCTCACAGGGACAGTGGCAAAGCGGAGAAGCCGTACTTATGCAACATTAATTAATATAATAATAAATTATTGATATAAGAATATAAGAAAAACCTAGCAATATTAACTAATATTTTAATACATTAAATAAAAATGCTATTCCTCAATCCTTAAAAAGAGTGGGGGGGGGAGTTCAAGTTTTAACAAACTGATAATCTAGCCACATTACATAAATTATAACTGTACAGAAATATACATAAAAATATATGGAAGACGACAGACGGTCGTCTTTCAAGCTATCAGACTCAACTGCTGGGTTATTAGTCTGTAGCTTACAAACTATTTAAAGTAACTTAAGGACAACAGAAACATCCATGCCCGAGGGGGAAGATTCGAACCCCCGACGGCGAACAGCCGCGCGTACCGCAGCACGGCACTCCAGTATGCATGGGCTAATTCGCCGCGGCCTCAAAAGTGTGGTCATCTTGGTGCGTCGAAGTGTTGCAGTAAATTGTAGGAAACTGCGTACTTCCACAGAATGGAGCACAGGTTAAGCACGGTGCTGAGCAGGTGTAAGCCGTGTCAGAAGGACATTCTAATGTTTCCACTTTAGCCTCCTTTTTTGCTATAGATCCCAAAAAATTTAAGAGTCTAGGAACACTTGACCTATTTGGACCATTGCGCCGCACAGTTGAAGGATACTGGTTGTTCTTGTGACATTTGAGCTCACGTCAAAGTACGTTATGTTGCCCCCGCTCCGCTGTGCAAAAACGAGAATGCTTGCGAGAGCCTTTGTGACGGTTATCTGCGGACAGATAGGATGAACAGAAACAATAAGTTCTGATAATGAGCCACAGTTCCGGTTCGTTACATGGCAGAGGATAATGTTAAAAAGGAAGATGTAACCGATTTTTATATCTAAGTACCGACCGGCTGTCAGATTTGTTATGGTTCTTGGCAAGTGGCCAAAGACTTTTGTGGCAGCATAATTCTCCCCATTCTGTACCAAAGTTAGATTTAACCCTCAGTACTGAATAGTACCCTTTCTCCTATTGTCGTAACTGTGCACAGTGCTCACACTGCAATTTGCGACTACATTCCAAGGCTGCTTGCACCGCACTACAACTTCTCACCAGTCGGAGGTCGAAGATCAAACTCCGTGAGCTCAAACGCGGGACAGCGCACACCAAAGATTGTCTTCGCGGAGCCAAAGATATAATTTTATAGACATTCAACGTTATTAACATTGCATACCCACGTTTCAGTAGAGAACAATAGAGAACACAGAAGTTGTTTACTAAGGTGAATTATACATGGTCCAGAGTCAGTAAACTGATCTGTGTGTTTGTGCAGAAAACGACCGACAAAAAAATGTAATCCATCTTATGGGTTTGAAATATCGAGTTTCTGCGAAACTATACTTTTATAATGACATCTTCTCGGGTTACAAGCCGCGTCATGTGGTTTACTGCCCACTTCATTAATGGATATCGCCGCGAAAACATGCACTCATATACATATACGTATATATACTTTTATAACTTTCGTTTCACGTAGCCATAGTAGCCTAACGAACGATATTGATATGATTCAGGCACTGTGTCGGTGTTTCTATGTTAACATGAGTATTTCCTTTTCTCTTTATTTCATATGAGAGTGAACCACAGCGAAGAGTTCACGGGTTTAGTTAGTATCTTATAACTATAAAGGCGCATCAAATATAATAGCCTTCACAAGATTCGATTATGACTAATAATGAAGTCATTACACTACATCTAGCAAGATTAGTCGTGTGGTTTGCAGCGTCGCGTTGCGCTGTCGAAGGTAGTAGGTTCGAGACCGAATGAAGGCAATTTTTTTAAACCCAATCTTCTAAGGGGGTGCAACAATTACTTTTGTACTGTCACTTGCCATATACCTTTGGACATTGTAGCAAATGTGTCATGATTTTGAGGGTAAATGACATTTATACTCTTCGTTGTAACAAATATTTAACTGTTTGAAAAGATATGGGGGACAGCAGCCTTTGCGCATTGGTAAGGTTAGCTGGGGGTGCTGCTTACAGTGTCGCGTAACCCGAAGGTAGCTTGTCTCATCGTTATACCAGATGCATTCTGTTACAGTCATTTAACAATGTAATCAGTTACTTAATGTGCTTTTGTGTTCACGTGCATATTCATATGTTCTTGATGTTTATTATCAAAGAAAAGTGAATAACGATTGGTATCTTTTAGAAAGATATTTTTCAGCTTTAAGTTTGGAACAGAAGTGTGAAATAAAGAAGCTTGGTAGGCCGACGCCTCAGCTCGAGTTGAAACAAGTGCAAGCAAGCCGATGTAAGACATTGTACAGTTCTTTTAACGAAATTATATCTAAAGTGTGTGGGGCGGGGATTGGGGGGGGGGGCGCTTTACCCTAGCGCCACTCACAGAGGTGCACCAGATTGTCTCTTTGTTTGCCGACTGGGGAAAACAGAGGGGGCGGAGCCACTATCATGATCCGTTGCCCAAAGAAGTGAACCCCCATTGATCTGAAGCGCCAACCGCCACCGATCATACGCGAGAAAAGCAGACAGAACAGCAGCGTCTCCCAGGAGAATTATGGTTGAGTGGAAAACAAACGTTTTAGTACTGACAGGACCTGGGTTCACATAAAGATCGAACTGAGAAACTGTTTCTCTTACCGTCGGTGAGTCTTGTTGCTATAGCCGAAGTTCACAAACAAACACAGGCGACCTGAAACAACTATCCACAAGAATTCAAGAACCAGAAAGTCGACATATGAATGCAATACTTAATAAACAGTTTAGTCTATGTACAAGTACAAGGAAGTTTAGTTTTTACAAATTCCTCAACTCCAAGGATAGAGACAGTTCCCAACGCTAAACAGCAGACGGCGTTGTATCTTTATTCAAGGAATGTGGACCTAATAAGTTAAACATTAAAAAATAGAATTAGGCAATAAGAAAAATGAAGGGGTGTGAAAAGAGAATGTTTTAAAAATTCCTTTCACAGTATTACGTTGCATAAGAATAATGTCGACCGGATACGAACGTAAAATTAATGCAAACAAAAGTGAATATCACGAGGATACTGTGGCGAGCACATTTTCAGGCACGAGGTGAGAGGCCGTAATGAAAGGGACACTGTACAATGGATTACCATAAAGCGTCGTATTCTGAAAGATACGGCAAGGTGGGCGGCAAAAGCGAATTGCAAACATACACGATTAAAGAGTAAATGTGTACACGGAGTATTGCTCCATATTAAATTCTGTTATTCAGTAGAAAACAAACGCGCGAAATAAAATTGGCACTCAAAGGCTTAAAATTTCGGATTGACGAAATATGTGGTCATGGAATCACGTCATACTTCCAAAACAGTAGGTCGAGCAAAGTTAGGTCTCAAGGATTGGACGGACCTTCCACTGTCGTACAAAATGAACGAAATTCACACAGAATCAGCACAAAGCGAAACAGGAGAGAAGTACTTTCGCTTTCAAGAGTAGGCACTAGCTGTGGAACCAATGCTTACTAGAAAACCAACAATTGTGTTAATCGCCGATTTTATTTAAGCGCTGTCTACTTGCAGTGTTGTCATAAATAATGGACTGGTATTCTGATATAACGGCTGCCATAATTTTAAGCTTCAAAACAAACATTGCAAGTTAGTACAATACATTTCGTTTTGGACAAATATCTGCCAAACCATGAAGGTTTGGTGGTAGTTAAGGATCTTAAAAAAATGTTCAGTCGAATTTTGCAATAATATATTTTCAAAATACAAGCTCAATCACTATCAATAAATTAGTAAAATTAAATTCTTTTAGGATAAAAATTTATGAAAATTCTCACCTAATCCAATTAAGCTAATGATGGTTTCCGAGATACAGTTTCTTGAAAAATAGTCCGTACGCCACTCGCTGTTGTGACATATTACATTCACAGATTCTTACACTCTTGGATGATACCGATTTCAAGAATACGACTTCATTAACAACACCTCTATGAGGCGAGGTGCCGCGGTGGAGTAGCCGAGCGGTCTAAAGCATCTCGCTGCGGAGCGCGCGGTTGCTCGCCGTGGAGGTTCGAGTCCTCCCTGGGGCATGGGTGTGTGTGTTTGTCCTTAGGTTAGTTTACCTAGGTTTAAGTAGTTTGTAAGCTACGGACTGATGACCACGCAGTTTGGTCCGATAGATTTACAAACATTTGACATTTTTGAGGCGAGGTACTGGCGGAAGTAAAGTTGTGAGGCGGCATCGTGAGTCGGGTCGGGATAGCACAGTCGGTAGTGCGCTTGCCCGCGAAAGGCAAGGGTCCCAGGTTTGAGTCTCGGTTCCGGCACTCCATTGTAATCTGCCAGGAAGTTTCAACACCTCTAGTAATTTCATGCCTTCCTCTTAGGCGATTGGTTTCCGAAAGGAAATGCAGTGATTTACTTTACTTTACATGTTTTGTTACTTGAAAATAAGATTAGTGACATACAAAGAAATACAGGGTGTTACAAAAAGGTACGGCAACAAACATTCCTCACACACAAATAAAGAAAATATGTTATGTGGACATGTGGCCGGAAACGCCTAATTTCCATGTTAGATCTCATTTTATTACTTCTCTTCAAATCACATTAATCATGGAATGGAATACACAGCAACAGAACTTACCAGGGTGATTTCAAACACTTTGTTACAGGAAATGTTCAAAATGTCCTCCGTTAGCGAGGATACATGCATCCACCCTAAGTCGCATGGAATCCCTGATTCGCTGATGCAGCCCTGGAGAATAGCGCATTGTATCACAGCCGTACACAATACGAGCACGACGAGTGTCTACATTTGGTACCGGGGTTGTGTAGACAAGAGCTTTCAAATGCCCCCCATAAATGTACAGTACATACTAACGAAACAATTTCGTATTTTGAACCGGCCGCGGTGGCTGAGGGGACTGAGGCGCTCCAGTCACGGTCTGTACGGCCACTACGGTCGGGGGTTCGAATGCCCCCTCGGGCATGGATATATGTGCCGTCCTTAGTATTAGCTAGTTTGTAAGTTTAGGGACTGATCACCCCTTAGTTAAGTTCCATAAGCTATACAAACATTTCATTTCGTATTTTGACAATTGTCTGCGAGAATTATTTCAATTTACATTTAAAGAGAAATACTAAAATGAGCTCTAATAAGGAAATTAAGCGTTTCCGGACACATGTCCACGTAACATATTTCCTTTCTTTGTGTATGAGGAATGTTTCCTGAAAGTTTGGCCGTACCTTTTTGTAACATCCTGTATATATCAGTAGTATAGGTCCTACCTACCTTTGTGATACACACGGGACTTGTGGTAACTACATCTCTTATCAACAAGCAAGTTTAGTGATTTTAAGTTCAGGATATTGGATTTCCGTTCAGTAGTAATGGAAATTATATGCTATTTTCAAGAAGTAAAAGCTTGGCATGAAAAGCTGCGGCGGTGCGGCTTAAGATGAGACGCAATGCTACGATGCGCGAGGTAGTTTCCCGTCGGCGGTTCGAATCTTCCCTCCGGCATGGATGTGTCGTCTTTAGACTCAGTTAGTTCATAATTAGTTTGTAAGTTTAGGGACTGATGACCCCGTCGTTAAGCTTAACAAACGTTTAAACATTTTAATAAAATTGAAAATCGTTATTGGCTGTATGTGGACCGTAAGCCACGTCCTCCGTTGCTGAATACAAACACATTTAGCGGCGTGTCTATATTTGTACACAGCGATGGGTAATTGATTCACTACAAAACTAGTGATGCTCACCGTCCTGCGGTGTTGTGTAAACTAGCCTGTCTTTCTCACGAACGGTACGGGTCCGATCAGAATATACCGGAAATTTGCCCACAAAAATTTTGTACATTTACCGTTAACTTATTGATCACGGTGTACTTCGAAATGGTCTCCTCGATCAATGATCCCCCAATGTCATTTGCACTTCCGGATACGCGTCTTGCTGGATATATCGTTTATCTTCGTCCTTCAAGCACAGTTTTCAGCTTTGGAAATATAAGGAAGTCCCCATAAGCCAGCCTTGGACAGTATTGAGGTCGAAGCAACACAGTGATTGTGTTTCACGTTAAAATTTCATGCATCAATAGGGTGTAAAATCATGACCGGAGGAACGTACTTACCGCGAACATGATGCATTGGAGATTGCTGTATTGGGATATTATCCAGCAAAAGTGTTACACTCTTCTGCAAACTCACGCACAGTCAGTTTTAGATTGACGTGGACAGGTGATCCGACAGATACTCTGCAAATCACATTTAAGTGCCTGGCAGAGGGTTCATTAAGCACTTTCATAACTTTTATCTACCGTTCCATTCTCTAATAGCGCGCTGGAAGAAAGAACACCTAAATAGTTCCGTTTTCAATCTGATTTCTGTTATTTTATTGGGGTGGTTTTGTCTCCCAAAGTAGGTGGGTGCTAGCAAAATATTTTCACATTCAGAAGTAGAAGTCGGTGATTGAAACTTCGCAAACAGATCACGCCGCAATGAATAACGTCCTTTTTATTATTATTTTTTTTATTTTTTATTATTATTTTTTTATGATTTCCACCCCAATTCGTGACGCTTTCCTCCCCGTAAAGTGATAAAATCAAACGCGCTGCCCTTTTCTGAACCTTCCCAATGTCTTCCCTCAGCTCCACCTGGTGAGGATCCCACAATGGGCAACAGTACTCCAGCAGAGGACGCACAAGTGTGATGAAGGCAGTCTGTTTGGTGGAGCAGGTGCACCTTCGATGCGTTCTGCCAATGAAAACTAACCTTTGGTTCGCCTTCCCCACTATATTTTCTGTGTGTTCTCTCCAGTGTAAGTCGTTCGTAATTGTAACTCCTAGGTAATTAGTAGAATTTACGACCTTAAGGTTTGACTGTTTTATCGCGTAATTGAACTTCAGCGGATTTCTTTTAGTGGCCTTGTGTATTACTTCACACTTTTCCTTTTTTACTGTCAATTGCCAATTTCCGCACCATGTAGAAATTATGTGCAAATCTCTCTGCAGTTGGTTTTGATCCTCTATTAACTTCACTAACCGATAAACGACAGCATCATCCGTTAACAGTCTAAGGGAGCTATTTAGATTGTCTCCTAAATCATTTATAAACACATGGAAGAGTAGGGGACCTATACCGCCTTCCTGGGGAACGCCAGATATCACTTCTGTTTTACTCGATACCTTACCGTCTATTACAACGAACTGTGTCCTTTCTGATAGGAAATCGTGAATCCAATCGCACAATTGGGGAGATATTCCATAAATACGCAATTTCATGACAGGTACTTGAAAATACTGAAACCCAGGATACAAAGAAAGCGGTACACCAGTGTAATATAGTGTATGGCTTCCTCGACCGTGCATAAGTGTCACGACACGACGTGCCATGGACTGGACTAATGCCTGACTGTAGTGCTGGAGGGAATGGACACCATGTATCCTGCAGAACTGTCCATAAATCTCTTAGAGAAATGAAGATCTCTTCTGAACAGCAAGTTGTAAGGCATCCCAGATATGCTAACTAATGTTCATATCCACGGTAGAGAGCTGAGGTGTTGAAACAATTAGTACGGTGTCCAGTGGAGGACAGATGGCGTGCTAAGGCGCTTCGACCTTGCCTTGTGAGTGAGTATGTCGCGTCCAACTTGCCGGCTTGGTACATGTACCACGGATCCGCTTATTTAATTTCTTGTCCCATGTAACAGTTTTGTGGACTTACTAAATTCCTGGTCTAAAGCGTCCCGCTGCGGAGCGCCCGGTTGCTCGCCGTGGAGGTTCGAGTCCTCCCTGGGGCATGGGTGTGTGTGTTTGTCCTTAGGTTAGTTTACCTTAATTTAAGTAGTTTGTAAGCTACGGACTGATGACCACCACCGATAGATTTACAAAAAATCAAATGTTTGTTAAGCTTATGAGACTTAACTACGGGGTTATTAGTCCCTAAACTTACAAACTACTTATCAACTACCTTATACTAAAGACGGCACAAATATCCATGCCCGAGGGGGGATTCGAACCGCCGACCGTAGTGGCCGTGCAGACGTGACTGGAGCGCCTCAGTCCCCTCGGCCACCGCGGCCGGCGATAGATTTACAAACATTTTAAAAAACACTAACTTCCTAATTTAGGTTTAGAAACTCGGGTACTGGATACCTGTAAAAAATAATATGTGGAATTTAATAACGAATCGCATTATCAAAGATGAAGATGGACGGTTATGGATGTTACGAAGGAAGGAAACTCAGACGAGTTTTCAAATTTTCAAATGTTTAAGCTTAAGGAGCTTCGGGGTCATCAGTCCCTAAACTTACAAACTACTTATGAACTACCTTATACTAAAGTCGGCACACACCCATACCCGAAGGGGGGATTCAAAACCCAGACCGTAGGGGCCGTGCAGAGCTCGACCACCACGGCAGGCAGAGGAGTGATCCTGGAGGAACCCCTCACCCCCCCCCCCCCCCCCCCGCCCTCCTTTACCGATTTTGGACGTGTTGGTCTCTCATTTTTCTGCTGGAATTGTCCATGTTCTTCGGAAACTGCAGTGGACGTGAATTGATGCAGCTAATGCAAGGATGCACTCGTATGTGTCACCTCTCGGTCTTCAAAAGTAGCAGGCGTCAAATATCTCTCAGACTGCCCATGCCCCACACCAAAATGGTGCGTTCACATAGTCGGCCGGGCCGAGCCGAGCCGGGATGTTTAGAGTAGGCTGTCGCCTAATCGGATCACGCCGAGGACGGGGATGTGCGCGCCGGGCAGAGTCGAGATGAAAAAGATGGGGAAAATCAACTTTTCAGATTTTCAAGTTGTAAGAAATTTTGACGGAATATAAGACCACGCCACGTCGTCTAATCGACTTATTTTTTCCTTACAAGCTTTGTCTCGGCTAAGCAAAAAATAAAAAGTCTACTTTACATTCCACGCTAGTTTTTAGTTTCGTAACGCTCCTCACTCGATTTCGATAAAAGTTTGCGTTTAGAAAATCTGATTTTTGGAAACATGGTAGTACAACATCTGACCTTTCGAATAAACCATTCAACTTTCCGTAATTGGCTCTATTTGTCAGGTATGCGTACTTGGTTTACAAATCGTGTATAGAAAAAATTAGATAGCGGGCAGCTTACAATTCTATACATTTAGACCATACATTACAGCGAGTTAAATGGAGCAAAAAGTATAGAAAATTTTCTGGAAAAGTCGTCGCATCGCTATCTACCTCCTTTCACAAGTAATTACGAGTTCAAATCAAATGTTCAAATGTTTGTATAGTCTATGGGACTTAACTACGGGGTCATCAGTCCCTAAACTTACAAACTACTTATGAACTACTTACGAACTAGGACGGCACAAATATCCATGCCCGAGGGGGGATTCGAACCCCCAACCGTAGTGACCGTGCAGACCGTAATTACGAGTTATCTGAGCGGCGTCAGTGCCGCGATTGCAAGCCTACGAACTCGGCGGGTGTTGGGCGTAGCTTGTAGCACTGTAGTGCCAAGAAATTTGAATCGCTGGCCACGTGTGTATGTCTCTCGTGATACGTTAATGATCCATAAAGAGAAAAAAGTATGAACTAATTTTTCTAGGGTGGCGACAGATTACACTGGACAACGGTGTGCTACGGTTTTACATCAGGTCATTACTTTACTTTATTAGAGGCATACAAGTGGTTTTATTCTCCACACCAGACAATTAAAGGACTACAGATCTCGTGTTTGGAACTGGAAGAGAATAAAAAATTAACGTAAACTGCGACTTTACTGTTGATGGACTGAAATAAAATTTTGTGAGTTTACACTTAATGGCTTTTAGTTCAATGAACTATGGTTTTATTCTTCCTAAGAGAACTACGCTTCTGTGAACAGTTTGCTGAATCATCTGTTGCATCTGTTGACAAATTTTTTTGTCTGGATGATGGTACTTTCATTTCGATTTTTATACTTTAATTGAAAAAAAAAGCTGATTTAGTTTAGAGGTTAGTAAAGCAATTTCTTCAGCAGGCACTGAGATTAGGTGACAACGGTCCGGGATGGAGACGCTTGGTTCATGGGGTCACGACGCTCAGCAATGAGCACGACCTATGATGATGATGAAACATGCATTCAAGTTTTAACCGAAGTGTGTATGATACATAACGAGAAGTAGTATCGATTACGTGTTTTGACTATCGAAAAAAAAAAAATAAATAAATAAAAAAATAATAAAAAAAATAAAAAAACAGAAATTTCACAAAGTTGAGACAATTAATTAGGTTTTAAATTGAGAATTAATGCTGCATACAAGGACCTTTTACTATTGTTATGAGGATTTTAATTGGGTTACGTTTTTGAGTGATGCGGGTATAGGATTTGAAGTTTGATTACGTTCAACTTAAAATGTGACGTGTCACTACGGTCAAATTAAAAATGTGACGCTCTATAGATAGGAAGCTCTTTGGAATAAATTGCTAGGCAGCGTAAAACTCTCATGATCTGTCAAACTGATATAATCTGAAGAAAAATAGAGAGTTCCACATAATGAATGTCATACCGATAGTTGAAATGCTATTTGCCCGCGTCCCATGACACCGAACGGTGGTCAATTATATCGCTGGAAAAGATGCTGATATTAGATTCCCAGAATCCATTTGAATTCAATAAATTCCACACATGATAACGTTTCTATAGTAAGCAATAACTTCGTGACGTTGTCTACTCGCAAATTTTAATGGAAATATTCTTTACGTATATCCGTCAGCTATATTGCGAGTGTTATTCGTATAATTGCGGAAGGAATATATGTACCTCATATGTTTTGCTATTTTTATTGAATTTGAGCCTAAAGACAGTAGTTTGTTCCAACTGTTCTATCTTTGCCGCGGCGGAGCGGCCGAGCGCATTGAGGCACTATGATGAGATGCACGAGGCCGTTCCCCGCCGGGGGTTCGAACCCCCTTAGGTCATGTATGTTTGTGCTGTCTTTAGTATAAGGTAGTTCATAAGTACCTTGTAAGTTTATGGACTGATGACTCCGCAATTAAGTACCATAAACTTCACAAACATTTGAACATCTCAAGAAGAGTGTTCCAGTGAAGAGAGTTCATTTTGTTGTAAGGGAAGTTTCCAAAGGAGATGGTATGAGTTACTATGTTCATCGTAACGTGTTATGCGCACATATTAAGCGTGTTACTATGTAGTGACGTACATGGAAAGGTTTAGCTGTATAAATAGATGTACGGGGGAATTACAACGAATTCGATTGGGTTGTTTGAGACATGGAAGAAGTCCAACTGATCTTCGATATAAAATTATGTAATTATATTGCAGTTCAAAGCCGGTAGGCAGAGTAGAAATGTGGTTTGATTTGATTTGATTTGATTTTTCCAGGGAAGCCAAAACAGTCTTGGTCCAACCTGCCACTGCCCGCACCGAAACTAAGTTTATTGTGCGGTATCGCTCCCTGTATATCTAGTAAAGCCAACCACTGCACTTCAACAGTGCAAGGAGTCCCTTTACCAGAGCTTCTTTTAAAACATGACTCCGCAATTAAGTACCATAAACTTCACAAACATTTGAACATCTCAAGAAGAGTGTTCCAGTGAAGAGAGTCATTTTGTTGTAAGGGAAGTTTCCAAAGGAGATGGTATGAGTTACTATGTTCATCGTAACGTGTTATGCGCACATATTAAGCGTGTTACTATGTAGTGACGTACATGGAAAGGTTTAGCTGTATAAATAGATGTACGGGGGAATTACAACGAATTCGATTGGGTTGTTTGAGACATGGAAGAAGTCCAACTGATCTTCGATATAAAATTATGTAATTATATTGCAGTTCAAAGCCGGTAGGCAGAGTAGAAATGTGGTTTGATTTGATTTGATTTGATTTTTCCAGGGAAGCCAAAACAGTCTTGGTCCAACCTGCCACTGCCCGCACCGAAACTAAGTTTATTGTGCGGTATCGCTCCCTGTATATCTAGTAAAGCCAACCACTGCACTTCAACAGTGCAAGGAGTCCCTTTACCAGAGCTTCTTTTAAAACATGACTCCGCAATTAAGTACCATAAACTTCACAAACATTTGAACATCTCAAGAAGAGTGTTCCAGTGAAGAGAGTTCATTTTGTTGTAAGGGAAGTTTCCAAAGGAGATGGTATGAGTTACTATGTTCATCGTAACGTGTTATGCGCACATATTAAGCGTGTTACTATGTAGTGACGTACATGGAAAGGTTTAGCTGTATAAATAGATGTACGGGGGAATTACAACGAATTCGATTGGGTTGTTTGAGACATGGAAGAAGTCCAACTGATCTTCGATATAAAATTATGTAATTATATTGCAGTTCAAAGCCGGTAGGCAGAGTAGAAATGTGGTTTGATTTGATTCGATTTGATTTTTCCAGGGAAGCCAAAACAGTCTTGGTCCAACCTGCCACTGTCCGCACCGAAACTAAGTTTATTGTGCGGTATCGCTCCCTGTATATCTAGTAAAGCCAACCACTGCACTTCAACAGTGCAAGGAGTCCCTTTACCAGAGCTTCTTTTAAAACATGACTCCGCAATTAAGTACCATAAACTTCACAAACATTTGAACATCTCAAGAAGAGTGTTCCAGTGAAGAGAGTCATTTTGTTGTAAGGGAAGTTTCCAAAGGAGATGGTATGAGTTACTATGTTCATCGTAACGTGTTATGCGCACATATTAAGCGTGTTACTATGTAGTGACGTACATGGAAAGGTTTAGCTGTATAAATAGATGTACGGGGGAATTACAACGAATTCGATTGGGTTGTTTGAGACATGGAAGAAGTCCAACTGATCTTCGATATAAAATTATGTAATTATATTGCAGTTCAAAGCCGGTAGGCAGAGTAGAAATGTGGTTTGATTTGATTTGATTTGATTTTTCCAGGGAAGCCAAAACAGTCTTGGTCCAACCTGCCACTGTCCGCACCGAAACTAAGTTTATTGTGCGGTATCGCTCCCTGTATATCTAGTAAAGCCAACCACTGCACTTCAACAGTGCAAGGAGTCCCTTTACCAGAGCTTCTTTTAAAACATGACTCCGCAATTAAGTACCATAAACTTCACAAACATTTGAACATCTCAAGAAGAGTGTTCCAGTGAAGAGAGTCATTTTGTTGTAAGGGAAGTTTCCAAAGGAGATGGTATGAGTTACTATGTTCATCGTAACGTGTTATGCGCACATATTAAGCGTGTTACTATGTAGTGACGTACATGGAAAGGTTTAGCTGTATAAATAGATGTACGGGGGAATTACAACGAATTCGATTGGGTTGTTTGAGACATGGAAGAAGTCCAACTGATCTTCGATATAAAATTATGTAATTATATTGCAGTTCAAAGCCGGTAGGCAGAGTAGAAATGTGGTTTGATTTGATTTGATTTGATTTTTCCAGGGAAGCCAAAACAGTCTTGGTCCAACCTGCCACTGCCCGCACCGAAACTAAGTTTATTGTGCGGTATCGCTCCCTGTATATCTAGTAAAGCCAACCACTGCACTTCAACAGTGCAAGGAGTCCCTTTACCAGAGCTTCTTTTAAAACATGCCTTTGGCATCATTACCTTGCCATGTTTTTGTTGATGGACTTTGGTCCAATATTCTACGTGCTGTCTTCTGAGCCAGTTACGTAGCTCCAATTTGATCATTGCCTTGGTGATTGTCAGGACAGGTTCCGGTCCAATAAATGGAGTCTCTGTCCCCATCCTGCTAATCTGTCGGCATGTTCGTTGCCACTGATCCCCGAGTGGCCAGGGACCCACAATAGGTTTATTCTATTGCTTTCCCCTAGCTCCACCAGAACCCTGTGACATTCTGCAATAATTTTAGACCTTGTTGTAGGAGCTGCCTGGCTGTCTGAATAGATGTAGATGCTACATTCTTTGTAGCACCTACGCAAATTCTGCTCCACACATGCCCTGATGGCAGTGATTTCGGCCTGGAATACTGAGGCCAGTTTCCCTAGAGAGATGACGCCCCCCAGTCTTGGCTGCACCCCGTATACCCCGGCCCCAAGGCCTTGGTCTGATTTCGACCTGTCTGTGAACCAGACAATATCCCTTGTACGGTGTCGAACTATTTTCTCCCACTGCTCCCTACTTCGAATTGTTATACTGAAAGGCTTGTTGAAGCAGTATGGGGTTATAATATAGTCGGCTGGCATTTCCCTAATATTTCCTATATTTACCTCACTCACTATTTTAGTGTGTGATTCTGGATATCCCAAAGAGTTCCAGTTGTTACCAGTTTTGAGTCTGTAGGCACCAGCTGCTGCCTCCATCTTGACCCAAAGGTGTAATGGGGGCATATCCAGCATGGTTTCCATCCCAGCAGTTGGTGTGCTGCTAATTCCGCCTGTTATGGCTAACAAGGCTAGTCTCTGCACCTTACCAAGCTCCTTAGCAGCAACCTCCTGTTCTACCTTCTTCAACCACACGACTGGTGATAGGTGATCCTGGGTCTTATCACTGTGGTGTATATCCAGTGCATACCCTTGGGGCTCAGGCCCCAATTTTTGCCACAAGCTCTCCTGGTACTTATTAAAGTACTTTTTGCCTTGGAACAAATATTCCTAATGTGAGGGGTCCATGTCAGTTTCTCATCTAGGGTAACCCCTAGATATTTTACTGTCCCCTTCACAGGTAGCTCTTCATTGAAAAGCTTTAGATTCCAACTTGAGTGTTGGATATGTTTCCTTGTGAATGGTACAACAACAGTCTTCTTAGGACTAACCCCCAGACCCTGTTTTCTGCACCAGTGTTGCACAATGTCCAATGCACCTTGTGCCATATTCTTCACTGTGGCAGCAAATTTGCCAAGTATTACTATGACAAGATCATCTGCGTATCCTTGGCAAAAGTACTGCCTAGAGTTTAATTCTCCAATGAGATCATTCACCACTAGATTCCACAATAAAGGGGAAAGAACTCCTCCTTCTGGGCAACCCCTAGTGGTGTTGATTACCATTTTTTTCATTCATCATGGTAGCCTCTACCTTTCTTCCACTGAGCATGGCCCTAGTCCACCTACATATAGTGGTCCCTAGGTCATGCACCTCTGCTGCCCTAACCATGGAATCGAATGTCGCTCAATGTTCAGGAAGATACAGAGGGCTATTTCCTGAAAGTGTAGAGCTTTCTCCTCCTTCCCAACAAGTTAGTGGAGAGCTGTCTCACATGATTTACCTGGTTATATGCATGTTGGTCTGAATGTAGAGGAGCCCTACTTAACCTCCTTTCTCCAACATGCACATTAACCAGCTTTTCCAATGTCTTAAGAATGAAGGAGACAGGCTGATAGGTCTCATATCCTTGGCCTTGGTATGATCAATTCTCCCTGGCTTTGGAATGAAGACAACCTTCACTGCCCTCCAGGCATGGGAATGATTCCTGCTGCTAAGCTAACCCTGAATAACCTGCATAGGAATCTAATAAGATTTTCTCCCCATTGTTGCAGGAGAACTGGATAGATTCCATCGGAGTCAGGTGACTTGAACGGTTGAAATGTTCCCACCGCCCATCGGACCTTACTGAAATCGACACACTCCTTGGCCAAATCCCAGTCCTCTTTGCGAATACCTGACAACCGTTGCTCTCAGTAATCACATACTGGTCTGAGTTATCCCCCAGAGTATATTGAGGAAAGTGAGTCTTGAGGAACAGTTCCAGCGTTTCATGTGCTGTCTTTGTATACTCCCCATCCTCCTTCCTCAATGTTCCTCCTGGATTAGTTGGTACCCGTGTGAGGATTTTATGAAGTGTCGTTTGAGCAGCCGTGCCCTCCACTTCCTCACAGAATACCTTCCAGGATGCCTCCTTTGCCAGTCTGATGGCAAGGTTGGAACTGACAAGGGCCTCACGATTTTTTGCCCATTGTCCTTTGCACTTCGCAAGATTAAAGAGTCTAGGTACCTGTTTCCTTTGCATTTCCAGGTTATTATTCCACCAAGGCACACTCCTATTTGTGCACTTCTTGGTGATTGAGCAGTTGTCCTGGTATGAGGTCACTATAGCAGAGGTTATGGCCTCTGATACTTCCTCAAACTCTGCTGGATTCCTTATCGAAGTTTTAATTTTCGATAGGCTGAAGTCAAGGTCTCTCCTATATGTCTCCCAGTCCGTTTTCCTGGGATTCCTATATGTCATGGTCTCTCTGGTTCCAATTTCAACCTTGAATTTAATATACATGTGATCTGATGAGGATGGCTCCAGGACCACATGCCACTGTTTGACATAACTTCCCATCATTATGGAACCAAAAGTTATGTCAATTACTTCTTCCCTTCTACTATTCCTGAATGTAGGTTCATCACCGCTATTCAGGATCTCCAAGTTGTTAGATAGGAGAAATTCAAGAAGGTGCTCACCTCTACTGTTGGTGTCCTTGCTGCCCCACGATAGATTGTGGGCATTGCCATCACATCCCACCACCAGTTAGTCACCTTGCCGATGGCAGGCTTCCGTCGGTCTCCTCACTTCCAGAGGAGGAGGAGAGCTGTCTCTGTAAGGATGGTATGCTGAGGCCAAAACAATTTCCCTCTTGATACCTTCCTCGCATTGCTGCATCCTGATGGTCATCAAGTCCCTGGAACAAAAATCCATCATTGGTATGAAAGGTATTCCATTTCTAACATAAATGCATGTTCTGGAGTTTTTTAGATTTCTGGCTTAAATCAGCTTACCTCCAGTACCACCGAGGCCCGATACACCCCCTTTGTATAAATAGGGTTCTTGTATCAGGGCCACGTCCACCTCCTGTCTCCCCAGGCGACGGCTCAGGGCAGCAGTGGCCCCTTTACTGTGTTGCAGGTTTATCTGCAGCACTTCCAGTCCCCATCTTCCTACCATTATTGCCTCTAAGGTGTTCGATTACTCTGACAGCGACCTGTGAGAACCCTAAAAACAGTTTCAGGCCTTGCTCTCGCATTGCCTTCAGGGACTTCTCTCCGACCTCCACCACCAGGGTTCGTCCTTCCGGAACGACCTTTTGGTTAATTACCCTCCAATCTTCTGTCGAGACTTTTGGATTCTGGACCCTTATTTTCTCGAACAGAGTCTTTGGAAGGACATCCTTAAGGATCTTTGATACCCATATTGATATCTTTGCGGCCTTCAGGAGTTCGGTTGCTGTCTTGACCAGCAGCTTCGCATCCTCCCACGGAGATATTATGGGCACCTTGTCCTTAAGCCACTCTGCTGTGTGCTCCCCCTCGCAGACAAAAATGAGGGCATCGCCATCTAGATAGACCCTCGTGAATTTGGGTCCTGGACCAGCGTCCCCCCCCCAATCTCTTCAAAGAGGGCCATCTGCACGAGCTCCTCCTGCTGCGAGGTGATGCTCACCAGTAGGTATCCATCTTGAACAACCACCATTCTTAAGACCGAGACTACAGTACTATATGTCTGTTTCCCTATTTCCTTTTAGGATCACGCTTGTCCAGAGAGGAGGTAGTCTTAGATTCCTGACTAACCCTCTTGCCACTTGTCTTTGACATCGAGGGGGTCTGTGTATCCCCTTCAACCTGAGGCAGTTTCTTTTTGGAGGTCTTGGGCTCAAGCGCTTCGAATCCCTCCACTTATGCTTAGGAAGCCATTCTTTTCCTTCCGTTTGCTTCTGTTCCTTGACAAGTTTCCTCCTCTGAGCCCCAGACAAGGCCTTAATCCTAATCTGGTCCAACTTCTCTGTTACAGTTCCCACTTCTTGCTCAGGTCTAGACCCTGACTGAGAAGTAGGAGTGCACTCCATCGGTCCTCATCCCAATGTCTGAGTATCTGAGGTCTCAGATTGCCCCTCGGATTCTTTTAAAATAATTTTTTATTTCTCCGTGTTCATCTTAGTCCCAAGATATTTGGGGATTTTTATGGTCCACACCACAACAACCCCGTGCAGTGCAAGGCTACTTACTCAGGGAGGTCGCCCGGTATCCCTGAGGCTCCGTTCGAGACACATCCACCCATGTGCCACGCACCCCTCGGCACGGATTGCATCACACCTTGGGTCGGGAAAGGAATTGTGAAAGGTCTGGGAGAGGATAAGGAAGAAGGGACGTTGTGGGACACGCTTGGTCTCATCCATCAGCTGAGGCCTTTCCGACAGTAGGTTCTCTACCTTCGGTATAGCCCTCTGCTTCACACGGATACGCAAGCCTCTCCACCCGCACGGAAATGAGGTTTAGGGGAATAGTTTCGTCTGCACATAGGGCGTTATCAAGATTACATATTTTGAAGTTGTGAAGGTTTTTCTCCTCGCAACCGTTGCGGATAAATTGACGTATCAGATGACGGAAGGATATTTTTGCTGTGATTCAAGCGTGAATGTGTATGAACATATTATGTAGTTATTCGAGGGTGAATTTGATGTGCAAGTAGCACTGTGTGAGCAGGATTTGTAAGAAAGACTACTGTGGTTTCATGGTTGGTAGAAGATAACAAAATTTGCACTAAGATGAGAACAGAGGACATCGGGAATATAAATCTAATTTTAAGAATGTTATAACTTGTGTTATATCAAGCAACAGGAAAATACAAGAGATAAAATTGGAAAAGGAATAAAATTACACATAAGATAAACATAACTTCAGGAATTCCAGTTGTTATTGTTGTTGTGGTCTTCAGTCCGCAGACTAGTTTGATGCAGCTCTCCACGCTACCCTGGCCTGTGCAAGTCTCTTCATCTGAGAATACGTTCGGCAACCTACATCCCTTTGAATCTGCTACTATATTCGTCCCTCGGTCTCCCTCTACGATTTTTTACCCGACTTACTTCCTTCTAATGCTAAGTTGATAATTCCTTGATGTCTCATAATGTGTCCCACCAATATATCCCTCCTCAGTCAGGATATGCTACAAACTTCTGTTCTCCCCAGTTCGGTTAAGGACCTCCTCATTTGATACATGATCTACCCATTTAATTTTCATCATTCGTTTGTAGCACCACATTTCGAAAGCTTCTACCATCTTTTGGTCTGAGCTCCTTATCGTCCACGTTTCACTCCCATAAAATGCTACAGTCCAGAAAAATTGTTTTCAAGAAGGACTTCCTAACATTTAAATTAATATTGGATGTTAACAAGTTTCGCTTCTTTCGAAACGCTTTTCTTCCTATAAATATTCTGCATTTTATATCTCATTTACTTCGGCCATCAGAAGTTATCTTGCTACCAAGTAACAAAACTCATCTACTACTTTTATTGTCTCATACTCTGATTCCTTCAGCATCACCTGTTTTTCTGGCATTATTTTCCATTACCTTCGTTTTATCCCTGTTAATGTTTATCTTATATCTTCCTTTCAAGGCACTGTTCATTCATTTCAATTGCTCTTTCATATCCTTTGCAGTCTCTGACAAAGTTACTCCTTTTTATTTCTTCTCCCTGAACTTTAATTCCGTCTCCAATTTTCTCCTTCCATTCCTTCACTGTTTGCTCAATGTACAGATTTAACAACATTGGGGAAAGGCTACAAACTTGTCTTACTCCATTCCCAACATCTGCGTCCTTTTCTTGCCCTTTAATAACCGCTGTCTGGTTTTTGTATAGGTTGAATATAACTCTTCTCTCCCTATATTTTATCCCTGCTACCTTCAGAATTTGAAATAGTATATTCCAGTCGACATTGTCAAAAGCTCTCTCCAAATCTACAAACGCCAAAAATGTAGGCTTCTTCTAAGATAAGTCGTAATGTATTGCCTCCCGTGTTCCTACATTTCTGCTAACTCCGAACTGATCTTCCCCGAGGTTGGATTCCACAAGTTTTTCCCTTCGTCTGTAAATACTTCGTGTTGGTATTTTGCAACCATGACTTATTAAACTGATATATTCGTAATTTTCACACTTGTCTGCGCTTGATTTCTTTGTAATTGGAATTACGATACTCTTCTTGAAGACGGAGGGTTTTTCCCCTGTCTCATAGACCTTGAATACTAGGTGGAACAATTTTTTCATGACTGCCTCTCCTAACGATATCAGCAGTTTAGTTGGAATATAAGAATAAGAAATCAGTAAAGAATTATGAGTAATAATAATAATAATAGAAAAGAAGCAGTATTTTTGAGCTACAATAGTTATGAGATGGATACGCATTTACTTTGACAGTCTAGACAATATATATTATTGCTTCATACATTAGTTAATAGCACGGCCGGCCTCACCCATCCAGGCACCTCGGGCGAATCACCCACTTGGAGCCCTTAGGGGGAGTGAATTAATTAGGTGAGATCTTTGGGCGGGATGGGGGTAGAGTTCGAACTGAATCCACCAAATTTAACGTGGTGGAGAGGGGGTCTCGGCAAATGTAACGTAATTTTTTCCCGCGAGAAACAGTACAAAACAGGGTTAAATAAAGTAAAACACGTTTGACGTGTATAATATCGCTAAATCCTACACAATAATACTTATCGCCGCTATACAAACAACACATAGTAACACAGTAGACCCTAGATAGTTTCTCTAAGGATACACGACCGTCTTTTTCCATGCAAGATTTTGTCGGAATTCGAGCGCAATACTCGCGGCAGCAACTTAGCTGGCCATCCGTGAGCCTCTCACGATGCACGAAACCCGGGCCAGTCCGCTCGGGTACATCCATACATATACATTTACTTCTATATAGCTACTCTACAAATCACATTTAAGTGCCTGGCAGAGGGTTCATTAACCACTTTCATAACTTTTCTCTACCGTTCCATTCTCTAATAGCGCGCTGGAAGAAAGAACACCTAAACTAAATTGTCCCGTTTTCGATCTAATTTGCCTTATTTTATTGGGATTGTCATGTCTCGCTAAGTAGGTGGGTGGCAGCAAAATATTGTCACATTCAGAACTAAAAGTCAGTGACTGAAACTTCGCAAACACAACAAGCCGTAATGAATAACGTCTTTCTTTTAATGATTTCCACCGCAATTCGTGCAACATTTCCGTGAGGCTTTCCCCTCCGTCAAGTGATAAAACGAGCTGCCCTCTGAACCTTCTCATTATCTTCCGTCGGTCCCACCTGGTGAGGGTCCCACAATGGGCAACATTACTCCAGGAGAGGACGCACAAGTGTGACGTAGGCAGTCTCTTTGTGGAGCTGGTGCATCTTCAAAAATCAAATGTTCAAATGATTGTAAATCTTTTGGGACTTAACTACTGGGTCATCAGTCCCTAAACTTACAAACTACTTATGAACTACTTACGAACTAGGACGGCACAAATATCCATGCCCGAGGGGGCATTCGAACCCCCGACCGTAGTGGCCGTGCAGACCGTGACTGAAGGGCCTCAGTCCCCTCGGCCACCGCGGCCGGCGGTGCGTCTTCGATGCATTCTGTCAATGAAACGAAATCTTTGGTGCGCCTTCCCCACAATATTTTCTATGTGTTCTCTCCAGCCTAAGAAGTTCGTAATTGTAACACCTAGGTATTTGGTAGAATTTACGACCTTAACGTTTGACTGATTTATCGCGTAATTGAAGTTCAACGGATTTCTTTTAGTTGTATGTGTATTACTTCACACTTTTCTTTATTTAGTGCCAATTGCCTATTTTCGCACCATGTAGAGAATTTGTCTAATTCGCTTAGCAGTTGCTTTTGATCCTCTCTTGACTTCATTAATCGATAAACGACAGTATCATCCGCGAATCGTCTAAGGGAGCTATTCAGATTGTCTCCTAAATCGTTAATAAATAGAAGGAAGAGTAGGGAACTTATAACGCTTCCCTGGGGAACGCTAGATATTACTTCTGTTTTACTCGATGACTTATCGTCAATTACAACGAACTGAATCCTTTCTGATAGAAAATCGTGAATCCAATCGCACAGTTGGTGAGATATTCCATAACAACGCTAGTTCAATAGAAGCCGCTTCTTATTTTTTGTGTCGAATTGTTCATAGTCTAAAGAAATATTTGCTAATACATGGACGTCTGAGTCAATGTCTGAAGTACTTGCCTTAGAAGTTTCTTTTAGGTATTTATAAATGTTCATTTGCTTTTTAGTTTCTTCAAGAAATTTTTTTTTTCTTTTTCAGCTTTCCTT
Organism: Locusta migratoria; assembly: GCA_026315105.1. Classification (NCBI taxonomy): domain Eukaryota; kingdom Metazoa; phylum Arthropoda; class Insecta; order Orthoptera; family Acrididae; genus Locusta; species Locusta migratoria. The sequence continues at coordinate 41,692,212 of CM048748.1, forward strand.
TTCCGATTTTCTGAACCAGAAACATTATTCTTGATCATTTCCCTCTCTTCTGACATGATTTAATTATCTAGCAAATTACGGCGTAGACATTGGTCTATTTCGCGACCACAATATTAGTTCTATAAACCTATTAATAGACATTACTAGAAAGTAATATATGAAAATTAAGTCACAAATATTCGATATAGATCCATCCAAATTAATTAATTTCAAATGTAATTACTATTTCACAGTCCCTGCTCCTTTATTCGGACCGGCAGGCACTAGTAGTTTCTGTGGAGCACGAGAGATGGTGCCGCTGCATGGGCGCTCCCTTCATGCAGTTCTTGAAACAAATAACAGAGACACTGTAGTAGATTCGACTCCCAGACGTCAAACAAAGCCCGTGTGAAACATGCATTGATGCAGGCAACAGGAAGATTGCATTCAGCGCATTTTTTCTTTCAGCGCGCGTTTGTGAGATAAACGACGTATGTTGAATGGGATTGTTTTGTGTCCCAGCCTCGTCGCCGCTTTTTTTCTCGTTTCCGTCGTAGGTGTCGGTGGCGGAGTAGAAAGACCGACACAGGAATAAAGGATGCACGTTTGTGCAGGTAGGAGGTGACCAGCCAGTGGGACAGCAGAAACTAGAAACACTGGAGTAAATTAGAACGGGACATATATTTCTTGGAGTCTTAGTAATACTTAACTTTTACTTAGCTCAGTACTGCAGAATGCTGATACATGAGCTAGAGGCCTGCCTAGTGCCTATACGGTAGGCAAGTCTTCACGGGTGCCTATCTGATTCCGAAGTGTTAGCTGGTTCCTATCTCAGCCCCAAGTGAACGATGTCATTCAGTGGTGGCCACGAGCGGAGTTGTAGCAGAGGGCGCTCGTGGCTGACGTCGTAAGAACGCCGCGCCGTGCGTGCATGGCGGTGCGCGGCGAAAGTAGATGGCGCGCACTTTAGACTTGTACGACACCACACCCCTCCCCCCCCCCCCCAAACCGCCGCGTCGTCGTGGCGTAGGGCTGAGGGCCACAGCGACGGCAATGGGAGGAGGGCCTGGGCGGGGGCGTTACTGGTGGGACGGACATCGTAGCTGAGGCTGGGATCGAGACGCCGTCCGCGCCCCGGTATACACCTTGCGATCCCCCGGGAAACCCACCAAAACCAGGGGAAGGGCGCACGCCTCCGCCCAGACGGAGCAGGTAATCTTCTTCTAAAGGTGCGTGGCCCAGGCGGCGGGGGCACGCTCGGTCCCGAATTACCTCTCGGTGACGCAGTCAACTGTGGCGGCGACAGCGGCTGAGGCGCGTCGATCTCCATAGGTATGATCTCGTAGTCCGGTGACGCTGTACCCGGCGGCGAGCGATGTGCCTGTGCTCCCTGGCGGTGAACTGGGTCTGTAATCAAGAAACCAGTGACAGGATCGCGCGGCCTGTGCAGGCGCAATTGGTTTGCGTGGCGCCGCAGCTCCGACCCTGTGGAAGAACATAAAACATACATATTGCGTCCGAGCATGTGTTGAATGGTGCCCGGCAACCAATGGTTCTTCCCAGCAAACACCTTGTACAGCACCGGCGTAGAAACCTAAAAACGCGAAGCGCCATACGAACCGACTCGGTGCGTGGGAGGCTGCAACAGGTGAAGGAGAGTGCGGTGACGGCGGCTGTGTAGCAGTTCGGCAGGAGAAGGGCCGTCACGTGGCATGCACCGATACGTAGACAGGAAAATGTGAAGAGCTTGCTGCCTGGAATGCTGACCTTTCATCTTTTCCACGTGAGACTTGAATGTTCGAACGAAACCTTCTGCTTCACCATTGTACTGAGGGTGAAATGGTGCAGTGGTGATATGCTGAATGCCATTCACACGACAAAACTGTTGAAATTCCGCACTAACAAACTGAGGTCCATTGTCACTGACGATAGTTTCAGGCAGACCTTCGATGCAAAACACTGATGTTAAGGCACTGATAGTACTAGACGCCGTCGTTGAGTTCATGGCAATCAGAAAAGGAAATTTTCTGATAGTGTCTACAACGATTAACCAGCGCGTATTCCAGAAACGTTCGGCAAAGTCAATGTGTAAACGTTACCATGGTCTCTTGGGGCGTGGCCAGTCTGAGAAACGTTGCGGAGGAGCCCCCAGATGCTCCGCACAAATTGTACACTGTGACGCCATGCTCTCTATCTGGGCGTCCATGCCAATCCAGGTACAATGACGTCTGGCCAATTGCTTTGTTCTAACATGACCCCAATGTCCTTGATGCACGAGGCGTAACACTTCTCGTTGCAGGGAACGAGGAACAATCACTCTTGTTTGGTCGTTGTCCGTATGTAACAACAGAACACCCTGACTTAAAGATAATGCATGACTTTCTGTAAAATAACGTCGAACCAGAGACCGCTCAATGTTTTTGGCTCTGGCAGGCCACCCATAGCGAACAAAACGTGCTAGCACACTTAGGTCTGCATCCGCCGCTGTTTCCTGTGCAACCCGACGAGAGTTCATAGGGAAGTCTGTGATAGCGGAAGCATCTCTGGAGTCTATCTGACAACGTGCCATTTCCGTAGAATCAAATGACACATCCTGGCCAACCGGAAGTCGGGAAAGTGTGTCCGCATTGGCATGTTGAGTGGTAGGTCGGTACAAAATCTCATACTGATAATTAGACAATATCAAGGACCATCTCTGAAGCTTTTATGCCTTACGTGGCGGAATTGGATTTGTGGGTGAGAACAACGACGTGAGAGGCTTGTGGTCTGTCAACAAATAGAATTTTCTGCCATAGAGATAATGATGAAACTTAGTGACGCCGTAAATGATTGGTAAGGCCTCCTTTTCTATCTGACTGTAATTCTGTTGTGTTGGCGTCAGTAGCTTAGACGCAAAGACAATAGGACGATCGTGATATCCAATACGATGTGACAATACTGCACCCAGACCGTATGACGAGGCATCCACTGCTAGCACTACAGGCTTCAGTGGGTCAAAGGGAATCAAACAAGAATCACTGAGTAGTGCAGACTTTAATTTGTCAAAGGCAACCTTTGGACCATACAAAAGGAACTTACTTCCTACGTAAGCGATGCAGTGGAGCTGCAATCTGAGAGGCATTGGGATTAAATCTGAAGTAATAGTTAAGCTTTCCCATTACTGCTTGCAATTCGTTCACATTCTTAGGAGTAGGCAAGTCTTTTATTGCTCTAAGATGTGGATGGGATGGATTCCTTGGGCATTAATTACATGGCCTAGGTACACAATTTCAATTTGAAAAAATGAACACTTTGCTTTATTACAACGAAGACCTGCTCCAGTCGACACTTTGAAAAGGCACTCCAGGTTTGATAAATGTTCTTCAACTGCGCGCCCTGAGACCACAATATCATCTAAATAGTTCCAACAACACGGTACAGAAACTGTCAGCTGTTCCAAAAAGCACTGAAAAATAGCGGGGGCGTAAGAACTGCACAGAGACGAAGTTTTCCTGACGGCTTGGTTATAATTACTAAAGGCGAGTTCCACTGACTCGCAGAAACAGGAGGAATCACACCACTATCCTGCCAACGTTTAAGTTCTTCGGCAACGAATTGCGATAGGCACTGGTCTAGCTTTACGAAATTTTGGTACTGCAAATTCTTTTAAAGTTACATGTGCCACGAAGTCTTTGCACAACCTAGTTCCGGCGAAAACAAGACACTATATTTTTCACACAATGCATTAATTTTGTCCTGAGGCACTGCTGACTAAATTTGAACCACATCTCTTTGAATATATAAGCCAAACAAGTCAAATGCATCTAGTCCAAAAATGTTCTGCATAGATGTGGCCTGAAGAACTACAAAAGCAACTGTTTTTGTTACACCTTGGAAAGAGGCGGGCAGGCTACATGTTCCTAACACGGGAATATTTTGACCTGTATATGTTGTTAGCACTTGCTGACACGGCGACAATTTTGGCGAACCCAGAAGTTCATACGTCTCTGTATTCATTAAAGTGACAGCGGAACCAGTGTCGAGCTGAAATTGTACAGTCTTATTTTCTATCGAAAGAGTCACAAAAAGTTTGTCCTTCTGGCGCACGACAGGTGCACGAATGTGGGCAAGGGCTGATACAGCTTGTTTGCTGCGCTTGCGCATGTGCGGGCCACGTAGTGAAGTAAGCAGCGCAGAATCGGCACACAGCGGATTAACAACACTGTCACTAGATGGCACTACCGCCGGATCGATGTCCGCACAATGCGAGGCTGCTGCATTAAAATTACTTTGAGTAGCTACATCAAGTCTACTGTCACTAGCTACACAGTACTGGGCACTATTACAAGGAGAAATAGCAAAAGGCACTAGGTTCACTACAGGATTGCACTGTACATTGTCATTTTGCTTGTCCCAAACCCTTTTCCGTTGCACAGAATTACGCGCTCGACGACGCTTGCTACATGGCTCATTACATAGTTTTGCAGTAGGCGTAGAAGAACTTTCTTGCAATTGAGAACCAAGTAAAGCACTGTTCAATTCCACAGCGTCTATGACATTGACAGTGTAAAGCACTGTTCAATTCCACAGCGTCTATGACATTGACAGCGTGAACTGTTCGTGCACTCGGCAAGGCAATGTTTCTAACGGCACCGTTCTTGGAATTTTTGTTTTGCAGACACACTGTCTGTACATATCCTGATTTGCCACAATGATAACAGGTTGCGTTGCGGCTAGGGAATTGCGCACGCTTGTGGCGAGATACACACTGGGGGCAAGATTTACGAACATTTTTCTGAAATGATCGTTGGCGCCCGTTATTCCAATAACTTTTTCTAACACGATGAAGCGACCTTTGTGTCGCACTTTTACACTTGCTACTGTTCACTGTCTGTTCAGCACGGCCGGTAGAAAAATAAGAATCACTAGGGCTAGACTGAGAACTACGGCTAGGAAAGCATCCGTTATGACGCACTGAATTTACACTGTGGCTTTGTATTTCTACATCTGCTAAGTCAAAATATCATGCGCTTCAATAAGCTGCAGTACACTGTCTAATGAAGGATCAGACTATTTTAGAATTACTGCCCTAATTCTGGGGTCCTCATTGTTCTGCGCAATTGCATCTCTTAGCATCACGTCACTATAAGAAAGTCCACAAGAGCAAGTAAATTTACATTTGCGGGTTAAGCCCTTCAGTTCCGTATTCCATTCCTGGTGTGACTGCTGCGGTAATTTTTTACATCTGAAAAATCAGTACCGCGCCACAGCTACGAGAACTTTTCTCTCATAATGAGCATTCAGTGCATCTACTATTGCATTAAAGTCTAGATCGCGAGGAGATGCGTGGGGGAAAAGTTTCTGCAGTAATACGAAGGTTTTAGTGCCCACAATAGAGACGAACAAATGTTTGACAGTCTGACCTGTAATTTGATGAGCCGCGACAAGTTCTTGAAATTGCGACAAATAATCACTCCATTCTTCCTCACGTTCGTTGTACTAGCCAAACGTATCAAGCGGCGCAGCGGCAGGTGTGAGCTGCTGAAGCAATGGCTGGTTTTGTTATTGGTGAGCCTGTGACGTCAACTGCGACACAGCTTGGAGTAGTTGCATGATTTGCGCCGTCTGTAACAGCATAATTTCCATTATGTTTCGGTTCGGGGTAGTGGCCATGTTGACCGATTAGGCGCCGCGCATACAAGTAACTAATAACAACACACAAATGCAAAGGAAAGGAGGACGCATTGCAACAAAAAAAAGTCCACAAAACACGTAACAAAATATCTTCCCCCAAAATTCTTACAATAAGGGTGGGTGGGCGGGAGCAATTTCTGCGTTCTCCAACTGCTGCTGTCTCGCTACTGCAAGTGGGCTGGTCCACGGTTCTTCTATCACTCCTCGTCACTACATTTGTGTCCCAGTCTCGTCGCCGCTTTTTTTCTCGTTTCCGTCGTAGGTGTCGGTGGCTGAGTAGAAAGACCGACACAGAAATAAAGGATGCATGCTTGTGCAGGTAGGACGTGACCAGCCATTGGAACAGCAGAAACTAGAAACACTAGAGTAAATTAGAACGAGATATATATTTCTTAGAGACTTCGTAATACTTAACTTTTACATAGCTTAGTATTGCAGAATGCTGATACATAGTTGAGCTAGAGGCCTGCCTAGTGCCTATCCGATAGCCAAGTCTTCACTGGTGCCTATCTGATTCCGAAGTGTTAGCTGGTTCCTATCTCAGTCCCAAGTGAACGATGTTGGTCAGTAGTGGCCACGATCGGAGTTGCAGCATAGGGCGCTCGTCGCTGACGTCGTAAGAATGCCACGCCATGCGTGCATGGCAGCGCGCGGCGAAAGTAGGTGGCGCGCACTTTAGACTTGTGCGACACCACAGATTGAATAATATTTTATTTTTGCAAGATGGATGACTGTAAATTGTAATATTGATAGTATAGTACGGTAGCGGCCTAGCATCCTGGTTAGTAGTGTGTAGTCGAAGGTGAGTTTTACATCTATTAATTTATTATGGCGATAATAAATTGTGGCAGTAAGTTATAGGCAGCTGCTGTTGTATATGTTGCATACTACAGATGGATCTTCCACTAATATCACTATGGTAAATAGTAGTGACCACTAGAAACTTTAATATTGAACTTAAAGAAACAATAAACTTTTCTGTTAAAATTGACTGGCCAGTCCAATGAATGCTTAGAATATGTTTTGTACTGTGTATAACACAAGAAACGAGGAGTTCACGAGAGAAAGCATGTCTCTAAATATGAACAGAAGGCTTGGCTGAAGCCTGAATTAAGCCGTGCGGAGTCTTTAAGGCGAGCCGATGGCCGGATCAGCCACACCAGCCTCCGCTGCGGGGCAACTGAGAACGACTTAGCGTCACAATAAAAACAAAGACAGCGTTTATCCGTCGAAGAGTCATTTCGCCACGTCACACTCCTACATCAGTGATTACTGTTCATGATGAAAGTGTACAGAGTGTCCAGAAAAGGGCTCCCTGATTTCAAAATTAAATATCTCGAAAACAAAGATCGATGGAGGAATGCAGTAAACGGTATGTTTATTGTGAAAGCTGTAAGAAGTTTATCCAGCAGTTTGAAATAATAGTTACAAAAGCTGATAACAGATGGCGCTGTACGCTGTGCAGCTCATATCAGCATATGTAAGTGAATTAAACACTCTTTACAAACAATCACATCACAATGTTTTCAAAATGTTCACCATTGGCACTACAAAGGTGGCGCAGACGAAGAACGAAATTCGCCATCACAGTTCTTAGTGTCTCAACCGAAATGGATTCGCATGCCACAGAGATCGCCGATTCAGGCTCGTCCAGCGTGACGGGATGCTTCGGGTAGACCATGTCTTTCACTGTACCCCACAAAACAAAAGTCACAAGTAGTCAAATCCGGCGAATATAGAGGTCAATCCGTGCCTGCACCAGTAAATATGGGATATTCCAAGGCAATGACTCGATTCCCGAAGTATTCACCAAGAAAGCGAAACACTTGTTCGGTTCCATCTTGCATAAACCATTACCTGGTCGATCCTCTAAAGCTTGCTGTGTGGTGACAAATTGTTCAAAAATTGCAACGTAACGTGCACAGTGACCGTTTCTCGAATGAAAAAAGGGCCAATAATCCCTCTTCTGCATTCTGCAGCCCACACAGTAACTTTAGGAGAATACACGGGTTTCGCTTCACACCAATATGGCTTTTCGGAACCCCAAAATCGCCAGTTCTGCTTATTCACGTATCCATTCAGGAGGAAGTGTGCTTCATCTGTAAACCAGATGCAGCCAACATCAAACCCTTCCCTATCATTCATTGTGAGCAATTGATTAGCAAAGGCAACCCTTTGCTGCACAGCTCGTACGGGTATGGACTGGTGCGTTTGAATTTTGAATGTAAACACGTGTAGGCTCTTTCTCAGTATTTTCTGCGTGCTGGAACGCTTGAAACCATTCTCAGATGCAATTATATGGACGGATGACAGTCGATTTCGCTGAATAATTCCAGAAACTGTGGTGATATTATCAGGCGTAACTGCGGTTTGCATGCGGCCAACATGCCCCACTAGATCATCGGTTACGCAGCCTGTCCGTTGAAATTTTGCGAAGAGCGTACGAATGGTTTTCGCATCGGTTTCTTTTCGAACATTAAATCGTACTTGAAAACTTCGCCTTGTTGCCGTAGGACTCTCTTCTAACCTGTGGTACTCTAGCACCAGAAAAACGCGTTGTTCAATGGAGTACATGGTTTTAATCTCTTCCTTCGGTACGCTAACCTCCTTTCACATTTCAGTAGTGGAGCTGATCGCTCTGGGCTTCGGATGACTATACTAGGCATTACGTATGGCAGTTGAAGCGCCATATGTCAGCAGCTTTTGTAACTATTATTTCAAATTGCTGTATAAACTTCTTACAGTTTTCACAATAAACATACCGTTTACTGCATTCCTCTATCGATCTTTGTTTTAGAGATATTTAATTTTGAAATCAGGGAGTCCTTCTCTGGACACCCAGTATATGACGGTAATTGGTGTCCATAACTTACATGTTCAGTAACTCTTCCTCAACGGAAAAAAAAAGAATTTGCGTTGTCACTATCAAAAATAGACATACCATTTCACACATTAACATTACGAAACACTGTTCTGACCTGCAACTTCAAGAAAGTAGGGCCGTCTTGAACAGGGGCATTGCAGCAGAACCCCATAACGGTTCGATATTTGCAAATGAAAATATCGTTTTACCACGCCACTAAGATATGCCACCCCATCTCGTGCGACGTATGTTTGCAGGACAAACAAAAGTTCAGTATAACCATAATATTATATGATGTATGTTTTTCTCCTTCAGTAGACATTTATTAAGAAGTAGATCAAGTTGTTTGATGATGAAGTTGAAGAGTTCGATCTTCATTTCAGAGGACACAAGATATTTTTCATATTTTCGTCGTCGGCCGCGGTGGCCGAGGGGACTGAGGCGCGCCAGTCACGGTCTGCACGGCCACTATGGTCGGGGGTTCGAATCCGCCCTCGCACATGGATATTTGTGCCGTTTTCAGTGTTCGCTAGTTCACAAGTAGTTTGTAAGTTTAGGGACTGATGACCCCGTAGTTACGTCCCATAAGCTATACAAACATTTGAACATTTGATACTTTCGTCTCAAACACAATGTCAGTGGCACGTTTGCTACATGGACAACACAGCGTGACCAAGCCCTTTCGAGTTAACGTGTGTCTTGTCCAGCACAAATATTCCACTCATTTCATATGAGGCTATTTTTAAAAATTCATTAATATTATTCGCACTCCTCATCGTATGGGGGCCCCTGTAACAGAGTGTTTCACTGTATATACAGTTGGATATTTTTCTTTATTTTTTTTCACAATGTCTCGACACATATTTCACGTAGCATTTAAGTGTGCTTTTTTAAAAATCTTTCATTCAATCAATATTTTTATATTGTCTCTTCTAGAAGTTGTCGTATTGTAAAGACAGCAAATAATTGGTATTCACATCACTGCATTCATCACTATTTCAAACAACATGAATAGGAAATCTGCTGTAGTTAATGAAATTTATACGAATACCAGTGAATGAGGAGGAATGAAGAATGGATGTTGCGCCAATGTGGAAATAGAATGATTTTTTTAAATTAAGTAAAACAAAGGGATGCAAAGCAGTAAATAAGAAATTTAATCACATTAGTACTTGGGAGTAAGACTATAACTAACGAAATCGCCTCCATTACGTTTTTCAAATATTAAATCATAAAACAATTTTTGCACTGGGAGCATTCAATTTCAAAATTAATATGTCAGTTTTGAAAAGTGTGCTTATTGGTTTGTTCCCCTAAATAATGAATGAGTATTATAGCGTTCCATTTCGCAAGGAAAAAAAATGTGTAGAAATAATATCCCCATAATCCATTCTTATATGCGGCACTCAGTTGTAGATTATTGTGGAAAATTTTTCTAGTATCACTATCAGTCCTTAGAGAGACATTACTGACTCGAAATTTTAATCGAATGGAGGATAAAGAGAAGAGTCGAATCTTACGCTTGGCATAATGTATTTGTAAACTGACCGAAAAGTATATGGAAGTCCATGTAGCTGTTCTTCACTTGCAATTTCTACGTAAAAATGGTCCGTATACAAAGTAGTTGGATAGATGTTCATTTTTGCTTAAATTTAAAATTTACCGGCGGTTTTCTGTGGGAATGCGAAGGAACCCTTTGGGCCGTCGGCGTGCACAGGAGCGGCGGCTCTGGGGGGCCGGGCCCTCAGCGTCTCTTTGTGCGTCGAGAGCAAAGCTGGCAGCGCTCAGCTCCCAGTGACCACAAGGAGGATGCCAGCCATTTAACTGGACTCTGGGAAACGTTCTGAAGGGACCCCAAACGTAGCGTTGAGAACGGGAGTTCCGAAACCTGTGGCTAGCCTTGCATCCATAATATTCGTTTTCCCACGACCTGCGTGAGACCTAGCAACAGTGCTGGTACACACTGTATGATTGGACTGACGCTCTGTGGCGTCAAACGGTTGTAGATATGGAAACACTATCATACTAGTTGATAAGGAGTGTTGGGATTGGCGCTCCTTGTTATTAGGTAAATTGTTGGGAGTTTTACCATGCTGTGATTACTAACGCTATTCGCTGAGGCAAAAAATATAATTTTTAAATCATTAAATAACTTTTAGACGATTTACCGGCGACTACGTTTGTCACGAGTCAGCCTAGCTGACTCAGCGGGCATGAAAAATGAGAACGTCTACGCTAACATCAACAGAGTGACGACATATCTCCTGAGGTGGGAGGAGGCAGACTTGGTATCGCCAACATGAACTTTAGATGTACGTTCATGACTACAGCAACTCTACTCAACTGAGAAACAGATGCCGGCCGTGGTGGCCGAGGAGACTAAGGCGCTCCAGTCACGGTCTGCACGGCCACTACGGTCGGGGGTTCGAATCCCCCCTCGGGCATGGATATTTGTGCCGTCCTAGTTCGTAAGTAGTTCATAAATAGTTTGTAAGTTTAGGGACTGCTGACCCCGTAGTTAAGTCCCATAGACTATACAAACTTTTGAACATTTTTGAGAAACAGCTTAGAATTAAGCCACGGTAAAATATGCGCGGTTTCAACATGATATGGGAACTCTTTCTCTTGAATCCCGATCATCAGTGCAGGACAAACGTAGCTTTACAACAGGTCTAGGAACTCCACTCATTTAGTTTTCTTAGTCGTCTATCCATTTTTGGAGGCAGCAGTCGACATAAGTGACAGAGTTAATCGTAATTTTCTAAGAGCATCAGTATTTATGTCCCTACAACCTTTTTTTCTTTTACTCCCATTGCTTGTTTTATCTGCTTATGTTTAACTATAAAAGTTATGAAATTTTGACCTATGTTTTACTGACGGTAACATAAGTCAAAGTCAATAAATTGCTTTGGTGAGGCGAGTGTCAACAGCCGTAATATATTTAATAAAATGCATTTTTAAAACCATGGGCTGTTTATTAAAAACCTTATATATCTACTAGTTTCGGTCAATAGACCATCTTCATGGATAAAAAGGTGTTAAAACTAAATGGTAAGATGCATCAAATAAAATACATCTAGTTGAGGCAAACTGGGGTCAGTATAACTATAAATGTTAAAAATACAGTGGTCATCTTAGATAACACCTATCAGTCAACACAACATAAAAGGTAAGAACAGACTATAATTCGTAGTAGGCAAACCATCCTCCAGACCGTGCTCTACGGTTCGGAAGTCTACTGGATGGCTGCAGACTACCACCTGAAGAAACTAGAGGTACTGCAGAGCAGAATATTCCGAGTTATCTTGGATGCTGATCGTTATGCACCAATACACACATTAAAGTCTTCTTAGGCGAACCATCATCAACAAGAAGTCGACAGCTCTCTATAACAAAGCTTTAACTTCGGCTTACCATCTCATTCATCAGGAACACAATACCCCGACGCTTCAGCCGAAAGACCAATCTCCACACTAACCAGATAATTTAGGAAATAACAGATTACAGACATACAGCCTTACTTACAAACACTACATAGATAAAACATATGCCCATGAACAGAACAGTGTACGTTATTTACTTGTTACATATTTTATCACTTGCCTACAGTGATTTAATTCAGAATCGAAGTAATCGGTGCCAACTGCACAATTTTGCCTTACAGTCTTGGTATTCGAGTGATCTGCACACATGAAACAATGACAAGAACACCATGTTACAGTCGCGGTGGAGTAGCCGAGCGGTCTAAGGCGTCTCGCTGCGGAGCTCGCGGTTGCTCGCCGTGGAGGTTCGAGTCCTCCCTGGGGCATGGGTGTGTGTGTTTGTCCTAGGTTTGTCCTAGGTTTAAGTAGTTTGTAAGCTACGGACTGATGACCACGCAGTTTGGTCCGATAGATTTACAAACATTTGAATATTTGAACCATGTTACAGATGTAAATTTGTTCTTATCTTTGCCACAAATCGCACATTTTCATCTCTTCCTTGCTAATGGTGGGCCTTGTAGTTCTCACTGTTGTGGCTTCACATCTAATGGCAGTGATACGATATTGTATCTAAAAATTGGATATGGTTGCATCATCTGAAGAGCCAAAGTCTTCAAATATGTTCTTCTGTTGAATGGCTCCTTTTGGAAATTTGCTTTGTAAATTACGAAGACATTTATTATAGCACGGTTGAATAATGCATAAAAGAAAGCCATTGATCATCTTCTTGTCGCTCGGGAAAAAATACTGTATGTGCCACATAGCTGATCAACTGTGTCGACTCCTTTGTCATGTTATGGTCTAAAATTATCGAATGCTTCCTGATTGTTCATGCACAGGTTCATCATCATACATTTTTTGTCGCAGCGCGTTAGCCGTGCGCACTGGGGCGCCGTGCTGCAGTGCCTGCGGCAGTTCGCCTTCGGGCGTTCGAGTTCCACTTCGGGCATGGGTGTTTGTGTTGTACTTAGGTTAGTTTAGGTTACTTTAAGTAGCTTGTAAGCTACGGACTAATAACAAAGCAGTTGAGTCCGATACGTTTACTAAATGTTTTCATGCATTGTTTGACGTAACAACACACACTCGTTCTTTTTACGAACATTCTAGACCCGTGTTACCGTTATTTGAAAGCCAAACAAATCAGAACCAACTTCTCGAACTTTGTGTGGTAGAAACTGTTTAGGCACTGCTCTTTCTCTCTTGGGCACTGTACCGATAGTAGTGACGTATTTATGTAGGAGAGGTAATGCTAACGAATAATCAGTATACAGATTAGGTGTAGTCAGATTTCTATTTGACCCTTTAATGGGATCTATTAACCTGTTAAGAGCATCAGTGGGCATGTTTAAGAAACAAAACTACATCGGGGAAACCTATCCGCCTACACAAAACTGCGATGCTACTATGTCAGCATGCACTTTCTCTTATAAACATAAGACAAAATCATATCGGATGAATTCTTAGAGAGCGATGTATGAATGTGGAGGTAACCCCTCATTGCCATGATGAGACTGGGTGCTCACCCTATTGCGAGAAGGGGCAAGTTTGGCATACCGGCTGAGTGAAGTGGATGTGCTGTGTGCTTCCCGCGTGTAGCGTAAGCACACTCGACTTGTTTACGTACACAGGCCGACACTAACGTGACGCAATAGCGTGACAGGGTCGTAGCTGATCATTACAGAAAATCAACATTGATGTCTGCCTTCTGAGGTACACCAAATATCGAGCTGTTCTTGAAGGAGGAGGTCAATATAATAACTACTGCCTATATTCTAGGCTTCTATGTTTCGTTTTGAAACTCATCAACGACGTATCAACGAAATCATTTCGTGAAATGAAGATAGGACTCCGTTTCTACCCTCCAAACGGGAATGATGTCAACCTCGAACTTGACCATGGTGTATCTGGGCTGCGGATCATATGCATAGTGAAACTAAACTGCTGTTACTGGTAATAAAACCCTGGCAGCGGTAGCCAAGTGAAACTGGTGTGCAGTAAAGTAGAATGAATCCTGACTGAGAGAGCCTGAGTGGACAAGCCTGTACTCATTGAAGGGACCTGTTAGTGGAGCGTCAAGAGAAATATATGACGTTTCCTAGCAGTGGATCGTCTTAAATCAGGCGTGGCCAACATTTCCGCCCGGAATGTGCGCCCGCGCCCCTAGGCCGGAATACACTGTAGTTCACCACCCCGGCCGTCGCGACCGTGTGTCGCTAGTGTCGGCAATGGGGCGAGAGAGATAGCTACAGAAAGAGTGAGACTGCACAGCACTGCCCTGCGCTGAACTGTCCCTCGGTCAGATCCAACGTAAACGAGGTAACAGAGGAAGCGCATCTCTGCAATGTGGTCGACAACGGTAAAACAAGCAAACCATTTACTGTTTACGTAACAGTCAGTGTTTGTACGGCAGAATCACTACGTGAAGCTTCAGAAAATATCCAAAACACGAAGCGAACAGAAACAGTAATTTTTGTGACCCAAATTTGTTTCTATTAGTATTGTACATGCACACTCGTCAAATATACAGTAGGCTTCTTCTGAAAGATATGTGTCTTAAATGAACCAGTATCACAAATATATCTTAAAAATAATTTTATGTAAGGGCTATAGAGTCCCATACTTACAAGTAGATATTTTTTAATAAAACACAAACAAAAAACTAATAAAAATTTGGTTTTAGGTTCATTTTCCTTCAGTTCCTCTAAAAAAATGCTAACTCTAACCCCCCCCCCCTCCACTTCAATGCCTGCAGTAGGAGTGGGAGTGAGATGGATGTATGCCAAACGCTGCAATGGGAAAACGAAGGAGGCAGTTATTGCAACACAGTGAGGCTACTAAGTGGAGATGGCAATGTCGTAGAGTACTCTCACAGTCTGGATTTTAGCACTAATATATATTCGCTATCTTTTTTCATTCGCCAAAGCAATAACTTTATTCTTTAATGAAATGTATTCATGTGATATATTTCTTGAAAAACAAAACCTTTCCTACCCGATGACGCATAAAATTCATTTTTACCCTGCCTGACTGTAGCCTTCCTCATCCTTTTCGCCACTATGCCCTACACGCCGCTGCGCACAGTGCGCGGGGCAATCACGCGGCAAGGGGCACGCGTGCCCGCGGGGCGGTGTCTGGCCATAAAAGTTAGCAAAAAATATGCGCAACAGAATCAGTACTAGATTTCTCTTCTCCAGAACGGAGCGCGAGACGGTTTAAAAATGGGACTTAAACAGTAATTATAATGTGGGGAGAATTATGACAAGGGACTCACGTTTGATGAAGTGTATATATATATATGTGTGTGTGTGTGTGTGTGTGTGTGTGTGTGTAGGTATGGTATGAAGAAATGCAGATTGTGACGTGTTATTAACCCTTATCAGAGATTTATATTTCGGAATAAATGGGAAACAAGAAATACTTATTGAATCATTTTCTGAATAGGCAGATTTTAGAAAACAAAGTGAAGCAGTTTTCATATCAGGACCCTTCCATTTATTTTTCATTGTGGTGTGTCGATATTAAACCATAGACAGCGAAATAAAATTTTCAAGCTCAATTACAAAACTACCCTAGGTTCGTTACAGGTTTTTAGTTTCACGTAATATTTCAAATGACTACTAACAAATTTCAATGGAAAGATATATATATATATATATATATATATATATATATATATATATATATATATATATATATCATTAACCCATGGCTCCGCTCACGTGTTACTTGATTATGAAAGATAAGCAATCTTTCAGTAGTGTGCTATGAGACTGATTTTGAAGGAACTGAAAAATATTCACATCAGACTGCAGAAGTCTATGCACTTACCGTTTAGCAGGAGTGTAAGTAGTGTAGATCAAATCACACGTAAAAATGCACTCGTTTCGGAGAATCCAATCACAAAATTCAACAATAATGATTATAATAATATCACAGATTGATCACTTGATGTAATGCGCGAAACGTCAAATCGATTTTTGTTAAAGAGATGTATTAAAAGAAATTTCTTTTTTTATTGCTTTATTTATTTATTATTATATTTCATTAAGCATATTCTTATCCTTACATAGAATTAGCTGAAGACATTGGAGCACGCATAGATCAAAGATAAGATCTGTGGCATCACGTTTCGCTGTATGTAACCTCCTTGCTATAG
Source organism: Locusta migratoria (assembly GCA_026315105.1). Taxonomy (NCBI): domain Eukaryota; kingdom Metazoa; phylum Arthropoda; class Insecta; order Orthoptera; family Acrididae; genus Locusta; species Locusta migratoria. The sequence continues at coordinate 41,708,365 of CM048748.1, forward strand.
AGTTGCAAACGTCATCGCTGGCCTTCAGTCCGACTTTTTTTTATAATTTGACGACTTTCAACCACCATATCTTCCATCCCCTTATAGCTATCGGCATGGAACTGCTATGGTGTACAACGGGAGACTTCGGACAACAATTACACATAGACCATTCCTCTGTGTTCTATAGTTTTCGCTGCAGAGCGAAATATTAACACACACACACACACACACACACGTAGAATTTTAACTTTCCCTCCCAATATACTCATCCCTTTTATCATTATCAACCCTCAAGCAACAATGCAACCAATAAAGACATTTTCAAAGAGTAAATATAATTTTCAAATACATATAATTGTTCCACATTTCGCTTTGTATTCTTCAAATTAATAAATATCTAAAACCTTCCTCAGGTATAAATTAGTAACTGTACAAATATTTGAGTCTCTGCGTCTTGTCGTTCGGACGTGATAAGCGTACACCAAACAGGCATTCACATTAATATATATAAATAGCTATCCGATCGCCATAGAACCGTGCCTAAAGCCTTCCCCGGGTAGACATTAGTAACTCCACTATTTTTTAGCTCGTTATGTCTGGTGGTTCAGGCGTGGTAAACGTACACTGAACAGCCATTAAGTCACACACACACACACACACACACACATTATAAGTTCACTGTCTCCTCCAGATGAGCTGAAATAAAATTAGTAAATCATTAATAGTTTGGTTACCACTCGACCCTGATTTATATTTATTACTATTTCATTTCTGCCACTTAATGGCGGCAGGATGCTGCAATCCAGGTCGATGGCTGCTCTATGCGACAACTGCTAACGTCGTGTTTAAAAGAAATCTCATGAAAGTAGGTTAAAAATTAATATCCAACACTAATTGAAATTAACAGCCGTATTATTTTTAATACCTATATTTTGAATTTTAAACATTACAAACCTTTTTTAAAGTGATTCCATAATATTCAAAAAACAATAATGACGCCTTATGTAAAATTTTACTTTCTCTCATGCATCATATAACATCGACAATCAGACAAGAAGAACAAGGACAAAAAGAACAATTTCTTGGGCAACATACATTTATATACCAATTAAAACAGAAATAAAAATATTTTTATTATAAATAAATTGTAGTCGTTGTGTGTTATTGAACATTAATGTCTTTGGTGGCATCTCCCGTTTACACAAGTGGAGCATTTGAAATAGTCTTTCATTACATTACATCGGACATCATTAAATTCTTGGTTCGGTGGCATACGGGCTTGAGGCTTAAGCTCAGGGAAGTGAGATCTACCCAAAGAGCTAGGTTATAGAATGATACAACATGCTAAGGGGTCGGATCACAAAATTTAAAGAAAGTGATAAAAATCATATTCGGAAGAAATAAATTCGCGAGAAAGGTCGTGTAATGGTTCATTCTACTCAGGGGAAAGAATATATCTAATGAGAATGAATAGAACAGGCTATTTGAAATACACGTGGACCAGAGAGTACCTAGGTTACTAGTTTAGAAGTACAATACATCGGAGAAAATTTCCGCGTTACACATACTAGAAAACAGGGCACCTAAAGCAAGTTTATCATTAAAGACTCGTGTGCACATAGGGATGGAGTGAACTGAAGGCTTTGGCTCGTCTCGCCCACGTGTTCTATAGATAAAGGACGCACACCGAAAGTACAAAATGTTCAAATGTTTGTAGAGTCTATGAGACTTACAAACTACTTATGGTCTTCTTACAACTAAGGACGGCACAAATATCCATGCCCGAGGGGGATTCGAACCCCCGACCGTAGTGGCCGTGCAGACCGTGACTGGAGCGCCTCAGTCTCCTCGGCCACCGCGACCGGCCCGAAAGTACATAAAAGTTCCAGAAAATTATCAAATTTAGTCCAGATGGACATGAAAAGCTTTTAAACATATTTAAGTGTATGGAGGAAGGACTCTACAGTTTGCAAGTGCAAGGATTCAACTAATGAACACATACACAACGCGAAATTAACCGTCGGCAGGATTCAGGACACTAGCAAATCATATCAACTTTACATACAATAACACTGCTGCCCATTGTGGGGTTTTTACCGGCAAAACTAGAGACGCGAAGGAGCAATTTAACTTACAAGCCAATCTGAACAAAGCCTATTGCACAGCGGTTACGTGGCTGCTCCCGTCCAGCTACCGAGGGAGGGGGAAATCCCTGCAAAGGGTTTAGGCCACTCCAGGTAAGCAACTTAACAAGTCTGCACTCGGGGAATGAATGGGGAACCTCTCTGGGCAACTTTGCTAAAGATTTCCCTCTGGCTTGCAGTTGGTAACACTTGACCAGCCCAGAGGCAAGCTGTTTGAACTAGCAGAAGACTCCAGCAGACGATCGCAAACGCTTAATAGAAACGCTTTCCACACTAGTTCCATTCAAACTGCTCAAGCAGGGGTCGTCGGTACATTACACAGCATACACAATTACACAACGGGGCTTCATACACTAAAATAAAATTACAAAATAGAACAAAATTATTTAATAGTTTGACGAAAAAAGTAACTCATACCACTTGGGTATCTATCCTAGTACTAATAACGTCTCGCTAAACTCGAAAAATTGTCTGAAGCCCAATAAAATTTGTTTGTTATGGACGTGTTTCAATATTCGCGCAAGCGTTCTGTTGGCATGGAAAATTCTTGACAAGAAGATACAGAGGGAAAGTGGATCCAGGATAACACCGGTTCTAGAGCGCACCAAACCACCATACCGGCAGATATGAAGCTGCTGCGCTATAGTTATTTGTATAGCGATGGCAAAGAAAGTCACTTACCTTCCAGATGGCTCCAGCGTAGAAATACAGAAATATGACTGAAAGGCAGGAATATCCAGTAGTACCGATGGTCCTTCAAATGACGCAGTGCTGTTTTCGACGAGCCCGACTATCCTGGTAGAATCGACCGATGCTACTAAACCAAAACAACCACCTCTGCGCGAAATCAGTGGGATACCTTGACATCGAAGGAACACCGAACGCCTCGTGCCACTGAATACGCAACACTGCCAATAACTGGATAACCGTCGATTCCCTCACCGTACCATCTGAAGACTTCGCGTCGATGAGGCTGAGTTGGTGCCATCGCTCGACACGAATGGACATGAAAAAAAATCGTAAATTAAAATTCCGAAATTCCATCCGTAGCACCGTTCAGCAACACAGCATTTCGCACTTGCAGCATGGAGAAGAAGTGACCATCCAGGACAGTAAAAAGTAGCTGGCACCATTAGAACAGATTCCAAACCTGGAGACGAATGACGACAGAGACGGGACTCATCAGCCAGCCATTTGAAATGAAAATTATCAGCAGAAAATTTTCAGTGCAGGCACAATACTTAGTATTAACCAACACAAAATTATCGAGTATGAAAAAAGTGTTTTGACAAACTGAGAACCGAGATAGTCGTGAAGAAGAATGGTACCGATCCCGTGCTCATTAACGACTATTGAACTATAAAGTATGGACAAGACTGGATTTTTTCTGCACCATCTTCACAAATGACACGCGCAAACACCCCACAGCCAGGCCTAATGTTTGGTCATGATTAACATTACAGTTATCTGTTAGCCGAGATGTAACTCCTTACAGAAAAAAGGAATACTTCGTATTCCCGCAGGAACGGAGGACTAATGCACATGTAGCATGGCGGTCACGTTTCTTGAAAGTCAATTTATTTCTTTTTACGCACAGTCGGGCACCACCCTATGTCGCAGCCGCGTTAGGGTGTGTACAAAGCAGAGGTCTCCCACTTTTCCTAGTGGTAATTTTAATTACCAGTGGCCAGAACTGTGTGAAGTGATTCATGATCTTCACAAGTGGCACGTATTAAAAAAGTCCGCAGCCCCCTACCTGGACACACGTAGTACACCACTCAGTCAGTGAAGATGCAAATCCCTGCGTCTGCGGAGAGTACATTTCCAAAACGTTAGGTTCCTTTCACTCATACACACCGTTAAGACATATTATTGGTGGATTTAAGTTGGGGAACGTATATAAATAATGCGAAGAAGTGTGGCATGTGAGAATCTGCTCTCAATGTGGAGAAATAAACGTTTGAATATTAAGTGATACGAAAATGAGGTGTGGTGAGCCCAGTAATTGAAATGGAAAATCAATTTTAAAATCACGATTACATTTATTGCCTCTGACACATAGTTTCTATGGTAAATCAAAAGGAACAATTACTATGTAGTTAGTCCCAAAAGCAAGCATTGCGAGTTAAAAATATTTTAGAAAGGAAACTCAAATTGTATACAAGCCGAGGCTGGGCTCCTAACGACAATTAATTGTGTCTCGAAACCTCATGGTCTGTTCTCCCTCATGCGGGAATACATTACAGAACAAATAGGCTGTGGTAATGTGAAAGAGACAGTGTGGCTAATGGAGATTTGTGTGTGGCGGGAGACGTGCAGGGAAGAGTCCTCTGCAGTGGCGCAGTGGTCAACGTGTCTGCCTAGTAAGCAGGAGATCCCGGGTTCGAATCCCGGCCGGACACAACTTTTCATTTGTCACACTTTGGTATTCCATCTAAACCTAGTACAGTGATACCATAAGTGATCGCAAATTGCGATTTATTTCATTACTTATCATATCTCTCGACCAATTTTAAAATACCCTCTTCATACAATCTTGCCGCCTGTTCCGAGTTCACTGCCATTTTGTAGAGCACTGAACTCGACACATCAGGAAATTCGTTTGCGAGACCTGTTATTGTAAAGCTCCTGTTCTCACGAATCCTCGCTTGAACCGAAACCTCCAAATCTTCTGTAATCCAAGATGGGCGACCGGAGCGGTCCTCATCATGGACGTTGTCACATTCATCTTTGAATTCTCGTACCCACTTCGCAAATCTGTCGATGAATTTCTACAGCAGACAGGTTCCTCGGTGACAAAAACCACATCACTGAGAGAACCTCACACGCGGCGGGCGGGTTGAAAGTCTTAAACATTTCGAAAGGACACAAAAGAACCGTACAGGTTAGCTACGGAGCTCAAACTGAGTACAGTTCTTCGCGACTCACGCGCTCGTTGCGGATTAGGTTAGATTGGTTTTTCGTTCCGTAGATCCATGTTGAGGAGATCCTCATGGATGTGTAACATGTCAAGAAGCAAAATTTACAAGCTGAATAATAATAGATAATACTAATAATATAAATACAGATATATACATTTTTAGGTTTCTTAAAAAAATAAAAATAAAAATAAAATAAAATAAAATAATAAAAAAAGAGCTGATAATATAATTCTACTAATACAGTATTATTACATGCATCATTTGGTACAATTTAGAAATTCACAAATGGAGAAGAAGGAGTTGGCCACAAGAAAGTCTTTCAGGTTCATCTTGAATTGATCTTTATTTGTAGCTAATTATTTTTATACTTGAGGGTAAATTATTGAAACTAAGTGTTCCTTAGTAGTGGATCCCTTTTTGAACTAAAGTAAGCGCTTTTAAGTCCTTGTGTAGATCCTAGTATTGTATGTATGAACTGAGCTGTTTGTTGGGAATAGGGATATATTATTTATGACAGATTCATTAAGGAATAAATATACTGAGAGGCAGTAGTTAATATACCCGTTCTTTGAAGAGGCTGCTACAGAACATCCATGAATTTACTCTACAAATAATACGTATTAAACGCTTTTGGACTCTGAAGACTTTTGACTGACTTGAAGAGTTACCCCAAAATATTGTACCATATGACATTATGGAATTAAAGTAAGCAAAGTAAGCAAGATTTGTTATTTTTATGTATCCTATGTCTGAGAACACTCGTATTGAAAATACAGATTTATTGAGTCGTTTCTGCAGTTCTGTGGTGTGCTCCTCCCAACTAAATTTATTATCAAGCTGTAATCCCAGGAATTTAATACTGTCAACCTCTTCTATCTGCTCTCCTTCATAATTAATGCCGGTGGGAAATCTCTTACATGTTCTGAACTGCATGTAGTGAGTCATTTCAAATTTTAATGACAATGAGTTGACTTTAAACCATTTATTAAAATTCATGAAAATATCATTAGCAGACCTTTCTATAACTATGCTTGACTTACTTTTTATTGCAATATTTGTATCATCTGCAAACAAAACGAACTGTGCTTCTGGTAGTGTAACGAATGAGAGGTCATTGATGTAAAAAAAGGAAAAGCAACGGCCTTAAGATGGATCCTTGTGGGACACCACATGTAATTTCTTCCCAATCCGATAATGACTGTTGGCTTAATTCCTAGTCACTTGCACTGACCCCCATTTTTTCCTGTTAGTGAGGTACGTCTTGAACCATGTTGCAGCATTTCCCGTGAGCCCCATACAATTCTAATTTACTTAAAAGGATGTTATGGTTCACACAATCAAATGCCTTTGACAAATCACAGAAAATACCTGCTGCTTGCAATTTATTATCTAATGAATTATGTACATTCTCACTGTAAGTGTAAATAGCCTTATCGATATCGGAACCTTTCAGAAATCCAAACTGTGTTTTGGACAATATGTCTTTGAGAAGCTGCTTGCACATGTATGTGCGCTAACTGCTAGTGTATACAACAAAATGGAACTTACATTAAAAACGCGTCTCGGATAATGATACAATAAAGGTAGGAATTTCACATACGTAATTTTATGGTCGGTATTTCCACTTCCTCGAGACCTTGCCTTCTTCCTCATTCGCGAAAACCATTTTGCAGCATTTTCTATGACCCTATAGAATTCTAATTTACTTAAAAGGATGTTATGGTTTACACAATCAAATGCCTTTGACAAATCACAGAAAATACCTGCTGCCAGCAATTTATTATCTAACGAATTACGTACATTCTCACTGTAAGTGTAAATAGCCTTCTCGATTTCGGAACCTTTCAGAAATCCTAACTGTGTTTTGGACAATATGTCATTGAGATGCTGCTTGTACATGTATGTGCGCGAGTTGTTAGTGTATACAACAAAATGGAACTTACATTAAAAACGCGTCTCGGATAATGATATAATAAAGGTGGGAATTTCACATACGTAATTTTATGGTTGGTATTTCCACTTTCTGGAGACCTGAGTTCTTCCTCATTCGCGAAAAGGCCGTGTGCGTGTGTAGCGCCGCGTGGCTCGCCCGGGAGTTAATGAGGGTTACGCGACTCGCGCAGCCACTGTGCGCTAACAAGCCGCCGCAGCTCCATTGCATTCCTGGGAGCAGTGCGGTGGGGAGTCCGCCCACGCCCCACCCCCACTGTTGCGTCTTGGGACAACGCGGGCGTAATTTTTGGCCGCTTTAGAGCGGCGACCGCCCTGCGGCGGCTGCGCGGCGCGCTGAATGGAGCCTGGGCGGCAGAGATTTATACGCGCCGCGGCTGTTGCAGTGTCTGGCCGCCCGTGTTTTAACACCGCCGGCCCATTCACGGCGAAAGCCATTCACTATATCACAAAGGGAGGTAATGGTGTTTCACTTGTATAATCAACGGAGTAATACCTCTAATACCTACCGCAAAAAAAATTTGAATATAGATGAACAAATTACCACACATTACCATTTTACAGGCGTCGCCACGTAAAAACGTAAGGGCGGCGGCGCTTAAAAGTGTAGCACGAACATGACTTAACAACTTTGCCGAGTCCGTATCTCGACTCGCCTTTTCTGTTCGCTAAGTAACCGCCCGCGGGCTTTCTCGCGATTTACCGCGGGCGTTTCGTCAGCCCTAAAGATACCGCAGCACTAAATCTGTGTCCAGACTTGGGAATTGTCTTCTCTAGAACGCTCTGGGAAACAAGGAATCCATATTCTGAAATGTATTCGCACGAGTATTAAATTGTTATTTTTACACTCTTCAGACAGCTAACCTATCTGAGCAATTTTAAAAAATGCATATTGCCAACTATCAGCTCTTTATTATATTTATACTCTACCAGTTTCGGCTATGAACCATAATAAGAAGAGTTAATTAAAGAAACTGATTATGTTTGTACATTGTCTGTAACCTTATTGTTTTATTTATCATGAATACCTAATGTTAAGTAACATTTAACGTATCTATTACTGTTTGACATGGATCAGGTGACACACAATGTACCAACGTAATCAGTTTGTTTAATTTACATGTCTGATGATGGTTCACAGCCGAAACCGGTAAAGTCATAAGATAATAAACAAATTATGGTTGGAAATATACATTTCTTAAAGTACATATTAAGGCTCCTACTGCACATCTCAGAAAAAATTTGAGTACTTAAGTGATACTTTAAACATTACTGCGAATAAGCAGCGGTTACAGGATAGCAAATTAATAATTATCGAAATAGTAGCAACAACAAAGGTTTAATAAAATTTATCCCAATCATTCCCAGTGTTAAGAAACTTACTGGCCGATTAAAATTGTGTGCCATGTCTCCACCATATCCTTTCTTCCAGGAGTGCTAGTCTTGCATGGTTCGCAGGAGAGCTTCTGTGAAGTTTGGAAAGTAGGAGGCGACATACAGGCGGAAGTAGTCAGGCGGGATAGTGAGTCGTGTCTGGATAACTTAGTCTGTAGAGCGCTTGCCCGCGAAAGGCAAAGGTCCCAGGTTCGAGTCCCGATTCCGTCACACAATTTTAATCTGCCAGGAAGTTTCATATCAGCGCACACTCCTATGCAAAGTTTCATTCTGGCATTCCCAGTGTTGTTCCTCGACAACAACGTATTAAAATCTGATTTATACCGTATTTTGTGCATCAGTCTTTAAAGTCGCATTCGTGTTGATGAAAAATATGATTCTAGTACTGCATTTTGCCTCTTTGTACGGTTTGTAGCCCTTTCTGAGGCATTAATCTATCCATCCTGGAGGTTGTGTTACGTTGCCGTCTGTATGTGCCTGAGTGTGAGCGTGAGTGCAGTTCATCTTATTTTATTTAAGCAGTAAATTCCCTTGATTTTTGGTGCTGTGGCGAAGATTATGCTAGCGTCATTGATCCGACAGTGTTAACCATCAACAAAATAACGTCCCAAGTAATAAAATACGTCGATACAAACGTCTGTGTTGTGCATAAATTACATAACATAAAGAAAAACGATAGTTCGATCAAAAATTTTAAATCATATTTTGATGTTTAGTGCACTCTATTGCTACAGAAAACAATGAATTTTAATTTTTCCAAATCTGAATTCATAATGTGGGGCTGAAAGGGTTAACTAAGGTTTCGACGGATGTAAACCCGTCTTCCTCAGAAATACAAGTGTGACTTCAAATTAATAATATGCCAAAATAGAAAAATAAATAAAAACAATTATTTATTTGTCTTGACGACTGATTTCTCCTGGTCTGGTATCGTAGAGCATTTATGCGTTTATAGACATATCGACATATCGATATTGTTAGTGCAGATGCTGAGTCAGGTATAAAATCAAAACGTATTTTACTCACCATCTGCACTAACTGCAAGTATGTCGAACACATCTGTAAAAGCATAACTGCTTTGAGATACCAGGCCAGAAGATTGGACCTCAGTGTTGCAAAATTGATGAAATAAAATCTTTCTTAGCAGATAGTTGATGTGGATTCTAAAGAAGATAGACAATCGCAGATTTGAACTAATTAAATGAAGAACAAGTCTGAGCAAAATACAATGTAACAGCATAAATTAAAGTTCGTAATCATCATGTCTGAAATGTGTAACTTCGATCCTACTGTCTGAACAACGTGAAATACAGTTATCCAAATAACACTGGTACTTAATATTATTGTATATTACAGTAGTTTAAACATCCCTACAATCATGGGAATCTGTTAAATGATGGCAAGAAGCAGCCAATTTGGAGGCAACACGCCTATTTGTGGGAAGCGGAGAGCGTTGATACCAGGAACGGTGGCACGTATGCCATGCAAAATATACGTTATGGGCTTAAGGAATCGATTGAAGAACTCATACTGAATTTACGTTAAAATGAGGAATATTTGATTTAAAAAGGGGTGAGGGTAGGGTTGAGGGAAGCCATGGAAGCAAATATTACAATGGTCAATTGTTTCCTTGAAAAAATATCATTTACGATAGAACTTCAGAATGGATGAGGGAAACTAAATTTTCTTGATTTAACCATATCTGCAGTAAAAGATTAATTTTCAACGTATTCCAAAAAGAAACGTATTCAGACTATATCCATGCTCACTCAACACATCCAGAAGCCGAAAAACTAGCGTTTCTTTCAATCTACTATATACTGTATGGTAATCTACCCTTTATCACCTGCCACCAGAGAAACGACTTATGTGTGATGAAATCTGTATAGCAGTTAACAATGGATAGAACCAGCGTATGGTAGATCACATATTGAGTAAGAAAACCTATGCAAAACGCTCGGCATTCTCTAACAGCATTTCTTCAAGTGGTAAAAATTTAAAAATCCAATTCCCTTTCATTTATAGTCCTCCATTATAACTGACATGACATCTGTCTATTCATTTTGTCACATTTATATCACCATACCATGAGCCATTTAGTTATCCAATTTATTTGTGTTCATCTGAGAGGAACGGTCCAAAATTGTTTACGCAGTTGAATATCAGTGGTATCAGGTAGCACATTTTTCGAATGACGTATGTAATATTTGTTTCCATAGCTTCCCTCAATCCTCCTCTCCACTTTTTATTGAAATATTATATTTAATTTACATCGTTGTTAATTCTGTGTCAGTACTCCATCGGCTACTTAAGTCACTAAACGTATAGCCGCGGTGGAGTAGCCGAGCGCTCTAAAGTGCCTTGCTGCGGAGCGCGCCGTTTCTCGCCGTGGAGGCTGTAGTTCTTCCTGAGGCATGGGTGTGTGTGTTGTCCTTAGGTTAGTTTACCTAGGTTTAAGTAGTTTGTAAGCTAAGGACTGATGACCGCGCAGTTTGGTCCGATAGATTTACAGATATTTTGACTAAACGTATACGTTCAACAGCGCACGCGTCACCGATCGTAGCTATCCACGCTGACCGCGGTGGAATGGCCGTGGGCATAAGAGCACCATGCTGTGGTTTCGCGCGTCCGTTCCCCGTCGGGAGTTCGAATACCTCCTTGGGTATGGCTGTTTGTGCTGTTTTTGGTATTAGGTAGTTCATAAATAGTTTGTAAGGTTAGGAACTGATGACCGCAAAGTTAAGTCCCATAAGCTTCACAAACATTTGAACATTTTATCCACGCTCTCCGCTTGCGATCAATAGGCGTGAATTCCCTAAGATGCACTGACATTTCCTGTAGTCATTTAAATGACATTCCTTGAATATCACTATTGTCCCAACTGGTTGGATGATTATTAATTTTTTATTTCAGTAAGTTATTATTTTAGAGCGCCCAGAGAAAAAAAAGTATTTGTTGCCTTTCAAGACGTGCATCCAAAACTGAATTACATAATTGTGGTTTTCGATTAATTCGCAATGACGACACGCTCAGGGTAAATATAACTGTTACGGTAAGTTCTGTGGCACGGACCTCCTTTACTCAACGCGACTGACATAGTAAATAGGCGTCGAGTATCGTTTACTTTCCAAGTCCACGGTAGTTTGAAGTACCATTTTTAGCCGCGGCGGAGTGGCCAAGCGTTCCAAGGCGCCTAGCTGCTGAGCGCGTCATTGCTCGCCGTCTGAGGTTCGAATCCTCCTTTGGGCATTGGTGTATTTGTTGTCCTTAACCTAAGTTGGTTTAAGTTTGTAAGCTTAGGGACTGATGACCAGAGTAGTTTATGTCTTTTTTAAGAAGGAAAAATGAAATAGTAAATCACTTTTGAGCGAAGATACTTCGCCACTTGAAGAATAGGCTGCATGAAAAGAATAAATCAGGAAGTAATCTCAAATATTTGTCCAAATTATAGAGTTCGCAAGTTATTGTCAGTGTCGTAAAAAAATTAAATGTCAACAGCCTTCCAGTTCTACAATAAAACAAATGCCATATCACTCTACAAATCTCTGAGCAGCTTCAAAATATTTTTAAAAGTAAAAAAAAAGTATTCGTCACAATCATCTCGAAACCAAAAAAAGAAAAAAAGTTCCAATTTCATTGAATTCAATTATGAATTTATCAATACCCAACTTGTTTGTCACACGTCTTCATTAAAGGTAATTTTAATTCAACATGAGGTTGCACTATGGCGGATCAACAGTATCTGACTCAAGATACATTTAACATTGCAGACAAGTACTGTTCTTTCTCTCATTGAACAAATTACTGTTACACACTGACGTTTTCCCTGTAATCTATACACAACATAGATGTGTAATTCTGTTCTCTGTGCATAAATTGCAGCATATTCTTGTGTTTTGCGATGATCCCTCGTTATTCGCCGTGATTCAATTCTGTTTACGTGAATTTCTAAAAAATAAAGAATAGTTTATTACTTTCTTGTTTTGTCCTGTATGTCAATATGCTATATAATTGGCTGCAATGGAAATCAAATCTTTTTTTTTCTTTGTATGTCTATTACCATTTCATTCCACCGATGTTACAATTTGGCAACAGGTTAAAAATGAACATCTGTGACTGACTCGTTCAGACAGCTGAAGTTCAACATTCAGGTAATATAGAGAGCCATGCATTGTTCTGCAACATTTTCCTTGGTGCTAGCAATGTTGGAGAAACTGACACCCCACCAGTAATATTCACTCTCGTGCCATGATACAGATAAGACATTACCCATACAGTATTGTTAACAGCATAATATAGCGTACATAGAATGATTAATATTCGTTCTTCTATATATGTTTCCTTTTTACCTACAAAACTGAGCTGAAGGCAGTCCGGTGTAATGAAACATGTGTGTTACAACACGTAAGATTTGTTGATTTCCTATATTAGGATGTAGTTGTGTTGTGATAGAAAAGCCGGCCGCGGTGGCCGAGGGGACTAAGGCGCTCCAGTCACGGTCTGCACGGCCACTACGGTCGGGGGTTCGAATCCCCCCCTCGGGCATGGATATTTGTGCCGTCCAAGTTCGTAAGTAGTTCATAAGTAGTTTGTAAGTTTAGGGACTGATGACCCCGTAGTTAAGTCCCATAGACTATACAAACATTTTCGTTTTGTGATAGTAAAATTTCCGAATTCCGTGACTTATTTTTCTCTTATTGCCAGTATGTAAGTTTATTTTTTATGTTGTTTACGGTGTATTGTGATGAATGTTGAGGTAAAATGCTTTCATTGCCTTACAGTGCTTAAGACCTCGTTTTCTTGCAAGTTAGGATGCTGCGTTTCACGTAGACGTGAACTAAAATGAGAAAAATGCAGTGAACCTCTTCTCATATGCATCTGAAATATAGACACAAACTAGAAAAAGCTAAAAATGCAGCAACTGTAATGGCAACGACATAGCCATCCATATGTGTTACACTGAAAGGCAGAAACAACCTACATCCGCTGATAAAATCGAAAAATTAATATTCATTGATGATCCTGCGGTCGTTCCCGCCCTCTCTTTCTAAGAACGCACAGAAAGTAAGCTTAGTCCGCGAACCTTCTCCCTGCAATCAAAATAGCGTTCCGGAGGCAGATCGCTCGTCACCGAAACGTTTAAAGTTGTATTCAAAAAGTTCCTGCGCAGTGACATGTACGTTACGCAAGCTTGGAACGTCTGATTCGTAAACGAAAGGCAGTCCACCTCAGCTAGGAAGGAACTATAGACAGATCGACTGAATTCACATCCCAAGTAGATACAGCTACTTGCTTTTGAACATCATTGGTTACTTTGCGACGAAAGACCTATTGTAAAAACAGGTGACCGAACTAAATTTTGCGAAAGTTCGCATTGCTGAAACTAGATGCTATGGATAAATGATAAGTCTCGATGACTATTTTTCTATAGACGCAATAAATCCTCCTTAGGAACAGATAAAGGATCTCACAGTGGCTTATATAAGAAACTGGTTACATACTAAAGAACTAGCAGCATAGGAGTTGATTTACCACAACAAATCAAATGTTCAAATGTTTGTATAGCTTATGGCACTTAACTACGGGGTCGTCAGTCCCTAAACTTACAAACGAAGGCTTCCATGGCTGTTGTCATTGTTGAATAATTGTAACACCCAGAAGATGGCCGCTTGCAATAGTGGCCGAAACGTCGGTGAAATATTTGATATATTGACGATGCGGTCCAATACCCAGAAGAGTTTTATCAACTACTTACAAACTAGCTAATACTAAGGACGACACAAATATCCATGCCCGATGGGGGATTCGAACCCCCGACCGTAGTGGCCGTGCTGACCGTGACTGAAGCGCTTCCGTCCCCTCGGCCACCGCGTCCGGCCCATGAAGACATTTCTTAATGATTATGAGAAAACAATGTACCTCCCACTGAAGTATTGCCAACAGATTGACTGCAATAATGGCCTCGCTAAGCCCATCAGCATTGGACAACTAAATGCTCGATCCACTGCCTTCCGTTGCATAGCTCGTTGTAATGCAGACGACACCCTGATCCGACTATAAATCAGATCTCCTATTTTTATTAACCACTGGTGATCTTCCATTATTAATCATACCAACTGCTTTCCACAAATTGCGAGGCTATGCCATGAAATGGAAATAGAAGTTCACAGAAGCCTGGAAAGTAGGAGCCGAATCAAAGTTTTGAGGACGGACCGTGAGTCATGTCGGGACACCTCAGTGGTTAAGTGCTTGACCACGAAAGGCAAAGGTCCCAAGTACGAGTCCCGATTATGGCACACAATTTTAATCTGCCAGGAAGTTTCATAACGTTAAACATATTTCAATACTGGCTTCACCAAGTAGAGGCATTATCAATAAGTACTGAACATAAGAATCGAAATTGCAGATATTACTGTAAGACAAATTACGGGTGTTCACACCGCCATCGTTGAGACCGATCAGCGTTCCCATAGTTCATCCAGTCTACTAACTCATCTGAAACACATAAAAATTTTCAATTAATCGCACACGAAAGTAATCAAGGGATTGAAGTTTTTGAAGCAAGGAGTATATCGCATTAATGAGCCATGACCGAAACACATACGTGGACACAAGATCGTTTATGTTTAATTGACTTGGTTATGTCATTTAGCAAAGTACTTACTTTTAATTCTACAAAAGCTTTATCGAACTCTTTACTATTTGTTGACTGGCTCTGAGTCTGTTAATGGTAAATTAGGTACTGACTATTAATGACAAAAATTACGCTGTACTGTCCACAAGAATCATGACCTGAAAAATTTCGCCCTCTGTCAATAACCTTGCCGTTAAGAAACGGCGGTGCGTACGCCGTGGATGTAAATAATCAAGTGACAGTGATAACAAGGTGTTGACTGTGTTTTGGTTATTGAATTTGTGTTGAGCAGTACATTTTGTTAGTGGATTGTCTACGATAACGAAATTACGGTATGAGATTCCAGCTCTAACTCCGTGGTCGCATTTAAATGCTTACGTTAATTTCATTTATTTATTTCCGTAGGCCCGCTAGTGCTGCATTCTAACGACTGTTTTCCGCGGGAAAAAACATTTTGTCTTTTAATGTAGGCTCCCTCAAATACAAATTTTAACAAATTGACTTTAGTGAAAAGTAATGTGCCACTTATATCAGATAATATCTTAATCTCCAAATGATTTTTATCAATAGATTTTCTCTGTCTATCTTCCGTGCCGTTTTACCCAACCAAACATTCTCATTTAAACAACGGTAGTTTGTAATATTCATTTTTTCTTTTGACTACGCCGTTAATATAAATTTTACTATTAGTAGCTAAAAATTAACCATCAACTCGTACTTCCGATAAATCCCCTGAAGAGTAACACTTCAACGTAACTAACTGTTGTAGCTACGAATTAACGATTAGCGACGTTAACGTTTGGATTAAAGTATCCCAGCTTTGCCGATGCACCTGCTGAAGAATAGTGCTACATATTACCGAAGAGAGGAAATCAATCGCAGTTGCAATTACGATCCGACATCAGCTCTACAACTGACTGAAGGCAGGCGACTGTGTCACACACCTCTCTGGCAATCCTTGGAGATTACATTCTGTGATTCCTGTAATGCGACAATAACTTCATTGAAACTGTCATGTGTATTCGGCTTGTAACCCAGTTGTAACGATGTATTATTAGTAACGTTCTTCAGGCAAAATAACATGTATACTTGTGAAGACATTGAATAGTACTAAACTGTTAAATACAGGCGAGTGATGATACATGCGATAGTTAAATATATTCCTGTCAGTAGGTATGTAGACCTGAATGTATTGCACTTGCATGTGGTTTATTTAATTGAGAGCAATTTTATGCCATCAGTTTCACTCCCGTTAAACCTCGTTCTGAAACATGGATAAAACGATCACACCATTTTTTTATATCATGTGGAAACGATTTATTAAACTTGCAATAAGTTAGTGATTTCTAATTGAAAGCGCCGTAATTGTACACTGACACATTAACACATTTTGAAACAAATACACTACAAAAAGGGAAATTTCTTATTTCACAAACCTGTTTTCTGCTGTAACTAGTGAGCTGTAATGAGGTAATAACTACTGAAGAATATTGCAACACTGTGTTCCGTATTTCATCCCTAAAGATTAGAGTTTTGCTTTTAAATTGAATGCAGTGAACTTCAAACTTGTAATCTGTGCACTGGAGGGTCTGAGAGTTGTAAAATCGGAAATTCACTTACCTCGTGGCCTGTAGTTGTGAATAAAAGTTCATGCAGAAGCAATGAGTCTAGCATGTCATGTAAGTAAATAACTGTTATACTGTGTATGCAAATAGACTGGACTGAGTTTGCTGGTATCATGAAATGGCCTAAGGCAGTGAACACACAAGTCATACATGTAAGAGATCAATGCAAATGAAGTGGATAGTAAATAACTGTTATACTGTGGATGCAAATAGACTGGACTGAGTTTGCTGGTATCATGAAATGGCCTAAGGCAGTGAACACACAAGTCATACATGTAAGATCAATGCAAATGCAGTGGATAAATTCATGAAAATGTACGCCTGGAACTTGTGTGTTTTAATGAACTGTGCGAAAGACGAAACAAAAGATAATGGAAGTATTTGCTATATGGTACAAAAGGAGAATGCGAAAAATGCCTTCACACTACAGAACTTGTCGAATACGTATATCCTGAATGAGATATCTAGACAAGTAACGATATGAAATTCAGCCTCTTATAGATGTAAGATGAATATATCGATAAATTGTTTTCTGAAAATCGATATCAGCAGCCAATCTGTATGTATGGAACACGGGACACCACTTAGTGGAATTTTAACACAATACTTCTCAATTTTAAATTATTGTGGATGTCTTATCTATATGTTTCACACAGAGATGTCACAGCATTAACATATTTCGCTATCTCCATAGATACAGTACATGGTCGCACGGCAACACCTTTTTCAGTCTTATAACAATGACGGAGTATGGTAATAAACTAGTTCTTAATAACGTGGTGATGAATTCTGATAGGGTGTGCGAAACTACGAATCTTATGATATTTAACATATGTAAACCCAAATAAAATTGAGAAAGCAAACAAATTTATCGTACATTAAACCTAGTCATATTAACTTTCCCTAGCAGTGTCCAATGAGTCTTGGCTTGCTTAGGCAGAGCACCGACACTGCTTTTCAGGATCTACTTATTAATTTCTCCAACACATCTTCAATATGGTGAATAGCGTCATCCACTGGTGGAATAAGTAATCTGAAACTTGGTTTAGGGCTTTTGCGTGGATGAGGATCACTAGTGCGTCCCTCACACTTTGCCTAGGTACACAAGGTATCACAAACTCAGAACAAAGAGACCGGTTCTTGTATGCCGGTACATATTCTGACGCTACCTCTAATGAGGTTGGCGGTTTCATACCACCGTACGAAAACGCGGTAACAATACCGAGAGGAGTACTCACGCTCTAAGTTAATAGCCGTTCTTAGAGGGTGGAGGTCGGTGAAGATCTCTTGGTTATCAGCTGCCGCCATATGAGGTCTTTTTGCAGGCGGGCTGTCATAAGTAGTAGTAGTGGCCTTCAAGATTCCGTTTAGAGACGTTTTCTGGGAAAGTATCACACATATCTCGGTTGCGACTTAATCGAAAAGCAACAAATTTAGAAGGTACGTTGATTATTTTAGAGATGGTTTAACTGTGTTGCATTGTGCTGCCGCTGCCTGCACTCAGTAGTTTCATTTACCCCTCAACATGCATTTACTGTCATAGATGGCTCCACAAGATGACAGAACATTCCGATATTTTCAATATTTTTCTCCCCTATTGTGTTATCCGGCAGGAAGTCGCATTTCAGCGTTTTGCCTTGATCGTATTATCCGTTTTCTAAAGTTCAACAGGCAACTACGTTTGTTAATTTCAGAATATGGTTATGATTTTTACCTAAATTGTACGAGTTTGCAAACTTACCATATAGCTACATTCTTATTCAGTGGAGAATAATCCCTGCTAGAATAGTTCTAATGCTGGCCGCGGACGTGGCTGCATAAAAATCACAGATAAGGGTATCTGTTAATTGGGAAGACGAGACCGGATACATATATTAGTTTCTCCAAGAAATCTCTTGAACCATTCTCTAAAGAGTAATAAAAGTTGCATCAGTGACAATTTATCAACCGTACAGAAAGTTGAAAGTTAGTGGTTAGTCATGTACAGTTTCGATGAAATATTGCTAAATGTTTTCATTAATTTGATGCAGCACACTAAGGAAAATAACGAAAAGGAATTCGAAAACCAAAGTGTCCAAATGTTTGTTAAGCTTAAGGGACTTAACTGCGGGGTCATCAGTCCCAAAACTTACAAACTACTTATGAAATACCTTATACTAAAGACATCACGAAGAAAGATGCCCGAGAGGGATTCAAATCTCCGACGTGGAACGGCCTCGGGCATCGTAGCGTAGCGCCTCAATGCGCTCGGCAGCTCCGCCGCGGCAATTCGTAAGCGAAGCTTGATCTTACACCACCAACAACATTTACTAAGGATCTCAGACAACACAAGGGTGATACTGACAGATGTATTCACTAAGAAGATAAAATATAATCCATTTTGTTAAAGCATTAAAATGATACATTTCCTTCTAAAAGAACAACAGTCATTTAAAATAATAATGACAATAATAATTCACACCAATTTTAGACGTTTGCTAAATTCCTTGAATATCTTTTGCTTATGAAAGGGTTTCGCTTTTAAACAATTTCAAGAAAAAATTACTATGGTAGTGCAACCAACAGGGTTGGGAATCTAAACAATATAATAAAACTTTACAAGCAACCCCAGCTGATCCAATGCCCGTAGGCCTTAACTAAACTTCTTAACTAGCTTAGAGAAAGTTTATGACAAATATAAAGATCAACAGTTATTGAAATGGCTCCAAATTTCACATTTTCATTTGAAACCTTTAATACATTTGTGTAAGTCAGTGTCCCAATGCCTGGGCAAACTAACAACCTTAGCCTGTTTCAGACTACGCCCGTGGGTGGCAACCAGATCTTAGAAAGGCAAAACACCACAATAATTCCGCTTGTTATACTTAATAGCGAAGTGCTTAAGAAAGAAGCTCGCGTAACATACAAGACATTTCAATAGTTAAAATGAGTAATGGTGACAACCAAGGTAAGTTACGTAATCTAGTAGGTTTTCCCGGTGATTCGTTGACATCTCGTGGATTCGGGTGTACTGCCAGTGATCCGCGTTTTTTAAACACGATATTTCGACACCGTAACTCGGCGTCTTCATCAGGTGTTCCCTGAGACTGATCGACAAGCCGACCGTGTCCCATATTTATGCCTAGGCGGCGTCTAGTGCTTTCTCTGAGGTCCGCGCCCAGTGTGCTCCAGTCTGGCAGTGGGGTCTGACGTATGTTGATCCACCGTCGGTCTGCGCCCAGTGTGCTCCAGTCTGGCAGTGGGGTCTGACGTATGTTGATCCACCGTCGGTCTGCGCCCAGTGTGCTCCAGTCTGGCAGTGGGGTCTGACGTATGTTGATCCACCGTCGGTCCGCACCCAGTGTGCTCCAGTCTGGCAGTGGGGTCTGACGTATGTTGATCCACCGTCGGTCCGCGCCCAGTGTGCTCCAGTCTGGCAGTGGGGTCTGACGTATGTTGATCCACCGTCGGTCTGCGCCCAGTGTGCTCCAGTCTGGCAGTGGGGTCTGACATATGTTGATCCACCGTCGGTCCGCGCCCAGTGTGCTCCAGTCTGGCAGTGGGGTCTGACGTATGTTGATCCACCGTCGGTCTGCGCCCAGTGTGCTCCAGTCTGGCAGTGGGGTCTGACGTATGTTGATCCACCGTCGGTCCGCGCCCAGTGTGCTCCAGTCTGGCAGTGGGGTCTGACGTATGTTGATCCACCGTCGGTCCGCGCCCAGTGTGCTCCAGTCTGGCAGTGGGGTCTGACGTATGTTGATCCACCGTCGGTCTGCGCCCAGTGTGCTCCAGTCTGGCAGTGGGGTCTGACGTATGTTGATCCACCGTCGGTCCGCGCCCAGTGTGCTCCAGTCTGGCAGTGGGGTCTGACGTATGTTGATCCACCGTCGGTCCGCGCCCAGTGTGCTCCAGTCTGGCAGTGGGGTCTGACGTATGTTGATCCACCGTCGGTCCGCGCCCAGTGTGCTCCAATCTGGCAGTGGGGTCTGACGTATGTTGATCCACCGTCGGTCCGCACCCAGTGTGCTCCAGTCTGGCAGTGGGGTCTGACGTATGTTGATCCACCGTCGGTCCGCGCTCAGTGTGCTCCAGTCTGGCAGTGGTGTCTGACGTATGTTGATCCACCGTCGGTCCGCGCCCAGTGTGCTCCAGTCTGGCAGTAGGGTCTGACGTATGTTGATCCACCGTCGGTCCGCGCCCAGTGTGCTCCAGTCTGGCAGTGGGGTCTGACGTATGTTGATCCACCGTCGGTCCGCGCCCAGTGTGCTCCAGTCTGGCAGTGGGGTCTGACGTATGTTGATCCACCGTCGGTCCGCGCCCAGTGTGCTCCAGTCTGGCAGTGGGGTCTGACGTATGTTGATCCACCGTCGGTCCGCACCCAGTTTGCTCCAGTCCGGCAGTGGGGTCTGACGTATGTTGATCCACCGTCGGTCCGCGCCCAGTGTGCTCCAGTCTGGCAGTGGGGTCTGACGTATGTTGATCCACCGTCGGTCCGCGCCCAGTGTGCTCCAGTCTGGCAGTGGGGTCTGACGTATGTTGATCCACCGTCGGTCCGCGCCCAGTGTGCTCCAGTCTGGCAGTGGGGTCTGACGTATGTTGATCCACCGTCGGTCCGCACCCAGTGTGCTCCAGTCTGGCAGTGGGGTCTGACGTATGTTGATCCACCGTCGGTCCGCGCCCAGTGTGCTCCAGTCTGGCAGTGGGGTCTGTCGTATGTTGATCCACCGTCGGTCCGCACCCAGTGTGCTCCAGTCTGGCAGTGGGGTCTGACGTATGTTGATCCACCGTCGGTCCGCGCCCAGTGTGCTCCAGTCTGGCAGTGGGGTCTGAGTATGTTGATCCACCGTCGGTCCGCGCCCAGTGTGCTCCAGTCTGGCAGTGGGGTCTGACGTATGTTGATCCACCGTCGGTCCGCACCCAGTGTGCTCCAGTCTGGCAGTGGGGTCTGACGTATGTTGATCAACCGTCGGTCCACGCCCAGTGTGCTCCAGTCTGGCAGTGGGGTCTGACGTATGTTGATCCACCGTCGGTCTGCACCCAGTGTGCTCCAGTCTGGCAGTGGGGTCTGACGTATGTTGATCCACCGTCGGTCCGCGCCCAGTGTGCTCCAGTCTGGCAGTGGGGTCTGACGTATGTTGATCCACCATCGGTCCGCGCCCAGTGTGCTCCAGTCTGGCAGTGGGGTCAGACGTATGTTGATCCACCGTCGGTCCCCGCCCAGTGTGCTCCAGTCTGGCAGTGGGGTCTGACGTATGTTGATCCACCGTCGGTCCGCGCCCAGTGTGCTCCAGTCTGGCAGTGGGGTCTGACGTATGTTGATCCACCGTCGGTCCGCGCCCAGTGTGCTCCAGTCTGGCAGTGGGGTCTGGCGTATGTTGATCCACCGTCGGTCCGCGCCCAGTGTGCTCCAGTCTGGCAGTGGGGTCTGACGTATGTTGATCCACCGTCGGTCCGCGCCCAGTGTGCTCCAGTCTGGCAGTGGGGTCTGACGTATGTTGATCCACCGTCGGTCCGCGCCCAGTGTGCTCCAGTCTGGCAGTGGGGTCTGACGTATGTTGATCCACCGTCGGTCCGCGCCCAGTGTGCTCCAGTCTGGCAGTGGGGTCTGACGTATGTTGATCCACCGTCGGTCCGCGCCCAGTGTGCTCCAGTCTGGCAGTGGGGTCTGACGTATGTTGATCCACCGTCGGTCCGTGCCCAGTGTGCTCCAGTCTGGCAGTGGGGTCTGACGTATGTTGATCCACAGTCGGTCCGCGCCCAGTGTGCTCCAGTCTGGCAGTGGGGTCTGGCGTATGTTGATCCACCGTTGGTCCGCGCCCAGTGTGCTCCAGTCTGGCAGTGGGGTCTGACGTATGTTGATCCACCGTCGGTCCGCGCCCAGTGTGCTCCAGTCTGGCAGTGGGGTCTGACGTATGTGATCCACCGTGGGTCCGCGCCCAGTGTGCTCCAGTCTGGCGGTGGGGTCTGACGTATGTTGATCCACCGTCGGTCCGCGCCCAGTGTGCTCCTGTCTGGCAGTGGGGTCTGACGTATGTTGATCCACCGTCGGTCCGCGCCCAGTGTGCTCCAGTCTGGCAGTGGGGTCTGACGTATGTTGATCCACCGTCGGTCCGCGCCCAGTGTGCTCCAGTCTGGCGGTGGGGTCTGACGTATGTTGATCCACCGTCGGTCCGCGCCCAGTGTGCTCCTGTCTGGCAGTGGGGTCTGACGTATGTTGATCCACCGTCGGTCCGCGCCCAGTGTGCTCCGGTCTGGCAGTGGGGTCTGACGTATGTTGATCCGCCGTCGGTCCGTGCCCAGTGTGCTCCAGTCTGGCAGTGGGGTCTGACGTATGTTGATCCACCGTCGGTCCGCGCCCAGTGTGCTCCAGTCTGGCAGTGGGGTCTGACGTATGTTGATCCACCGTCGGTCCGCGCCCAGTGTGCTCCAGTCTGGCAGTGGGGTCTGACGTATGTTGATCCACCGTCGGTCCGCGCCCAGTGGCGGCCGCCTCCGTCTCCTGGCGCTCCATAGGTGCTCCGCGCCCGCCTTGCGCGTTCCTAGCTCTTTCGCGGAGATTCTTCTGCTGCTGGTGACCACTACAGAATGTTAACGTGGCCACGCTACTCTCCTGATGGGGGATGAACTGATAACCCGGGAAGCATGATATAAACTTACTACTGCTTGGAATCTGGCTCTGACACTGCTACAGAAGCAACGGAAGAAATGCACCCCCTCCACAAAACCAGAGAGAGCTCCAGACGACAACCAACGCCACGGGTGATTCCGGCAGGGTGCCACCCCAGCAGCAACCTCATACGACGGGTAGCAAACCTCGTAGGCGCACACCGTACACCGAAGTCCAGGTTTAAAACTTGTCAACTGACTCTAAATAATCAGAAATGGGAAGTCATTCACATGAGTACGAAAAGAAATCCGTTAAACTTTGTTTACAAGATAAATCAATCAAAAGTTAAGGACGTAAAGTCCACTAAATACCTAGGTATTACTATTACTTCAGATTCAGACTTAAACCGTAAATAACAGTAGGTAATGTCGCAGGAAAGGCTAACCAGAGACTGCGTTTTATTCGCACAACCCTTAAAAGGGCAAAAGAACTACTAAAGAAACTGCATACACTACGCTTGTTCGTCCTTTTTGGAACATTGCTGCCCAGTGTGGGATCCTTATAAGGTGGGTTTGACAGAGGACATCGAAAGAGTCCACAGACAGGCAGTTCGCTTTGTATTGTCACGACAAAGGGGTGACAGCGTTACGGAAATAATACAGGAATGTTGTGTTCAAATGTTTGTTAAGCTTATGGGACTTAACTACGGGATCATCAGTCCCTAAACTTACAAACTACGTATGAACTACCTTATACTAAAGACGGCACAAATATCCATGCCCGAGGGGGGATTCGAACCCCGACCGTAGTGGCCGTGCAGACCGTGACTGAAGCGCCTCAGTCTCCTCGGCCACCGCGGCCGGCATAATACAGGATCTGCGATGTGAATCATTACAACAACGGCGCTTATCGCTGCGGCGTGGGCTACTCACAGAACTCCAATCGGTAACATTCTCCTCCGAATGCGAAAATATATTGTTGACTCACACTTGCAGAGATAGAAAAGATCATCAGAGGAAAATTAGAGAAATCGGAGCTCGAACGAGAAGATTCAGTTGTTCTTCCTCCCCGCGCGCTATTCGAGAATGGAATGGGAAGTAAATAGTATAAAGGTGGTTCGATGAACGCTCTGCCAGGCTCGTAAATGTGATTTGCAGAGTATCCCATGTAGATGTAGATGTACTGTCGATATAGTGGCGCCTCTGCCACAGCAGCGCTGGTGTTCTCTCCCCGCCTTCCCCCGATCCCCGCGACCAGCGTTGGTTGGGCGACCAATTAGGGGCTGTAATGAGTGTCGTCACGAGTGGCCGACTCATTTCACACAGCGATGCGCATCCCTCCCAATCCCCGCCAGTCAATACGGACGCTGGAAGAACGCCGCTGGTCAGCGGCAAACACACAAACATTTTTTCCCGTCTGAACCTTCCCGCTGCAGAGGCAGGTGGATAGGTTTCGTGCGAAATTCACAACTATAGTTTACGCTTGAAGCCAATGAGTTTACGGTGAATTTTTCTGCGATATATAAATGCACTGCAAGCCACCCAATAAAGCAATGCTATGGAGGAAATCAGGTCAGCTATGCAGCGACGACACATAAAAATGATAGGCACACGACACGGTCGATAGTAGCGCCGTCTTTCATATAAAATGGACACTGCCGGATGAGTGGACGTACTAAGGATGTATATAAAACTCTTCTGGGTTTTGGACCGCATCGTCAAAATATCAAACACTTCGCCGACGTTTCGGCCACTATTGCAAGTGGCCATCTTCTGGGTGTTACAGTAAATGTAACACCCAGAAGATGGCCACTTGCAATAGTGGCCGAAACGTCGGTGAAGTGTTTGATATTTTGACGATGCGGTCCAAAACCCAGAAGAGTTTTATATACAATGACAACGGCCGCGGAAGCCTTCGTTTACACGTACTAAGGATGCTTTGCTCATGTTGTTTTGGATAAGAAGATTCAGAATGGCGGACGCAGGATCCGTTCCTGGGAAACTGAAGAAGCCTTCCAGCCAAATTTCTAGATGGTGTGAGGAATTTATGAATGCAGGAAAAAGAAGGTGCCAGCCTACTTGAAGTAGGCACTCACTCCTTCCCAACTGCTCCCCGTACATGCACCTCGTGTAACTGATTGCAAATGGTCATTGTTGGACGGCAAAATCTCCGTAATATCAGTTAAGGGAATATTCTCTGGACTTGGCGGTGGGGGAGCGAGGGTGACCAAGGGGAGCCCGCCTGCTGCTCTCGGCCACAGCCGCACTTCGTAGAACTCGACGGGAGACCGGCCAGCATTCACACAATGGGTGCGGTATGTCAACTGTCGCCGGCGAGGAGGATTGCTTACGTAAACACACGCCGCAGCTCAACCGTCGGCGAGACAAGTGAACGACCTGACACAGAGCGTGACCCTGAGGAGAACTATTTGCAGGCGGAGACAGGCCGAATATCTTCTTCTCCATGTACCACGCCTCGTAAGACATGGAGGGAGCGATCTCTGACACCCATAGGCTAACCTTTGAAATGACTGTCGGTGATTGGTACAGACAGTTTTGGGAGGAAATTTTTTATAGTGTTTGAAACAGCTGGCGCCGGAGAGTCGCTGGCGAAGGCGGTCGTCTGACGAATCTCTCCTTGCGCAGTCGCTTAGGTGACTACTCTGGAGATTTTGCTTGCGAAGTGTTTCGTTTTGTTTGTGCGTGTAGATCCTGATAGTAAATTGAGGTAGTGTCCAGAAACTCTCTGTTCACTTCTGATTTACATCGAGAGGTACCTCTTACCGTTTCGTGGCTGGTTGTTTTATTTTTAGAACAGTTTTCGCGAAGTGGGTTTAGCCAGTATAGTAAGCTTTTGGGTCTCGTTCACTTGAATGGAGATGTAATTCCGCTTTCGCGTATTTGTATATTTTGTGGAGGAATATTTGGAGGCTCGCCTGTACCGACAGTCGATGCTCCAATTCAGTTTTTCACAATAGCAGTGAACAAGCAAACGCAGCTTCCTTGTTGCTCAAACGCCTGTTCACTGACTGTATCTCTCTCTCTCTCTCTCTCTCTCTCTCTCTCTCTCTCTCTCTCTCTCTAGAATAGCACAGACACAGCCTGATCTCTTGGCAAGTGACATCAGGAAGTCGTACGAGTTAAACACAGATAGCGGTGTACGCGATACTCCACAGTTTATTTCGTGCCCTTTCCAGTCATCGACGGCAGTCCACCGCAACGGCTGTCTGCTGCGCTAATCACAGCGTATGGTAACGTACATTTGCGCACCGACATTGTTATCATTTTCTTGGCTGTTTCCCCTGCATCAAGGTAGGCCGATCTAACTATTCAGCATCCCGCAGTGATCATCACTATCCAATTTATACGCTCTCCAGTTCAGTGAGTGTAGCAATTACGGACCCATTACTACCTGTGACGTCCTATATTTGGTTGGTAGTAATTTACGGTTTGTATGTATTGCTCCTGTATGATAGAGGCGACGTCAGCGGGCGTGTAAGATATCGTCGTCTTCAATGCTAGGGTTCAATAGGCTCGTAAAATTTTATTTGAGGCATACGTTGAGTATTTAAGTTGCTACACCTAATGATTGTTCATATATTCAGTTTAGTAATATCTTTGGCTTAAACCTTCCAGTTTCTTGAATATTTTCCTTAATGTTTAAACATGAGCTCTTTCTTTCTCAGGGGCTTATTTAAATTACCAAGTCCTTTTAGAATAATATCTTTTCTTTCCCGGCAGTTCCTTTCCAAGAAGCACGTCACATTAACCCTTTATTTCAGAGACAAGTCAAAGGTATTTTTGAAATTTTCCTCAAATTTCAATATTTAAGGATAGGTGCTAACTACGAAAGACGTGATCGAGACAAATTTTAATCACCATTTTACCTATATTTCACCTTACAAACACAATTGTAACATACAATGTCCAAGTCACGCGTTTTTTTTTTCTAGTACACAGTTCTCGACAGTACATATCATAGAATAACAGTTCAATATCTTTGACAAAGCTAATATTCAGAATATTCTTCCCAATTCAATTTTGAAGTTATTTAACTCAAAACTTTCTCAACGAAAAAATCCGTTAACAATATCTGATGTTCCCTTGAATATTCACGGTCCTATCGAGAGGCAGAATTTTTTTAAGTCCGTAGCCTAACCAGAATTAAAGTCCACAGATAACTTTTACTCACTGGCGTAATAGTTCGATCCTTTAATGATAAATAATTAAGACTTTAAATTATAAAAAAATTGATTCCATCGCAATTAAAAGAGTTCGGAATATTTCCGCACCTGACTTTAACTATTTCGCAAACACGACCACAAAGCTGAGACAAGACAGAGAGATTTTAATGCAACGAGAAACAAAGACAGAGAGCTATTCAGCGGAACTATTTATACTGCTATTTGCAACAAAAGATGACTTTGAATTGCGGTGTTTAGACGCGGTTATTCTGTGACTTTACTATTCCGGAACTTCAAAGATATTCTGATTTTATCGAATTTTTGAAAAAAAAAAGTGTGAAAATTCTGTCTCTTACAAAATTATTAAGTCTGAAATTGACTGATAATGGTTAGTTTATGCGAGGATTGCGATGTAGTGTCACATACAAAGTTCTGCCATTTGCATCGCAGTGGTATCATTTTTTTCTCATCAGTATGTGTTTTCCCTTGTACCTTATTATGATAGTAGTATTATAAATTTTGAATCCGTTTGTGCAATGTGCCACTTGTTTAACCCAATAAATGAGTTTGGCTGAGCCTCTGTTCATCAGAGGATTTTTTTATTTTTATTTTTTATTTTATTTTTTTATTTTTTTTATTGTTTGTACGTATCTTAACTTTTGAGCAAGAAGCTGTAGGCCATCTGCCACCTTAAAGACGCTCACTATTTCTTTTTGTAGGGAATGCACCTCATGTGATATAAAGCTACGTCTCAGGGATCATAATTTTATTGTCGTGCTTCCTCTCAGGGGTTAAATTTTACTGTCGTGCTTCCTCTCAATATCAAACAGATTCCCCCAAGCATTTGTTTATGAGTTAGGTGTATTTCAAGGTGATGCAGATGACTAGGAGAAACAACGCCATAACGTCCTAATACAGCGTAATTAATGGTCTGCTTGACAGAGTCGCATCAATTTAGTAATGAGGCGTAATACTGCTGAGCGATATGACATGAAACGAGTGTATAATGACATGTTGGTCGACTTCGGTTTTTGGAATCGCAGATCAAACGCGTGCGTGACAATGTCTTGTGTATTGCTCAAGTATATGGTAACCCCACCAGATTTCTTTAAAGGAAGCCATAGAAGCAATTCTCAGGCTGTCGGCTAGATTAGTTACTGGTATATCCCACCAATGTGCGGGTTGAAACACGTCCAAATAACGAGTTCTAATTAATTGACTCCCCATGAACAATGCTGACGAGCTTCAGACATATTTTTTGAGTGTAGCAAGAAACTCCTCTCACAATATGCGAGATACCAGGCATGATATATTGATTTAGTTTTATCAGTTGTCCATGTGGCCCCAAATGTATATTAGTGTGTACCGTGATGTGCTCCCACTGGCCCTGGCTTCCACAGAATGAATGAAACTTTGTATGTATGAAACTCTGGGCGTCGAATGTCTCTGGGCGAGAAGTAGGTTTGTCAACTGCTGTGCAGAACCCAGTCTTAGCAAAGATTCCTAATGTAGCTTGCTCTTAACCTCCTTGGCTGGGGGTTGGTCAGGTTACCTGCCTGACGAACGGTGATGCTCTCTGAGCTCCCCTCCACTACACCTCCTCGGTAATGGCTAGGCAGTGGTCAAGAGAGCTATTCATTCGCTTCTTGGTTCCTGGTAGAGTAAGTACCTCTGGGTTTGGTTCTGCTGTGGCCTCATGGTTCGACTTAGTTCAGGCTCCATAGTCGTACTTATGCCTTTTTTCGAGTTTAATTCCGGGAGTTGCAGCTACACTATGTGTAGCAGTGACATTTTGCTTAATTTTCTTACAGGATTGCTAATTTTATGTAGCTTTTTGCTGGAATCTGATTCCAAGGCTGTGATGATGTTCCGTTAGCCTAGTTCTTGCACTTTATAACTTTAAATCATTTCTTTGCCTGTTAAAATATGTTCAGTGTCTTTCGCATTCTTATCGTAGTTGAATTGTATTATTTTCGGGGATTTGCGGTGCCTATAGTGTTCGTACTTTGTCGACAGAACACGTGGACGATATCAGACTAAGCCTTCAGCTTTTCCATCATTCATTGAACATGAGTGGTTAATAATTGTATAGCTAATTTTCTAATGTGTTTCCTGTTGAGTGTAGCGTGATAATTTTCCCCGAAAGTTGTCCATTCTAAATTGTAATCTGTGTACTTGTCGGCCCACGTGTGTCACGTAGTGTGTGTTCTCTGTCGTGGTTATTACCATTAACTAGATATTTTTTCTCTGTGTAGAAAGAATGGTTGCACGAGGTCTATCGTGTTTTTAATTTTCATGAAATAGAATTATTTCATTTCTCTGAATTTTTGTGACCGAACTCTGTATTGTGATCTAGCAATCTGTAACCGGGCTTATCTAATAGATATCATACCTCTGATCAGAAAGAATGGTTACACGATATATTTCGCGATCTTATTCTCTTCGAAATTGGTTTTGTTAACTTTTTGCATATTTTGTGTTTCGACTTAGTAGAGCGCTGTATTGATCTAACAACTTTAACCGTTTTTAGATATTAATTAATGAAATCTTGATTTAATGTATAGTTAGAAGTTCTACGGAAACTTTAACTCCCGTCTGTACACCATACTTTGTGGTCTTAAACCAAGTGCGTTTGTTTCTGATAGTTTATCATGAGCCTAAGCCACTAGCTTGACACGTTATGGAAGAAAAGTACTATTTCAATGTGAGCGAGTGAACCTTCGATCTGCATTCTCCACATTGCTTGGCTGTCATCTTGGTGTATTGGTGCTTGGTAAGTACCTGCATGGCTTGGCGTATGAATCTGTATGTGAATGTGCTGCAATTCCTCCGTTCCCCCCTATGAAACGTGATCGTAATTAACCTGTACTCAACTTTGCAGGTGGGTAATTTTAGGGCCATGTAATTGTGGATATTTTCAATATTTTTTAAGGTGTGTTTTTATTGTAATTAAAAATAAATGGTCTTCCCGCTTGTTGTTCTTGTTTTGAACAATACATTAATTTGTTAAACTATAATCCTTTTGTGCTAATTTAAATTCTCCCCTCGTCATTTATCTTGGATTAATGTGGGGTAACTGTGTGTCTCTGCTCCCTTCTGAAGTAGAGAATATTTGCGTTTCCGTTGCCAACACATATTTTTGATTTAGATCCATGATTGCGGATCATTATTTAATTGTCTGTAGTTTTCTCTAAAGATTACAGTACTGTTTGCTTAACTTATAGAATCAGAGTTTTGCTTAATGAGACTGTATACTTCCGCCACTGTGTGAATATCGCCGTAATTAGATTTTGTGAGCAAGCAGTCAATTGTTAACTTCACAAACACGGCTAGTTAATAGTCAAAACAACAACGGGAGAGTTTCAGGGTGTAACTGAAATGCGTCGGGAACTCAAATGGAAGTCGCTGGAGGAAAGGCGACGTTATTCCAGAGAAACACTGTATAATAAATTTAAAGGTCCGGAATCTGAAGCGGACTGCCGAATGATTCCACTGTTGCCAACTGTATTTTGCATAAGGACCACAAAGATAAGATCTTAGAGATTAAGGCTTGTACAGATGCATAGAAGCATTCATAATTCTGAGTACCCTCCGCCACGCGCCTTAGGGTGGATTGCGGAGTATGTATGTAGAGGTTATAACCCTACCCGTCCTACACCACCGGTTACTATATGATAATTAGAAAAATGGCCCGTGTGCCAAATTATCTAAATTTGGTGGAAAAGCTATTGGTAAGGAGGCCGTTGATGTAGTGGAGGCTATAACCGGAACGTTGCTGCACCTCCTTGGTAGACAACAACGATCGATAGGAATAAAGAAAGTGGTAGGTAAAATTTGGAATAAAATTATTAATGTTTAAATGAAGAATTGCGGAACAAACGAAACATAGGGATTAATTTGGAAAAAAGGGAATAACTTATTGATTTACGGTCGCCAGCTCGATGTACGAGCAAATAATTTGGAGGGATGTCAATAATAGCAAAGTTAATTAACAAATGTGAAAAATTACGTAAAATTTTGGTGGGCCGTGAATCACAGTATGTGCATCAAATCCGGTACAAAAGACACTGACAGTATACTAATTACTGTGAAATAGTTCACTAACACAGGGTTAAATGTAAGACAGGGAAATGCAAGCCATAGCCGCGTAAATTCAACGTGCTGCAAATCATGAAAAACTCTCACCTTAATACTTACTATTTACAGCTTCAAATAATTAATTGTTTATATAAATATCAGAAATTACTCTACAGCAAGTATACCATGCGCTCTAGCAATAATCAAGATGTAACTGAACTATTAACTGTACTAATGGCAAGCTCAAAAATTAATTAATGACTTGTCGTGATAACACTGAATATTTAGAAAAGAACCATTTAACCTTCTGATTAACTTTTACTATTTCTTTAACCAGGAAATATTAGCATTCAAACACTTGTAAACAATTACTATTCTCACTAGTCAGTACTTGCAAGTTAAAAAAAACTTTACCACAAAATAATATGCAGTGGAAAACAATTAACCTTGCACACTGACATTGAAATATCTCTTGAAATTGAAAGTTAGTCTAGCAGTTTCGTTCAACTTAGCAAACCTATTGATTAGCATCACTAGCATAAGATACTTTTAGTAATACTTTTCTGAACACATTTTTTTATTAACGACTGTCACATTGTCTTTAATGACTCTGATTTTTAGTTTTCTATAACTTTGTGAATATTCTCGGAAAACCAATGGATGAGGAAGGAACCTGTCTGGACAATGAGTATGGGTAATGATTTTTAAAGACAGGTTCACAAATAACAGTGTTCGCTATTGAACAATCATCACTAATACGCTGGTTAGCTGCACATGCTAAGACAAACTGGACAGATCCTACTGAATTTGGTGTGCGACGCGGTGCTGCTGATTGAAGACTGTTGGCACTTAACAATTGGCAAACACAGGCTCTTCTTGGCGACGAATGTTATTACAATTTAGGGCCCACAGCATTCCTCTTGATGCATTTATTAATTATCTGAGCTGTGGCCGTATGAATAAATAATAATGCCTCTTCGCCGTCTCCTCCACTAGTGACAATCCACTTACTTTTTCCGTACACCACTGAGCGCACCGTCTGTCCGCCGCTACTTCTCAACAACGACTCCTTCTCGCTGTGCGCCTCTGCGCTACCAGCGATAAAAACTCCCTACTCAAAGATGATTCTATAAAATAGCAAAGCCCTTGCTAACCCAGCGTGTCTACTATATTTACATTATTTTACAGAAACAAAATATACAAATACATAATAAATTACAAAAAATACAAATAATGAGGAAAAATACATAAAGCATCGTTTTATATATCACCCTGTACGCACACATGACTGGAAAGCACCGTTGGTCACTGTGTTGTTGTGTCACAAGGTATCAGGTCCACTCCTCCCGAACTGTCAATGGCCTGTAGGTAACAGCCCCGAGGCCTTTAGTAGTTTGATGACTCAAGTCTCATTCCAAGGATCATTTTAGACTTGACGTGTACCTCGACATGCTTACAATTTCAGTAAGAACATGAAAAGAATTTGTTGCTTCTCAAAGGCAACACCTTCGAGTTTCAAAAACTGTCGAGAAGTAATGCAGCACGACGACGTGCAACATAAGGACCAGAATCCAGAAAAGATCACAATCATGCGAAAATGCTTTGCGACAACGTTAACGGACAATAGATTTTCAACCTCATACGAAAAGCTACAAAAAACGTCTGTGAGAACCTACAGAAGCTAATTTACTTCCAGTCGAAAGGAGAAGGTACGCGAGAGTATCAGACATCTCGGAAGTCTTTCGTAAAACTATTCACAAAGGTGGAAATTCTGTCGAAAGTGACACTCTAAATGTGGAACCTAAAAAGCCACAAAGTTCTCACTCGAAAATAATGCCGACAAAATTTATAAAATACTGTGCATCACGAAACCTTAAAATTCTTTGTCCGGCGCAACACATGTTGATGGAAAATGACATTGTTTGATCTTCCTGGTAGATTAAACTTTTAATCGGCCAGGAAGTTTCATTTCAGCGCACACTCCGCTGCAGAGTGAAAGTCATTCTGGAAACATCCCTTAGGCTGTGACTACAACATCCTTTCTTCCAGCACTGCTAGTTGTTTCGCAGGAGAGCTTCTGTGAAGTCGGGAAACTAGGAGGCGAGATACTGGCAAAAGCCGTGGGTCCGGTCGGGATAGCTCAGTGGTACAGCGCTTTCCCACGAAGGGCAAAGTTCCCAGGTTGGAGTCCCGGTTCCTGCACACTATTTTAATCGGCCATGAAGTTTCTTATCAGCGCACACTCCGCTGCAGAGTGAAAGTTTCATTAATGAAATTGTTGTTAGGGCGGGGAATGGGAGAGACAATCTACCACGAATGCGAGTTGACCGTGTACTTGGAGTCACGGAAAACCCAGGGCTCCCGTTGTTTTTTCGGCGACCACGAGAGGGTCGCTCTCTGACTGAGGAAAGATGTTCAGTGATACCGAGGCCTTGGATACTACTCAACTCGCCTTTCATTGTTGTGCACAATGCAAAGGTAATTGACCGAGCATGACGAAATTTTGGGTTTGAGAGTATGGGGTCTCCTATCCAATAGCTTTCCCAAAAACCAGTAGTGGATCGAATACAAACGACGTATGGCTAATTGGACAACGCATGTACCACTATTAACCACACTAACAGTATTGGTCGGCCAGATCCACATGAATGCGGTCTCAAGTGTGATTGGGCGCAGGCCACGGGCAAGTGTGCAATAGGGATTTGCTTGCTGTTCTTCAAATGCCCAACAGAAAAGTAACTACAAAGCAAATTATGGAACCAGGTGAAAAGAAATAAAATTCTGGAGGTATCTTAATACTAAATATGAGTACCACATGGATTTACTGTTGGACCATCAGTGTACAAGGTTCTAAAGAAATTCTGTTAGTTCCGTGTTTATCATGTTAAACTGATTTTCACCGCATGGTCACCGCTTCGTTAACAACATTAATCAAACAGGAGAAAAGTTTGGGACGAAGTAAGAAGCACATTCATATATCGCTAGAGCACAAGTGTCAAGATTGAAATCGCAAGCTGTTAGTGCTATGCTTTATGCATCAGTCTGCTTTTCACCTTAAGAATATCGCATATTGAAGTTCAGTAAATTCCCCACACTGACATTGTTCCTTTCCTTGCAACCTAACTACACCAGCCAGAGCCCCATCAGCAAAGCAGTGACCAAACGCGATTGGACCGAGTTCACCATCGAATGACCCAGCGCAGTTTTGAGACATCCGAATCACAGGCTGTCTTTGCCATACCTTCACGGCAATTAGCTAGTACTATATTTGTCGAAAACTTATTTTTTTTTGGGGGGGGGGGAGGGGGGGGCAGCAGTTGACGCCTGATCCGGCCACCGCCACCGCCACTGACAAGGTGCCAAAGGCCTGATGATGTTTCAGTAATAAACGCAATAACTTGACTGTCATTTTATTATTACTATATTGAAGCAGCTAGTCTCACTGCCTCAGAGCTTACACTGTTATTCCGGTGCAACCCACCAAAACAAAGCAGAACTCTAGAAGCAAGGTAACTATCAAGTAGAACGTCAGGCGAGCTGAAAATGGATCAAATATTAGAGAGGCCTGTCAATCTATGGGTACTTTATGGTTTTACTGCTCGACTACAGCTTTGAAAGAGTAGAAAACATCCTGTCAGTTTCGTGAAGCACGTGGTTTCTGCCCCTTGTTCACCACTTGATAACTAACACAATTTCAAGCCCAAAAATCGATTGGGAGAGAAGTCCATGCATGTTTTGGCTACCAAGTTCATGTACCGCTCCTGCACAAGTTCGCAACATTCAAATTACAAGCTGCCAGTGACATACTTTTCACGAAAGTTTGCTGCCATTTTATACATCACACTTGTCCCAGTCCATTCTACTCCCAGCAACGACACAGTATATAATAAGCTGCCTCTTCTGACTAGTCGGAAAACGAAAGCAAAGAAGCAATCAAGCTCAGTACGACAGCACACCTGACGATGTCGACATGTCTGAGCACCGAAATATTTTCCGGTTGGACACTATGAACCGGCAGTACACCCGTGGACTGTTGGAGCAAGCAAAATGTAGATTGAGTTGATCATTAATGAAAAAGCAGAAAAGTCCGTGCAAAAGGTGTGTACCATGTACCGATGCCAATCCCCACAATCTGGTAAGAACCCTATTCCCAACAATTCACCCTGTGCAGACCACTCTCTAGACTGACGATAATTCTTAAAGTGCTTCTTACCTTAAATAAACTCATCAGTAAGGGAACGATCGAGCAAAATATAGAGTGAGCTCAAGTTAATGGATATAGGGGAGCAATAAGCGATGGAAATATTGTACCTATATTTCAGCAAAAGTGTGCAATATTTAGAGCACATGATTTCTGTGACGTACTTCTCACGTTAAGGAACTTCCACTTTAGCGACACCATGTTTCTCAGAGAATTTCACTCCCTTCGCTGACAAAGTTCATAAACTACTCAGATCCCAAACAGCAATAAAGCAATGAATCATAATACTGAGACAGCTCCTCCCGTGTATCATATAGTAGAAATATGCGTGCAAGCGGTGAGTGCCATGTGAGTATACCTCTCCATCTCAAGTGTGTAAGATTAAAATCTCATACTGCCTGTACATACTAAATGGGCCAATCTGCTTTTAACCGTATTGTCAACTCATCTCCCAGTACACTCCACTCTCAACGCTGACACATTCTTCAAGTAACACATATCTTTACTAGCCACTATTTCAACAGCTATTAAACATTGAAGCAGAACATTGAGCGAACTCAACATGAATCATTTATTAGAGAATACCATGCAAGCAATTAGTACCAAGTATATATGCCGTATTACATACATGAAAGATTGAAATAAAATGCTGTTGGTTCCGTGAATCTCGCGCTAATCTGCTTTCCGCCATAAGGGAAAAGTTTATAGTGAACCCGCAGCAGTAAGATACAACTCAGGTAGAATAAAAGACGAGCAAACAATGAATCGTATAGTACAAGAGTCCATAATGCAACGGGACTGGTTGAGATGTGTGTAACGGGGATACTTAATGTGTGTGTGTGCGTGTGTTGCCTTCAGTACCAACAGGGGTCTACAAAAATGAAAGATCGTATCGGGCTACTAAAATTATGGATCTGACTGCAATACTACTAGGAGAGTAACTTGACAATTAGTGCGCAACGTAATGCTGACATATGTAAGGCAAGTTTGGGCACGTCGATACTTACGCTATCTGACTGCAATATTAGAAGGATTAAAAAGATGCAAAATCTCGGTTGGCTGATAGTCACTTTACGTGAACAATAAAAGAATGTCGTACTTTGTTGTACTTGTTGGCCCTGTCTTAGTATTACTATACAATCAATCTCATACACAAATAATGAATGCGTGCAAGAAATATTATTTTGTTGTAAAATGGGAAGTGATACCTCGCTTCACACCAACTCACATTCTTCATACCGTTCATGCTACATTGTACTTAATTACCATTAACTTACAATCACTTACAGCGTCAAGAATAATCAAAAACAAAATTAAACTAATGAAACTGAATAAATCTGTATTTAAAAAAATAGAAAATTAGCTATCAGCATAAACAATAAAAATGAAGAATGTGCATATTATTGTGAAGTCGTGCAATGAGGCATTTTCTAAAACAGGGATGCAGCCCTACCCTCAGGAAAGGATTAATTATAAAAAATCAAAATGTCAAAAAGTGAAAGGAACTGCATTTTTATTATTACGTTTGGTTAATGCCCTATCCACGTTCTTACAACAATTAAAGTGACGAGGCACGAATTAATCAAGGTTGTGTATAGGTTCCTACTGAATGGAAAGTGATATAAAATAAAATGAAATGAAATGAGCGACCTTGTGCTTTGCGAAATACATTTAAAGTAAATTACCAAACAATTAGCAGCATCATGAAGAACTCCGGGCTGTGTTCACCACGAGCTCCAGTGCAACCGTCACGCTCCGCAACTACTCTCCGACTTCCCGCGCGGCAACACCGAGCAAACCTCGCCTACCGGCCGCCACAGATAATCCTTGCGGACCCAACAAAGATGTTTATATATATATATATATATGTTGTTGCCAACATATATAATCCCAAACTTAAGATGGGAAATTTCCATTCAGTAGTCACCTTACAATACTGAGCCATGTCTGCTCGTATTTTCTTATAATGCTGCTGTTTACGAATATCGTGCAAGTACGACGCGAATTACCGGCAGAAACCGGATTCTCCAAGATGAAAATATCCCGTCGGGAAAGCCTTAATATGTACATGGATGTGATTGTTTGTGAGTTTCGAACAGGCAATAGCCTAATCCTTGAATGGAAGATGATGATGATGAACATTAGAAATAACATCGGACATCGTAACAATATTGTTAGAATTATTAAAATTAAAATCAAAGTATGCAGATCCAAGGTTCATGTTTTATTTATTTATTAATTTACTAGCTTAAACCCGCGGCTCCGCTCGTGTGTTGGTTGATTATGATAGATAAGCTTCCAGTAATGTGCTGGTTTTGAAGGATGAAATAACAATAAAATTAATGTAATTAATTTCACTCATTTTTTAGGAAATGTCGCTGATAAAGCGGAACTGAAAAATATTCCTATCAGATTGCAGAAGTCTGTGCACTTACCGTTTATCAGGAAAGTAAGTAGTGTAGATCAAATCACACCTGAAAATGCATTCTTTTCGAAGAATCCAATCACGAAACTCAACAATAATGTTTGTAATAATATTACAGATCAATCACTTGATGTAATGCGCGAAACGTCAAATTGATTTTTTAAAAATGTATTAAAATAAATTTATTTTTAACTGCTTTACTTATTTATATTTCCTTATTCGTATGCTTATCCTTACAGAGAAAAAGCTGAAGACACTGTAGCACGCATAGACCAAAGATATGGTCTGTGGCATGACGTTTCGCTGTATGTAACCTCCTTGCTATAGAGTCGCAAACGTCATCGCTGGCCTTCAGTCCGAATTTTTTTATTAATGTGACGACTTTCAACCACCATATATCTTCCACCCCATATCTATCGCGCATGGAACTGCTATGGTGTACAAAGGGAGACTTCAGGCAACAATTACACGCAGAACATTCGTTTTCGTTCTATAGTTTTCGTTGCAGAGCGAAATATTAACACACACACACACACACACACACACACACACACACACACACGTAGAATTTTAACTTTCCATCCCAATATACTCCAACTTTTCATCATTATCAACGTTCAAGCAACAATGCAACCAATAAAACCATTTCCAAAGAGTAAATGTAATTTTCAAAGAGTAATTATTGTTCTGCATTTCGCGTTATATTATTGAAATTACTAAATATCTATCAGATCGCCATAAAACCGTGCCTAAAACCTCCCTCAGGTGTAAAGTAGTAACTGTACAAATATTTAAGTCTCTGCGTCTT
Organism: Locusta migratoria; assembly: GCA_026315105.1. Classification (NCBI taxonomy): domain Eukaryota; kingdom Metazoa; phylum Arthropoda; class Insecta; order Orthoptera; family Acrididae; genus Locusta; species Locusta migratoria. Next base: position 41,747,296 of record CM048748.1, read on the forward strand.
GTCGTTCGGACGTGATAAGCGTACACAGAACAGACATTCACATTTCTGGATATAGATTTTTACTGGTTGCGGTGCATAAAGACCATCATCAGGCGAATATCACGTATTTGTGCGGCCTGCTGCACTCACCGCAACTGCCTGCCCTCATCGTGATCTTTTGCCCGGAGAGGTATTTACAAACCGAATTCGCTAATGAAATAAAACATGAACTGTGTGATATAGCGTGTTCCGATTTTCTGTCTTTCACTTTTGCAGCTGTAACCATTATCGGAATTCATTTCTTAGTCAAGGGTTCAAAAATACGTTCAAATGTTTGTACAGCTTATGGGACTTAACTACGGGGTCATTAGTCCCTAAACTTACAAACTTCATATGAACTAACTAATACTGAGGACGGCACAAATATCCATGCCCCAGGGGGGATTCGAACCCCGACCGTAGTGGCCGTGCAGACCGTGACTGAAGCGCCTAAGTCCCCTCGGCCACCGCGGCCGGCATTCAGGGGTTCATAACGTAACACTGTGCATTTGACAATGCGGATCCGGCATGTGTCTGTGAGCCAGTACGAACAATATGGAGTAAAGCTATCTTTATCTCTACACCCCGGCGACTGGGGATGGAACGGAAACAAAAGGAAAGAGAAGTGCAGGTTTAAGACTAATAGTATAGAGCGTGGACGTGAGTGCAGCGCGCAGCCGTGCCCAGGCGTACGAAGCAGTTCGTCGCCGGACGTCACAAACGAGGCATCCAGGGCAGGCTAACGCACGGACCTCCTCCCCCCTATACTCCGCCCTACAAAAGCCCCTCCCTTCCAGCCACCAGCACCACCCAGTAGCCCACTCTCTTCCGCAACTCCGCCTCCATCATACCGCCGGGCCCCCCACGCGGCGTGGCCGAAATTTGCGTTGATATTCATTAAAAGGCGGCCGAGTAGCCGACGTGGCGTGCAGCGCCGCCTCCATTGTTCCCTTCCGCTGGCAGCGCCGGTAATGAAAGAGTGCCGCCGGCCGGGGACTCCCATCAGACTTCCATTAAATTTACTCTCTCCTCCTCTCCTCTGAAAGAGGGCCCACTTCAAATTCGTGATTGATGAACGGTTACTTTGAATGGTTGCGCAAATTGCGGATGTAAAATGTATTGAAAGCCAAGTGCTGACAAATAGTAGGGCCTGCGGGCGTATCCTCAAACTATGGCTTCCTCCTTTTAACGTTATTAACTACCACGAGCACAAACCGGTCCGAATTTTGCCGTTATTATCGGGACTCAGACGAGAATATGTAGTTGCTTTAGAATCTACTGCTTTCTTCTCGACCACTCTGCATTGGTCACTCCAGTGAAAGGCTTATAGTTCAATCTTCATCTACAGGGGATATACTGCAAATAACATTTAAGTGCCTGGCAGAGGGTTCATCGAACCACCTTTATACTATTCATCTACCATTCCACTCTCGAATAGCGTGCGGAAAGGAAGAAAATCTTAATCTCTCCGTTCGAGGTCTGATTTCTCGTATTTTATTCTGATGAACATTTCTACCTATGTAGGTGGGAGTCAAATATATATATTTTCGCATTCGGGGACAATGTTGGAGATTGGAGTTTCGTAAGTAGCCCCACCGCAGCGATAAACGCCGTTGTCATTATTCCCGTCCCAGATCCTGTATCATTTCCGTGGCGCTGTCTCCCCTATATCGTGACAGTACAGAACGAGCTGTCTCTTTAGTAGTTCTGTTGCATGTTTTAAGTGTTCTGACAATCTCTGGTTCGAGTTTCGTACGACAATTTCTGCGTGGTCTTTGAAGTTTAAGATAAGAAATTTATCAAATATAAATATTGTTTAAGACACATGCGGCACAACCCTGAGACAATATGCAGTAACAAGGTTCTTACAATACGAAAGGTCATCTCACACACAAATTTACAAAATTACAGAGAAGTAAACAGTTTTAAAGCAGATTAGATTTGCTTTTAAAAAACTCTGTAATTAAAGGCAAAAGGCTACTTAATGAAGTTAATCAACAACACGTGACTTTTGACTATTTTGTTTTACGAATCAGTACTCTCAATGAATCATGCCACCAAAGAAAATGGCCTGCTTTTCTAAGACACTACAACTGGGAGTACAAGTGGCCTGAAGCTTTTGTAAAAGTCAGTTACACTAGATAAAACGGGGGCGACACTTCAGATCTCCTTACGTATCGCGTTACTCACATACTTTGGAGGCGAAGGAAAATATTAAGTAATCATTTAACTAACATCCCACAAGTTAAGTACACTAGGGCATCTACCCACAAATTTGCAAAGTAAAACTAAAGTGAACAAATTGAAAGAGCGATACAATAGTGATAACAATTAGTTAAATACACAAGGGCACCAGCCCACAAATTTCAATACACAAGGGCACCTGCCCATGAAGTGGCTTGAAGATTTTATCGAAAGTCAATTAGACCAAATGAAATAACAGTGACACTTCCGATCTCGAAATTAAATTTAGTAATTACTTTGCACGAGCACAGCTCGATAGCGAGGAGGGGCTACAAACAATGAGGTGTCACCCCAAGGAAACTTAGGCTATGGAAAGGAAAGCGTACAGGACAACCTGCGCCACAGGAAACTTCAGCTCTCATACACGGAACATCATTTATAGGGAAAAAAATTTGCCTAATTACATCTACATGTAGGCAACTCACCCCACAGAAGAAAATGATTCGGCCAAATAACATACGATCAGTTCCCCAGGAAGTTGACGAAAAGGCAGAAGGGCACTAACTAGGATTCTCCAGTGACACTTAACATTTTTTTTTTTTTTTTTTAATTTGAAAAGTTAACCTGTAGCCAAGGCAAGGGCCAAACGATCTCCTCAAGTCGAAGAGAACGAATGGAAGCACAGTCCAACCGCTGACAATATGCAGAAAACCAGGTCATAGACGAAAGAAATAGCAAAAGACAACCGTCGGGGACGCCAGTCAACCTTAGCATAGCAAACACACAAGGGCAAGTTAACACAAGTACAATAAACACATAGAAAAAAACCTTCACAATTTTGCTGGCTTCCCGACTGTCCGACGTACTACAAGGATATGTACTGACAGATCAACCACTAAGTTGGAAAGTTCTAGTGCAGAGATCGGCAACTAATGTTAGATGGGGTCCGGATACTTTTGAAAAATTTTATCGAAGCCCGCAACTAAAATCTCATATTCCTTAATATATTTTAATTTTAATTTTCATTCACAAAATAATATGTAATACAACAAACAGACATGCTTGTATTAAAAAATCCAGAAAATTTATTATCTTCACTATTTTTTCTTTAATTTTCACTCTCAAACTAAAATGAAATACAATAGATGTAAAGTAGAATTGTATAAAAAATTAAAAAAAAAAAAAAAAAAAAACCTCATGTTATTTTGCAAAGAATCTTAAGGCTTTCGTTCGCTAGAAGCACAAAAATGTTTATATGGATATGCCCTAACCGCTGAAGTAGAGGTTTCTGAGGTTGTCAGAGTAGGAAGTCGATTTATAGAATTTCATTGTTTATTAAATAAAGTTCCGGTGCTGCATTCGTGTGTACAGAGCTTTTATGCGAATCACCTGCCAGTTTGCTCCGTTCTGCCGCCGCTCGTTAGTGAACTCTCAGGTGTTGCACGTCATGATAAGTATTTAGTTACTCTACCTATAATAGTCATTAAGAGTTCTAATTATTCAGCAATTAATTGTAAAATTCTAGAGAACATGGTGGATCTCGTACGAATTGTTATCTACAGGGAAAAGGTATTTGGTCTTTTATTTATTTATTTCACAAAAACTAGCGCCCTCCGCGTGACAATTGACAAACGAAAACTAGCCATGCAAACCTCGGCGAAGTAGCGAAGAGAAATCAATACGCTAGTTGGAGCGAAGCAGCTGGTGCTAGTACAAGTAGATCGAGCCGGCACGGATCACTTCCCCCTCCCCCCCCCCCCCGTTAAATCAACAACACTGACTGGCTACTCATCAGAGGAACCAACATGGCCGATGCTACCTTAACCTGGTTATGATGTACCTTAAAGACCTAATTCTTGAACCAAAAGATTAACGGACCCCAAAAGCTTCAAAATAACGCACGGTACCAAAACGCAGGGAAAACTCGCGGTGACTTGCCTTCCCCTGCCTGGATAATTACGAATGTAGACGGTATCAATGTGATGTAATACACATGACCACTAAATGCAAAACCGCTGAACTTCAATTACGCGATAAATCAGTCAACCTTAAGGTCGTAAATTCTACCAAATACTCAGGAGTTACAATTGCGAACAACTTAGACTGGAGAGAACCCAAAATATTGTGGGGAAGGCAAATCAAATATTACGTTTCATTGGCAGAACGCTTCGAAGATGCACCAGCTCCACCAAAGACTGCCTACATCACACTTGTGCGTCCTGCCCTGGAGTACTGTTGCCATTTGAGGAACCCTCACCAGGCGGTACCGACGGAAGATATTGACAAGGTTCAGAGAAGGGCAGCTCGTTTTGTTTTATCACGTTACCGGGGAAAAGCGTCAAGGAAATGTTGCACGAATTGGGGTGGCAATCATTAAAAGAAAGACGTTATTCATTGCCGCGTGATCTCTTTGCAAAGTTTCAATCGCCGTCTTTTACCTCTGAATGTGAAAATATTTTCCTAGAACCCACCTACTGAGGGAGACATGACCATCCCAATAAAATAAGAGAAATCACATCGAAAACGGAACGATTTATGTGTTCTTTCATCCTGCGCGCTATTAGAGAATGGAACGGTATAGAAAATTTATGAAAGTGGTTAATGAACCTTCTGCGAGGCACTTAAATGCGATTTGCAGAGAATCTATGTAGATGTAGAAATGTAGATGTATCACTCGATTGACTAGTAAGAGTGCCACGGCGGAGCGGGCGAGCGCATTGAGGTTCGATGCTACGATAAGCGAGGCCGTTCCCCGTCGGCGTTCGAATCACACCTAGGGCATGGATGTTTGTGCCGTCTTTAGTATAAGCAAATTAATAAGTTGTTTATAAGTTTAGGGACTTCGACCCCCTAGTTAAGTCCCATAAGCTCTAGAAACGTTTAAACATTTGAACTAGTAAGCGTCCCTGATTATAGTTGACAGTCTGGTGGCGGTGGTCTAGATGAATGTTAGAACGGGCTCGTCTCCAATTCTCCATTACGACGCTAGGGTAGTAGTGATATGGTTAGCAACAATGCCAGCACATAAGGCAAGGAAGTGCGTAGAAACAGACGCGTATGGTTATCACTAACCAACTGCCTCGGAGGACCAAATAGACTAAATATGTCGGTTAGATGGGTAATGGACTCTTCAAGACTTTCGTCCAGATGCGAAGGAAGACTGGACATGATTGTCTCAATCTGAAATTGATGATATCATTCACTGCATGCCACGTACGTCTTTGCTGTGTGGGTGGTCAAAGCCGCTATTGATCAGCTGCCGAAATTTTTGTGTTTATTCGTAATTTTGGAAATAACTGAGGAAACAATAGTCTCTGCCGTTATATTTACTATGGTTGTTCTCGTTCTGTATTGTTTACGGTGCTTATATTCTACTGCCCTCTTTTGTAAAGGAAACGAATTTCCTCCACGCGTCTGCGAACTTAGTTTTCTGCAATAAGAATTAAAATCGTCTAGATCGCTAATATTTATTTATTTATTACGACGTTTTGACATCTGCCATTATTAGATGTAAAAACCTCTGCAGGCCTACTTGCAAAATAAAGTTAAGCGTTAATAATAAAATCCCTACCTAGTTGAGGTCTCTACAACGCATTACGAATTTGGAGGTTTGTAGGTATGCTGATGGCAGATGACGAAACGCTGTAATAAATAAATTTTAGCGCTCTACTGTCATCTGTTTATATGGTTTTGAAGGTTCAGGGAAGCCGATTTGGATCAGTGGAGTTGGACCGATGGCGGTCTTTATGTCATCGACATGTGTTCAGTGCGTATACACCCATGCACAGCTTTCTCTTGTTTTGTAGCACTCACTGCGCCAGTGTAGTTAACATGATGCCAGCCGTAGCTATGTCGGCAAAGAACGTGCTGCGACGGCGTCTTGCGTGCTGCCTGTACTGGCCCGTGTGGCCGTATGTCCCCACCAGGAAGCGAGACTCCGCTTTCGACCATGGATAATGCTAGACTGAACGTGGCATCGCTTTCGTGCCACCAACATCTCTACAGCTAAACTATTCTTTTTTCAACAGCCACGTGGTTGCGTTCCGCTTTGCTTATGAATTTACTACGTGTTTTGTATGAAGAGGAGTAACATAAAATTTCACGTGTAAGTATCATTATCTTTAAAACGTGGCATTTCTTGAAAACAGCTGTTTTTGTATCCATCTAATGTTTCCAATAGTCACGTAGTCCCACCGCATCCTGCGTATAGCCGCTCTGCTGTTTGGTCGAACGGAGCCATTCTCCTTACAATGGGTTTACGCTAATTTAAATAGTTTGTACAAATGTTCAAATTTTTGTAGAACTTATGGGACTTAACTACGGGGTCATTAGTCCCTAACTTACAAACTACTTATGAACTAGCTAAGACTAAGGACGTCACAAATATCCATGCCCGAGGGGGGATTCGAACCCCCGACCTTAGTGGCAGTGCAGACCCTGACTGGAACGCCTCAGTCCCCTCGGCAACCACGGCCGGCTAATTAGTATGTAATTCTAGGGATCAGTACCCACAGTATAGTTTGGTCTCATATGTTTACAATCATTTGAACACTAACTCACATGTATACAACTTTGTTAAACCATATAACCACATCTCACAATGTAACATGTCACTTATAATATTCAAACTCAAGTTTTAAATACGTTAGCCCTTACTTTAGAACTTCTATAAATGCAATTGTGCAAGGAATAGATAGGCAGTCCTGCTATGTGTATGCAGAGTGCACCATCTGTTGTACAGAATAGACCGTGTATTAATTTTCCGTCATTTATTATAGAGATATTTAAGTAATCTACTCACAGGCCCTATCTTTGTGGTTTGTATTTATTTATACTGCACAACCAGTTTCGGCGAAACTATGTTGCCATTGGTAAATACTTGCACGTCAACAACAACAACAAAAAACTTTTACAATAAATCATTGAATTGTTAAATTACAATTACTTCGTAATAAATGAACTAAAATAATGACTTTGTTAGCCAAAAACAATTGTAAAAAATACATATTCCGTATGCTAAGGTTGTTTTATATTTTTCATTCAGTTAGGATTGTAAATCAACCTTAGGACATGGAATATTTTTCTCTTAAATTTATTATTGGCAGAAAGAGTCAATTTTAGCGTATTGTTTCTGAAGTATTTATAATTAATAAATTCAATGTTTTCTTAAAGAAAATATTTGGTTGAGGTAGAGGTACTTGAGAATGGAGACATGATTTTGCCGAAACTGGTGGTACAGTATCAATAACTACCAACCATACATGTAAAAAAGCGACATTGCTTACATGTCTCTATCATAAATAATCTATCAGTTGCACTGTTTTCACTCAATACGGCTGCCATTTAATTTTCCTTATTACAAGCTACTAAATGAAGTTTTTAAGTTGAATAAATGACAGTTATTAACATTTATCAGAAGTTCGATTAATTATTGAAATACTGGTGGAAATCTCGATCCTCAATACTTTCAAAGTCTCACCCATCACCGTTTCTGACTGGCATAATTTTCAACTGAATGTTTTCGAAGGCTCGTGTATACAACGTTGGCTTTCAGAACAGCGTTAGTGTGAACGTATCAAGTAACGTTACTCCAAATCTCATTGCGGTCAGGTTCTGTCTTTGATTGCTCTCTCTTTCGTCTCGCGAGACAATGGGGCGATTCTTCACGACGTGCATTGCTATCGGAGGCAACGAATGTTTCCTTCGTAACCCATTCTGTTTTGCAAATGAGAATGCCCTTTCACCAATACTTAGTTTACCAATCCGTATTTTTGAGCGCTTCCTTGGCTGAATTCGATGAAAATCCCATTTCTAATTACCGGTTTTCTGCCCAAAATTTCTGTTAATGTCTTCTAGAAGATGGGTAATACGGTATACTGTTGTTATATAGATATATCCTATAACCTCTCAACCAAAGACATTATGGGACTACTTAATAAAAGTGGTTTAGAAAGTTTTATTTGTCTGTGGACGTTGTGTGCTTCATTGGGTGATTCGTCACATATTATATGTTGGGGTTATTGCCATTACTCTTAGTCTTTGCAGAAACATTCATTTTAATTTTTAACTTAGTCTGAGTACTGTTTCTTCTGTGTATTACCTTTTTCTGGGGAATGTGGTTTGAAAATATGGTTACCACTTGGATAACCTCTGTTCTAAACATACCGGCAGTGGATAACAGATCTTCAAGGTCTTCAAGGTCAAGGCGAGCGCGAGTTCAAATGCCCTCATCTTCCGCTTGCCCGAGCTAAGCGTAAACAAGTTGATAGACTCAGAGACTTGCCTAATAAGGAAGTCTTGCCCAAAATGTTTCTCGCCGCACAAACGACAGAACTGTCCGTCCCGGTCAGTGAAGCGCCATGCATGTGGCAAGAAAGACCATATACAGACAGTCTGATTGCAGCAAATGTTGTTGTTGTGGTCTTCAGTCCGGAGACTGGTTTGATGCAGCTCTCCACAATACCCTATCCTGAGCAAGCCTCTTCATCTCCACATGAGAACGGCAACCTACATCTGTCTGAATCTGCTTACTGTATCCATACCTTGGTCTTCCACTGCGATTTGTACCCCACACACTTCCCTCTAATGCTAAATTCACAATTCCTTGATGTCTAAGAATGTGTCCCACCAATTTATCCCTTCTTTTAGTCAAGGTATGCCAGAAATTTCTTTTCTTCCCAATTCTGTTCAGTACCTCCTCATTAGTTACGCGATCCACCCACCTAATCTTCAGCATTCTTCTGTAGCACCATATTTCAAAAGCCTCTATCCTCTTCCTGTCCGCACTGTTTATCGTCCATGTCTCACTCCCATACAAGGCAACACTCCATACAAATGCCTTCAGAAAGGACTTCCTTAGGCTTAAATCAATATTCGATGTTAACAAATTTCTCTTTTTCAAAAACGCTTTTCTACCCATTGCCATTCTGCATTTTATATCCTCTGTACTGCGACCATCATTTGTTATTTTACTGCCCAAGTAACAAAACTCATCTACCTCCTTTATTGCTTCGTTTCCCAATCTAATTCCTTCAGCATCACCTGATTTTCTTACACTGCACTCCATTACCCTAGTTTTGCTCTTGTTAATGTTCATCTTAAATGCACCTTTCAGCACACTGTCCATTCCGTTCAATTGCTCGTCCAGGTCCTTTGCTGTATCTGACAGAATTACTATGTCGTCGGCAAAACGCAATGTTTTTAATTCTTCACCCTGAACTTTAATTCCTTCACCAAATATCTCCTTGCTTTCTTTTATAACGTGCTCAATGTACAAATTGAATAAAAATGGAGAAAGACTACAACCCTGTCTTACTCCCTTTCCAACCACTGCATCCCTTTCATGCCCTTCAACTCTAACAACCGCTGTCTGGTTTTTGTACAAGTTGTAATTAACCTTACGCTCCCTATATTTTACTCCTGCTTGCTTCAGAACTTGAAAGAGTTTATTCCAATCAACATTGTCAAAAGCCTTCTCCAAATCTACAATAGCTGGAAATGTAGGTTTGCCTTTTCTTAATCTATCTTCTAGGATAAGCCGTAAAGTGAGTATTGCCTCCCGAGTTCCTACATTTCTCCTGAACCCAAACTGATCTTCCTCGAGATCGGCTTCTACCAGTTTTTCCATCCTTCTGTATATAATTCGTGTTAATATTTTGCAACCATGACTTATTAAACTGATGGTTCTGTAGTTTTCACACCTGTCTGCACCTGCTTTCTTTGGAATGGGGATTATTACATTTTTCTTAAAGTCTGAGGGCACTTCGCCCGTCTCATACATCTTACACACCAGGTGAAACAGGTTTGTCATGGCTGGTTCTCCCAGAGACTTCAGTAGCTCTGAGGGAATATCATCTACTCCAGGGGCCTTGTTTCGACTTAGGTCTTTCAGGGCTCTGTGAAATTCTTCTCTCTGTACATTATCTCCTATTTCATCTTCATCTACATCCGCTTCCCTTCCTACAATATTGTCTCGAAGTTCATTTCCTTTGTAGAGCCCCTCTATATACTCTTTCCACCTTTCAGCTTTCCCTTCTTTGCTGAGAAATGGTTTTCCATCAGTGTCCTTGATATTCATAGAGCTGTTTTTCTTATCTCCAAATGTTTCTTTTATTTTCCTGTAGGCTGTATCTATTTTTCCCCTATTTATACATTCTTCTACATCCTTGCATTTGCCTTCTAGCCACTCCTGCTTAGCCATTTTGCACTTCCTGTCAATCTCATTTCCTAGTCGTCTGTACTCCATTTTGCCTGTTTCATTTACTGCATTTTTATATTTTCTCCTTTCATCGATTAAATTTAGTATCTCCTGTGATATCCAAGGACTTTTTGTGGGTCTTTCCTCCCTACCTATTTTGTCCTCTGCTACCTTCACTATTTCATCTCTCAATTTTACCCATTCCTCCTCTACTGTTTTATTTTCCCCGTTTCTGTCAATTGTTGCCTAAAGCTCCCTCTGAAATTCTTAAGAACTTCAGGTTCCTTCAATTTATCCAGGTCCCATCTCCTTATTTTCCTACCTTTTTGTAGTTTCTTCAGTTTCAGCCTACAGTTCATAACCAACAAGTTATGGTCAGAGTCTATATCTGCCCCTGGGTATGCTTTACAGTTTATAACCTGTTTCCGCCCTACGATTAGGGCGTTGTCTTCAATTTTTTGTGTGGAAGTTCTCCCTGAATTGTTAGTATCTGACAGCGGTCCTCAGTTCAAATCGAACGAATTTCGTTCCTTTTGTGCATACAATGGAATTAATCATCTCACCAGTGCACCGTTTCACCCGCAGTGAAACGGCATTGCGGAACGTTTCGTACGGACATTTAAGCAACATATGTCCAAGCTTCATACAGAGCACACTGTTTCTCGCCTCCTGTAGCTGGCAAGCACGAGAACGATCGTCGCCGGCCGAGCTTCTGCACGGCCGTCGTCACCGCACCCTTCACCATTTACTCCACCCACCGCGCCGCCCGGGTCAGCAGCCGACGACACGAAAGTATCGCTTTGCCCTACGTAATCCAGTCTTTTACAGAGTTTTCAGCGGTATTGGGGCGAGATGATCAAATGTTTCGGTGCTTCCATGTTCAAATTTCAGGACTCGCCGCCTCCACCTCCACTGGACATACCCATGCATTTAGATCAACACGCCATGCAGCATCCGACGCGACGTCAACACCGACGTCACCATCTAGGCCCCACGTCGTGGATATGGGCCCTTCAGAGGTTTCCCCGGAGGACGTTCCCTCGCGAGCTCAGGCTGGATGGCGGGGCCCGGCCGATAGTCTTGCGTTCTCCGCAGCTACAGACTCTGGTCCATCACTATGTACAAAAGCGTGTCTCTTCCCGTCCCCACCCACCTTCCCGTTGTCGAGCTCCCTACACGACAAAGGTTCGGCGCTTTTGGTGGGTGGAGGGGGGGGGGGGTTGTGGCGTAAAGTCAGCGCCACACGCCAGACGCTCGAGAACGATCGTGAAGAAGGCAGCGGACGGACGGCAGCCAATCGCACGAAAGCGCAGCGCATCCTGGAGGGAGTAACCTGAGAAGCGCTCTCTCTACAAGTGGCTATAACTAGGCCGATATGCGTCTCGACGAACCCGTCTTTACTCGGCTACGAAATAGGCAGTCACTAGGACTCAACGCAGCTAGCATCGTACAGACGACGCCGCAAGAAGAGAAGAGACGGAAAGATTATATGTTGTGTATTGTTTATTTCTGTAAATAAAACTTGTGCAACTAATCTGTAAAGCTGTTATGGATGTCCACGAATCCTAAACCTTTCCTGAAAGACATGCCAGAAAGAAGTAAACAGAGGCTGACCAGAATGACAAAACAAAAAAGTTCGATATAGCTTCTTCCAGAAATTTAAATGGGATTTGCGGAATAAATGTGTACATGTAAAAGTAGACTTTACCTATAAATCGGTATATGAGGTACGTCCACAAAGTAAGTTCCGTTTGGTTATATAAGCCAAACGTGAACAGATACAGATAAAATTTTTATTGTATAAAAATCTGCTACTGTTCAACTACTTTTCTACATAACTATCGAAATTTTGTAGGCACTTGTCCTAGCGGGGGACAAGTTTTTGTGTGCCCTTTTCACAGAAGGTTGCCGCCTGTGTATTCAACCATGTGGCAAACATGTTCTTTTGTGTCCCATCCTCGTCGCCACTTTTGTGTCCCAACTTCGTCACCGCTTTTGTATCCCATCCTCGTCGCCACTTTTGTATCCCATCCTCGTCGCCACTTTTGTGTCCCAACTTCGTCGCCGCTTTTGTGTCCCAGCCTCGTCGTAGGTGTCGGTGGCCGAGTGGAATGAGACCGACACAGGAACAAAAATAGCACGCTGGTGCAGGTACGGAGGGGAGCAGCCAGAAACTATAAACACTAGAGTAAATTAGAAAGATATATATATTGCACAGAATGTAACAATACTTAACTTTTACATAGTACTGCAGAATGTTGATACATAGTTGTTAGAGGCCTGCCTAGTGCCTGTACGATAGCAAAGTCTTCACTGGTGCCTATCTGATTACGAAGGTCCTAACTGGTTGCTATCTCAGTCCCAAGTGGCAAGTCTTTCCGTGGTGGCCACGAGCGGGGTTGCAGCAGAGGGCGCTCGTGGCTGTCGTGAGAACGCCGCGCCGTGTGTGCATGGCGGCGCGCGGCGAAAGTAGGTGGCGCGCACTTTGTACTTGTGCGACACCACATGTTCTTTCAGCTAATCATCGTTGAAGTGTTGACCACCAAGGACACATTTTAGGTTTAAGAAGAGATGAAAGGAGTTCTCCTTCCTTTCACGTTGCCGCCCGACCACAAAAGGCGAATGTGACCAAACAACTCTTACGGAAATTTCACTGGGACGTGTTTGGTCATCTACCGTACAGTCTCGCTCCTAGCGACTTTCTTCTTACAACTAAAACCTGTCCATGGTGGTCAACACTTCAGCGATGATGACGAGCTGAAAGAACATATTACACATTGTTGAATACACAGGCGGCAACCTTCTACGAAGAAGGCATACAAAGACTTCTGCCACGCTATGACAAATGCCTACAAAATTTCGGAAGCTATTTAGAAAAGTAGTTTAATAGTTGTATATTTTTGTACAATAAATATTTTTTCTGTACCTGTACACGTTTGTTTTATATAACCAAACGGAACTTACTTTGTGGACATACCTCGTATTTATCCGAACTTTTTAAGCCAGGCAAAATGTAAAACTTTAATATGCTCCGCTAATTACGTTACGCCATGCTATGCCTAAAGGAAGTTTAAATATGAAAGAAGAGTCTATAGGAAACTTCTCATTAATCTGACATATCAATATACCATTCCAATTGTGTCAGCTTCTTTTGTGCTTGCTGTAACCGATGACACATCTGCTAAGATTTTTGTAAATTTAGATAATAATAAATTCCAGGAATTGTTGGTAACAGTTAGTAATAACATGGATATCTCTTAAGATGCTGTGCATTACAATCAGACTTTAGATTCAGAGACAAAAGTAAATTGATTTATAAAGACGAGGTTACAGAATATCGTATTTTAACATTGTGGAGAGAGCGAAATGCAGATAGGGAAAGGTTAAATGCAGAAGGAGATGATTTCAAAAATAACAGAAAACAATCGTAAACGCAAGCACAAATTTTTGTTAAAATGAACATTGTAGAACCACTTGCTATAATTACTTATATGAAAGAACAACACTATTAACCCGACGCTACTATTCACGAGATAAAGTACTGACAAAAACTGTGAAACTGCAAACAGAAAGAACAAATAAGTACGATGTACGAAAAGTTTGATGAACTCTCTACATAATTAAAGATTTGAACATCAACACAAACAAAGGTAATAATGCTAACGGTTTCGTCGTATCTCATTCATAGTATTTTGACGACACTGCAAAATAATGGCGTTTTAGAGAGGATTCTCTGTGGAACAATTGGACTATATAGGAGATCGATGAATTTTCATATGCACTTCCATACGTTATGTTCTGAAGTGACAGGGGCTTCTGTTATTTTATGTTTTGTGCGAATAGTGACGGTAGTGGAAAGAGGGGTTTTGTTCCTCTCCGCACTGCATTCACAATATTCGATACAGTTTGGTTTCAAAGCTCGTGTACAGTTGAAAAGCTTTTCTATTCCATACTTTATAAAAATGTTTCCGCATAGATGCACCCTTTATCTGGGCACGTCAAAGGCGATTTTTGTTTAATTTTCAGCCACACAAGTTATTCAATTCTGTTACTCAGATAGACAATACATTGGTATGTATTTACATTTAGGTATCTAAGAAACATTAATAGCAAGAGCTAAAGTGTATCTTAATATTTCAGAAGTTAGCTCCTGCAATGAAGATATGGAAATAATAAGTGGAACATGTGAATGCCGTAAATGGGTTTCCATATAAGAAACATAATGTTGAGTATTGTAGAGATATATTTCCTGTGCAGTTGCATTATGAATTGTAACTTTTCGTATTGGAACCATAAAAATTAATGAAAAGGAACACAAAGAACTTTATTTGCTATGTAAACAATCTAAAAGATGAAGACTTTTTTAACCTTTGCTGTTACTGTTGCCCCTAAAGAATTCCTGTTTTAGATGTGTTGGTGCTACTTCTACTTTTTTAATTGCATTTATAAGCCTTAATATTAAACTATTACAGCTTAAACAATGAAATGTGGTAGTGTGAGATGTTTACTTACATTTTCTTTTAAAAAAATTTCTTTCAATTTCATTGTCTATGTTGCGATATTACTTCGCGGGATTGGATCACAAATAGTTGGTAAAGGGAAAAATTACAATTTCGGAAAAAAAATAGAAACCAGAGATATCTACTCAGGGGAAGAAGAGATATCTAATAGGAATGACTATGGTATACAACACGCTATTTGCCATACACGTGGAGTACTGAATACAGAACTTATGAGTTTAAAAGTACCAAAATTCGGGGATAATTACCACGTTTCACATACTAAAAGTTACAACATCTAAGCATATAATTAACAACTCGTGCGCTTAGGCTGATAGAGTAAGCTGAGAACTTTGTCTCATACCGTCCATGTGTTCTATGGACAAAGAGCAGACACCGGAAGCATCGAAAAGTTCATAAAAATCTTCAAATTTACCGACCAAATGAACAACATAAACATTTAACCAAGTTTGAAGTTTCCATTAACGAACAACATTGAGACAGCGAACGAAATCAAACTTTGCCAAAAATCATCATAAAATTAGCATTGCGGTGAAGTTATAGCCAGAACTAGAGATGAGAAATTGCATCTTCAATTTACAATTGAATCCAAAGAAGTTTAGCCACATGCTCAGAACAGAGCCAACACCAAAAGACAACTGACCCCGCCAAAGACCAGCCAACGATTCCTTAAATATTCTTAAATTCTTCAAAAAATGTTCAAATGTCTGTAAATCTATCAGTCCAAACTGCGTGGTCATCAGTCCGTAGCTTACAAGCTACTTAAACCTAGGTAAACTAACATAAGGACAACACACACACCCCTGTCCCAGGGAGGACTCAAACCTCCGCGGCGAGCATCCGCGCGCTCCGCAGCGAGGTGCTTTAGACCGCTCGGCTACTCCACCGCGGCGCCAACGACTCCAGACTGCCCTCGTGGTCGCTACTCTCCCGCTACAAAGTGTGTGTGTGGGGGGGGGGGGGGGGTAGGGGGGACCTCTGCAAAGGATTCAGCCATTCTCAGGAAGCAACATAACGTCCACACCAGTCAAGGGGGAGTGAATGGGGCCCACACTTGGCATCTTTGATAAAGATTTGCTTCTCAGCGGGAGTTGGCACTATTTGACCGGCGCCAGAGGCAACTACAGCCATGAAGTTTGAACCAGCAGAAGACAAGAGCAACGAGGTGCGGCTAACACTTGTTGATGAAACTGTTTGGTACACAATTCCCATGCATTATGCGCAATCAAGGTCAGTGGGAACAAATCACAGCATACTCCTTCACATATTGGGCCTCATGCACAAAAACAGACATTTAAAATCTGTATACACTATTACGAAACACAAAAAAAAAAAAAAAAAAAAAAAAAAAAAAAAAAATTGTGTCTCGTTGCCGCCAGTTGTCGTAGGTGTCGATGGCCGAGTAGAAAGAGGCCGACACAGGAATAAAGGATGCACGCGTGTGCAGGTACGGAGGTGACCAGCCAGTGGGACAGCAGAAACTGGAAACACTAGAGTAAATTAGTACGAGATATATATTTCATAGAGAATTAGTAATACTTTACATAGTTCTTGACTGCAGAATGCTGATACATAGATTAGATAGAGGCCTGCCTACTGATGATTCCTAGTGCCTATCCGATTGCCAAGTCTTAACTGGTGCCTATCTGATTCCCAAGTGGTCGATGCAGCAGTCGTGGCCACGAGCGGAGTTGCAGCGGAGGGCGCTCGTGGCTGACGTCGTAAGAACGCCGCGCCGTGCGTGCATGGCGACGCGCGGCGAAAGCACGTGCCGCGCACTTCATACTTGTGCGACAACACAAAAATTATTCCATAATTTGGACAAAAAAATATCTTGTACACCTAGTATGTCACATAGTTCGAACGGAGCGTCTCGCTACACTCAAAAAATGTCTGATGCCCGTAACATTTATTTATTGGTGATAAATTAAATGGAACACACCACATGGACTTCTTTCAACATTTCGTGCAGTGATATAAATTATTACCTTCATAGAAGAATATAGCATAGGCATGCGTATGCAAACACAATTTAGAAACTAAAAGGACATCGTTGCGGTCGTTGCTGTCTGTACAAGACAACAGGTTGCTCAGGCATTAACTCGGTTACTGCTATTACAATGCCACAATAGCACGAATTCAGTGATTTTGATCGTGGTATTATAGTCGGCGTGCAAGGGGTGAGACGCAGCATCTTGGAGGCAGTGATGAGGTGGGGATTATCCCGTGCGACCATTTCACGAGTGCAACGTGAGTATCGGGAATGCGGTAAAACGTCATATATGCGACATCGCTGCGGTAGTGAAAAGACGATGACTCAAGAAAATCGATGAACCTGACAGAAGTGCAACTCTTTCGATTGTCTGGGTAGAAATGGATAGAGTTACGTTCTAGTAAATTATTTCGTATATTTGTATACCGTGAGATGACTTTGATTGATATTCCCATGTAACCAAAATGATCAAATCATTACGAGTACAAGGCAGCTAATATATCTCTGATAGAGTGGAAGTAAAGAAGGGGATGCCATTTTTCATAAGACAGTGTACATTGAAACTTATCTTAGATAAAACTTTCTGTTAATGTTTCTTTGATGGATTAGAATTAAAGAACAGTATGCCTTTCCAATAATGACTTGTTCCTTGAGTGTTACCTTAGTTAAATTTTTTCGGTTATGTATCCAGTATTACGACATTATATTGGTCCTTGTTATTGGCACTTAAGGAAGATTCTAAGCAGTTTTGGAAGGGCCGGCCGCGGTGGCCGAGGGGACTGAGGCGCTTCAGTCACGGTCTGCACGGTCACTAAGGTCGGGGGTTCGAATCCCCCCTCCAGCATGGATATTTGTGCCGTCCTAGTTCGTAAGTAGTTCATAAGTAGTTTGTAAGTTTAGGGACTGATGACCCCGTAGTTGAGTCCCATAGAAAAAAAACTGTCAAAATGAGTCATAGTTTTGGAAGGTACCTTTAACATGTAAATAATGTGCTCTGCTTCGTCCTCGTCACACTCACCTCATTCATTTAAATTTTGTTATTTCTTCGTGCCCTGTTAGGAGTCACATGTCTACTCAGCCTAAATTTTGTTTTTTGTATCAAGGAAACGAAGATGGAATAAAGATGGAAAACGGCATAAAATATTCAATTCTAGCAACGTGCCTAAAACCTTGTCTGATTTCGTAGAAGAGAAGCTAATACATCGCACAAAAATTAACTATTGGAATGCACTCGTAAAACAGCGATTTCCTGATTTATCATAAGTCCACGGCTGGTAAGCAAATTGAAAGTAATTAAACTTAAATAAACCGGCGTATCTCTCAGGGACGTTTAGTGCGAAACAAACGATTCTGAAATAATTGTGGCGTATTGTGTTACCCTGCAACATTTAATTTCGTACACTGCAAAGAAAATGGCGGTTGGTGGCAATCTGTAAGAAAAATTCACACATTGTTAATATACTGTACAGTTAGGAATCATGAGGTGGCTATTTAAACAAAATTCATGACAAATGCAATTTACCTTTAAATAAAATTAGCTGACTTATATTCTGAAAGCGATTGATGATATACAACTACTAGAGCTTACAACATCCATTCTGGGCACCAAATAAATGAAACTCTGAGCAGCACGCTATTGCGACCGACACCTATGAATGATAGAGCAGGAAGTAGAAAGACTGGAGACTGCTGCTCCTTCTTCTTGAGTAAGACATATGATAAGCAAAAATATACTTCAGTTTCGACAGATAAAATGTGAGTTACATAAATTATTTCTTCGACGGTCCTTTAGTAATTAACATGAAATAAATAAAGAATAATCGTAATAAATACAAGAGAATAATTATGGAAAATAAAAATAAAAATGAAATAAAGTCAGGGCAACCCCTGAAACATTATAAGATGCTTTTTTGTGGAAATATTGGAAGTTACTATGCACTGTGTACATAATTACATCAGAGTGTATGTTATTGTTGTTGTTGTTGTTGTTGTTGTGGTCTTCAGTCCGGGGACTGGTTTGATGCAGGGCTCCACAATACCCTATCCTGAGCAAGTCTCTTTAACTCCACATAAGAACGGCAACCTACATATGTCTGAATCTGCTTACTGTATCCATCTCTTGGTCTTCCTTTGCGGTTTTTACCCACACACACTTCCCTCCAACACTAAATTCACGATTCCTTGATGTCTAAGAATGTGCCCTACCAATCGATCCCTTCTTTTAGTCAAGAAGTGCCAGAAATTCCTTTCCTCCCCAATTCTGTCCAGTACCTCCTCATTAGTTATGCGGTCCGCCCACCTAATCTTCCTCATTCTTCGGCAGCACCACATTTCAAAAGCCTCTATCCTCTTCCTGTCCGCACAGCTTATCGTCCATGATTCACTGCCATACAAGGCAACACTCCACACAAATGCCTTCAGAAAGGACTTCCTTAGGCTTAAATCAATATTCGAGGTTAACAAATTTCTCTTTTTCAAGAACGCTTTTCTCCCCTTTGCCATTCTGCAGTAGACTTCGATAAATATAATAGTGTGTATTTAACATCGTTCATTGTACAAATCCAGCAATTCAGTATATATTCGACTGCAGCTTGTAAATCTCAAGTAACAACACAGAGTATACGTACAGAGTCGAATCACCTAACGTTTCATCGCCTATACTGCGGAAACAGCAAGTACTTTTGATATACGGTTTTCACTGGATGGAATTGTAGATAGGGGCTACTACTTGTAGCCAATAACAATACATATATGAAACTGTAGTTTTTCTGCAGACACACACTTCTTTTAAATGGAAGAAGGCCTATTGTCGTTAGCAAATTAAAAATACCATAAATTAGAATGTCATTGGTGCTTGCTACACGACTCCAGTTCTAATTCTTTACGAGACAAAGTACTGTGAAAAATTCCCACAGTATGTAATATACCATAAGTATGATAGCACACATTAAAGAACGGCAGGAATGCATTACTAATGATGTGGATTTTGACAAGTGAAAACAAAATTTACCATCACAGTTTGTGTTCAAAATAACTACTAGCAGCGGCAATAAACGCTTCTAGTCTAGTAGTGAAAGACTGCAGCACACCTGATAACATTTCATCGGAAATGTCCGAAAAGGCTGCAATAATACAGAATTGCATATCATTTGGTGTAGTTGTTACGTCTTTCTAGGTAACGTTGTAATGAAGGTGGAGAAAATTTGGTATTAGTATGGGTGGAAAGGGTGGAATGATGCGCCACCAGGCAGGTTATGCCAACAATTTTGGAGTGGGTAATGACGTTTGTGCACGGAGAAATATTGAGAGTGGACTTTCGTAAAGAATAAGATTAACAATCCCTCCTAATCTAAAAATGGAATTGTCCCTCACTTCAATAAATTAATATGAAACCCCTTTATAAATAATTAGTTAAAGATCATTAAATTTATGACGGAAACTCATATTCACAGTTAAAATTCAACAAATTATTGCTTAAAATAGATATAAAGTCAATAACACGTAAGCAATTTTATTCCCAATACTTAAAATAAACAACTAATTAAGGCTTTACAAGATTAATACAGAACCTACGTAAATGACTGGCATGTCGGGTTAAAGCGCGGGTGGATACAGTTCAATTAACAAAAATGATCCAAACCAGCTTGAACAAGATCGCGGACATTAATTTCACAAAAAAGGTAGTCCCTATCACTAAAAACTCAAGACCCCTGTGGTACCACAGGTGTGTGGGCAGCACGTTACGTAACCAGGTGCAGTCTTGTGCAGCTTTGGGGTTGCGGTAAGACTCGAGCCAAACTATCTCGAAATCTTGCTCAGTTAACAAGTGTGTGTGAAAATCTTTTAGAAAGAAAGAGGAAAAAAGTTTCAGATGTGGTTATAAAAAGTTTGTAATTCTATGGGGCCAAACTACGTAGGTCATCAGTCCCTAGCCTTACAAACTACTTTAACTAAGTTAAACTAACCTAAGGACAACAAAAACATCCATACCCGAGGGAGGATTCGAACCTACGAAGCGGGAGGCCGCGCTTTATTATTTTATTTTTATTTTTATTTTCTTTATTTATTTATTTATTTATTTTTTTGTTCTATGGGTAGTACTCTTCGTTGCGAACGCTGATCGTTTTTGTTCGTTCTTGTTGGCTCAGCATTTTTATTACAGAGAGAGTTGAGCCCTCTGACCGGGCGCGCTGAGCCACGGCGCCCGACGACCGCTCGGCTACTCCCGTGCGGCCTGATGTGGTTTGAGAATTTTGCTCAGTTTTTTGTAACTGGTGGCGTTGAACCCTCTTTCATTTTCTCTCTTTTCATTGGGTCTTCGGTGTGATCGGTACTTTGTGGACGTTGGTTTGTTTTGTTCTAATTTGATCGTTTCGTCGTTCATTCAGTTTTTTCGTTACAGAGGGCGTCGAGGTACCATTCCGGCAACCCTCTGACTGAACGCGTTGGAGCACCATGCCCTAGCAAGTTTTGAACTACCGTCTAACACAGAGGTCGGCATATATTCTTAGGTGGGGTCTGGATTCTTCTGAACATGTTTATCGAGGTCTAGAAGTAAAACCTGATATTCCCTATTTTTATTTTTACTCACAAAATAATATTAAATACAACAGACAGGTATATTTGTATTATAAATCCGGAAAAAATCATACAATGCGCCGAATTGCACTCAGAAAGAAATGGATTGATCGGTCTGTGCTGAAGAGAAGAACGAGACTTCATAAAATTAATCAGATTGGTCATCCTGTGCCTCACTTCTTTCTGAATCGCAACAAGTTTACCACAAAGTACTACCTGGTGAATTATGCACTGATAAGATAGTAGGCTAGCTTTCCGACCTTTGATTCTCCTTACTAGACCTTTTACTTTGTCTATCATCGCTGGGGCCCCGACTGTTGAAAGAGACATCATTTCAAACTAATGTTTTATTTTGTTATGAAGTCATCAAAGGAAATGAATAAATCTTATCCACGAGTCTTGCATTTTTTTTTGTTAGTAATTCCAACCCCCCGAAAAACTCTTTGCCTTCAGTGTAAAATAATCGCACGAAACTGGACTTTTGTTCTTCATCAACTATGTCACATGATTGAGTGCTATGGCTTAGCAAGGTGACTTCTGCAGAAGTTCGAACAAACTACTTTTATTGTCGTCAGCTTAAATAAAGATTTCAGAGAAAGAGTGTTAAGTTGATTTATAGAATTTCCTTGTTCATTAACTAAAGTTCTTGTACTGCATTTGTATGTACGACAGAGCTTTTATGCGGATCATTGGCCATCTTGCTCCCTTCTGCTGCGGCTCGTCAGTTTTTTCTCCAGCGTTGCTTATATGAAAACTATTTAATCTATCTATAATAATCATTACGGGTTCTAATTATTAACAGCTAATTGTAAAATTATATAAAAATTAAAGGTGACTCTCATACGAATTGTTATTTACAGAAAACATTTTTTTAATAATTTGAGTATGCAAATTAAACATTTAAAAATATTTTTGGTCGTCCAGTTTTTGGCCTTCTGCGGTCCGGACCTGGACCGCGGTCCGCCAGTTGCCGACCGCTGGTCTAACGTGTTCGTACGTCACAAACTAATTGGTAGCAAACAGCTGCGAAAGTAATCCGTAATTCTCGTACCATCGATGGCAGGTGTTAACTACTACCATGGCATTTTTTAGATATTAGATTAGAATTAATTGTACTAAAAACGACGTGTTTTTGATAATTTTCAATGCGCCATTGATTTGAAATGACAACGCTTGAGTTATAATAAGAAAATCGTCAAATACAGACAGCAAGATGGCGTATGCAAAAGAGGGATGTCACGTGACCAAATGTACGTTTTGTCCCTACCAGGCTAAAGTAACTCGTCCGAACGCCAAATGTACGCTACGTTCGTTCCAGGGTATTTTCATTCGTAACCAGTACAGGCAAAGAAAATCGAACAAATTGCCGAGGCAAGACAGGTGGTAATATTTTAACGGAAAAATATAATGATAATGTGGGAGATATATTAAAATGATACTTTAAAGAGCCAAAAGTTCAAAAACAGTATATTTGTCAAAGCTAAACTCAAATATCAAATAATTTTGGCTGTTTGTTAAAATACGGTGGGACAGTACCACCCAACAAGTAGATGTTTACAGACATCTATCTTGATAAACTTCTCCGCACCGCGAACACGACGTTGCCAATGGACAAAATTATTACACTCTTTTCTTTTATTAATTTCAGTAGAATTATATCTATATAGACAGGTGATGTTGATAGGGATGGATGTCTTATCTGTATAAATCTGAAATTTGGATACGGTCGGGGGTTCGAATCCCCCCACGGGTATGGATATTTGTGCCGTCCTAGTTTATAAGTAGTTTGTAAGTTTAGGGACTGATGACCCCGTAGTTAAGTCCCCTAAGATTTACAAACATTTGAACATTTTAAAATTTGGAAAAATCAGCCGTGAAGCAAGGGCTCATAGTGAGCTGGGCAGAGGAGAGCAGGTGTGTGTGTGTGTGTGTGTGTGTGTGTGTGTGTGTGTGTGTGTCGGGCGGAAACGGCCGGCAAGGAAGTGAGCTTAGCGCTCGCCTGGAAAGACTGTGACGTCAGAGGAAATCCACCACGCGAAAGAGGCGACAGTGCATTGTGTTTAATAAAGTTAAATTAAGAAAATAAAACACAATTAAGAGAGAGAAGTGCGACATATGACATGTCTAGTAACGCACAGACGACCCTCCTATTAAGTACGTATAAAAAGTTTTAATAGAACAAATATACGGCAGAATGAAACTTTTCACTCTGCAGCGAAGTGCGCGCTGATATGAAACTGGGACCTTTTCCTTTCGCGGGCAAGCGCTATACCCACTGAACTATCCCGACAAATTTAATTCCGCCAGTACCTCGCCTCCTACTTTCCAAACTTCACAGAAGCTCTCTCGATAACTGTTGTTAGACATTGTTTTTGTCTAATAAACTGTGTATATAAAGACAAAGTATTCGCAGTCAGGCACAGACTAATGGAACGTTTTATTCATTTATTTAGCAGTGAAAAGTAGCCTGGTAGGCTAATTACAGTATAATCGGCAAAGCAAATTTTGTCTGGGGGCTCACGAGATATATGAGGTACGCCCAAAATACAGTGCTTTTACCGGTGACAGTGTTTTTGATCTGATAAATAAACAGACTACTTAATACTTTTAAGCAAAATGTTGTTTATAAGAAATGCACCCTTATTCTCGATGTTAATTGTGTTTTAAAGTAATCATATGCAGGTGGGGACTGTGCACGAATTTTTATCATCCCCTTGACAGAGCTGAACTTAGTACAGTGAATGTTAGAGTAAATATAAGTTTCTCCACAGACAACCCGTAAAGAATATTACGTGTTGATTTCATATATGTTATCACAATAGAAGATTCGTAATCGTATCGCAATACTTTTTTATTATTTACATTTTAATTAATATTGTCCGATGTGTTTGCAAAAAATCATGAAACTACAAGTTCTTCGTTCAGTCCTTTTCTCAGTTTTTTTTTGCTAGAGAGAACATCCAAGCCTCTCACCGAACGCTCTGAGCCTCCGCGTTTGGCATCTACATCACGGGGGACGCAGCAATCACCACAGATGCACGGAATAGTCGAAGACACCTCCGTCATATGAAATTCTCAACTTTTCGCTAGTCACTGTTATTCAAAATCGCTATTTTTCTAAACTGGTTTCCGTAAGGGCATGGCCCTATCAGTGCCTCCGCACTGAAGAAAAGGTCATTGCCCGTCATCGGCATATCAATATACATATATAAAAATGGTACGTGGGACGTGTGTCGGTATATTTCACTTGGTAGCCAAAATTATTCACTGCATACCAATGGCGGTTTTGTATTAGAGTAGCCTTTAGGTCCACGGTGTGCACTATGGTATTTTGGTCGCTGTGTGTGGCGGTGGGTGAATGTGGCGAACAAATATCCTTAAAATGTGGAGTAATACGACGATCAACAGATGCTCAAAGTTAAAAAGACTCAAAGGTAAAACACTGGGAAACAAACACATACATTAACTGAGGATTAAGTACACTGGCAATACACCAATGATCTCAATATAAAAACTGGAGAGACAACTATAGTGCTTAGGATCAAAATACTAACAACTGGGTTAGAGAGACAAATATACGTCGACGTCACCGTTTCATAATACTGTACATAGTATCATCTCCGTAATTATTATCTTCGTGCTCACTGCAATACACAGACTGTAGACGTACGTTTATGTATGTGACGGAAAGTTCGTAAGTCGTAGGTTCCTTTGGTTTAGCGGAAAGTATTGCGTTACTAACAGGTTAATACCATCCAGTTAGATGAGTATTAACATCTGTGTTTTTATTCTGTATTTTAGCTTTTCTAGCGCAATAAACATACACCATAGCAGTTCCGTGTCGATATCTATAACAGGGTGGAAGATATAGTTGTTTAAAGTCTTCAGCTTATATAAAATTCGGACTGAAGACCAGCGATGACATTTGATACTATAATAGCAAAGACGTTTTATACACAGCGAAACGTGATGTACATTCTTCACTTGTTTTTCTCCAACAAGCGTACGAATAAAGAAAACTAAGTGCATATTGGACTTTGGAAAGTAAAACTACCAATAAAGATGCCAAATTGTAAGAGAGAAATTTCGCGTTCTCGATCCGTTCCTAAATGACAGAAAACGGTGCTAAACGTGATTCTACAGACGATAGAAAATTGTATATTGTAGATGTTGTTTATCTCACACTGTAGACATCAGCGATTTTTCCGATATTACCATCCCTAAGAGGGTGAAATAGGGGAAGCCCGTTTTTTTTTTTTTTTTTTTTTTTTTTTTTTTTTTTTTTTTTAAATACGTTGCAATTAGGGCAATTTCGAAGCAAGAAATACAAAACTTCGGCTTTAGATTTTTGATTGGAGTTTTAAAAACATGTGTTTCGATATTTTTTGAAAATTCAGCCATTAAGAGGTTGGAATAAAGGAAAATCTTTTAAGGGAGCTACTATTTTTATGCTAGAAATGTGAAAATTTGGATTTGTAGCCATGATTAGAATTTTTTTTAAATAGGGATGTTTTGAATTCTGACATCAATGTTGCAGTAGGGGGTGGCAAGTTGTATAAAGATACTTAATTAGGAAAACATTTTTAAAGCTAAATGTATGAAAATTTATATTTAGAAGTAGAAACAACCAATGAAGGCAATCTAGTCTACACGTGCGAAGCAGGCGTGACTCCACACTTAAGAAAACATGTCCCGTCTCGACATATCCGAAAGAACAGACACCTCATCGATATTTAACATATAAAACATGCCAATGACGGGTAATTTTACTTTCTTCAGTGAGAAGGTACTCCTAGACCATTATTGTTGCAGTTTAGAAAACCGCGAGATTCACTAAGAGTGGAGAGGGAAAAGTTGAAAATTTGTATCTGACCGGAGGCGTGTTTCAGAAGGCCGTGCACATGTGGTGAACGCTGTGTCCCCTGCGATGTGGAGTGTCAGTGCAACTACGTAGCAGTCAGCAGACCCGGGTTCGAACCCTGGCTGAGTACCCACTTTCAACTTTACCCTTTCGCAGTTAATGGCACACATACCGTAAAATTAAAAAAGTATGTTTTCACAAAAATTACAAGCTGCGAGAGAGTGGGCCCTCGTTTGCGTCGTCCTATCGCGGATTGCACGGCCACTCCCGTTCGTTGTTCGAGTCTTCGTCGGGCATTGCAGCATGCTTTGTACGTAGAATAGTTCCCAGAATGAAACTTTCACTCTGCAGCGGAGTGCGCGCAGATATGAAACTTCCTGGCAGATTATAATTGCCTTTCGCGAAAGGCAAAGGTCAGAAGATCGAAACCCGGTTCCAGCGCACATTTTTAATCTGCCAGGAAGTTTGATATCAGTGCACACTCCAATGCAGAGTGAAAGTTTCATTCTGGAAACATCCATTAGGCTGTGCTAAGCCATGTCTCCACCATATCCTTTCTTCCAGGAGTGCTAGACTTGCAAGTTTCGCAGGAGAGCTTCTGGAAAGTTTGGAAAGTAGGAGGCGAGGTACTGGCGGAAGTAAAGTTGTGAGGCGGCATCGTGAGTCGTGTCGGGATAGCTCAGTCGGTAGAGTGCTTGCTCGCGAAAGGCAAAGGTCCCAGGTTCGAGTACCGGTTCCGGCAGACAAGTTTAATCTGCCAGGAAGTTTCAATAATTTAGTTGTTTGTAAATCTAAGAACCGACAAAATTCAAATGTTTGTATAGTCTATGGGACTTAACTACGGGTTCATCAGTCCCTAAACTTACAAACTACTTATGAACTAGCTTACACTAAGGACGGCACAAATATCCATGCCCAAGGGGAGATTCGAACCCCCGACCGTAGTGGCCGTGCTGACCATGACTGAAGCGCCTCAGTCCCCTCGGCCACCGCGGCCGGCTAAGAACCGACAACCATAGCATTTTCGGACCTTAGTTTTGCAAACATTTGAGCAAAAAATATACTTTGGCTAGCTATAACAGACCCTTCCCAACCAATACATCTCGAGGACATCGCACATGGATAGAACTTTACATTTCCGCAATATTTGCAGTTCAAGTTTTAGGTGATTCACTCTCTACACACGTTTTTATGATGAATCGTGGGACTTGAAACAAAAATGCTGCGGAAAATACGGAGGATACACAATGGCGTGAAGTTTTCCATAAGCGAAATTACGCGGGTATATGAATCATATACCCAACTGCACTGCTTTAACAATAAACCATTCTGCTCCTTTTTCCCCCTTTGTATGGTGCATCGTAGATATGACGCTGGGTATATAGCTAGTATGAAACCTGAGACGGTTCCAGAGAAGTTGAGAGCGGCAGCTGAGCAGCTGCGTTTATGAGTTTTGACGCGGTTAATGAAGAGGGCATTTAGTGTAGCTAGGAACACGGCTCCACTATGAATGGGTCGTAAATAGCGCTGTTATCGCTGGCTGGCGGCAGTTAGCCAGCTGCCGTAAACAGGCGGGATAAATCTCGCGGAATTCACCGGCCGCTGTATATTTCCGACGTGTCTACCAAAATCCCTCCCCACAAATCACTGCACACAACAGCGCACACTTTTCCCCGGCCGTTAGACTTATTTACCGGAACGTTTGAAGACGGCACCCGAAAATCTGTCATGAAGAACCGTATCTATGTTACTTGCTGTCGGCATCAGACTTCGCATGCACTTGTAAAATAATAGGCCTATAAATATCTTGACCATTCTTGAGTTTGAGAGGATTTTCCCTTGATGAAGCAATATTAAATCGATTATATCGAAATAGTGGCACGCCCGGCATAGCATTGGCGGAATTTATAATGTTCAAATGTTTGTAAGGCTTATGGAAAACTTACCGATCCGACCTGTGGTCAGCGGATGTAGTAGCCCTAGTAATTACCTAAATAGTTTCTGCCAGGCTGAAATTAAAGAATTCTTCACTTTTCAGAAGACTTACAACGTAAAAAATTGCTTCGAAATGGTTATTATGTTACGATTTTGAAGTCCCTCACGATGCTTTATTGGTATCATTTGACATAAAAAACCTTTATACTAATAAACCTATTGATGAAACTTTGCTAATAGTTTATAAAAATTTCATGACCTTCGGGAAAGAAAATAGTTCATCTGGAAAAAATGCGTTGATGGAAATGGTTAAAATCTCACTTTCTTTCAATTGTTTCTCTTTCAACGAGAAGATTTATCGTCAATATGAGGGCCTGGCTGTGGGCTCTAGCCTATCCGGAATTTTGCCCGAAATTTTTGTGAACAGTTTAGAAAGTAAATTCTTCGCCACACACACACAAAAAAAAAAAAAAAAAAAAAAAAAAAAGAACCTTTCTACTGTTGCTACATTGATGATGTTTTTCTGATAATTACGGGTAGTGTGGATAATGTTATTCAAATTTTAAGTGCTTTCAATTGGCTCCACCATAATAATACGTTTACTATGGAATTGTGGAATTGGAACAGGCAGGTAGTATTAACTTTTTGTATTAGAAGATCAGTAGGTATGAGCAGAAATTACAGATTGACGTCTTTCGGAAGCCTACTGCTACTGATCTGACCTCTTTATACCTAACGTTTGTCCTAACGTTTCGTCGAGAGCTGCGCCGGACATCTTCGCTTGGTCTTGCCTACTGCAGCTCTGGACGAAACGTCAGGAAAAACTGAAACGTTTTATGGACCCGGAGGTTGTACCAGCAACTATGGCATCCGGTCGTGAAAGCCTTCATTGCATGATAACGTGTCAGCTAAGTGGAGATAAATCTGATGTTATTCAGAAGTTAAAGACTGAGCAGGGTTCAGCTCAATTTTTCAGCGGCAAACCTAGATCTGCCGAAGCTGTTTGAACGTTAATCTGAATCATTACGCAAGATGTTTGGCAGAAAAGGTAAAAACGGCTATCGACATGATTATTGTGCCTGAAACGCAGATTAATAGATATACATTGTTATCGCACAAGAATAACAAATATCCAACACTGAGGTGTTCTAGTAAATATTTCTTTTAAAATATCACGTATCGATTTCGTTTACATGATTCAACATCATCAGTGCAGATTTCTGGTCCTCAGGACTCTAGTACAACGCATAAAACAAATCCATGAAAATATAAATAAAAAGCACCCTCTATAGTGCATGTATCTAGTTTTAAAAGTAAAACTGGCAGGCCATTTTATTTATGTGTTTCATTGATTCGACTATGAAATGTTTTGTGTGGCGTATAATAGTCCTCGACACTCGAAATGTTCACTGATGTTGTTCAATAACGTGAAAGAAATCGATATGTGATAGTTTTAAATAAATATATCACACCATCATGTTGGACATTTGTTATTTTTATTGTAATATAGAGAAGGTCCATCATATTATCCATTAAGGAATCGGCACACTTGAATTGGTCTTCGAATCTTTTACGGGGAAATGATGGAAAGAATTGAACAGTGAAAGGAGCTATACTGAGACTTCTCCCAACATGGAAAAGAATTACTTTTAGAAATCGCTTTGGGGCGATATAAGGAGACAACAGAGGGGAAAGAAACGGATAAAGTTATTACGGCCTAAAACTGACAGTCATGGAAAGAAGTTTGTTCATTTTAATTCCCACAATACCAGAACAGATCTTGACTGGAAGAGTTTGAAACCATATAATGAAAATATCAAGAAAATGTCGACAAAAGTACTTGCAAATTAACAGATATTATTTTTTATACTCTAATTATATTTAAAACAGTGCATTTGATCTTACAGTAAGCCCTACAAAAGTCGAAAACGATAATGTGAAATAATTCTGTCGTCCAAGAGTAGAATAGATCGCTTTGATAACGGACAGTATGCTTGAGTAATACAATGGTTTGTTATTGTAGTGTCCTTCTAATTATATTTAATGAACAATGAAGAAGAGACTACTCTTGATCACGGAGCATATTACTGGAACCTGATAACCTTTATGTCAGTGTCTACGACTAAGTCATTGAGCCACCTTTCTCCCATTTCTTCTTCTTTCTTTCATTCTTTTCTTTTTCTTTAATTCGCCCCTATGGGCAGACTGCCAGTGGTCTCTTACGCCGCTCTGCATCAAAGGATTACAAAAACTTACAATGTATTATCAATATTGAAAAAAGATAAATGTGCTGAATGTGCAAATCAAGACAAGGTGAGATGTTGGCGATATAACAAAATCAATAAAGTTGTAAAACACATTTGTAGAAATGTTAAAACGGCCACGGTGGCTAAAATCAGAAATATAGTTTGACAAAAACACAAGTACGGAGACGTTGACGGCAGCACATAGTAAAATCCACAGGCAACGCTTTTTCTGCCGCTTGCGGCAGTCGCAACGTGATGAAAACGGAGATTACGCACAACACTGAATCACGAAGCACAGATTAAAATCCGAAGCATTTAGGGGACCCAACAGGAGAATGGAGGAGGATTTAGGATGCACGTCGGCCGCAGTGGCCGAGCGGTCTGCGGAGAGACAATTACAGTCTACACGGCCGCTACTTTGGGGGTTAAAATCCCCCATCGGGCATTGATTGTGTCGTCTTTAATATAAGGTAGTTCATAAGTAGTTTGTAAGTTTAGGGACTGATGACCCCGCAGTTATGTCCCTTAAGCTGAACAAACATTTGAACATTTGAGGGAGGCACGGAAGGAGGGGAAGAGTCAGGAAGAGGGGTTGAAAGGTGTAGGGAAGGAGGAACCAACCGTTGGTGTGGGGCGAGTGGGACAGAGCACCAAATCCATGGGCATATGATTAGAACTGATAGGAGGGGTAGATTTAAGGACGGAGGGCATCATCCAGTAGGGGGAAGCAACGGAAGTTGGCCTAGGAGAGGATGTGATGTGTGTGAATTTAAAGCGAATGAGGGATGCAATGGTGTAGGCGTGGCAAAGGCGCTGCATCTGCGAGAATGGGGTACACTAACAGCCAATGAGAGTCTATTTTTCGGCTAGCATAAAGAATACGTATATGCTCGAGGAACAGGAGAAAATGAAGGAATGGGATGAGATCATACAGAATCTGCATGGGGTTGGTATGTGGATACGGTAAGCGAGGCAGAGGGCATGGCGTTCTGAGATCTGGAGGGTTTTGTTGTAGGAGAGGGGAGAGAAAGGAAGCGGGGGAGCCAGGTAGTGTGGAAATGACACAGGTTGAGATGCATAAGGGATGTGTAGAGGATGATGCTTTGGTGTATGGGAGGGTGTCGTCTTTAATACATTGTAATAGCATACAGGATGACTTTGACAAAATTACTAGTTGTTGCGAAGAATGGCAGCTAACTCAAAAAGTAGAAAAATTAAGGTGAGGCACATGAGTAGGAAAAAAAGTCCCATAATTTTCGAATACAGTATTAGCTACTTCATACAGTCGCATTGTTCAAATATCTAGTCGTAACATTCCAGAGCGATAAGAAATGGAACGGAAATATAAGGATAGTTGTGAAAGGCAGACAGCCGACTTCGGTTAGTTGGGAGAAGTTTTAATTTAATTTAATGTTTGTTAAGCTTATGGGACTTAACTACGGGGTCATCAGTCCCTAAACTTACAAACTACTTATGAACTACTTACGAACTAGGACGGCACAAATATCCATGCCCGAGGGGGGATTCGGACCGTAGTCGCCGTGCTGACCGTGACTGCAGCGCCTCAGTCACCTCGGCCACCGCGGCCGGCGGGAGAAGTTTGGGAAGATATACTTCATATCTATGAAACGCTTCTAGAAACACGTCTTGAGATTTGTTCAAGTGGACCATTTTAAAGGAAGACATAGAAGCAGTTCAGCGGCCAGCAGCTAGGTTCGTTACTGGTAGGTTCAGCCAATGCGCGAGTGTCCCGGAAATGCTCCGGGAACTGAAATGGGGATCCCTGGAGGAAAGGCGACTTTCTTTTCTAAAAATTTTGTTGAGGGCAGAATCTGAAGCAGAGAGTACAACGATCTTCCCGCCACCTTCTTACATTTCGTTTAATGATCACAAGGACAAGGGAAATTAGGGCGTTGCTGGTGAAACATTGTTGTGATGCCTCGTGAAAGGAGGAGAAATGCTTACCATCCGATTTTGATAATGGTCGGATTGTAGCCTTTCGCGATTGCGGTTTATCGTATCTCGTTGGATGCGATCCAATGACTGTTAGCAGAATATGGAATCGGTGGGTTCAGGAGGGCAATGCGGAACGCCGTGCTGGATTCCAACGGCCTCATATCACTAGCAGTCGAGATGAAAGACATCTTATCCGCATGGCTGTAACGGATCGTGCAGCCATGCGGATAAGATGTCTATCACCGTGCCGGCACGTCTCGATCCCTGAGTCAACAGATCGGGACGTTTGCAAGACAACAACCATCTGCGCCAACAGTTCGACGACGTTTGCAACAGCATGGACTATCAGCTCGGGGCTAATGGCTGCATCACAGACAGGAGCGCCTACGATGGTATACGCAACGACGAACATTGGTGCACGAATGGCAATGGCAATTTCTCTGTTTACAGCATCATGATGGTCGCATCCGTGTTGGCGACATCGCGGTGAGCGCATGTTGGAAGCGTGCATTCGTCATCGCCATACTGGCGTATCACCTGGCGTGTTGGTTGGGGCGCCATTGCTTACACGTCTCGGTCACCTCTCGGTCTCTCTCGGAACTTTGAACAGTGTGTTACGATCCGTGGCTCTACCCTCCTTTCGATTCCTGCGAAACCCTACACATCAGCAGGATAATGTGCGACCGCATGTTTCAGGTATTGTGTGGGTCTTTATGAATACGGAAAATGTTCGACTGCTGCCCTGGCCAGCACATTCTCCAGATCTCTCACCAATTGAAAACGTCTGGTCAATGATGGCCGAGCAATAGGTTCACCACAATACACCAGTCACTACTCTTGTTGAACGGTGGTATCGTGTTCAAGCTATATGGGCATCTGTACCTGTACACATCATCCAAGCTCTGTTTGACTCAATGCCGACGCGTATCATGGCCCGAGGTGGCGGGTACTGATTTCTCAGGATCTAAGCACCCAAATTGCGTGAAAATGTAATCCCATGTCAGTTCTAGTATAATATATTTGTCCAATGAATACCTGTTTATCACCTCCATTTCTTCTTTGTGTAGCAATTTTAATGGCCAGTAGTGTATTATGAAAGACATCCGCCCATCATACGCAAGCATCCGTCGTACTCTGTCGACATTGTCTTGGACTGTGATTGTTGACGGTTCATCCTCGACATCTTCCTTTCCGTCCGTAAAACGTTTAAACCACTCATATACACACTATTTACTCACTACTTCCATATAATACACTCAACATCCAATGGGTCTCCGTCGCCGTTTTGACTAATTTGAAACAAACTTTGATGCTAATTCGTTGCTGCATTTTGCGCTCCGTGTTGCAGTGGCTTGAGTTCTCTCACTGATCCTATTAGATGGATTGCAGCTTGTACCACTGTTTCTCTGCAGTTTTTTGCACCGTAGCAAGAACTTGTTCAGGCGTCTCTCGCCAGCATGGTTTGTAAAATATGGGACCATTCACCGCATTTTTCAGACGCACCTTGTAAATTTACTTCTTCAACGTAATAATTATTTTAACTCATGAACACAGTAACACAGATTATAGTATGCATTGAGATTAGCCATCACTACCAGACTATCGGAGTACATAATGAAAGAAATTGCCTCGGACACTCCTTCAATGCACTTCGCCACTTGATCAACAATAAACTACCAACTAGCCTAATATTAGCATTGTATTCGTCCACTGTAATCCATTATTCGGCCAGTAGTATTTTATATCGACGTCATCATAGACTCCACCATCTTTTCCGTCAGTCCCTGAAAATCTTCAATATATGTGAATTGCACATCGTCAGTATCTGTTTGCCATTCATCGATATGATCTTGTATGAAGTCATTAATTTTCCATCTCTCGCAATGAAAACGTGATTACTTACATTTTATAATTACTAGAAACAAACAAATCTATCATTTCATTCTCGATTATTAACTGTAGTTTGCTACCGCCTCTCTGCCGTTAAACTCCACTCCTACCCCTAAGCGCATATTCCCGTCTAAATAAACCTTTAACCTCAGCGATGAAAGCATTTTTCCAGATATAATATGGCAGGGCTCCTTTCTTATCCCTTATTACAAGCTATCCAAAAGCGCCAAAGAGCACAGAAATTAATAAGGATTCGGTCGACTTCCTATGGCCGTGAAGGGGTGGGGGGGGGAGGGGAGAGGTGAGTTAACGTTCCTAAGCGCGTAAGTAAACTTGATGTTCCGTCCACCTACTACAAATATTCATTGTTTCATATGCATCAATGATACCAAATTAAGGCCCACTCCAAACCGTTCCAAGATGATGGAACATTCGAAGAACCGACAGCTACAGCGGAGAAGACTACGATTCGTGGTATATAGCCTCCTGGTTTTGGGACCGTAACACATTCAGGCCGCATACATACTTCGCCGAAGATTGGTCAATTGTTCCACGAGTAAAGGGCCGAAAAGTCTGTCCACACCAGTAAGACCTCATGGATGGGGTGAGCACATTCTTGAATTTCTCCTATCTAACAACTTGGAGATCCTGAAAGAGGTGATGAACCTACATTCAGGCATAGTAGAAGGGAAGAAGTAATTAACTTTTGGTTCCATGACGATGGGAAGTTATGTCAAACAGTGGCATGTGGTCCTGGAGCCATCCTCATCAGATCACATGTATTTTAAATTCAAGGTTGAAATGGGAACCAGACAGACCATGGCCTATAGGAATCCCAGGAAAGACCTTGGAGATCCTGAAAGAGGTGATGAACCTACATTCAGGAATAGTAGAAGGGAAGAAGTAATTAACTTTTGGTTCCATGACGATGGGAAGTTATGTCAAACAGTGGCATGTGGTCCTGGAGCCATCCTCATCAGATCACATGTATTTTAAATTCAAGGTTGAAATGGGAACCAGACAGACCATGGCCTATAGGAATCCCAGGAAAGACCTTGACTTCAGCCTATCGGAAATTAAAACTTCGATAAGGAATCCAACAGAGTTTGAGGAAGTAGCAGAGGCCGTAACCTCTGCTACAGTGACCTCATACCAGGACAACTGCTCAATCGCCAAGAAGTCCACAAATAGGAGTGTGCCTTGGTGGAATAATAACCTGGAAATGCAAAGGAAACAGGTACGAAGACTGTTTAACCTTGCGAGGCGCAAAGGACAATGGGCAAAGTATCGTGAGGCCCTTGTCAATTACAACCTTGCTATCAGACGGCCAAAGGAGACATCCTGGAAGGTGTTCTGTGAGGAAGTGGAGGGCACGGCTGCTCAAGCGAGACTTCATAAAATCCTCACTAGGGTACCAACTAATCCAGGAGAAACATTGAGGAAGGAAGATGGGGAGTATACAAAGACAGCACATGAAACGCTGGAACTGCTCCTCAAGACTCGTCAATATACTCTGGGGGATAACTCAGACCAGAATGAGATTCCTGAGGGACAACGGTTCTCAGGTATTCGCAAAGAGGACTGGGATTTGGCCAAGGAGTGTGTCGATCTCAGTAAGGTCCGATGGGCGGTGGGAACATTTCAACCGTTCAAGTCACCTGGCCCCGATGGAATCTTTCCAGCTCTCCTGCAACAACGGGGAGAAAATATTATTAGTTTCCTATGCAGGTTATTTAGGGTTAGCTTAGCAGCAGGAATCATTCCCAATGCCTGGATGGCAGTGAAGGGTGTCTTCATTCCTAAACCAGGGTGAATTGATCATACCAAGGCCAAGGATATGAGACCAATCAGCCTGTCCTCCGTCATTCTTTAAGATATTGGAAAAGCTGGTTAATGTGCATGTTGGAGAAAGGAGGTTAAGTAGGGCTCCTATACATTCAAACCAACATGCATATCAGCCAGGTAAATCATGTGAGACAGTTCTCCACCAACTCGTTGGGAAGGTGGAGAAAGCACTACACTTTCAGGAAATAGCCCTCTGTATCTTCCTGGACATCGAGGGGGCTTTTAGCAACACCACCGTCGATTCCATGGTTAGGGTAACAGAGGTGCATGACCTAGGGACCACTATATGTAGGTGGACTAGGGCCATGCTCTGTGGTAGAAAGGTAGAAGCTACCATGATGAATGAAAAAATGGTAATCAACACCACTAGGGGTTGCCCGCAAGGAGGAGTTCTTTCACCTTTATTGTGGAATCTAGTGGTGAATGATCTCATTGGATAATTAAACTGTTGGCAGTACTTTTGCCAAGGATACGCAGATGATCTTGTCATAGTAATACTTGGCAAATTTGCTGACACAGTAAAGAAAATGGCACAAGGTGCGTTGGACATTGTGCAAGATTGGTGCAGAAAACAGGATCTGGGGGTTAGTCCTAAGAAGACTGTTGTACCATTCACAAAGAAGCACATCCAACATTCAAGTTGGAATCTAAAGCTTTTCAATGAAGCGCTACCTGTGAAAGGGACAGTGAAATATCTAGGGGTTACCCTAGATGAGAAACTGACATGGACCCCTCACATCAGGAATATCTGTCCAATGCAAAAGATACTCTAGTAAGTACCAGGAGAGCTAGTGACAAAAATTGGGGCCTGAGCCCCAAGAGTATGCACTGGATATACACCACAGTGATTAGACCCAGATCACCTATGGGGCGGTCGTGTGATGGAAGAAGGTAGAAAAGCAGGTTGCTGCTAAGGAGCTTGATAAGGTGCAGAGATTAGCCTGCTTATCCATAACAGGCGGAATTAGCAGCACACCAACTGCTGGGATGGAAACCATGCTGTATATGCCCCCATTACACCTTTGGGTCAAGATGGAGGCAGAGAGCTGGTGCATACAGTCTTAAATCTGGCAACAACTGGAACTCTTTGGGATATCCACACACTAAAATAGTGAGTGAGGTAAATATAGGAAAGGTTGGGGAAATGCCAGCCAACTATATTAAAACCCCATACTGTTTCAACAAGCCTTTCAATATATCAATTGGAAGTAGGGAGCAGTGGGAGAAAATAGTTCGACACCGTACGGAGGATATTGTCTGGTTCACTGACGGGTCAAAATCAGACCAAGGTGTTGGGGCCGGGGTATACGGGGTGCAGCCAAGACTAGAGGCCGTCATCTCTCTAGGAAAACTGGCTTCAGTATTCCAGGCCGAAATCACTGCCATCAGGGCATGAGTGGAGGAGAATTTGCGTAGGTGCTAGAAAGATCGAAGCATCTATATTTATTCAGACAGCCAGGCAGCCCTGAGATCACTGGCAGCTCCTGCAACAAGGTCTAAAATTGTTGCAGAATGTCACAGGGTTCTGGTGGAGCTAGGGGAAAGCAATAGAGTAAACCTCTTGTGGGTCCCTTGCCACACGGGGATCAGTGGCAACGAACATGCCGACAGATTATCCAGGATGGGGGCAGACACTCCATTTATTGGACCGGAACCTGTCCTGACAATCACCAAGGCAATGATCAAATCGGAGCTACGTAACTGGCTCACAGCAGACAGCACGTAGAATGTTGGACCAAAGTCTACCAACAAAAACATGGCAAGGTAATGATGCCAAAGCTATGTTTCAAAAGAAGCTCTGCAATCCTGGGTTTGAACAGGAGAGAGATTAGACTCATGGTTGGATTGCTGACAGGCCATGGGAATTTCAAAAAACACCTACATACAATGGGAATAACAGAAGATTACCCTAAATGTAGGATCTGTGATGACGGTGATGAAACTGCATCACATCTAATCTTCAAAAATGTACAAATGTTTGTAGAGCTTATGGGACTTAACTACGGAGTCATCAGTCCCTAAACTTACAAACTACTCATGAACTACTTAACACTAAGGACTGCACAAATATCCATGCCCGAGGGGGAATTCGAACCCCCGACCGTAGAGGCCGTGCAGACCATGACTGGCGCGCCTCAGTCAGCTCGGCCACCGCGGCCGGCATCTAATCTTCGAATGCATTGCATTGGAGAGTAAAAGTCACAGAACATTTGGCACAACCAGACCCGAAGAAATTGTGTCTAATAAAGAACTGGTAAAGGGGCTCCTTGCACTGTTCAAGGGCATTGGTTGGCTTTACTAGATATACAGGGAGCAATACCGCACATTAAACGTAGTTTCGGTGCTGGCAGTGGCGGGTTGGACCGAGACTGTTTTGGCTTCCCTGGAAAAATCAAGTCAAATCACGGTCTACTACATCTACAATGGTGGAAAAATCACGTGAACATCAAGCAATAATGTTGCACAGCAAGCAAGTAATTGGATATCAGATAAAAATCTCGCGTTTGTACATCGCTCGGCAGTTCTCATTCAGTAGCCTTGATTGGAGAAATAGTGTATTAAAGTAAACGTCGACAAGTGCGATGCAGCGCAGTTCACAAGCAGACCGAAGCTACTGCGCAATCAGCAAAACTGCAGACGAATTACTGTACACACACGCCCAATATGTTTCCATAAAAGAGTCAAATACCTCGTTGTCTAGCTGGACCTAAACTAACGTTACCAACGGAGACTAAGCGAGGCCAGACACCTTTAACTACTGGTGAAAACTTATAGCATAGTAAATAGAAGGGGGCCTAAACATGGATATACCCCACTTTTAAGAACCATGATTTCGCACGGTTCTCCGTTCTGCGCATAGTGACTCCAGCAGGGCTGCTGCGCCTGCAGCTGATACATAACAGTGTGCTACGTATCATAAGCAGTGCTTCACGACGCACACGCACCGCAGATCTTCACTAAAAATACCGCCTTGAGCGCCTCTCTGTGGTATTCAAGATACTCGCCACACGACTATACAAAAACTCCAGACCTCGAACAATCCCTTCATACGACACTCGAAGGACAACAATCACATCCATAGGTGGAAATATAAGCGTCTAAAACGCTTCATTGTGACTGGACTGCAACTGGGAAATGGCGGGCCTGTACAATACAGGAAATTGCAACGCCAGCTGAGATCACACAGCCGTCTAATAGGCAGATCAGGGGAACCAGATTCAGTGCAATAAACACAAACAAAACCTACACAGCCGCACACAGTGCTAAGTCCACAAAGTCGATATTAGACACCCGACAGTTAACTGGCGGCGGGTATGGGAGAACATCTTTAACCCCCTCTTACCGACAGAGGTCCGTTGATTTTGGCATCGCCTGATTGACAATGTTATCAAGACTAATCAGCGACTCGCCGACATAAATTTTATTGAATCCCCAAACTGTACAGTGGGCAGTGTACCTGACACCCCTGAACATTGTTTCCAGTGCCTACGTGTGTCAGCTGCATGGATCTTTGCCAGGGAATGATAGCCCTTATTAATGAAAGCACCCCAATGCATGTGACCTTTCAGTGGTTTACTATGCTGAGCCCGAAGCTCTTCCCCAGCACCAGGCATAATTATACTCTGTAGCTATTGGGGCACTCTGCCATACTCGCCCTCCACCTCGGGGACGATGTGGCGAACATGACCTATTTGTGGAAAGACCACCAACAGACGAAAGCACCCCACACTTACGATGAAATCTACGCTATTCTTCCGGTGGCGCTTATCCGTGGCCATCAACGAGTCTTAAGACACTAAATTCCACCTGTGTCATTTAGTGCAATACCTGTTAAGTATGAAATATATCGGAAATAACCTTTAATTGTCTGGTATTGTTCGTTTCATGTTGTGGGAATTAGATCTCCCATTTACTTTAAGAACAATGGGAGCAGGTCGATTTTTGTTTCCTTCTTCTTCCTTGAGGCCCATTACGAGGAATGTGTATACCCTCGTATGACATCTTTCTGAAATTTCTCTTTCCTTCACGCCCTTTATGTGTCACTAATGGTTCCGCTATTAAATATATATACATGGTTTAACATTGTAGTCTAATAGTTGTTCTACCGGAGGTATGTTTTTCCTTGGTGGCAGAGGACGTTTTTACATTTATTGCATCTCTTTCCCGTTGCATCAAAAGAGTGTCTTATATTTCAGAATATTGCGTTTCGTTCCTTTCGATATGATGTGGGATCGGACGGGTTCAAGGGGTGGCAGGAGACCCAATACTAATAATAAATAGGCCGAATTGATTAACCCTCTACTACCAGAATTTTTTTGTTACACTGAGTACCGTTGGGGTCAATATGACCCTAAGTAATTAACACGGGATATATTTGCAGTATTTAATTTATTTTAATGAACACAAAAGCACACATTACTGATTGAAACCAGGTGAAGTAAATATATAAGCACTTACAGATCTTGTCTCAACACTTGATCTTATAGATCCTTACATGTAAAACAAAGCAACTCATTACCTTTAAAACAAAGAATGTCTGTCTAGTGTTTACAAAGGAAAAGCATCTTCTGCACGTTTCTGAATGTTTTCTATCCACTGAATGTTCGCAGAGGTAGCACCGTCCACGTTTTACCCCCGTATGCACTTGTGCTGAAGGAGGAGGAGGACGAGGCAGAGAAGCTTTGCTGCGCTGATTTCTGTTTTTCTGTACTAGACTTGTACCCAGTTCCAGAAGAAATTCTCTTCTTTTGTAGTTGGTTTTTTTTATTCCAGTCAATATTTAAGTCCAACCAAATTATGGAAGTATTCAGGGCACTAATATCCAAAATATTATAAAAAATCATCAAGGGGCATCTTCTTGTCATACGTTTTGTGGTGTAGGTTCTGACTAAATTGTCCATAGCGTCTACACCTGATTTTGTTGCATTATAGTCTAGGATTATAATAGGTGTTGCTGCTTTGCCTTCACCTATTTCCTCCCTGAAATGCATAGAACTCAGCCATGTCACTATCTTATCCTTTTTTGGGCAATAGGAGACTATTTTAGCTGATTCCTGGAATCCGAAGAGAGATGAACCTGCAGTTCTTCCCCTTGCTTCGATAAATTCTGCAGGTAGTTCACTTCGACTTTTTCTTAGTGTTCCTAGCAGAGTCATTTGTTTTCGTTCTAGTTCCTTTGCCAACTCCAAACTTGTAAATAAATTATATATTGTGATATTTCTACCACTTCCAGATAAATGTTCTGTCAGTTCTAACACTACTCTTTTCCCCTGATTTCTCTATGCTGGCCTCCGCCCTTTCCTGTGTACACCTGCAGGTGTGTGACATAGTAATTAGGGCTGTCACATGCATCCCAAATCTTTATACCATACTTTCCAGGTTTTGAGGGGATGTACTGGCGGAATTGACACCTACCCCTGAAAGTTACCAGTTGTTCATCAACAGTAATATTCTCATGTGGTTCGTATGCATCATGCAGTGTGCTTAACTGGCTTGCCAGCAGACTTGAGCGAAATAAAATAGCTCTCGCGGACCAAACACAAACCCTCTGGATTAAAAATCCAGTTGTACCTCGCGTAATCCTCGGAAATCTCCACCACTCCAATCTTACAATGTTTTTTTCTGGATGTTTCGAACTAGTTGCTGTTAATAACGAAAGCTTGCTTGTGAGGTAAATTCCGTCTCTTTTTATGGTGATCACTGCCGCCAACACTAACTAAATAATTTTCAAATTCTTTGAATATAAAATTTATTCACCATTTATTCCCCCAGTCGTTCAGTGGAATTATTTTTACTAGACTTTACCTTATTTTGATCATTAACCAGACATGTTTTTCGCGTAATCATTTCAGAATACAATGATCAAAGTTTTATTAACCCCAGCCCATACGACATTATAGGTTGCTTCAGTATTCAGCACTCTATTTCCACGGCTAAAGGTTCCTGACCTACCCACAGTCCGCTTCCATGGGCATAACATTTCGATTTGTAATAATTTTACCCTTAGAGTTGTTACTATAATATCATATTTTGGATATCCCTAATGCAGTTGGCCTGAAGATGGTGTCACTAATAGACTGACACCGATGGTCAAATATAAAAACCTACTGCGATCGAGACTGTGTCTATAAATGTAGAAATACGGTATTGACTGTAGAACAATCGTTCTACAGTCAATACCGTATTTCTACATTTATAGACACGTCTCGATCACCAATTGGTTTCGCCCCATTCTACATTAAAAACAAAACAAAGCAATCTTCAGGAGCTGACACTCAGCTGAAGATGGCTGAACGATTGTCATCCGAAACAACGTGCCAGGAGATCAATGTTATTCGGCTACAATCCCGAAACGTGATCGAGTACTCCTTCCGCTGGGAAAACTTTAAGGGTTACATTATTTTATTAGGTTTGGAGAAAGAAGCGCTATAAACCCGTCAAAACCTGGTTAACTAAAACTCGTTAACCTTTATGTTCCCGAGCATATCTAGGAAAAAATAAATAGTAATATTAATAATAATAAATAAAAAATGGGCTTGTTTGAAAAAAAAATTGAAAATATCTATAATTAATTATCGGTATACGTGAATTTAAAAACAATGCATTTTCGAAAATGGGCTAGATCTTCGTAGGGTATGGACTACAAGAACACTTTTTAAACTGTTCTCTTCGTAAAGATCTGTACATCTATGTTATTCTTTTTTCTACATTCTGTTAATTTATGAGTCAAAGATGTTGAAGACTTTTCTGGGCATGTTGTTTCAACTGTTTCTCTTAAATTTTGTGTTATGAAATTAATATTAAAGGATTAAATTTCTAAGTTTCTTCTGAATTTGAATCAGAATGTTTTCTATAACCATCTGGACTGAGGAAAAAAATTTACATAAAATTCTGCCGGCCGCGGTGGCCGAGGGGGACTGCGGCGCGCCAGTCACGGTCTGCACGGTCACTACGGTCGGGGGTTCGAATCCCCCCTCGAGCATGGATATTTGTGCCGTCCTTAGTATTAGCTAGTTCATAAGTTGTTTGTAAGTTTACGGACTGATGACCCCGTATTTTTAAGTCCCATACGCTATACAAACATTTGAACATAAAATTCTTGAATATCAGTCTCCAGATCGATTTTATTTTCTAAAATATGACCGGTATAGGACACCTGCCCATCTTCAGATCAAATTTATGAAGTTACAGAGTAACCTGTCCTGTGATGAACTAATATTCACAATCGTTACTGTGAACATTTGTTCATCACAGAACAGGTTACTCTGTAACTTCATAAATTTGTTCTGACGTTGGGCAGCTGTCCCGATACCGGTCATGTTTTAGAAAATAAAAGCGATCTGGAGACTGATTTTCAACAATTTTATTCATATGACGATCGCAGAAACTCCCTCGAGACCCATAAGTCTTGCTTTGATAAAAATTTTACAGTTCAGCAAAAATTAGTATAATTACTTTTCAA
This sequence comes from Locusta migratoria, assembly GCA_026315105.1. Lineage (NCBI taxonomy): Eukaryota > Metazoa > Arthropoda > Insecta > Orthoptera > Acrididae > Locusta > Locusta migratoria. The sequence continues at coordinate 41,790,981 of CM048748.1, forward strand.
ACTAGGTACTCTTCTGACTCACCGAGAATTGTTTTTAAAGTAAATGACATGTTTGTAAACTTAAAATGGCAATTATCCGGTTTTAAGGGATTTTACACTTATCTGAAAACGTAATAAAGCAATAGCACACTACAAAGAAGATATATACAGAGCGTTGTAAGCCCTACTACTGTAGATCTGCGCTACAGTTTATTTACCGTATTAAGAACAATAGTTTTCTAGGTCTGGGAATATATTGGTCGTGTTCGCCCACTTAGATCGTTTCCTGAACGAGAAACTCTATTTCATATTTAATTTACAGGACGCTCATATATTTGTTTTCAGTTAATAACATTTGGAAAATTCTCGTTAGGTTGTCGCATGAAAATTGGACTGTGAGCCATCCCAGAAGGACGCCGTTCCAATGCCTACTCGCTGGCCACCGTGACGTTGCATCGGGTGACGTCATCGTCCGTGTCGCTGGCCTAGTAAACGCTCTGGCCAAGTAGCGAGTACCCGTTGAAGAAGACAGAGTTCCGCTGTAGACATACTGAATCAACATTCGGGCGCGACAGTCCTTCATAAATAGGGAAATCGTAAAATGTAATTACCCCTCGAATTACTGAATAGAAAATTATTCATTTCTATAGAGGTTTAATTTATAGGTTTTGATCAGTGAGTGTCCCTTTCATTCTCATTGTTGTTCCTCAACTAAAAGGCGTTAATCCATAAATCTTGGAGGATGCGTTACTTTGCCGTATGTACGTGGCTGTCAGTGTGAGCCTTACTTTATTTCAGCAGTGAATTGTCTTGTCTTTGGTGCTGTGTCAAAGATTATGCTAGCATTATTGATCTGACAGTGTTAAGTATCGACAAATAATGTTCCAAGTAATAAAATACGTCGATACAATAGTCTTTCTTGTGCATGAATTACATCACAAAAATAAATAAATAAATAGTTCGATCACAAAGCTTTATTTTTATGTTTAGTGCACTGCATTAATACAGAAAACACTGAATTTCAATTTTTCCAAATCTGAATTCGTAATGGGGAATGAAATGGTTAATAAGTTATAAATGCTACATATCCGAGCTTCGCAATGGATGTGAAAGGAGGCCCTCTGCATAGAATTTAGGGGTTTCGGATATCATTCAGTAAAAATGCAGTTCTTGGTGATTCGGTCAATGAACTAAGTTCTCGTTGCCAAAAGACCGCAAACCGCCATGGTAAACAATTAGTAAATTTGGTTCTAGACGCATGTTATACAATCTTATCTATGTGCCACTGATTGAAGTAAATAAATAAATTCGTAAACATAACCCAAATAAAATTTAATTAGTTGGCAGCGAAATCACAGAGTAAATTACATAATTATTGTTATGTTGTCTGCTTTTTCTGACATATCCGAATTAACAGATACCATTTGTTGACATTAACGGCCGTCATTTTACGAATTCGAAACATTGAAACTTTTCGATTGTTTTGGGGCGTTGAAATAAATTCAACGACAAAGTTGAATATTTGTGGTAAACCGGGATTCGAGCCCAGATTTCCCACTTTCGGCCAGCAGTCACATTAACTATTTTTAAGGCATCCCATATCCTCTTGTAGCCTTTCCTTGTTCTCACAAATATTGCCGTTACAATAACGGGATGCTGCAATCCAAATGAAAATGAACACCTGAAACACAATGGAAATATTGTCCATACCTCCAAATTGGAATTTTCTTCGCCTGTGTATGATTTTATGGCGAAGGTCTTCTGATGGAAAAAAAGGGGGCAAGACAAAAAAAAGTAAGTCTTCCATTATTTTCGTATCAATATTGTTTGAATATAAAACGAATTGCATGTCCGACACAATCAACTTGGAATATATGTAAACTAACATGCATATCTCCTCTAAGATAAACGGTGGAGGTACCGGAAACTATCCACTCTTATCAGTTGCTTCAGGTAATATTAAGTGAAGAGAACTTGTAGAAGAAAAGATGGTGAAGAAGGAAACAAAAGAAGTGTGCAAAGTGGAATTTGTGATATTGCTTTCGAATTAAATAGCTAACTTTCAGTTACACATTGTCCTCGTATATGCATGTTGAAGCGCTACTGTTAAGAAATTTGCAAGAGTTCACCGTAGTTGAAGAGTGGAATTGCTAAAGGTGCTAAGTGCCGAAAATGAAATTGTTGAGGAAACGAAAACAAAACTGCACATCTCTGTGAGAAATGGATATTTATTTCTAATGAAACACAAATTAACATCTTTACATGGTTGTACAAATGTTGACAAAGGTTTTTCTACTTATGTTGAAAAAACAAAAAGTTACGTAGCGTTTTATGCAGAAAAGTATAAGTGCATTAGGTTTTGTCATAGCTAATAGATCGAAATGCCATGAGACAACATTGACTTTATGGACGTAACAGTTGTCGGGAAAAGTCCTTGTTGTTTTCGTCCACGTAATCAATAATAGCGTAAAAATCGTTTTCTCATTTGGTGCCAGTGGAACAGTAGCTGGAAGTTTTTACAATTCCACAGTTGCAGTGTCTTGACTTTCTTCAGGACATGAAAATTTTCCCAAGCCCACTGATAGGAAAAGCTTGTTTTGCAGGACACAATACCAGGCTGTTGTTTGCTTATTTTGATCAAAGAAAGATGTGTCTCTGAAAACTTCAGAACCTGATTTTCTTCGTAACAATTGATTTTTAGCAGAAATTTAAAAATGTAGCTTTGCATACCCTTTTGAGGACTCCTGCTCCATCAAGAAGTGTGTTACAGGGAGTTGAGTGCCTTTTACCTCTCTGCATTATAGGTCTTCGTCTTTGAGTAAGAAAAACCTCTAAAAGCCCCATCGGGTAATTGCCTTGTTGGTTCAGGTCAAGTTGGTGGTATTCTTCAACCATCTGAGAGCTACGTTTTCATATCAACTGTACTTACACATGCAGAAGACCTAAACACAAAACAAACGAAAAATATGTATATCAATCTGCTACAAGTGGATAATATAGGCTTGTTTCATATTATAAATTATTTATTTGTATAACAGAACTAACTTGCAAAGATGACGATTGTTTTTCAACACTTTCCTTCTTTGTTCTGTTTCTTCTGCGTGAGGTACGACGTTCCGCTTAATCTTGCCTTATCCTGTTTCTTCCTCAACACTTCCATCACCACTTGCGTTCATATTATCATTATTAAGAGGTGCATCATTTTAGAGAGCAAGCAACGTCTTCGGTAAGCAAAACAATAATGTTGTGGCATAACCTTGACTACAGACAGCTGTTCGGCTAGCGCCAGATGCATGTGGCACATAGATTCATTTTCAGAGCAGGCCTATCTGGACGTAGGACTAGTGCAATCTCTTGGGGTCAACTACAAAAATCTCTTTTCAGCGTATTGGCGCGAAGACATAGATCGGTTAGCAGTGAAAACCCCCGAAAGTCAAAAAATTGCACATACATCCTTTAGCATTTCCACTCTTCAGTTGTTCAGTTTCTGACCGTTTTGGTAAGAGTATCACAAATAGTCCAAGTATGTAAACACATCCGTCATTTGGCGTTGTATGTCCAGAGCCACACCGTCATATTATGCTTTGCCCTGGGGAAAGGACAATTTTTGTCACATTACATGGCGTGGTCCTGTTAATAAGAGCTACCATCACCCGACACAATTCCTATATAGTCGCCACAGAAATCGGTGCTCTTTAGTGTTGGCAGATGGTAGCAAACTTATTGCCGCAAGGCGTTGTTTCGTTGGTATCGTGTTATTTACTAGTTTTTACCGCTGTGCTCTGTCGTCTGTGGCAAACACGTAGTGGTTAATGTTGAGCCATACTTGCTTCCAGTTGACCTTGAGTGCACGGAGTTCCAGCTTTAGAGGCGGTGGTCGCCCCCTATAGCTGCATCAAGGAACGTTCTGTTCCTGTTCGGCGCTTATCAAGGACGTACTCCTGTACGTTGGACATCTGGTACGGAATGTGTCACGAGCACGGGAGCGCGCTCTATGGTCGGTAAGCCACGAGAAGGACCACCGTCGGTCTTCCGGTGTCGCTGGCCTGCAGGCAGGCCATACAGATGTTAAGAATGCTGAATGACTTCCATACCAAAGAGTGGAGAAAAATGGTGCTGTGACAATATATAAGAGGCGCTACAGTCACTAATGGGTAGTAAGTTACAAATGGCGGGTGCATTCAATGAACAGGTTCGATATAAGCTTCTTTCTGGTAGTGATGCTATGACATGAACTCGAGCAGTGCTTCGAGTATGACTACAGCTGCTGCTGGCCCCCTCGTGCGACGACGGGCTATGTTGGTTGGCTGAGCACTCTGGCCACGCCGTCGCCTGATGTCTCGGTAGCGGCCGCTGGGTCACCGCGCGCGGCTGCGGCCGGTGCTGACGTCACGGAGAGCCTACCGAGGCCAACGAGAAAGACAGGCCGCGGCGCGCACGTCATCTCACGTAAGCAAGGTTGTCTTGAGACGGCGCGATCGCTAGCGGAGTGGCTAGCCGCTGTGCCCCAGCGGTTGGCCAATCAGCTAGTGAACGCGCCGGCTTAGGGTACGTCCACAGTGAACGGCTGCCCGCTAGCTGCTCGGCCGCTTAACCCGCAGCGGTCGCCAGGGCGCGATGGTAGCTGGTGGCGGCCACAGTGCGCAGCCAACTGCACGCCGGCTGATTCCAATACGTGACCAAAATTATTTTTTCCATTTTATTGCTGAAAAAAATACTGTATGTGTATGAAACAAAGCTACATCACACTCTGGTATCAGTTTTTGGATAAAAATTCTCCTTCTCCTGTAAAAAAAATTAAAATCACCTTTTCCGGTTTTGTGCATTTCCTTGACATATGATACTTCTCATTCGATTCTGAGGAAACTTATTGCCGTACATACTTGAGTTTTGCACATTTTACAGGCTAACATAACAGCTTCATAACGGAGTGTCCCTTGTTTCGATATTCACTATAGTGATTACGATACTTAATTTCCAATTAACCTATAGCATAACATTTGAAGCTTTTGCAGTGAAGAATATAGTCGCTGACTACGTTTGGTTGACTTTGCTTATACATTACTGCTTACAGAATGTAGCCAAGCTACAAAGCTGAAAAGAAAGCGATACATCGCTTCAGTATAGCGAAAGTGCGCGCCATGTGCACATCTACTGAGCCTCAAGCCTGCAGCTCAGTCAGTCAACCTTGGTAATAAAGCACTTGCCCGAGCCAACAGAAAATGTCTTTAATAAATAGCAAAGTTTATCTGGGACAGATGGCAATTCACTAACTGGCATTAAGATATTGATACAAACAGGTAAAAAATAGTTACAAATATTGGATTGCTAACTGTCACTGACGGAAATTGCAAGTTCATAATGGTGACTGTAGAGTTCTATGGAAAAGAGAATGCTGGTGTTTCTGTTGAATGCCTTTTCCGACATGCATTAGGTATGGGAAGACTACAATTACCAGAAGAATTTTTGACATGATCCAATAACAGGCGTCCATATGTTATTCTAGGCGCTGCAGCATTTTTCCTCCGAATTAATATTTAATTAGACTTTCTCCACAAAGAACAACTGTAGGGGACACTAAAGACGTTTACAACGGCACTGTTAAGTTGGAACACGCAGTTCGTATGTTCAGCTTAAGCGCATTTTCTTCCTAGTTGAGTTTAATCCAAGTAAATCTGTGGCGTTATAATGAAACTGCTGTTATAACTTGGCACCATCTACGGATGGTGATAATGAAAAAAAAAGTTTTGATCGGAAATTGTATAAAATGCCAAAACCGGCATGGGGTAGTAACCGATAGATCACGACAGCGGAAAAGTCCTATAATCTCAATATACATACAATGCAAGTGGGTCATACAGCAACCAGTTACATTTTAGTTTCAAGAATAAACAGTCTTGGTTGCAAAGTGGTTTTATTAATTATCAATGACGCACTCACATCAGGGCATCATTACATTAACTGCGTGACAAACGTTACGCAAATTACTACAACAGCCCCCTGTTTCACTACTTTAAATGTTGTAATAATCCTTGTTTGACGTTTGTCATGCAGATAAGATGATAGCCTGCTGTGAGGGCGGAACGCGTCATTGGTAATTAATAACAACACTTTGCAACCAAGACTATTTTTACTTGAAATTACATTGGACCTGATAGTGTACCGTCTGTCACAGTGTATGTTTTTTGAGATTATAATAGGACAGCAGTTACAACTATTTCACTGTCAAGGTTCCTAATCACATACCGGCATTTTATACCGTTCGCGAAAAAAAAGTTTTGTTAAGGTAAATTGACGTGGAATGACAGGGAAGTAATTGCGAATAAAGTGGCCCCGTGTTATTGGCTCACAAAAAAAGTCAATTTTACGTGCAACCTTTAGCAAAGAAGTAATCATTTCATATTCTGAGCTAAGTAACCTGTTGTTGTTTGTTGTGGTCTTCAGTCCGCAGACTGGTTTGATGCAGCTCTCCACGATATCCTGTCCTGTGCAAGTCTCTTCATCTGAGAATACGTTCAGAAACCTACATCCTTTTGAATCTGCTTACTATATTCGTCCCTCGGTCTATCTACACGGAAATTATCTTGAATATGTAGTTGTTTCTATTTCAAAGTACTGGTATTCTTGCACCAACATGAACAATAAGATGCAATTAATAACATTGCAAAACCGGTTGTACGAGTCTACAAAAGTTCAATAGAATTCAACTACAGTGAATTAAAGGCCTTTCATTCAAGATTTTTTTTAGATTAACACGTCTTTATCAGCTCCCATTAAACACGACGCGAAGTGCACAGTGTTGTAACCTCGAAACCCGCGAGCTGAGAGCGGCACAATAAATATAAATTCTTTGTTGCTCGCGCGAGTGAAAGCGATGTGAGCGAGCTGAGGCGGCCGCGCTGGTGCACTAGGGCCACCCCAATGGGATCACACACTGGGTTTTCCAGCCGCTTCCCTGCCGCCGCGAAGTAAGACGGAATGTGCTTACAGATCAATTTGCACACTCCTTACATCACTATTTACTTTATACCTATAAGCAAGGGACCATTTTTCGTTATTCTCGACCTATCATTTCATTTGGTCACTCAGGGGGCACATTGAAGAAACGTACCGTTCTGATACCAAAACCGGAAGCCACAATTTGTGCATCGCTTATGCTCCCGTTTGAATACTTAAATTTTCGACTGAAAAAAATTCCAGATATGTTTTCCAAAGAAAAATTTCAAACACAAACTATACCAAATAAAGTCTAACTGGAAAGTGTCTACGATATCTTTAGGAATCTTTAACTCAGCAAATATCCATTCGTGAAGCTGTCAGGCGGAGAGCTTTTCGTGGAATACACAATGCACTATGTTAGCTCTTCACTCAAGAATTGATGAATACACAGCACGTAGAAATGGGGCCTCGAACAACGGCCGCCGCTGGCGATATGCTTGTAAACACAGCCCACTGCGCGCACGAGATGTTCCCAACCGGCCTATCCAAGAACGCTTCCCTTCCAACTTAAATTTTCAACCTGCCCATCCTGCCCATGGAGTACTCTTTTTCCCAGCCTTTACTGGATTCCAGCAAGGGATCGACCGTTTCAATTGCTTACTCATTGATACTGTCATTTGCCTGTTGGTGACATACAATTCTTGATATGGTGGTTGCTTTGTCCGGAATAACAATTTCTTGACATTAAAGGCCGTACATTTACGATCTAGAAATATTGAAAGATTCCGACCGTTTCGGGGTGCTGAAATTAAATCAGGGCCGAAGTTGAAAATTTGTGCTGGACTGGAATTCGAAACCGGATTTCTCGCTTCGGGCCAGCGATCGCCTTAACCAATTGAGCTCTCCAGCCACCCTTCACTTGCAACCAAAATTCTCAACTCCTAGCCCCCTGACCTTTGATTCCTCGTGTTCGCATCAAGCGTTGGAATGCGTCCTCATTGATAATGTCAATTGCCTGTGGATGTCATACTTTACCATTATTGATATGGTGCTGTTCTTACAATACAAATTACGGCGGGGTTTAAGTGATGAAAGATACGTGGAAAGGACCTAAAGTCTGTCCCTTTGTCTCACTCCAACACATCCCTCGGCCATATTGCTACCACACTCGTGCCAATGTCGCGAGATTTAATCGCGTAGCACTGCATGTGAGGGCCGTAGAACTACCTGCAATGGCAGTGCGTATAGTAAAATTTTCTGGTGACTAACCTGGCTTCTTCGTTATATCTGATGTCCCCACACAGAAGCAGCGCACAGGTCGTGGATAGGCTTCTCTTGAAGTAATGTGCTTTGGAACTGGAGACTGGGCTCGTAGTAAATGTTTCAAAAAGTCTGGATGCCAGTTGTTTCATAATTTATTGTTATGCCGCGAAACAACAGACATATATCACACTGTTCCTTGTTTTACACTTATACAAACATTTCATTGGAACATAAATGTTAATCTTACTAATTCCATACGTGCTCACCTGTCGTGCAGAGCTCTCTCTCACTGAACTCTCGCGCGGAACTGCCTACTACCTTGCAGTTCCGTTCCCGTGTACTCTTACTTATGGCGGCATGCGCCACTTCTCCAACATAGTTATTCATTTGTTTCACATAATTAAAGCTTTTCTAAATAAACATAACACACAATAATAAATCTTACTCTAAACTTAATATTTACATTAAATCATATCAATTTCTATACATGAGTTCATCTAACTTTTATTACTAAAGAAACGTAGAGGGGACCTTACACAGAGGTGCGGGGCAGCCAATGAGAATGTTTCTGGATAGCATTGGCGCATTTCTCACAGTAATGCAGTATTCTACACCGTTATGTTTTCCCACCCATTCCACTTGTGACGTGTCCTCCCAGCTACAAAATTTCTTAACACCTGGTACCTTATGGCCCAAAGCCAGCCATCCTACAAAATGAAGCCTGTCGAAAGAAGGATCTGTTACAAAATTTGTAATATACAATCAGAAATCAGTAGCTCGTTGTTCAATGTTAGTTTGTATTTGTAGAAATAAGATGGCGGCGCTCAATTCGGACGTATGTAAATTTGTAATATACAATCAGAAATCAGTAGCTCGTTGTTCAATGTTAGTTTGTATTTGTAGAAATAAGATGGCGGCGCTCAATTCGGACGTAGGCTCACCTACTGTTTTTTTGGAGCACTACTGAACTAATATCGAATTATTGCTGTAGTAAAATGTATTTATAGGCACAGAAAGAAGCGCTAGATCCTGCCATTAGTTCTTGTGTGCACGGCGAAACTAATAGCGCCTGTTTTTGTTCTTTGTTGTTTTTATGCCGTTTGCAACAATCTTAGAATACACTTAAAACTGCAAATGCAAATTACATGTTCTTCCCCTGAGCCGATCTTGATGACAGGAAGCCTATTTGTTGCTCCAGGCTGCACTCAATTTACCTATGAAAGCCCGTGGGAGTTCGTGAAGTTTAACCTGTGCAAATGTCTAAACTTATGTATAATTACATATTCTGAACCGATTTTGGTAAAGTGACGCATTTATCCAAAAGGCATAATACACTCAACTTACCTTTGAAAACCTTATGAATCTTCGTCCAGTACTTGTGTTTCTTAACATAGACATTACTGTTGTATATAAAAATGCGATAAAACTTTAGCAATTTTTATTAAAGTGGCTTATATGTTGCCCCATAATAAACTCAAGTTACCTGTAAAAGCACCGTGCAAATTCATATAACAATTTTGGAGATAAGAGGTTTCTAATAGATTAACAGAGAGACATGAAGGTCAGTGAAAACACTTAAAATGAAGATTTTTGTGTGTTTGTTTATTTGTTTCCTGATACGATTTTGACCACTTCATGCTTACACAGACAGAGCAAAACTTCGCAGAAGTGTCCGGTAATAAACCGCATGAATATTCGCCTAAAGGTTTTGAAAACTGAAGTGTACATTGACAGACCTACATATACAGTTTTATTATATGCATAGATCAGTAGATTTCTAACCGCCAAAGGGAACACAGATAACGTAAAAAAATATTTTCAAATCATATTAAACTAAATTAAATTCTTTCCCCAATCTTCTGAATATCTTTGCTTCTTAACATGTTTCAATGGGATTTACTCTGTAGGTTTAGATTGGTACGTTAATAAATTGACGTATATTTCTATTGCGTTGATTATTTTTCTTTTTTTTTTACATTACTAATGGGTTATTGTCTTTACCATTTGATTCAAGTTGAATTCTAATACCACTCCCGTTTGCAGACAGACAAGCAGATAGATAAACAAGCAGACAGACGGACAATCAGTGTTCCTGCAGTAGAGGTACACTACGTAGTATAAAGGAACAAACATGAACTGCAGTAGAGGTACACTACGTAGTATAAAGGAACAAACGTGAAGTTTCGTGTTACTGTGTGTTCATGTTTTCAGTTCATGCCAGTAATCAGTCATTACATGTCTTCATTTCTTCAGTAAACTACAGAAAAAACAACAAAAATTAAAAAAAAATCTTAAACATTGCCTTTCTTCCTCAGCAAGGGAAAATATTATCATTAGATCAAGCTCAAATTTATTCCAATATATAAATCCCTTTTCGGTTAAAAATCTATTTCACATTTTTAGCATGTAATGTGACACGAACAGGTAATACACAAACCTGTGCAATATATTGTCCATTTAACAGGCGCATTCTTCCCACTAACTTGCGATAATATTTAACTTGTTTGAGTTTACTATCAGCACATAAGTAATAGACATATGAATCTGTGCAAAATGGTATCTTACTACACATACAAAAAGTGTACCATCACCTTGGATGAAAGGTTTCCTGAACACTGACGTTGAAGGTCTATATTTCATGAAGAACACGTTCCTTAGATTGATTCTAGATGTCACCGAATCAGCACAAAGATGTAAAAAAAAACCACACCTGAATAGTGCCAATTTTGACAGTGGGTAAGACGGCGGCTCAGATCTAGTCAAAACACTAGGAAGGAAGTAAATAGTAATAATACTAATAATATATAAATTAAAAAAATAAAATGTTTGTGAAGCTATGGAACCGAACTGCAGTGTTCGTCGGTCCCTAGACTTACAAACTTGTTACAATAACTTATGCTAAGGACCATACATACTCGTGCCAGAGGAAGGACCCGAACCTCCGACGGAGAGCAACCGCGCTACTCAGCAAGCTCGTTAGAGCGCACGGCCATTCACACGCGGCAGGTAGGATACGCATTGTTTCTTTTATTTTTTATGTTTGTAGAGCTTATGGGACTAAACTACGGGGTCATCAGTCCATAAACTTACAAACTACTTATGAACTAGCTAATAATAAGGAGGGCACAAATATCGATGCCCGATATTCGGAGGTATTCGGAGGTATTCGAACTCCCGACCGTAGTGGCCGTGCAGACCGTGACTGGCGCGCCGCAGACCGCTCGGCCACCACGGCCGGCGCACTGATTTTGTTTACTGTAGTTCTGATGAACAATTTCGAAGTTTTATCGTAACCGCAATATTACTTTGTTTCTGGAGGTACGCTCATTAAAGAAGTTTCCAAGTCTCGCAGTAGATTACATTAGATTAATACTTGTCCCATTGATCAATTCTTAATTATGTGGAACGTGTCAGTTTAGTAAATGGTGTCTATACATGACAATATTTTAAGAATTGTTTGATTTTAATTTTTTATTTTATATATTTATTTACTTATTGTTTTATTTTTTAAATCCCAATTGGCTCTCTGTCGGATTTTTGGTGCTATCTGGTAAGTGACTGAAGACTTTTGTGGCAGCATAATTCACCCCTTTATGTGCCAAAGTTAGATTTAACCTTGAGTAGTGAATATCACCCTATCTCCTAGTATTGTAGCTATGCACACTGCTGTTTCTTTTGAATTGATGTGGATTGTTAATGACAAATTTCAGGATTGAATATAAATATTGGGAAGCTACAGTGAAGATCTCTAGATCCTTAAATGATGTCTACAGGATGATCTTGGATGTGCTCCAGCAATAATTCTGATTACTCGCATTTGTGCAATGAATACTTTTTTACTCATTGTTGAATTGCCCCTGAATATGATCCCATATGAAAGCAGTGAATAAAAACAGGCATAGTGAGCTACTTTACTGAGATGTATATCACTACATTTTGCACTGACCCTGATAGCATAAGTAGCTGAAACGTTTCAACAGATCCTCAACGTGTTTCTTCAAATTCAATCCCTCGTCAATGGGAACACCTAAAAATTTTGAATATTCTACCTTAGCTACAGATTTACGTTCAAAGTCTAAATTTATTATATTTTTGGAAACATTTTTGTTCCACTTATGGGAAACAGCACTCTTATTTAAATTTATATATAAATAACAGTCTAGTTTGCAAAAAATGTTTATTTTTTCGGCTAGTTTTGCTCTTATGTAAACCATCTTAAGGAAATTAAGCTCCATTGATTATGTGGAGCATTGATAATGCGTTCACTATGTTGTTCATAGTAACTTATCCGCATTCTTATTTTCTTATTCATAATCAGACCTACTCCTGCGTTACGACCAACTGATTTCGTTTTTATAACCTTGTACTCACCTGACGAAAAACCCTGTCCATCCTGCCACCGAACTTCACTAACCCCTACCATATCTAACTTTAACCTACACATCTATCATTTCAAATTTTGTAACTTACCTACGCGTTTAAGTGTTAGAACATTCCCCGCTCCGATCGGAATGCCTGTTTTATTTTCCATGATTACGACATCCTCCTGAATAGTCCTCGATCCGAACGGGGGACTATTTTACCTACGAAATATTTTACCCAAGAAGACGCCATCATCATATATTCATACAGTAGACCTGCTAACTGATGTTGCGAGGCCAGCTCAGTCAATCATCGACTATTGCCCTTGCATCTACTGAAAAGGCTGCTGCTCCTCTTCAGGAGCCACACGTTTGTCTGGCCTTTCCACAGATACCGCAAAAGAAAGTTCAAATGTTCGTAGAACTTATTGGACTTAAATACGGGGTTATCAGTCCCTAAACTTACAAACTACTTATGAACTAGATTGTACTAAAGACGGCACAAACATCCATGCCCGAGGGGGGATTCGAACCCCCGATAGGGGGAGGCCACAGATACCTCCCCGCTGAGGTTGCAACTACGGTACGGCTGTCAGTATCGTTGAGACACGCAAGCCACCCCACCTCGGCAATGTCTGTTGTTCATAGGGATGGATCAGATGGCTATATAAGACTAAATGCTCATAGTGCAACCATATCGCTTCCATTTCGGCGAAAGCATCGCTTTAATGAGATCTTCGTAAATGCGTTCCTTCGTGATAAACATATTGCAAGATAAGAAAGGCCATGACCCCAGACGAAGATGCGTGGTTTACATTGGAAAGTAGTGTTATTTGGCCGATACGATCCAGAAATGGGAGATATCTATACCGAATGGTCGTTGAGGACTGGGATAATGAGGACTAACAGTCAATTCATCAACGGTTAACCCCCACTCCCTCCACCTCTTCATCCTATCATAATAAAGTTCCATTCTTCCGACAAAAATTCGCCAATAACATCGCTTATTTTAAAAAATTATCACATAATGTTTAATTGAAAGTAATACAAAGTGTAGTAACAACCAGCTCACATCAGTATACCTAGATGAAGGCCACTGTAACGTTCGCCGAAACGTCGGTTATTTATGTAATAGCCTTCTTGCATCATGACGCGGTACAACACCCAGAAATCTTTTATGTCACGTGTTTGTATGTCTCTAATACATTTTTATGTAAATTTCCATGAAACCCGAGTATTGTAGCGATGCAACACTTTTTATGTGTGTTTACCCCAGCTGTAAGAGACAAACTATTCACGGACGAATTTAGTGTTAGAACATCATTGGTATTTGTATTTTCCATCGTCCAACTGGCTTCATATTGTAACATATGAAAAGTAAGTAACATAAAATAATCTTTTACTGTCAACGTATTTTGAACAGTAGGCTATATCAAGACTGACTTACTCATCTTCCATTCCGCCCCAACATGTTGAAGTACACTCTAACGTTGGAAAGATTTAGGTAGAAGTTATTAATCTGAAACTCACCGTTCACAGTGGTGCAGGGAACGTAACTGGTCCTCGGAGTACCATACCTTTTTGGTACTTCATTATCTCCCACCCTATATCTACAGTATCACACTCCGAAACACATTTAAAAACTACAATAAGAATATAATATAAATTGTAATACATTTCCATACTTCCCCACTCTCTCTTTACGCCTCTGCAGAAAATATTTTCTTTCGCAAATCTTGTCGGGAATATTCTTCAAAGAATACCTGATGTAGGAATCCATTATTTTAGACAAGATGTTTAATTTTCATTTTAGTTATTTTTAAAATTGTTATTCGTTTTTTACTTTTATAATCAATTGTATTATTCCACACTCAACACTTTAAATTAGTGAAATTTCTTGTTCTTTCTTTTAAAAAATTCATTATTTTAGCAAGGATGTTTCAATTTTGTATTATTTTTATAATCATTTATATTAGTATAGAGTCACTAATTTTGGGTAGAGGTTTTTTTGTAGTGGATTAAAAAAAGTTTTTGATGATACAGAGGTTTTCATAGAAAGGCGTTTAGGCTACTACTGTAAACATGGTGTGTGTTATTATCAAATTCGTGGTATGATTAATAGCAAACAATAGTGCTAGGATGGATGTGCGTCTGTGCGAAATCGAAGTGATGGCTAATTCGCCCTTAACCCGTAAATGGCACACATAAGACACGTAAAGTTGGAGTATAATTAGGTTTAAATCGATGAAATTTATATATTAATAATGTTTTAAATTGACATTCCTCATTAATGGTCACATCTTAAAGACGTTACAAAAATGACAGTGAGTTGCATAAAATATGAAATGTGAAACACATAGGCCTGCTTTCCCAATGTCCTACAGATCAGTTACAAACACTAAGCTGAACAATTCAAGCACAAATACAAAATAGTCTATGATTCACAACTGTAAACCAGAAGACAAGTTCAAGACCAATATAAAAATTTATGCAGGCACAACATTTGACAAAATTTTAGTATGATGTTTTCAGCCAAATGATTTATGCAAATAGTACCTAACTAGAGGACCTGTGCGAATACTTCGCACCGTTAGTGGAATGTTAAAAAACATGTAGAAAAATTGTGGTAAAGTTTAATGTTCACTCATGGCTTTCTTCAGAATCAGGCAATGCAAGTGCTGAAAAGCGCAAGTGAAAGAGCTTGATCCACTGAGTGTTGTTACGTCAAAAAGAACTACGTACCTTAATTAGAACCGAAAATATCGTAAAACAAACCGATTAAAATATTCAGTGTAAGGACAGAAGGATACCGTGTTTAAATAAAAGTAAAGTACGGTGAGACTTAAGTTAATTCTGATACTTGATGACAAATCTGCGAATGAATACCTTTCGTTTAAAGCCAAAATGAAGGAAACCGGTCGGATAGAACGGCCTGACCGACTGATTTTATTTTACAGCAAGGTTATCGCGTTTGAGTGTAGAAAAAGGAAGGTCAGAGTTACATAAATTCTTATACTTGATACGAAATCTGTGGATTAGAAACAAAAATGAAGGTCGGTCTGGCCGACTGACTTTAGTTTCCGTAGATTCTGGTAATATATAAGGTAGCAGGAACTACGACAAAACTTTAGTTCTCAATTATTCATTGTCTGTGTCAATTTCATTTATTTATATCATCCAAACCACAGAATCGATTTGGAAATAAAACACTGCAACATTCCAAATACTATGGTATTCCGCTTCCGCACACTCCTGTGATGCTTGGCTATCTTTCTTTTATGGGTACACTGAGCATCTTTTCCACTATTAGTGGAATAAGCTTCACTGTGAGCTTCGGATTTTCCTGATGCCTTCGAAGGAGTAATGAGAAGAATGTCACAAACTGAAATTCTGATAAATTTTCTAAATAATAGTGAATTCAATCTTTTTTCATAAATCACTTACGAGTTGTGTCCCTAGCTCAATGAGAAAATCTCTGCATGTCACATAATGAGTATCTACAGGCCGATGTAGCACAGTGGTAACACACTGAACTCGCATTCAGAAGAAAGGTGGTTCAAATCTACCTCCGGCCATCCGGATTTAGGTTTCCCATGATTTCCTTAAATACCTCCAGGGAAATGCCGGGATGGTCACGGCTGATTTACTTCCCCATCCTCACCAAAAATCCGAGCCTTAACTCCGTCTCTAATGACCACGCTCTCGACCGGACGTTAAACCCTAAGCTTCCTTCCTTCCATTGTAAGAGTACACCTGTCGCTGTATCTTACTTAACGTAATGTATATATTGTGTTAAATTTGTTTACTTCATGTATTTTTCATTTGTTATATGCTAGATATATATTTTTATGTAACGTCATTTTCTATATTAAATCATTTAGTGTAAACCCGCATGAATGCAAGGACATTCTTATGCTGTAAGTTAGCAATGCGCCAGAGAAAATGTTGAACCTGTAGTAAAGACTGTCTTTGGTACATAAGTAGTAGCTGTGAGTGTCGCGCTGCTGAAGCAGTCGCGGAGCGGACTCGCTATAGTAAACACGTAAATGTTTTTGTTGATGGTGCAGAGGCACGGTAGGCGCAGTGTGGCGCGAGTTTAATGCAATTGCAATAAGCCTGAGAGGCGTACTATTTAATGTATTGAACGAATTGCGAAATAAGTTTATTTATACTCGATTAGTGTAATCTTTTTCCATGTGTGCAAGAAAAGTAATTGTTTGGTATCAAGTCTATTGTCACCGAGTGTGATCGTTGTTGTAGTAAGAGTACCTATTGTAATCATATCTGTCTTGTATGGACTTCACGACGAAGACGACGAAAGCAGATGAGTACATTTGTAACATTTTATTTTGTATGCATGTAAATGTAGTGTCAACCCAATCAGAACTTTGGTTCAATTATACATGACTTATTTTGAAACCAGTCTTAATTTTGTAAATAGTTGTAGTCACCCCATTATCACCATTATTAGATTATGTTGAATATGCAAGCCTGTACATTGACTAACAAGTACAATCATTTTCAAAGTAATTGACGAGTTAAAGAATTGCTAAACGTGTTTCAACCACAGTGACTAGTAATTAAAGTGCAAGAGAGTGCAACAGAGTTTGCAAGTAAAGTAAAGTTGGTTTCATTTATGTAGAAAGTAACCAGGCTAACAGTAGTCAAAGTATTATAGTAGTTTTACCAGACTTGACTGAAGAAATTTTTTATGAAATACGTTAAATGCCAAACTCTGCTCAGCCAGTTACACGCGTACGCTACCCAGGCCCTGGAACCAATAAAAAAAATAGTTTACGTAAAGTTTTATAAGGAACTTGAATGCTTTAAACAATAATATCAAAATTATTGAGAACTTTGACTGTACTATTTGTGAAGCTCATTGCACCACGGAGTTTCACTGTATTGAGCTATTATCATTGCAATTAGAGTCTATCTGCTATTACAATTTTGATTATAACACGAACACGCCATCACCACTACATGAATTCTGACCCATTTATTAGTGAAGTTGTGCTGTTCGTGAATCGTAAGAGGTGCTAGTTGGAGGCTGTAGTCAATGCTAAGTCAGATAGGGCCAAGCTTAATTAACTACCACAGTGACTGTTTCAAGTTAATTAATATCTTTTTTTTATTCAAAATTTTAACTTTCATTGCGAAAGTATTGTTGCGACCCATTAGTTGTGATTTGCTGCAACATTCAATAACGAAATTATTATTACTAGAGTATATTATTACGCATTCTAAATTTTGGGATTATTTGACGACCTCCAACAGGCAATTTTCTTACACCAGGAGTATCTCCTTTCCCATGGTACAAAACAAAAGCATTCACACACTATATTTAGTAAAGTGTGAATGACTGTCATAGGCCATTGATTCAGAGTATCTATAATAGCTTGTTTGTTCCGTTTTCTGAAGTATTGTACCATAAATCGAAGATATTGAAAACGATGCCACGAAAAAACTTTCAGTAAAATTCACATCGGTACTCATGATCGGATCACCTTTACATGAACAAAACCACGAAAGAGACGCCACAATGTTGTGGGGTAATAGCCAACTGAGTGCTAGGAGTGGAAATAGGCAAGTCAGTGCTACGAGATACATGACACACACCACAGCTCTGGTAAAAAGAAATTTCGTACTGGTCCCTGGAACCCAGGTATACCAGTGACGGGTTGATGTTTGTATAACGCTAGTGAAAAAGACTTATTTGAAAAGCTGAACTGATGCGAAACTCGTATGCTGTGAATTACGAAACAAATGGCATCTACTGCTGGATTTTATTTTCTGGGTGGTTACCTTTATGATGTAATCGGTAAACGTAATATGAGCTCTTGATGAGGTTTTTCGCAAAAAAAAATTATCTTATCATTCGTTGGTGAACGTTGCTCTACAACTATGAGACCAGCAACATTTTAGTCATCATTATGCTGGTAGGTAGAAGACATAGACCATAGATAATATAGACTGCGCGTGACGTCACTATACTGAAACCAACATCTATGTCACGTGACTCGGGGCAGGAAACCCTGTTCATCATTGCAAGCAATGTGAAGTGCAGCTGAGAGTCGCAGTTCTTCTCCTTGATAGTGGAAATTAAGCGTAGATTTCGACAATAAAACGTCTTATTGTATTCTTGTTACTCATTCAGCAGTACAATGGGCTTTAGTTCTCCGTAATTGGCAATATCAATGGAACGGTTACAATTTTTCTTGTGCCTAGATGAAATTTATTCACAGTTCTTTTATAAGGAATAGAACTGCAGTTCTTAAGTAAATAACTGTTTTAGTTGTACTGTGAGTCATTTAGTTTGTAGCTTTCAAAGGGACGAAATACTAGTTTGACAAGCAGCATCAGTTTTCATACGATTCCTCAACTATAAATGTGAAAAGTTTTGTCATACCCTTATGTATACCTGAAATCCGTTTGCATCCATAATATCCGATTGTAATACAATAAAAGCGTTTTTTTTCCTCATACAGTGAATCCGAAACGCAAAGAAAGAAAAATATAGACTATTTACATTAAAATAATAATAATGAGATCAAAAAATTATTGATGTACGACACAAGAGCTGGTTTTATAGGGATAATAAACAGTCTGTATTCATCTTCAGCGTTGTGGAACGCGATTAATGGCAAATCTGCACCAGAAATTATTTATTTGCTGACATGTATACTCAGTTAAGACATGCTGAAATAATCTTCCATTAAAAATATCACATTGGTCAGTTGGAACAAAAGTAAAAAAAAAAAAAAAAAAAAAAAAAAAAAAAAAAAAAAAAAAATCATAATGCCACATAAACATTGAGGATCTGTAATTCTGTTGCTTGTAAACGCTGCTGACAATAATTTTCGCCGGTGACATATAAAAACGATACTCACCGCATTAATATCAGTAATACCGAGAAATCACGTTACCTTAATATATTACATGTGTAATAGGAATACGAGAAGTCGTTTTGTTGTTAAAATCAACGCTTGACATCACCTGTAAAATAGATACACTGTAGTTCGTAATGGCGAAACCTCAGTCACGTGACTCGGGGCAATGGTAGGATGTTGGTTTCAAACCACAACACAGCAGAGGTAGGGACACGAGCAGTCTATGTTGTCTATGGTAAAAGGCACGTTGTCAATGCATGACTAACGCCATAATTTTGCATCATTAAGACAAAATTAAGTATTTCATTTTATGCCACTTCAACGTCTACTGATACCTCTTTTTGGAACGCATTATGTTACGTTTCCGTCGTTTGTTCACTCAACAACAACATTACAAGCGATGCTCATTTGTTCTCAACAATTATGGACAGTAGTCCCATTTGTAGGTGCAGCGGCTAGCACCACTGTTTCTCTAGCCCGCGGTGGCGCGTGTATTCATGAAAGCCAACAAAGCAACTTAATTAGCCGGCGACCGGCACAAATGCGTTCCTCAGCTGAGCGGAGCGCTGCAACCGCGTCGCCGACATGTGTCCACCGGAATATGTGCACACTGCCCGAGAACAAACACACTGATGCCGGGCACAAAAGGCCTTCCAGCTGCAATTCACCAGCTGAACGAGCTGCCACACACAGTGAAATGTTCAAGTATTTTGTGAAACTGTGAACAGGCGAGTAAAGCAAAATATGAATAAAATGAAAAATGAGATGAAACTTACTGCAAATAATTCAGTCGTGTGCCACTTATTATTTTATGTGGAATAATAATTCAGACCATAAAATTACATTTTTTTGACAAATGATTGCGTGTTTCTTAAGTTTCAATCAATACAAATGAACAATGTAATATCCGATCGGATACCACGTCCCATCTGGGAATTAATAAGGAACATGCTGAGATACCCATTGGGTCAGATAATGTTAGATACGGAAGAACATCACCGATATATCCTGTATATTCTTAAGTGAGAAGCCATTGTGGTGGTTAACTACTGGAAATGAATGTAATTAAGTATAATGTTAAATTAAATATTGTATTGAGTTAAATAATTTATATCATTTAATCTTTCTGTGTTATTACTGAAAAGAAAGATTAAATAATAAAGAAAGGTAATATACTACATTTATTAAAATACAAGTCCCATACTTATCTGTCAACAATAAAAAACTCTTAGAATTTAAATAAGACACGTAGGATAAAAATAAAACCAAACAAAATAGAACATAGTAAATACATATATAAAATAAAATGCAAAACAGTATTAAAAAGTACGAAAAATCTAGAATATTATTCCTCAAGGAATACTATTACTTTTTATATATGTATAAATAACAGTCCAGAGTGCAACAATTAAATTTATTCAACTATTACCCACGACAATACAGGGAAGCTATTGAAGTATATAAACATAAGGAAAATTTTAACAGGAAAGAAGAAGCTATGGAACTTAGCGACATATGGACAGTAGATTTAAAAGATCGACAGGTTTTATCTGTGACCGATTGCAATCGATAGTGATGTTTTTACCTCTGACAATGACTATCTCTGCTGATAAAGTGACAGCTTGGCCACGCCCACTTTCTACAGTATATATGGCGCTCTCAGACACCCGACTCATCGGTTTTCAAGGCTCACCGGGAGGAGGAAGACCTCCGGAGATATCCGGTGCAGTTCTGGACGAAACTTTAAGAAAAACTGAAATGTTTTATGGACCATGGCCTTATAACCCGGAAATTCTACCAGCAACTATGATATGCTCTTGTGAAACCCTTCATTGCATTATTCAACTAGTTTCGGTCTTTCTTTAAGACTATCTTCAGGAATTGTAACTCCATCGATGTCATGGAGTTACAATTCCTGCAAATGGTCTAAAAGAAAGACCGAAACTAGTTGAATAAAATAAACTTTTTGCTCTCTAGACTGTTATTTATTTGTAAATTTAAATAAGAGTGATATTACAAGACAAGTGAAACAAAAATGTTTTTGAGATACAAAGAAATCTACTTGCCCTACAATATATATTGCTGGCTTACAAGTGCACCCAAAATTTCATTTTGATTATTGCTGTGATATGCAACTCACTTAGGGCTAAAATTCGATTTATATCCTATGCGTTCTTATACCGGGTTCGAACGCCGCCAATACTCAAAAACACTTAATGAAATGTGATATAACATTGAAACGGCTATTTCGACACAAGATATCAGCCTCGATTTTTCACATCTTCCTCAAAGCAGGCGCTCGAGTGGACAGACCATCTTCGGGTGGTAAAACGCCAAAAAATCAGTCCTGCTCAAGGGCATGCAGAGGTTAAAAGAATACACTGCACATTAAGAGTACCCGCAGCGCATGAAGTATGCAATCGAAGGCAACCCTGCAGTAGTCGCGCAGTCCGCAAAAATGTATTTTTCTCTTTCCTTTTCATCTCGGTGTCTCTAAAAATTACATAAAGTCAGTTTTTTCCTGTAATGAGAAGTGGTACATTACTCCGTTGTTCCACGTGAATCAGAGCAGCGTTGATGGACAGCTGAACAATATGCAACATACTGTGTTTGACTTGTAGCGTTTTACATCAGTACCTTTGACACAACTGTAAATTCCGTCCGATTTCACTGAAACACTAAGTATCATGCTACGCTCTACCTGTTGCATTTCTTGAAACAGATATTGCTCATTTGGATGCAAACACTGGTCACTACAGTTTCAGACATTGTACAATACAGTCACAGTCTTCCGCTTTTGAATGTTCTATACAAACAACAATTTCATGCTCCAAATACATCCTCAGACTAGTTGGGAACCCCTTCCATGCATTACTGCTGAAGAATACTTTAATAACAGGCAGCAGAAGGTAATTCTCCGATGTGTTGAAAACGGCTTTGACGCATTAACATAATGCGGTACAGTTAAGTGTAGGGTGCCCCAGGGGTCTGTTTTGAGACCACTGCTGTTTCGTATTTATAAAATTGATATGCCTTCGAATATAACAGGTGACTGTAATATATTTTTGTTTGCTAATAATACCAGCTTGGTAGTGAAAGATGTTGTTTGTAATACTGACACAGTATCAAATAATGCACTTCAAGAGAGACGTTCATGGCTCACAGAAAACAAATTGATGTTAAATTACAGTAAAACTCAGTTTATAATATTTCTAACACATAATTTAACGAAAGCTCACATTTTGACTGCACATAATGGGTATATGATAAGTGAAACAGAACAGTTCGAATTTCTAGGTGTTTCAATAGACGGTAAGCTGCCGTGGCACGCCCAGTTCTGGATCTTGTTCAAAAACTAAATTATGCTTTAATTCTTTTTAGAACAATATCTGCAGTAAATGAT
Source organism: Locusta migratoria (assembly GCA_026315105.1). Lineage (NCBI taxonomy): Eukaryota > Metazoa > Arthropoda > Insecta > Orthoptera > Acrididae > Locusta > Locusta migratoria. The sequence continues at coordinate 41,813,816 of CM048748.1, forward strand.
TTTTCAACACGAAAAGCAGTCTTCTATGCTTACTTTCATTCACTTACGACGTACGTCGTTATTTTTGGGATAACTCGACTGATGCCAAAACAATATTGTTGGATGAGAAACGGGTGGTTCGAGCAATATGTGATGTAAGTTAAGATTCAATGCCTGTAGACAGCTTTTCATGGAACTTACACTCGTCCGATTTTCCGCTGATTTGACTGAGATCGGCAGTTATGTCTGGCACCGTATTTAATCGATCACTTTTACTATAGTCTACAGTATATTTCCATCATTATTAACTTACTTTTGGACTACAACATCAAGGTTAGTCCATATTCTAACCAGTATATATATATATATATATATATATATATATATTTTCCACAGGACTAAAGTGCGGATAAATCTTCGTGGTCCTGGAATGAGCCAGTACATCAAACTATAACGAAGGAGTAGTAATAGAATAGCGATCGTATGCACACTACAAGTCCGTACCTTCAACGTGTAACAGAATTTTACTTAATTTTTAAATTTTCTACTTGACAGAACAGAAAGAGTGAGCTATTAGGAAACTTTTCAGAGTAACCTTAAAAATCCGAGTATTACTAATAAGCAATTAAAAATTTTGTGGCAGTTCACTAAAATTGGATGAGAAGTGATCGAAATCCAGATTCGATTTCTGTCTAACATTAACTGAGTGTAGGCAGCTAACCCTTGGGAATATACAAATACTATTAGAAACAAACGACATTCAAGCTAATATGTATTGAGAGCACTATGTCAGAATTCCCAAGATAGTAAACAGTGGTGGACAAAAAGTGCACGAGCTTCTGAGAAAGGCAAAGGTCGCAGGTTCGAGTCCCGGTTCCGGCACACAATTTTAATCTGCCAGAAAGTTTCATATCAGCGCACACTCCACTGCAGTTTCATTCTGAACACATCTTTTAGTTTTTGAACAAGATTGTGAAGATGGTCTTCCCACGACATCTTGCTATATATCTCAATGCATAGATGTCAAATTACTCTCACATATCATGTGTCTAGTCTGCGTAAAAGAAATGTCAGTTTTTGTTGAATTGTGTATTAGAAATGGAAGAAACGAGTCTTATTGTGATTTGGCATCAATTAATTTTTAACTTCACTAATTGATACTGCATAAATATTGCCAAGAACAACATTTACTATCAAGACTGTTGCATCAGCAAACAGAATTATTCTGTTGTGCTTCAAACGATAAACTTGATGTAAGTGACACGAAAAGTTGTCCCAGAACAGAAACCTGGGGCACCTCCACTTTACTATGACCCAATGTGATTGCATGTTACAGCCATTGTCAAGACTGCCGAGAATTACCTTCTGTTACACGGTATTAAAGATAGAGGATAACCAGTTGTTACCTACTCCCATTACTGAATAATGTTCCAATTCCTTCAATAATATCGTGAGAGGAACAGAATACAACAATTTTTTAAATACAAAATTAAGAGTAGTATTTTGATTATTTATGTAGTAATCCAATAAGTCTGTCAAAGAGAAAACAGAATATAGAATTTTCGGTTGTTGAACCACATCTCAATTCAGTCAGTACATTGACAGCAAATTATGGAAACTGAAGTATTGAATATACATTAAATAAACATTTTAGCAAAAACTGATGTTGTAGAAATACTTATGATTCTACATTCTCCCTTTCTCCTTTTTAAAAAAGTGGTTTCACTATAGTTCAGCCTGTCAAGAAACCAATCATTCAGAATAGAAAAACTAGAGAATCAGTCTAACGGAGGCCACGTATTCCGCCAGATACCCCAGAATGTCCGTAAGAGTGCTTTTTAGTGATATGATTATTGAATCAATCTCTTTTCCACCACAGAGGACTACTTCAGGTAACAGCCTCTGCATGCTACGATTATCTGTTGTAACTAAATTTCCGCTTATATCACCCGCGATACTCAGAAAGTGACTATTTCTTTCTGCCATATTAGTAACCGAACCATCTCTTTCATGACCAATCATAAGGTTTTAATTGAAGATTTAGCATATTTCAGCATACATATAGTGAACTGCTTATATACGATGTTATTGCAATTTCAGAGCCTGTTTTAAATCATATTACGAGGCTTCCTTTACCAATATACAAATTAACAGTCTGTTCTTCCAGGAGTTATTTGTAGCGTAGAGGAGTAGTCATGTAGGTAAAAATGGTATTACAGATGCTTTCACTGATGTTTCCAAACACTGCACAGAGATAGTATTTGTGTTGTGCAGGAGTGTTCCACTGGACAATAGCTAAACTTTTAAATGTGGTTATGTTTAGGATCATCGACCATGTTTATAAAACATTTCTGTTCAATATGGAGAGAGACGGTTGTAAATTTAATTAATAGCATGTACAATAATTAGTTATATATGGCGACTTCAACATTTATTATGCATTTGATTACGCAATAAAAAAATAATGGTTTTAGAATTCCTCAATTATTCTTACTTGTTGCAAACAATATTCTTTTCAATGACAGTGCATGTCAACGACAGCACAGACATAAACATTTTTGTTCATTCCCCATTATTAAAAGGACATTCTGTTAGCAGAATAGTTACTGGCCTTCCGTTTAATTAAATTTAAAGAGGTTTTGTTCTTAAACATCTGCTATATATAATTATAAACTATTTGAAAAATCTAATCCAGCTTCAATAGAGGTGTTTCCATAACTAATTAAGAAAAATGAATGGCATTGTCTTATTGTGCTCATAATATAGGCGATAAATATAAAGCTCTCCTTCAGAGATTTCTTACTAAGCTGCTTTACATTATAACGCTCAAAACAAGGTGTTTCTAATTAAGGAACAAGACTGGCAGGGTGTTAGCTGATAACGTAGACATTAATATAATGCTCACCATAAGAGATTTCTTGTGATCTTTGAAAGCTGCAGTATTGTAAACTTTTGTCATTTCGAAGGCAACAAGTATGTGATATGCCAAAAGAATCGCTAATTTGGAATAATTCATTTTTAGTGTGAATTTGTAGGTTATGTGTATTTTCCTTTTTGAAAGAATCATCACGAATTATAGATCCAAAACGATAATAATATGTCGCACCTAATAATTTCTTTCCACATTTTATGATTAGGATATAGATGTTCTTCATGCTTGTAAACTTTTGTCATTTCGAAGGCAACAAGTATGTGATATGCCAAAAGAATCGCTAGTTTGGAATAATTCATTTTTAGCGTGAATTTGTATGTTATGTGTATTTTCCTTTTTGAAAGAATCATCACGAATTATAGATCCAAAACGATAATAATATGTCACAACTAATAATTTCTTTTCACATTTTATGGTTAGGATATAGATGTTCTTCATGCTACATTATAACATTTAAAGAAGTAGAGTCAATGAAACGCCGCTACATCATTCGCTGTAGCCTATTTGTGACATGCCATATTGTTTCGCTTAATATTGATACCCACTGATGTTTCCTTTGTCAGTAATAGATGTTATTCTGTTTATACATGAATTATTTATTGCGACTGAGTTGTCTACAGTATATGTGTATATTGTTTTGGATTTAGCATTCCTGACGATGATAGAAATAGCTGATTGATTAATAAAAAGTCGTAACAAACAGTTTAATGTTCAAAAATGATTTATTCCAATTATATAAAAGATTTATACAGTGATCAGAATAATCTCTGGCTTGTAATTGTGGTGTCGCACAAGTATGAAGTGCGCGCCACGTACTTACGCCGCGCGCCGCTATGCACGCATGGTGCGGCGTTCTTACGTCAGCCACGAGCGCCCCCTGCTGCAACTCCGCTCGTGGCCACTACTGGACTGCATTGTTCACTTGGGACTGAGATAGGAACCAGTTAAGACTTGGCAATCGGATGGGCACTAGGAATCATCCGTAGGCAGGCCTCTATATAATCTATGTATCAGCATTCTGCAGTCAAGAACTATGTAAAAGTTAAGTATTACTAAGTCTCTGTGAAATATATATCTCGTTCTAATTTACTCTAGTGTTTCTAGTTTATGCTGTCCCACTGGCTGGTCACCTCCGTACCTGCACACGCGTGCATCCTTTATTCCTCTGTCGGTCTCTTTCTACTCAGCCACCGACACTTACGACAACTGGCGGACGGGACACAAAAGCGACGACGAGGCTGGGACACAAAAGTAATACAACTGAAATCCATCGATTGTTTGTCCGAGGAATAAACCATTGATAAAGTTTCGAACTTCTGCTAATGCACAATTAAGTTATGTCACTGGTGTGATACTTGTTGTAGACATTGTAGCTATTTATAGTACATTGTCTGACATTGTTACCCAATATGTAGTTTGTATGGGGTGAGATGCCTATTTACGACTTCGCCAAAGCTGTACAACGCTCTGTGGTTCTTCGAGTTTGAGTCTTGAGTTAGAAACGCTGGATAGTTTTCACACTTGTCAGTATCAAATTTGTGGAAAATTGTTAAGAATGTGAAATAATTCAAAAAAAATGTTTGTTAAGCTTATGGGACTTAACTACGGGGCAATCAGTCCCTAAACTTACAAACTACTTATGAACTACTTACGAACTAGGACGGCACAAATATCCATGCCCGAGGGGGGATTCGAACCCCCGACCGTAGTGACCGTGCTGACCGTGACTGGAGCGCCTCAGTCACCTCGGCCACCGCGGCCGGCGTGAAATAATTGTAGTAAGTATTAAAGCAATAATAGTAATTTATATTGGCTTTTGTTAGGTCTGACATTTTGTTTAACTCTGCATTTTAGCCTCCGTTTTGCATGTAGTTACATGCAACTATTTCCCATATTACACTAAATATTAAACTGGCATCTCGTAGTAGATACTGTAACATACTGCGGCGAGATTCCCTATGGAACGTGTGGTGCAGCGGTTAGCATCGTAGATCGCTGTGCTTGCGATATCCAATCCAAATCCCGATGTGGGCAATTTTTATTTTTTTTAAATTTGTATCTACTATTGCTATAATGTTCTACATGTTTGTGATGTTTGAGGTACTTGTGAGTTGTAGAAACTTCTTTCTATGTATAAAGCAGGGGGCCGTCTGTAATGAGTGTTAGCAATAAACGTATTCTAACTGTAAAGTGTTGTTCGCTACTGACGATCAACCTTCGAATTCCGGACCACCTGCTGTTTCCAACGTGACACTTTCTGATGGAGGCTCCGGCTATCCTGCAATACATCTGCATCATAGTGGCTCCGATTAGGCATCGTAAGAGCTGTCGCCTACACGAAAGAGAACCGAAATACATAGTGTATACTGACTACCTTTGTACGAAGGTCCATGTCATGAAAAGACCCAGGTATACGAAAACAGCCGTTAGCCAGTTGCACACTAGGCAGCCATCGGTGTTCTCTGGAGACGCTGGTCAGGATGCAAACAAATGGCTGAAAGGATTCGACGCAGTCCCCAAGTATAATAGTGGGGACCACATTATGTGCTTAACAAAAGTATATTTCATCCCGGATGGAGCGGCCCTCCGGTCGTTTGAAAATAACGAGAACATGCTCGATAGATGGGAAAAACTTCAGCCAGTAGAAGACGTTTGGAGACCACCAACCAGTCTGAAGAGCAATTGAAATCAGGGCCAACGACATGGTTAGTCAACGCAGGATTATATATACAGAATGTTTTGGCGCTATGTCGCGTAGGTATCCTGGACATGACTGAGCCCGATAAAATGTCACACCTGATGAAGGGTACTCAGAAGACATGTATCGAGCTCTTCTGTTGAAAGACGTTTCGAGGACACAAAAGTTCATTCAATCGTGTCAAAAAATAAAATAAAAAAATAAAAAAATAAAATAAAAAAACAATGAAAAGATGCACGTGAGAAAGGTTGGACGAAATAGGCTAAATATAACAAAAATGTTCAAATGTTTGAATATCTTATGGGACTTAACTACGGGATCATCAGTCCCTAAACATACAAATTACTTATTAACTAGCTAACACTAAGGCCGGCACAAATATCCATGCCCGAGGGGTGATTCGAAGCCCCGACCGTAGATCGTAGTGGCCGTGCAGACCGTGACTGGAGCGCGTCAGTCCCCTCGGCCACCGCGGCCGGCTAAATATGACAGACTCCCAAATGTTGTCCCTTTGGCCATTGTGAAGGACGAGAAAATTGTGAGACAAAAATTACAACAGTTTATTGCAGCCGGGACTGTTGGACCAATCAAGCACCAGATTATGGACATGAATGTCGGTCCTGTACGTCATGAGGGAGCTGACGCTGCTGATTAATACGTATTTCAAACATTAGCACCTGTCGGTCCAGCCAGGCGCACTAGACGTGCAGAATGGCCTCGCCCTGCTATGACTTACGCCACAGCCGCCAAACGCCTGCCTTGGAAGCGACCGACGCGGCCACAACAAAATCATCCAGCAACTTTGACGCTTCGCAGGACTGATATCTGGAGAACAGAAGGCAACACGACATTGTGTTTTCACTGTGATATGTTGTACGATACTTTAGGGAAAAAAGACGAGTATTTGATAATTATTTAGCCACAAGACGCCCACCCGTCGGAGCAGTCCTTTCAACAGCACCCAACTGCAGAAGAGGGATGGCACGTGGAGTTTCTCTGTCGAGTATCGGCGACTGAAATAAATCACATTAAAGAAGTCCAACCATTGCCACGCATTGACAACACTGTAGACTGCTTGAAAGGAGCTACAAACTTTTCAACGATGGACAGGCAGACAGGTTACTGGCAACTCGATGTTGACGAAGTTGCCATAGAGAATACTGCTTATATTACACCTGAGGGCCTCTATAAATTCAACGTCATACCGTTTGGACTATTTAATGCCCCGGCCACATTCGAACGCATGATGGAGAACTTGTTTCGACCTTTTAAATGGACATGTCTTTGTTATCAAGATGACACTGTCATTTTCTCAAGGATATTTCCGGAACATCTAGGTCCCTGTCAACCCCGCTGAAGTGTGTTCAGACAGCAGGATTCCGCCTCAACCCAAATAAGTGCCCATTTATAGCCAAAGATAACACTCCTGGGACAGCTAGTAAACGAAGGGTCCGTCGTAAACCAGATAAGAGCAGTCACAGAATCTCCAACTCCTCAGCACATCCGTTACGTGACATGTTTCTTTGGGCTGTGCTCATACTACCGTCGTTTCATGAACGGTTTTTGTGATAAGCGACGTCCATTTTCACGAAACTATGTATAAATGAAAAGCCGGAACTGATAATTATGAATGGCCGTCCAGGTTGGCCGAGGGGACTGCGGCGCGCCAGTCACGGTATGCACAGCCACTATGGTCGGGTGGTCGGGGGTTCGAATTCCCCCTCGGGCATTGATATTTGTGCCGTTCTTAGTGTTAGCTAGTTCATAAGTAGTTTGTAAGTTTAGGGACTGATAACCCCTTAGTTCAGTCCCATAAGCTATACAAACATTTGAACATTTGAATTATCAGTGATTCAGAAAGTGCGTCTAATACAAAAATGTCCGGAAAACTTAACATGGACTTGGAATCACCTGTAAAATGAAAAATGAATTCGGTGCTGACGAGAAAGGAAAACATTAATACCATGAAGCTAAAATGTTCAAATGTTTGTAAGTCTATCGGACAAAACTGTGTGGTCATCAGTCCGTAGCCTACAAACTACTTGAACTAAGGTAAACTAACTTACACACACACACACACACACACACACACATGCCCCAGGGAGAACTCGAACCTCCGACAGCGAGCAACCGCGCGCTCCACAGCGAGGCGCCTTAGATCGCTCGGCTACTCCACCGCGGCACCATGAAACCAACTCAACAGAAAAACAGTAGCATTTTTAGCTTTTGTAGATTTGGAGAAAGCTTTTGACAATGTTGACTGGAATACACTCTTTAAAATTCTGAAGTCAGCGGGGGTAAAATACAGGAAAAGGAGATTTATTTACAACTTGTACAAAAGCCAAACCTCAGTTATTAGACCCGAAGGGCATGAAAGGGAAGCATTAGTTTGGAAGGGTGTAAGACAGGGTTGTAGCCTTTCTCCGATGTTATTCAATTTGTACACCGAGCAAGCGGAGAAGGATAGCAAGGAAAATTTTGGAATAGGGGTTAATGTTCAGGGTGAAGGAATAAAAACATTGCGTTTTGCTGATGACATTGTAATTCTGTCAGAGACAGCAGAGGACCTGGAAGAGCAGTTGAATGGAATGGATAGTGTGTTGAAGAGAGCGTATAAAATGAAAATTAACAAGAGCAAAACAAAGATAATGGAATGCAATCTTAAAAAATCAAGCGGTGCTGTAGGAATTGCATTAGGTAACGAAAAATTAAAGGTGGTAGACGAGTTTTGTTACTTGGGTAGTAAAATTAAATGTGACTGTCGCAGTACAGAGTATATAAGATGCAGAATGGCAATGGGAAGAAAAGCATTTTAAGGAGAGAAATTTGCTAACATCGAATTTTAATTTAAGTGTACGGAAGTCTTTTCTGAAGGCATTTTTGTGGAATGTTTCCTTGTACGGGAGTGAAATATGGACGATAAACAGTTCGGACAGGACGAGAATAGAGACTTTGCGAATGTGGTGCTACAGAAGAATGCTAAAGATTAGGTGGGTAGATCGCGTAACTAATGAAGAGGTACTGAACAGATTGGCGAGGAAAGGAATTTTTGGCATACCTTGGCTAAAAGAAGGAATCGCTTGGTAGGACACGTTCTTAGGCATCGAAGAATCGTAAATTTAGCATTGGAGGGAAGTGTGTGGGCTAGAAATTGCAGAGGGAGACCAAGAGACGCATATAGTAATCAGATTCAAATGGAGGTGGAAGGAGATGAAAAGGCTTGCTCAGGATAGAGTAGGGTGGAGAAATGCATCAAACCAGTCTCCGGACTGAAGCGCATAAAAACAACAATCTCGTTTTGATCGTGAATTCATATAAAACTCAAATGTGTGGTATCTTCGATTTGCCCTGTCCCCCTCCAAAACATTATTCTGTGTGCGGGCCTAAATCTTCTCTCCATGTGTTCCAATTCAACGGTTCGCAAACTCTTCAATTTCAAAGTATATACATAAACATTCACACATTTATGTGCAGCGCATATGTAGTGTCCTTTCATGTCATTGCAGTTTGCAGATGCCGTTGAATCTGCAGAATATGCCGGTTTTGATTCTTAATCTATTGCAGTTCATCATAAACCTGTCAAATCAGTGAATGATACGCTCTGCTGTAGGATGTCAACTATACCCGTGAGAGAGTAATAACACGGCACATTTCCATTTTTACCTGATTTTTTTTTTTTTTATTTATTTATTTATTTTTTTTTATTAAAGACAATTTTTCTGTAAGTTCTGAATTTTCTTTCTCCGTATATTTATTTTGCAGGGATTTATTCGGGAGGAAGGTGGTTCAAATCCATCTCCGGCCATCCAGATTTAGTGTTTCCATGATTTCCCTAAATCACTCCAGGTAAATGCCGGGATGGTTCCTTTGAAAGGGCACGGCCCATTTCCTTCCTCATCCTTAACCAAATATCAGTGCGTTAGCTCCGTCTGTAATGACCACGCTGTCGACGGGACGTTAAACCATAACCTTTCTTGCTTCCTTCCAGGGATTTATTTATAAAAATTATTTTACACCCTTAAATATCAATGTCTCAATGTCGGTTCTTTAAATCTGCACCATTACTCATTCTATTAGCAAACAAGTGTAAAGAAAATATAGTGAATACAGTACTAATCCCATAGGAACTGAACTCATTCGGGAGAATTGGGTTCAATTCTTTGGTCGCCAGCCATATACTAATTTTGTGCCATCTCTTCCTACAGAATTGCTTCACAAAAAATTGATCTGTGCGTCCTTCTCCTCCAGTTGTAAGGTATTCTAGAAAATTTACACTAATATTCCTGACATCGAACGGCATATAAAATACTAATACTTTTCCCTAGCTTATTGATGTGTCAAATACAAGAGAACCAACTGTGTTCTAGAACTGAAAATACAATAAGCTATGATCGTTCTATGACATGTTACGCGTTAATCGCATAGCCGCAAACCAGCTGTGAATCTCTGTGTGTAACAATGGGCACTTCCAGCGACCTGGCAACACAAGATATCGGTAATAAGCAACATTTGCAAAAGCACTGGCAGTTCACCTCACTATTGTCTTTTGATGTTTTCTTTCTGAGTGAAGGGAGGGTATATAGGTATGTGTATGCAGACATGCCCTCTCACGACCTTATGGTACTCTTACCGATGAGGTGGGGCATGCGGCGGTTGCGTTTTCTTCACTAATGATTTGATCAGTGTTGTTAAAGAAGGTGAAAGAAAACGCAGCCATGCGCTTATTTTATGGAAATAAACAATCATGGCTTAGTTTTGGTGATTACCGTGTTTACTCGGCTATAGAACCTGCCCTTTTCCCCATTTTTTTACTCCTCAAATTTTAGAGGGTACTGCTTTAGGTGGAAATTACTTAAATTCAATCATTCGGTTGGTTCAGGATGGGCTAAATTTATTAATCATTTTAACACATTTTATGTGAAATAACCGTTACATATAGAACTAATATGTTATTCTGTGTTTCACAGTTTCCACTGTAAAAACTGCATGTGATACGCTCTTCTTGCATGGCATTTCGTGGCCAACAGAAGTCACGTGCTGTTACAAATAAACAATCTAAATACCAAAACTTCAAATTCACGAGTTGCCAAACCGGCTACAATATTTGTTGCAAACTCGACAGGTCTTAATTTAAACGATGGAATACAGATCATTTTCTGATTGCCGGTACTTACTTTTGTACATCATTCAGAGAATAAATTTTGTATTTACCTGAGGGAAAACACAAGCCTAGCGGTACTGAATGGTGATTTGGGAGTGTGGGTAGTCAGCTACTGTTACCGTTATGCCGTAGAAATAGTACTGTTCGAGTCGACAGCGTCAGGAAGTGTTGCTGAATTTCGAGTGAATTAGTGGTTCCGAATTTCACGTAAACAACAAATTAAAGAATTTTCACGAATTTTTAAATATCGTATTTTACACTCAAAAATTAAGGGTGGAGGGGTACTATAGGCGATGGGGTACGGTACGGTAGATATTAAAAAAAAATGGTCTGCTCTGCTTTCCGAAACTGGTGAACAAGGATACCAACAAAGCGCTCTTGGTTAGGGTGTGTGTTCTTCTACTGAATTCTTGAAATGTGGCTATGATGAGGTGTGAGTGTCTTCCTATCATGTGACACGTCACCGGTGGCACCGAGCCAGTTTTTGGTGACTTCATACAAATTTTGACCTCTGACATTTTTCCTCCAATAAGCCAAAGTGTGACCCCTGGATGGCACCGCACTTCTGTACCGACGCAGAGAAAGAGTACAGGAATCTTTCCGTGATATTAAAACATACACGTCTATTTGTTTACCTTTAATAGCATTGCGCAGTGAACTCAAGTAGTAGAAGGATTGCTACTCTAGACGACGGGAAAACTTTTCCATTTTAATACCATTCATCTTGAGATTTTTATAGCAAAGTCGAAAAGTAACATTCAGGGCTCATGTTTTCCACGTGAAGCGGCTGTGGCAGTTACTCTTCAAAGGTAACACAGGATTCGATGGAAAGTGTGTGGGAGAGTGGTGGGGGTGGATGTAGGGGATTTGCTGTAAGTTGTCATTTCTGGGCATGAAGTAAAAGTAGCACATGATGCCGAGGTACGTGACTGAGTACGGATTACGTGCAGTTTTTTATTCTTTGTACTCATGCTGATCTAGAGCCCCAGAAAACTATGTTGAATGTTTTTTATCTCAATCACCGGATGAAAAAACTATATTTCATTGGCGCAAGGAACTACCTCTTTTACTTAATAAATATTCATTATGTACCATTCATTATGTACTCACTTAAGCATTATCCAATTTTTACAACATTCTTTATAAACACACATACAATTTTTGTGTCTTTGGCCATCATTTGTATGTAAAATAAACTAAATTAAGATATACAAGTCACATAGCATTAGTTACTTAGAATGTGTATCATAGAAACATCAAATATCTTAAAACTGATTTACTGTAGTATTTTTATTTTATTTCTTTATTCATTTATTTATTTTTCATTTCATTGCCCAGGTTTAAAGTAAATTATTTGAACATCGTGACATTCACATGCAAAACGAATCATTAAAAAAAGGGATATAACTATACTGCAGTTTCACCTTACATAAACACTTTTTTCATGTATGCAATAAATAAAAATGGTACTTCATTTCTATTTATTTTTTAGCTTGTCAGATACGGTATCTCAGAATACCTACAAGCGCTAATGTACCAACAATATACGAATAAGAAGAAAAATTGATAACTTAGTTCAGTTATATATTCTATGCAGCCTTATGTATTGAAATTTATTAAATCACATCGAACATTAACAGTAGGAGAAAAAAGCAAACCACCGATTTGCTGATTCGCTACATTAAGTTGCTAGTGACAGCTGTGTTTCAGAAAACGGATATGCTATCACTGTGTGGCTAAGAATGAAACGGAAAAACTGTGACCTAAGAAATGGACCCGAAAATCTAAATATCCAATGCTCAGAATATACGAAGAAATATTTTTTATAATAAAAAGAAAGAATTGAAATAGCAGTAGACCGTAATCTGTAAGTGGGTGAGAAACATGAGCAGAATGCAACATTACCTAGTTGGTAAATTTCATATAGCAATTATCAAACGTAACTAAAAAATAACGGTGCAGTTTTGTGGACAATAGAACTGATCGTAAACGTACACCAAATACAAACAGATTCAAGCACCAAACGACACTAGATGGGTACTAATAATTTTACAACAGATTTTAAGTTGGCTAGAAACACAATAAAACTCCTTCGATATTTAATTCAAAGTTGTGAAACAAAAAATGGTAACATTTTCGATCATTATAATTGCTTATAAACTATAACAAGACGAATACAGAAATGTTTAGATTGTGCAGTCGGTAACTGGTTTCTAAGTCCATAGGTAAGGAATGCCCGTTATAGATAAACAATTAAAGCAACATGAGGGATTTGGGAAATAGAGAAGAAGGCACACTATGTAAAGAACGCAAAAGATTTGCAAAGAAAGGTTTGATTGTATCTGTTTTCAGAGAGAAAACAATAGTTGCTTTAAGTGTTTGCTACACTATCTTAGCAACTGTGGTATTAAATACGCGATGTTAACGGTTTGTTATTAAAGCGGTATATTCATGAATAACACACTTCTTTAAAAGGTACAGCAATTCCATAGTTATGCAGAGTTGGCAATGAAATTTTTCTCCATGCTTTACATGAGTTCTTCTCTTACCTTCGTGGGAGATTAAACATTTCACTTTGAGCTCGTGCATCTCAAATATGAAAATAAATCGAAAAATTCTTATGTACGATTTTCGGAACTGAAAGAAATCTCCCGGGTTTAAAGACTACATGTCAATCTCGGCGTTCTGTTATGTGGCATTGCTTATTATGTTTCCCCTTCGTACAAGAATTTTTACTCACCTGCTGAATTGCTGTTTCTGGAACGTCTGAGTAGTAAATTTCTTGGCATGTTTTCGGCAGCTTCATTAAAATAAAAAGGGGTTGTGGAAAGGGGAAAGTTGGAGAATAATTATGGTAGCAATTTGTATTAAACAACACAATGTGCAGTTGGCATGTCAAAGTGTTTTCTAGAATTCATACTCTAAGAACTTAACACGAAGACGCCTTGGTATAAGACAAGGAAAAGGTGAAGTAAAATGTTATACAGCACTTGGAAAGCACACGACCTTAATTGCAGAGCCTAGGGAGAATATTTCTGGTCATCATATCTGTAATATGAAAACAGGAGCAGTGGGCAAACTACCAAACTTATCTCACTACAGTTAGTGTGGTCATGACGATGATGTTGCTGCAAGCATTACTGATGGCTTAGCGGTACGCACTGCTGATCGTACAGGACGGTCCTAACACCAAGAGACCAGGCACAGCACTTTCGAATGTACCTAATGTTTACGCTCTTTCTCTGATACATGAAACTTTCCTTGAAACTGTCCATGTTTGTGAGTGTATGACCAATAGTGTTTACTGTAATAAGGATCAGATTCTGTCTTGTGGTCTGGTATTGCACCAAAGTTTAACATCTCTTTTCGTCTGATATTCGTAGGTTTGACATTCTCTGCATCCTTGACGCCTAACCACGTAAGTGAACGAACTGCTTCAGTGGTGAACGGCAGAATTGTGAGACATTAATTGACAACGCACTCCAGCGGGACTCATGGTTCTGTGTATTTGAATAATGCAACATACCTTAAGGATCTGCACAACGGAACTAAATCGAAAGATATTAAACATAAGGAGATGCATTGAATTGTAATTTGTGCTGTGGACGGGATTCAGACCCGGGACCTCCTACTTACTAGGTAGGCGCTGTAGAACGCTCAGCTAACACAGCGTTGCAGACAATGCAACTACACGGAATGTTTCAAAGCGCTTCTCCGTCCACACCATATCCTTTTTATTCTGCCTCAATGTTACCTATGAAATACATATCAAATTGCCAAGACTCCCCTATATTAGAATATCACTCTAGCAAAGAACGTGAATGGGTACAATCCCACCTATCTATATCGTTTCACAACAGAATTTTCAGTCTTTGGTGCAACCTACTTCCTTGACGGAAGCACCAACACAACGACGCTAATCACCTGAAAATTACTCATTGGTAATTTACTACAGCAATACAGCTACAAAATCATTGTCTTTCACCGAGCTCTTGACTCCATAAAGTTTTTGGAGTATCAGTTGTTGACAGGTTTCCAGATCATGCGCATTAATTTCAGTTGTTCAGGAACCAAAATTCATCGCTAACCACTGACCCCGAGAGTAGGTACACTATGGCGTTTTCACCCCACAAATTTGGGGCTTCTGCCTAAACCTTGACCTACGATCAATCGATCAATCGACCAATCAATCAATCAATAAATCTATAAATCGATCAATCAAAAGGAGCTATCGAGCTATCGATCGATCGCCGAATCAACCAACTGGTCAGTCGATCAATCGACCGATCGATCAAATTGATTTGATAAATAGGTCGATTGATTGACTGACTGATGTCGATTCCGCGATTGATCCATAGCTAACTCGATTTGCTCAATAGGTCGATTTATCGCTCTATTGATTTCATCTAAAATGTTCAGATGTTTGTAAATCTATTGTACCAAACTGCGAGGTCATCAGTCCATAGCTTTCAAACTACTTAACTTAAGGTAAAGTAACCTAAGGACAACACACATACCCATGTCCAACGGAGAACCCGATACAGCGAGCGACTGTGCGCTCCGCAACGAGGCGTCTTAGACCGCTTGGCTATTCCACCGTGGCTTCATTTGATCGATAGGGCGATTGATCGATTGATCGATAGGTCAAGGTCAAGGTCAAAAGGTCACAGTTGGGGCAGAAGTTCAAAATTTGTGGGGTGGAGGCCCCATAGCATACCTACTCCCGAGCTTTGACTTTTGCTCATCTTAAAAATATTATCAAGTTGTTTGGGATCTTATACCAACAAATACGTCGATGAGACAAAGTACGAGGGATAGAATTTAAATAGTAGCACCACTGCTGTAGAACCACTATGCAGTGGAATCTATTATTTTCTCTGATTGCACACGTTGTTCATATAACTACCTTATTTAAGAGAAAATGGACTTGGGAGCGAGCGGTCTAACATTACGAGGTCACTATGTTTTCGAAACAGGCATAACATAGTTGGATCAAGATTGAATGTGCCAGAGGACGTACAGCATGACAGTGTCGTCAAGGTCTTCAAGAAGCATGCAGGGAATCAGATTGCCTTACTGAACAGTGGCACGTTGGGTAAACGAAGGTCGGCAAATTGCGGCCGACGGTTCGTCCTAGAGTCTCTTAGGAACAATTGCAGACCGTTGCCTCGTTAGTGGACAGTGATTGATACCACGATATGTGATGGTGTTACCCTAACGCATTACATTTCTCCAAAGCACAGTATGACTGTTCGTTTTTGGAGCATCACCTACGACCAGCTTTGCAACACTTTCTGCACAATCCAGCCATCATTTTGAGCTACAGTGCGTGGACGCATACAGCGCAAGCTGTCCGCTCTGTTTGGTCGATGTACTGAGAACTACTGTACCGTTCACCACACTTTCCGTACATAAGTCGTTGTGACTTTGATTTGATTCCAAAGATGAAGTAACCACTTCGTGGCCCTCGCTTCAGTACTGCTCCAGACATTCGACAGACAGTAGACCACTCCATTATCACCATCAACAGAACAGGCTCTGCAGACTGTATACTACTATTTGCACAGCATTAGCAACGGATTCTACACAACACTGGCGACTACTTTGAAGGACAGAAACAGGTGCAAACATGTAATGCTTTTGTATCTCTTGTGAATAAATAGTTGCCACTATATAAGTTCGAACCCTAGTAGTATTATTTCAGTCATTCTATCATCATCTTAATTCATTGCAAGTTTTTGTTTAGAGGGGATTATAAACAAAACAGACAGGTAGATTTTCGGTGCTCATCAAAATCACTGCGATGCTTAGTAAAAGATACCATAGAAATCACCTATTTCCAACACAATGGTCACTCCATACGAAAAGCCAGTCTTTTTTAAATCGCACTTAGATCGGAACCCTTCTTGAACTTCTAACTAAACTATGCCATTTGCAACAAAGTGATTTCTTGAATCTGCAGCCGAATTCAATATGTGCGTGGCTAGGTGTTCTATTTCTAAATTCATTCGAATACCTCAGTATGCATCCTCGCTTCACAAGTAGGTCCCAGTAGCCAACATAACAGGGAGAGGGAGACAACTGCAGGAGCAGTTCTGGCCCTGAAGGCGTCTCGGTCTGTTGACCGCTCCGATTAGAACATCTGTTTTGGCACGAATTTTCAGAAATTCCTCTTAAATTCAGATTTAGCGGCCACTAAACATTCAAGGAATTACTTAACAACAGCAAGTCACCCGGGGCAGAATTCATACCAATTATGTTCAAATGTTCAGACCTATACATTCTTAAACCTGTTGGACCACCTGCCATGGTCATCAGACTTACGAACCACTTAAACTAATTTAACCGAGGACAATCCACACTCGTGCCCTTAGCGAGGACTCGAACCTCCTACTAGATCGGTCACACAGTCTGTAGTATGGTGCCATAGACAATAGGGCTAACTTCGCACGCCCAAGATAGGTTCTTTCAGAGTATTCTGATGCCATAGCACCGTTCCTCGTACAACGATTGCCGCGGGACTTCAGAACGTAATATATACGTTTCTCAAAAATTATGAACTACCTCGAAGAGAACAACCTATTTATCTATAAACGGATTCTGATGATATAGTTATTACTTACATAACGTGATGTATGCTACCGACAAGCGATAACAAATCGACTCCTCATTGTTAAATTTTCGGAAGACATTTGTCACTGTATCTCACATGCGGTTTCTAATCATATTGCGTGCTTATATATTATCGCCACAGTTGTGCGATTAGATATGCTATTTTCACTGGGAGAGGAAAAGAAAATGTAGAAATTAAGGTAAAGTCCCGGATTAAACCGAAGTAATATGTGGCGTTCCCCAAGGAAGTTTCATAGTATCCTTACTCTTCCTTCCCTGTATAAACGTTTTAGGCTACAATAGAAGCAGATATCTTAGACTGTTCGCAAATGATACGGTCATTTATTGATTAGTAAAGTCCTTAGTAGATCAAATGCAACTGCAAAATGATTTAAATAAAATATCGAAATTTTCAATCGACTCTAAGTTATGAAAAATGTGAACTTATGCACCATATGACTACTAAAAGAATTCCGTTAATCTTCATCTACACGAAAAATCGGTAAAATCTGCAGTCCGTAAATTCAACTATAAACAACAGGATTTACAATTACGAACATCTTTAATTGAAGCGACACCGTTTTTGTGTGGAAGTCAACGAATACATTTCACTAGCAAACCACTTAGAATATGCAATAGTTCTACTAAATAAAAGACGTACACTATACATGTGAGTCCCATTTTAGAGTACTTCCGCGCATTGTGGGTTCCGCACTGCAACTGGCGGTGGATATTAAAGTCGAGAAAAGGGACGCGATTCAGGGGACTGAGTGTAACGGAAAAGATGCATGCGTTCGACAGGAAGTCATTATAACAAAGAAACTATTTGTTGTGGTTAGAATTTTTTGCGAAATTAATTTCACCAACAATCTCATCCTAATGTGAACATATTTTGTTGGCATCCACCTACATAGGGACACATGATTATGATAATAACTAAGAAAAATCTGATCGAAAGCGGAAAGTGTAGGTGTTTTATTCCTGCGTGCTATTACAGAATGGTGGGGTATATAAATGTTGTGGAAGCTGTTCGATGAAACATCTGACATGCACTTAAATGTGATTTCCAACATAATTATGTAGATGTAGAAATAGATGAATCCGCGATATTGAGCTATTTCTACAACAACCAGATATGTACACATTACCTCTCCGTCTAGATTTGATGGCCGCTTGATGGCAGCAGTCCTTCTGCGATGTTTGTAGATTTAGAGATAATTAACCTAACGACATAAATTAATTGAAGTAAATTGTTATTGATAACTTAAGATTCGTCCAGTCTGTTATTGGGATGAATGAGTAAAATTTCGCAATCATCTCTAATCTGTTGTTGGAATTATACAATTAACTTTAATTTATTTTTAATTTCACACGTTTTCTTTCCATGGGGCTGGACTGCAAAGCTGTTGTGGTCGGACAACCTGTGTTGCGTTCCCTCAGAATGTCTGCGTTTTACGTATACACGTCCATGGGTGAATGTAAATACAAGTGTGATTGTTACTTACCGATTTTCTGCATAGGCCTGCATAAGCTCAACGAAACCATATTTGATGTGCACGCATCAAACACTATGTGTTTACACGTAGTTTGTGATGGTTAAGAAACTTCTTGAACAGTTCCAGACAGAAGTGTCAGCCATCAGTCACACCACTATTCTGTCCACCACAGCGCTTGCACAGCGTTTATATAAGTAATACACTAGAATAATTGATCGATGTGTGAACTTTTTAAACCAGTTCCAGATATGCATATGTTCATAAGGTATTTCCGGCTATTTTTACACGTTGAATTACCTCACAATCTATGCACGATTCCTCCTTAACCCTGTGCGAGTCATTTTTTCTCAGAATCGTCCTACAAAGAGAATACTATAATTTTCTTTATATTTATTTGTGTATGGAAGAAAAATAACGTATTTTTCAGGAACTTTGCCTCGTATCTCAACTGGATTACAGATTATAAATTTGATCTGTATGTAACATTTATTGTGTTTATAGAAATACGTGCATTACATTTCATGGTTCCAGCCTCAGATTATGAGAAATAGGTACAATAAATTTAACCAATTCAGGACTTAGAATTAAAAAATTCTACCTAAAATGTCTTTGTCGTGTCGCTCCTTTAGAATCCACCAGATTGGAAATGGAGATACTCCTTCCTTTCACGGCTTGTCGTCTGAAATATTGTCTTGTACTTTCTTTCTTTATTAGTCTTCAGCCAACTTTCAGTTGGAGATCTCGATATAAACTAAAAAGTTCAACCTCCATAGGATCACACAATTAATACCGAACTGCATATCAGGCTAATACAACTACGCAGTTCACATTAATGTTTCTGGAAATGTTTTACATATCGCAATTCTGTTTTCACTCAGGTGATTAGTAAGAAAGTCCTCGCTAAACGACATGTAGTCTCTTTTCATATCTACATTGATTACACAGATATCGGTATCAACTTGGTTTCTACGGAAATATTTGAGATGAATAGCTTAGTTGACTCACCTTCCATGTTCCAATTGTGAGAAATTAAGCAAATAATTAATGTGTTCTAGGACGTCATACCCATGTGATGGAGTTTAGAAACTCATTTGGATTTAGGGTTTTATCGTGAATGCACTTACTAAACAGTGCAGTGTCAGGCAGATACGTATAAGTGGTCTTGAGAACATCCGGGATACAATTTGGAAGTCTCTTCATGGGCTTGAACTGGATGTTATCCCTGTAAGCCTGCATAAATTACACCTAACATCATTGATGCTTTGTTGACGTTTCTCACGACTTTCACTAACATCTGCAAACGCAGTTTACACTGTGTTCTATATAGTTTTTGTGGCCGTGGCTATATCGAATATTGAAAGAAATGATTATTTGCGTAAATCTTAGTCAGGAACACAATAATTACTTTCAACAGATAAAGCAGCTGTATTTTTAAATGATTCTTAGATAGTGAGACGAGCCACCAGTGATTTATAAAACCACAGAATACACCGTCTTATAGATATAACCCATTGGAAATTTGCTTGGAAATAATCCATAGAATTTTTCACGCTGTTGCTATTGAATTGTTGCCTCAAAATATTGGCATGGCTGAAACGTTGCGACACAATTATTTCTCAGGACTTGCAAAAGCAAAGTCATCAATGGAAGTTTGAAAAAGGGACTTTTTAATAGTTGCAATAATGCTGTAAAAATGCACTGCAAATGGGCACATTCGGTCATTTTGATAATGTTCGTACTCGAAGGATTCTCCATTGACTGATGATCTCTCTTTTTTATCTGAATTCTTGAGGAACTTTCGAAAACCTTTAAGCGACTGTTACTTTCCAGTTTTTATTTCCTTGCGATGAAAATTAATGCACATATAAATTTCGTCTTTGAGATAAATTACCGCGTTTAATGAATAACATTTTCTTTAAAAAGTCTATTTTTATTTTTGCAATACACAAAAAATAGCTTTTTACTGCTTTACTTTGTTATAATGAAACTTTCGTAATCGGGAAGTATCCTGTATCTTCCCTATTCAAGTAAAACACCTTCATCTGTTACTGTTTCCAATAATAGTGCAACACATGTATAGAAACTCAATATTCCTAAGTGTTCTACCAATTTCAGTTCTTCCTGAAATAATAAACCCAGTGAAACCTTTTCCAATTTCTGCTTAACATAAATTTTAGTTCATAATAAACGGACGAGACTCGCAAAACATACATGGGGATGAGATTTTGTATGAATCAAGAATTAATTTCCAAAAATATTACCTTTTTTAGGAGCATGCTGCCAGTCAGCTGTACAACATAGTTGTTATTTACCTAGTTACAAAGTAACATTAAGATTTGGATGGTTTCGTAGCAAAAGTAAGAGCAATATTAATTTACGGTATTTCGGTAGTAACAGGATCAAAAATTCATAAATTATGTGCTTTGGCACATTCTTTTTCTGTACCAACTCATACATTTCTTTTTTTTGCTTGTAAAATCTTTAGAATCTTCGACAACATTATATCTTCCTATTTAGTTTGAATGTTAATTTATGATTTCTGAAATCAGTCTCTTGAAGGAAATCTCTACACGATGCAACGAAATTGTAATACACTTCACACTTTCAAGAATTTAGTTAAACTATCGATTTTTAACAACAATATCATAACAAGTGTTATACTGCTCATTGGACTAATTCACAAAAAAGTCTTTATATGTGCAATACCATATAAAGAAAATTAGTAATGACACAGAGAACATAAATAAAAAATAACGAATATCAGATTCTGAAGATACAATATGTAAAACTCTACTATTTGAAATTAGAAGATAAAAATAATTATTCTTCATTTTTATTTGCGATTTGCTTAATATTTTTTAGAAAATATTGTGTCATGATTCAGTTCACATTAGTCCAGTTTCCGTCATTGTCCTATTATTTTAATATTAAAATAATTTACGTATATTTCCAGATGAGTCACATACAGGTTAAGGGCGGATAAGGGAAAAAAGGAAAGAACAGGATTTATAATTTTACGGAATACAGTTTCATCTTCAGTCACTTAACATAGGCGATCATACTGTATGGAATAAACAGTATACGATGGCCGTTATCACACAGATATCATTTTGAGAAGTCTCTTGAGGTTAGTGTCGTCGTCATCATAAACCGCAAAGCACCATTAAATGTTCACGTGTCATTACACAAATGAGAAAACACGTAGTAGGTCTAAGTACGAGATTCAGTCATATATACCAACCTTCGCCTTGTTAACATTTCAGAGATACAGTTATTGATATGAATAGGCAGATAACTACATCAAGTTCGTAGTTTCAGCTGCAGACCTCTGAACACTCCACACGACCCTCTTCCCCACCTTGATGTCCACTCCCACTCACTTCCAAACAAGTTTTTCATCTCCAGCAGACCCCCGGGAAAGTTTCCCTGATATCAGATACACGCAGCTCGCACTGCCATGGTACAGATGCTGCCCCGTCGCCTTCGTAGACTGCGCAGTTGTACTCAGCCGGTGGAAGCCCGCTATGTGGCAGCCCCTACGACGGCGGCAGGCCCGGCGCACAGGCTGCTCGCTATGCTGGCCAGCAGCAACCATGCCGAAGGACACCGCAGCCACGACAGCGCTCGGCCGCCATGCTGCATCGCCGCGGGGTTCTCACCTGAAACATACGACAGGTACTTGCTGAGGCGAAGCGTGTTTGCCAAAGGCACCTTTCTATCTGCGCAAGAAGTGGAGAATGCAATACAGCTGGAGGGATCATAGGATTTAACCCTCGAGCGGGTGCGCCTGTGTATAAAGTGCGCCAACGGCAAATAACATTTGCACCGTTTCATTGTTGGCTTACAAGACCAAGCCCCTACCTATTCCTGCATCAAACTTTCAGCTAGCACAGTGGGAAGTCGAGTTGTCATAGTTTCACTTGAGCTACAGTAATTTAAAATAATATTCACAGAATATATGACATCAACTGCGATTGGGCAAAGCTGAAAATGTGTACCCACCCGGAATTCGAACCCGGGTCTCCTGCTTCCTAGGCAGTTGCGCTGACCCCTACACCACTGGCGACATAGTGGTCACCGCACCTGCAAGGACTACCTAAGCAAGCCTCCCGTCAGATACAATTTCCCAGCTTCGCCCTGCCCACAGTACTCAAACTCTTAGTTATGAAACTAATTCCTGTAAGAGTAAGGACTTCAAACTTGCCCATCCCTTCCCACTAACGATAGGATCATTGTCCGTCACCGGCATATTATATATATATATATATATATATATATATATATATATATATATATGTGTGTGTGTGTGTGTGTGTGTGTGTGTGTGTGTGTGTGTGTGTGTGTGTTTGGCGTCTGTTCCGAAAGAACAGATGTCACTTCTGATCCTGCAGTTGTTATTATTCAATATTCACAGAATATACGACATCCCGACTGGGTACACATTTTCAGCTTTGCCCAATCGCAGTTGATGTCATATATTCTGTGAATATTAAATAATAACAACTGCAGGATCAGAACTCACGTCTGTTCTTTCAGAACAGACGACACATGTATATATATATATATAATATGCCGGTGACGGGCAATGATCCTATCGTTAGTGGGGAGGGGTGGGCAAGTTTGAAGCCCTTATTCTTACGGGAATTAGTTTCATAACTACGAGTTTGAGTACTGTGGGCAGGGCGAAGCTGGGAATTTGTATCTGACGGGAGGCGTGCTTAGGTAGTCCTTGCAGGTGCGGTGATCACTGTGTCCCTCGTGGTGTACCGGTCAGCACAACTGCCTAGAAAGCAGGACACCCGGGTTTGAATCCCGGCTGGGTACACATTTTCAGCTTTTCCCAATCGCAGTTGATGTCATATATTCTGTGAATATTAAATAATAACAACTGCAGGGTCAGAAGTGACGTCTGTTCTTTCGGAACAGGCGCCAAATGTATATAACCCTCATGTTAAACCTCATCTTAGTGTACAAAGTAAGCCATGCGCAGGGTCATGTAAGTAATTTTTCCTCCATTATTATTTCGCTTCTTTCTAAACAAATGGAATGATAACACGTAACAAGTGGATATATTACTGTGCAGGGCGAGATCCAAGTTGACAGACTACGAGTTTGATTGGCTACTCAACGAGGATCCAGATTTCAACACTGTAGCAGACATTTATATCTATGAAGACTCTGAGGAAGAAGAGGAACACGAAGTGACTAATATTCAGATTCTGATAAAGTCCACGATTCAGATTATGATAATGAAGAGCTACTCTCCACTGGTATTCATATTGGGAGGAACAAAAAGTGTAAACGGAATAAAATGTATCTTAATATGATTAAAAAAATAGTGAAAATATTCCCTTGGCCTACACGTGTTCCAGAGGGGTCACAAGTGAAAAATAGGCTTATGTACAATACTTACTCTGGAAGTTATTGATGAAACTGTAAAATTCACGAACATATATATTCAGTCTAACAAAGAATGTATACAATATTCAGAGACAGGGATCTAAGGGAAGTGCAGGTGTGAAAGAGTGTCTTTGTGGGGTTTCTATACCTCATCAGCACTTAGAAAGCGAACCACACAAATGTGACTGAACTGTGGACAGCAGATGGTAATGGTATGGAGATAACGATACCTGTGATGAGCTGCAGAAGAGTTCTGTTCCTTTTTCATGATGTATCCGTTTTCACAATAAGAGTACAAGACAAGAAAGAAGAGTAAATGACAAGCTTGCTGCAATAAGGCAAATATTGGATGAGTTTGTGGCGAACTGCAAAAACGTTTACAGTTTAGGACAATTTGTGACAGTAGATGAAATGTTGCAAGCTTTCTGGGGTCACTGTTCTTTTGTTCAGTATATTCCAAACAAACCAACGAAGTACGACAAAAGATTTTTGTATCAGCATATCCTAAAATAATCTTGACTAAATATGGAAGTATATTGCGGAAAACAACCCAAAGGACCATACGATGTTTCTGATTCTAACTCTAATATTGCAGGAACACTTATTACTCAAACTGAAGACTCATGAAGAAACGTTACGTAGACTAGCTATTTCTTACGCAACTCTCTGTTGAAAAATCGACTAACATTCACCGGGATGTTGAGAAAAGAGAAACGCGAGATTCCACAAAAATATTTACTAGTGAAATGTAAGGCTGTTCACTCCTATTTAGTTTACAGAATAATATAACGCAAAGTGTTGGAATCTATTCCTACGTCAGCTACGCCAATAAAATGATACGAAAGTTTTCTTATTTTTTTTAATCAAACAGTAAATTAGCGATGTAATAGACGTTTATTGTATTTATGTTTAAATAAAATGAAATTAAAGTACGACTTAGCTCATACATCTTTCTCTTGGTAGCATACAGGCAGCTTTGGACTACATGTGTACAAATCGGGCCGCGTGCCCGCTCGTGTTTCTAAAATCGACGCGCCTGCTGTAGGATTAAATCAGATCGAACACTAATAAGGTTTTGTGGGAAAATAGAACAGAAGACTGCGTTGTATGCACGCAAATAGTAGAACATAGACCATAACTAACCAACGGGCTTCCTTCAGCCCCCTTTTGAGTTACTGCCTTTCAAGTGAGTAGAAATGGGAAACGTGGAAAGAGGACAAGTCGTTTTCTATATTCGGGATATAGGGCGAATATTGTTACAGACGTGACACGTGATTTAAGATTGATTCCATGTTGAAATCGTATTCCTCTGCCACTGTTTTAAATATCCTTGTGTGAGGAGTCCAATTTGGATCGTATGCACAAACCACCACAGTATTATAAATAATAAAAACTATTTCATTTCATTCCTGTGCTATGAAACATATATTGAAAATATAGCATGCAGATTTCGTTACCTGAATGAACACCCTTGGTGAGGCTTCAAGCTCAGGTGATTCAAGTACAAAGCATAAGATTTTACACAGAAATATGTAAAGTAACATGTCAGGTGTTGTTCTTGTGGTCTTCTGTCCCTAGATTGGTTTCATGCAGCTCTCCACCCTACTGTAACCTTACGCTCAAATTAATATTCGATGTTCACAATATTCTTCAGAAACACTTTCCTTTCCATTGCCATTCGCCTTCTGTACTGCGACTATGATTAGTTATTTTACTGCCCACGTAACAAAACACATCTACCACCTTTATTGTTTCGTTACCTAGTTTAATTTCTTCAGCTTCAGCAGAGTTTCTTAGACTGCACTAAATTACTCTTGTTTTTCTCTTCTTAATGTTAATCTTATACGTTCCCTTTAACACACTGTCCATTCCGTTCAATTGCTCTACTAAGTTCTTTCCTATCTCTAAGAGAATTACAATGTCATTAGCGAAATGCGATGTTTTTATTTCCTCGCCCTGAACCTTAATTCCTTGTGCAAATTTCTCCTTGCTTTCTTTAAAGCTTGTTCAATGTACAAATTGAATAACAATGGGTAAAGGCGATTACCCTGTCTTATTCCATTCCCAACCGCTCCACCCCTATCATGCCCCTCAACTCTGATAACTGCTGTCTGATTTTTGTCACAGTTATAAATAACCACCCGTCCCCTATGTTTTACTACTGCTTGATTCAGAATTTGAAAGAGTGTATTCCAATAAATATCGTCAAAAGCTTTTTCCAAACCTACAATAGCTAGAACTGTAAGTTTCACTTTTCTTAACCTAACTTCTAAGATAAGTCGACAAGTGAGTGTTGCCTCATGTGTTACTACATATCTCCTGAATCAAAACTTATCTTCCCCGAGGTCGCTTCTACCAGCTTTTCCATTTTTCTGTAAATAATTCGTGTTAGAATTTTCCAATCATGACTCACTAAACTAATGGTTCTATAGTTCGCGCCTGCTTTCTTCGTAATGGGGATTATTATCTTTTTGTTAAAGTCTGAGGCTATTTCCCCTGTCTCATATATCTTATGCACCAGATCAAATAGTTTTGTCATGGCTGGCTCTCCCAGAGACGTCATCTGTTCTGATGGAATGTTGTCCACTCCTGTGGCCTTGTTTTGACTAAGGTATTCCTGTGCTCTGTCAAATTTTTCTCTCAGTATAGTATCTCACATTTTATCTTCACATACTTAATCTCCCCTTCCCACAACATTGTCTCTGAGTTCATTTCGTTGGTAGAGTCTGTCTATGTACTTCTTCCACCATTCAGCTTTCCCTTATCTGCCGAGAACTGGTTTTCTGTCAGTGTTCGTTATATTCATACGGCTCCTTTTCTTGTCCCCAAATGTTTATTTGCCTGTAGACATTATCTATTTCCCCTCATAATACATTCTTTTATAGTCTTGCATTTGTCTTCCAAACACTCCTCCTTAACTCTTTTGCATTATCTGCCTATCTCATTTCTTTATCGTCTGCACTCCATTCTACTATATCAATTATTGTATATTTATATTTTCTCCTTCCATCAATTTGCTTCTCAGCAGCGTTGGCTACTTTATCTCTCAAGGTTACGCAATCCTCCTCTATTTTTTATGTGTCGCTTTTCTGACAATTTTTGCCTAATGATCCCTCTGATATTTTCAAGAACTTCAGGTTTCGTCAATTTGTCCAGGTCCCATCTCCTTATTTGACTCCCTTTCTGCAGTTATTTCAGTTTCAGCCTATAGTTCATGACCAATTAGATATGCTCTCAGACTACATCTGCCCCTGGGCGTGTCTTGCAGTTTAAAACCTGGTATATTCCGGTGTCTCATGGTCTGTAGCACACATACAAACTTATTCCGTGATTCTTAAGCGAAGTGTTTCTTATGATTAAATTATGTTCTATGTAAAATTCTACCAGGCAGCTACCTCTTTCATTCCTTTTCCCAGTCCATATTCACCCAATTTTCCTTCCCTTCCTTTTCCTATTACCGAATTCCAGTATTCCTCTCAATTCAGTTTTACTCTCTCTTAATTGTCTGAATAATTTCCTGTTGTTGTTGTTGTGGTCTTCAGTCCGGAGACTGGTTTGATGCAGCTCTCCACAATACCCTATCCTGAGCAAGCCTCTTCATCTCCACATAAGAGCGACAACCTACATCTGTCTGAATCTGCTTACTGTATCCATCTCTTGGTCTTCCCCTGCGATTTTTTCCCCATACACTTCCCTCCAACGCTAAATTCACAATTCCTTGATGTCTAAGAATGTGTCCTACCAATCTATCCCTTCTTTTAGTCAAGGTATGCCAGAAATTCCTTTTCTCCCCAATTCTGTTCAGTACCTCCTCATTAGTTACGCGATCCACCCACCTAATCTTCAGCATTCTTCTGTAGCACCATATTTCAAAAGCCTCAATCCTCTTCCTGTCCGCACTGCTTATCGTCCACGTCTCACTCCCATACAAGGCAACACTCCATACAAATGCCTTCAGAAAGGACTTCCTTAGGCGTAAATCAATATTCGATGTTAACAAATTTCTCTTTTTCAAGAACGCTTTTCTACCCATTGCCATTCTGCATTTTATATCCTCTGTACTGCGACTATCATTTGTTATTTTACTGCCCAAGTAACAAAACTCATCTACCTCTTTTATTGCCTCATTTCCCAACCTAATTCCTTCAGCATCACCTGATTTTCTTACACTGCACTCCATTACCCTAGTTTTGCTCTTGTTAATGTTCATCTTATATGCACCTTTCAGCACACTGTCCATTCCGTTCAATTGCTCTTCCAGGTCCTTTGCTGTCTCTGCCAGAATTACTATGTCGTCGGCAAAACGTAATGTTTTTAATTCTTCCCCCTGAACTTTAATTCCTTCTCCAAATTTCTCCTTGCTTTCCTTTATAGCTTGCTCAATGTACAAATTGAATAACATCGGAGAAAGGCTACAACCCTGTCTTACTCCCTTTCCAACCACTGCATCCCTTTCATGCCCTTCAACTCTGACAACCGCTGTCTGGTTTTTGTACAAGTTGTAAATAACCTTACACTCCCTATATTTTACTCCTGCTTGCTTCAGAACTTGAAAGAGTTTATTCCAATCAACATTGTCAAAAGCCTTCTCCAAATCTACAAAAGCTAGAAATGTAGGTTTGCCTTTTCTTAATCTATCTTCTAGGATAAGCCGTAAAGCGAGTATTGCCTCCCGAGTTCCTACATTTCTCCTAAACCCAAACTGATCTTCCCCGAGGTCAGCTTCTACCAGCTTTTCCATTCTCCTGTAGATAATTCGCGTTAATATTTTGCAACCATGACTTATTAGACTGATGGTTCTGTAGTTTTCACACCTGTCTGCACCTGCTTTCTTAGGGATGGGGATTATAACATTTTTCTTAAAGTCAGAGGGTATTTCACCTGTCTCATACATCTTATACACCAGTTGAAACAATTTTGTCATGGCTGGTTCTCCCAGAGACTTCAGTAGCTCTGAGGGAATATCATCTACTCCAGGGGCCTTGTTTCGACTTAGGTCTTTCAGGGCTCTGTCAAATTCTTCTCTCAGTACAGTATCTCTTATTTCATCTTCATCTACATCCTCTTCCCTTCCTACAATATTGTCTCGAAGTTCACTTCCTTTGTAGAGCCCCTCTATATACTCTTTCCACCTTTCAGCTTTCCCTTCTTTGCTGAGAACTGGTTTTCCATCAGTGTCCTTGATATTCATAGAGCTGTTTTTCTTATCTCCAAATGTTTCTTTTATTTTCCTGTAGGCTGTATCTATTTTTCCCCTATTTATACATTCTTCTACATCCTTACATTTGCCTTCTAGCCATTCCTGCTTAGCCATTTTGCACTTCCTGTCAATCTCATTTCTTAGTCGTCTGTACTCCATTTTGCCTGTTTCATTTACTGCATTTTTATATTTTCTCCTTTCATCGATTAAATTTAGTATCTCCTGTGATATCCAAGGATTTTTTGCAGGTCTTTCCTTCCTACCTATTTTGTCCTCTGCTACCTTCACTATTTCATCTCTCAATTTTACCCATTCCTCCTCTACTGTTTTATTTTCCACTGTTTCTGTCAATTGTTGCCTAAAGCTCCCTCTGAAATTCTTAAGAACCTCAGGTTCCTTCAATTTATCCAGGTCCCATCTCTTTATTTTCCTACCTTTTTGTAGTTTCTTTAGTTTCAGCCTACAGTTCATAACCAACAAGTTATGGTCAGAGTCAATATCTGCCCCTGGGTATGTCCTACACTGTAGAACCTGGTTCCGAAATCTATGTCTTACCATTATAAAATCTATCTGGTATCTTCCGGTGTCTCCTGGTCTCTTCCATGTATACAACCTTCTTTTGTGATTCTTGAACCAAGTGTTTGTTATAACTAAATTATGTTCTGTGCAAAATTCTACCAGGCGGCTTCCTCTTTCATTCCTTTTGCCCAGACCATATTCACCTACTATCCTCCCTTCCCTTCCTTGTCCTACTACCGAATTCCAGTCACCCATAACAATTAAGTTTTCCTCTCCCTTAATTGTCTGAATAATTTCCTTTAGCTCCTCATATATTTCTTCGATTTCCTCATCATCGGCAGAGCTTGTTGGCATATAAACCTGTACTACTGTTGTCGGTGTTGGCTTCGTATCTATCTTGACAATGATAATGCGATCACTGTGCTGGTCATAGTAGTTTACCCGCATTCCTATTTTCTTATTCATTATCAATCCTACTCCTGTGATACCCCCAATTGATTTTGAATTTATAATCCTGTACTCACCTGACCAGAAATCCTGTTCATCCTGCCACCGAACTTCACTAATCCCCTCTATATCTAACTTCAACCTATCCATTTCCCTTTTTAAATTTTCTAATTTTCCTACTCGATTAAGGGATCTAACATTCCACGCTCCGACCCGTAGAATGCCAGTATTGTCTTTCCTGATGATCACATCCTCCTGAGCAGTCCCCGCCCGGAGATCCGAATGGGGGACTATTTTACCTCCGGAATATTTTACCCGAGAGGATGCCATCATCATATGTTCATACAGTAGAGCTGCATGTCCTCGGGAAAGGTAACGGCTGTAGTTTCCCCTTGCTTTCAGCCGTTCGCAGTAGCTGTGTGGCAAAGCCACATTAGCTGATGTTACAAGGCCAGCTCAGTCAATCATCCAGACTGTTGCCCCTGTAACTACTGAAAAGGCTGCTGCCCCTCTTCAGGAACCACACGTTTGTCTGGCCTCTCCACAGATACCCCTCCGCTGTGGTTGCACCTACGGTACGGCTATCTGTATCGTTGAGGCACGCAAGCCACCCCACCTCGGCAATGTCTGTGGTTCTTGGGGGTGGAATTTCCTGTAACTCTTCATAAATTTCTTCGATCCCCTCACTATCGGCAGAGCTAGTTGGCATTTGAACCTGAACTACTGTGGTCGTTGTTGGCTTCGTATCTATCTTCATTACGATAAAACGGTCGCTGCACTCCTCATAGTAGTTTACCCGCATTCCTATTTTTTCTTCTTCGTTGTCAGACCTACTCCTTTAATACCGCCAACTAATATTGTAACACCTGCTCATCTCTCCATCGTAACTCACTATTTCCCAATGTATCTAACTTCAACCACTCCTTTATAAATTTTCTAACATCCGTACCAGCTTTAGTGATTTTACTTTCCATGCTCAGATCCGTAGAAATCCAGTTTTGCCATACCTGATGACAACACCCTCCTGAGTAGTCCCCACCCGGAGTTTGGAATGGGAGATATTATACCTCCGGAATATTATGTACACAATAACATTTGAACTGTATATGCAATGCTCACCTGACATGTCATTAATGTACTTGAAGCTATAAACATGATTCCTCTGGACTTGAAACTGCAAGGAGGATGTCCATTCTGTGAACTACGTCATTATACTATTTTATTTCATAACCATCAAACTCAAATTTCTACTTTCGTTTCAGATATTAAGAAGAAGAACGACAATGACTCGGCAATATTTTCTTTGTTGTAACAGCTCTGTTTTTCGGTCACTGTGCGGCCATTATCAATCTTAAAAATGTGAACTAAATTTTTATAGTTTTGATTCTTTTTGCTGAAGACAGAGTTCACACTGATGACGAAATCTAGATCTCTCGCAATAAAGGAGATATTTGCGAGTGATTACTATTCATCTTTGACACATTGTGATACTTGAGTTGGGTAGGGGGATAATCATAAAAGTGGATTTGTCCTTTGGGATAGATCTACTTTCAAGATATCCTCCAGTGTAGAGAATATGTTGCTTACTCCCGTATACACGGGGGGAATGCTCCTAATTTTTGTTTCGAAATGTTAAATACCTTGTTGTTTTGAAAGAACCCAGGTAGTTCCGTTCCGAACTTCTGCTCTCGAGGAACTTTTACTTCGTTACTTGCACTAAGTACTAACTGTTCATCTAAAAGCATAATACTTATTCCTCTCCATTTATTTTCCATGGTATTTTAATTGGACTCTACTAAACCTTTACTTAAAAATGTGAAAATTTTACTTTATGCATTGAACATACTGACTTACAAGAAGACACGTTGCCAGATTACAGAGTGTAACACACTGCTGCGAAATACACAGCCAAAAGACAAAACTATAGCTACTACAGAAGAGTTAACAATTTAACATAATTCATGAATTTACTCATATGTATTAGTACAATGTAAGTGACGTAGCCTAGCATTTTTGAGCAAATACTTCTATCAGAAATACTGTTTTGTGCCACAAACACGGTGGATTTGGGCTTCAAGTTTCCTTCCTTTATTCTTCATGGATTTTCAGATTTATCAGAAACGATTACCTGTTTAAATACTGTACAACATGAAGCCACGTATTATGTATAACTTTTAAACGCGATCATATTATGACGCAGACAAGTTCAGAAATTAATTGCGTATCGGTTTACCGTATTTTAGTTTATGAAGAGTCATTTATATGTCGAAAAGTTGAATATCAGGCTGTTAACCTGTTCAGATATGATTTTATACATTTCTCAATCTCATGGTAATAAGGACACCGAAAATGTGTAACATAAAAGTTTTACGATCTTCTGAGTATAAAGATAAATGTAATGTGGGAAATATCATTTCAATTAACGGTTCTCCTCAACGGGGGAAGCCTCATAATTCGAAGAGTGATTTGCAGATACATCGACACTTCTCCGTGCATTACTATACGCTACTGTAGTTGTTGTTTTCGTAGTTCCTGGATTCCAATAAAGAAATCTTTGGCGACCTTCTACCAATTGACTAAAACAATCACTGGTCACAAAACATACACTACGAAAGATCATGCAAAATTATCAGTCACACTACTAATTCAAATGCACGTCTTCCACTAAAATAGGCAACACCACGAATATAGAACGAAACAAGAGGCTTATTGTCTTGAAGTCCACTACACGTTTCGAAACATAAATTATTACAAGCAATTTGACGTCATTGCAGAGAGTAAGTACCAACTCCCTTTAGTTACCGTATATAATTAAACATTCCGATACAAGTTTTAATTCCCAAATACTTTTTCTTTGTTGTATGTTAATAAAAAGATCGTGAATTTTCTCGTTCCATTTCAGCCAGTACATGACGGATATCGATAGCAGCAGGATAATACTCCGGTGGCAGCAGGTCAAATCTGCACCAATGCAGACTTTAGTTAATGTCGCGGAACAATGAGTTCATATCAAAATTAATGACGCTCAAGACGGCCGATTCACTGCTCTTTCGGCTACAGACACCAGTGCGCCACTTAGTTTACCTCTCATCAAGACCAAGGTTAGTTTGTAGGAATACAGTTCCCACACGAAAAATGTAGAAAGCAACTGGACCAACACTGTTAGTGTGATGACCATTGACTTGGTTTCCCTTGACGTGGTAACAGAGTGAATGAAACGGATTTCACCAAAGATGTGGGGTCATAAAGAAACCCTATAAAACCCAAGGTTATTGGGAGATTTTGGGCTGATGTTTAACTGTTCAAATTTTTGGAAATCTAAGGGACTTATCTATTACGGTTATCACTCCCTTGGCTTACTAAATTCTTAAACTAACCTCAGGACAAAAAACACACGCACAGAAACAAGCCCGAGAAAGGACTTGAACCTTCGACGGGGAGCAACGGCGCGCTCCAGAGGAAAGCGTCTTAGAGTACTCGGTCATTCCATTGCTGGTTGAGAAGAAGTGATTCTTCTGTAAAGGAGACCGCATATAAAACGCTTGTACGACACCATCTTGAGTATTTCTCAGGTGTTTGGAATCCCCACCAGACAGGCTTAAAGGAAAACATACGAGCAATTTAGAGGCGGGCGGCTAGGTTAGTTGCTTGTAGGTTCGGTGAGTGCGCGAGTTTTACTGAAACTCTTCGAGAGCAGGAACTGGGAGTCGCTGGAGGGAAAGCGAAATTCTTTGCGACAAACACTGTTGAAGAAATTTAGAGTGCCGGAATGTGAAATGGACTGCAGGACGATTCTACTGGCGCCAAATTACATTTCGCGTAAATACCACAATGATAAGATGAGAGAGATTAGGGATCGTATAGTTGCATACAAGCATTTACATTCCCTAGTTCTATATGGAAGTGGAATAGAAAAGCAAGTAACTAGAAGTAGTATTGGGTAACATCCGCTACACACCTTTGGGTGGATTTTGGAATCTGTATGCGGCTGTAGAAGATTGAATTGATTACAACTTTAGTCTTAACTAGTAAGTTGGTGTACAATTTCATTGCTCGTCCACATTACACACTCTTCTAGCGTGAATAATATGCCACTCGCTACCAAAAAGGTAATATTAAAAGGGCAGGAGATATCACAGGCCAATATATTCTGTAAGTAACACGTACAAAGTTCTCTTGATTGAAAATACAGCTCCATGTGGAGGGAAATGTTTCCTTAAAAAAAATTAAAAAAAAAATACATAAAAAAATGTTCAAATGCTTGTAGAACTTATGGGACTTAACTATGGGGTCATCAGTCCCTAAGCTTACAAACTACTTATGAACTAGCTAAGACTAAGGACGGCACAAATATCCATGCCCGAGGGGGGATTCGAACCCCCGACCGTAGTGGCCGTGCAGATCGTGACTGGAGCGCCTCAGTCCCCTCGGCCACCGCGGCCGGCAATGTTGCCTCGTCCCAACTGTCTATGACCACTGTTACACGCCTGGACACTGAACTGAGGAGGCTATGGACGTAATGTAAAGGTACAGCATTCCACGCTGCTTTCAAATACAGCGGATGTTGATCAAATGGAGAAGCGGTTGGGGTCGAAAGCAAATGTACAAATGTAAATCTATGGGATTACTCTGGTTATCAATCCCTAGGCTTACTATCTATTTAAACTAAGTTAAACTAACCTAAGGACAAACACACACAACCACACTCATCGTCCCAGAGAGGACTCGAATCTCCAACGACGAGCAACCGCGGGCTCCGCAGCAATGAGCCTTAGTCCGCTCGGCCACCCCACCGCAGCCGGTCGTAATGCAAGCATCGATGAAACGTTTCCGATAGGCGAGAGCGGGCGATCAGGTATGACAAATGAACAATGCAATTCAGTGGGTGTCGGAGTCGTGAACATTACCTGCCACATATAGACCGGCATTATACTGACGCAACGTAGCTGTCGCTAATCGGCAAGCTCCGAAGGAAGGGAAAATAATAGCATCTGACACTCCTGATATGTAACGGTGGTTGGTTAGTTCAACGGCAATGCTCATTAGGACGCTGCTGGAGTGGTATCCAATACCAGCCCTAATTACTGCCTCGGGTGCATAAGGCCACATTTCAGCAGTCTCTCTCGCCGCAGTGCTTCCAGACTACAATCAGACCATCATGGTGGTCTGTCGATAAACCGTGTCGTTTCAATTTAATCCAACAGTTGCTTCTAATGTCCACACTAATGAAGAATGTTTCAAATGTGATTTCCCATTTTAACGATTATCCAAAGATCCTAAAATACTCCTTAAAATAGGAGAATAAAACGGAGAAACCCAACTTTTAACTTCCTAGTGCAACAAATAAGTAATATTCAATAAATAAATAAATAAACAAATGTTCAAATGTTTGTAGAACTTATGGGACTTAACTACGGGGTCATCCGTCCCTATGCTTACAAACTACATATGAACTAGCTAAGACTAAGGACGGCACAAATATCCATGCCGGAGGGGGGATTCGAAACCCCGACCGTAGTGGCCGTGCAGACCGTTCGTGGAGCGCCTCAGTCCCCTCGGCCACCGCAGCCGGCTAAGTAATATTAATTTGCTCAATAGATAACAGAATTTTTTTTCTCCTAAAAGTAAACGGTAGTTATGCAGTTCTGGCCATTAAAATAGCTACACAACGAAGATGACCTCCTACATATGCGAAATTTAACCGACAGGAAGAAGATGCCGTGATATGCAAATGATTAGCTTTACAGAGAATTCCCACAAGGTTGACGCCAGTGGCGACACCCACAACTTGCTGACATGAGAAAAGTTTCCAATCGATTTCTCATACACAAACAGCAGTTCACCGGCGTTGGCTGGTGAAACGTTGTAATGACTCGTGTAAGTAGGAGAAATGTGTACCATCACGTTTCCGACCTTGATAAAGGTAGGATTGTAGGCTATAGCGATTGCGGTTTATCGTATCGCGACATTAGTGCTCACGTTGGTCGCGATCCAATGACTGTTAGAATATGGAATCGGTGAGTTCAGGAGAGCAATACGAAACGCCGTGCTGGATCCCAACGGCCTCGTATCACTAGCAGTCGATATGACAGGCATCTTATCCGCATGGCTGTAACGGATCGTGCAGCCACGTCTCGATCCCGTTTACATCAGCTTCGACTGTCAGCTCGGAGACCATGGCTGCGGTTACCCTTGACGCTGCATCACAGACAGAATCGCCTGCGATGGTGTACGCAACGACGAACCTGGGTGCACGAATGGCAAAATGTCTTTTTTCGCGATGAATGTAGGTTCTGTTTAGAACACCATGATGGTCACATTCGTGTTTGGCGACATAGCGGTGAACGCACGTTGATGCGTGTATTCGTCATCGCTATATTTGCTTATCACCCGGTGTGATGGTGTGGTGCGCCATTGATTACACGTCTTGGTCAACTCTTGTTCGCATCGACTGCGAATAAAACAGTGACCGTTAGATTTCAGATATGTTACGACCCGTAGCTCTACCCTTCATTCGATTCCTGCGAAACCCTATATTTCAACAGGATAATGCACGGCCACATATTGCAGGTACTGTACGGGCCTTTCTGGATACGGAAAATGTTCGACTGCTACCATTGCCAGCATATACTCCAGATCTCTCTCCAATTGAAAACGTATGGTCAATGGTGGGCGAGCAACTGGCTCGCCACAATACGCCAGTCACTACTCTTGATGAAGTAGCATGGGCATCTGTAGCTGTACACGTCATCCAAGATCTGTTTTACTCAATGCCCAGGCGTATCAAGGCCGTTATTACGGCCAGAGCTGGTTGTTCTGGGTATTGATTTCTCAAGATCTATGAACCCAAATTGCGTGAAAATGTAATAACATGTCAGTTCTAGTATAATATATTTGTTCAATGAATATCATTTTATCATCTGCATTTATTCTTGGTGCAGCAATTTTAATGGCCAGTATTGTACATAAACATTTGTCATGTTTGGGAGCGATCTTTTAGTCAATTTATTGAATAAAAGAGACAAGATCGCTTTATTTTTTATTAAGATTACCGGTTTCGCAGCTTAACTGCCATCTTCGGATCTTAGGTTGCGTTCTTTAGAACATTTTTTATTAAAAGCATTTAATACCATACTTACTCGCCAGATTAATAGTTGGCTTCTCAACATGTAAATAAAACATGAACAATAAAATCCAGTCATAAGGTGTGCCCACTAAGTGGACAGGATGTTGATGTTCATATTTTATTTATATGTTGACAAGCCAAGAATTAAGTTGGCGAGTAAATGTGGTTTTAAAAGCTTTTAACAAGAATGTTCTAAAGAACGAATTCCGCGATCGGAAGATGGCAGTTAATCTGCCGAAACCGGTAATCTATAACATCCAGTCATAAGGTGTGCCCACTAAGTGGACAGGATATTGATGTTCATATTTTATTTATATGTTTACAAGCCAAGAATTAAGTTGTCGAGTAAATGTGGTTTTAAAAACTTTTAACAAGAATGTTCTAAAGAACGAATTCCACGATCGGAAGATGGCAGTTAATCTGCCGAAACCGGTAATCTAAAAAATTAAAAGCCATCTTGGCTCTTGTCTTCAATAAAAAGTTACTTATTCATTTTAACTAAAGAAAGGTTTGCAATTATATTAACAAGAGTGGTTAGGGTGAGACACTTTCGTAGGTTAGCAGAAACCTCACACTCCATAAGCGAAAAAATAATGAAAACAGAATGGCCCAAATGCACCCTAACTAAATTAATTCTTAGCTCGGGGTAAAGCACTCGACTGGAAACAAAACGCTCGCGGGTTCGAAACCAGGACGTATCTCGGAAATTTTCAGTCTGCGTTTCAACCCAGCGACTAACTCCGCGATGTGAGGAGTCACAAAAATATTACGTGTTTCGGATTCCACGTTGAACTGTAGGTCCCCTGTTGGATGACTGGAGTAGATTAGGGACACGCAAGTCGCCGGATTGGAAACCAAGAGAAAGACTTGGACCAGGCCTCTGAACCAAACGAAGTTATTAATATTAGCTATTGACTGTGTACAGTATGTTTATCGAATCGGTTTCATAATATTTTTACACCGTTCAGTTCTCTAATATAGCGAGGATAGAAGGAACACCTACATCTTCCCGATTTAGAAAATCGAAATACTGAAACGTTTCTACCGTTTCGGGGGATTCGAAATTATTTCAACGACAAAGTTGAAAATTTGTACTGGACTGGGATTCGAATCCGGATTTCCCGCTTCGGCTCAGCGGTAGCCTTAATCAGTAAGACTATCAATGGATGCTTCCCTTCAAACCCAATTTCTCAACTTCAGCCCCCTGTTCATTCATTCCTCTTTCCCGCAGCCCATACTGGATACCCGTACGGGATCCAGCGATTGATGAGTCAGCATTGAAACTGCCATAGCATGTTATGGACATATTTACAATTATTGATATGGAGTCTGTTCTCTTTTGATATGTCCGAAAGAACTGACACCATATCAATAATTGTAAATATGACCGCAGCAGGCAATGACAATTTCAATGCGGACACATTCAAATGCTAAAAAATCATCTCTTGCTGGGCTGAAGCGGGAAATCCGGAATTCGAATCCCAGTCCAGTACAAATTTTCAACTTTGTCGTTGAAATTATTTCGACGACATCTCCCCCCCCCCCCCCCCCGAAACGGTAAAGATGTAGGCGTTCCTTTTATCCTCGCTATATTAGAGAACTAAACGGTGGAGAAATATTATGAAAGCGATTGGATAAACTTACTACAAGAATTGAAGTGTAACTTTCTAATTACAAATTTGGTTGTAAAAGAGCTAGCTAATAATAATAATTTCGTGTGTCCCAGTCCAGTACAAATTTTCAACTTTATCGTCAAAATTATTTCGACCCCCTCCTGTCAAGTAATATCCGAAAAGAATACAAACCATATCAATAGTTTCTGATTTAGATCTGGTTTCTCTTACCATATATTTAAGATCATGTCTTCGTATGAAGATGGGTGCTAATGAAATATGCATTCCGAAGAGAAAGTTTGTAAATGAAATTTCGCAATTAGATTTCACCCTGACGACTAACTACTTGCTTATCCCCTACATCACGATAATGCAAAACGAGCTGCCCTTCACTGAACCTTTACCAACTACTCCGCGGGACCCAACTGGTAAGGATGTCATAATTCTCAGGAATAATCCAAACTGGAAGTATTAAATAAAAATCACTGAATGATATAATATTATTCCATCATTGCGAAAG
Source organism: Locusta migratoria (assembly GCA_026315105.1). Classification (NCBI taxonomy): domain Eukaryota; kingdom Metazoa; phylum Arthropoda; class Insecta; order Orthoptera; family Acrididae; genus Locusta; species Locusta migratoria. The sequence goes on from CM048748.1 coordinate 41,853,519, forward strand.
ATGCCTCGCATTACAAAATTGTCCCAGGTCATAGTATTCGTATCCAGAAACAAGCCCGCTTCAATGCCCTATTGTAATAGGGGCGCCATTGCTGACAGCAGCTTGATAACTGTGATTTCGTAGCCTACCATTTCTCCAAATGCACAGGTAACCTTGTATTCCTCCTACTACACATGCTTCCAAACATTTTCTACTAATTTTCTATTCGTTTCATGTTTAAATGCCCTTTAAGATCCTCTCATGTCACCATGTATTTAATGAAATCATATCGGTGTGTGCGAACTGAGACCTATATTTTCTTAACGAATGTTATCCTATCGGCATCGTTGTTGTCGTCCAGCATCTTCATAGGAGGATGAAGATGAAACAGTTATTGGTAGGTCGTACTTCCACCATCCGCTATGTGGCCATGTGGCACATGCCGCCATTCGTTCAAAATAATCTTCGTTTTCACAGATGTACGTATAACTTTTTCCGGCATTGTATTGTAGACTTCGTCTGCAAACAACTTCGCTACTGACTTTTACACTTTCTTTCTGTTTAAATTTATACTTCTCGAAGATAATAAATTCCGTACAGTGCAATTTTGAATACCTAATAAATATTTAATACACACCTACGATTCATTGACAAAGTTGTACAATTGTTTGTAGATAAAAATAGTGAGAACAGGCCGTCTTCCCGTTTCCAATAATTTTCATTTGAATTCGCAGTGAATAGTTTAATGACATCTCTGAATGTCAGTCCCTATATGTGTTTCAATCCTTAAAAAAAGAAGAAGAAGAAAAAAAAAGTGCTGCTTCCGTATATAATGTACTAAGACATACTATCTTATAACGCTACTTTTCAGAATATCCTAGAATTCCTTGCTGATACACATAGAATGAAACATAAATAACATACTGGCGTCTGTCATACTGGAAGACCATAGAGAAATAAGGAAGATTGGGCTGCAATACCCCGTTGAAAATGTAGTTACAAGAGGTGGTCCACAAACTGTGTATCTGGAATGGTGGGAAGGAATATCGGCTGTATGAATTGAAAGTAATCATCCCGGAACTTGCTATGACTTTTTCCAAAGCTGTTTCACAGACGAACATTGCTCAATAGTACCTCCTCTAAAACATCGCATTAACGACAAAATGGCAGATACTGAAATGTCAGAGTGATACAAAAGCAATTCGATTAACACAGTAAAGGGCAGTGGGCATTATGGGATAAAATCCGATCTTAAAATAAGTACGCGAAGGAACTCGCCCCCTTGTAACAGCAGTGTACTGAAGCAGGATCGACGTGTTCCCAAGGATTGGAAAAAAGCGGAGGTTATTTCCGTATACAAGAAGGGTCGTCTATCAGATGCGCAATACTATAGGCCTATATTACTGACATTACTCAGTTGCAGAATCATGGAACACATTTCATTCCTGGAGGCAGAAAATTTCCCTTGTAGAAATCAGTATGGTTTAAAAAAATAAAAAATAAATAAAATTAAAGAAAAAACAACAATGGTGTGAAAGATCTCGCGCTATTCATCCTCGAGATGCAGAAGGCATTAACACAGGATTCAAATTAAATGCCGTGTTTCTTATGCAAGGCGCTCGATAGCGTTCTGCAGTGCCTACCTATGAACGAAGTGCGACTGGCTTCTGAAGCGTTCCTAGCGTTCCTAGCTACGAGAAGGTAGCTTGTCAATCTCAACGAACACTTCAGACGTTAAATTGTGCTATAGGACCGTTACTTTTCACAATATACGAGGGTCATCCACAAAGTATGTTCCGTTTCTATTTCTATCCGCGGCAGCGCTACGATCGCAGTTCCAAACATGCGTGGCAGTTACTGTGCCTCAAGGAGAAGATATGTACGTCATTTTCAGATCGCTGCTGACGACGTGTGCTTTGCAGTGCTTCTTTATATCGTCAGCCGCCGCCGCGTGTGAAATCAGATCTTGGATTAGTTTTCTAAATGCAAAGATATTTCAACGAAACGAAATTCATCTGCAAATCTACGAAGCTTACGGACAAAACACTATGAGTGATTCAATGGTTAGAAGATGTGGACGCCCATCTGTGGTTACTGATGAACTGATCATTCTCCGTACAGCCCGGACCTCGATGCTAGCATCTTCCATGTCTTATTACACCTAAAATATGTCAACGGTGGTCAACACTTCAATAATGATGACGAGATGAAGGAACATGGTTGAATACACGGTCAGTAATCTTCTATGAAGAAGGCATATAAAAAGTTGTGTCGCTCTATGACAAGCTATGTAGAAATGTAGTTTAACAGATGTAGATTTTTGTACAATAAATATTTCTTCTGGATCTGTACACGTTTGTGTACGGAACTATCTTTGTGGACATAGCTCGAATATAAATGACCTCGTAGATATCATTGGAAGTTCAATGAGTATTCTTTCGGATAATGCTGTAATTTATCGAGAACACTGGAGGAGGGTAGTGAAATTAAGGAGTATCTGCAGCGTATTGACACATGGTGCAGGAAATAACAGTTGAGCCTCAACATAAAGAAGTGTAACGTGCTGCGATTACATAGAAAGAAAATAGTTATAAAACTACGCAATAGCAGGAAACATCATGGAGACAGCTACCTCCTTACCTTCCTTTAGTTTTCATGTCTGAATCAGAAATTATAGCTTTTTAGTCCAAAAATGGGCTACGTCGACAGCATCTTAATGTATCACAGATTAACATCAAGTAAATTTCGTGCCATGACTTACGACTACCAAATTTGAATTTTTTTCCGTATTCCAAAGCATCTGGCAAAATTTGGCGTATAGTAGGTACTAATTGTCCTGAATGATAGTACTCTCCTTCCAAAGCATAACTATCCGACTGGTAGCTACATTTATCCATTAGAAGTTAATAATTATTTCCTTGTGTATTGTTTGGGGATTGGCGAAATGCATTACATCTAATGCACTGTTCATTTCCGCAAGTTCAATATCTCTAGCCAATTCATACAAAGTCATAATGTGAGCCATACTTCCAAAGTGTACTTACAGGAAATTTAGCAGATGACATCGAAGCAATACCGACTGCGCATTCGGAATTGAGCTCTACACCGAAAATTCGGGCCCTTATATACCAGAACGGAGCCGCTGATGGCGCAGAAATCGCAAGTTGTCTCGGTCGTCGACCTCTAACTGTCGAGGGTGCTTGCCGAGATAATGTCCTAACAAGACAATTATCGTGCCGGGACCGCCGCCGCCTCCATGACCTTTAGACACCGGGGGACCCAGCAACCGGACGACCTTGGTGTCTCATGAAACATGGCACTTGGAGTGTACGGCATGCCATAGTAGTAGCGTTGAAAGTCTGCAATAACAATCTATTTGAAAGTGTTGTTTAGTGATAAATTTCCAACATCGGGAAAAAGTAATTTTCAAACCGTAAAGACTAAACATTACAGTAAAAGGGGCATTTTGCAGCAATTTTTGTCATATAGAGCAACTCGTTACCGAATACATTCAATAACGCAACTTTTTAATTTACTGAACAGCGGTGCATTTTGCTGACCGTGTCTTCTGTATCTGTGCTTATCCCGCGCAGTGTCGATCCCGAGTCCGCCTTTCAATTAATTAATATTTACATATAAAGCAGAGGGTCCGTATATTTGTGTGTACGTTTTGCGTACAAATCTATAGTTTTGTTCCAATCTTTATGAAATTTTGTACACGTAAGCGTCAATCCATGAGGACGGTCGCAGTAAGTGTAAGAATCACATACGATGTATAGTTCACGACATACGACGTCATAAACAATGAGATGAGCGGAAAACTGCTGCATTTTGCGACAATGCATCTCATTTTTTCCTAACCATTGTACCGATTTCAACCAAATTTGATACACACATTCCTTACCGTGAGGTAACAATTGCTGCATGGTTAAGAATCACATGCGGCACATGTTTCAAAAGATATTACGTCATAACCAATACAAATCGCAAAAAATGCCATATAATGCGGCGAGACTTTCGAAATACACTGTATGAGAATGACAGTACTTAGCGACTTGCAACAAACTTTAAACAAAATTTCAAAGCTTTATTAACCTTTTTCTCGCTGGCAATGATGAAAGGAAAAAAGTTTCTCGCTTACTATTTTTCCGCAGTTTATGTAGTAAAACTACGGCATTCCGTATGACGTTACAATTTATAATTTGTATACTACAATTTGTAGCCGCAGGAAATTTTACTGACAGTATACACATATACAGATGAATGTATCTCTTAAATTGGATCTTAGTTCGACACGTAGTTCATGAGATATGAGCACATGAACAGTGACGTTCGCTATTCATGGACTAAAACCAAGACAATCGGTATGACGTTATAATATCTAATTTTCACATTACAAATTGTAGGCGCAGGAAATTTTATATACAATTTAAACGCATATAGTTGAGTGTACCTTCTAAATTATATCAGAGTACGACATATAGTTCATGCGATGAGAACATAAGCAGTAACGTTCATGGGAAACCGCAACATCACGCACAAAGTTTTAATCTATTACTTCTTTATTACTAACTGTATTCCCAAGAGATTTTACAGACATACAGCCCTAATACAAATGAATATATGCCTGAAAAATGGCAGGAATAAATAAATAAGTACCCGGGCAAAGCCGGGTTTTCCGCTAGTTAACATATAATGCAGAGGGTCCGTAAGTTTGTGTGTATATACTGCATACAAATCTACAGCTTTGTTCCAATCTATTTCAAATTTTGTACACGTTAGCTTCAATCCATGAGGACGGTCGCCGTAAGTCTAAGAGTTACAAACAACACATTGTTCACGAGATATGACGTCATAAACAATACGATGCGCGGAAAACTGTATCACGCCACAATGCTGCTCATTTCTCTTAAACCACTCGACCTATTTCAACCAAATTTCGTACACATATTCCTTAGGTAAAATAACATTTGCTGTAGGAGTGCGAACCACATACGACATGGTTCAGGAGATACAACGTCATAAACAATATAGCTCCAAGAAACTGCCACATAATGCCACGAGACTTTATTCACACACTGTATGAGTACTGATTGTCTTGCAACCGACTTTAAACATAATTTCAAACTTCTATTGGACTTTTTCTCGTTGACAACGTTAGGTAAATTATGAAAGGAAGAAATTATCACATTTACTACTTTTTCGCTGTTCAAGGGCTAAAACAGCAGCATTCGGTATGAATTTACAATTTATAATTTCTGCGCAACAAACTGTAGCCGCAGGAAATTTTGCAGACAGTAAACACACATACAGCTGAATGTGCCTTTAAAATTGTATCACAGTACGACACTGAAATATTATACATGTGTACAACATACAATTCAATAAATATGGGATCGTGGGAATTTTATATTCCATTTGTATTGATATCTTTCTTTATTAGGATACGGTACGCTTAATTTTGTACATTATGCAAGACAGCCTTATTTCTTATATATTCTCCCGTAAATATAACATGTTTTTAGATAAAATGAGATCGACAGAGAGAGAAGGGATAGGAGAAGTACTAACTCAAGGCAGGAATAAATAAATACCCGGTCAACGCCGGGTTTTCAGATACTCTGATATATTAAATGAATCTATGAAAACTAAAGTCAGTCTGCCAGACGAAACTACTCTTATGATTTCCTTCATTCTTGTTTAAAATGAAAGGTATTCGTCCCTAGATTTTCATCAAGTTTCAGAATTTACATAACTCTCGCCTTTCGTTTTCTACACTCAAACGGAATTTCCTTTTGTATATTTCTTATGGGGATGTCCTTGGTGTAAACTAAAGTCAGTCGGTCAGACCGTTTTACCCGACCGATTTCCCTCTTTGGCTTTAAATGAGAGGTATTCATTCGCATATTTGTCATCAAATATCAGAATTAGGTCTCTTCAGCCCCCATTTTTATTCAAACGCGGTATCCTTCTGTCCTTGCACTGAATATTTTAATCGATTTGTTTTAAAATCTCTTCGGTTCTAATAAAGGTACGCAGTTCTTTTTGACCTAGCAACACTGAGTGAATTAAGCCCTTTCATTTGCGCTTTTAAACACTTGCATTGATTTATTTTGAAGAAAGCTATGCGTGAACATTCAACTTTCCTTCCTTTTTTCCCAAATTTTTTGTCATTCCACTAACGGTGCGAGGTATTCGCACAGGTCTTCTGGTTAATAAGTAATTGAAATCGGAAATCAGTTTGCTCACGAAATCCTTTATTCACGTCTTGAGCTGGCAAACCGCAATAGCAATCTCTTTTGCAGACGTATTCATTTCCTACAGCTTGTTTTTCAGTATGTTGGATTTAATTCACTGATCCAAAATTTTATAACCAACGCCTGGATCGTTCTTGCGTAAAGTAACATTGCAGCAAGGTTTTGTTATAGCTTTTACCACAATTAGCAGGTTATTTCATGAAAAGTGATGCCTTTGCCAGGCAATGAGGAAAAATTAGGTCCAACTAATAGTTCTAATTAGCCAGTAACTGCAAGGGTATGAAATGAGCAACATATCTGATTCAACTGTAAATTTGTATGTATTAAGGTCCCATTTATATATAATTAGTGCACCCTTAAAAACGTCTCTGGAGGAGGAAGGAAGCTTAGGGTTTAACGTCCCGTCGACAGCGAGGTCATAAAAGACGGAGATAATGCTAAGATTTTTGGGTAAGGATGGAGGAAGGAATTCGGCCGTTCCCTTTGAAAGGAACCGTCCCAGCATTTACCTGGAGTGATTTAGGCATATCACGGAAAACCTAAATCTGGATGGCCGGAGGTGGATTTGAACCACCATCCTTCCGAATACGAGTCCAGTGTGTTACCAGTTCGCCACCTTGCTCGGTCATCGACTTTGATAGGAGGACGGCAGATGCCATCTGGGGGATAGTATCTACTGGTAATGGTTTCCTTCTCGTCCTCCCACAATAGTGTAATGATACAGGTGTGAGACCACCATCTGTGTGTACTCTCTAATCGGAATCATCAGCCTTAGTGTGACACCAAAGTCTGAAGGAAAAGGGCACTAAAACTAAGACATTCGGTATGACGTTATAATATCTAATTTTAACATTACAAATTGTAGGCGCAGGAAATTTTACATACAATTTAAACGCATATAGTTGAGTGTACCTTCTAAATTGTATCATAGTACGACATATAGTTCATGAGATGAGAACATAAACAGTAACGTTAATGGGAAACCAAAGCAGACACCCTCGTGCTCCTAAAGCCACACAGCGGATTTGGAAGATATCAGCATGTGGAGTTCCGAGTCGCCAGATGGTCCCTTCAGAGAAATGCCACACAAGTTGACCGCGCTCCATGAAAGGATGCTGACAGTAATACTCGCGTGATCTTTCTCACACCTGTAAACGGGGTTCTGAATATCCACGCAGCACAGATGTTGTACGAGATCATTTTAAGTGCATGACTGGCAGGTCATACAGCTACCAAAGCGTTAAACCCCGTAAGTTTTAACACCACATCGACTGCTACCGTCGGAGGACCACTTAGAAGATGGAGTGGTGGGCCGTTGTCTTCAGCCATGAAAAGAGATTCACCTTTCATTTTCAAGATATACGAATACTAATGATTTTGAGAAATTGCATCCCCACTAGTTGCTTTAAATTAATTACAAAATAGTTTTATCTAGATTTCGCCCACACTACGGAGTTCATTATCAGAATTATAAAATTACCACCTAGAAATAAATCACAGTATATTATCAAAATATTACATACAAGGTTTCTAATGACAAACAATTTTACGAAAACAAAGATTAGATCATAGTGTCATAGTATATGCGTTTGCCCTAAATACACAAACGCAGACCGGTTCCTAGCATGCAGAATGTTGTTAGGCCTGTTCTGTTTGTGCTCTTGCAACAGGAAGGTGATATGTTGTGCCAAACATGAATTTTTTACCATTAAACTGAGCGTAGTTCTCAACGCTCTCCGTATTACTTGCAAAGACTTTCTTAGACATCGTGATCTACATACTTGTTCCGAATCGAGCATATGTATGATACGAAAGTATCTCAAGTGGCACTTGCGAGTCACAAACCCACAGTTCCTTAAGAGCTGCGTGACCCCGGTAGAGCAAGCTTGAAATCCCAAAACAATATTGGCCACATGCATTATGGAATAATAACATTCGTATTTTAGTCGACACCTAGCACCTCCTGGTACCGTTTCACCTATTGATTTGTAAATTAATTAACTCCAAGTCTACTCGATATTTATCGTTTCAACAATAAATTAATTGAAAAACGTTAACAGGAACTCATTTTATATTTAGACCAATACAATTTCGTCTGGTATCATTCTCAAAGACAGGCGACGATCATCCGCAAACATCCGTCTCACTCGTTCGACGTTATCTGATTCCGTGATTGTGGACGGTCGACTCTATATCATCCTTTCCGTGTCTAAAGCGTTTGAACCACTCAAACACACTCTTTTTACTCACTGCTTCAACACCATACACTTGCATAACATCCTATGGCACTCCTTCGCAGTTTTGATAATTTGAAACCAAAGTTAACGCGTTGTTCCATTTTGCGCTCCATGTTGCAATGACACGAGTTCTCGAAACGACCCTATTATCCGGGTCGCAGCGTGTTCACTGCTGTGCTTTGCAGGATATGGGACGCTTGTTTACATGACGCTTGACGTGTATGCGCAGGTACCTCATTACCGTCCACGCGGCTTTCAAAATGTGGGAAAATTCACCGAACTTTTAAAACGCACCTTGTACACACGACCCGCCCGGGTTTCGCAAGGGTGAAATTTATATTCTGTATCGATAAAAATCGACTTCTGTGTACTCTGTTGGTTGCTATATTCTGCTAATATGATGAAATACAATGAATACCATGCTCATTAAGTACTCAGCGTGTTTAATCTATATTTTTGCATCAACATCACAGTCTAACGTATACGTAAAAGCTTCTGAATGCCTCTTGGAACCACCGTTGTGACATTGACGATTTACAGTCTAAGACGAAGCCACAGAAACGACGCTAGCGGTCCTAGCGACAGCTGTGCAGTAACAGAAGAATAGTTTCATACAAATGGTTGACTCTCCACTAGGGGTACATATATGCTAATAAAAATCTTGACCTAACCGCTACCATACTGCATATGATCGCTCGCTACGCCACTTTGAAGAGTTCCTGAAGATTTAACCAAAACTGCTCCAGTTCCACACATGTCGGTGTCAAAATGTTCAAATGTTTGTAAAGTCTATGGGACTTAACTACGGGGTCATCAGTCCCTAAACTTACAAACTACTTATGAACTAGCTTATCCTAAGGACGGCACAAATATCCATGTCCGAGAGGGGATTCGAACCCCCAACCGTAGTGGCCGTGTAGACCGTGACTGGAGCGCCATGTCAGAGTCCATAAGGAATATAAATACGTACTCACAACCATTGTATAGATGTATTGCTTATGAAAGTAAATGCTATGGGACATTGTAAAACTAAAAAAAAGATGTGTATTTAATTAATATGTTCTTTAAAATACACACCAACTTTTATTTCTTATGTAATCAGTAACAAATAATTAAAAAACCGTAGCAATGGTAATATGGGAATTCGCCAGCTATAGCCCGAGACAATGGGAATGATAGTTGACGTTTGTAATAAAGGAGGCGGGCAAGATAGCGCAATCCCCAGACTCATGCGTGAACCTCACCATGCGCGTATCATGCTCTAGCTGCGCGCTTCATTTACGATTTACGTATCTGTTGTTTTCCATAAATATTTTGGGCTAAGACGTTGAAGTGGAACACCTTTTATATATTATCAGGATGTAACTGACTATGTGCAAACGCCTTCAGGAATCTATAGCGGACCAGATAATCAGAAGAACATGTCCTTTACACACATTGTTTATTTGTTTACGTTACCGTGTCAGTGACCACTTCACTATGCAGAATGTTCGTATCTGGTGATACGGTGTCATTTATTGCATACAGTTCAGAACAGGAGTTCAAAATTGCTAATACGAGTTGTAATGTGGGAATCTCTGAGCTGCGTCATTGCCTATCTCACATGTTCCCATATACCAGGAGCCACAGTACTTTGTCACTTTTTGTAGACATGTTAAACGTGAAACGCAAAGGTCAAAAACGCCGCGGCGGCCGAGCGGTTTGAGGAGCTGTGCTCCGATGCGCGAAGACGTTCCCCATCGTGCGTTCGAATCACAATATTTAATTGTAATTTTTACGAAAGATATGTGTTCCTTAGGTTTATTCGTAATTTTCTATATTTCATAAAATATCGTTATTAATAATATTTTCAATTAAAAAAGTCAAATTTTTTGCAGTATTGGATTCACTTTCAGCTGACGACGGTAGTCTTTGATTGTTCAGTTTGTGAAGAGCACCAACACTGTGTTTGGAAAGTCATCTCCAGCACTACTCTAACCTACTCTACCATCGTTTTAGATGACGATAAGATGTTCATCTGGTCTACATACAAATAAGCAAAAACTTACAGAAAACGTGAAATTAGAGATCTCAAAATGTATTATACAACTGAATTTGAAATGGGAAAAAAACTGTTACAGCAAGGTCGAACCACCGATTCTATAGTTGTGAAGCTATAACGTTACCGTGTGAGCTATACCGACAGACGGTATAGAATACGACACTTCGTAATGATGTGGAATGTGTCAGGTTAAGGAAAGGTGTCAAATTAATACTTTGTACTAAATATTATATGACACAGTTTATTTTAATTGTATTTATTTTATTGCTTATTTTCTCAATTTTATTTTATTCTTTTCAGATTTACTGCTTTATATCTAAGAATTTAGCTATAGTGCAGAAGGAGTTGCCATTCAGAAATTATTTTAATTTATTTTTAAATGCTACTAGGCTATCTGTCAGGCTTTTGAGGTAGGTGACCAATGACTTTTGTCGCAGCATAATCCACCCCTTTTTTTTGCCAAACCTACATTTTACCTTGAATAGGAAGATCAATCTTTCTCCTCGTATTGTAGTTATGTACACTGATATTGCTTTTGAATTTCATAAGTGAATATATATATACTGAGGAGCTACTGTAAAGATCCCTAGCTCTTCAAATAAGTGTCTGCAGGATGATCTTCGATGGGCTCCAGCAATTATTCTCATTACACGTTTTTGGACAATGAAAACCTTTTTACTGTATCATGAATTACCCCAGAAAATGATGCCATACGAAAGCAGAGAATGAAAATCTACATCTACATCTACATCTACATGGGATACTCTGCAAATCACATTTAAGTGCCTGGCAGAGGATTCGTCAAACCACAATACTATTTATCTCCCATTCCTTTCTCGAATACCACGCGGGAAGAAAGAACACCTGAATCTCTCTGTTCGAGCTCTGATTTCTCGTATGATGATTATTTCTACCTATGTAAGTGGGAGTAAACAATATATTTTCGCATTCGGAGGAGAATGTTGGCGTTTGAAGTTTCGCAAGTAGCCCACGCTGCAGCGATAAGCGCCGTTGTTGTAATGATTCCCATCCCAGATCCTGTATCATTTCCGTAACGCTGTCTCCCCTGTATAGTGACAATACGAAACGAGCTGCCCTTCTTTGGACTCTTTCGATGTCCTCCGTCAAACCCACCTGATACGGATCCCACACTGGGCTGCAATACTTCAAAAATGGACGGACAAGCGTAGTGTATGCAGTTTCTTTAGTAGTTCTGTTGCATCTTTTAAGGGTTCTGCCAATAAAACGCACTCTCTGGTTCGCCTTTCCCACGATATTATCTACGTGTTCTTTCCAATTTAAGTCTGAAGTTATAGTAATTCCTAAGTATTTTGTGGAGTTTACGGCCTTCACATTTGATTAATTTATCTTGTAAACATAGTTTAACGGATTTCTTTTCGTACTCATGTGGACGACTTCACACTTCTCATTATTTAGAGTCAATTTCCAAATTTTACACCACACTGATATCTTATTCAGATCGTTCTGCAGTTGGTTTTGATCTTCAGATGATTTTACCAGATGGTAAATGACGGCGTCATCTGCAAACAACCTAAGAGAGCTACTTAGATTTTCCCCTAAATCGTTTATGTTAATAAGGAACAGCAGAGGACTCTGTTTTAGTCGATGCCTTACCATCGATTACTACGAACTGTGTCCTCTCTGACAAGAAATCCCCTATCCAATCGCAAATTTGGGGCGATATAACATAACCACGCATAACCACGGCTTTTAGCCGTTTGTGAGGTGCGGTGTCAAAAGCTTTCTGGAAATCAAGAAATACGGAATCGATTTGAGAATCTTTGTCGATAGCATCCATCACTTCGTGTGAATAAGGAGCTAGTTGTGTTTCGCATGAACGATATTTTCTAAATCCGTGTTGACCTTGGGTCAATAGATCGTTCTGTTCGAGATAATTCATAATATTTGAATACAGGATATGTTCCAAAACCCTGCTGCAAATTGACGTCAATGAAATAGGCCTGTAGTTTAGTGGGTTACTCCTACTGCCTTTCTTGAATATAGGTATGACCTGGGCAACTTTCCAATAGGCATAGTAAGCTAATGTACTGAGTGTAAATCACGAAAAAATGGAATTTCCCTAATAGCATAGGTTGCTGAGCTGAAACGTTTAAGCAGATCTCCAATGTGTGTTTTTCCCGTTCAGCCCCTCATCAATGAACACACATAAAAAATTTTTAATGTTCTACCTTTGCTACAGATTTCTGTTCAAAGTCTATATGTATTAATTGTGCTATTCAATTTACTCTATGGAACTGTATGTACTGCGTTTCATCAAAATTTAATGATAGTCCATTTGCTGAGAACCACTTAACGATTTTCTGAAAGACGTCGTTTACAATTTCTTCAGTTATTTCTTGTCTATCAGGTGTGATAAGTATACTTGTATCATCAGTAAAAAGAACCGTCTCTGCATATTTATGAATATAGCATGGCAAGTCATTAATATATATTAAGAATAACAAAAGGCTGCCTTGAGGCACCCTATTTTTTATTGTTCCCAGTTTGTGGAATCAACTGTATTTTGCAAAAAATGTTTAAATGTTTGTTAAGCTTATGGGACTTAACTACGGGGTCATCAATCCCTAAACTTACAAACTACTTATGAACTACTTACGAACTAGGACGGCACAAATATCCATGCCCGAGGGGGGATTCGAACCCCCGACCGTAGTGTATTTTGCATATTATGTGAAATACTTATGTCAACTTTCTGCGCTACTCCTGTTAGGTATGATTTAATCCATTTGTACACTGTTCTATTCATACCAGAATACTTTAGAACAACTTTGATCATGGCTGGTTAACAGCAACCGTAGTCCAATTATTTTTAACAATTTTCTATATCAGCCAACCGGTTGCGTAGTTTTAAGATACTTGACCTAGGTTTCGTTGTCGCTGGGGACAACTTCATCATAAGAATAAAAAGCAGTTACATGAATCACATGACGTCAAAAATATTACGAGCAGCGCAGTCTCGTAATATTTTTGACGTAATGTGTTTCATGTAACTGCTTTTTATTCTTCTGATGAAGTTGTCCCTAGCGACAACGAAACCTAGGTCAAGTACCTTAAAACTACGCAATTGGTTGGCTGACATAGAAAATGCTTAAAAGCAATATTTTATCTAGAAGAATTCCATGTATGACACAATCAAAAGCTTGGAGAGATCACATAAAATCTCAACGGGTGATGTTCGGTTGCTCAAAGCATTTAATATATCATTGGTGATACCCATCATATGTATCAAAAGAATCTACGAAAATGAAAGTCAGTCGGCTACACCAAACTACAAGGCCGATTTCCTTCATTTTTGTTTTAAGGGAAAGATATTTATCCACAGATCTATCATCAAGTATCGGAATTTACATAACTCTCACCTTCCTTTTTCTATACTGAAACGCGATTTATTTTGGCATATTACTTATGGGTATGTCCGTGCTCTAAAATAAAGTAAGTCGGTTAGGCTGTTCTATCCCACCGATTTCCTTCATTGCTTTAAACGAAATGTATTCATTGGCAGAGTTGTCATCAAATATTAGAATCTACTTTAGTCTCCCAACCCTTTATTTTTATTCAAACGCGTTATCTTTCTGTCCTTGCATTGTGTATCTTAATCGGTTAGTTTTACAATATTTCCGGTACTAATTACGGTACGCAGTTCTTTTCCACATAACAACACTCAGCGGATCAAGCTCTTACATTTTCGCTTTTCAACACTTGCTTTCATTGATTCTGAAGAAACCTGTACCTGAACATTCAACTGAACATCTTTTTTTTCCTAAAATTTTTGCCATTTCATTAACGGTGCATATATATTTTGACGGGTCCTCTAGTTATTAGCATTTACGCTTGCTTGCAAAACTTTAAAGTCTCGAGAATTTTTTAGAGGCGCATTGAATGGCTTTGGCTGATTGTTATTTGAGCTCTGAGTTTGAAGTACTATAAGTATCAGAAAATTTTAAAATCCGATCAAATGTTATGAATTACCTCGAACAGAATGGTCTATTGAAAAAAAAAAAAAAAAAATGTTCTAATGTTTGTATAGCTTATGGGACTTAACTACGGGGTCATCAGTCCCTAAACTTACAAACTACTTATGAAGTAGCTAATACTAAGGACGGCACAAATATCCATGCCCGAGGGGCGATTCGAACCCCCGACAGTAGTGGCCGTGCAGACCGTGACTGGAGCGCCTCAGTCCCCTCGGGCACCGCGGTTGGCAAATGATCTATTGACCTAAGGTCAACATGGATTTAGAAAATACCGTGCTGTTGTCTAAGGATCTCAGATTCCATATTTCTTGATTTCCAGAATATGGACACCGTACCTCACAAACGGGTTATAATCAAATTGTGAGGTTATGGAATATCGCTCCAGATCTGTGACTGGATAGGAGATTTCCTATCATAGAGAACACAGTTTGTAGTAATCGTTGGTATGGTATCGGCTAAGACAGAGATGATTCCCGGCGTTCCACAGGGTAGTGTCATTGGTACTCTCTTGTTCCTTATTTACATAAAAGATGTGGAGAAAATCTGAGCAGCTATCTTAGGTTTTTTGCAGGTGACACCGTCATTTATCGTCTTATAAAATCATCTGAAGATCAAAAACACTGTAGGGCGATCTAAATATCAGTATGGTGTAAATTGGCAGTTGACTTTAAATAATGAAAAGTGTGAAATCGTCCACATGAGTACGAAAATAATTCCGTTAAACTTTGTTTACAAGAAAAATCAAATAAATGTGAAGGCCATAAACTCCACAAAATACATAGGAATTTAGGAATTATCTAGCCGCGGTGGCCGAGGTGACTGGGGTGCTCCAGTCACGGTCTGCACGGCCACTACGGTCGGGGCTTCGAATCCCCCCCTCGGGCATGGATATTTGTGCCGTCCTTAGTGTTTGCTAGTTCATAAGTAGTTTGTAAGTTTAGGGTCTGATGACCCCATAGTTAAGTCCCATAAGCTATACAAACATTTGAACACAGGAATTACTATTACAACAGACTTAAAGTGGAAAGTACATGTAAATAATGTCGTAGGAAAGGCGAACCAGAGACTGCGTTTAATTAGCAGAAACGTTAAGAGATGCAACAGAACTACTAATGAGACTTTTGCCCAGCGTGGGATCTATATCTAGTGGATTTGACGGAAGCCATCAAAAGCGTACAAGGAAGAGCCGCCCGTTTTGTATTGTCATCATACAAGGGAGAGAGTGTCACGGAAATGATACGGGATCCGGCATGGGAATCATTACAAGAACGGCGTTTATCTCTGCGGCGTGGTATACTTACGAAACTCCAAGCGCCAACGTTCTCCTCCGAATGCGAGATTATATAGTTGACTACCACCTACATATGTATATATGTATACGTCTAGTTACCTTTAATTTGATTTAGAAGGAAATTTTCGCACTATTTCGTCAGAATGTCACCGCATCATCAAACAATGAGACGAATGAAACCGGTGTCGTGTCCTTCCAAGGGTAAAGGGATGTAGAACATCTTCAATGCGGGTTCAGTTCAATTCAATTCAATTTATAGCCACAATATTTAGATTTATTACATTGAAACTCTGAACAGGTCATACATAGTAATTTTTTATTTTGTCGTACTCTGTTTTATTAATGCAAATGTAGTTATTACTTACGTTAACTACAATCATTTACAATAGGACGTAATTAAATTAAAGAAGAAATTTAAAGTATTGAAAATTTACAGAAAAAAAGAGTGAAAGAAAAAAAAATAGTCTTGAAATACAATAAATAGTTCCTTGGCTGAAGTGAAGTCTTCCAGACTAATTGCAAAGTATGTTCTTGACATCCTCGGAAGATCTCGAGGTTTGCCAACTAACAAGGGCGATAACAACTTATAGATCTATTCTAACTAAACTACAGTAGTATTCTCACAGGCATATGCGTGCCTCTGCCAAAATCCTCGAGTATGCGCATATCCGTGTGACTAGCTAAGCAGGATTTTTTTTAATTCTACAGTTTTTAATTTTTTTTAAATTTTTCATATTTACTGGCTAGTTGTGTTTATATTTATTTGATCTATAGAGATTTTTAGCATTAGGATCGTTGAAGTGGATTTATAGACAGAAAGTTTTCAATGCGGTACTCATCTAGATCACCACGGCGTTCATTGCTGCTCTAAACACGAAGAAACCGACTGACTTCCTTCGGAAATAGCCGGACGATCAGCCAACTCAAGGCGCTCCTGCGGTGGCTGAAATGAACGCGTGGGCGCCAGGTCGTGTGCGGCGGTGTGTTGACCTTTAGGATGGAGCGCGTTTGCTTGTTTAATTAACTCGTTTAACCAGATGTCCGGCGGTAAGAGCAACTCTCGCGTGTTTCTCCTCTCTCCTTCCCCGCCCGCGAAAGCGGCCCATCCTTCCGCTCCCCTCCCCCCTCCCCCACAATTCACACAGTCGCGTAGCACACGCCTGCGCATGCGCAGTGAGCGCGCCAGCTTACACCGGCCGCCACTGGCCGCCCTGGTTAATTAGAAGGCCACAGCAGCACACTAGCCGCTCGCCGAGCAGCGCTGTGATGCTCTCGCAGAGCCGGGCGCGGCGCTGGTTCTATTTGCAACGCAGTCCGACGCCTGCCTTAATGAGAGACTGCCGCTGCCGGCGGTTGATCAGCATTCCATCGCCGCCGCCCGCCTCTTGGACGCCTCTTACAGGCGCCGCGCAAACCTCTGTAATTACGACGAGCCGAAGCCGGCGGATCGCAGAGCTGACGATCTCATTTAGAAGAGGCGTGGGGGGTGGGGGGTAGAGCTACTGCTCACTTTCACGGCTAGTGACTTTCTTGGGTCTCCACTACTAATCAACAACTAGCAGTAGAAGCCAGCACTTGTATATAGATTACTACTACCTGTGGTCGACATTCTACTAATTAATTCCAGAAAAATATCAAATATTTCACCGACGTTTCGGCCACTATTGCAAGCGGCCATCTGGGTGTTACTTAACACCCAGAAGATGGCCGCTTGCAATAGTGGCCGAAGCGTCGGTGAAATATTTGATATATTAACGATGCGGTCCAATACCCAGAAGAGTTTTATCAACAATGACAACGGTCGCGGAAGCCTCCGTTTATATTTATTTTCACGAAAGTAAAATTGTTTATGGAAATTACTACAAGAAAAGGAACTTACTTAAAATCTATACCACGGCCGAGTTTGAACCGAAAACCTTCTGCTTACGATGCAGTCATTTTATCCAAATTACTTGGGTTGATCTGCCCCTTGTGGTCAAGGCATCGTATTTTGATCAAAAATCAAATGTTGGTATAGCTTATGGGACTTAACTATGGGGTCATCAATCCCGAAACTTACAAACTACCTATGATCTAACTAACACTAACGACGGCACAAATATTCATGCCCGAAGGGGGATTCGAACCCCCGACCGAAGTGGCCGCACAGACAGTGACTGGAGCGCCTCAGTCCCCTCGGCCACTGCGGCCGGCTAATTCCTAAATTCCTATGTATTTTGTGGAGTTTACGGCTTTCACATTTGATTGATTGAATTTGTAAACAAAGTGTAACGGATTGATTTTCATACTCAAGTGGACGATTTCACACTTTTCAGTATTTAGAGTCAACTACCAATTTACACCATAATGATATCTTATTTAGATCGTCCTACAGTTAGTTTTGATCTTCAGATGATTTTATTAGACGATAAATGACGGTGTCACCTGCAAAAAACCTAAGAGAGCTGCTCAGATTTTCTCCCACATCGTTTATGTATATAAGGAACAAGAGAGTACCAATGATACTACCCTGTGGAACGCCGTAGTGGCCGTGCAGAACGTGACTGGAGCGCCTCAGTCCCCTCGGCCCCTCTATTTTGATCCTTGAGTTCTTATCTTCTTACTACAGAGGACATCTATCAGTCTCACAGAACGCAACGGTTATCTACTAAGCCACCGAGTCCTTATGGATAACGAAACTGGACAGAATGTTTTAAATCAAGTCGGCTTCCGCTAGACAAACTCCCCATATTGTAACACGAATCAGTATTGCCGAGGCTTTCCAAAATGCTTGTTCAAATTTTTGTTAAGCTTATGTGACTTATTTGCGGGATCATCGGTCCCTAAACTTATAAACTAACATATATTAAAGACAACGTAAACATCCATTCCCGAGGGGGGAAAGGCGTCCCACACCGTTGCATAGCGCCTCAATGCGACGGCCATTCCGCCACCACAAGGCTTTCCCATGTCGGAATAGCACCACAGCACTATGCGAATGGAAAAATAATAATCCTCCCTTGTACGTCAGGGCTAGGTGATATTTATTTCAAACAATAATAAATTTCCAGAGAAATACATTGTCTTGAACAGAGAAATCAAACAAAAGACATCTTTGATATAATGAAACAGTATATGTCTCTGGAAATTGATTTATTGTTTATATCACCTATGCCTGAGATACAAGGCACGATTGTTCCCTCCAATGTTGCAGGTGTTGTTCCAGTATTGCAGAGGCTGAGCAATTTTAATGTTTGTTACACTTAGGAACATAGAAGCGGAAATGGAGTAAGGAGGAGATCTAAGGTGTGAATTATTTTATTTCGTTAATATTACAAACATATGCAAAATTTAAAGTAGAAAGAATAAATATGAAATTCAAAATATTATTTTCAAGCAAAGAAGCGAAAAAAAAGAAAAAAAAGAAAGATAAAGTCTGGCATAAATTATAATTCAGTGAGCCTCTATCTCATCAAAACCTATGACATACGGTGACAATGTACGAGTCTGGTCATTAATTATTTTTGCATGTTTAAAGTAACTGGGAACTTATTCATATGCATATTCTTGGTTTCTACCTCAGCCCTATACATTTACATGTTTTATCTGAACATTGTGAGAATAGGAGTAAGAAGAGAGAAGGGACAGAGTGAGCAACATTAGGAACTTCCTTTGAATTCTCCGGTAGCAGCAGCAGATGAACCCGATCTTTCAGGATAATGCGCAAAATAGCGACGCCTGGGAATAACGTCATTCCATAACACGAAATTTTCCGTTCCACTGTTGATGAAAAAGTCGACTTCGTAGTTCCTCCGCTAGAAGTCTGATGTTCTGGACCCGTACCTTTCGTGGCGTGTCGTCATCTAATAACCCCTTCAGATATGGAAACATCCACTTTAACCACTCTTCACGTGTCCGTACACAATTGATCATTACTTTGCGTGACGCTTGCAGGGTGACAGCTAGAGATAATAAACTATTATCTAGAGCACAGTTTGTCGAAACTGCTAGACGCATTCAAAAGTTGTTAATTTTCAGCTTTATTTTTCTATATTTCGATTTAGTGATCACACTCATTTGTCATTTTTTGAGATATTAAAATTATTTTTCAAATCATGAGATGTGTGTAATTATTCCGAAATTGTAGATGTCTTAAATGTTGACGGTAAACAATTTCTATATAACAGGCCGTGCCTACGTCACACCGCGAACGCTAGCTGATTGGCCGGCCGCTATGCGGCGGTGGTCGTGCCCCAGCGGCCAGCCAGTAAACTGGCGGCTGCGGCCTTTAGGTGTGACGTAGGCACGGCCTGTTGTGAGGGCTTGTCTCTAGGTGGTGTTGGAATAAGTCGATACCTGGTCTGTCTGGCAACTGCCCCAACAGCTTTCCGCGTTCCATTGTCGGCCCTTTATCTTTCCACACAATACGCCACTGTGCGAACACTACTTCCGTAAAGTCACACCTTGTTCACCGGACTTTGGCTTGAACTACTTATTCATGAATTGGTTCCAACGGTGAAAAAATCATATGAAAGATAACCACTCTTTCATGTTAGCACTAAATTACGTACTACAGACATACAAAAGTTAATCCAAAAATCGTGACGTGTGAAGTGCTACAGACACAAAATAATTCACGAAGTAACAACAGCTTTCAATCATAAATCACTCATTCTCAAATTAATAGGTTTTAATCATATATAACTCCTTCTCAAATTACCAGAAAAATGAACATGAACGTAGTAACTTGTAAATCCCTTTAATTTAAATGAGAAGAGACAGTAAAATTAACGGCAAACACTTCAAATTACACTTTGTCTGACCGTACAAACAAAAGCCAACCCAAGTTCGATACTGGCATGCTCACGAAAATTCAAAATGTTCAAGTGTTTCTAAAACGACGGGATTTTACTATTGTGGGTATCAGTCCCTAGTCGTAGAAACTACTTAAACTAACTTATGGTGGACAACACACACACACCCATGCCAGTGAGACCACTCGAACCTCCGACGGGGAACAAGCGCACGTTCAGCAACATCGTGCCTTAGGTCGCACGGCCACTCGGCCGCGGCAGACCCAAATTCTTCAACTGCCTGATCGCCTGATGTTATGTGAAGTTATGGGGCCAAACTACAGTGTTCATGTCCCTAGAATTACATACTACTGAGTCTAACTTTTACTAAGGATAGCGCACACACACACACACACACACACACACACACACACACACACACACCTGCTCCAGGAAAACTCTAACCTCCGACGGCATGCAGCCTCACAGTAGCTAGGCGCCTCATTCGGCCAGAACCTAGGATGCTCACCTCAGAGTCCCATATGAGGAACAATTGTCGAAACAATTATTAATCGCTGAGTATGACTGTCCAATATGACAGCCACGAAACCAGAACTTATCCACTATCTGCCGCCACAGTAATAATAACTACCTACAGCCGACGTCAACATTGTCCCACCACAGTCTAACACAATCCTCGGTCTGCCTCGCCGTAACGCGCAGAGAACGCCTTTCTCCGAATACACACCACTCCTCTCCCAGCTTGCCAACCAGCCGCGGAACTAAACGGAGGTATCTGGTGTCAGCGTGGTATTGGAGTTCACAGCACACAGTTCTTTGCCTCCCATCCTACTCCCATCACTGTACGAGGTCTTATATGCGCGTTATTACCAGTGCAATGACTTCTCAGTGTCTAACCTCGCTCGACCGATCCAGGAAGTGACACGAGTTGTTCAGATCGCCACCTCTGTCCCAGTAGATTGGAGTCCACGGCATAAAATCCGTATTTAGATCCGCTGCAGCATCTCATTTTCGAAGGAACAGATGCGGTAATTGTAAAATGTTACAGCTGTAAGAGATCGACGTCAGAGATAAACGCTTATACACTGCTAAATCTGGTGAGAAATCTTACACAAAAAACAAATGGTAAAGTATTTTATTCCGATATTGGTTATAATTGCAATTGTGTGTGTGATACATCTCTTTAATTGAGGTTCGCATGGCGTTCACTAAGGGCGAGGCACAATCGGGCTACCAAAGTAGTGAGAAAGTCAGTGACGTTGCTGTCTGATATGGTGTGTGATCCCCTTGGACGGCCGCGGCCGGTACAGTTTCACCCCTGCATGGCATGGACAGTGTGAGGTTATGAATCAGCTGTTGTGGGATATTTGGCCATTCTTCCATGAAAGCAATATCCAGCTCTGCAACAAATGAGGGAGGTACTGCCTCGCTGCAGTGCGTCTGCCAAGTGAATCCCAAATATGATTGGGTTTGTGTGTTTCACACGTAACTGACTAATCTTGGATTGACCTATATAAATCTGCAGTACGTAAATTTAGTGTTAACGTGAAGAGTGGTTATGTTTCATAAGATTTGTATTTCATCGTTGGAACTAATTCATTTCAAAGAAGTTCACACCTAATTCCTACGCATATGCATTTGGAATCGTACCTATAATAATTTATAACAGGTTATTATTCAGTTAAAGGTTGACAGTAGCTTGACTGGAAATTGTGTGGGTTGACGTAAGCCAATGGTGGTTCACACGTACTTGTAGGCCCTATATGAATTCGGGTTGTTTTGTTAATCATTGTGGTAAATAGAGGTCTGTTAAAACGACAAGACTGTAGCTGAAACGTAAGGATGTTGTTCTATTTTGGCAACACCGTGTCGATTGATTGGTATTCAGTATCGCCTCACGAGCAGTTCTCATTGTAAGCTGTATTAACATTGTGTGTTTGCTTTCGAAATTTAATATTTGGTCTTCTTTGGTTATGGGCAGGCTGCGTGCCACTAGTGGAATCAGCAATAATGCTCTAACGTGTCTCCTAGTCGGAGGTCCGAGTACGATACGCGATCAAAGAAAACAGCAGTTTAAGTAGTTGCCGACTTTTGTGCAGTACTGACTGCCTTCTCCAGAGTACTTAAAAGGGGAACACCAAGTATGGTACTAACGGAATTTGATGGTTCGTAGGTATGTTGCCAGGGAATTCCTCGAGACCATCAAGCCAAAAGGATTTGTTCCCATGGGCGTTGATTTCTAAGAAAACCGAAATTAAATTCGCAGCAAATTATCACGCGTAATGTGTCTACTTATACATGGCGGTTACCACTCAGCGATACAGCGTGGTGTAATCGGCAAGATGCGAGGATGCCATACAGGCGACCTCGTTTCACGTCCGACATACGTCAATTACTTTTTACACCTGTCCGATAATTGTGCATAATTATGTATTTTAATAACCATTCTTATGTAAAAGTTTGCAGTAAATGATCAGGATAAAAACATATAACATTCGCTCAATATGTTACGTATTGCACGAGGATTATTTTACTCGTTTTAGTTTTCCAAGCATACTTTTAAGTCTTTTGTTAATACCTATACTATTTGGGCAACATTTAATACATATGTTTACAATTACTGACCGTGCTGTTTTTATCCTGACTGTTTACTCAATCTGTAACATAGGAGTGGGTATAAAGGCATATAATTATGCACAATAAGAGAAGAGAAATGAAGAAAAGTGAAAAATTAATGACCTGAAGGGGAAGAATTTTTCATTTCTTTCTTTTCTTTGGTATTTTTTTAATCGTTTGACTTCTCATTATTTTTTTCTTTCTTTATATCCTTTTCTTGCTTAATTATTTTTGTTATTTTTAATATAAAAAGTAGCAATTACAATTTTGAAAAATTGTTCTGCTGCCAGTTATTGAACCCGGGTCTCTCATGGCAGACCTTGCCGGTTACACCACGCTGTCTCGCTGAGCGATAACCTCCATGTATAAGTAGAAATTTTGCTGCGAATTTGATCTCGATTTTCTTAGAAATCAAGGCCCATTGGAATAAATTCTTTTAGGATGATGGTCTGGAGGAGTTCCCTCACAACATACCTGTGACCCATCAAAATCCGTTGGTACCATACTTGGTGTTCCTTTTGTTAGTAGTGGTGGTGGAGTGGCTGAGCGGTCTAAGGTGCATTGCTGCGGGACGCGCAGTTGCTCGCCGTTAGAAGTTCGAGACCTCCCTCGGGTATGGGTGTATGTGTTGTCCTTAAGTTAGCTTATCTTAGTTTAAGTTGATTGTGAGCATAGGGACTAATAACCAAAGAAGTTAAGTCCCACAGATTAACAAACATTTGAACAAGTTTGAGTACTTAATAAAAGTTGTTATGTGTGTTTAAGGGCACATTCATTTAGTAGTTACTCCGAGGAACAACATAACCTAGGCATGGGTGTTTTCAGCTAACAATAAGTGATCTAAAAAAGTCAAACATATTGCCCACCGTTCCGCGCCAGCAGAAGATACTATTGTTAACTTGGTTCCATAAATTTTTTCAGACTGGATTCGAAGCGAAATATTTTGACGATGTGTTTGGCAAAAGCTTGGGAATAAATTCTTGCACTGTAATTTACAAACATTTGAACATTTCTAAAGTGGTATACTGAACCGTCAACGGCCAGTAAATCCTAAAGCTGTGGTGTGTGCTTGTAGTGTATTGTTAACTTGAAACTGTTAGCACCGACTCCCTGTTCGATTTAGTAACATGACTTTGTTTCAAATAAACAATTTGGTCATGATATTTTATTGTAGTTAATAACGTAATTTCTACTTGTAGTCATGTTCATTTTTGTGGGATCTAAGGCATATGTTATAGCAATGTAAAGAGGTGTAGTTATTGTTTTCATGTATATTTTCTTAATACCTTTTTTGCCGAACTACCTGATTATCATTTCTTAAAACGAACTGAAAAAAATGCTAATAATTATTGATATGATGATGTAGAAGCAAATAGGTAGGGGGCACCAAAATGGTTGTGTGTCATAAGTTGAGAATTTGTGTTGGAAGCGTGGCTGGATATCCTCAGTGGTTAAGGCAGCTGGTTCCACATTTTTGTGTCAGAGAACAGAGCCCAGCCAGACCCATATTATTTCCTCTAATTTTCATAAGTTGCATTTCTTTGCCCAGTGTTACGATGCACCCTCCTTACTGCCCTAGCAGGCACCACCCTCGTGATTCTGAGTGCCCACATGCCGGAACAGTAGCCCATCACACACGTCAATATGCTATCGCGATAGTCTGATGAGATCAGGCGGCAGGTGAAAAAACCTGCGCCCTATTCCAGCCATACTGGCACCATTGCTCTATCTGCTACCGCATCTGTGTGGACTAACATAGTGTTTTTTTTTTAATCTTTATTATTATATGATACATAAAACCCAATACCGTAAGATTACAATGGGTCGTATTAATCTACTATACATTGCTACAGCTGTTTATCATAAGTTATTTCTATCCACTGGCTAATTATTAATAACTAATAATTATTTAATAACAACAATAACTACTTTCTGCAGGTGTGCCAGTGTTCACAAACCGGATCTTGACGGCCTGCTCACCGAGCTAATCCCAATGAGCGTGCCTCTGGCACTGGGCGGCCAAAAGATTTTTACATTGCTCTGCAGTCCACTAAAGCTAACCCCTAAAATGTTTTTAAGAAAACAAACCAACTAAATCTACTCTCTAAAACTACGCCTAGTCAAAATCGGAGAAGTCAAGTCTTCCCCCAGATCCAGGATGGCGGATATCTGCCAGTGACGGCGACCAGTCCATCCTCCGGCGGCATGGCTGGACTCGGCTGTCACAGTCGTAGGTTGTCACAATCGGTGTATGTACTCACAATCGGGAAAGATGTCTTGGTTGGTTATTCTGTCAATTTACAGGCTGTACATAGTCATGTCTGATCTTGTTTGATATTGTCTCGGTCAGATGGTTGAGGATGTTGAAAGTCTCCTCAAATCTTAATAGGTCGTAGGTGACGTCGCTGGGTAATTGTTCTCGTAGCTCTCGCGTCACGCCATCAAAGATGGGGCACCCGTAGACTACATGTTCCGGGGTACCGAACTCGGATCCACATTCACACCCGGGCGTCGCCTGGACCCTAAAATGGCAAAGATATGCCGGATAGGCCCCGTGCCCAGTCAGGCAGTAGACCTCTTGAGGATGTGAAGAAACTCATGGAGAGCCTTTTTTGGATATCCTCCTACCGGTGTCATCAGCATTCCACAGCTCCTGCCAGAGCTTCCCCTCCTCTTTATGGCTGTCTTGCTTAGTGTTCTACAGCCCATGATGCCTTCTACTCTAGCTCATCCTTCTTGACCCATTACCATGCGGCTTGCTCCCTAATCTTGATATCGAGGGGGCACAGCCCCATAAAGACCAGGAAAGAGCCACGGGGTATCGTTCTGTAAGCTCCAACAGAGCTAAGCAGGATCACATAGTGTACTTATTTCTTTTACGTATATCTCATCGAGAACCATTGAGGATTAAATTAGAGGTATTACAAATGACACGATGGCTTACCAGCAGTCTCGCGAATCGTACGCGTCTGATGTAGGAAAATGGTAAAGTGACTTCGGTACATTAAGTACTTTCGACCTCGAGGTGACTTGCGAATTTTATATGTAGATGTACATCGGTTTAGACTTCACAGTATGAATGTGCTAGTGTTTTAATTGGAGGCAGTTCGCTATAATTAGAAGCATTTGGCAAAAAAAAATTCTGAATGAAAGTTATTAGAGCAACATCGTCGTACGGCAAAACAGTGTAACCATTCCACATGTACGGAATTAATGTTTCATCTTAGTTTTCACAATCTCAGGTCTTTCTGATTACACAGACATTAATTTTATCTGTGATATCTCAGTTTTTCTTGGCATTATTCATGTATAGTATTCAAAATATTCAAATGTTTGTAATTCTTATTGGACCAAACTACGTTGATCATCAGTCCCTAAAATTACAAACTACTTAAACTAAGTTAAACTAACCTAAGGACATCACACACATCCATGCCCAAGGGGGGATTCGAACCCCCGACGCGGGAGGCCGAGCGATCCGTAACGTGACGCTTCAGACCGCTCGGCTACTCCAAATCAAATGTTCAAATGTTTGTATAGTCTATAGGACTTAACTATGGGGTCATCAGTCCCTAAACTTACAAACTACTTGTGAACTACTTACGAACTAGGACGGCACAAATATCCATGCCCGAGGGGGGATTCGAATCCCCGACCGTAGACCGTGACTGGAGCGCCTTAGTCCCCTCGGCCACCGCGGCCGGCTCGGCTACTCCCGCGCGGCGTATAGTATTCGTCGGGTGATCTGGCCAGTTACTGTTTCTCTCTGTGCAATACAATAAATGCAGCTGTTACAGGTATGATATCTGGCTTTTGTCTGTTATGTCTCAGTGAACGGATACCATATCTATAGTGGTACTGTATGTATCCCTCCAAGAGCCAACGGGCAATAGACAATTCCTATAAGGATGCGCAGATAGACCCGAACCCTGACGGCAGTACAACTAAAGAGAAGGTAACGGACTAAGGACACTTTCGTTGTAGTATATGGCAGTTTGAAAATTTGATCAAGGGCGGGAAGCTCCATCTGGATAGTCTAGTGCCGCGACGGTAATTCAGCGCGTTCGGTCGTAGTGCTAGCTGACCACTGTAATAAAGAAAGTGCGTAAAGGCTGCCTGGATCAGTGGTTCCCCTACTGTGGCTCGTGTTATCCATTTAAGTGAATAGTCAGATACTTTACAACTTTGAAGAAGAAAAGGAAAAATATGTTTCTTTAAGAATTATTTGTTTCACATAATTATTTTTGACGCACAAAGTAAATGACAAGTTGTACTGCTGTTTTACTAAATTGATAATAGGTATTAACTAATGTTAATTTTCAATGTTTCATACTATTATACCCCACAAAAAAAATAAAAAAATAAAAATAAACCTTACGGTGACCGCTGGACTCAAGCAGAAAATCCGTGTTTGAATCTTCCTCACCAGCATAAATTTTCAACTTGCCTAGTGAATCTATTGCAATGGCTCTTGGTGGTTTAGTAATTAGATTTTGTAAATTAAGGTGATGAGAGTTGTTGAGGTACTGTTGGCTTCCAATCGCTATTTATACCCCAGAGAAAATTCTAAATTCCACTGCATCTGTGTCTATATCTCGCAAGCCACTTTTACGTGAGATGTTTGGGGGAAAATAATATTCCGTTGAGGTGTATGATTTTTTCTTTTTTTCCACTGTTAGTATTTGTATTCCGTGAAACGTACTGCGTCAGTGTTTCCGACTATCATTTGCTTCTCGATATCGTAACACGTTTACAGCAGCAATTTCGTGTTTTGTTTCCTTTCTCCTGGTGAATCTGGTGGGTGGGGAAGTTTTAATGAATTGAGTGCTGAACCACTTATTTAAATTGCATTCGCGGTCCGTGTTTACTAACTGTTCCTGGTTCCTCAAAACTTTATTTCTGTGGACTTTTTAAGTATACGGACCCAAAACGTTCGCGTATGCATCTGGATACTCGTCGCTTCGTACTTCATTTCAGTAATGTATTTATAGCTGTCATCAATGACGGCTGATTTACGTCGTTGTATCGTTTACATCCCTTACATACTTCCTCAAATTTCCTGAGTAATCTTAATATGCTAACGTCTGTGGGCTGCTTCCTTCACCACCAAATTTTGAATTTATGTACATAATACATATTATAACTTTACTTCTATAAGTGTATATAGTGTGCCCTTGGTAGTAGGGCCATTAGAACTATAAAATTTCCTGGCATATTAAAACTATGTTAAGCTGTTTCACATGAGCGCACACTCCGGTGAAAGTAAAAATTTCATTTACAAACAAGTTGCTTCTGTGCGAACGTGTTTTGTTGCAGTTTGAGCATCGCTTGTTTATTGCAGCTTGCGATGTATTATGTTCATCACGGTGTCTAACATGACAAACACTGATATTACATTAGCAGATACAGTGGTTGTATTAGAATCGGTGATGTTATCTGCGAGCGAGAATTCGATCTATCAATTTGCCAGTCACACACGATTTATGTCACCCAGCTCCTTTAGTGCATTTGATTTTAATCCATTACGACATCCTACGCAAGTTGCTGTTTTTACTCCGAACAATGATTCTCCACCAAGCTCCTGGTTACCGTATTATTGTAAGATTAAAATGTGACATCAAAGCGCAAATGCGGTTGTGGCTAAGATCAGCATCTACGTATAGTTCTGGGGGATTTGAAATTAATTATCCGGGATATCCGCGATATTTGTCACTAGTGTTGAGTTTTAAGTATACTGGTATTCAGTGTAACGATTATCAATCCTTCTTTACAGCTTTATTAAGTTTTTCTCTGAATTTCTAAAATCTTGTATCATTTTTCATTTTCCGTTTCTTTTTTCGGCAATAAAGAAATAAATAAAATAAAATAGAAAATCTCTCAAAGTGTCTTGAAATTCTTCAGAACAAGCAAAATTAACAATCGCAGTCTATTGCCTTTCTAGTGCCTTCACATTTGAAAAGCCAAAATGATCGTCATTTAGCTGATCCTCAGCTTAATTTTCCTTTCATTACTCTAGTCCATAGTATCGATGTTTTTATGCTGATTGTGTATCAATATTTTTCCGAAATTCTGTTCATACGTGAGCAGTCACATAGTTCCTACACATCAATTTGAATAATAACATTGCTCAGTTGTCGCTTTCCACAGTGATTTCAAAAATTACCATTGATATACATACATGCTGCCTTATTTAAGCCTTACAGAACTTATTTAAGTTTAAATACTACATACCTTATATCATCCATATAATCCCCAATTACTTCCACGAAGTCATCAGACAAGTCTTCTCCTGATAGAAATCTTCAGTATACCCTACTCACATGGCCGCTTTCGATTCTGTGTTTAACAGTGAAATTATCATGCCTTTCCTACAACTTTTCCTTTCGTTTACACTGAATTATTTCTTTCAACTCATTTACTTGTCTCTATCTTAACTCATTTGCTATAGCTATTTCAATTTTGTTTCCTTGCACTTCCTACTTCTTTCCATTCTTAACGCATTTGCAGTAATTTGTATCTAAATTATCCATATCTACAGTAATTTTGCAATTTCCCTAGCCTGTATTTGTTTTTACACCATTGGTGGAACAGAGGTTCGTTCAGACGAAACTCTTACTTTTTTTTATCATTACTAAATAGTGAACTAAGGCAACGTCTACTCAACGGTACGCCTTGCAATCTGATTTCGGTAACTGCGTCTAACCATGATGTACACCTCCCGCGTCTCCATTTCATTTCCAGTTATACCTTCTACCCTTGTGAAGCTTGAATGGAGCATTCGCTATTAGCTTACGAAATTTATTACAGAGTTCAATTATACCTCCGCTCTCATTCCTACTGCGAACCATATATTCCGCCACAAGCCTCCCATTAGTTTGCCTACAACGTCGTTGCTATGCACCACGACTGGCTAGCATTCTCAACATTTTCATTCTCATCTTGTGATGTCAGCATGTATTTTATGGCTTGCTGTTGTAGCTGATGAGAACCTACTACTGAACTGTTCACAGTACTCCCTGATGCGCTTCTCCTGAGAAACGATCGTAGCTATTTGACATTTCATTTCACTGCTCCCCTTCTGTATACGGAGTAAAGAAAAAAATAACGCACTTAGAGATCGAATTGAATTTCCTCACTCACATTCAAGACGAAATATTGGTAGCAAAATAATATCGAATACATACTGATAATAAATATTTCAAAACGAGCAGATTGTAAAAATGTCACGTCGTTCATCACAATGTAACTTCTAATAGTCTAATATATGACCATACAATTCGTCCTAGCTCACCTAGTGGAATGTTAGATCATAAACCCAACATCAACGTTGGCTGCTAGCTCTTTGTTTTTCTGGCATGAATTTTCGCAGTGCTGCCGATATGACATTACTCGAAACTTTTGTCTTCGGATGACCTTGAAATTCGACATTATTACTTTCATTATTTATTTTTAAATTAACAGCAAAGAGTTACAGTTGAATTCGTTTTATTACACAGACACACACACACATAGCATAAATATGGCAGAGTTTCAACCATGTGTGGGCATTTATCTGAAGAAATAACCGAAACTTATAATAAAACGAATTCAACAGCCGTTGGTTGCTACTACTTTAAAAATGAGTTGTATAGTAGTATCTGAGATAGACAAAATACCAAATTATTATTATTATTACTATTATTTTGCACCATCACTATATTCATATTTCTCACATTGCATATTCAGTCTCGTAGAATATTGTCACTTCATTGGTTATTCAATCTTTTCATATGGTCATACCTCCCCAGAGTGCAAAATGGATTCTGTTCAAAGATTTTTGGCGACAGAAAACAACCACCACCATTTCTTTTACGTTATGATAAACACTGAAAATAGACATATAGATAGCCATATTTTGTGTAACGTGTCTGTATAGAGGATATATTATAACTACGGATTGGGCGCTGAAGACCTAACTGTCGTGCGCCCAAAAGATCCCTATCCACCACGTCATAACTAGAGAGAAGAAGTATATCTTTACATTAAAGTTGCGTGATGGCAACAACGTAATATTGACAACATAAGGATTGTACATGGACAAATGTGGGTCTAGTGTGAGAGGGGGCTGTGCCTCATAACATGAAAAATTGAGCTTTGGTCATTTTCAGTATGCTCATGCCATTTTGCATCAACCCTGACAACTATAACCATGTGTCATAGCGTCCGCTCTATCTCGAGCAGTTTTCGTAAGTTCTTGAATGCGCCCCTGCGATCATTTTGAGTAAGAGGAGGACCTATGTTGTGCACTATTTCAGTTCCTCACGTACCAACACAGAAGTGTTGCAGATTGGTTGAACAGTGATAAATGAAGAACATATTGTTCAAAACTGAAATTTTGGCTTCTATATATCCCGTTTCAAGAAGTTACCAGGTCGTCTATCAAAAACAGGAAAAACCCTGTGCTTCATCATCCTTACATTTCTTCAGGGAATACTACTGCTCTGTCTATACGAAAGGATGTATATCAGCCATGAAGTTGAAAGCTCCCATGACATGCCACATATTCCTTTGATTTTTAAAGATGTTTACGAAAACCTGAAATCCACAGAAACAGTGGTCAATGAGGATACTCCAGAAGAGATTTGAAGTTGGTTATTTTTGTTTGTAATAGGATTGTAAGCCTGATAACATGATTTGCACTTGTGTAACAGTATTTCAACGAGGATAACTTCGTGATATGATGGTAAAATTTTTGTTTTTCTAATATTGTTATATTAATTAAATCCTATAAGATAGTAATCATTGCTATTTACGTCTATATTAATATTTTTCCTCTTACATAATTAACATATCAATACGTTGACACCAAAAAACGGACCCCTTCACTGTACAAATAATGCTTGAAATCAATGCTTTAGAATTATTTTGTCAAGTAGGCTCAACCACAGAAATCGTGTAAAAAACACTAAAATATGACGCGTTTAAAGGGTCAAGCCCTCATCATCAGATAATCTGTTCAAGAATCTTAAAACCTAAGACAATAAAGATCTAATATGTAATAAAAGAAAACGTGGTTACTTTCCTTGTAAGCGTGTCTACGCAGAAAGGACCTCAGCATGCTGTCCTTCGTCAGAATTCAAATCAGACCCCAGCACTGGCGGCGCATAACACTATCGAAATGCACGGAGTCAACAACACGACTGGGGCGCACGTATGCACATGAAAGCAAAGACCTCTAAATCCCAAAGATCATCCACAAGCTAGTGGGTACATTCAGGTGTCACGAAATCATTTGCACAGTAAGACCGAGGTTGAAATTTAAAATAAGCTACTTTTGTTATAATAGGTTCACAAAATTTTTAAAGAAGCTGTATGTATTTCCTTGAACTTGTTCATTTAATGAAACGTCGTAGCGTCAGGTATTATAATCTCCAGCTTTCCTAGCACATCTAACTTTCTTCCCTTATCCTGTCTATGCAAAATCTTAATGTCATCTTCAATCTGCTTTAATGGGTGGCCAGTTTCGCGGATATGCGTAGCGACAGCGGACTTGTCAAAATTATTAAGTCGGAAGGCGTCCATATGTTCCTTCTACCTAACTTAAAATGATCTACCCGTCTGACCAATGTAGTTGGCACTGCAACTACCACACTGTATCTTAGAAAGCCCTGATTTGTCATATTTATCAGTCTCTTGGTTTAAGTTA
Source organism: Locusta migratoria (assembly GCA_026315105.1). Classification (NCBI taxonomy): domain Eukaryota; kingdom Metazoa; phylum Arthropoda; class Insecta; order Orthoptera; family Acrididae; genus Locusta; species Locusta migratoria. The sequence goes on from CM048748.1 coordinate 41,886,434, forward strand.
TTCCGTAATTTATGATGTAACGTATTATTAGTTCTAAAGGCAGCTTCTACTTTCAAAGGTTATAGTATGTTGGCCTCTGTCTTACTGTGCAAATGATTTCGTGACACCTGAATGTATCCACTAGCTAAGTGGATGATCTTTGGAAGTTAGAGGTCTTTGTTTTCATGTGCATACGTGCGCCTCAGTCGTGTTGTTGACTCGATGCATTTCAATAGTGTTATGCGCCGCCAGTGCTGGGGTCTGATTTGAATTCTGACGAAGGACAGCATGCTGAGGTCCTTTCTGCGTAGACACGGTTACAAGGGAAGTAACCACGTTTTCTTTTATTACGTCTTAGATTTTTATTGTCTCAGGTTTTAAGATTCTTGTACAGATTATCTGATGATGAGTGCTTGACCCTTAAAACGCGTCATATTTTAGTGTTTTTACACGATTTCTGTGGTTGAGACTACTTGACAAAATAATTAAGTAATACAACCGCGACCTCGCATCCATTATGGATATAATTAAACGCTTTAGAAAACTCGATTTATCTCCATTTCTCCTCTCTCACTAGAACCCTCAATTGGTAATACGCATAAAAGTTAGAAAACATATCGTTTAGAAATAGTTGTTTGTATACGCCCATCAAGATGTAACTGAATTTTACATTTGTACAATAATTTAAATTGGCGCTGTCGAAGTTAATCTACTGGTATGAATGAATTTTACTCAAATAAAATATTATCTATTCTGGTACATCAGTTCGAGTTCCGTTTACAAAGAAGCAATGGCTCCTTCTTGTGAAGAATCCTCACCGCGACTCCATCAAACGCATCGTTCTTCCCCTGCAGCAGAATCTCTGCCGTTCGGCGAGTACCGTCTCCAGCGTTAAAGTGTCCCTTGTGGCGCACGGACCGGTAATCTCAAAAGACGTCACAGGTAAGTAAAGGCGTTCCATTTGTCACCTCGTGCCCTCTCTGCGGCCCCTCATGTATAATCCGAGCAGAAAAGTCTATCTCTCGCGGTTGACAGATCCGGATTAAAAATAAAATGGAGCAGGGAGGCGAGAAGTTAGGGTGAAGGAGACGGAGAGGCGAGGGGTGTGGTGGAGTGCAGGAAAGGGCAGAAAGAGAGCCGGGGAAGAAATTTAGTTCAGTCACTGCCTGAGAAAGGCGTAACGCGCAATGGATTATCCGCGTCTCTCTAAAAGGATGAAACTCCGCTGAGAGGAGTTCGGTATGCGTCGGTAGCTCTCCGGTGTAATGTGAAACAAAGGTTCTTCACAAAATGCTTACCGAAGGCAACAGGCGGAAATTTGGAGCACCGTCTGACGTAGGGCATCCGTCTATCCCAACTCTTACCGGGAGATGGATGGTGAAAGCATTTCAGCCCTCAGACCCGCCGAACTCAAAGGAAATATTAAGATTTTACGTGATTGAATTACTATAGCTCATCCATCGTTCTTTCTAGAGTTTTTCCAATCTTAATACTGCGGCTCTATATATTCTTAATACGTTTACAGTAATTTTAATGCGGGTTTCTAGTATCGAGGACGAAATGTTTGATACTCCACCTCATCGTAACAGAATGTTGTTTAACACTTAATACTAAAATCTCCTAACTTCTTCAGCAATCAGTCGCAAAAATATATTTATTTATTTGCAGACCTAGATTTTGACCATTGTGTTTTAAGTATTTTATTGTTTTTAGCACAGATAAAGACCACACAGTGGTCGCAATCTACATCTGCAAATAAATAAATATATTTTTAGGACTGATTGCTGAAAAAAACATTCACAAGTCAAATACAGTCGTGGAGCACGAATTCCACCCTGGAATCAAGCCTGATTAAGGTATATTTCACGAAACCGCTACCATTTCGGTACACTGAATGTAGTCATGTAGTGTGACGATAATGCAGTTTCCTTATGAACTGGGACATGTTATATAAATTACCGAATTTGATTAAATTTGACCGGATGCAATCGCCGAGCGGTCTGCTGCGCGCCAATCACAGTTTGCACGGCCGCTACGATCGGAGTTCGAATCTCCCGCCCCCCCTCCCGTCGGGCATGGATCTTTGCGTCGTCGTCAGTATAAGGTAGTTCATAAGTACTTTTTAGGTTTAAAGATTGGTGATCCGCAGTTAAGTCCCTTAAGCTTAACAAACATTTGAACATTTGATTAAATTTGGTAAACATGTTCCTTACCATCAGAAAACAATCGCTGCTGGGCAAGAGCCACAAACAACACATGGCTACCGAGATATTACGTCAAAACCTAAGAAATTTGCGAAAACTGCTACACATCCGATAATGTTCCACATTTTCTCCTACACTAATGGACCGATTTAAGAGATAGTATAAGAATTCTTCATCATCAGGAAACAATCACTGCGTATTTAAAACCACCGAAGAATAACAGTTGAGGAAGTATATCGCCGTAAACAATAAGAGTCTTTAATCATCCATTATTTGATAATGAGAGTAGAGCCTACCTAATGATTTGCAAAAAGTCTCACTGACGTGTTTTACGGCCCATTTTAGATTTGCTAGTAGTTTTACGATTTTTTGCAAACATTTCGGATAAAGATAATGAAAATGTGAATAATAAAAAAAATATTATGGGTGATACGACGACGACTGTGCTATTGTGATTATATATATGCACCCAACACGTAATTCTTTCTGTCCGTATTTTAAAAAACAGCCAAATTTATTTCATATTTGAGTTTAGCTTTGTCAAACTGAAGCTTTTCTGAACTTTTTATCTCTTTAAACTATTATTTTAATATCTCTCCAACAATAATTATTATATTTCATGTTAAAATATTATCACATAACTTGCCTTGCTAGTTTGTTCAAAGTTTATTTTCTTTACCTTTACTGGCTAGGAATGACTAGAGTCTGGAAGCAATACAGCGTACATTTGGCGTCACGTTACATCCTTCGGGCGAAACTCTCTTTTGCATACACCATATTGCTTTCTGTAATAGATGATTTTCTTATTATAACTCAAGCGTTGTCATTTCAAACCAATGGTGCACTGAAAATTATCACAAACACTTCGTTCTCGCGGAAATGAATTATAATCTAATGTCTGAAAATACCATGTTAGCAGTTAACACAGGCCATTGATCATACGAGAATTACGAATTACTCTCGCAGCAGTTCACCGTAGCGTAGAGAGCCTAGAATAAGTTTGTGATCTACGAACATGTTAGTAGGTGATTAGAAACTTGCTAGAACGCTGTGGTTTAGCTCGCTTGGTCAGAGTGTTGCCGGCGTGGTACCTCCCCGCCCTCTATAACGAAAAAACTGAGACAACGACGAAACGATCAAAATAGAACAAAAGAAACGAACGTCCACAAAGTACCGATCAAACCGAAGAAACAATTAAAAGAGAGAAAATAAGGGTTCAGCCCCGTCTGTAACAAAATAAATAGGATAGATACCAAGACAGCAATTTTTAACTTATTCAAGACGACCAGATTCAACACTCTGTGTTGTCAGAATCTGGTCTTATCAACAACAAACTGCTTATTATTGTTCTCCACATAAAATCTGGTATGTGGAAGATACTTATATCGAAAATCATATGCTAGTGATGGATGTCTGGTCAAAATTAAAACAGTAAAATATAAATAAAATAATAACTACCACATTGCACATGTCTGGTTGGTTCTGTGGAGGTGCTCAACACTTGGCGTTCGGAAATCAGTCACGTGACACCCACCGCACAAAATCTTCCCCGAAACTCTATTTTGTATACGCCATCTTGCTTTCTGTATTTGATGATTTTCTTACTATAACCCAAGCGTAGTCATTTCAAAACACTGGCGCACTGAAAAATTATCAAAATCACGTCGTAGTTACGACAATGAATTACATTCCAATGTCTAACAATACAATGTTAGCAGATAACACCTGCCATCGATGGTACGAGAATTACTGATTACTCTTGCAGCTGTTCTGTGTAGTGTAATGGGCAGCGATTCATTTTATGATTTTTGTATGCATCTTGGGCATCAGTCTTGCAAATCTTTTTTAAAGCATTCACCGTCATTTGACTGAACTATTGTTTATTCTCATGACTAGGTTTCGGCCTTAGTCTATTAACAAGTGCTATGCATTACATTATTAAAAACACTACTAAAATTTTTAAAAGGTAATATAAAATACAGATGTTGGGTACATTACAAGTAGCATGAGTTGGTAGTTACTTATAGAAAACTCTTCAGACAGGTTTTTTCTAAGTTATTGTCATGGTAATAATATCGTTAGGACAAGCTGATAAGTCTATGTTATTAACATAAAATAGGTACCACATTTGTACTGAATGTATGTTTAAATTAATTATACAGATATGTGTTCGTTATAAAGTTACAAAAGCAAATGGTTGATGTACAGGGAGGGTATGCCAAGGATAATTACAAAGATAATTAGGAAGATGTCTCACCATATCCCTGTTTGGAGTGGTATGTCTGGCAGTAAAGTAATGGATAGATGGTTTATCTTTGGGGGATGGGAATAGAGTTATTAATTACAATGCACAAGTAGATTGTTATGCTTAGATTACCTGCGGACTACAAAGTTGTAAGCCACGTGATCACACTACAATCGCACAAATGTGTACAGCTTCTAGTATACATACAAGATTATGATTGAAAATAGACATTAAGTAAACCACAAACGCAATTGGTTCAGATGTCTATTTGTGTGCAATGAGGGTGGAGGGGCCTCCAAGGTAGTTCTTTATAGGGTGGAAGGCCCATGATCACATTATGCTGAAACCAACATAATATTTATAAAACTGTTTCAGCATATAACGATAAAAAATTGTGAATTAATATAAAATATAATTGTATTAACAAATTATATTGGAAGAGCTTACATTTATACATGGGGGCAATTTTCCAAAAGTAAGTGTTACATATAATGAGTATACCTTTACAAAAGTATTGCAAAGCGATACTCAACACCATCTAGCAGCTAGATATCAATGTAATGTAGCATCGGCAAATACTTCTGACAGGTAAGTATCATACATATGCTAATAAGGGGGGTGGGCTTCATTCACTAATTGGTAGGCCGTTGTAGAATACTATTACAGTTACAGATGATATCAATCTCTGGTGTCCAGTAAGTCGGATTAACATATTTGTGGAAGTGATTTATACCATGATGATCAGTCAATGTGTCACAATTTAGTGTAAATAACTGAACATTAATAAATTAGCAGGTCTACAACTTATTGTTGAAACAATACCAGTGCATAATTTGAGTACCAGATTTGCAAATGAAATAAATCATGAGAATGTATCTGTAATGCTGAATATAATTTGGATGTTGGATTGATAAAATTGATCATCAGAATACAATAATTTGCATGCCAGGCTTACATGTAACTTACAAATACAGATGTAAAATTTTGAAATGAAATGATTAGCCAGTTAGTACTTCTGAGTTGTTCAAAGGTAACAGCTCTGTCTCTGAAAAGTTAATTTCCTCTATTTCGTGAACATATCATAATATACATAACAGTGAATTGTAAACATAGACTTCTTTATCACATATACACAAACTGAGCAGATACTATGACTGTAGTACATGAAATAAATTGCGAACTTGTATAGAGATTAAATACAAGAGCTTTCAGTAATTTGGTATTACCACACTTATTCCGTTTGTTATTTTAACTGTAAAAGAAAACGTAGGCATGGTTTCATACAGAATATTTGCTCTTGATTTTAACACAGAACAAATTAACATGAACGAAGTCATATACGAGCTATCGACGTTAAAAGCACCCGTAGAAATCATGCCAAAGATAGACATTTTAGCATATGCAATGACTCTAATTAATAACTTTCAACATACTCCATTAATAGTGAATAATTGCTTAGGAAAAATAAACATGTAATTTGTTGCAATGTATACACTTCCCTTCAGTTTCATTGAGGAACGACAGTTGTCAAAGAAATCTAGGACTCCATTTATATATGAAACTACCAGTATCTGCATATTGTTTACAATAATCATTATCACAATGTCCTCCCTATTGTTAAGCGAATTCTTCGGAAGACCAGTGTTCATTCGTTGTTACAAATTTATGGCATGTTCACGAAACAGAACAAACGCACATTTTACAGGGAGCACTCTTACATTAGTACAACTTTAAACATTGCAGAAGGTAGCTCTGTTTAATTCATAACAGTTCCGGGAACCATTTTAGGAAACAAAATGAAAAAAAAAGGTAATGGCGGCTTTCGAACTACCGACCACATGCATCAAAACGTAACTCACTACACCACGGCGAACACCTACGGCATTGTCCATTTCTGGCAATTGCTAACAGCTAAAATGACATTTTTAGCCACAAGATAATAATTTATCGTATAATGAACGACGTGCTTTTGTTAACTCTTCAGTGTGCCGCTGCTTCGAAATGACAACGAGTAAGTTATAATAAGAAAATCTTAAAATACAGGAAGCAAGATGGCATATGCCAGAGAGATTTCTGGGCGAGGAATGTCACGTGATATTTCGTAACTCGTGGCTTGCGTGAAATAAAGAGGCGGTCTCAAATCACCGTTAATTTGGCAAAAGTTTCAGGGAATTTTCTCCTCTACAAATTCGGTCATTTTGTTTTCGAGTCAGATGAACGGTTTGTTCTCAATTACAATTAATTTACAAAAGGCTTTTTTTAATGTTACTAACGTATTTTTTGTCCAGAAAATTTTAAAAAACGGAGGTTCTGGTCTCTGGCAGCGTACTATCATGTCTGTAAAATTTGATGTCGATCGGTTGAACGGTTCGACCTGATGTATTTACGTCATACTTTTCAGACAGTAAGCACGTATACCATTGAATGTACCTTTGAAATTATGTCGTATATGATACGTGGTTTGTTGAGATACAACACCATAAACACTGAGATTGTAATGAATTACGCATTGATTACTGACTCCATTACTCACACTTTTCTCACACATTTTCCTAATACGTCAGTCTATGCACTTGAAAAATTATATTGCTTCGGATGTATTATTCGGGTGCTGTAATATCAAAACGACAAAACTGAATGAAAAGAAAAATGAAACGGACAGAGAGGGGCAATAGAAAATGTGCAGATTAGTAACAAGGTGATGGTAGCATAAGTACTGAAGTAACACATTTCCCGACATCTGTGGGAAAAAATGCTGGTACATGCAATTGACTAAGAGAAAGATTAAACATAAAAATAATGTACAAAATACAGTCGATTCAAGGGAGTTGTCAAGTTACTTAAACGTAAATGAGAAGCAGCAATTCCATACTAAGAATGTGTTAATAGTTACACGAACTCCAGCCTCTAAGTTAACCTCAATTTTTCACTTTTAGATTCACCGAAATATCTAACACGCCGCTGACCTTCGTACTTTTACAAACGTTGGAGTTCCGCCGTGTAACAGACATGTCGTATTAAAAATAATCTACGAGTTCTCTATCATGTAGCATTATGAATAGTTTTTTACAGTGCTTCATGTATAAATTTAATTTCCCCGCAACCCGTATTTTAAAATTTACGCTGTCTGACGTTCTTCGTTGTTGCGCTAACATCGACGTTTCTATCATGTGAGGCGACTGTATATGGACACGACTCAACAGAGACTGCGGTATGTGTTGGCATAAACACATTAGAGGACTTTCCGCCTCACCCCTTGCCCGTCAGTCAGTATAGCCGACGCATCGACCTCGCCACTCCGTTCGCCTCTGTTATCCACTGTAAACACATAGTAATAATTCTTTCTAATACTTTTAGATCAGATTTCCTAACATTATTCCATATTATTTAATCATCAGCTTAAAGACCTGATTATTTCAATCTGCGAAGAATACCACTCATTAGCCAAATTCTTCATTTCAGTGCAGCGCTTCCACTTCCGTACTGAATTATTTGCAACATGTATTCCAACTTCCAAAATAAAGTTAGACATGATAAAAAATCGAATAAAAAGGCAAATTGAGGCAAACATAGGAGAAGACCAGTTTGGTTTCAGATCTGGAAAAGGAACTAGAGAGGAAATACTAGCCTTGAGAATGGTATTAGAAAGACGTATTGCAGTTAATAGATAAATATACTTGACCTTTATAGATTTACAAAAAGCATTTGACATGGTTAATGGGAAATTGTTATTCCGAACAATGAAGGAAATAAATCTTGATTGTAGGGGCAGGAGATTAATCTGGAACCTGTATAAAAGACAGGAAACAGAGATAGAAGTGAATGGTGTGAAGAAGAAAGCAAAAGTAAAGAGGGGAGTCAGGCAAGGGTACCCATTATCACCATATTTGTTCAACTTATTTATTTATTGAAAAAGCCATTGAAAAGAGCAACCAAATGACATAAAATTAACGGGAAACAAATACACTGTATCCGTTTTGCAGATGATATAGTAGTACTTGCTCACTCAGTAAAGGAAATGGAGTTTATGTTGCTAAAATGTGCCAAAATCCTAAGAGAATTCTATCTAAAAATTTATAAGAAGAAATCAAAAACTATGGTAGTTGGGAAGACTAAAGAAAAGGGTAAAGTTTATAATAAACTAGAAGATGATGTGCTACAGCAGGTTAAGAACTTCTGTTATTTGCGGAGTACAATCACTGACGACAATAAATGTATCGCAGATATAAAGAGAAGAATAGCCATGGCAAAGCATGCTTTCCAAAATAAAAGGAATTTACTACCAGACAATCATATAAGCCTAGAAAGTAGGAAAAAGTTTGCCAAAGCTTTTGTTTGGAGTGTCTTAACATACGGGTGTGAAGCGTGGACTCTGAGAAAGGCAAAGAAAAGAGACTGTGGATATGGAGAAGAATGACGAAAACAAGTTGGATAGATAGGAAATGTAATGAACAGGTCTTAAGAGAAGTGAATCAGAACAGAACTCTTCTATATTATATTGGAAGAAGAAAATAAAAAATGATAGAGCACATGAGACAGTTCCTAAAGAATGTATTTGAAGCGAAAGTTTTAGGGAAAAAAATCAAGAGGCAGACCAAGAGCAACGTATTTTAATAATATCAAAGAAGATATGGGGATAAAATCGTATGACGAATTGAAGAGGATGACATTGGAGAGAGGGACGTGGCTAAAGCGACAAGGCATAGCCTTTAGTTTATGATGATGATGATGATGATGTATTCCAATAATTATATTCCATACTCTACAGTTTCTACCCTTTACACAGGCCACTAGTACATTGTGAGTTATTTTCAGATGTCTTAAACGAATGTCCTGTCATCCTACCCCGACCTTATTTTCAGTGATCTCCATATATTTCCTTCTTGGATTCTTTGCAGCACGATGTCACGAATGCTTACATTTTCACCTGTTTTGGTTTTTCCACCGTCTATGATTACCTACTGAACAGAGCTGACATTCAAATAACATAAACACAGGCGAAACTATACAGTTTTTTGAGTAATAGTTTTAACAATCGGTTATTCACTTTGTTGCTGCACCAGCCGCCCCAATCAACGTCATAGAATGGAATGAAATGCGTAATCGGTTATTTACTTTTTACACATCATGCATACTAAAATACATTATCCTACCTTTTACTTTAATAACTATTTATTCTGCGATGGAAGAATATTTTAAACGGTTTCAATGTAATTGTCACTGACTTGTCCCTTGTCAAGTGGCCAACAAATTCACCTTCGTCCATGTGTCTTCCGAACACATTTGAGAAACTCCACCCTACAGAACTGGAAGTTTCTTTGAAGTAGATTTGTGTGTGCTGCTACTAAGACTGATACCATTTAACATTAGTAAAAACGTGTGGGAGTGGCCATGCACTGTAAATCCCCTTGCTACAGAATGCACGTTTGCTCCCTTCAAAGGTCGAGTCCTCCCTCGGGAATGGCTGTCTGTGTTGTCATTAACATAAAGTAACTTTCAAGTCTAGGGGCTGATGACCTCTTCATTTTGGTCCTCTAGTTCCCATAGTTTTACAAACATTTGAACATTTTAATAATTTCAGTTTGGATGATGAAAATTTCTAGAGCACTGTTAGGAGCTACGCATAATCAGTTGTTCACTCTCATATGTCCGTCTTTATACTCTGATATGTTATTAATAATTCTCCATTCAAAAAGGAATGAATGTAATTAAACTACTAATCAACAAAAATTTCCTTTACGTTTAAGCAAGAAGCTGTATGTTAATGCTGTGATATAAAGCAGATAAGTGAGTGTTAGGTAATTTTGAAGGGTCACTAGACCATATTATCCTACCCAGCAGTTAACTACTAATCATTACAGTTTTTAACAGACTCATACAGTTCATTCATAAATGTAATCGCTATTAACCACTCTTTTGCTAAAGATTACTTACTCCGTTTTACAAACGTTCGACAGCCACAGCTGAATTATTAAATAAGATCATTAACCCCCACCTCTTTCCTTTCCTTTAGTTTGTTGGTTTGGTGATGGGGAAGTGTCTTAGCTATGTGTATCGTTGCATTACGAAATAGTAAGCTGTAATACTGGTTACTATATGTCAATACAGCACTCATCCTAGCAAAATATTATTTTTTTCTTCCATCTCAATTGACACTAAGCTGAATCTTGGTTTTGTTGGTTCCGACAGACTCTTTCCAAAGCTGGGCTGGACGTTGTTTACGGCACTGAACAGATGTTTCACTTTAGAAAGGATCTAATTTCGGTAGAAATGTTGGACTAAAATTCCTTACACGGTCTAATTTCAGGGTAAATTTATTGTAAAATGCCTAGTTAGAAAAAGTTTGTTGATCAACACCAGAGAAATTACATCACAACTCTCTGAAACACAAATGACTGGCATTGTCTTGTAGCGAAATATTTGCAATTTCCTTCTGAAAATCAGTTCAAAACATATTCGTAAGTCAATTAAAGTGAACAATTCAGATAAAACTATTTGTCTCAACTAACTAATCTTTACAACGTTGCGGGACAGTTCTTCATTTTTGTTCCCATAACGTCCGTGGTTGCTTTTATAAATACGATGGGTAATTTTTTCCGTCTAGCAACTCCAAATAACGTGCAATTATTTTTTCACTGGTGAAGAACGTCGCTCCTTGCATATCAGGACCGAAATACTCATCATAATTAAATTGTTATTTAGACCCTGTAGAGTATTTATTCACTTTCTAGCATTAATAATTTACATATTAGAATTATTTGAAAATGTCATACTAGCAGCGAAATTAAACAGATCAAATCAGGGATTAACATTTGTTAATCTTCACAAATTTGAAATTTAGCTTACGTTTCACAATAATCCAGAAATACTAACGTTTAAAGATGCAAGCCGAACACCGGTTAACAGCATAAAAAGTAACTAGTACAGAATTGTGAGCAATCCAACACAAGCTAACTAAACCTGCAACTACAACTCGCAATCTATGTCAAAGCAGAAGAAAAAATCAGTAATGCATGACCTTTTAAGTTGTGGAACAACAAACTAGAAGCTGTTAGTGCTTTGATATCTTTGTCCTAATTCTATTTCTTTTTAATATAAATTTAATAAATATTGTCACACTATTAGCTCAAAATAGTATAAAATAAGAGAATATTTGAAATTTAGTTTTTAAATAGTTTACACGATTTACCGTATTATTCGACTTTTTGCTCTTAGAAGTACTTACTTCAGCAGTAAAATATTAAATATTTACGATTCAAATAATCGATTCTACGTTTTATCCAAAAGATATCCTCTTCAATGCTGCTCAACTACTGCTGTCGAGGTCTTCAGTTCGCAGATTTCTTTGATGCAGCTACCCATGCTACACAGTCCTGTGCAAACCTCTTCATCTGAGAATATGAACGGCAAAATGCAGTCTTCTGATTCTGCTTACTGTATTCTTCCATCGGTCTCCGTCCACGATTTTTTACAGCACACACTTCCTTCTAAGGCTATGGTGATGATCCGTTGATGTATCAGAATGTGTCCTACCAACGTACTCCTTCTCTTAGTCAGGATCCTTATTGTCCTCAACTCTTATTGTATACGTTCCACTGCACACATAATGTTACACTCTATACAAATACTTTCAGAAAGGTATCAAAAGCTGTTTTGCTACTCAAGTAACAAAACTCATTCACTACTTTTATTGTCTCATTACTTAATCTAATTCCTTCGGAACAGCTGATTTCCTGACACTACATTCCATTTTCATTTTTTTTTCTCTTCATCTTATACCATCCTTTCAAGACACTGTCCATTCCAATTGTTCTTCCAGGTCCTTTGCTGTCTCTGAAATAATTACTATGGCATCAGCAAACTGCAATTTTATTATTTCTTCTCCCTGAACTTTAATTACCTTTCCAAATATCGCCTTGCATTCCTTCATAGCATGCTCACTGTATAGATTGAATAACTAAACAAACAAAGACTAAAACCCTGTCTTCTCCCCTCCCGTCCACTGCGACTCTTTCATGCCCTTCGTCTCTAACAAGTGCTGTCTGGTGTTTGTATCTATATTTTGTTCCTACATTTCTATCCTGTTACCTTCTGAATTTGAAAGATTGTATTCCAGCCAGCATTGTCAAAAGAGTTACCCAGCTCTACAATTGCTAAAAAAGTAAGTCTGCCTTTACTTGTATTCTAAGGTAACTATGACTCTTGAAAGTGAAAGATCTGAAATTTTCGCATTTGGCATCCATTTCAAGGACCTTGTTTCGACTCAGATATTTCAGTGTTCTTTTATATTCGTCTCGCAGAATCGTATCTCTTGTGTCATCTTCCTCTACTTTGTCTTCCTTTTTTATAATACTGCCTAAGTTTATTGTGTTCGTACAGGCCCTCTATATATTCCTTCCACCTTTCAACTTTCCCGTCTTTGCTTACCTGTAGGCGGTATCTATATTTCTCCTAGTTAGTCATTCTTCTACGGTCTTGCATTTGTCCTTTAGCCACTTCTGCTAAGTCAGTCTGCACTTCCTGTAAACCTCATTTTTCAGAAGTCTGTACTCGCTTTTGCCTACTTAACTTGCTGCAGTTTCATATTTCCCCCTTTCATCGATTATCTCCTATGTTATCTACTGATTTCTCTTAGGCCTTGTCCTTCTGCCTAATAGATCCTCTGCGGCCTTTACTACTCTTTTAGAGGAACCCATTCTTCTTCCACTGTATTACATTCCCTTGTTTCAGCCAATTCTTGCGTAACTCTCCTTCTGGAACTATCAACCACTTCTGGTTTTTAGTGATGACGCAGCTAGCAGCCGTCGGAGCAGTTTACAGTATTGGGTGCAAACGCTTTTGGCCGAGCTACACCCATCCCGAAATAGCAATAACATATGTATTTTTTTACCATTGAGTAATTTTTTGACATTGTAACAGCCTTGAACGTGAGCTGATGAAATTAAATTAATTTTAAAGTCAAGTACGCGCGGTTCTTCAGCCATTCTACAAACTTTATTTAATTTTGAAATTGTTTATACGTTTCATCCATCCTTTCAACCTATCCAGAACTTGGATATTAAAAATTTAATTTGTTTCTTTATTAATTTGAGTTTTCGTAATAGTAAATGAAGCCAGAATTTTCAGTTTTTTATTTCAGTAGCTAGCGACATCACTGAAGTACCCGAACTGATCCTCACTAGTTAGATTATTTTAAGATTTTTTTCTTACAAGAGATGTCATCTACGTCTATCTTAACAGAAGTGATAAAGTTTTACCGATTGTAGGTAGGCAATAAGCGTCTTTCTGACTTCTACGTGACATGCTGTTGATGTCTTCTGTAACACCACATCGCGACCATAGCATTAGAATCACCACAGTCCAACATTTTTCATCGTCACGCAATTTTAATTATTTGTTTAGAGGCAGAAATTTGTCATTTTTTAAATTTTTTTTAGCAAATTCAAATTAGATCAGACTAATTCAGAATAACAGTAACCAGGGAATACGTAGGTCAAGCACCTCGTATATCAAAAATCATTTGTCGGGTTGCTATTATATAAAGTACCCGCAGTTGAATTACTCTCTCTCTACGTTACTTGCTCTCTATGTTACTAGATCTCAACCACGCACAGGACACCGTGCCCACGGTTGCGGTTCCTGTAGGGGGATGCTTGTCCATTGTTGGTCGAGCTGATCTCTACGAGATTACGAGAGTAACTCGGGCGTCCGATCTTTGATTGTCGTGAGTGCATTCGTGTTCTCTCGATAATCCATTTATAGTCCGGGGCAAGTCCCGGAGATAAATTAAATTGGTCCCAATCCCCCAGTTCCGACTAAGGTTTTCGGGAGGTTTTCCTTGGTTGTAAAGCGTATGCCGGAACTGGTAAGCCTCTCCCACTTATTCCCAATTGGGATTCCCCTTTGCCCCACTATCAGCTTGTCTGATAATTGGCTGAATAGAACCGCGACTCTTTATGGGCCGGATCTCAAACAGCCCGCTCCACTCCTCGGAGTGGAGAATGAAAAGAATAAGGTTTTTTTTTTTTTTTTTTTTTTTTTTTTTTTTTTTTTTTTTTTCTAGATCTCAAGGTGTTAACTCGCCATCTGATACCCCTCCGTGATTAATTTCAAAGTATCATACGCGGCCCATTTCCACGACAGGAAAGAACCCGAAAAAATATGATTTTATTAATAAAAACTTTTATATCGTGATCATAGGCGAATGCGTACATTATCTTTGGACTTTGATCGTATACGCTAGGACGGAAGAATTAGAAACTTCTGCCTCCTGTAATAAACTGATTAATATTCGCGATTTTGGAATTTCAACTTATTGTCAAGTTTAATGAAATTTAAAAAACGAATCTGGAAGAGTTAAGGTTCGGAAGCAATGTAACAGGATCCAGAGGCTTTAATATAAATGAGACTTTGACGAAAATAATCAGGCATTGTGAACTCATAAAGGTTTTCTGTGAAGGAGATTTTGTTGTCAATATTGAATTCAAAATAGAGAATCTGTGATACTTAAACAAGTCTTAAACAATATTAAAGTATTTAGTTCTCTAATATTATCCAAGACCATTCTAAAAGTGAACATATATCTGTGAAAATCGTAATGAATCAGTTAATACGTGAAAGAAAATATCTAACAGTTTTGATTAGAAGAAAATTCTAATGATTTTTTTTTTCTAAAGAATAATTTGATAGAAAGGAAGCAGGTACATATAATATTTTTTGTGACGGGCTTCAAACTGTCTCAACTACTGGGACTCAATGATTTTTCGGTTTATTAAATATCAGCCTCTGAGAAACGGAATTTCATGCTCAAACATTATAAATGTCTTTACTTTTAGGTTATACACAGAACCAATATTTATAGTATGAAAAATTCAACAAAGATATAAATTTTATTCGTTACGAAGAAGTACCTGGTCTACCAACTTAAATTTCATACTGAGGTGACAAATAACATTTTGAACCCATCCATCCACTACAACTGTGAACGTCAAGCCGAATCTACAGCTTACAAATCACAAGCTAAAACCAAAATACAAGAGAACCTAAGTGAAGCCTCTCTACGAGTCACACTTCCTTGCAGGAGTCCTGGGTACAGTAAATCAGTCCGTTGCGCACTAAAAATAGTTGGGAGAGAAAAATAAAAATCTCAACAGCATAAGTTAGCACGTTAGAAAGTGTACAATTAGTTGATTGAAATGTACACGCTTCGAAGTACCTCTTCTGTTACCACTTTGCTAAAGAATGAACACTTCACAACACCTATCATGCTCCACGTCATTCCTGTAGCCGCAGTGAGAGCAGTCGGAAACTCGTGTCTGTGGTCTGGGGAAGAGGAATGCCACGCGGTTGTCGCTTTTGGATAGCCTTCTGTAGTGACGATATTTGAAGGCTGTCGACATATGAGCAAAAAAAGGAAAGCTGCTACAAAGCCGTAATAAAGCGGCTGTGGGGCCGAGTGGCCGGCGCCCCCATCACGACAATGGACGGCCGCCTTGTTACCGGCACCCCGGCCACGCGTGCCAGTGTGAGTGTGAGGAGGGCCTTTGGCGCGGCGCGGCGGCGGGCCATCCACCGCTCAATACGTGGCCTCTTTCGCCAGGGAAGAGCTCGCCGGGTGATCCGGATTTATACGGCGCCAATAACGCCCTCTCTGCCCAGCGGAGCCTCGATAATGCGAGGGGTGGGGGGACTGGCGTGCGTGCCGGGGTGGGGGGTGGGGGGTGCGAGTTACGGGTCGTCGCCGCTGCGCTTTGTTTGCGAACAGCGAAAGGACGTCGCAAGGTTGCAACAAATTGCCACGGCGGAGCCGGAGCTCGCTAACGAAATGAAGTGACTTTCTCCCGGCTAGCGTGCCTCGCCCCCTGACCCCGAGCCAGCGAAATAACAGGCAGTACAATGGGAATGGCACGGAGCGATTGCCGTAAAGAACATATGCGTCCGAAGAAGCATTCTCTGAACCGTCCCACAATGTAGTATAGGACTTCTCAAATCCAATACTTTGAGAGTTTTCAGCTATCAGTCGATCTTTTTTCTCTTTTAATTCTTTATCATTTATCAGCAAATCATGATTTCGGCCAGTAACTGGTTATTATCAATGCATGTGTTTAACTGTAGATGTTATTAATATGGACAAAACTCATACCACGCAAACTATACTTGGACAAATATGGACAAAACTCACACCACGCCAAGTATACTTGGCGTGGTGTGAGTTTGTTCCATATTAATAACATCTACAGTTAATCACATGCATTGATAATGGCCAGTTACTGGCCGAAATCATGATTTAACGATAAAAAATAATAAAAAAAGATCGACTGATAGCTGAAAACTCTCAAAGTATTGGAAACATATCACAAGCGTGGAGCGAAAACCATGGAAAGTAACTTCTCAAATCATTTGTTGCAGGATACACGATTTTCCTGAAAAACCTTCGCGTTCCAATGTACAACGACTGCACTGCAACTAATAGTAATTTAAATATTAATTAGTATGAAACTGAATTACGCAAATGAAAGGTACACTGAAAGAATGCGTTTTCAAATGTTCAAATGTTTGTAAATCTATCGGACCAAACTGCATGATCATCAGTCCGTAGCTTACAAATTACTTAAACCTAGGTAAACTAGCCTAAGGACAACACACACACCCATGCCCGAGGGAGGACTCGAACCTCCACGGCGAGTAACCGCGCGCTCCGCAGCGAGACGCTTTAGACCGCTCGGCTACTCCACCGCGGCAATGAGTTTCGACATCTTAGAAATATTCCACGTTAGGATAGATTAGATTAATATTTGTTCCATAGATCATATATACGACATTTCGTAATGATGTGGAACGTGTCAGTTAAGTAAATGGTGTCTATACATGACAATATTTTAAGGATTTTTAATTTTCATTTTTCAATTTTTAATTAATTTATTTATTTTTTAATTTTTTATTTAAAAATTCATCTTATGTAGAAGGAGTTGCCAATCAGAAATTACTTTAAAATCTTTTTTTAAATACCACTTGGCTATCTGTCAGATTTTTCATATTACTTGGTAAGTGTCCGAAGACTTTCGTGACAGCATAATTCACCCCGTTTTTTGCCGTAGTTAGATTTAACCTTCAATAGCGAATATCTCCATTTCTCGTAGTGTTATAGCTATGCACACTGTCATTACTTTTGAAATGGGTCGGATTGTTAATGACGAATTTCATGAGTGAATATATTGTGAAGCTACAGTGAAGCTCCCTAGATCCTTAAATAAATGTCTGCCGGATGCTTTGGTTGTGCTCCAGCAATCATTCTGATTACACGCTTTTGTGCAATGAATAGTTTTCTACTCAATGTTCATTGTCCCAGAATATGATTTCATATGAAAGCAGTGAATGAAAATAAGTATAGTAAGCTAATCTACTGAGATGTATATCACCAAATTTTGCGATGACTCTTATAGCTTAAGTAGCTGACCTCAACGTTTCAGCAGTTCAAAGACTAAATTTATTAATGGTGTCATGTCATTTACTGTATGAAACTGTATAAACTGGGATTTATTAAAATTTAATGAGAGACCATTTGTAGAGAAACACTTAATAATTTTCTTAAATACATCGTTTACAATTGCAGCAGTTAATACCCGTTTCTCAGGTTTGATAGCTATACTTGTAACATCAGCGAAAAGAACTAGCTGAGCATCTACGTCAATATAGAATGGCAAGTCATAATATATATTATTTCTCATCCTTTTTTTTTTTTTTTTTTTTTTTTTTTTGTGAATACGCCATATCTCCCGTATTACTTATCCAAAGTTAATGATTGAGATATCATTTTCTAGGTTTCGTTGTCCACTAATGACGAAAAATACACAGTTTAAAGGTATAGTTTTAACAAAAAAAAAAGACTTTATTTCGAAATAATTTGTACTCTTCTTACAATCTAAGTTGATACCCAGCGAAAGATCTTTTAAAGAAAGATGCTCTAATTATGTTACTTAGAAATCTTAACACTAAGCAAGGATTATTTAATGGTGCGTGGTTAGTGGTGACTCAGGCGAGTGTATCATCATTGCTAAATTCATTGAGTCTCATAAAACTCTGCTAATACCCCGCATTTGCCTCACACATTCTGATCCAACCATGCCTTTCCAAATAATAAGAAGGCAATTCCCCATAAATGTAGCCTTCACTGTGACCACAAATAAAGAACAAGGTCAGACGCTTCAAAGGGCAGGATTATTTTTACATGGCTTTGTCAGGAGTTCGCTCATTCAGTATTAATTATGTATGTGCTAAAGTAAAAAATAATCACTTAACTACTAACACTGTATTCAAAGAAATTCTATAAGATGAACAAGTATTCAAAAGATAAAACTTAAAAAGTCAATATCAAATTTTTATATATTTCATGACTAATCATATTGTATTTAATTGTATAAATTTTCTTACAATAAGACTAATACTAGATACTACTATTCACAGTTTATTATCTGTTATACATATGTACTTCCATTTGCCTTTTCTCAATTACTCTCTTACCTATCTGTGCCTGATCAGAATAGAGTGCAAATTATTTGCACAGGTCAAATAGTTTGTACATATTAACAACAGCAAATGCCCAAGGACCGAACCTTGTGGGACCCCTTTTTAATAACGCCCCAGTTAGAGGAATATTAATTGTTTCGTCTGTATCATGTGATCTGCATATTGCTACTTTCTGCATTCTTCCAGTTAAGCATTATTTAAACCATTTGTGCACTGTCCCACTCATACCACAATACTTAAGCTTATCTGGAATAACCCCATGATTTGTCTTTTTTAAATTAAAAAACACGACTTAATTACGTTTGAACTTTAATTCAGTTGTCTCACTGTAATACATGCACTACATTAAGGAAGCGGCTACTTGGGTAGCAGAGTAGTTGTGGAGTGCACATTGTTAGGTTTTTTAAATTTTTTTTAATTTTTTTTTTTTTTTTTTTTTTAGGTTAGTCGCTTACTCTGATGAGCACACGCGTGTCAACATTCAGACAGCGAATTCAGGCCGCGTTCGGCTCAAAAATTCTACTATCAAAATATTAGCCGCGAACTTTCAAAGTATTAAAAACAAAGTTTCCGAATTTGCCGCGCTGCATGGAAATTATTGTGTTCAGATAGTTTTAGGCACCGAAAGCTGGCTACATCATGATGTGGCAAGTTCAGAAATATTTAGTGAGGCGTGGAATGTATAACGGAAAGATATATCGGACACTACTGGAGGGGGAATGTTCATCGCTGTGGACAAAGATATTGTTTCTACTGAGATCGAGGTTGAAAGTAACTTTGATGTTATCAGGGCATGTATAACAGAAGACGTTAACTTAATAGTTGGGTGTTTTACCGGAAACATCGTTCATGTGAAACTCAGCTTGCCCTTCCTCATATGACATCTTAAGATCCATGGATGATGGGCAACAGGCAGTGTTTTTCTCTACTTGAAAAAAAAAAAAAAAAAAAACGCCTTTGATGTGGTGCCACACTGCAGACTGCTAACGAAGATGCGAGCTTATGGAATAGGTTCACAGATTTGTGACTGGCTGGAAGACTTCAAAAATGTTGTTCAAATGTTTGTTAAGCTTATGGGACTTAACTACGGGGTCATCAGTCCCTAAACTTACAAACTACTTACGAACTACCTTATACTAAGGACGGCACAAATATCCATGCCGGAGGGGGGATTCGAACCGCCGAACGTAGTGGCCGTGCAGACCGTGACTGGAGCGCCTCAGGCCCCGCGGCCACCGCGGCCGGCTGGAAAACTTCCTAAGTAATAGAACGCAGTACGTTGTTCTCGACGGCGAGTGTTCATTAGAGACGAGTGTATCGTCAGGCGTGTCCCAGGGGAGTGTGATAGGACCGCTGTTACTTTCTATCTATACAAATAATCTGATAGACAGAGTAACTTGTAATTTGCGGCTGATAGCTGATGATGCTGTGGTGTATGGGAGGGTGTCGTATGTAACTGACTGTAATAGCATACAGGATGACTGAGACAAAATTTCTAGTTTTTGCGAAGAATGG
Source organism: Locusta migratoria (assembly GCA_026315105.1). NCBI lineage: Eukaryota > Metazoa > Arthropoda > Insecta > Orthoptera > Acrididae > Locusta > Locusta migratoria. The sequence continues at coordinate 41,906,903 of CM048748.1, forward strand.
AAGATAGCTCTCAATGTAGAAAAATGTAAGGTGATGCGCAAGAGTAAGAGTAAAAATCCCATAATGTTCGAATACAGCATTAGTAGTGAAGTTCTTTATTGTAGTTCGTTACTCAAATATCTAGGCGGAACATACCAGAGCGATATGAAATGGAACGAACAAGTAAGGACAGTTGTGAGTAAGGTGGACAGCCAACTTCGATTTATATGGAGAATTTTGAGAAGATATACTTCATTTGTAAAGGAGACCGCTTATAAAACGCTTGTACGGCCACGTCTTCAGTATTGCCCAAGTGTTTGGGACCCGCAGCAGATCAGTTCCAAGGAAGACAGAAGCAGTTCAGAGGCGAGCAGCTAGGTTTGTTACTGGTAGGTTCGACCAGTGCGCGAGTTTCACGGAAATGCTCCGGGAACTCAATTGAAGATCGCTGGAGGAAAGATTCTCTGTTGCGGAAATTTTGAGGGGCAAAATTTGAAGCTGAGTGTAGTGCGATCGTGCTGCCGCGTACTTACAATTCGCGTAGTGATTATCAGACAAGAGAAATTACGGTTCGAACGGAGGCATATGGGCATTCCTTTCTTCCTCGTTCTATTTGGGAGTGGAATAGGAAAGGAAATTCCTAGTTGTGGTACAGCGTGCCCTCCGCCACACACCTTAAGGTGGATTGTGGAGTATGTATGTAGATGTACTCATGTAAAAGTATCATACATTATGAGTAGGTACGCAAGCTGTTACTGCGTGATGACCTGTAATTACCTCATGACTTCAATAAGTGCTCAAAATGATATCCTTCAACTACAATTCATTTGGCAAAACGTATAACGAAATTCCTCTCAACAGTGTGTAGTTCGTCTTCAATAATTTTCTCACATGCATTGACAATGCGCTGACGCATGTTTTCAGGCGTTGTCGGTGACTCACGATAACAAGTATCCTTCAATTTTTCCCACAGAAAGAAATTCTGGGATGTAAGAACCAGTGAACGTGCGGGCCATGGTATGGTGCTTCTACGACTAATCCATCTGTCATTAAATATTCCATTTAAGACCGCTTCACCTGCACGCGAGCCATGTGCCGAACATCCAACATGCAGTGATATATCTTGTAGTAAAATCGGTAGAACATTACATAATAAATCAGCATACATTGCACCATTTACATTGCCATCGATCAAATATGGGACATTATCCTTCCTCTCATAATGCCGCACCATACATTAACGCGCCAAGGTCGCTGATGTTCCACTTGTCGCAGCCATAATGGATTTTCCGTTGCCCAGTAGTGCATATTATGCCGGTTTACATAACCTCTGTTTGTGAATGACGCTTCGTCAGTAAACAGAACGCGTGAAAAAAATCTGTTATCGTCCTGTAATTTATTTTGTGCCCAGTGGCAAAATTGTATACGACGTTCAAAGTCTTCGCAATGCAAAAACCTGGTGCATAGTAATATGGTACGGCTGAGATTGATGTAGAATTCTCAACATCGACGTTTTTGAGATTCCCGATTCTAGCTCAATTTTTCTGTTACTGACGTTCGGATTAGCCGCAACTGCAGCTATAACACATACTTGGGCATCATCATTTGTTGCAGGTCGAGGTTGGCGTTTCGCTTGTGGCTGAACACTTCCTGTCTCTTTAAATAACGTAACTATCCGACGAAAGGTCCGGACACTTGGATGATGAACCCAGAATAATGATCAAGAGGCCCGATGGGCATTTTGATCGCAATAGCCGTACATAAAACTGGTAAACGGTCTATTTTAACACGAGTAATGTATCACGAAGCAAATACCCTTCGCACTGGCGAAATGTTATGCGATCCCACGTACTAAAACGTTTGTGACTATTACAGCGTCATCTATCACAAAGCGAAAAAAATGGTCCAAATAAAACATTTATAGTTCTTTACGTACTAGACGAATATGTAATTAAAAAAATGGGGTACTTATTTAAAAAAAATGAATTTGATACCCGTTTGACCTATGGTAGAGCCATCTAGCGGGCCAACCATACCGTCATCTGTTTTTCCTCCTTTCTACATCTACATCTACATGTACATGGGATACTCTGCAATCCACATTTAAGTGCCTGGCAGAAGGTTCATCGAAACACCTAGTTATCTCCCATTCCATTCTCGAATAGCGCGTGGGAAGAAAGAACACCTGAATCCGTTCGGGGTCTGCTTCTCGTATTATATGCTGATGATCATTTCTACCTATGTAAGTGGGGGTCACCAATACATTTTCGTATTCGGAGGAGAATGTTGGCGATTGCAGTTTCGTAAGTAGCCCACGCCACAGCGATAAGCGCCGTTGTTGTAACGATTCCCATCCCAGATCCTGTATCATTTCCGTAACACAGTCTACCCTGTATCGTGACAATACAGAAAGAGATGCTCTTGTTCGAACTCTTTCGATGTCCTTCGTCAAATCCACCTGATAAGAATCCCACACTGGGCAGCAATACTCCATAAAAGGACGGACAAGCATAGTGTATTCAGTCTCCTTAGTAGTTCTGTTGCTTCCTTTAAGGGTTCTGCCAATAAAACGCAGAGTCTGATTCGCGTTTCCCACGACATTATCTACGTGTCCTTTTCAGTTTAAGTCTGAGGTAATAGTAAATCGTAGATATTTTGTGGAGTTTACGGTCTTCACGATTGATTGATTTATCTAGTAAACAAAGTTTAACGGACTTCTTTTCGTACTCATGTTGACGATTTCACACTTCTCATTAGAGCCAATTGCCAATTTTTACACCATAGTGATATCTTATTCAGATCGTTCTGTAGTTGGGTTTGATCTTCAGATGATTTTACTAGACGGTAAATGACGGCATCATCTGCAAAAAACCTAAGAGAGCTACTTAGATTTCTCCCATATCATTGACGTAAATAAGAAACAGCAGAGAACCAATGACACTACCCTGTGAAAGGCCCGATATCACCTCTGTTTTATTCGATGCCTTACCATCGATTGCTACGAACTGTGTCCTCGCTTTGAGGAAATCCCCTATCCAGTCGCAAATTTGGGACGATATACCATAACCACGCAATTTGATTAAATGCCGTTTGTGAGGTACGGTGTCAAAAGCCTTCTGGAAATCAAGAAATACGGATCAGTTTCAGAACCGTTGACGATAGCACTTATCACTTAGTGTGAGTAAAGAGCTACTTGTGTTTCGCATGAACGATATTTTCTAAATCCGTGTTGACCTTGGGTCAATAGATCATTCCTTTCGAGATAATCCATAATATTTGAATACAGGATGTGTTACAAAATCCTGCTGCAAATTGACGTCAATGAAATAGGCCTGTAGTTTAATGGGTTAGTCCTGCTGCCTTTCTTGAATATAGGAGTGACCTGTGCAACTTTCCAATCTTTTGGTACAGATCCTTCATTGAGAGAGCGGTTGTATATGGCTGTTAAGTAAGGAGCTATCTCTTCAGCACAATCAGATAGAAATCTAATGGGTATACAGTCCGGACCAGAAGACTTGTTCTTGTTAAGTGATTTAAGGTGCTTCACTTCTCCGAGGATATCTACTTCAACGTTACTCATTTTGGTCTCTGTTTGTTACTCGACATCTGGAATATTGGTTTCGTCTTCTTTGGTGAATGACTTTCTGAAAGCTATGTTCAGTAAATCCACTTTAGTAGCAGGATGGGCATTACTATCACGTAGTGAGGGTATTGTTTCTGTTTTGCCCTTTAAGCTAGAAAAGTTTTGTTCTTTGTAGATTTTCCTTTTGATGCTCATTTCGTGATATATTCGGCCAGACCACTATCAATGTACCACCCTGTATAAATCAGTATTCCTTGTTGTTATGAACTGCCGGATAATTAGTGTACGTCTGATGTTGGTCCCTGTTTAAGAAGTAGAGTTTTGAAATTTGAAACATGTAACCAAGGAAAATTAGTTGTGGACGGCGATATGTGAGACCAGAATTTAATAAAAATCCAATTCCGTAAGCTACAAATATCAGCGAGACGGCTAGCGAATGTAGGACGCCGTGCTTTAAAGGGGACGGGAAGAGTGACTGCCGCCTTGCTTCCTATTAAGAGGGCACAAAGCAATTCCGGGCTGCCCTCAGCGCCGAGCGCCTGTTGCGTAATCCGACATAAATTGGCTGTCTTTTGAATTCGTTTCATTTGAGTGAACTTGCACACTGGAGAAACATCTAAAGGAAATGTATTTCTCCTTTGCTCTCCAATATGAAATTAGTATGATCATGCGTCTCCTGACATCTGTTACTGTTAACACGATAATAAAAATTTTGACAGTCTTCAAAATGAATCTTTTTTCATTATTTAAACAAGTTGATAAGCTAATTGCTGTGCCTTTGTTTTAGTTGTAGTAGAACAGGGTGCATGCTCTTCTGTCTGAAGACTAACAGAAAAATCATTCAAATATTTATCTGTCTTTGTCGGTACCAAATTAATCTAACAGGGAAAAGATTAATTCCAGAGTAGGTGACACGTGTACAATGACATTTTGTTCCTCAGTGATAATCTACGGATGTGTTACTGAACTGTCTAACTTCCAACTTTATTTGCAAATAGTTGAGTAAATGGTAAGAAAATTACACTATCGTTCCAATGTCCAACAATTTGTATTTTAAGATTACTTAAGTGTGACTTGGATTTAGAATAACTACGCCTGATATGCATTTCGTGTAATTGCAATGTCCAGAATGTTTAGGTATTCGGGATCTGTAAGGAGAACAGGAGGAGTAATCGGAAGAGATTAAACGAACATGGCCGCGATGGAGTATCCTAGCGGTCTAAGGCGCCTCGCTGTGGAGCGCGCGATTGCTCTCCGTCGAAGGTTCGAATCCTCCCTGGGGCATGGGTGTGTGTGTGTGTATTGTCCTTTGGTTAGTTTATCTTACTTTCAGTAGTTTGTAAGCTACAGAATGATCGCAGTTCGGTCCGATCGATTAACAAATATTTGAACATTTTGAAACGAACATGATGAACGACCTGGCACTTTCTCCAACGCAGGAGATCATGCTATGATGACCGTAATTGAAAAAATGGACAAGACCAATTCAACACGTTTATCTTAACTGTCGGCTACTTAGATTTTAATCCATGTTCGGTAGCTGGATATACATGGTGGTCGGAAATTCCCATAAGAACCTTCTATGACTTGTAGATGGTAGTGAATACATAACATTTTTGATTGGAACCCATGTCCGGAAACGTATCGTTTCCGTTCCACGACGGTTTCAGTTCAGATGATCATCTCATCCACTCGTGCTTGAGGAATGTAATTAGGCGTGACCCACTACAAATGTTGCAATCAATTTGAAAAGAATACTGAATAGTTCCGTTATTATTTGCGTTATTATTACAATTTACAGCTTATGGTTTACATTGGTCGACAACAACAAGAACCCAGCATCTACGGCACCAGCCGAAACGTACTGATGGATTACAAACGCGACTCGATGTGGCGACCACCAACGTCATTACACACATTGTACCTCTGAATTAAGTTCTGGTAAACTAACTACATCCCACCTGTTCTCTCTCCAGTGTCTTTTGCAGCGGCCAGAACTCGTGCTAACAAATCTTCCTTTGTCTCTACAGGTGTATCGTAAATTAGGCTCTCCATACGACACCAGAAGAAGTAGTCCATGTGGGTTAAATCTGGCGATCATAGTGGCCAAACGGTTGGACCACCAGGGCCTATTAATCTTTTACCAAATCGTCTGTTGAGATGTCTCCGGACAGACTGTGAAAAGTGAAGCTATGCACCATCATGCTGAAACCACATTTCCTGACGGACATTCAACGGCACATCTTCCAAGAACGAGTTCAATACGTGTCGTAGGAAGACTAAGTGTGCGGGACCCGTGAGCTTGGATGGAAGGAGGTACGATCCAATCACAAGACTGCCCAGAATACCTGCCCACACTTTAATTCCAAACCTGTATTGATATCCCTGAACATGCGGGCATGAGGGTTTTCGGCCGCCCAGACATGGCTATTTCAAGCATTCAGTACACACCCGCTGTTGCGTACTAGAACAGGGAACTCTCAGACGTTGGTCAGTCCCTAAGCAGACGTTGACGAGTTCTATATCTACATGGGATACTCTGCAAATCACATTTATGTGCCTAGCAGAGGGTTCATCGAACCACCGTTAATCTCCCATTCCATTCTCGAATGAACACCTGAATCACTCCGTTCGAGCTCTGATTACTCGTATTTTATTCTGATCATCATTTCGACCTATGTAGGTGGGAGTCAACAATATATTTTCGCATTCGGAGGAGAATGTTGGCGATTGGAGTTTCGTAAGTAGCCCATGCCGCAGCGATAACCGCAGTTGTTGTAATGATTCCCATCCCAGATCCTCTATCATTTCCGTAACGCTGTCTCCCCTGTATCGTGACAATACGATACGCGCTGCCCTTCTTTGGACTATTTCGATGTCCTCCGTCAAACCCACCTGATAAGCACCCCACACTGGGCAGCAATACTCCAAAAATGGACGGACAAGCGTAGTGTATGCAGTTTCTTTTGTAGTTCTGTTGCATGTTTTAAGGGTTCTGCCAATAAAACGCAGTCTCTGGTTCGCCTTTTCCACGACGTTATCTACGTATTCTTTCCCATTTAAGTCTGAAGTAATAGTAATTCCTATGTATTTTGTGGAGTTTACGGCCTTCACTTTTGATTGATTTACCTTGTAAACATAGTTTAACGGATTTATTTTATTACTCATGTGGACGACTTCACACTTCTCATTATTTAGAGTCAATTGCCAATTTTTACACCATGCTGATAAGCAGAGGACCAATAACACTACGCTGTGGAACGCCCGACATCACCTCTGTTTTAGTCGATGCCTTACCATCGATTAATACGAACTGTGCGCTCTGACAGGAAATCCCTTATCCAATCGCAAATTTGTGGTGAAATACCATAACCACGAAATTTGATGAAAAAGCCGGTACGGTGTCAAAATCCTTCTGGAAATCAAGAAATACGGAATCGATATGCGTACCCATGTCGATAGCACCCATCGCTTCGTGTGAATAAAGAGCTAGTTGTTTTTCGCATGAACGATATTTTCTAAATCCATGTTGACCTTGGGGCAATAGATCATTCTGGTCGAGATAATTCATAATATTTGAATACCGGATATGTTCCAAAACCCTGCTGTCAATGAAATAGGCCTGTAATTTAGTGGGTTACTCCTACTGCCTTTCTTGAATACAGGTGTGACCTGTGCAACTTTCCAATCATTTGGTACAGATCCTTCTTTGAGAGACCGGTTGTATATGGCTGTTAAGTAAGGAGCTATCCTTCAGCATAATCAGATAGAAACCTAAGGGGAATACAATCCGGACCAGGAGACTTGTTCTTGTTAAGCGATTTTAGTTGCTGCACTGCTCCGATGATATCCACGTCTACGTTACTCATTACGGCCTCTGTTAGTAATTCGAAATTTGAATATTGGTTTCGTCTTCTTTGGTGAATGAGTTTCTAAAAGCTATGTTTAGTAACTCTACTTTAGTAGCGCTGTCATAGGCAGGATAGCCATTACTATGACGTAGTGAGGGTATTGTTTGTGTTTTTCCCCTAGTATATTTAACATATGACCAAAATCTCTTAGGGTTTCCAGTCAAATTTAGAGAAAGGGTATCGTTGTGATAAGTATTGTAGGCATCTCGCATTGAATTCCTTGCTAAATTTCGAGCTTCTGTATAGGATCGCCAATCCTGGGGATTTTGTGTTCGTTTAAATTTAGTATGCCTTTTCCGTTGCTTTTGCAACAGTGTCCTGACCTGTTTTTGTACCAAGGAGGATCATCTCCTTCTTTTATTAATTTATTTGGTATAAAACTGTCAATTGCTGTCGATACCACTGCTTTGAATTTGAGCCACATCTGGTCTACACCTACGCTTAGTGTTAGAAACGAGTGGAGGCTATCTTTCAAGAAACAATGTATTTTATTTCTATCTGCTTTCTGGAACAAATATACGTTTCGTTTATTTTTGGTAGCTTTCGGACATTCGATATTCAATCTACTTCTGAAATGAAACTGCCGTAGATTTTGCGGACAGGAGGTAAGGATATTTTTAGTTAATTGGCGACGCGTATAGGGTGTTTTTTATGACTGTCATTGTTAGGGTATTTTTACAACACAGTCTCAATTTCTCCTGATCAGTCTTTTTATCGTAAATGGTACAATGGTGCAATTTACGTTTCTTATGTCAAGATTGTTGTGTGATAACAAGAAAATCAAGTGAGATGTTCTATTCATGTTCTTCCAATAATTACAATCAAAGTTTTATAAACAGAATATAGTAAAATATTTGTGTTGCAACGTTGGTATAGGTAATCAATGTTCATTAAAATAAGGGAATCAAGCTTCTTTTGTCAGTATTATTATTTATATCAGCTCACGTTAATTTATGACTCAGATAATCTAACTTAGCAGCTTGAAATGTGTTTCCGAAAAAGTATTATCTGTAGATTTCACATTATCTCAGCAGTATTTCTGCTGCAGCAGCTTCATCACTTTTCATTGTAGTAAGCAAATGAAATTATATCATATGACAAGTGAATTTACAAAAATAACAAATATCTCATGCGTTAAAGTCTTTTTTATGCTTTCAATTAGTAGAAGTTACAGATAGACGAAACAACCCCTGAAGCTAAATTAGCCAGACTACTTTGTTAGACAATTTTATTGTGAAGATGTACAATGAATTTATGTTTATTCTATCAGTACGCCAGTCAATCTATCTTTTTCACACACGCAGTCAGATTCAATAACACACTAAAAGTCATTTCTATTGCACGACAGCACCACACCACTATTTGTTATAGACAACTCCCAAGAGCTAGAAGCATTTCAATTAGCAAAACAGAATTAAAACGCGCGATCCCTGCAATATTTTTAGTTTACGCTTCCACAATACTTTACGAACAATATAGTTGTTTCTTATTCTTGTGGCTCAGAAACTAAGAAATATGAAACTAATACGATTTGGACTACAATTCCTACTCGCGCCTTTCGGCAGGTTAACTACAAATATCACGTATCTAAGAGGGTGTGAAATTAAATAGTGGCAACACTGCTGTTGAGACACTATGAAATAGAATCTACTATTGTCGCTAATAGCACACGTTGTTGACATACCCACCTTACCGTCCCACGTCACCGGTGTGCGCACAATCAAGGGAAACACAGTTACTTGTGTTCAAGCAGTCTCACGTGACATTGTCACTATGTTGTTCGAAACAGGAACAACGGAGTTGAATCAAGATTGAATGTACTAGAGGTCGTATAGCACGACAGTGTCATCAAAGTGTCAAGATGCCTGTGGGAAATCGGCATTGCCGTACAGAAAACTGGCGCATACAACGCAAGTGCGGCTGCTCTGTTCGGCCTATGGTGTTGGAAAGTATTGTACCACCCACCATACTCCCCGGACATCATCCTTGTGAGTTTGATTTGATTGCGAAGATGAAGGAACAACTTCGCGGCAATGATACCTGTTCCAGATATTCAACATGCAGTGGTCCGCTCCATTCGCACCATCAACAGAACAGCCTATTCTAACGGTTTACTACGTCATCGCTGGCAACGGCTTCTACACAACGCTGATAACTACGTTAAAGGACAGAAACAGGTGCAAACATGCAACGCTTTTCTATCGGTTGTGACTGAACATTAGCCAGAAGTTCCAGTCCTCGCAGTTGGACATTATAAATTCATTAGATATTCCATGGCATACAAATTTCATTCTAATTTTTGTTTCTAAAATTATTCATTTTCATTTCAAATTGGAAACTGTTCCTGTACCACTTGCTATACTATGCCTTTTCATTTACATTTAAAGTGCAGGATTAATTCTGATCGTTTTAAAATATTTCCATTTTTACAGTCAACATGCCAAAACAACCAAATGGTTAACGCATTTCGAAGCCTAATATCACCTGTAACTTGTACTTGGATTTTCCGATGTATAGAAGCATTGAGCCTGTATGTAGAAGTATTCAATATTGATATTCAATTAAAGACAGCAGCTTTCCCGAAAGTCTGTTACAATGCATATCTATGCATTTCTTCTTTTACACAGTAAACATGGCTGCTGTGTAGGATATTTAGTTCTGAGCCCGATGTGAAAGTCTACATGGTACATAGCGTTAAATATCCTGTATAACTTGTGCATAAAAGAACGTATACAATTCACCGGTGATGACTGTGTAACAGTTCAAACGTATAGAACAGCTTTAATACAGAATGTCCAGATTGCACTGAATCTTAATAAAAACAGCAGTCATTGATTCCAATACAATCATCAGCCCTCATATTGTAATAAAATATTACGTCCACTAGATGGAACAGTAAGCTCAATGTCTCCTCGTTTGTGTGGGGAAATGTTATCACCACTCAATAATATTGCTTCCTCGTACAGATCCTAATTCACGATTGCCGGTGTAAATTTTCAGATTATCACTTCGTGCGAAAGATAGAACACCAAATCCGTATCATGCTGTTTGTCAGAATCACAATCTAGGATACATAATAGTGGGGATATTGCACAATGGAGTGAACTACTCGTTCTTCACGCGCCTTCACACTAGACATAACCACACACAGCACTTGGACCGCCGTATTACAACAAGTAGTACAGCTCACGGAGAGCCATACAATGCCGAAAAATAATAATATCGTTACCCGTGTTCTGTCGATCCACGGCAATTCATCAAGGTTTAAAATTGTAAAGCAAGGTAAATTTGGAATATATCTGTCATGTAACGATACTCAAGTGACACACGCCACTAGGTTAAACTATGGGACAACTAAACTCAGTCCCATAGAGGCCTGGTACGCCACATCGGGTACCGACAGGCTGCCGTGACATCCTCCGCTTGAAGGCGTTATCTCTGAAACGATGTGAGATACGAAAAGAAACGTAAGAGAGCAAAGTTGTAGAAAAATTTCTCTACGAATTAGTTTCATCAATTTTGTTGTCTGATGAACTGTTAAGCAGTTGTTCAAAGAAGTTTCGGGCGTGCAGCCGCATAAAGTTGAATTGTTCTAATATTTAGGCCGAGAAACATTCAGCCATCTTCAGAGATTGTCGAAGACAGACGCTCCAACATGCGCTTCGTGCTTATAAACGCACGGACCGCGCTAGTGCGCATGCGGCCGCAGATACAACAAGGCTCCAAAGACGTTACTTGACGGCAAGGAAGTACACGTATTTGTAAATTATGTCTGTGACTGCATAATCGATTATTGCGTAGATGCTGTGGCGTCTTTGTAAATTTATTAAAGAAAGTGCCGGATTCCATGATTCATTTAAACTGAAGCTGCTGTCTCTGTTAATTAAATTTGTCCCCAATTGCTTCTTTCACCACTGAGTCGCAGAAAGATGAAGTGGAAGCTAAAATGTTGACGTTTTCGTACGTCATGGAGTGCCAGTATGAATACAGTGCTCTGCCACTGCCGATTTATTAGCTTTTAAGAGACGAGTATATCTTTGGTGTTCCGTGGATCTTTCCTGGACTGTACGTGTCGTCTGTCCTATGTACGAAACGCCACAATCACAGGGGATCTTGTAAACCCCGGCCTTCCGGAGCTCCAAATCATCTTTGATAGAACCCAAATGTGCTACTGTCTTTGGTGGGGGCCGAAAAATTATCTTAACTTTGTTCAGAATCCGCCCAATTTTCTAGCTGACAAAGGAAACGCCACTGTTTTAATGATTCGTGAGCAGAAAACTGTATTGATACTGCAACACTCCATGTTGTACGAGAACGTAAAAATTTTAGCCTCCATTTTTCTGGGACTCGGTGGTGAAAGAAGCAATTGAAATTTGGTGGGGACAAATTTAATTAACAGAGACAGCGGCTTAATTTTAGATAAAATTGGAATCCGGCAAATTCTTTAATAAATTTACAAGCACGCCGCCATAGCACAGATAATAACACATCGATTTCTTCGCAATAATCGACCATGCAGCCACAGACATGATTTACACTTACGTGTACTTCCTTGCCCCCGAGTAACGTCTTTGGCGCCTAGTTGTATTTGTCGCCGCATGCGCAGTAGCGCGGCCCGCGCGTTTATAAGCACCAAGCGCGTGCTGGAGCGTCACTCTTCGACTCTCTCTGAAGATGGCTGAACGTTTCTCAGCCGAAATATTAGAAGAATTCAACTTTATGCGGCTGCACGCCCAAAACTTCTCTGAACAGTCATTGCGCCGCGAAGACATGAAGATATTAAGCGGTTATTTTAATTTCAATTTCTAGCTCTCAAAAGGCGATCAGAAAGGCCAAATTTTATAGAAACTACCGTAATATAAAGAGGGTCAAAATTGAACTATATCATCAAAAGAGACCTTTCGATAAACTGATGTATTGGTCATTACGAAATCATACATTATCGAAGGAACAAGTATAATTCTAATGTCACCACACTGAGAGGGGCACGTTCACCACTGCATGACAACGGCGAACCGCGCCTGCAACTGCTCAGGTACGCTACCCGAATGACATCGTCGATGGCATGGTTATCAACGAGTCAGCACTGCTTACAGCACTGGCACTCTCGATCCGTATCACAGCACGCATTCCTCATGCCGAAGAAAACAAACCTCGCCTGATGATCCAAATATGGACATGTTTCCAATGAACGCTGTTTAAAGCTTTAGCTGCTTATAGACGTCCTCTCTGCGTTGCTGTACTGGGCGCAAATTTGGTGTCGTTGTACTGATTGCGTGAGGTAAGAGACGGCGTTCTGCCATCTGAAAAATATACAGTACTAGCTGAAAACCCGGCGTTGCCCGGGTATTTAATCCTGCAGTTTTCAGGTATATATTCATTTGTATAAGGGCTGTATGTCTGTAAAATCTATTGGGAATACAATTGGTAGTAAAGAAGTAACAGATTAAAACTTGGTGCGTGATGGGGTGGTTTTCCGTGAACGCCATTGTTTATGTGCTCATATCTCATGAACTACGTGTCGTACTGTGATACAATTTAGAAGATACACTCCAATATATGCGTGTATACTATCTGTAAAATTTCCTGCAGTTACAATTCGTAGTGTCGAAATTATAAATAGTAACGTCATACCGAAAGCCGTAATTTTAGTCCATGAACAGCGGAACCTTACTGTTTACGTGCTCATATCTCATGAACTACGTGTCGGAATGTGATGCAATTTAAAAGCTACATTCAACTAAATATGTGTATACTGTGTGTAAAATTTCCTGTCGCTACAATTTGTAGTGTTCAAATTATAAATTGTAACGTCATACCGAGAGCCGTAGTTTTACTCCATACACAGCGGAAAAGTAGTTAGCGAGAAACTTTTTTCGTTTCATCATTTTACTATGGTTGCCAGCGAGAAAAAGTTTCATAAAGGTTTGAAATTATGTTTAAAGTTCGTTGCAAGTCGCTAAGTACTGTCATTCTCATACAATGTATTTCGAAAGTCTCGCCGCATTATATGGCATTTTTTGCGATTTCAATTGGTTATGACGTAATACCTTTTGAACCATGCGCCGTATGCGATTCTTAACCGTGCAGCAATCGTTACCTTACGGTAAGGAATGTGTGTACCAAATATGGTTGAAATCGGTCCAATGGTTTGGGAGAAAATGAGCAGCATTGTCGCTTATGGCAGCAGTTTTCCGCGCACCTCGTTGTTTATGACATCATATCTCGTGAAATATATATCGTATGTGATTCTTACACTTACGGCGACCGTCCTCATGGATTGAAGCTTATGTGTACAAAATTTCATAAAGATTGGAACAAAACTGTAGATTTGTTTGAAACATGTACAAATATACGGACACTCTGCTTTATGTATTAGATATCACACGGTTTTAAGAAAAAGTAATAAGTCAAAAATATGATTTTTTTTCATAGCCTTCCTTTTGGATCTCGACTGTAAGTACTCGGTGTTTGTTAAGCGTCACCCCATCTGTGCTGCATCAAATTAAGTGAAAATATTTAAAGAATTTGCAGCATAAAAATATCTCTCGATTTGGTTGATTTCAGTTCTATAATTGCGGTGATTCCAAAATAGAAAAGATATCATAATATTATTTAAACTTGACAGATGGTCGGTATCTCATTTCGTTATAGAATTACAGTGTACATACTACTGTTTCGTGCCCAGTTCCATTCACACGGATTTCACGGCTGCATATCAGTCACTATTCAGAAAATAATTAAGGGAAAATTTTTAATTTTGCGAATTTTCTCTATAAAAGCTGAAGGATTGAATTTCTTTCCATAATTCGTTACAGATATTTAGCTGCATCACATTAAGTAAAATATTAAGAAAATTACAAATGGAATTTTTAGAGGTTAAACATCACATTGCGTAGGCTTTACGTAGGGTAGGTTAGAGTACATTCTAACGATAGTGTATAATATCCGACTTGCATCTTTGTGCATCTAGAAACATGCGATATCAAAAGTAGTCATATTTCATATGCAGATCAAGATACAGAATTTTTTATGCATGCAACTAATGGTTCGTCGTAGCGGTGTAAATCATTTTTTACAGGTTTCCAGCCAAGTTTCGCGTTTTCAGTTTTAGGATTACCGGTTTCGATGTTACTCAGACGTCATCTTCTGATCTATATTTCACAATGACATATCTGATATGGCTTTAGCTATATCCTCTCCTTACAGCTTAGGATATAGCTGAAGCCACATAAGGCATTGTGAGATATAGATCAGAAGATGCTGTCTGAGTAACATCGAAACCGGTCATCCGAAAAGTAAAATCGCGATCTTCACTGGAAACCTTTAGATTTTATTTTTTTTATTTTTTATAATATGTCTCAAATGGGAAGCATATTTTCTGATACTCAAAATTTTCGTATTCACTATGATATGGAAGTGTTTACAGAATGATATTTTCCGCTACGTCGGAGTGACCGGGTGTTCTAAGGAGCGTTGCTGCGGAGCTCGGAGGTTGCTCGCCGTCGGATGTTCGAATTCTCCCTAGGGCATGGGTGTTTGTGTTGTCCTTAGCATAAGTTAAGTCTATGGACTGATGACCAACGTAGTTACGTCCCTTATGTATTAATAAAATGTTATTAACAAAAAACTACATTAGCGAAAATATATAGTCAGTGATCAATGTCAGACTTCCCAGAGTACTACACAGCGGTTGACAATAGATTCGTGAGATTCACCGACATATTGCTCCAACCGCTCGATTCTGCACAATAAATACGACAAAAAATAACAGTATACGTCATACGCGAAAGAAAATAGAGTTGTTTTCATGTCGAACCAGCATGTATTTCAGATACTGTTCTGATGGCAGCATTAAATTAGATGTTCTTATTATTCCAGGTGATTCAAATAGAGTAGATACTCTTGGATGTAGAACATGTAACGAAATAAGGTACACACTAAACACAAAATGAAGTTAGAAGTGTTAATGTACCTTCCATAGGTCCTAAATGTAAATTTCCTTGTGGATGTGGAATCGATGAAAAAAAACGAAATCATTATTTACAGTTTAAAGGACATAAAACATAATACTACACATTAAATATTGAATACACTACGTGCCTACGATAATTCTTAGGCACATTATTTTATATCTCTTATTTACTGCACAAGATTTGTACTGAAGTCAGACAGAAGACTATATTCTATTTTTAGTTTCTCCATCACTGGATGGTTGCTGTTGCCGCAACTGTGGTTCAAATTTAATGAAAGTCCAGCTCCAGTTGCTTTCTCTACGGCATAACATCTGTCACACTTGAAAATGGCCTAACTTAGAAGCCGAAACCGGTAGTGTGGGCTTAAATAAAGCACCAATAAATGCAACTGGAGCTGGACTTTCATTAAATCTTCAATTTTGTATTATATTCAATACTATATATCGAGCACTTTTGCTAAGACCTGCAGCATAAGAGTAAAAGGAGCAGTCAAAAAAATCCTTTACAAGTTTTTATTTTTTTATTTTTTGTCTGCTGGCATGTTATTGATATTTCTGGGAAAAATAAGTGCCCTTAAATCTTTGTGAAAGTTTTGTTTCTATTAATGATTCCGTTAGAGAATAAATATATTGGGAAGCAAAGTTTCTATCCACAGTTCCTTAAATAAGCCTCTGTAAGAGATTTTTCAGTTGACTCCACAAATGATTAGTATCACACGTTTTCCTGCTCTGAAAACCTACTTTGGCCTGGTGAACTGCCCCAAAAAATAATCCGGAATGACATTATGTTATGGAAGTACGCATAATACGCCAGATTTTTCATTTTATGTATCTCGTATCGGACAGCATTTGCATAGCAAACAGCAATTTTGTGGTATGCTACTGAGAGTTAAACTTATTATAAAGATGTAATCCCAAGAATTTGACACTGTCAACTTCTTCTATCTACATGTCACCATTTTTTATTCATATGAGTTTTATTCTTTTTTTTCCAAGGTTTAGCGGCAGAGAATTGGTTAGGCACCATTTATTAATGTTAATGAAAATGTCACTAGCCGACCTGTCAAAGGCTGTACTTGATTTATTATTCATTGCGATGTTTCTTAAATCTTCAAATCGATCAAAAATGGCATCCGGTAATATTGATGATGAAAGGCCCTAAGACGGAACTTTGAGGGACCCCGCATTTTATTAGTTTCCAATTGGATAAGGCCTGATAGTTCAGCGTACGTCTATTTCCTATTGACATACTTTGTTTCTTGTTAAAGATATACGATTGGAACCAATCTGCAGCATTTTTTTGTCATACCGTAACATTCCGTTCAGTTGGTCTTCTAGTCCTTTGGTGTCTTTTAAGCCCTCGAATTCTAAAGACAATTGGCAGTTTTCATTGACTGGATGGACATTTTCCGCCACTTTGTGAGAATTTTAAACCAACAGCTATGTTTTCTGATCTAAAGTGTCAGAATTATGATGTTCAGTTGCTTTATTAATCTGAAGGTGGCATCAGTAATAACCTCTCTTACTACTTGCCTTTTTATGCCTGCTTACGTAAAACAGTGCTGCTCTGACAACTGTAACCACTGGTATTTTACCACTCATGTCAGTGCCTTCCACCATAAGATCCCTGCTATTATTCCAGCCAGTTTACCCATCCTTTTCTTGTTCAGGTGTAGGCCATACCTAGTATAATCCCACCTACTGAATGAATCAGTAGAAACGGCACCAATGTGTGCCCCTGCACCTGATCCAATCATCCGTTCCAGCTCCAAAATAAATCTCATAACAGAAGAGTTCTTAATGAGTTCTGTCATATTTTGAAGTAAATTCCTTGTCACTTGATTCAAAAATCTTGTGACCAGGTATTGTGTTCCCATTCATCTTGCAGGAATTGGGCCATTTCATCGTAAGTATTCATTTCAATTTAGTACTGTAGTTAATCCAGTGCAGAAAATAATTCTTACGTGGCTACAGATTTTCGCGTCAGCTACTGACTGTGCATTGTCTGCAGTCTTCGTCCTGTTCGCGAGTAAGAGAGGTCGCGGCTAAGCACAAATCGTGCCCGTACGGTGACAAAAGTGCGCCCGCGAGAAAGACAGCTCACCCCTGGTATAAGGAAGCAGATGTACCAGTAAAAAGGAAAGGAAACAGACGCGCGGTACTACCAAGTGTGGCAGGACTCACCGTTGAGAATGTGGACGTAGGTGCTGGCGGGCTGCGCGTCGTTGGGCACGCACGAGTAGTTCCCGGAGTGGTCGCGCGCGGCGCTGGGCACCAGCAGCGTGCTCGACTTGGCGGGCCGGTCGGTGGTGACGTTGATGCCGCGGTCGGCGTCGTAGTTGACCATGCGGTTGTTGTGGTACCAGAAGACGTAGACGGGCGGCTCCGTGCTCTGGCGCACCGTGCACACCAGCCGCAGCGCGCTGCCCAGCTTCAGGTACTTCTCGGACGGGCCCGCGATCTCGGCGCGCGCCTCTGCGAACACCAGACGGTAGCCGTGGTCGTTGACGTCACACTGGTACATCGCGAGGCCGACGAGAAAGACAGGCCGCGGCGCGCACGTCACGTCACATGATCAAGGGAGGTCTGAGCCATCACGATCTCCTTCGGATTGACTGTATGTTGTAGCAATGCCCACTATGTCATATCCGTCAGCCAATCAGCTAGCGATCGTTGTGTCTCATGCCTGTCTTCATCACGCGTCGTGACGTGCGCGGCCAGTCTTTCTCGTCGCCCTCGGGTTCATCGCGAGGCCAACAACAAAGACAGGCTCAGACACTAAGCTAGGTTATGTGATTGGTGCTAAGCCAACGCTATCGTTTGCTGACTGGCCGCTAAGAGGCAGTGGGCTACGTCCCAGCTGCCGGCCAATCAGCTCTGCAAACGCGTTGGCTTAGCACCACTCTTTATCTCGTGACCTAGTTTAGTACCTGGGCCTGTATTTCACGTCTGCCTCAAGTTCATCGCTTTCGTAGCCAATAAATATTCTGTATCCTTTTAGTAAATATAGTATGCAGAATTGGCCTTTTTTTTTTAAAGAAAAATTAATGATTTTGCAGATAGATTTCGATCACATAATGATCATCTTCAAAGCACTAGTCATCGTAATACCAACTCTGCGTAATCATATGCCATATTAGCTGAATGTAACAGATTTTTGAACATATCAGTGTAGTACCCAACCATGGTTGGTTACTAAACTGTTATGTTCAAAAAAATCTCTTACATTCAGAATGAAACTTCACTCTGCAGCGGAGTGTGAGCTGATATGAAACATCCTGGGAGATTAAAATTGTGTGCCGGAACCGGGACTCGAACCTGGGACCTTTGCCTTTCGCGGGCAAGCGCACTACCGACTGTGCTATCCCGACACGACTCACGATGCCGCCTCACAACTTTACTTCTGCCAGTACCTCGCCTCCTACTTTCCAAACTTCACAGAAGCTCTCTTGCAAACACGCAAGACTAGCACTCCTGGAAGAAAGGATATGGTGGAGACATGGCTTAGCCACAGCCTAAGGGATGTTTCCAGAATGAAACTTCACTCTGCAGCGGAGTGTACGCTGATATGACACTTCCTGGCAGATTAAAATTGTGTGCCGGAACCGGGACTCGAACCTGGGACCTTTGCCTTTCGCGGGCAAGCACACTACCGACTATGCTATCCCGACACGACTCACGATACCGCCTCACAACTTTACTTCTGCCAGTACCTCGCCTCCTACTTTCCAAACTTCACAGAAGCTCTCTTGCAAACACGCAAGACTAGCACTCCTGGAAGAAAGGATATGGTGGAGACATGGCTTAGCCACAGCCTAAGGGATGTTTCCAGAATGAAACTTCACTCTGCAGCGGAGTGTGCGCTGATATGAAACTTCCTGGCAGATTAAAATTGTGTGCCGGAACCGGGACTCGAACCTGGGACCTTTGCCTTTCGCGGGCAAGCGCACTACCGACTGTGCTATCCCGACACGACTCACGATGCCGCCTCACAACTTTACTTCTGCCAGTACCTCGCCTCCTACTTTCCAAACTTCACAGAAGCTCTCTTTCAATCACGCAAGACTAGCACTCCTGGAAGAAAGGATATGGTGGAGACATGGCTTAGCCACAGCCTAAGGGATGTTTCCAGAATGAAACTTCACTCTGCAGCGGAGTGTGCGCTGATATGAAACTTCCTGGCAGATTAAAATTGTGTGCCGGAACCGGGACTCAAACCTGGGACTATTGCCATTCGCGGGCAAGCGCACTACCGACTGTGCTATCCCGACACGACTCACGATGCCGCCTCACAACTTTACTTCTGCCAGTACCTCGCCTCCTACTTTCCAAACTTCACAGAAGCTCTCTTGCAAACACGCAAGACTAGCACTCCTGGAAGAAAGGATATGGTGGAGACATGGCTTAGCCACAGCCTAAGGAATGTTTCCAGAATGAAACTTCACTCTGCAGCGGAGTGTGCGCTGATATGAAACTTCCTGGCAGATTAAAATTGTGTGCCGGAACCTTTCTTCCAGGAGTGCTAGTCTTGCGTGTTTGCAAGAGAGCGTCTGTGAAGTTTGGAAAGTAGGAGGCGAGGTACTGGCAGAAGTAAATTTGTGAGGCGGCATCGTGAGTCGTGTCGGGATAGCACAGTCGGTAGTGCGCTAGCCCGCGAAAGGCAAAGGTCCCATGTTCGAGTCCCGGTTCCGGCACACAATTTTGCTGCGCATACCGTCCCAAAAAATGGAATCAAACCTTAAAAAATTATGTATTCTGTTTCGAGTGCATGCAACACATAGCAACAGATCTGAAAGTATCAGATATTGTAAAATATGAGGAGTCCCTGATTAAAAAGCAGTGGAACCAGTCGTAATGAACACCGTAGTATGACATTTTTGTGAATGAGAAAGTTGCAGTAATCAGGTGTTAACGAGATTAGAGAGGTACCACAATAAATATAGAAAAAGTAGATCAACAGTATTCAGAAGTCAGTAAGGACACGTACGTGTGATGAGTAACAACATTGGAGACATTTCAAACGTCTTCGTCATATCCTTGACCAACTGTGTTTACCATTCCGTATTCTCCATGCTGAAGAATCTGCTTAGTAGGAAATAAGTGTTGAGATGTTGCATATGATGCACTCCGCTTCTAGGTCCATTGTCATAAAGTTATTAATACCTCCATCATAGTATCGTATTTTACTTCCATTATTCCTGTGACCCGTTTTGGTTAGAAATTTATTGAGACATGTACATAACGACCTTGAGTTGATTTTAAAGGAAGATCCAATATTTATGTATGTTTCAGGCAATAATTCGGATGACGGTTTTCATTATCAAGACTAAGACATTACTCATAGGAACTATGAATATTGCTATATCGTAGCCACCTGAAGGCGCTTAATAAATTTCAATGCCGAAACGATCTCATTAACCAATAGTCAACCAATCACGTTTCTAGTCTTGTCCACAAACAGAATTTATGTCGTACTGCAGTGCCACATATCCAGGTTGCTTGCAGCCTAATCTGTATTCTAGTCCCACAAGTGGACGCAATATTGCATACGCACTGAAATCATTAGTTGCATGTGTCAGGTATAAGCACAATTATTATACACGTTGTCTGTTCCTTCGTACAATTAAGGTGTAACGGTCGCATATTGTGTAATAATAATTTTAGACCTATCAACTGTTTTAGGGCATACAAATAAATTTTTTGATGAAAATCTGTACTGGAATTGAATGCAGACTTCCTATTTTGAGCCAGCGGCCGCATTAATCATTAGGCGATTCGCACATTGTTCACCTCCTGGAGAAATTCTTCACGTTTTGCATAAAACTGTACTGTTGCCCATTGTCATTATTCATTTTGCTTGCATCTTAATTTGTCTTCAAGAGATCGGCCATAGTTGTGCATCCGCACTGAAATTGTCTTTTGCCAGTTTTGGGTATGTCTGAAAGAACATTTACCAATATTTGTGTATGCGCCTCATACAAACAAATAACTCGCATCAAAAAAGTGTTGCATCTCCATGATTCTATGAGTTATTGACCCTTTTCATAAAAGTGTGACAGACACATAAGAAAACATTTCTCCATTGTTCCAGATAGCAGCATACACCAGATAACACGTCCTCCTTGATTGACGAATATCTACATTTGTCGCGGAATAGTCTCCACTGGATCAAAAATAATGTTCAAATGTTTGTAAAGTCTATGGGACTTAACTACGGGGCTATCAGTCCCTAAACTTACAAACTACTTATGAACTACTTACGAACTAGGACGACACAAATATCCATGCCCGAGGGGGGATTCTAACCCCCGACCGTAGTGGCCGTGCGGACCGTGACTGGAGCGCCTTAGTCCCCTCGGCCACCGCGGCCGGCTCCACTGGATCGTCAATGGTCAATTGGTCCAGATATTCCAACCCCTCGGCGGGAATTCGGGTTTGATGTCTCAAATTGGTTGGTGGTTTCATTCGTTTGTATTTTTTCCCTTTATTGTAATTTTAAAGTCACCTGGTGGTGGCAGGCTAGAAGCAGCTTCATTGCTGTTCTACAGCTGACAGTACAAAGAAATTTGACATACCGATTTAAACCTACAAGAGTAAAAAAATAAACGCAGATATTAAAATATTGCAAGGAGATAAAAGTGGAGAATGACAAAACATAGAGAGCAGTGACAGCACATATTGAGACATTAAAGCAGCCACGGTGGTTAGAACTCCCACTTATGCATTATAACTCGTGGAGATTAAAACACACTCATAGGAGACAGTAGACTATGACGAGAGCGCACATTTAAAGTCACATGGCAACGTAATATACTGTCCACTCAGCAGCTGCTGAAGTTTTAAAAACTGAAGACACTGAACACGATCACTGGCACTGACCCTGTAAAACAGACGATGCACTGATAAAATGTGTTGGCGCAGGGAATGAGGACGGGAGGGGAGGCACAGATGGGGAGGGACGGGTGGTCAGGGGGTGAGAGGGGATGACTGACGTTAGCGCAAGGACTCCCGGGGAAGGGGAGGAAGAGGAAAGCCAATCGTGGGGGGAATGGAATGGGAAGGAGACAGGGGCAGACAAATATGGGGAAGTAGTAAGGTTAGTAGGATGGGTAGATGGGATAGAGGGCGTCATCTGGGAGGGGGAGGTGACGGAAGTTACCCTCGGAGAGGATGTGGAGAATGTGGAGGTGAAGGAAGGAGGGATAAAAGTTAGACTACTGGCAATTAAAATTGCTACATCAATAAGAAATGCTGACGGTAAATAGGTATTCACAGGAAAAATGTGCATTATACTAGCACTAACATGTGATTACATTTTCATGCAATTTGGATGTAAAGATACTGAGAAATCAATATCCAAAACAGCCACCTCTGGCTTTGATACACCTGGTCATTGAGTCAAATAGAGCTTGGTGGCGTGTACAGGTGCAGATGCCAATTCCGCTTCAACACGATACCACAGTTCATCTAGAGTAGTGACTGGCGTATTGTGATGAGCCAGTTGCTCAGCCACCATTGACCAGACGTTTTCAATTGGTGAGAGATCTGGAGAATGTGCTGGCCAGGGCAGCAGTCGAACATTTTCCGCATCGAGAAAGGCCCGTACAAGACCTGCAACATGTGGTCGTGCATTATCCAGCTGAAATGTAGAGTTTCGCAGGGATCGAATGAAGTGTAGAGCTACGGGTTGTAACACATTTCAGATGTAACGGCCACTGTTCAAAGTGCCACCGATACGAACAAGAGGTGACCGAGACGTGTAACCAATGGCACCCCATACCATCACACCGGGTGATACACCAGTATTGTGATGACGAATACATGCTTCCAATGTGCGTTCACCGCGATGTCGCCAAACGGGGATGCGACCATCATGATTCTGTAAACAGAACCTGGATTCATCTGAAAAAAAAAATGACACTTTGCTATTCGTGCAACCAGGTTGATCGTTGTGTACACCATCGCAGGCGCTTCTGTCTGTGATGCAGCGTCAAGGGTAAATGCATCCATGGACTCCGAGCTGATAGTCCATGCTGCTGCAAACGTCGTTGAACTGTTCGTGCAGAGATGACTGTTGTCTTGCAAACGTCCCAATCTGTTGACTCAGCGATCGAGACGTGGCTGCATGATCCGTTTGAGCCATGTGGATAAGAGGCCTAACATCTCGACTGCTAGTGATTCGAGGCCGTTGAGATCCAGCATGGCGTTCCGTATTGCCCTCCTGAACCCACCGATTCCATATTCTGCTAACGGTCATTGGATCGCGAACAACGCGAGCGGCAATGTCGCGATACGATAAACCGCAATCACGATAGGCTACAATCCGACCTTTATCAAAGTCGGACACGTGATGGTACGCATTTCTTCTCCATACACGAGGCATCACAACAACATTTCACCAGGCAACACCGGTCAACTGCTGTTTGTGTATAAGAAATCAGTTGTGAACTGTCCTCATGTCAGTACTTTGTAGCTGTCGCCACCGGCGCCAATCTTGTGTGAATGCATTGAAAAGCTAATCATTTACATATCACAGCATCGTATTCCTGTCGGTTACGTTTTGCATCTGTAGCACTCATCCTCGTAGTGTAGCAATTTTAATGTCAAGTCCGAGCAACATCGCTTTGGCTGACTCCGAGACGTCTTGAAACTTCCCCTGACGAGAGTCCCTTCTGACCCAAATTAACTATAACAAAACGAGCAAACGTAGGAATTGACCATCTAGGTATGACACAGCTACATTCAACACAAACACTGTACTTTTTTCTGGTACTACGACTGGAACTAATCGGCCGTCTTACCCTTTCCGACAATTTTGCTCTGCTCTTGTGTCGTTGTTTTTTTTCCCGAAATGAGTGACATCTACAAACAATTAATGATCTTCATACAATTGACATTTTATACGTCAGTGTTTAGGAGACCTTGAAATCAAGGTTTGGCATCGCATTTTTGTACGTATAAATTGCAATGGCAAGACATAATGAAGTCCGAGCTGTTTCGAGAATACAGATAAAGCTGCAAACAAGAGGAACAGTGGAGAGACGACTCCAAAGAAATACTGAGCGATAGGCTGAGAAATGGGGCAGGATGCTCAAAGGACAAGATATCCATATTATTACTGATAGTTACCTCTAAGAGAACGAGAGTATAAATCAAATGAAAAATTAGCATATTGTAATGAAATGATAACATTACAAATAATTTTTGTAGAGCAGCTATTTCATTAGTGAATCATGTATAACCTGAGTAGATTGCATTTATTTCTTTTTGGGTTACCGGGTTCCACCTTTTATAAGATTATCTTCAGACCGCGCTGCAACAGGCGACGGTAAAACAGTTGATCACCGCATTTTCAGCGTTGCCTGCTCCAGCATGGAGTGATTACGATCTAATAAAAGGTGGATAGTGGAAACCCAATAAGAAGGAAATGCGATCTAAACAAGTTCTCATTTCATATCTGATTTACTGGAAAGAAAAATTTTCTGGATGGAGGAAAACTGTAGTCTCAGACATTGTGAACGGAAAGTTTAAGAATGCTGTCCGGAGTTAAAGACTTAACCAAACTACGAATACAGTACAAAAACTATTACCTTGTTCGACAGAATAATTTTTGCTAGATCTTCACGCAGAAGACGAAGATACATTTCGTAATTGTACAAATTGTTGCCTAAGGCAGGAAAATCTTTATCATGCCTATTTCTCTATTAGAAAAAAGTTTAGCAGAATATATATAGCGAAGAGCGAAGTTCAGGTAGTATGGTATTTGGAATTAAATTATTTTGTAACTGATAAACGTTAGTAGCTGCCACTACTGTTACAGTCATGAATAGGCGCGATTGCAAACTGACTGACTGCTCAGGAATCCAAGCTATAGACAAGAAGACTATGGTGTCCTTGGATGATTATCAGTTACTATTGATGAAAGGCAAAGGCACGTGAAGTTTAGTCCTCGCACCGAGCTTGATGGTGGATGGTAACTGAAGAAATATGAATTGTTCATAAGCTTTGTCGACTTCGATCATTTAAACTGAAACAAGATGTTTGAAATTCTGGAACAATAATTGGGCGGGACGAAATGATACTTATTTTCAACATCTTTAGCGACAGGACTGGCTACTTAGCCATGATAATATCTTCCTTACAATTCTGTCAAAATCACATAATGTGAGGACTAATACCGAGACATCCATTCACGAGTCAGCATACTAAAACTGCACTTACATTGTTTGTCTGAAGAAAATTTAGACAGTTTTATCACACTCGTACGTATAACAGCCTCATATACCGTCAAACCAACTTCACATGTGGCGCAGTTAAAAAAAAAAAGTCTTTTAATCCCTCATGAAAACCTTACCTGCAATATAAAAGTGGCCTTTATATTGTTCGCAATGAAAACTGCAATCAAAAGAGACTTACGTCACATGTCTCAGTGAGATAATCGAAAATGCCGCTCTGGTGGATGCCGCATACAGGGTGAGTCACCTAACATTACCGCTGGATATATTTCGTTAACCACGTAACATACGGACGAACCGATTTCACAGACCGAACGTGAGGAGAGGGGCTAGTGTAATCGGTTAAGACAAACCATTAAAATGCACGAAAGTATGTTATTTAACACAAATTTCCGTTCTTTTAATGGAACCCCGTTATTTTTGTTAGCACATCTGAACATATAAACAAATACGTAATCAGTGCCGTTCGTTTCATTGTAAAATGTTAATTACATCCGGAGATATTGTATCCTAAAGTTGACGCTTGAGTACCACTCCTTCGCTGTTCGATCGTGTGTATGGGAGAGCACCGAATTAAATAGGGATACAAAGGGGACAGTGATGTACCTTAGGTAAGGAAGAGACTAGAACAGCACATTAGGTCCACATGCTAACATCTTTATTGGTGGACTGTAAATGTATTGTGCGGAATCATTGGCGACCACCTCATTGGTCCTCACTTCATTGCAGGGGCCCTAACAGCTGCAACACACATCGCGTTTCTATTGAATAATCTGCCAACGTTGCTCGAAAATGTCCCACTGGAAACGCGTCGACGTCTGTGGTATCAGCATGATGGTGCACCTGCACATTTCGCAATTAACACTAGGCTGACCCTTGACAGGATGGCCACCGGTCGCTTCATAGGACGTGGAGGACGCATAAATTGGCCAGCCCGTTCTCCTGATCTTACACCTCTGCACTTCTTTCTGTGGGGTACGTTAAAGGAGAATGTGTACCATGATGTGCCTACAACCCCAGAGAATATGAAACAACGTATTGTGGAAACCTGCGACGACATTACACCACATGTACTGCGGCGTGTACGACATCCATTACGCCATAGATTGGAATTGTGTGCAGCAAATAATGGCCACCACTTTGAACATCTATTGGCCTGACTCTCCACTCCGTAATTGAAAACTGAAACCACGTGTGTACGTGTACCTCATCCCTCATGGTAATGTACATGTGCGTCAGTGAAAAAGACCAATAAAACTGTTAGCATGTGGACGTAATTTGCTGTTATAGTCTCTTCTGTACCGAAGGAACATCACCGTTCCCTTTGGATCTCCGATACACACGATCGAACGGCGGAGGAGTGGTACTCAAGCGCCAACTTTAGGTTACCTCGTATCTCCGGATGTAATTAACATTTTGCAATGCAACAAACGGCACTAATTACGTATTTGTTTATATGTTCAGGTGTGCTAACAAAACTAACGGGGTTTGTGTTAAAAAACATACTTCCGTGCCTTTTTAATGGTTTTTATTAACCAATTACACTATCCCCTCTCCTCACGTTCGGTCTGTGGAATCGGTTCGTCAATATTTGATGTGGTTTACGGAATATATCCAGCGGTAATGTTAGGTGACTCACCCTGTATACTAGCTAACCAGTATTTTACGACCACCTGCATGCTACAGACTTAACCCAGCCCAGGCGATAGCACGTCATCCGATGAGGAATGGCTGCCAGCCATACACGCTAAGTGCATGTAGTATCAGTCAGCATTCTGTCAGTGGGCAGAATGGGATGCGCAGTTGCTCTACTTGACTTTGACCTACGTCAGGTTGTGTGGCCTGGTAGGTCGGCAGGAGACTTTTGGAAATTGCACGACATATCTGGTTACCGAGGAGTGCTGTAACGCCTTTCGTAACTGGCGAAACCTGTGAAATCACATTCAAAACGTCGAGAGGTTGAGTGCCAAACATTCATTAAGGATTTCAGTGGTCGTACGATAGTAAAAACCGGTGGCGTATTGTAGCGGAACACCATCAGACTGTTGTTCTGGGCAGAGTACAAGTGAGTCTGAACAGACTGTGCACTGATTAAACTTACCAAGGTTCAACGCCGCTGGCGACGTACGCATATGTGAATGTTAGTACTTGGAAAACAACTACCGGTAGCACTCAATGGGCACGAGAGCGTCACTGGGAACTGGACGAGTCGCGTGCCGATAGAAGGGTGCGAAACCGTCGTCTTCCAGACGAATATCTCCGTGACACCTGTACTGCGGAACTCAGCTAATCTAGAGGCCACTCAGATGTACTCTTGAGAACGTTCACGTTGGTCCAGTGAAGATCGTGCGGGGCAATATGATGACCAGGAAGTTCCGTACACCGGCAGCAAACGACGTGAACTAGCCTGGGGCAAACAACGGTTTAGTGCAGTACAGTTTCCTGTTGTAATACGATTATCGGCATGAATAAAATTAAAGTCGGTTGACATCATTCGGCAGCGCATCGTACTTAAGGATAATGGAAAAGCGAAAAATCGTGTCTTCTTTGTAATTTTTTTTACAGTTAGTGTAAAGTTTCACAATTAAGACGCTTTAGTTTATATGTATGTTTCATGATTGAAGTGAGTAAAATAAATTAAAATAAGGGTAATAATGTACTATTGTTTCGTGCGTGTGTAAGGAAGCATTTGGGATTTATTCCCATCTGCTTTCATTACTGTACCTCCCGATACCAGTGTTGCATAATATTAGGTACGAATGTAATTAGTCTATTATCATTTTCTTTTTCAAAACTTTTGTTATTCTCATTTTCTGATGTAACTAGCTGAAGTTCTTTCCTGTTATTTGCAGTTGCAGCGAATGATTTAATTAGAAAATATTAATTAGTTCATGCCAGAGGCATATTGTCGTAGTTAGGCTAGTGTTCTAATTAGTATTTCTGTTAAGGCTTACTAATTTTTTCTTCATAATATTAAAGTAGGAATAGTTATGTTTCATAGTTAATGTAGGAAAGTTACACCTTTATTAGTTTCTGTATAATTACCATTTATTCCGGAGTAATTGTTTAGAAACGTATTTAAATATCAGAGGATAAAAATGCAGCCTTCGGTCGCAAAATTAAAATTATTTAACCTGGTTTCGGCAATAACTACAATTGCCTTCATCAGAAATTATAAATTAAAACAAATCACACAATAAAAGTTAAAACTCATCTGTAAATTTTGCGACCGCGGACTGCATTTTTATCCTTTGACGTTTAATGGTCGCTAACAATAGCAGCTATGTTCAAAATTTTAATATTTAAATATATTTGAAAATGAAATACCATTATTACAACAGTCTTATATGTCAATTTACTTGTTATTATTTAGGCTATCATTCACTATAGCCAGTTGCAGGAAATTGTTTACTTTTATATTGCAATTACCTAATTAACAATTCGTAGTTTTCAGTGACATTGTTCTGATTATATAAATAGAATGCTTTCGCGCCATGTATAGGAGTCTGTCTTGTTTTGTGTTTGATCGGAGGCACAATCCCAGCCACTCTGAACTATAGGTCTTCGATGTTAGTCGTGAAGAATGTGTTTCTACGGTGATTGTGTACTGATATTTAATATTTTTGCCACGATAAATGTACACCTCGAGATCTTAGGTTAAGAGTATTCCACACACGAACTGTGCAAATTGTATTATTGACATGTGGAATGTGTGTATTTTAGCCATTAAAGTGGACATTTGGGCAATAGTGAATCATTAAAGTGTCAATGAACTACAATAATACGTTTCTTGTAAAAAGATATAAAATAGACAAGATCGCTTATCATCAGTTTTTATTAATAAAAACTGATGATGAGCGATCTTGGCTATTTTATATCTTTTTACAATAATATAAATAGATCGCCTCCTATAACGTAAACCAACTCAATAATACGTTTCGCCTACACTATTCGTAGTAGACTAGTTTTTCCCCATGATATTTCAGCCAGTTGTTACGTAGAGGCCGATCGGGGAGAATCTGTAAGAGGCAACGAACGACGACCCAGCTCTGTCACACGAGGAGCGTCCTAGAAGAAACAAAATTTCAATACTTCGCATTTTTTTATGAAATCTTCGCACGTTTGGTGGAACAAAAGATCCAGACCTACTTGAAATTGATTGAACAGGTATGGAGTAATCTGACCATATTGTACGCCTCTCGACTCTTCCCCCATCTCCATCTTCCACCAACTCGCACTACCAACTACCGCCCATCTGCTTCACTTCAGTCAATTTCGCTGCCATGTTATACGTGATAGCGTTTGGGTGCAGTCTGTCAAATTTGTACCGTACGTCTAGACTGTGCATTGTGAATTACTGCGTATCATTCTGTTTTACGTTTATTCAATTTGTATTCTAACTACGGTGGCTCTGTGGCGGACGTTTGCTTAATTTGAATTTTAACTACGGTGGCTCGGTGGAGCCGGAGCGGTTACTCGTCGCGTTCAGTCCGATGGCCCTGCCCGACCACTGTAACAAAATAAACCGATTAAACGATGCAACGATCAACACAGAACAAAATGAACGTCTCCCCAAAAGACTGAAGGACAAAGGTTAAAAAAAAAAAAAAAAAAAAAAAAAAAAAAAAAAAAAAAAAAAGCGTTTCAGAGGGGTAAAGTGCCAGACTACGAAATTAAGGCTCGTTGTTTTTCTATGTGTTACTTTCCAGTCATATCGCCGCTGGCGGTACTGTTGATGTGAAAAATACATAGTTGCACCTATGTGCAGAGTCAACGTTCAGCTGTAGTTCACCCTGTAACTGGCTGGGAAAGCGAGTCCAAAGGTTAAAGGAAGGAAACGGACCCTGCCTAGTAGAACACTGTGGTGTTCTAATCAATCTACGAATTGTTGACTGCTTTACCTTTTTCATTATTATAACAATAGATAATGATAAATGACTCACAAAATGTGTAACTGCCTACTACAAAAAGGAGTTTTCCTATCCTATGGCGAACCACGAAATTCACCGAAACAGCCTATACAGGAAAGTGTTTTTAGATGCTGAAGAGAGAAGTTACACACATGTAAAACAAGCGAAAATTTCTCTAAAGTAGCCTCAACAGTAGCGAAACGACTCAAATATTATTGGAATAAAGCGTCCATTCTTCCATCTATTTTTATCTACTTCCCATGGTGCTTTTCAGCACTAGGATGGTTTGAATTCTAATGTCGTTGGCAGTCATTTTCGATACATCTAATTTATTGACTTCTTGAACAGAAGTTGCGGATTTCTTTGTGAAACTGGTGATATTCCGAAACGTCGGAATGTATTTAATTTCCGATGGGTAGCAGTAATGCAAATATATTGCACGTTAAGGTTAGTTACTGATTCCAAGACATTCTCTTCTTTAGTGTTTGGTAATATTACTATCGTATGATAAAGTCTGAAGATATTTTGCATTTAGTAATGTAGATTTAACTATTCCCGTTAGTTTGTGCCGTCGAATCAACCATTCAGAATATGTTTGGAAAGATTTTGAAGTAAATTGAATTGTTATTCACTATTGTGCTTCACATTAAACAGCAAAACCTGTGGCTTAAGATGGAATCAAGTGGAATTTATGAAATAGTTTAATTTCTTAGCACTTAGAATTTGTCTTGATGTTGTTGTCAGGCCTCTATATATATAGGAACCTATGGTTTAAGTTTTTCTAAGGGTACCTATATCACGACATGAATGTGTTGTTGAAATGATTCCAGGATTGCAGGCGGTTTCATAAATATCCGTTATTATTTCGTGAACGAATAAAATACATTTCACAAGTCGCAGCATATGCTAACGCAAAAGGACTCCATGCTGGCATTTTACCACCTTTTACCACGATATCTATACTGGAGCTGAGACTTAACAGGCGCACTGCAAAGATACATTCCCATATTCGAAGGGTTTGTATTGGGTGGCATATTTTAGCTACAGACATGTACAATTCATACGACTGCTGACATTCATAACAAAGATAGCCATTATGGTTTTTCAGTATAGGGAAACTATTTTAGTATCGTATTTCAATATGTTATCGTACATAAAATTACAATTACTTATGAAAAGCAGAACAATCATAAAAATCGTGCTTGCGTGTCATCAGTGACAAGGCCGACGTATGAACGTATATGTATTTCAACTGTTATATCTGTATACTCGGAATTGTTAGTCTGGCACGTACTATTATGATGCTGTTTGCGTCACCTTTTGCGTATCGCATAATGCAATTTAGTTTATTTGTAAAGTACAATATGGAACTCAGTTATGTTATTATGACCAGGTCCATTACAGGTTGCTGATAGGAACGAGCGAGAACGAAACAGCTGGTTCATTTAAATGAATGGTATTAATTTGATTATGAACAACTTTAATTTATAATTTTACAGTATGTCTGTAGAAGACAAGAATCTTTTATTCTTAGCCTGGTTTTCCTTTTGAAGTACCAGAATAATCATTAATTTAAGTATCCTCTTTTATAAAACCGTGTTGTATGAAATGGGGACTGACAGTACCTCGAAATTCTTTAAGTGACTGTTTGTAAATGGGAACTTGCTTCACCCCCACCTTACAAAGCATAATTCCATAAGGATTTGTAAGTGCACAGAAATATGTTTAGATATTTTGAACCCGTCTCTAGGCAGCATAACTACTCCAAATCCTAGAACTAATATAAAAATTTACACGTTCATTCTTTATTTTCGTATGACTTCTTTTTCTACACTAGTATCTGTACAGGTTATATGGGTTATTTACGTGTTTTGCGACTGTAATAAAAGGCTTTTTAAGATCGAGTGCGTTCCTTGTCATCGTTACGACTTGTGTTCTGATCTTTTATACACTTCACATTCACTACATGTTATTCTGCTATAACAACAGCCATAAATTCGAGACTTCCATAATTTGATTCTGTATTGTTTGATGGTTTTGTCTTTCTCTTGTCGCAGTAATAAATGGAGCCTGTTCTACACTCTGTCTGTCTGTCTCTCTTATGTATGTGTGTGTGTCTGTGTTATATTATTTAGAAAATACTCTTCAAATAAATGATATAAAAACACTCATTTCTAAATAACTAAATTTTCTGGCTTAGGCATGTTTGTTTGTTTGTCATTACTTTAATTACGATTTGGTTTCTTACTTGCCATTTTGTGATATTTTATTCGAAATCGCGGAATACATTCGCCTTTAGTTTGGGTTCGTGATAAAGGAGAATCTCTTATCATTCACAGCGTGGGGATGTTATTCTAATTTGTATCTTTTAAATATTGCTTTCGCTTTGCCAGTATGTGTCGCTACACTTGGTCTCCCTGGTTCAACTGCACACGCGAAACACCAACAAAAAATACAGTACTTGAGTTGTTTTATTGCGACGTTGTAAAAATTGAAATTTGGATGAAATGACGTCATAGTTAGATTTGATGTTTCTTTGCGAGACGTCACCAAGCTCTTTCCTATACGTCTCACTACGAACTGATTGAAAGATTTTACGGACATATTTCGGCATGGGTAGTTTCCTGATTCTATTGATGGTCAAATCCTTCATGGAACATCTCGAAATACGAGCACTGTAGCAGGCGCCTTGTAAACCTAAGCTGAAGTGCAGTCACGTTGACGATACCTTCTTTAAGTGGATACATGATGGAGAACAGCTTGGTGAATTCCTAAAACATTTGAACACCCTCAATGGCAACATTATACTACGGAGGGAAGAAAGGACAAACAGCAATCCTTGCGAGGCATGGCAAGAACGTGAAACACAATGTTTATCAAAAACTGACACAAACGCACTGATCCCTGAACAAACTATCAAATCAAAAATCAGAGAAGATGCATAATTATCTCGTAATCGAGCAAAACAAGTGAGCTGCAACACCTCAGACGCATGACCTCGAATGCGTTCTGAAGAATATTTGATAGTCTATTAGTGGTATTAGAAGGGTCACAGAATTCAGAAACTTGGTGAAGAGTCACATCGGAAGAAGACAGGCTGAGTACAATCTTTTTGACACACATTTGCCGGGTGCCTGACAAATTCGGTCGTATAGTACGCAAACACAACTTTGTTTGTAAACTGACATTGAATCCGTTCTCAATTTCGGGAATGTATCACACACGTGGCACACGTCGAGAAGTCTACGTTGGAATGACAGGACTATTAATAGCACAAGAATCATAAAGTTGGGATAGCCGGATATATCAAACGTGGCGGAGGACGCGCTGTTGGGATCAACAATATAATGAAATTCGCAGACTCGGAAGACATGGTTGTGGTAAAGGAAAGCAAGAGTGACATATGAGCACCACAGCAGTTACAACAAAAGAGGAAAGCCCCAAGGTGAACGGCCGCCTGTTTTTGTGCTGCAGTGAAACCGCTGCAAATAGCAATAGGAGAACCACAACGGTCATCACCCCTGAAAAGCACTTCACACGTTGGTGTGGCAGGTTCATATGATTTGCGGCTGTGAGCGCAACGCTAGTATACCACCAACAATGGAACGTGAATTCTTGACAATACAAACCTCTCGCCGTGGCAAAACCCTAGCAAAAAATCCGTTGTGAAATTTATTTGGTCTGCTTGTTCTTTTTCTCAAGTGTACATCTACGTATTCATTCTGAAAATCACATTTAAGTTCCTGGCAGAGAAATGAAGTTTATTTTCTCAACTACTGTGTGTAGTTTATCTGTCTTATTTTTTCTCATCTGTACCGAGCGAGGTGGCGCAGTGGTAACGCAGTGGACTCGTATTCGGGCGGATGGTGGTTCAAATCTACCTCCGGCCATCCAGATTTAAGTTTTCCGTGATTTCCCTAAATCACTCCAGGCAAATGCCGGGATGGTTCCTTTCAAAGGGCACGGCCGATTTCCGAGCGTTAGCTCCGTCTCTAATGACCAAGTTTTCGACGGGACGTTAAACCCTAAGCTTCCTTCCTCCTTACTTTCTCATCTGTAAAGCAGAGGATATCATTCGGATACTGGACATGGTCAAAATATAGGAAAATGTAAAGTGGATACACTATTTATTTATCAATAAGGAATTGGTCCTTAATTGGTCTTACGAAATGACCCAACTTTCACGTGAAAATGTCAGTTATGTTGAGACAGGTCGATTCTGCTGTCTGGGGGAGGTGCTTGACAGTTTCCTGATGTTGTTCACAGAATGCCTGAAACTTTTCGGTTGCGTGTACTGGCACAATATCATTGTGGAATGCGGCAGTATTTGTTAGCAATATATCAATCATAGGAAGCCGTTTGGTACCGAAGATGGTGAGATATTGATTCACCGTATTCCGACCACAGTGGGTACTGATAGAAACAGTTGCACTTGCAATATGGTTACCGAAATCATGAAGGAACCTCAATCGTGCTTTACACAGCAAGCAGGCATACCATATTGAATCGTCTGAGGTGCATGGTACATATACCTGGTTGTTTACAGGAAACAGGGTAAAGAAAATTCACGCGACCATTGCCGATACCTCTTTTCATCAAGTGTCCAGGTTTCAAGATCGTATGAAACTTCTTTCGGAGTATTCCGTTGGCCTCTGTTATTAGATGTTTAGCAACTGCGGACGTACGTTGAAAAGCTCCAGCTGTAACGCTTTTATAGTAACAGTAACACTCCAGTGAGTGCTTACCTTTGCAGTCTTCTTCGGTAGTAGATACATATTATCTGGTTACAGTCGTTTTTAATACTCTTCGGTCAATAACATTTCACTTCAGGTTTCATCAACTATTCCTCTTCGCCACTGATGATTTATCTTGTTTTGTGTACGCTGTCATTACTATGGATAATGTCGCAAGTGAAACGTTAAACTGTACAGCCGTTTTCGTCACATATATTGTCACTACATGCTCACAGTTGGCCACTTTAGAGGTGAAAGAGCTCGCGGATTTCATGAATCATGTTTGTTCACCATCGCAGAACAAAACGTATAGTTTACTTAAAGGTGTAGTACCCCGCTTAGAACGGTGGATGTTTGCGTAAGTATTTGTGTAATACTTCTTTTCTCTGATAATCATTCAATCAGTTACCATTTTGTACGTAATCCAAATTTTGTATGTCTCGCAGCTCAATAATAATTCATTGCTTGCTATATGTTCTCCATGGGAACTAATCAAGAGAGGAAACGTTTCATGAATAACTAAGTACGAGCTAGGAAAGGAGACGGTGACGTATTAGCTATTCATGTATTGTGCCATCTTGATTCTGGATTTGGATGCTATTGAGAAAGATTAGAGTTTGTCTGGGGACTATATGTGATGTAATTTACGACTGAAGGAGATGATATGAATCTCAAAGTAAGTCGTCGTGTACATCAATTATTCAAATGTGATTAACTCAGAATTATTTGATTTTGTGGTAACCGACGGAAACTACCTGTTCTGGAATTCTTATCTCGCGGGCGTAAATTAGTCAAATTGAGTTAAAACTTATTAATCATTACGCTCACAGTTCGACTGGCTTTTCAAGAAGAGAAATTTATTCCCGACGAGTACTCGCCTTTAAATTAAAATCGAGCTCTGCAGCCCTCAGCGCAGCCGACGTTGTAAGCAGTGCAGCCACCACTGCACAGAATCTGAACTATTCGCTGTCTTCCAGCATTTTAAGTGAACACTTTCTGCACTGCTGAGCAATGGAGGCGTATTGATTGACTAAACTGCGCAGGAATTGCACCAAATGTTATTGAAACGAGGTTATAAATTCCATTACTGAGATATGACGGGTTCAAGCTTTTCAGTACTCAAGGGCAATTGAAATATTTTATAGATATTCCAGTCATACAGAGATTAAGCAAAATACAAGACTTGTCTATCGCAAACAGTGCTAAATTAGTATCATTTGATGTATGCAGTCTTTTTTCTAACATAACTATAAATGAATTCCATTACTGAGATATGACGAGTTCAAGCTTTTCAGTACTCAAGGGCAATTGAAATATTTTGTAAATATTCCAGTCATACAGAGATTAAGCGAAATACAAGACTTGTGCATCCCAAACAGTGCTAAATTAGTATCACTTGATGTATGCAGTCTTTTTTCTAACATAACTATAAATGAATGTATTTGTATTCTAACGGAATTGATGTACAGATTTAATGTTAACCCCGTGGAAGTGGAGGGCTCGAGACTGGCCACCCAGACATGCGTAACACAAAACTATTTTCAGTTCTAGAGGGATCTGTATAAGCAGATGGCATACCTGTGGGGTTCCCTCTTAGTCCAGTACTAGCTGAAATATTCATAGACAGTTTTGAAAAACATTTTCTGCAAAATGTACCTTTGAGTGCAAATATTAAATACTGGTCCAGATATGTTGATGGAGCACTGTGTATGTGGACAGGTACTACAAGGAAGATCAACACATTTTTTCCATAATGCGAACAATCAACATAGAAACATTTAGTTCAATATGGAAATTAACAATAAATCCATAAACTTCTAAGATTTCAATACTGACATAAAAACTGTTTCAATATATATATATATATATATATATATATATATATATATACCGCAACTACAGACACAGTAATTCCTTCATCTCACAACACCCACTAGCACATAAACATGCAGCTTTCCACTCAGTGGTGCACCATCTCCTATCTATTCCAATGTCCAAAAAAATTTTTCAAGCTAGAGTTGGACACAATAAAGGTTATTGCCTCGACTAATGGCTATGATCCATTCTTAACTGACCAAATATTGCAGAGAAACAGAAACTAAAACTCCTATACTTTCTATAATGATGTTTGTAGCCCTTACACTACTTACAAGAAGTGATGTACTATTCAACATCTAGGACAGGTATCAGTGAGTGTAGCCAACACTCTGAAATCCTTTGCCGGCCGCGGTGGCCGAGGTGACTGAGGCGCTTCAGTCACGGTCAGCACGGCCACTACGGTCGGGGGTTCGAATCCCCCCTCGGGCATGGATATTTGTGCCGTCTTTAGTCTTAGCTAGTTCATAAGTAGTTTGTAAGCTTAGGGACTGATGACCCCGTAGTTAAGTCCCATAAGTTGTACAAACATTTAAATTTTGAAATCCTTTAACTACGAGGCTTATTACTATGCCAATGATACAACTGCCCAGTTTACTTGCAGTAGTAAAGACAAGCCCCAGCTATTTGCCAATAGTGGGGTATAGAAACTCATTTGCCCAGATTGTGATAAGTTTTACACTGGCAAGTTAGGTAGGGACATAGCAACTAGGCTAAGAGAGCATGAACGCAGTTCTGAGTGAGGGCCACTGATACCAAGCACAGTCCCACGTACTCCACTTATCTAACAAAGGCCAGAAACTAACTTTACTGGCTCACTGTCCATGCTTAATAATACTAAATGCTCTAACAGTACTCAATACACCACCACTTTTGAACCCACCCTAATCTTCAGAATTTCGAATACAATTCACCAGGTCTCTTTCATTTTATTCCTCCAATTCTTGTATCTTCTTACTTTACCTTACTGTGTTTGTAATAGGTTACAGTATTTTTGTGTTACAGTTACTTTACTTATAGGAAGTTGTGAATTAGATTTAAATTTGGTACAGCTACTGTTTATCTACTTTCTGTGTTAATACCAGTCCAGCTTTCCAATGTATCACATTTTTCTATCTTTCTTTGTTAGTACTAGTGTTCCAAATTTTTCTATGCTCTATCCTTACATTAATTCTTATTTAATTGCGATCAATCTCATTGAATATGTTTATTTTCTCCGTTTTCCAGTTCGAGTGCATATCTGCGATTTGTTAAGCTTCACAATAATCAAATGTACTCCACCTATAACCTTCCCAGGCCAACCCTCTATTTTTGTCTATTTGCTTATTTAGTGGTGATGGTGTCCCAAGATTCTAATATTTATTCTATACTTCTCGTATTTTGTGTAACCTTTGTTTTTGAACAACTATTCAAACTTTATATTCATGTTTAATTTAGTTTTATTAACTGCAGTCATTGTTGCCATGAAGTTATTGTGTTTGCAGTGTTTCTAGATGTATAGTATCAATTTTCCTTTTTGCTGTACTATAATTTACAAATTTCATTTAAATATTTATTTATATTGCAACTCCTCCAACAAAGATGATTATTTCTTTGACTGTAATACCTCATCTGGTTTATTGAAAACGCAAGTTCTTTAATTAAACGTCAGTTAACGTCTGTTGATGGTCTAAGAAGCCGAAAAACGATTCACATAATAAACAAACTTGTAGAACAAATACAAAGTTGGGTATTTAAAATTTCACATTCTTATTATTGTGTTTTATAAATGAAACCTACAAGGCTTTGTATCAATTGCGCACTGGTGTTCCTTTAAGGTCATTACCCGTGCGAAGTAGTGCCAAATTTCACTTGGAATATACTGCTCTTTTTTCTTTCTTTTTAGACTCTTGCGATCTATCCTGCGTTAGAATTGCAAAGGTTAAGATGGCTTCAGTGTTAGGCTGCAGGTCGTTTTGTTACTTTCCTGGATGAACATGTCAAAAGCCACTCCCCCCCCCCCCCGAAGAATAAATTATCTAAGCCCACGGTCCAGTTATAGGGTAATAGCCGAGTATAATTAATCTTGTCATGCAAGACGGATTCAGCTACAAAACCACTTCCCCATACGCTTCTGAAGAGCGAAGATACCTACCGACAACTCTGAGGTCGATGAAGATGGACGTGGGCGGATGTGACGACACTTGGCACTCATACAGGCCGGCATCTCGCTGCTGCACGTACTTTATCTGCAACGTCCAGTCCTGCAAACAGAGAAGTGCGCCACATATTACAATACCTGCTTGAATCATGATATTATGGGATCATTGTAACAAAACTGCAAAAACAATTGTCACTCACATAGTCATAAACTAAATCACACTTATGAGGACGTTAATATTCTTTTAGACATAAACTAGGTGTTGGGCTCACAAAATACCCTGATTTTGTAATTAGTCCTGTTTATTTTAATAACTATTTTGTGAAACTACATTTTGTTTCTAATTTAGTTCAGTGGATTATTACACCACTGGATGAACCCTAACGGAAATCAGGGATGATTGCTTTATTCTATTAAAGGTACAATGCGTAGCTATGTTCCTTTCAATTAACATGGGGTTCCTCACAGTTTCTACTGTATGTACACGTTCAAAGAAGTCAATAAAAATGCTACAGCAAGTTTTTCTAGATGTCACTTCATATATATTTCCACAAGGATTGTAGTACGACGGAATATTGTACCTGCTATTCTCTTATGTCAGCTCAGTTTTGCAAGTAAACTAATGATTATGTATGTCGTTGTTAATAATAACACATTAAAATGTTTGCGTTATGATTCCTAAAAGAAAAATTTGTTCTTATGTTTCGTGTGTGGTGACAACGGAGCAACCTACGAGAACAGCATATTTTCTGCTGAAGCCAAAGATAATATAGCTGGCCAAAAATTGTCGCGGGTCGACAGTCACACGGCCAGAAAAGATCCTGTTGGAGACCTCCGTTGGCAACTACTACAATGAAATAAATAAGAAAAAAAAGGAAGACTGACAATGTAATAAATCCTGTTAGGAATTTATGTTACAAACAGTTTACGTCTTTACGTTCAGTTTTTGAAATTTCACTTAAATTGTTGATGTGTGAAAACCAGTTATTTCACTTATTAAGAAGATCTAACACATAATATTCTACTGAAACTGTATTTTGGAACTAATTACAGAATTTCCACGATTTTATAAGTTTTTTTAGGGACTCAGCAGCAATTTTATTAATTGGAAGACAGTGAGTGCAAGGGTTTATATATGTATGAATCGATATCTGTGGGTTACAAATATTTGAATGAATTTCAACAAGGGATTTTCTTTCTTTTTTTTTCTTTTTATTGTTTCATTTATTTTTTATTTTGAATATTCTACGAGCGGATATACCAACTTTTCGAACTTCAAATTTCTTTTGAACTGTATTGTTATAGCACGTTACACGCGCATTCAGGCTGGCAGTCGGTATTAGGTAGTGACAAAGGTTATACAAAGCAAATTATGCAAGATAAGTAGCTAACCCTTAATGTTATAGAACCACTTGCTCCCTTTGTAGTAAATTATCTGCCTGAGGTAGTCCGATCTCTCTTTCATTCTATATATTTTGCATTATAGAACTCCCTCTAGTGCCATTACGGTTATTTCCTGGTGTTTTAAATATATCTCATAATTAAATTCCTTCTCCTTGTCAGTCATTTATAGTCCTCATGCTATTCCTTCTGCTGGATCCTCATTTGAACAATTCATATAATTATTTTGTACCTTCTGTGTCGCCAAGTCCCTCCTTCCTCCGTTGCAAGGCACCGATATTTGGCTACCTTTGATTCGATGTCGTGATACTATCGGTTACGGAGTTAGTGTTCCCATTGTTGGTTGCTGCTGAGTAGCCGGACTCGATTAAAAGAAAGGGGGGGGGGAGTGCTAGACCGAATGTAGCCCGGACCACCAATATAATTTTTATGTTATTTACATTTTATTATTTGGGAAGTTCTGATAGGTATAACATCATTGTAAAGCGAGGTATTATCGATTTCATAGAGAAAAGTGTATTTCATTTTCATATTGTGTTCTTACATCATCATCATCATCATCATTAGAGACTGATTATGCCTTTCAGCGTTCAGTCTGGAGCATAGAACCTCTAATAAAACTCCTCCATGATCCCCTATTCAATGCTAACACTGATGCCTCGTCTGATGTTATACATTTTACTTCAAAATCATTTTGCACCGAATCTAAGTACTTTCTTCTAGGTCTACCTCGACTTCTCTTACCTTCCGCTGCCGAGCTCATGAGTCGCTTAGGTAACATTGCTTCTCCCAAGCGTGTAACATGACCCCACCATCTCAGTCTGTTCGCTCTAACAGCTTTAACTATGGTGTTCACTCCCAGTTTTTCTTTGATTTCCGCATTATGGACACCCTCCTGCCAATGTTCCCATCAATTAGTACCTGCAATCATTCTTGCTACTTTCATATCTGTAACATATACCTTATGAATAACGTAACCTGTATCCACCCGACTTTCACTCCCATACAACAAAATTGGTCGAAAGATAGAGCAGTGTACTGCTAACTTAGTCTTGGTACTCACTTCCTTCTGGCAGAAGAGAGTAGATCTTAGCTGAGCACTCACTGCA
Source organism: Locusta migratoria (assembly GCA_026315105.1). Classification (NCBI taxonomy): domain Eukaryota; kingdom Metazoa; phylum Arthropoda; class Insecta; order Orthoptera; family Acrididae; genus Locusta; species Locusta migratoria. The sequence goes on from CM048748.1 coordinate 41,948,754, forward strand.
TTAGCTTTGCTGCACCTCGAATCCAGTTCTTTCGCTATGTTGCCATCCTGTGAGAAAATACATCCCAGGTACTTGAAACTGTCTACCTGTTCTAACTTTGTTCCTCCTATTTGGCACTCCATCTGTTTGAATATCTTTCCCACAGACAGACATTACTTTCGTTTTGGAGATGCTTATCTTCATACCATCATCCTTGCCCCTCTGATCGAGCTCTGAGATATCGGTTTGCAACCTTTTACTCGAATCGGCCATTACGACTAAGTCGTCCGCATACGCGAGACTGCTTACTTTGTTTTCACCTATTTCAATCCCGCCCTGCCAGTCTATTATTTTCATACAAAACCGCATTAATTTATTATGTAATACAGCCAAGGTCATCTTTTGTAAGTTGATCGATTTTGACAGATTAAGCTGCCAACGTCGCTGATCTTAAGGTTTGTTTTAACTTAACTATGCCCACATCACACTGAGGCATAGTTAGACGTTTTATGTGTATCGTGACATACTAACAATAATGTTCGTGAAAGAGTAAATTTTTAAAAGCTTTGTGACGTGGGGCATGAAATGGAAGATCCGATGTTGGTAATTCAATCTATCGGTCATGTTATTAATAGTAATTAGCGGTAGTGGTTGTTTTACATAACAATTTAATTGAACTTATCGAACCCAAATAATTACTACAAGCATTTGTAAATAAATGCATTAGACCTATGTGAATTCTACAGGGGTCCCTGTGCAGCCTGGGACCTCTGCGTGAGTTAAGCAGGTCGTGATGGGTAGCCATGTGCTACCAATTACTGAAGACAGCATACTTTGGAATTATATAGACTTCGTTGCAAACAGCATCGAGCAGACTCGACTCCACATTTGGTGACAACGTGCCAAAGGCCGTTTGACGCCCACCCCTGAGTTAAGGGGCTGGGAAGCTTTTCTCGTTCTGAAAAGAACAGGTGGGCAGTAGCATTTTACAACCACCTCCTCCATAGAGAAGGCCAAGGAGGGAGAAGCTTCTGATCGAGATAAAAGCGGTGATCCTAGGCTCTCTCTGAAGGTCTGGGGTGAGGTGTGATAACATCTAACTTAGCACCACGGTATGGGCATGGTGCCGGGAGATGCGAGATGAGCAACTGCAAAATTGAACTGTCAGAAATGCTAAGGTGTAGAGAAAGGTAACACTTAACTTTTGTAACGAAACGCGTTTCCCTAATGTTATTTATTTGTTTCGTCTAGACGTCTTTCGACCTCCTCTAGTTTAGGGCATCAGTGGATTGGTTTACCTGCAGATACAATTTTTCTTCCGAGATGTAGCATTAACAGATTAAAAAAGATCTCGTTCATTATTAATTAGAAATAAATAAGATGCTATTCACGCTTTATCGTCTTTCCAGTTTGGTTTTTCTTGCTTCCTCCTGGCCACAGGTCAAACTCGCAAAACTCCCCCAACTACGCAATTTTTCGTGCATTTCTTGTATTTTTCTTAATGTGTTACATGTATCCAATGCAGACTTGCAGCTGTAAATCTCGTCTTAATTAATAGACAATGTTGATCTAGATTGGTGGCGTGTGTGTGGTGCGCACGCGCGTGCGTAAGCGTGTGTGTGTGTGTGTGTGTTTGTGTGTGTGTGTGTGTGTGTGTGTGTATGTGTTTGTATATATATATATATATGTGTGTGTGTGTGTGTGTGTGTGTGTGTGTGAGTGTATTTGTATGTGTGTGTGTGTGTGTGTTTGTGACAGCGATCTCTGATGGGTGGTATTTGAAATGATTTGAGCATCGATTTAAATGTTTCGTGGAGGTGTTGACAGAAGAGTGATAAGAATTGGCCTTTCTTTCACTCACACAGGGAATTGTTTGATATGTGCACTTGATCATTTGACTGGAATTTCTTTTCTGATTTTTTATGTTATTGTTTTCTTGTATTCTTAGGGGCTTTATGTTGTTTATTCGAATTACTTTCATGTCTTCTCTGGATGTTGCTTTATGATTTTGTTCTCGTAGGTGTTCAGCATATTTCGAATAACTGGTTCCATAGTACCAGACACTAACTTTTTTTTGTGCCTGGCATCTGCCAATGGATTTCATCAGCAGAGGAATTAGTCATTTGAGAAGCTACAAAACGTTATAAACACAATTCCAAATCACGTAAAGGCTGCACACGGTTGGTTTGCAGCTGCGCGGCGCAACCAAAGGTAGGTATTTCATTTTTACGTGTGAAGTTTGGCTGCAGAGGAAGCACGTGCTAGCAACGAAATGTTTTCTAGGAACGGCTATTCTACGGTTGTAGGGACTCTTTCATGTGTCGAAAGCACAACAGGTCCGAGGACTCGGTGGTGAGTGTATAAAAGGCACGCGTAGCATAAGAGCTACATCCAAACTTTGCTGACAAAACGTCTCTGAAGAGTCTATAAGCGTGAAGGGGTTTATATAGAGTCCATTTCACCACTTGGGGTAAATTACATCATTTTCTTGTGAGCAGAGAAACGATTCAGTGTTCCTTTGTGAAGTCTGACCCAGATTTTCTTTACGACAGCAGACTTAGGTTTCAGTTCCTGGCGCATAAACAAGCAGACTCGTAATTCGAGTGGTACTGAACTAGTTTCGTGAATCTTCGGACGGTATAGCTCGTGTGTGTAGTCAAAAGTTATAGCTACGTCTTGTCCTTGCTCAGCACGATGACTAGAGGCATTCTAATCGTCCAGGCAGATAGATATATTTTTGATGCTTGTATCTTCTGTGCCAATGAAGGTGGTTTCCTATTACTTTCAGTGTTCAAATACTTTTAAAGTTAAGGCAACAATCTGCTGAGATTCCTTAGACTTACAACATACTTTAAATTGTGCTATGAAGAACACACACACACACACATACCTGACGGAGGATTGCAAACTCGGACGCGAAGTTACAGCGCAAAAAGTGGCAAGATCACTAAGACCACGTGGTGTAATAAGTAATTAAATATGTACGTGAAGAAAAGTACTTAATGGTTTCTCTTTGTCAGTTGATAAGATTTTGGCCTAATATTGCGACATTAGAGGTAAAAACTGTAGGAGATCATATCTTAAACATTTTTCTCGTTTCGTAGTATATAAATGCTCGCACTTCAGATTTCTGTTTCTTTTTCTTTAACCTGAATTCTTCTGCTTTATCAAGGAAGAGTAAGTAGATGAAGATGTAAAAGGAGATACTATACTAGTAGTACTATCCACCTCTCAGTTTCGTGTGCCCATTTCCACCCAGTCTCTCAATAAATAGTTCAATGTTGCTTACCTCAGATTTACATGTACCATTGTATAATCTTCTCCTCAGGTCGTGGACTCTAACGATGTGCAGGTCACAATATCGGTTGCAAAACTGTAAGTTAATGCAGGTATTGTTCTGTCTACTCGGAATTAAACCACTTTATGGTTTATGTTTCTCAACAGATTATTATTGTGAAGCCAGATTCACATTTTTATTGAGAAATGCGCGGTAATGAATTATTAGCTTTGCTGAGCACGGAGAGACATAACTGGAAGCAAGGCCTGTTTAGTAGACAAAATATAATTGGAGCTATTCAAGACTCTTGGAGAGCCAGTCATGACACAACTTGGTGTGCAGGTCATATTACTCGGGCGAAATACCATCCATCTTCAAGACGAAAGTAATTATTCCGATTCCAAAGACATCAGGCGGAGATTGGTTTGCAAACTGATAAACCATCAGTTTAATAATCCATGGCTGCAGAATCCCAACATCGAGGACGATCAGTTTCGCTTAGAAGAAATGTAGGAGCACGCGAGTCAATACTCACATTAGGACTTATTTTAGATGATAGATTAGGAAAGAAAAACCTATATATCTGGCTTTTGTAGTTTTCGAGTGAGCTTTTGAGAATGTTGAGTGCAATACACTCTCAATTTATGAAGTCAGCAGGAGTAAAATATAGGGAGCGAAAGGATAGTAACAACTTGTAAAGAGAAAAGCAAGGAGGAATTTGAAGAATGAACTGATGTTCAGGGCGAAGAAATCAATACTCTTTGTTTTGACGATGACGTTGTAATGCCGTCAAAAGACAGGAAAGGAGCTGGAAGGACATTAGAACGAAATGGAGAGTGTCTAAGAAGTTGCGTATAAGATAAACGTTAACAGGAGAAGAACAAGGGCAACGTAATGTAGTCTGAGAAACTCAGATGATGCACAAGGAATTGCGTTAGGTAACGAAACAATAAAGATGGTAGATGACTTTTGTTACTTGGGTATTAATATACGATGGAAATTGCACAGATTATATGAAATGCAGAATAGCAATGATGAAAAAAAACCGTTTCTGAAAATGAGAAATTTTATAGGAAGTCTTTTCTGAAGGCTTTTTTGCGGAGTGCTGCCTTGTATGGTAATGAAACTAGGAGCTACAGACTGTGGTGTTACAGACGAATGCTGCAAATGGTGTAGATGGTGTATCTGATTAGGAGGTTGTGAAGAAAACTCTAGACTAGGAATTTCTCGCATACCTTGACTAAAATTACGGATCGATTGGGAGGTCACATTCTTAGACATGAAGGAATCGTTAATTTACCATTGGAGGAAAGTGCGTCGGTAAAAGTCCCAAAGGGAAACCAAGAGACGGATACAGTAATCAGATTGAAATAGATGTAGTTTGCTGTTCTTATTCAAAGATGAAGAGGCCTGTTGAAAATGGAGTAAGGCGGAGAGCTGCATCAAAGCAGTCTCGGAATGAAGACCAAAACAACAAGAACTGCTTTAACTTCACGATTGGTTAAGATTAAGAAATAGAAGCGTATTGTCACCTATTTAACATGTGTTGAAATACACAGATAATTAATCCTCAGTCGCTTTGGTAAAATACCCCTATCAGGAGTAGTATTCATATTTGGAGAGTACAGATTAATTTAAAGGCGACTGGTAATGATTCTGTTAGAAATTCAGTTTTTACCTATTAAATGACAATGAATTAGGACAGTGTAATTTTTACCGATACTGACTGTATTTTGAAGTGACTTACATCATTGCTTTGAACCTATGGTTGCACGAAAAAGCGGTCAGGAATTCTAATAGTAAGGCATAAACATTGTTATCCATGGTGTTAACAATAATAATACTACCAAAAAGGGACGACTTCCTGATGTTCTGCAAAACTTATTTCTTCATTACAAACCGACTTCAGGCTTCTAAAACCATCATCAGGTCACCTGATGTTGACCTGAGAAGCCGAAAACTGGTTTGTGACGAAGAAATTAGTTTTGCAGAACATCAGGAACTTGTTCCTTTTTTATATTATTATCATTTTCCGTTAAGCACCGACGAAAAATTCGGTTAATTTTAATACAGTACTACTCGCTGCACAGTTTCGATAGCCTGAAATAAAACTGTTACAGACACAATTTATGAGGACACCTGACGATGTTACACAATAACAATAGTATTTAGTGGTGTAGTACTATACCTAATTACAATTACGGCGGCCGTTTTTGTTTGCTTGTTCTTGGCTACATTACATTCAAAACAATAAACAATTTTTAAGTGATTCCTGGATTACGTGTTGTGACGTGCTTCTCCCCTCACAACAAAACAGACACCGGAACTAAAGATGAAGTTATAACTTACGGAATCAACGGTGCCTTGAGGGACCATAACTTCAGTTGAGTCAGGAACGTCGATCGTAAGTAAACCATAAGAAAAAGATAGTAATAGGAGGTACCCCAAACGGCCATTATTCTGCGCCAGTCTAGACTACCATCATAATTTCATAATGTATCTCTTGTTGACTTATGCATGTAGGTTACCAATGAAAGGATTACGGCGATGAGAAACTGAATTGGTCTTCAGGCATCCCACAAAAATACTTCAATTATTAGGACCAGTGTAAAGACGCAGCAGCTCTCACAACAGCTGGGTTCTTCGAGAGAGCTTGCGAGTGTAGCGAGCCTTATATCGGCGAAACAGTGCGAATTGTCGAACAAAGCAGAAAGGAACATAGAGGATTTGTCGTTTACGGAAACCAGAGAATGCCTAATCGAATATGATGAAACCATCGTCGTGGCTTGCGCTAACGGCTTCAAATTGGAGCCACTGACAACAACTTGAACTGAGACGGCGAACCGTACTAGCAGCCACTAGGTAGTTATGCAATTTGTCAATTTACAAGAAGTGATTGGTCGTAAGCTCGTGGAGTTTTAACCACTTGACGTGGATGGAAACCCGAGAACGTTTTATTTAATGTTGTGGTCGGTAGATAATACATTCTTACAATTCCTACAACGGTTCTTCTAAGGTTTAAGGCAACTATAGACAAAATGGCTTTCACAGTTTGTGACCATATATAGACAACAACGGTCACTCTGAAAATAGAAAGAGAAGAAAAGTGGCGTCACAGCACTCAAGCTCGTATTCCTTCTTTCCCACAATGTTTAGCAGAGCGCAAATCTGCCATTGGTGAGAATAGCGTATGTTATATGGTCTGGGAGCGAGATAAGTACAAAAGGTGATCAAATCAAAAGATGCGAAAATAGACTGTGGGTAGGGTTACCAGATGTCCTCTTTTACCCGCACATTTTTTTTTTTCCTTTTTGGCACATAAAACTGGTGAGGACGGGTTTTTAGCAAAATTGGGAGAAAAAAACCTTTGTTCTTGGTTACACAACTGCTTCAGCCTAAAACTGCGGATCCTTGGACTGTGACATTTACAAACAATGAATAATTTAACATTTCTTCAAGTAATGTGAGACTTTTTTCACGCATATCTTTCTTTCTGCGGCTGTGCACCGCCGAGCTCGTTAAGAATTCAACTAAAGTAATTAAGGTGGCAATTATCGTGAAATACAAGTGGCAAGGAAGCTAGTGAAGCGCGATATGTACGCACAATGCTAGATATCTCGGCTTGAAATACCTTAAAATTAGAATTCTTACACCTTTGCAGAGTTTTGTACGTATCGAGTAATGTCCTCTGTTATGAAGACTAACATTTTCTAACACTATGTGTGGGTGTAATTGAAGTCTTTATTCAAAATCAATCGCCAGATTCCTGATTACAACAAAACCACTGTTTAACGAACCGAAGGATCCTATGTTCCAAGAATTTCTGTGACTATGACAAGAGCCAGTTTTCTACTGTGTCCTTGAGTTCGTCCTCGGGGCTGAAGCGCTGCCTTAACAGACGAAACAGACGGAAGTCACAAGGTGACACGTCCTGGCTGTATGGTGCATGGTGATGCTGCTCCCACCCGGACAGTACACTGTCACTCTGGAGACGCGTAGATGCGCGTTACTACGATCACTCCCTTCATTAGCAGTCCACGGCGTTTGCTCTTGATGCCTGCGAAGTGTCTCACAGTTCAGGTCACTGTTAATAGTTAACCGTGCATGAGGAATCCGATGAGTGTTGGACATCGGACGTCGAAAAAGACGGTGAGCATGACCTGGCCTGCTGAGAGCATCCCATTGAATAATTTAGGGGTGAGGTTGCAACACTCCTGTTGGTTATTAAAGATTTTCAGCCGCTTACAGTACAGGTAGCAATATAAAATAACTCGTAACGGATACGTAACGTGTACTGTAATATTACTAACTGCACCGAATCGCTACTACAAGCCTACGCCTTCAGAATTGTGCCTCTCCGAGAGGATTTAAATTTGAGCGCGTGTGATCCTAATACAAGAAAGCATCGGAGGTAACCTATAGTACCAAAAGAAAAGATAGTGTTGAAACCGCAAGGAATCAGAAAGTTATTACTTTAAGAGCAAAACAGAACAATTTGTTTTAATTACGGTCGCCAGTCCCCATTGACAATAATTAACCATTTGATTTATAATCTGAATGTAATCATGCAGAAAAAATGTATCTTTAGTAATTTGACAAAACCCAGATGCACCAACACTTAAAACTGTCACTTTTGTGCATGTCAGACGGCATCACTGCAATCTACACTTAGTGTTAATTACCAAACAAAACTGAAACATCATTAATCTGTTTACTGTTGAATCTTAGTCTACAGCATCCTACTAAGGTTGTGAATAATAAGCTTACTCTTTTATTAGAAAATGTGAAACCAAAATATTAAAACGATAGAAATTGCGTTTACGCCTATTCCAAAATACAACAAATTAACTTCGGAACTATTCTGTCTTAATTTTGTAAAATTACTGCGATAAAAAATCGTTTTAGAAACCTTGTCCCAACATATTTGAAGCACTTGTATTTTTACTACTTCTTTGACTATAAAGATAGTTTCTGCTGTTCACTGACTTAAAATCCAATGTTTGTAAATCTATCGGACAAAACTGCGTGGTCACCAGGCCGTAGCTTACAAACTACTTAAACTAAGGTAAACTAACGTAAGGACAAACACACACACACACACACACACACACACACACACACACACATACACACACATACACCCATGCCCCAGGGAGAACTCGAACCTCCGACGGCGAGCAACCACACTCTCCGCAGCGAGGCGCCTTAGATCGCTCGGCTACTCCACCGCGGCTTCACTGACTTATTCAGTAGTGCAATATTTTATTTTTTAGAACAAAAACACTTTTAAAATGAGGTACCTGAATCGGATTCGCTACCTCCCAATTAACTCAAACAACTATGTACTTTACTATTGCATTCAAGAAACTTTATGTCTCTGTTAATTGAGTCATTCATTGATCAAAGTTAACTCTTTGAAATTCTAACAATGACTGAAAAAGTTTGTACTTGTTGGAGCTAAAACTGAACATTAGCCTACACTTTACGTTACTCTCCAGTATATGATTATGCAGCAAAAATCACTATAACTTCTTGCACTCTATAAATGATTGAACAGTTATTATTTTTAATAGTTATTTCTCTGGGTCACTTCGAATATTTCAATTTAAATAAGGATGGAGCTTGTGGCGTTACCTCACATTTCTGCTATACTTTATCACGATTTTATTTTTATTTTATTTTATTTCTGTATGGGCAGCCGTTGGCCGCCCAAGATACGCTAGGCAGTGGTTACAGGCAGTGGCTGATCGTTGCGACAGCGGCTGAAAACGGAAAGAAAGAACACCTGAATCTCTGAGTTCAAGCTCTGATTTCTCGTATTTTATTCTGATGATTATTTCTACCTATATAAGTGGCAGTCAACCATATATTTTCGCATTTGGAAGAGAATGTTGGCGATTAGAGTTTCGTAAGTAGCCCACGCCGCAGCGATAAGCGCTGTTGCTTAAAAATTCCCATCCCAGATCCTGTATCATTTACGTAACGCTGTCACCACTGTATCGTGACAATACGAAACGAGCTGCCCTTCTTTGGACCCTTTCGGTGTCCTCCGTCAAACCCACCTGATAAGGAACCCACACTGGGCAGCAATACTCCTAAAATGGACGGGCAAGTGTATGCAGTGTATGCAGTCTCTTTAGTAGTACTGCTGCATCTTTTAAGGGTTTTCCCAAACAATCGCAGTCTCTGGTTCGCCTTTGCCACAACATTATGTACATCTCCTTTCCAGTTTAAGTCTGAAGTAATAGTAATTCCTAGGTGTTTAGTGGAGTTTACGGCCTTCACTTTCAATTGATTTATCTTGTTAACTGGCGTTCCACAGGGAAGCGTTATTAGTCCCCTACTCTTCCTCGTGTTTATAAACGATTTAGGAGATAATCTGAATAGCTCCCTTAGACTGTTCGCGGATGATGCTGTCGTTTATCGGTTAGTGAAGTCAACAGAGGATCAAAAGCAACTGCAAAGCGATTTAGACAAAATTTCTACTTGGTGCTAAAATTGGCAATTGACACTAAATAAAGAAAAGTGTGAAGTAATACACATGACCACTAAAAGAAATCCGCTGAACTTCAATTACGCGATAAATCAGTCAAACCTTAAGGTCGTAAATTCTACCAAATACCTAGGAGTTACAATTACGAACAACTTTGACTGGAGAGAACACATAGTAAATATTGTGGGGAAGGCGAACCAAAGGTTACGTTTCATTGGCAGAACGCTTAGACGATGCACCAGCTCCACCAAAGAGACTGCCTACATCACACTTGTGCGTCCTGTCTTGGAGTACTGTTGCCCCTTGTGGGACCCTCACCAGGTGGGACTGACGGAAGATATTGAGAAGGTTCAGAGAAGGGCAGCTCGTTTTGTTTTATCACGTTACGGGGGGGAAAGCGTCACGGAAATGTTGCACGAATTGGGGTGGAAATCATTTAAAGAAAGACGTTATTCATTGCGGCGCGATCTGTTTGCGAAGTTTCAATCACCGACTTTTAGTTCTGAATGTGAAAATATTTTGCTAGCACCCACCTACTTAGGGAGACATGACCATCCCAATAAAATAAGAGAAATCAGATCGAAAACGGAACGATTTAGGTGTTCTTTCTTCCCGCGCGCTATTAGAGAATGGAACGCTAGAGAAAAGTTATGAAGGTGGTTAATAAACCCTCTGCCAGGAACTTAAATGTGATTTGCAGAGTATCGATGTAGATGTAGATGTAGAATATACACAATATTTAACATAGTAAATATTACAAAGACGTCAATGTTTATACGTACTTTACATCAGTAGGTTTCAAATTTTTAGTGACATAACTCTGATGTCCAAAGATAATAAATATATATACACATCAAATGAAATCGATAAATCATGTCATATAAATATTATCAAAAAATTTAAATAATAAAATTAGGCACACAATTTTATTTACGGTGTCACAAGGTGACGACGCATGTTTCGTATCGCTGCATTTCGCAGTACGTTAACCCATAGGGGCATTTATAAACGTTTCAACCGGTATGGATTTAAGAGGTTTTGTACCTTGTCATTTGAAAACCTGCTGTAATTTGGAGATGGAATCAAAGTTCAGGGAGAAGAAATAAAGACTTTGCGGTTTGCCAATTACATAGTAATTTTTTCAGAGAGTAAAGAGGGATCTGGAAGATGAGTTGAATGGAATGGACAGTGTCTTGATAGGAAAAGATGAACATTAACAAGAGTTAAACGAGGGTAATGGAATGGAATGTTAGAAAATGAAGTGATGCTGAAGAAATTAAATTAGGTAATGAGACAATGAAAGTAGTAGATGAGTTTTGTTATTTGGGTAACAAAATAACTTCTGATGGCCGAAGTAGAGAAGAAAAGCATTTCTAAAGAAGCGAAACTTGTTAACATCCAATACTAATCTAAATATTAGGAAGTCCTTTCTGAAAGTATTTGTCTGGAGTGTAGAATTGTATCGGAGTGAAACGCGGACCATAAGGAGTTGAAAAATATGATAGAAGCTTTTGAAATGTGATGCTACAGAAGAATGATGAAAACTTGATGGGTAGATTACGTAACTAACGAGGAGGTGCTTAACCGAATTAGGGAGAAAAGGAGTTTCTGGCATCTGCTGATTAAGAGAAGGGATAGGTTGGTAGGACGCATTCTGAGACATAAAGGAATCGTCAACTTAGCAATAGAAGGAAGCGTATGTGGGGTAAAAATTGGATAGGGCGACCGAGCAACGAATACAGTAAGCAGATTCTAAAGGATGTATGTTGCCCAAAGTATTCTCAGATGAAGAGACTCGTAGAGGACAAGGTAGCGTGGAGAGCTGCATCAAACCAGTCTGCGGACTGAAGACCACAACAACAACTACTACTGTAATTTTAAGTAGATAATATGCGCCGAGGTAAAATGAAATTTACAGAGAACGAAGTTAAAATAACTGAACACTTGTTTTGCCTTGTTTCACAAAAATTTATTTTTTATTTAGGTTTCGGGTTATGAGCCCATTTTCAACTACTTTACTGATTCCAGAGTTGTTACACAAGTGAAGACAAAGCACTATGATACTACAGGTCTCTGTTTATCGATTTTAACATTAGAAGAAAACACTTTCACCTTGCAATTTCGGAACTATTACAATTAGAATAACCACGATTATCTATTTTACTGATATTGTGCTTAATGATGTTATCTATTAATGTATCCAGAAAAATTGAACAGTTTATAGTACAAGAGCTTGCGTCTTGCCTAGTGTTAGTGATATTGCATCTACTATGTAGAAGTTATTCATAGTCTAAAAGAGGTGAATAATTGAATTCTGTCTGTTCATTCAGTATCAAATTTGGGGCTGTGCGCATCTGTTTTTTAATATCCAAAATATCTATTTGGGTCAGTAATAGTTCCTAAATTGCAAGGTAAAGGTATTTTCTTCTAATGTTAAAATCGATAAACAATGTAGTATATAATGGTTTGTCTTCACTTTTGTAACAACTTTGGAATCATTAAAGTACTTGAAAATGGGCTCATAACCCGAAACCTAGGTCGTAAAAATAAAGTTTTGTGAAACAAGGCAATAACAAGTGTTCAGTTATTTAATTTGAAATACGAGGCGCCTCCAGAAAGTAAGTTCCGTTTCAATTTATCTCGGCTGCAGCGCTGCGAGTGCAGTTACGCACATGCGCTGTAGACGATTTGTATCAAGGAGAAGAACGTGCGCCATATGGAGATCGCTGTCAGTTACGTACCCTTTGTTGTGCTTGTTTGAAATGTCGGCGTTAACTGACAATCCAACCGCCTGTGAAATCAGGTCGGTGATTCGGTTTCTAAATGCGAGGAAAGTGAAACGAAGTGAAATTTATCGCGCAAAATTGCGATGTTTAGGGAGCAAATGCGATGAGTGATTCGATAGTGAGAAGATAGGTCCGACAGTTCAATGGCAGGCATAGAGATGTGCACGATGAAGAACGAAGTGGGCGTCCACCTTTGGTTACAGAAGAACTGGTTCACGCGATTGATGACAAAATCCAGGAAAACCGTAGGTTTACAATTAGTGCTCTCGCTATGGACTTCCCCCAAATTTCACTCTTTCCAACTGGTTGAAGACACAGGCGGCAGATTTCTATGAAGAAGGTATACAAAACCTGGTGCCAAGCTATGACAAATGCCTGCAAAATTTCAGCAGTTACGTGGAAAAGAAGTTTAAGAGTTGTAGAATTTTGTGCAATAAAAATTTCTTGTGTATCTGTGTACAATTTCATTTTATTACCAAACGGGACTTACTTTCTGGACGCGCCTCGTATTTGAACAAGAACCGACAGTAGAAACAATCAAAGTGAGAACAAAATTTTTTATCGCTGACAATAAATGATAAAAACAGAATTTTTCTTAATATTCATTATTCGCTGGGGGTCAGACGCCCTGCAACCTACCGCCTCATACAGCGCGTTCCGCACGTGCCTTCCGCCAGCCCTGTTGCCTTGTCGACCGAATAAAATGTTCAAATGTTTGTAGAGCTTATGGGACATAACTACGGGGCCGTCAGTCCCTAAACATACAAACTACTTATTAACTATCACTAAAACTTTTCTGGGTATGAAACCGCGTCGTCATATTATAAATTCCACCGACGTCCGTTCTCTCAGGTCCATTCCGCCAATAGCAACTTCTAATACAAAAGCCAATCGGAAACGTCCATTTTGACCAATAAGGGGGAAGAATGTAACCCCCAATCACATGGAAAACTAGCCTCTAAAACACCAATCATCATTGCCGATTTCCACCAATGGCGTGAAATAATATAACCACCAATAAAGGCAAACCAACGTCCCCCTTCCTTTCCCTCATCCGCAGCTATATAAATCCCAAGATATCATATATTCAGCAGTCAGACACAGACCCTGATGAAGGCCGCCTGCAACAGTGGCCGAAACGTCGGTGGAATTTATAATATGACGACGCGGTTTCATACCCAGAAGAGTTTTAGTGATAGTGACAACGGCCGCGGAAGCCTACGTTTGCATACTTATTAACTAGCTATTACTAAGGACGGCACAAATATCCATGCCCGAGGGAGGATTCGAACCCCCGACGTAGTGGCCGTGCAGACCCTTCGGCCACCGCTCGACCGAATAGTTACCCCCTTTCGCAGCGATCTATCCGGCGTCGCTCTTTTAACCTGCCTCCCCATGCGCCCTTTTTCATAGGCCCCCTCCCCGCCTATTATTGCGTAATGCGGGCGGCGCGGCGGTGAGCTGAAGAGTGGCTCCTTATCTGCGCAGGTCAGGAGCAGCAGCGGCGGCGCAGATCCCCCGTGATGGAGCGCGCGGCCGGCCTTATGCGGGCCGCTGTTTGTCCGCGACGAGCCTGATGGATGGCGGCTAATGAAGGCCGCGGCCAGCCGCCTCGCCCCGCCGCAGACCCTCTGCTCTGCCTGCTGGACACCATGGAGGCGGGCACTCCCAACTGCCAGCCACTGGCGCCCTGTGGACCACATCTACATCTACATACTCAGCAATCCAACGTAACGTGCGTGGCGGACGGTACACTGTACCACTACTAAGCAATTCATCCGTACGAGCCCTAATTCGCGCGAAATGTAAGTAGACGGCGGGAAGATCGTTCCACCCGCAGCTCCGTCCCTCTAAAGTTTCCCAACAGAATTTCTGGAAAAGACAGTCGTGTTTCCTCCTGCGAACCCAATTTGAGCTCCCGAAGCATTGTCACACTCGCGCATTGCTCGAACCTACCAGTAACGAACCTAGCTGCTTGAGAGAGACTTATTCTTTTCATTCTCCACTCCGAGGAGTGGAGCGGGCTGTTTGAGATCCGGCCCATAAAGAGCCGTGGTTATATTCAGCCAATTATCAGACAAGCTGATAGTGGGGCAAAGAGGGCATCCCAATTGGGAATAAGTGGGAGGGGCTTACCAGTTCCGGCATACGCCTTACAACCAAGGAAAACCTCCCGAAAACCTTGATCGGAACCGGGGGATTGGGACCAATTTAGTTTATTTCTAGGACGTTGCCCTGACTACAAATGGATTATCGGGAGAGCACGAGTGCGCTCACGACAATCAAAGATCGGACGACCCTCTCGTAAACCCGTAGAGATCAGCTCGACCAACAGTGGACAAGCATCTCCCTAGAGGAACCGCACCTGTGAGCACGGTATCCTCTGCGTCGAACCTAGCTGCTCGCCTCTGACCTGCTTATATGTCTTCCTTTAAACTGATCTGCTGCGGGTCCCAAACACTTGAGCAATAATTGGACGTACAAGCGTATTATACGCGGCCTCCTTGACAGGTGAAGTCCATCTGCCCAAAATTCTCAATAAACAGAAGTCGGCTGTCCGCCTTACCAACTGTTCTTGCATTTTCGTTCCATTTCATATCGCTCTGCAATGTTACTCCTAGATATGAAACTTCCTGGCTGATTAAAATTGTGTGCCGGAATCGGGAATCGAATATGGGACCTTTGCCTTTCGCGGGCAAGCGAGAAAGTCAAAGGTCCCAGGTTCGAGTCCCGGTTCTGGCACACAATTTCAATCTGCCAGGGTTTCATATCAACGCGGCAGAGTGAAAAGTTTCATTCTGAAAACATCCCTAGGCTGTGGCTAAGTCATGTCTCCACCATATCCTTTCTTCAAACAGTGATAGTATTGCAAGGTTCGCAAGATAGCTTCTGTGATGTTTGGAAAGTAGGAGGCGAGGTACTGGCGGAAGTAAAGTTGTGTTTCGGAATCGTGAGTCGTGCCGGGATAGCTCAGTCGTTAGAGCGCTTGCCCGCGAAATGCAAAGGTCCCTCGTTCGAGTGCCGGTTCCGGCACACAATTTTAATCTGCCAGGAAGTTTCATATCAGCGCACACTCCGCTGCAGAGTGAAAGTTTCATTCCTACTCCTAGGTATTTGAACGATGCGACTGCATCAAGAAGCGCCCTACTCATGCTGTATTCGAACTTTATAGGATTGTTTTTACTAATAAAGCGCATCACCTCACATTTTCCTATATTTTGAGCTAGATGCCAGTCTTCGCAGCAACTAAAAATTTTGTCCAAATCATCCTGTATGCCATTACAGTCAGTTAAAGACGACACCTTCCCATACACCACAGCATCGTCAGCAAACAACCGCAAATTACAACTTGCTCTTTCTATCAGATCATTTATATAGATAGAAAATAATACCAGTCTACATCTACATATATACTTCCCAATCCACCGTAAGGTGCGTGGCGGAGGATACACTGAACCACTACTAGGCTTTTCCTTTCTTATTCCACTCAAAAGTAGAACGAGGGAAAAAAGAACGCCCATATGCCTCCGTACGAGCCCTACTTTCTCTTGTCTTTGTGATCATTGCGCGAATTGAAAGTAGACAGCAGGAAGATCATTCTACACTCAGCTACAAATTCCGGCCCTCTAAATTTCCTCGATAGAAATTCACGATACGAACGTTGTCTTTCCTCCAGCGATCCCCAATTGAGCTCCCGAAGCATTCTCGTGACACTCGCGCTTTGGTCGAACCTACCGGTAACAAATCTAGCTGCTCGCCTCTGAACCGCCTCTACGTCTTCCTTTAAACTGATCTGCTGCGGGTCCCAAACACTTGAGCAATGATCAAGACGTGGCCCAAAATTTTCCCAATAAACCGAAGTCGGCTGTCCGCCTTACTCACAACTGTCTTTACATCTTTGTTCCATTTGATATCGCTCTGCAATGTTACTCCTAGATATATGAACGACGCGACTGTATCAAGAAGCTCACTACTAATGCTGTATTCGAACATTATATGATTGTTTTTCCTAATCTTGCGCATTACCTGCATTTTTCCTTTATTTTGAGCTAGCTGCCATTCTTCGCAGAACCGGAATTTTTTTCTGTCATCCTGTATTTTTACTACTATAATTCTTGAGGTGACTCCCACACAAAAGTAATTTTTAATATACATTTTCTTCAACATCACTTAATTTATATGTCATTTGGGAGGTAAAAACAGTTTAAGAAAACTTTTCTAGCATGATGTTTAGTGAATTACATGTTTGACTATTCACTATTTTTATTAAATGCTCAAGGTCAAAAGATAGGCTTGGAAAGACGGACTCAAAGATCGATAAGTAAATATGCGAATGACCTTATTCAGTAATACAGGTAGTCTCCTTGTGATAGAGCAGTGGTTCCCAAACGTATTTGCAGTGGGGTCCACAATCTACATGGAAAAAGATTCGCGGCCCAGTATAAAGCTAGAAAAGCTGACAATGCTTCGCAGTTGCCAAGTAAGTTTGGGAATTGGGTAAGTATTCTACACTGCTTCTCTCAGTTTATCTAATAATAATTTCCCCGAAATCTTTTTTGTATATATTACCTGTTTTCAATCTGATTTCTCTTATTTTATTATGATGATGATGTCAGCATACGAGGTGGGCGGTAACAAAATGTGTTCGCATTCTGAAGAGAAAATTGGTGAAAGAAATTTCGCAAATAGATCTCGCCGCAACAAATTCTTTTAAAGATTTCCACTCCAATTCGTGCATCTTTTCCGTGACACTTTCTTCCCTGTATCGCCATAATAGAAAACGTCCTGGCCTTCTCACTTTCTCTGAATTGTTCGTCAGTCCCACCTGGTTTGGATCCCACAATGCGCAGTAATACTTCCAAAATAGGAAGCATAAGTGTAGTGTAGGCAGTTTCTTTAGTACAACTATGGTATCATATAAGTGTCTGCCAACGAAACGTAGTCGTTGGCTCGCCTTCCCTATAATATTTAAGTTGTTCGTAATTGTTACTCCCAGGTATTTAGTAGAATTGACTACCAGTAGTGTGACTGATGTATCGTGTAACTGAAATTTACCAGATTTTTTAGTAGCCATAGGGATGACTTCACACTTATGATGAATAAGGGTCAATTGGCCACTTTTGCATCATGCTTATATCTTATCTAAAAATAATTCGGTTGATTTTGACCTTCTGGTGACTTTAATAACCGATAAATGACAGCATCATTCGAGAATAGTCTAAGAAAGCTACTCCGATTGTCTCCTAAATAGTTTAAATAAATAAGGAACACTAGGAGACCCTGTAACACTTCCCTGTGGAACGCCAGATATCACCTGTATTTTACTTGATGATTTAGCGTCAATTATAACGTACTGTGTCCTTTCTAACAGGAATTACGAATCCAATCGCACAACTGTGGCTATGTTCCATAAACATGCAATTTGGAATATAAGACGCTTGCGTGGTACAGTGTCAAAAGCCTTCCGGAAATCTAAGTATATGGAATTTATTTGACATCCCTTGTCGCTAGCAACATCACATCACGTAAGTAAAGAGCTATCCGTGTTTCACAAGTACGATACTTCCTGAATCCGTGTTGACTATGGGTCTAGGTCCATCTCTTCGAGGTAGTTCACAATATTTGAAGGTAGTACATGTTCTAAAACCCTGCCGCAAAACGACGTCAATGAAATATGCCTGCAATTCTGTGGATCATTCCTATTGCCTTTCTTGAATGTTGGAGGGTCTGTGTAACGTTCCAGATCGGAACATCCGCTGAGCAAGCGGTTGTATATGATAGGTATGGGAATTTCGCATCAGCATGGTCTGAAAGGATCCTTCTTGGTATACTGTCGCGACTTACTTTTGTTAAGTTATTTATGTTGTTTTATTTTTCCAGGGATATCTACTTCTAAATTACACTTATTGGCAGCTGTTCATGATACGAATTCTGGAGTCTTTGAAGCTTCGTCTCCAGCGAGGAAATTGTGGAAAACTATGTTAAGCAATTCTGCTTTAGCAGAACTGTAGTCAGTAGCATCACCATTTCTATCGAGTAATGAAAGTATTGATTCTTTTTGCCGGTAGTATACCTTACATACGACCAGAATTTCTTAATATTACCTACCCAATTACTTTACTGGATTATGTTGTGGTAACAATTGTCAGCTTCTCGCATTGAAGCTCAAGCTAAATTTGAAGTTTCTGTAAAAGGTTGCCAGTGTTGGGAAAATTTTTTGCGTATAAATTCGGCATGCTTTTCTCCATACTTTTGTAACAGTGATCTAATGTGTTTTGTGTAGCATGGCAGGTCAGCCAATCGATTGTTAATTTGTTTGGTATGAATCTTCAATAGCTGTCGATATTATTTTTGTGAATGTAAGGCACATCTGATATACAGTTGCATTGTCAGTTTTGAAAGACTGGAAATTTTTACTCAAGAAAGCGTTAATCGAATTTTTATCTGATTTTTTGAATAAATATAATTTCCTTTTAATTTTGGTGGATTTGGAAAGTCCTATAATTAATGTCTCGTTAAGACAATTCTGTGATCACTAGTCGCTATGTCTGGTTTGATGCTCTTTATTAGTTCCGGATTATTTGTTGCTAAGAGTCAAGTATGTTCTCACAACCATTTACTTTTCTAGTGGGTTCATGAAGTAATTGCTCCAAATAATTTTCCGAGAATGCCTTCAGCATAATTTCGGACGATGTGTTATGCTCCCCTCCAGCTTTGAACATTAATTATGGCCAACATATCGAGGGTTGGTTGAAGTTGAAGATGGCAGCCCATCTCTCATCTTTATTATCGATGTTTATTGTTGACATATTGTCTTAATGAGTCCTGTACATACAATTTTCTATTGCTTTCGGGAATACCATGCAGGGAAGATTTTTGCTAAGGTGTGATGCAGAGCTGACTTGGCCCTGAGGGGGCGAATTCCTTCCTACCTGCGCCCTGCGGCGCCGTAGGAGGCCGGGCGCGCTGGCCTTGGGTGGCACACTGGCAGGGCAGTAGGTCGTAAAAATGTAGCCTTGTGTCCCAAACTGTGAAGGAGGGGCATCTTCGGAGCTTTTTAGAACAAGATAGCTGGGCACACGGTTGTGGCCGAGGGTCCGAAAGGGAAAGCGACGGAATGTTGCTGGAGGCTAGGCAGCCGCTTCCACGGGCGACGGTTAGAGCCGTTTAGTGAGAATCGCGCCAAACGTGTGTGTGGAAGGGATGCCGTCTTTGATTGACTGATGTTCAAAGCACCAGCTTTTCGAAATCAGCGGATGTCTTGTGAGATTTTACTGGCTGGAGTTCGAGTACTCGACGCTGATTGGCTTTACGTAAGAACGGCGTTTCTCGGGAGGGTCTTGCACAGAGAAGCGGTGATAGAAGGGGACTTCGTGTTTCGTAGCGCTGGAGTACGGACGCGTCTGGTGGCGTCCTATCCTCCCAGTGTGCGGACTTGGAGATTTTGCTTATTTAGCCGATACTTCGACGAGTGAACTTGTATAAGTTTCAGGGTACACTCTAAGATTTATACTTCAGCGGATTGTTCTTGTTTTCGGTTTGAATAAGGTCAGCCAACCAAAACTAGTGCTCCGAAGCAGTAGTTGCGATATACTAAACTTCTGGAGTCATTTAGACCTTCAGTACTCGTGCGTACTTGTCTACGCTCACTGAAATGGTCCTGACTTGGCAGAATTGTTTGAGATCGTAGACACTGTGTACTGCTGAGCGCACAGAGGCTGACAGCAGGGCGTACAGCTTCCGAGCGACTCAATTATCCCGCTAAGAACATTATATTATTTCACGGTAGGGGTTTCTGACTTGCCAGTCATTACTAATTTCCAGTTTCGTAATAATTTGAGTAACTTCATATGCATTAGATTCTTCTTTCTTATTTGGTTAAAAAATGTATTCTCTTTGTTTATGATTTTAGTATTGGATTTTATCATTGTGAGTTTTATCATGCTTAAAAAGGTGTAATAAATATTTCTGGATTTGAAAGATGTTTTTCAACATTATTAGTCGTCAGATCCCAGTTAGTTCGTTAGATTTTTGGTGGGGACAAATTATTAATTATATTTTATGCCACCTGCTAGAAGTGGAAGAGTCTCATTACAATTAGAACTGAAACAGGGCAAATCATGCAAATTATTTGATGCGATGTTAAATATCAGTAATTAATTCAGGGTCAGCCGCTCCTGTCTTCCTATTGTATTAACCCACATTAACCTTGCCCAGCCGGAATCATTCCTACCCATTTCACATTTTTTCACCACCACATCTTACAAGATTCCTGAGTCGACTCTTCTGAGTAAGGGCGTAGATAAAAAGAATCAATTATTGATTTATTTTGGTTGTCAGGTATAACCTCTACCCATACTAACTCACAGGAGCAATCTACTGCAATTTTTCTACAGTATAAACCGCCTGTGACAGCAATAAATACGGCAACACCTATTTTATTCAATCTATTCTTTCTGAAGAGTATTTGCCCCTTTTTAAAAGTTTAGCCGAACTTATCTCGGACATTAGACTACTACTTTTACACACACAGCTACGACAATTTACTACTGTTAGCCCAATGGTATTTAGATCTTTTTTTGTCCTATATTTGACCTGTACCCTTTCAAGCCCTTTCTGTGTGCTCCAGAGGCCCTCTAGCCTAAAAAAAAGTGCTCAGTCCACGCCACACAGCTCTCTCTACTCGTGTAGCCGCTTCCTGCGTTTAGTGAATTCCCGATCTTTTCAGCAGAACTCGGAAATCCACCACCCGATGGCGCACTTACACGGTCGCAGAACCGTCTGAGCCTCTGATTCAGTCTGTACCAGACGTCCACAGTCGGTCCTGTCAACTATGCTACAGATGGTGAGCTCTGCTTTCATCTTGCAAGCAAGACTGACAGTCTTTACCACTTTAGATAGCCGCTTAAAACCAAAGAGAATTTCTTTAGATCCAAAGCGACACACATCATTGGTACCGACGTGAGCCAACTCCTGAAGTTGTCTGCACCCCGTACGCTTCACAGCATCCGGAAGGATCCATCCAACATCTGGAATGACTCCTCACGGCATGCACACGGAGTGCACCTTTGGCAGCCATCTCCCTAAGAGGCTCCAGTACCCGCGTAACGTTGGATATACCAACTACGAGCAAACACACCCTCTTTGAAAGCCCAGATCTTGCAGGCTGCGTGATGACTTCAGGATGACCGATCCCATACGGCTAAAGAACGTTGTCCCGAACAGATAGCGCCTCAAACCTGCTCGCAAGACGAACCGGGGACGCTTCATGTTCGGTCTCCCGGAAAGTCATACGCCGACTGCAACGCATTGAAACGACCTCCTGTGCAAACACGGGTGGGGTGTCTGCCTCATTGGGATAAGTAATCAGGGCATGTCGCGCCGTAGGCCGATCGCTGGAGAGGCCGGGCATCCGTTCGGTTCCCACAAGCGGCCAACAACAATGACTCCCCTCTATTCCAGCCTCAAGCTGTGGAACCCAGGTTAACACAGATTGAAGCTGGGAGCGAAGTCAGCAGCCTAGACGGCATCCGCACACAGCAGACACAGCCCCTTTTGCAGATTACGATACCGAGAAAAATTGACGACTAGAAAGACACTATGTAGAATCGACAGAAGCTATGGTAAACATAGACGACTGCTGTTGTTACTAAACGAACGCAAAAATAAGAAATACGACTGTTGGGATTCACATAGCGGAAGAGTATACTAACCAGATACTTAACGCAAAACTCGAAGTAACACATACACGAGCGCAAGATAAATTTAATAAACTGAAGCAATAATCTTAAACTACCAAATTTGTCGCTTCTAGTAAGAAGCCGGTTAGACTTGCAAGTATCGCTGTGTTCGGTTCTGCGTTCTGCTCTCTGCAACGGCAACACAGCGATTCTAAAATACAACATGTATGTAGATCCAGGGTTGATCATGTGATAACTAAGATACAGTCGTCTCTTATTTTGATACCATCATTTTCAAATTGCCTTCTACAAGTTAACATCCACGAGTAATATTAAATAGGGAGACACAATCTAACTTTTCATTATATATGATTAGTAACGTATAAGCAAACTTCCTTATCATGGGTGTAGTTTACCGTTGTCTCAGGGAGACAAAGATGTAGCTGGCAAAAGGGTTTGAAACGCTGGATTGAGAGAGACCAAGAAAGGGCTACTGTTTCTGTGCCTAGGAAGAAAATCGCAATGACGTGTTTTACGGCCCACTTTGATTGTGGTTTATGATTTTTTTTTTTTTTTTTTTTTTTTTTGCAAAATTTAGGACAAAAATTATAAAAATGTAAATAATGAAACATTATGGGCAGTACGATTACGACCCTACTATTGTTATAATATCTTTGAAACCAACACGTAGTATTCTTTCTGTTAACAAACAGCGAAAATTATTTAATGTTTGAGTTTAGCTTCGACAAAAACACTATTTTTTATCTCTTTTGAACGTTTACCTCTTTGAACTATTATTTTAATATCTCTTCCACATTTTCATTATATTTTTTTCCGTTAAAATATTATCACCTGTCTTGTTTTGGTAGTTTGTTCACAGTTTATTTTCTTTGCTTGTACTGGTACGAATGACTATAGCCTGGAAGGAACACAGCGTACATTTGGCGTTTGGATATCAGTCACGTGACATCCCTCGCCCGAAACGCTCTTTTGCACACGCCATCCTGCTTTCTGTATTTGATGATTTTCTTAGTGTAACTCAAGCGTTGTCATTTCAAATCAATGGCGCTCTGAAAATTATCAAAAATTCGTCAATCTTAGAACCATGAATTACAATCTAATGTCTAAAAATGCCATGTTAGCAGTTAACACCTGCCATCGGTGGTACAGGAATTACGGATTACTCTCGTAGCTGTTCGCCGTAGCGTAATGGGCCACGAATTAGTTTGTGAAGCATGAACATGTCTGCCGGCGGTTCGAATCTTGCTAAGGTGCGGTTGCCCGCTGTAACGAAAAAACAACTACGTAACGATCAAAATTCAACAAAATAAACCATCGTCCACAAAGGACCGATCAAACATAAGAACCAGTGAAAAGAGAGAGGGAGATAGAAACAAGAGAGCTCAATACCACCTGTAATAAAATAACTGAGCACAATTCTCAACAACCCGGAACGAACATACACAAACGACCACAAAGCATCGGTCTGCCTGAAGAACAAATAATAAAAAAAGAGTAAAATAAAATAAAAACCCGCCAATGGCATCTTTTGCATCTTGTTTCCTAAGAGGCTTCCGCACAATATTTTTAATTGAACATGTGACATTACAGATACAGGGGGACGTTGATTGTTTCCATATGAAAGGCGGTTTTTGTGTTGACTTCCCCAGCCAGACATCTAACAGTTTGGACCTAGTGAATTGGATACAGGTACTCAGGATTTTCCTAATGTGCTCGGGAACCGGAAACTCTCTTGGCTGAGCGAGGGCGGCTATTCCAGATTGCAACTGAAATACAATATAGCCACAAACATTATTTTAAAATCCATATAAAATCAGGGAATGATCATACGCTAATTATAATTATATGAATGGATTCAGGAGACTTGAGAGAATTAAACGCTGTAATTCCAATTTCAATATCTCATACAGATAAAAAGCAGACAAATTTCATTACTATAATAATAAGACTAATATTTACAATTATTGATACGTATTGTTTATCTGTAACAACTTAAGAAGCAAATGGGCAGCATTGCACCACGCTACGTACCACGTTATTTCCTCATTCTTTCAATAAACTTTATTCTACTCTCTTGTCCTGCTTTTCGTTGAGGTAGTAATATTCTTCTGTCATAACATAGATTCCACCACAGAAACACAAAATAAACCCAGCAAAGCGCATTTCATCTATATATGTATTTTATTATGCTTAATATTATTCTTAGTAATATTCGCTTTTTATGTTATATACTGCCACTCAAATATTTCATGTCGACTAAAAATAGTAGATATGCAGCAGATAATTTATATATAAGCAATTACAAGTATTTGTGGACAAGAACTGAATATATTTGTATAAAAAGCCATGATAAATTATATATTAATTGTGTAACTACATTTCGACGGCGGCAGTACGTTTAAACCATGAGACGCCACTCCTAATGGCTATCTGAGCAAACAGCTTCAGTATTCTTAAATATATATTTGTTTGTTAAATCTAAACAACATTTGTAGGGAGGTGGTCAAAGCAATTAATTCTGTGATATTCAAATGTATAATATTTTGGCAGGGAAATTATATTTTAAAAATGAAGCGTTGGAATGCGCGGAAGGATACAATTTTGGGAGCAGAGAGAGCATGCTTTCGAACACTTGGGAAGGGACTCGTAACTTGGTGGTGAAATGTTGTGACGCTGGGCGGTCTGAAGCCACGTTACTGTGATTTGAAGAGATAGGCCTGTGTGGACTTACAAAATTTACGGGCATTTGACTACAGAACTAAGTCTCTGGTGAAAAGTGGTAAGCTATACACGGTAGCAGGGCTGTGGAACTGTGATAATTCAGCAAACGTGTACTTGTGTGATTATAAACCATGTTTTGCAACAAAAACTTTAATCACGGATTAATTTGGAACTGAAACATTCAATGGACTACACTAATTTACGAGAGATAATTTGGAACGTTTGCTCTCGAGTGCGTGAGGTACTTATTGTGCCTCTCGTGAACAGTAGTAGGAGAACAAATCAGTTATTTGCCGATGTATCAAGTAGGACCACCTCCGCGTTTCATGTCTAATAAGACTAATAAACTCCATTTATAAAGAACTAGCTGTAAACCCGGCGTTGCCCGGGTGTTTATTTATACCACACTCTCATAGTCCACGTCCCTTTCCGCCCTTTCTCTGCATCCACCTCTTTCTCTCCCTTCTCTCTGTTCTTTTCCACTTTTCCCTCTTTGGGAAAAGTTTTCTCCAAGGTACCCTCTGTCATGTACCATACAAACATTTATGTATCCAGTGATTTTCCTCTTGTTTCAAAAGTCATGTGAGCAAAAATCCATAAAAATTGGAGCAAAACTATGCATTTTGAAAAATTCCGTAAGTTAAGTATCCTCCACCATCCACCGAATGAATTTTATTCATAGAGTAACTCCTCTTGTTTCTGAGGTAGAGTGTGCAAAATTTCATCAATATCGGAAAAAAAGATAGATTTGTGCAGAACACGTTGAAGAGATGTGGAAGGCGTAGTATACCGTTAGCATAGCCTGTTCTCTTGGTGGTTTTTACTGCTTTGTTTCTTTATTCTTATTTTTCCTTATTCGTATGCTTTTCATTACAGAGAATGGCCTGAGGACATTGTAGCACGTATAGACCAAAGATATGGTCTGCAGCATCACGTTTCGCTGTATGTAACCTCCTTGCTATAGAGTCGCAAACGTCACCGCTGGCCTTCAGTTCGAACTTTTTTATAATCTGACGACTTTCAACCACCATATCTTCCACCCCCTTACAGCTATCGGCATGGAATTGCTATGGTGTATATCGGGAGACTTCGGCAACAGTTACACACAGAACTTCGTTTGCATTCTGTAGTTTTGGATTCAGAGCGAAATATTAACACACCGACGTACAATTTTATATACACCGATAACTTTCTATTCCAATATACTCCACGCTTTTATCATTATCAACCGTCTAGCAACAATGAAAACAATAAAACCATTTTCAAAGAGTAAACATAATTTTCAAAGAGTAATTATTGTTCCGCAATCGCCTTATATTCTTCAAATTAATAAATATCTATCAGATCGCTATAAAACCGTGCCTAAAACCTTCCTCAGGCATAAATTAGTAACTGTTCAAATATTTAAGTATCTGCGTCTTGTCGTTCGGACGTGATAAGCGTACACCGAAGAGACATTCACCTTAATATATATATATATATATATATATATATATATATATATATATATATATCCGATCGCCATAAAACCGTGCCTAAAGCCTTCCACGGGTAGACATTAGTAACTGTACAAATTTTTATCTCTTTATGTCCTGTGGTTCAGACGTGATAAACTTACACCGAACAGACATTCACATTTATAGATATAGATGACTTCGGAATCAGGTCTTTATCTTAGAATCAATTTTATTGGTCATTCAGAGGTTTAATTTATGTTTGTTAAATATATTTTCACGTTATCATATACAGACATAGAGGGGCTAAAATGTGGATTAATTATTGATATTGTTTAAACAGATTGGATAGCTGTTTCAGCCATAAAAGCTGACATACATAACTCACCCCTATTAACAAAGACAAGGAGCCATAAACGTTTTAGTACCCTGAGTTATTTATTGCCCAATTCTTATTGGTGAGTACAGATATCCTGTAGGATTCTGAGTTACTCATAGGCAACCGCACTTTCTCTGAAAAGAGCATTTATTCTATTTTTGAACATATCATGAAATACATCAGAACGAATTTCAAACAAAGACTTTATTATTACTTGTCCACAAACTTTTACAAGGACTGTCGTAAATGACGTAATGATAATAGTAACTTTGTATATAAATTAAGTACTAGATCTTTGTGGGATTCGGTATTGCCACTCTTATTTCGTTGGTTACTTTAGCTGTAAAAGAAAACGTAGGTCACGGTTTGAAACATAATATTTGCTCTTTAATTTAAGGCATAACCAAGAAACAAGAACAAAATCATATCTGAACTACAGAAGAGGTAATACATTCTACGTTAAGAGCGTCCATAGCAACCATGGCAAAGATAAACACTTTAGTAGACACATTGATTATAATTAATGAATTTCGACATATTCCATTAATAGTGAATAATTGCTTAGGAAAAAAATCAGGTAAATTGATGCAATGTATAAACTACCCTTCCGTTTCAATAAGGAACGACAGTTGCCACAGAAAACTAGGTCTCAGTTTATATATGAACATGTCAGTATCTGCAAGCTGTTTAGAATATTCATTAACACAGTATCCTCCCCGTTGCTCTGCAAATACTTCAGAAGAGCAGTGTTCAATTCGTTGTTACGTATTTCACGGCATGTTCACCAAACAGAACGAACGCACTTTTTAGACGGATAACTCTTTCATCTGCACGACTCTAAACATTGCAGAAGATAGCTGTATTTAATTAATAAGAGTGCCGGAAAACCTTTCAGCAGCCAAGGATGGAAAAAAAGGTATTGACGGGTTTTGAAGTACCGACCACATGCATCAAAACATAACGCACTATACACTACACCACGGCGAATACCTGCATCATTACCCAATAACTCTCATACTATTGCTGGCAGTTGCTAACAGCTAAAATGACATTTTTCGGCACAATATTATAACTTACCGTGCTATGAACGATTTGCGTTTGTTAATTCCTCAGTGTGCCATTGCTTTTAAATGACAACACGTAAGTTATAATAAGATAATCATAAAATACAGGGAGCAAGATGGCGTATGGTACACGTAAAATCAGGAGGCGGTGTCAAAACGTCATTATTTTTGCAAAAATCTTTGTAACGGTTCGAGTTACAAAGAAAAAAAAAACAAACAAAAAAACAAAAACATAAGAGTGGAAAGTTGTAGATAATCTTCTCCTCTACAAATTCGGTTATTCAGTTTTCGTGTCAGATGGTTTGTTTTCAATTACAATTACGTTACAAACTGCTTTTATTTAGTGTTACTGACCTATTTTTTGGTCCGAAAATTTTGAAAAATGGAGGTTCTGGTCTCCGGCGGACAGCTATTATGTCTGTAAAATTTGGTGCCGATTGGTTGAACGGTTCGAGCTAAAAAGTGGGAACACGTTAGGAACAGACAGACAGACATCTTAAAATCGCCGTTATTTTTGCAAATATCTCTGAAAAGATGCAGGAGATGAGAAAAAACACAAGATAGCAAAGTTGTAAAGAATACTCTCCTCTACAAATCTGTTTATTCAATTTTAGCGCCAAATGTACGGTTAAGCCGTTATTTTCATTCAAATTTCGAGCTGTCAAAAGGCGATCGCAAAGGGTAACTCTTAGTGTTATTACCGTAACCTAAATTGGACCAAAATAAAATAAAACAAAGAAATCGACTCTGACCTTGATGGTCTGGGTTGTGATGAACTATTATAATGTATCAATTGATCGAAATATTAGCTGCTCACGACAAAAACCGTCTTATTTTCGAAATTTCTAGCTACTGCACATTACGATACTTAATGATTCGACAGCTGTGAGGTATACTACTAACTTGTTAAGTCTGATCCCAAACTTTTTCCTGAGACCGTAAGGTTCCGTCCTATATATCTCAGACTAAATGCCGTTCCCTCCTAATATGAAATTATGATCTACTAACTATCCAGAAGAAACCGTACAAAGTACTAAATTACTAAAAGTACACTTTGGAGAACTGGGGCTTTGCATTCCTACACATTTCTCCACACATATAACACAGTGGCTTTACCAATCCTTTCCAGCGTATATATTGCATGGATATCCGTCTCACACCCGAGAACTCCAAGAACTCCGTCTTCCTTTCTGGGAACTGCTTACCCTCCACTAAAATGATCATTTACCAGATCTGAATAACCTTTACCATTCGCCAATTTGGCGATAATAATCATGTACTTGCACTAGTTGTCAGTTTTACTAGGCCACCGCGCCTCTGAAACCACATCTCACCTAGCACACACTTGTGTACGCTTTATATACTCCACCATGAAGTGTAAACTATAGTTGACCACCCTACCAATCCATTCACCTATCCCATTCCAGTTCCCTCCCCTCCTATTTTTACCCCTCCTCGCTTCATTCTCTACCCACTTTAATATTTTAGCCTCGCCGATATCAAAGTCTACTCCATTCCTGTCTCCCAACAACAACTCTGCCCCATTAACGCTAGACACCATTCTTCGGTCATTTTAACACCACTCACCTACGTTTCTCAATTACCAACCGCCAACAACACACCATTCCACTATTGTTTCTTGCTGGTTTTGCAAAAGGGACGTATTAATCATAAGATCTGTGTTTTCTTAAACTTTTGTAAATCAACAGTTGTATGTTCCATATCTCGTGGTTCACAGTCGAATATTATTTAATTCTGATGTTAGTATTTTAATATTGGAAATATGGTTGCAGTTGGACTTTGGATATTAGGATGTGTTCTCATATTACCTTTATAGCAGTGTTTGGTAAGCAAATTAAAATTACATCTGCAGATCGATACGGTGAATGAAAATAAACTGTAGAAAGCAGTAAGCGACTAACAGAGGTGCTGGATATATTGTATACTAGCTTAAACCCGCGGCTCCGCTCGCGTATTGGTTGATTATGATAGATAATGCGCGAAACGTCAAATCGACTTTCTTTAAAGAGGTGTATTAAAAGAAATTTCTTTTTATACTGCTTTATTTATTCATTCTTATATTTCTTTATACGTCTACTTATGCTTATAGAAAAAGAGCTTAAGACATTGCAGCACGCATAGACCAAAGATAAGGTCTGTGGCATCACGCTGTGGCATGTAACCTCTTTGTTATAGAGTCACAAACGTCATCGCTGGCCTTCACTCCGAATTTTTTTATAATTTGACGACTTTCAACCACCATATCTTCCACCGCCTTATAGCTAACATGGAACTGCTATGGTGTACAACAGGAGACTTAGGACTACAATTACACACAAACCATTTGTTTTCGTTCTGTAGTTTTCGATGCAGAGCAAAATATTAACACATACACACGTAGAATTTTATATACACCGATAACTATTCATAACCAATATACTCCACCCTTATCAACCCTCAAGCAACAATGAAACCAATAAAACCATTTTGAAAGAGTAAATATAAGTTTCAAAGAGTAAGTATTGTTCCGCATTTCGCTTTATATTCTTCAAATTACTAAATATCTATCAGATCGCTATAAAACCGTGCTAAAAGCCTTCCTCAGGTATAAATTAGTAACTGTACAAATATTTTAGTCTCTGCGTCTTGTCGTTCGGACGTGATAAGCGTACACCGAACAGACATTCACATTAACATATATATAGATAAATAGCTATCCGATCGCCATAAAACCGTGCCTAAATCCTTCCCCGGGTAGACATTAGCAACTGAAAAATATTTTAGCTCTTTATGTCTTGTGGTTCAGACGTGATAAACGTACACCGAACAGACATTCACATTTATAGGTATAGATGAGGGCATGCCTAATACACACATTGACTCTCGATGAATTGCTGAATTTTACTGTGAAAATCACAGGAAATATTCAGTACCAATTTTCTATCTCGTTTCTCTCTCAGCTTTGGAGAGACTTAACTATAAATATTTTTATAAATTTCAAAATTCCCAGATTCTCAGTCAGTACTAGAACTCTGCAGAAATCTAAATTTATTTCTCTTCACTCTGAAACGGGTGGTCGGAATTGAATGAGATGTGGAATGAAAATATTTTAGACCATGAATTAATACAATTTCAAACGTTATTTGCAGAATTATTTCTTCTGCGGCAGCAACGCGCTTGATACCATTTAGTAACATATATAAAACGACAAGAGGATTGGTCAGCCAAGAAATGGCAGCACTGTGACGTTGCACCGAGGCAACAACGCTAACAACTGTGAGTTGCACCAGTTATTAGACTAGTGCCTTTCAACTGAACATCTCCACTGTGTCTGTGAATACCAAAATACTTGCCAGACCACACCACCTTAGCCCATTCTACGTCTGATCTTTCGGGTCTGGTCAAAGGGGGTTGTGTACAGCGCGGTGGATCCACGCAAAGAACTTATCGCTTGCATCACTGACACTGTTGCCTCATTAAAGCCCTCCGAGATGATGTTAGATGTGCAAAACAGCACTCCCTCCAACGTGTTGTAAAGTCCACTGAGATGAGTGGGTGACTGAAAATCGACGATTTCGGAATGCGTCGCTGATTGCCGTTAGCTATTACAATCGTATATAGGACATACACTCACTCTTTCAATCATTTCTTGACGAATGGTGTAGGTGTTCTGAGTGTCACAGTGTTAATCGGCCGTTCACTCCCAATTTTAGTTCACAACTCACGCCGCTAGGAGGTGCTGGGGTGCGCTGTCGCATGTTTCAGCGAAGAGTTTCCGCTGTTATCAGCTACTATGTGTAAGTGGCTCTTTTAGCGACACTTATTCAACTTCATTGTTGCCTCTGCGACACATCTATTTGGATATTAAAAGAAATTTCATTTTTAGTGCTTTATTTATTTATTATATTTCCTTATTCGTATGCTTATCCCTACAGAGAAAAAGCTGAAGACATTGTAGCATGCATAGACAAAATGTGGCATCATGTTGCGCTGTATGTAACCTCCTAGCTGTAGGGTCGCAAACGTCATCGCTGGCCTTCAGTCCGAATTTTTTTATAATTTTAATTTTTAAGTCTCTGGGTCTTATCGTTGTGACGTGATAAGCGTACACCAAACAGACAATGTGTACGCTTATCACGTCCGAATGACAAGAAGCAGAGAAATAAATATTTGTACAGTTACTAATTTATACCCGAGGAAGGTTTTAAGCACTGTTTTATAGCGATCTGATAGATATTTAGCAATTTGAAGAATATAACGCGAATTGCGGAAGAATAATTACTCTTTGAAACTTATAATTACCCTTTGAAAATGGTTTTATTGGTTGCATTGTTGCTTGAGTGTTGATAATGATAAAAGGGAATATTGGGATGGAAAGTTATCTGTGTATATAAATTTCTACGTGTGTGTGTGTGTGTGTGTGTGTGTGTGTGTGTGTGTGTGTGTGTGTTAATATTTCGCTCTGCAGCAATAACTACAGACCGCAAACGTATGGTCTGTGTGTAATTGTAGTCCGAAGTTCCCGTTGTACACCATCGCAGTTCCATGCCGGTAGCTATAAGGGAGTGGGAGATATGGTGGTTGAAAGTCGTCAAATTATAAAAAAATTTGGACTGAAGGGCAGCGATGACGTTTGCGACTCTATGTCAAAGACCATATCTTTGGTCTATGCGTTCTACAATGTCTTCAGATCTTTCTCTGTAAGGAAATATAACAATAAATAAATAAAGCAGTAAAAAAGAAATTTCTTTTAATACATCTCTTTAAAAAAATCGATTTGACGTTTCGCGCATTACATCAAGAAATCGATCTGTTATTGTTGAATTTCCTTTAATCCCTTCAGATATGCCATTTAAGTTCAAAAGACTTCAGTTTCCAGTTCGTCTAGCTTTTGCCATGACAATTAACAAAACTGAAGGACAATCATTAAACATCACAGGAATCCATTTACAGCCCTCATGTTTTTCACATGGTCAATTATACGTCGCTTGCTCAAGGGTGGGCAACCCAAAAAGTCTCTACATTTACGCTCCAAACAATACTACAAATAATGCAGTTTCCTAGAATGCCCTAAAATGAAATTAAAATTAATTTGGACATTACTCTCACCATACGTGTTCAGATATTGCAACACAGGCTATAAGGAATAATGTATATATTATTTACTGTAAATCATTAAGCACTTCGCATAATTTAATTTTTTTATTCGAATGTTGATTAAAAATGTTTGTTTCTAAAAAAGGTTTTGTATTTCATTTCATCCTTCAAAACCAGTTTCATAGCTTATCTGTCATAATCAACCAACATGCGAGTGGAGCCGCGGGTTTAAGCTAGTATATAGATAAATAGCTATCCGATCGCCATAAAACCGTGCCTAAAGCCTTCCCCGGGTGGACATTAGTAACTACACAAATTTTTAGCTCTTTATGTCTTGTGGTTCAGACAGTGGCGGCTCGTACAAAATGTGACCAGTGTGCTAAAATATTACAAAAATAAACAGGAAACAAAATATACTGACAATGGAAATAACGGAGCTTCGCAATATTCCAACCACGTCATCTGCAAATGTTCAAATGTCTGTAAATCTATCGGACCAAACTGCGTGGTCATCAGTCCGTAGCGTACAAACTACTGAAACGTAGGTAAACTAACCTAAGGACAAAAAACACACCTATGCCCCAGGGAGGACTCGAACCTCCGCAACGAGGCGCTTTAGAAAGATCCGTACCCAAAGACTGGAAAGTTGCCCAAATTACTCCAATATTCAAGAAAGGCAATAGGAGTGATCCCCAAAATTACAGGCCTATCTCATTGACGTCGATTTGCAGTAGGATTTTGGAACATATACTTTGTTCGAATATTATGTACTACCTCGAAGAGAACGACCTATTAACCAATAGTCAGCACGGATTCAGAAAGTATCGCTCTTGCGAAACACAGCTTGCCCTTTATTCACATGAAGTGTTAAGTGCCATCGACAAGGGATCTCAAATCGATTCCATATTTCTGGATTTCCGGAAGGCTTTTGATACTGTACCCCACAAGCGGCTTCTAATGAAATTGCGTGCTTATGGAATATCTCCCCAATTGTGCGATTGGATTCACGATTTCCTATCAGAAAGGACACAGTTCGTTGTAATTGACGGTAAGTCATCGAGTAAAACAGAAGTGATATCTGGCGTTCCACAGGGAAGCGTTATTGTTCCCCTACTCTTCCTCGTGTTTATAAACGATTTAGGAGATAATCTGAATAGCTCCCTTAGACTGTTCGCGGATGATGCTGTCGTTTATCGGTTAGTGAAGTCAACAGAGGATCAAAAGCAACTGCAAAGCGATTTAGACAAAATTTCTACTTGGTGCGAAAATTGGCAATTGACACTAAATAAAGAAAAGTGTGAAGTAATACACATGACCACTAAAAGAAATCCGCTGAACTTCAATTACGCGATAAATCAGTCAAACCTTGAGGTCGTAAATTCTACCAAATACCTAGGAGTTACAATTACGAACAACTTTGACTGGAGAGAACACATAGTAAATATTGTGGGGAAGGCGAACCAAAGGTTACGTTTCATTGGCAGAACGCTTAGACGATGCACCAGCTCCACCAAAGAGACTGCCTACATCACACTTGTGCGTCCTCTCTTGGAGTACTGTTGCCCCTTGTGGGACCCTCACCAGGTGGGACTGACGGAAGATATTGAGAAGGTTCAGAGAAGGGCAGCTCGTTTTGTTTTATCACGTTACGGGGGGGAAAGCGTCACGGAAATGTTGCACGAATTGGGGTGAAAATCATTAAAAGAAAGACGTTATTCATTGCGGCGTGATCTGTTTGCGAAGTTTCAATCACCGACTTTTAGTTCTGAATGTGAAAATATTTTGCTAGCACCCACCTACTTAGGGAGACATGACCATCCCAATAAAATAAGAGAAATCAGATCGAAAACGGAACGATTTAGGTGTTCTTTCTTCCCGCGCGCTATTAGAGAATGGAACGGTAGAGAAAAGTTATGAAGGTGGTTAATGAACCCTCTGCCAGGCACTTAAATGTGATTTGCAGAGTATCGATGTAGCTGTAGATGTAGATGTAGACCACTCGGCTACTCCACCGCGGCACGTCATCTGCGTTCTTCACAAGTGACCAATGAAACTGCTTGGCTGAAAAGCGCAGTTAAAGCGCAATTTCTCTCGCATGTTGGCTATACATTACTAATGTTGTTCGTGATTGAAGTTTTATTTACAGAAATTAAAAATTTGGACTAAGAGGTATTTGAATACCAGCCTCACACAAGTAGGTTTGAGAGACAACGCGCAAGGCACCTGAGCCAGCGCACTATTTGACTCTGTAAGCAACAACATTTGTCATGTACTATACTTCCGCAACCGTTACACGCAGTGCGAAGAGAAATATTGATCTGGTGCTGCAGTCGTTCTCAGCACACATGAGTCGCCAGGCCTGACATCACGTCTGCGCATGCGCACTAGCGAACAGACGAGTGCGCCGCCTCTCTGCTGGTTTCCAGCTATCGCGGCGAGAGCGCTCCAAAATGCATTTTCATCCTTATTACTAGCATTATAATACGTATTTGGAAGGGAATTGGCATAATTTGTGATATCTGGATCGCATTCCAAGAGAAAGCATGTAATTTTATAGCGATTTCTCACTTGCTATCGAAGAGAAATGGCATAATTTTAGTAATATATTTACAGTGTGCTGTAGCATATTAGCACATTATCGCCAGCCGCCACTGGGTTCATATGTGATAAACGTACACCGAACAGACATTCACATTTATAGATATAGAAGAGTAACGTATTTATCTATACGAAAAGCGAACGGCGACATTCTCCCATAGTGCACGCACAGTGATATCCCCGGAACTTTCAGCGCCGCAAACACTGTGCGCGCCGCTTTTCCCCCTGGCGAGTCTTTCCGGCCACACACGCAGCAACGCGGAGGGCTCAGCGTTTAGGCGGGCGCGATTGTGGCGAGAGGCGGTGCGCCGCCAATTGTGTGCGGCCATTGTCCTGGGCAGCGAGTGCTGGGTGCTGGGGAGGGGCGTGGCCGCCCACCGCCGCCCACTCAAACTGCCGCCCACCGCCGCCCAGCCTCCGCATCTGGCCAAACTTTGGCGGCGCAGAGCCGCTGCAGCGCGCCAATTGCTGATAATGGCAGCGGCGCGCCGGACACCGCGTCATACGTTACGGCCCCGAGTAGCGCACCAGGGCCGCACATACGTCGCAGGGCTGCAAGTTACTGCTGCTGTTTCCATTTGCACTCCGAACAAAGGGCTTAATTTTCAGTCTGCCCCTCTGAATCGCATTCCTACACTCGCAAACAATCGGAGCAAGTTGACACATTGAAATACTTTGCAACTGTTATTAAAGCCAAGTTCAAATACAGTGTTCGTATACGACACTTCTCTGAGTGAGTGACATACCTTATTATAAATTGTAACAAAATGGAAAATAAGCGGATGCAGAAAGTTATGAAAGAGATTAGCTAACGAGCTATCTAATATATAAAATTTTTATAATTGGTGGAGGTGTATTACCGTCTTTAGCAACTAAATGAATGGCGTTTTTTGTGAGCCATACGCGTTTCGCTTATTTATTTATGAAGCATCATCAGTGGCCTGTAATAGATGTTATTTTTGTGTAACATTGTAGTACAGTCATAATATTATAGGTATTTTTCACAGTATGACAGTTAACAGTCTTGTTACAGTTTTTAAAGTTTGGATCTACTAGGTTAGAAACAACTTCTGTAGCACTAGCTTTTGCAAAGTTAATTTAATTATCCAGTTTTTGGCCCTACTTACGGTTTTCTGTGTTATTCCATGTGTGTCTTCATAGAGATGTTTGTGAGGTCTTCAGTTGGATATGATATTTTCGGTCTTGCTGAAAACCCTTGCATTACCACTTCATTGTTTACTCGTTTTTGAACGTTTGTTTACAATGTTTTGTGTTGCCAACTGTCGCTTTTCGTCTCTCTCTTGTTTGTGTTCCTTGTACCTCTGAGTGTATCAGCTGTTTTTTTGTTTGTGTTGGTGTCTGTGTGTGTGTGTGTGTGTTGTTATTTGTGTTAGTTTTTCGAGATCCGGCCGCGGTGGCCGAGGGGACTGAGGCGCTTCAGTCATGGTCTGCACGACCACTACGGTCGGGGGTCTAATCCCCCCTCGGGCATGGATATTTGTGCCGTCCTAGTTGATTTACAAACATTTTAACATTTGAAGTTTTTCGAGAATATGGGAGTAGGGGGACAGGGGGAGAGGAGTGAGAGGGAGAAGGGGGTAGGTCATTTCATGTTTCATTACTGCTTTTCACTGTTTTTGTGACCAGCTTGATCAGTGAGTTGTTACTTATGTTGATCTGATCATTGATCACTTTCTTAATCATTGCCAGGGCTCTCTGTATATGAAAGTTTTGTTGTAGTGTCAGGATTTTTCTGTCTCGATTATTGCTTCTGATAATTTTCATATCTTGTTCCATAGTGGATGGTTCATGTCCATGTTCTATCAGGTGTTCTGCAAAGGTGGAGTGGCAATTTTCATACTTCCAGCTTCTTATATGTTCTGTATATCTGGTTTTGAAGTTTCTGCCTGACATTCCCAGATATACTGATTGACATTCTTGGCATTCTAGCTGGTATATACGTGCCCCTTCACATTTGTCTGGTTTATCTGTTGTTTGCAACTGTGACAAAAGTGCGTTTCTTGTTCTATCGGCAATTTGTAAACCTTGCTTCTTTAGTATGTTTGCTAATTTGTGTGTTGATTTGTGTTTGTATGTAAGGGTGTACCATTTATTTTTGCTGATTGTGTCATGAGTGTTGGTGTTTTGTGTGTCTGTGTGTGTTGCTTTGTCTGTGTTTGTGAGAGATTTTGGTGTTTGTGCTTCTTGGAATTTTTCATTAGTTGTGTTTTGATTTTTGGGTTGTTTGTTTGTGTTTTTGTTTGTATTTTACTCACGGCCATTCCGTACATCCGATTGCGATAAAACTTTTTAAACAAATTGTTTGCACTTTCGTGAAGGTTATAGGCACAATTATGTTGCTGTGCGACACATTGTTCAGCAGACATGACATCATGAACAGTGAGATACGTGAAAAACTGCCGCTTTATAAATGACATTTATGAATGACGCAACTACAAAATTATTTCTTTGTTCTTACTATAGTTTATGAAATATGACGTCATAAAACCTGAGACCCTTGAGAAACTGCTACAAAATGTAGCAGACGTCACTTCTGATCCTGCAGTTGTTATTATTCAATAGTCACAGAATATACGACATCAACTGCGATTGAATATGTGTACCCAGCCGGGATTCGAACCCGGGTCTCCTGCTTTCTAGGCAGTAGCGCTGACCCCTACACCACTGGGGACACAGTGATCACTGTGCCTTTAGTTGGCGGCCAAAGCGCACTATTGGCTGTGGCTGTCCTCGCGGCTACTGAGAATTTTTTGGGAGAAGAAGAGTGAGAGAAGCGAAAGACGGATACTCTATTGGTGACCGCCGATCGGAAAGGCCCTACGGCGACGCGAAATTTTTCTAAATGTTCATTTTGGACTTTTATTTTCCACAGCTTTGGTCAGTCGGGAACTTTGATTATTTTTCAGAATGTTGGTCTGTTGGTAACAAACTTTGAACTTTCATTTTGTGTGGCATCGTCATCTGCGACCACAGTTAGTCTAGCTTAACATTGACAAGGATATTTGCTTATCGTGAGTCACTTCCGCAAGCGCATACAATAGAGGTAAATATTGCCACTCCGCGGCTTTCACGCAGTTTGTACTTCACGTTTACCGACGCCTGCCACTGACCCTAGTGACTGCCAACGACGCTGCTGCTGCTGCTGCCAGTTCTGCAAGACTCTATTTGGGTTTAGTACATTGCTTGCGCAACCCCACCCCCTGGCAGGGCATTGGTCAGTAATCGTCTTGTTTTATAATCCGTGACTTGTTTCAGTTGCATTCATGATCGCTGTTTATAGATATAGGAAGCCATTTTATACATCTACATACATACTCCGCAATTCACCGTAAGGTGCGTGGCGGA
Source organism: Locusta migratoria (assembly GCA_026315105.1). Lineage (NCBI taxonomy): Eukaryota > Metazoa > Arthropoda > Insecta > Orthoptera > Acrididae > Locusta > Locusta migratoria. Next base: position 41,987,669 of record CM048748.1, read on the forward strand.
GGGTACACTGTACCACTAATAGGTATTTTCTTTCCTATTCCACTCCCAAATTGAACGAGGAAAAAAAGAATGCCTATATGCCTCCGTACGAGCCCTAATTTCGCTTATCTTGTCTTTGTGATCTTGACGCGAAATGTAAGTAGGCAGCAGCAAGATCGTACTACAATCAGTTTCAAATTCCGGCCCTCTAAATTTACTTAACAGAAATTCACGAAAAGAACGTCGTCATTCTTCCAGCGATCCCCAATTGAGTTGCCGGAGTATTTCCGTGACACTCGCGCATTGGTCGAACCTACCGGTAACAAATCTAGCTGCTCGCCTCTGAACTGCCTATATGTCTTCCTTTAAACTGATCTGCTGCGGGTCCCAAACAGTTGAGCAATACTCAAGGCGTGGTCGTACAAGCGTTTTATACGCGGTCTCCTTTACAGGTGAAGTACATCTTCCCAAAATTCTCCCAATAAACCGAAGTCGGCTGTGCGCCTTACTCACAACTGTCCTTACATGTTCGTTCCATTTTATATCGTTCTCCAATGTTACGCCTAGATATTTGAACGATGCGACAGCATCAAGAAACTCACTACTAATGCTGTATTCGAACATTATGGGATTGTTTTTTCTACTCATGTGCATCACCTTACATTTATCTACATTGAGAGCTAGCTGCCATTCGTCGCACCAACTAGAAATTTTGTCTAAGTCATCCTGTATGCTACTACAGTCAGTTACAGACGACACCCTCCCATACACCACAGCATCATCAGCAAACAGACGCAAATTACAACTTACTCTGTCCATCAGATCATTTATACAGATAGAAAATAATAGCGGTCCTATCACACTCCACTAGGGCATGCCTGACGATACACTCGTCTCTGATGAACACTCGCAGTCGAGAACAACGTACTGCGTTCTATTACTTAGGAAGTCTTCCAGCCAGTCACAAATCTTTGAACCTATTCCATACGTTCGTATCTTCTTTAGCAGTCTGCAGTGTGGCACCGCGTCGAACGCCTTTTTGAAGTCGAGTCTTGTTTAAGTAATTTTGTATTAAGTGTTCTATTAATTCATGTTTGAACTTTGTATATGTTGAAAGTGACATCTGGTCACAAACTATGATTTTTGGTAGGATGTATTATCTTTATTGTTGAATGTAATCAATGATTTTGGAATATTTTTACCTCATTAAAACCTCTCACTTATTTTGGTGGGATATGTTTTCATGTGTATGAATAATGGTAAATAATATATCATGTAATGTGAGTAATGCGAGTATTGCCTTCCGTGTTCCTACATTTTTCCTAAATTAAAACTGATCTTCCCCGAGGTTGAGTTCGATAATTTTCCCATTCGTCTGTAAATAATTCATGTTAGTATTTCGCAACCATGACTTATTAAACTGATAGTTCTGTAATTTACGCATTTGTCTGTACTTGCTTTCTTTGGAATTAGAATTACGTTATTCTTCTTGATGTCGGAGGGTTTTTCCCCTGTCTTATACATCTTATATACAAGGTGGAACATTTTTTCCATGACTGGCTCTCCTAACGATATCAGCAGATCAGACGGAATATCATCTACTCCAGAGGCCTTGTTTCGACTCAAATCCTTCAGCGCTCTGTCAAATTCTTCTGGCAGTATCATATCGCCTGTCTTCCATTTCTAGAATTCCGCCTTTGTTTAGACCCTGTATATATTGCTTCCAGAGTTCAGCATTCTCCTCTTTGCTTAGTACTGGTTTTCCGTCTGAGTTCTTGATATTCATACGGCTGCTTTTCTTGTCTCTAAATATCTCTTTTATTTTACTGTAGGTGGTATCTATCTTTCCCCTAGTTATACGTCCTTTTACGTTTATGCATTTGTTCTCTACCTACTTCTACTGAGCCTGTAACATAACCAGTACAATAAAAATATTCACTAAATAGGCAATCGAACATAAGGACAAGAGATACATATCATTCTTCCTGCGATTAGTGAGTTACTATGGAGGATGAGATGATCATTTTCCATAACAAATTTAAACAGCGACTGTAACAAATAGTTAAATAAACAGAGACTGGTGTGTTGCTTTCAAGAAGAGAGCTTGAAGTAACAGGCTATCATCTAAGAAATAGTTTGTGCAAATCGCATGACGCAATGCAATGTTGGCAATTCTAAATGTAAGTAAGCTATATTCATATAGTGAACAATAACTTTTGTAGTTTTCAAGATATTAAAATTATTGTTGGTTCATCGGAGGTGCCTAGTTTTTCTAGCATCGTTGATGCATTCACAAATGAATTAAACTAGCAGTGTGGTTTATAATTCATCTAACTTCCATAGCATGCGAAATAGATTTCCCAGTCACTTCAGCTTCTCTTTAAAACCATATGATTACCTATTGTTTCCCCATTGTTTAAAGGGTCTTTGGATAAACACGTCTGGCTGATTGCCCTCCACCTCCCAATAAAATGGAGCTGCGCGCCTCACCCTGCCTTCCATACAGTTCCATAATTACTACACGTTGGTGACATATATATATAAAAAATGTCTTTCCTAAAACATTTAAGACCTACAAAACGTGACATTATCAAAAAAATTTATTTATAATGTCGCAGCACTGTTACTTATTGTCAGAAGCTACTCTCATCGAGGAAGGTTTTCCAACCGTCTCTTAGTGAAAGAGACAATCCTCAGAGACGTATTCGGAAGCAACATGGTTAGAATGAACTTTATAGACACACCTTCCAGTGATTGCAGCAGGAGTGTGATTCCCAGCTATTTTGTGGTGTCATTATTTGCGGCAACAGTAACGCAAATATGGTCGTAGAAATCAAACAGATATACGTTACAGGGTGACTCCGATACATAGCACATAGCAAAAGCTTTTCGGTGAGGTATTCGTCATAATGGATGACAATTTTTGCGCTCATCGCACACATTGAGTGAACGCGCTCATTCTTAATAATGATATCGTAAGATAAGAATGGCCAGCACGTTCTCCACACATGAACCATAAAAAACGTGCTTCGGCTGATTTTGGATGTGACGACCCTCTAACCAATATGAGACATCTACAAGTCGCAGATCAGGAGTGGGAAAATCTGGACCAGCTGTGCCACGAGACATAACATGAGTGACAGAGAACGTGTTACCTGGTATCGAGGAGACTCGTGTATGCTGCAACCCGGAACACGAATCCAAAATCTCTATGTTTTGTCGTACAGGTTTATTTCTTCTTTATACATATACAAACGAATTCCTTTTGCCTTCTTCTCACCACAACGGGTTGACCGATGTTTCTGGGCTTTTTGTATGTAAATTTGATGAAAAAGTTTTCAAGAAGTAAAATGTTTCAGTATTCTGCTGGAAACATGGAAAATTTGATAAAAACTGAAAATGCACTTTTCAATGTGTCCATGTGAATCTATTGCGTACCAGTCGAAATTTACTTCCTATCTAGCCGAAGCTCAGTAACCGACGGCGCGGTTGCGGGTGCGTCTAACTTGTCAACGAGTCTCGGGTGTGAGCGGCTGTCATCTAAGAAAACGTGAACACCGTAAATTCTGACACGTTTAGAATGTAATATGTGACCGTCAAGTAAAGAATTTAGCAAAAACGACAACAGGACTCGCCGAGTACAAACCAGGGAGAAGAAATATTATTGAAGGAAAGTTATAGAAGATTCTGCCACTCATATTTCTTTGACACCTGGGTGGATTAGCAAAACCGATTTTGTTATATACCTGAGTTAAATGTTGCAGGTTATGAATCATGTAATTTAGGCAATTCTATTTATTCTAGCTGTTGGACAGGCTCGAATACCATAGAATGGAGCCGCGTCGGAATAGCCCCGCGCGCTAAGGTGCCTTGCTACGATCCACGCGGCCGTCCGCCGTCGGAGGTTCGCGTCCTCCCTCGGCCTGTGTGCGTGTTTGAGTATGTGTATTGTTATTAGGATAACAATGCCAGCGAACGTATGTTTAGTGACAATGACCACTGCAGTTAGATCCCATAACTCTACGAACATTTAAACCACAGATTGGATAAATTTAATAACATTCATTTTAATGAAATGCATGTTTAACCATCAGCCGTTTCGTTAAATTGTTAAAATCGACTAGTTTCGGTCCAGGACCATCATCACAGATGAAAAGGTATTAAAACAGGTTAGTCAACAGCCTTAAATAATATCTGACTGAAAACAGTTGGAGAATTTTACTCTAAAATTACAAACGTCGTACTACATTATCATAGCAATCAAACGTACGTAAAATACAAGAAGGTTAAAGATGCATTTTAAAACACATAACGGTTGTTTGCTCTTAGCTTTGAGACTTTCATTTTGTCTCTCCTCTCAGTTTAATTAGTTTACTAATTTTAAAAGTAAACAACATTACAGGTGGAGAGAGAGAGAGAGAGAGAGAGAGAGAGAGAGAGAGAGAGAGAGAGAGAGAGAGAGAGAGAGAGAGACGGAGACAGGTGGAGAAGGAGAGGGAAGAGAGACTATGATAGTATAAAATCAATAGACACGCAGCCAACCCCTGGTTTGAGCAGGTCAGCAATAGAGAGATCTGAAATGTTGTTTTTGTATATTTGTTTACCAGTTTTAAGTAAAGGGTCATAAATCCCTAGAAACATGAAGATGCAACACTGTTTTTGATGTGAGTATATTTATTACAGCCCTGTCGCACTGTAATTATTCTCTGTTGTACGAATAGCCTTTTCATTTGGTATCCGCAACGTAAATTTGAAACTAGAGGAATGTGATTCGGCGCTTTTCCGGGAAACGGTAACGAATGAGACCATGTTGTTGTTCGGGAGCGACAGGCCGGCGGGGACGAAAACGGTTGTGTCGTTCTTCACTGTCAGCTGTCAGCGGGGGGAAAAAAGGTACCGCAGATAAATCGAATGACGCCGCGACGTTTGAACGACGTGTCCACGGCGTGTGGGTGTGCGCGCGGTCAGACGTAAACCACCAGAGAGGGAACACAACGTACAGCTGCGCGCAGTGCGCGTGAGGTCGCCAGGAAAGCAATCTGGGCCGACGCTGACGCGACGAGAGGGAACGGGGCGGCAGCAGCGGCGAGCTCTGGCGGCGCATGCTGCAGTAAGTGGGCGGGAGGAACCAACTGACCTGGGATTTGTAAGGGTCAGTCCTCGAATTTATTTGGTAAATAAAGGGACGAAATTTTCATTAACTCAATTATTAATTTTGATATAGGGATTTAAAAATGTTATCCTCCAATTAGACACCTCGTTGTGATGTTACAACAACGTATAACGCCTATTTGGAGCGCAAAGCGCGGTAGCTTGACAGCAGACAGCGTCGAAAATTGAACTGGTCGACAGCTTATACATAAATGTTTGTAAATCTATGGGAGCAAACTGCGTGGCCATCAGTCCGTAGCTAAACTACTTAAACCAAGGTATACTAACCCATGCCCCAGGGAGGACTCGAACCTCCGACGGCGAACAACCGCGCGCACACCAGCGAGGCGCCTTAGATCCTTATCAGGTGAGAGTCCAAAGAAGGGCAGCTCGTTTCCTATTGTCACGATACAGGGGAGACAGCATTACGGAAATGGTACAGGATCTGGGATGGGAATGATTACAACAACAGCGCTTATCGATGCGGCGTTGGCTACTTACGAAACTCCAATCGCCAACATTTTCCTCCGAATGCGAAAATATATTGTTGACTTCCACTTACATAGGTAGAAATGATCTTTAGAATAAAATACGAGAAATCAGAGCTCGAACGGAGAGATTCAGATGTTCTTTCTTCCCGCGCGCTATTCGAGAATGGAATGGGAGATAAATAGTATAATGGTCGTTCGATGAACCCTCTGCCAGGCACTTAAATGTGATTTGCATTGTATCCCGTGTAGATGTAGATGTAGACCGCTCGGCTACTCCATCGCGGCAGTGTCCACACCTTAATTCACCGTTTCACTTGCGGTGGTCATGTTCAGAACTGTCGGCTGGTCAGTAACCGACTAGACTCTTGGCAAGGCCCACCCAAGACAACATCAAGACACACATCCTTCGGCGGCCAGACATCAAGTTATATCCCATCACGTAAAGCAATACTTTTATGTGGCTACTACGTAATTATGTTAACTACCTGGTTCACATCAGAGGAGAAGACGACTTCTGCAGTTTTATGAGCTAGATGCACATAGCATACTAGACCACAAAAAATATTACGAACAGCAAAAACCTATTTGGATGCGTGTTAGACATTGTCTTTGAAAAACACGGAATAAGATAGTCACATAGGCAGAGTACTGCATGATATAACGGAATTAGTTTATGTTCATGAAGAAGGTGTTTTATTTGTTTTAGCTATAATTTACTACAATGAAGAATTATATTACGTTACGCTTGAATTTTAAAATGACTTGCATTTAAGAATGTACTTTATTTTTGTATACCGCAAACTACTGTACCTTTGTTTGCCTGCCCATTGTGTCCCGTCATATGTATCATATAGGACCTTATGGCAGCAAGGCCAGTTTCTGGGCAAGATAAGCTTTCAATTCTTAGTTTGGTATTTGTGTGTGATGTGTTCATAGTTTGTATTTCAAATTACTTTGGGCATGATATGTTCAGCTCTGCACTCCATACAAATTTATTTATTTATGTGTTGGTTTACTTGTACTGTTATCCCTGCCCAGTTTTATACCCAAAATTTAATGTTGTAGTCTGTAAATAAGCTGCGTTTTAATGTTAAGGTGATAATATGTAAATTAATAATTTGGTGATGCTTCTGACACAAGTAAATAGAATAATGGCTGAATAGATGTACAGCTTTGTCATTGACACTTCATTTACAGAAACAAATACGCTAAACTTTTTATGCATATTTGTTGCACTGCACATTTAGATTTTAAATTCAGTTGGAAATTGTACCATGTTTGCATGCAAGTTGGACCATTGTTACTACTATCTGAAGTATCTAAATACAATAACGGCTTTCATGCTGATCACGTTTTTATGGGTTATCTAAAGAAATAAACTCAGGAGCTGTAGAACCAACTGAAATAATAATTCGTGGTAGCGGAGAAAAGATTCACATCTAAACAGTGAATTGTCGCTCACAGAACTAAAATCACGCTAAATATCTCGTTATTCAAAAAGAAATGACGTGGCAGGCTCTGGGAACTCAAAATCCTTTTTCCGTTAGGAAACGATTCGGAGAAAGCTTTCAAAATAATTTCGTTGATTTGACGCACGATATTGAAGATTCCAAACAATGACGGTATTCAGTAGCCAGATAATAAGCCTTTTGTACCGACATTCCCTTTTTTCGGTAATGGGCTGCTCAAGAGTTTTTCGATTGCCACAAATCAGTATGCCGACGGCCAGTAACTTTGTAGACGTACACCGAACCGAAAGCAAAGGAGACGAATAATGGCATTACGCTCATTTGCGTAACAGGCGTTTTATTAAATTATTATTTCCGTAAAGTCTAGTTACAGATTAGTCGTTCGCAGCGATGGTGTATGTATGTTGTCGTTATAAACAGGTCACAATGAAGAGTCTTAAATCAGCTACTTGTGTGTCCGTTATGTTTTCAGCCACAATTTCCCAGTTGACGTTCCTAAATTCATTAAACAGGCATACTTTCAGTTTAATTGGAGGAGATATTCAGAGTTAGGAGGAGTAACGGTAGACCAAAGAAATTACTTGGATTCGGTAAAGAATGAATTTGAAGTTACAGGCTAAACATCATAACAGGCATCAAAGTTAATGTTGAATAAAGAATCAATGAGGAATTCTATAAGGAGGGCTACGATTGAGATTGAATGCTGAAACGCATAATAATTCATTAATGTTAATTATGATTGGATGATAATGATGAATCAGATTCAGCTACAGTTTATGTCCAAAATCCCTTTGCTCATAAAAATGCACCTACAGCAGTTTCTCATTATTCGCCTTCAGTGAGTTGCTTCTTTCTTGTCATATTATTAACTGTAAAGCAGGAACATACCTCAGAGTGCTGCACGTGGATGGCCTGGTACCGGTCGTCCCCTGTGTACGTCACCAGACCCACGGTCAGCAAGTGGTAGTCTTTGCGCCTGATCCACGACACCTGAAAAACGGGTTACGAATTATATTACTTTACTGCACAAAATTTTTCATTTACACTGTACTATTAAATGTTAGTAATGCATAGTACTTTGGGATTCTGTCCAAAAATAGTATGTGAGGATGCAGAGCAGGGCCATGCAAGAACATCATTGGTGGCCATTCCTTTGGTCCTCAAAACAAAGCCGTAACACGGCTGTACACTCCCCGCCATCTCACCTCCCCCCCCCCCCTCAACGGTCAGGCCACGCTGTTCGTTCGTGGGGAGAGAAAGAAGGGCAATCTGCGAACATGTCTTATTTATAAAGCAGTGCTTGCTTCAAATTCCTGTTGTTCAACAACATAGATCGTAACGTAAACACAGCTGGGCGTGCAGCCGATACTCTTATTAATATAAATCCGTTATACTGAAACATTTGATCGTTTCTTGGCGTTGAAATAAGTTAAGCGGCACAGTTGAAAATTTGTACTGGATTGGGATTTGAACCCGGATTTCCCGCCTCCGGCCAGCGGCCTCCTTGACCAATTAGGCTATCCAGACACGCTGTCGCGGCTTCCCAAATTCTCACCTTTTTTCTCTGTGCACTTCGGCAAACTTGTTTTAGATATGTTCTGACTAAATAGTTATTCTTTTTAAAATGATCTGTGAAAGAGGTTCTTTTGCGTGTATTGTTGTAAAATTTGTATCGTTTCACTTATCAAACTCTTGTCTTCTAAATAAAAATCAATTCTTATATATATTTATTTGTCTTATTATAGCTCTTACATGAAATATGGAACATATATTTATTTCCTCACAGAAACTGGTAAAGATACATGAAATACAATTGGGTTATTTGTGGGAAGGTAATTTATGTCACACGTATATGAATTGATGTAAATAACTTTCCCAACAGATGTAATTCCATAACCTTCACGGATGTGCCGAAAACCATGGTATTTTGGCTTCACTCTCTGTTGAACATTTGTTAGCAATTCTACACAGCCAGCGCCCACGCCAGAGCAAGAGAGGTCACCATGACCAGTTGGTGGTGTGAGCGTAACAAGAATGTCCGCATCATCAGGTATTTTATTCCATTTTTTCAAACAGGGTGCTCCTCGTGAGTCATGGAAAGCCCACTTGCAAAATTCAGGTTATCATATATTTTAGTCCATACATTACAACTCCTTCATGCAGCTTGTCAAAATTTTCTTTTATTTCTATTTTTTTTTTTTTTTGAGTTGTTATTGCTTCCGTTATGTTTTCTTTCGGAACACCCTATGTTGGAATTTTATCAACAACACTGAAACCTGTTCTTTCACCTGGGCTACTATTCAGTGACTTTGTAAATGTATCATCAAAAATTAACTCATAATTTCCTGCAATAGCATGTTTATACTCGCCGAGCAGCTGACCAATCCTATTATTGAAATCAATAACCTCGTCCTCTCTGCATTTTGTAAAATCACCTGCTTGTATGAAAATATCTCCATTTGATTATGTCAAATGTAATATGTGGAGTCAATGAGTAAGTATCACTCATACACACAATTCGAACCTTATTATCTGGTATCAAATGTTTCGGTACGCCTGTTTGAACTATTATCACTTTCTGATTTTTTGATAATTCTCTCCAAGCATCAGTTGGATTACTCGACAGCTTATGAAGTGGAATGCTCATAATACTGGATCTCTCAAAATAAAAGTTCTTGAAATAGCTTACTAATTTTCTTTCACATTATTGTCCCAACCAGTGAAACTAACAGGACGCATTTTCATGTATCAACAAGTCAGTATTCTAACATCCCGTTCACCTTACATTTAGAAAAAAAAATGTTCAAATGTTTGTTAAGCTTAAGGAACTTAACTACGGGGTCATCAGTCCCTAAACTTACAAACTACTTATCAACTACCTACAACTAAGGACGGCACAAATATCCATGTCCGAGGGGGGATTCAAAGCCCCGACCGTAGTGGCCGTGCAGACCGTGACTGACCCGCCTCAGTCCCCTCAGCCACCGCGGCCGGCTTACATTTAGATGGTAGTGCCCCTCTGCCCACTAGCTCCTCTTGCTCGCAGCTTAACCTGGATTCCCGCAAGAGATCGAGCGCATAAATTTCTCCGGAAATTGTCAATTGCCAGTTGGGTCAGATATATAGCTATTAATATGGGGTATTCTTCTTTTCGGATATGTCAGGGAGAAAAGAGATCGTATCAATTATAGTAGAATAAGCCTCCAACAGGCAAGTAACAGATTCATTGTAGACACAGTCATACGCTCGATCCATTGCGGCGTAAGTGTGTGTCAGTTTGTCGAAGATACAACAGCGCACGCGCAGTATAACAGTTTACGTGTGCCACTTTGTCACCGAAAGCTATTATAAACATTTTTCTGCTAGAGTTTATCGATGTTCATCGCTGTTATACATTGGTGTCACAATAATTTTTTTGAATATTTGTAGACTATTACCATGAGTAGCGGAGATATTTTACAACTGGACAAGAAATGTTGTGTACAAAGAAATCATTGACATCTAAATTAACATTTCTTTATTTAAATCACCTTCATTTATTGAGTTGGTGTGGCTCTTTACAAATGTATCGCCAGTGGTTTCCTCCATTGCACTCTACTTTAAGCAATTTAGCAAGTAAAAGGGGGAAACCCTGTAGGGCAGTAAGCACTGAGGCATCCTTGCTGCCTGCCCTGGTTAATTCAATTTGAATTAGCACACACCTTTACACAGATATTCTTAATCACAAAATAATAATATATGGAACAGCAGTGAATTTGTTGACTGCCAGGCCTTTACTAGACAGCCACACTCAGGCTGTAGAAAGATGCGTAAAATTAGTGACAGAGGCTGCAGAAAAAGTATGTGGGCAAGAGAGCAGAGATCCATTCATTAGGACGACTCTGCTGTCAAGTTCAATAATGCAAAAATTGGGACACAAATCAGAATTCAAGCGAACTACATCTTTGACTAGTGCGCAAATAAAGGTATAAAAATGTAAATAAATGTATATATTGTAAATACGAATATATAATTAGTATGACCCCCTTGGTCTGTTGGTTGGTTGGGCAGGGTGTGGATGGAACTCGAACTGCAGCCATCTCCTCATGGTGAGTTCTGGGCCATTTAACCAAATTTGCTGGTGAAATGGGCGAAGAGCTGCAAAGCTATGATGTTATCTCTTTAAATAATCAAATCACAATAAATAAAACCTGACATATTTAAAACATAGATATAAATACGAGATCTTAGCAAATTTCCGTAACATTTTGAACATTTAGAAATGTTGTCATATTTCGATAGTTGAGGTCTTTAGCGCGAACTGATTACATAAGCTAGGACTATCAAAAATATTTTTAAGGTAAACTATACATGGATACGCAGTTTTTGAGTCCTAATAGGACGTGATACTGAAAGATATATTTTTATGTGACCTTTCAGAAATTCTATACATTTATCGTTTTTTTAGAAACTTTAAGCCCTTCGCGCGAACTGAAGATATTTAGTTACATTTTTTAAATTATTTTTTCGTTAAACAGCACATAAATAAGCAAGTTTCGAGCCCTATTGTCAAAATTTCACTTTTTTTCGGCCCACACTAATGCACAATCTGACGATGAACCTGAAAAGGTTCGAAAACCGTTAATGGAATAAAAAAGTATCATTCCATGTCAAAAATCACTGCATTTTTCTTAAATCCCTTAGCAAATTTATAGGACGTAAGTGAGTGGTCAGTTAATGTACAGAAATCTACACGTGTAACTATTTCAAAATTACGCACAGCTGTAGAGATTGAAAGTTATCATATTCCTACAGAGACATGGACGAATTGTGTGTCCATCCAATATTCAGTTTGGTCTTCGTTCAAAAACGTAGGTGCGACATGATAGTTGGAGGTATTCCATGACTTTCATGATTCAAGTATATGCGCCCACCCTCCCTCACAGACGTAAAACGCCATTGGGTAAGCATCGTGATCCTTCTTGTCTTCTTAGTTTTCAGTACTTATAATCGACATGGACATTGCTGATTTGGTAATCAGTGATTTACATGAGTACGAAAATTTATGTTAATAACAAAAGTACACGAATCGATGCAGTTCGTATAGGATCAAACATTTCATTAGTCGCGATATAAAAACTAGGAAGCGTGACATGCTACCTACTTTGATTGGGCATGTAGATATTGTAGTACATGTGTAGTGTACATAAATGTGATCACAGAATTTTCTGTCTCGACATTATAATATATACAGTACATATATAAGAAATATTGACAGAGTAAGAGATTCACATATTATGTAATGTCTGAAATTATTCTAGTTCACGATATCAAACAAAACAAAACAAGGCATACATTATATTTTTACTAGTATTACTATGTAAAAGTGTACGTCGGAGGCTATTAGTCTTCCTCGTCAGTGTTTCAATTATCGATGTAATTTGCAATCATCTGAGTAAAATAATTTTTCTAATATAACTACATAGCCTGCTGACAGTCCATCAGTGTTTCCCAACTTGTGTCGTGGAAAAGGCGTCAACTCAAAATGACTTTCGTATTTTAGTGTCCCAAAATTGCAAAATGAAATACTACAATCACTTTGCCGACAGGGAAAATGTATTAAAAATCAACGCCTTGTTTCTCCTCTGGTAAGAGATAATTATTTATTACCCATTCATTACCTAATTACAGAGGAAGAGAGGTATCAGCATCCTTTCTCACTCTCGTTCTTCTTGTACTAGCGTTAAGAAGCAACAGTTTTAAGTTCTTGTGTACAAGTGATGTAGCAGGTTGCACCAGGGCCTTCACCATATTAAACCTCTTAGTATTCTTAATTACTTCGAATTGTTATTTTAGATCCCACTATAGAACCTCAGTAGTTCTTTACTCATCAATATGTAAATCTGATTTGGAAGGTAATTTGCGAGGTTTTTTTTTTTTTTTTTTTTTTTTTTTTAATAACCTATATGATGTTGTGGTTGATTGTGACATCAGTCTACATCTACATATCTACATCTCCATGAATACTCGGCAAACCACTGTAAAGTGTATGGCAGACGTTACGCCCCACTGTACCAATTATTAGGGCTTTTTCCCCATTTCATTCAGGTATTGAGCATGGGGAGAAAGATTGTTTAAATGACTCCATGCATGCTGCAACTTAACTAATCTTGTCCTCACGATCCCTACTGGAACAATATGTAGGTGTACGCATTGCCAAGGAGCAGAGGAAAATTTGCCAATGGGTGGAGTTTAACCCGCAACCTTGGCAATACCAATCTGATCTTTTACTACTGAGTAAAACACCGCTTTCTAAACACATCACAACAGGGACAGTTGATAAGATACATATGCTGTTAGATCCGTATCAAATTTCCTTTCTTATATAAGGAACTCATAGTTAAGTGGGGCGATCTATAATTGTTTAAGTACAATACTACTTGGAGTCCAGTATAACTCTAACTGGCTGTCGGGCCAGTTAGTGTTATACTGGACTCCAAGTAGTATTGTACTTAGACTTTGAAGTACCTCACTTCAAAACCGATAGAAGATGGATATATATTTTTTGCTTGTGACTACTAATTTTATGTTTAACGATGCCTCAACCTGGATGTATTCTTTTAGTATATAAAAATGGCGTGAAATTATGTAAATTACGACAGGTCTGAAGATGGCGTCGAGTACGCCGAAACCGGTCAAATAATAAATGAAAAATGCGATATTGGCTGCATAATCATTATAAAAAATTTCCTATGATTTCCTAAACGCCTGACCATCTTGAGTTCCCACTTGGGGCACTTTGTGTCAGACACATATAATAGTCCGCGGAGATAGCTGCCAGCAGAGTTAGAGCATTAGACTGCTGCAACGGCAGGCCTGACTCGGCCAGCCGGACGTGCAGGTGCAGCACTCAAAGGGTTAGATTAGGTTAGTACTTGTTCCATAGATCATGAATACGACACTACGTAATGATGTGGAATGTGTCAGGTTAATGAAAGGTGTGTTTACAAATTATTACGTTGTACTAAATATTATATGACTTTCTTTTTTAATTTTAATTTTTTTTTTTCAAATTTAATAATTTATATCTAAAAATTCAGCTATGAAGTAGAAGGAGTTGCCATGCAGAAATTCCTTTAATTTATTTTTAAATGCTTGTTGGCAATGTGTCAGGCTTTTCATATTGTTTGGTAGGTGACCAAAGACTTCTGTGGCAGCATAATTCACCCCTTTCTGTGCCAAAGCTAGATGTAAACTTGAATAGTGAAGATCATTCTTTCTCCTAGTGTTGTAGTTATGTACACTACTATTGCTTTTGAATTCGGTGAGATTGGTAATGAAAGCTACTGTTGAGATCCCTAGCTCTTTAAATAAGTGTCTGCAGGATGATCTTGCATGGACTCCGGCAATTACAGAGGGGGAATTTTGAAAAGGCAAAAGTTTCCAGCTTTTACAATAATCAAAGTTGTTGTTCAGTAATTGAAATAATGCCACAGTGGCTAAAAAGAGCACTGACAGATACAACTGCACTGGTCACGTTGAAAGACAGAGACACTGAGTAGAATACACTAGCGATTCTGGTTCAGTTGGCGCTGGTCGCAAATGAATGGATGTGTTGCACAAACTCTATAAAGACGTAGCACCAGTTACACTCGTTGTGCTGAGGGCTAGCAGGGAGACGTAGGAAGGAAGTAAGTAAGCTTAGGGTTTAACATCCCGTCAACAGCGTGGTCATTAGAGACGGAGCTAACGCTCGAATTTTCGGGGAAGGATGGGGGAGGAAATCGGCCGTGCCCTTTAAAAGGAACCATCCCGGCATTTACCTAGAGAGATTTAGGGAAATCACGGAAAACCTAAATCTGGACAGCCTGAAGTGTATTTGAACTACCATCCTCCTGAATGTGGGTCCTGCGGGATACCACTGCACCACCTCGCTCGGTGTGGAGAAGGAGGGAAGGAAGGTGGGAAGCACAAGGGAAAGGTAAGACATAGTACCTAAGGACTCTGGGAGAGGGAAGTGAGGAGGAGCCAAGCTGGAGGAGGAAACAGGATATGCTGGGTAGGAGGGGGCATTGAATTTATGAGGAAGGAAATGATTATGGCTGATAGGGTGGATAGATTTCGAAATGGAGGGCGTCATCTTTGAGGGGAGAGGTGAAGAAAGTTACCCTGGGAGAGGATGTTGACGGGGTATAGGTAGAGGGATGGAGGAATACAGTGGTGCAGGCGAGGCACAGGCCCGGGATTGGCAAGGATGAAGTACACTAGTGGGTTGTGAGGTTGTAAGCTGTGAGAGTTATTAGTCAATTGTGTTCAAAGCGCGATGGGAACATTCCCAGAGACTTGTCTGCGACGTGGGCAGGCACTGCAGCGCTGCCAGCTCGGCGGCTGAGTGCGGCAACGCCGCGGCACAGCGGGTGGCGGCGCGCTGCGGGTTGCCGGCTGGACAGGGGCCGCGCCTCATCCGCTGCGCCGCGCCGGCAGCCTGTAATCTGAATGCAAATGCGAGCGCGCTGCACCGGCAAAAAGGCCCCAAATGTCGCCGCAGTCCCATTCTTTGCGCGCCCGGAATTTCCAGCGCGATGAGCTCTTTTGCACAGCAAATGAAATCGTGTAGTTCTGTACTCCAGTGCACTTGGCAGAATACATACGCCGAGTCGAATGACTGAACCATTATCTCGCCTATTAAAGTATGTATAACAGGAACTCCTTTTTCTGCAGCTTTTTCTGTAATAACCACGTAATAACCTTAAGTATGTCCACTTGCCCCCAACCCCTTTCTTTCAGTGATGTACCGAAGGTAGAAAAGCGTACCATACCAAAAGATGGGAAAATTGCGCAATTCATCCCCATTTTAAAGAAAAGACGTCGAACAGATGTGCAGAAGTATGGGCCTATATCTCTACCGTAGGTAAGTTGTAGAATTTTTGAACACGTATTATGTTTGTGTATAATGACTTTTTTGGAGACCTGAGATTTAGCGAAACTTGTTAACATCCAATATTAATTTAAATGTTAGGAAGTCCTTTCTAAAAGCATTTGTATGGAGTTTTATGGGACTGAAACGTTGACGATAAGGAATTCAGATTAAAAGATGATAGAAGCTTTCGAAATGTGGTGCTACATACGAATGATGTAAATTAGGTGGGTAGATCACGTAACTAATGAGGAGGTGCTTAACCGAATCGGGGAGAAAAGGGGTTTCTGGCGCCAGCCGCGGTGGCCGAGGGGACTGAGGCGCTCCAGTCACGGTCTGCACGGCCACTACGGTCGGGGGTTCGAATCCCCCCTCGGGCATGTATATTTTTGCCGTCCTTAGTCTTAGTTAGTTCATAAGTAGTTTGTAAGTTTAGGGACTGATGACCGCGTAGTTAAGTCTCACAAGCTATACAAACATGTGAACATTTTGAGTTTCTGGCATATCCTAAGAAAAGGGATAGATTGGTTGGACACATTCTGAGACATCAGGGAATTGTCAACTTAGCATTAGAAGGAAGCGTGTGGGGTAAAAAGGGTAGAGAGAGACCGAGGGACGAATATAGTAAGCAGATTCAAAAGGATGTAGGTTGCCGAACGTATTCTCAGATGAAGAGACTTGCACAGGACAGGGTAGCGTGGAGAGCTGCATCAAACCAGTCTGCGGACTGAAGACCACAACAATAGCCATTTGCTCTGCAGGAATCAGCATGGGTTTCGAAAGGGGCGATCGTGTGAAACCCAGCTCGCGCTATTCGGCAACGAGACTCAGAGGGCAGTAGACAACGGGTTCCCAGGTAGATGCTGTTGTGTTTCTTGACTTCACAGTGCGTTTGACAGAGTTTGCCTCATTCTTTTAATGAAAAAAATAAGAGCATATGGACTATCAAACCAATTGTGTGATTGGATTGACGGGTTCCTAGATAGTAGAATACAGCATGTCATTCTCAAAGGAGTGAAGTCTTCTGAAGTAATAGTGATGTCACGTGTGCCATTCACAGCATATGTAAATGACCTTGTGGATAACATCAGAAGATCACAGGGGCCTTTTGCTGCAGTAAGTATATTGAGAGGTTTTAAAAATGGAAAATTGTACTGAAATGCAGGAGGATCTGCAACGAATTGACGCATGGTGCAGGGAATGGCAATTTAATCTCAAGGTAGACAAGTGTAATATGCTATGAATACATGGAAAGAAAGATACTTTAACATTTAGCTACACGGTATAAGGTCAGCAACATGAAGAAGTTAATTCCATAAAATTAATCGTCGGTAAGGCAGATGCCAGAGAGATTCATTGGAAGAATACTAAGGAAACGCAGTCCGAAAACAAAGGAAGTAGGCTACAGTACATTTGTTCGCCAATTGCTTGAATACTACTCACTGGTGTGCTATCTGTACCAGGTGGGGTTGATAGACGAGGTAGAGAAGATCCAATGGATAGCAGCAAGCTTTGTTACAGGATCATTTAGTAACCATAATAGCGTTACACAGATGATCGAAAAACTCCAGTGGAATACTGCAAGAGAGACACTCTGTAGCTCGTTACGGGCTTTTGTCGAAGTTTCGAGAACATATCTTTGCCGAGGAGTCAAGCAGTATATTGCGCCGGCCGCGGTGGCCGAGGGGATTGAGGCGCTCCAGTCACGGTCTGCACGGCCACTATGGTCTGGGGTTCGAATCCCCCTCGGGCATGGATATTTGTGCCGTCCTAGTTCGTAAGTAGTTCATATGTAGTTTGTAAGTTTAGGGACTGATGACCCCGTAGTTAAGTCCCATAAACTATACAAACATTTGTAACAGTATATTGCTCTCTCCTTCGTATTTCTCGCAAAGAGATCATGTGGATAAAATCAGAGAGATTAGAGCCCACACAGAGGCATGCCGACAATCTTTCTTTACGTGAACAATAGGAGACTGAAATAGGAGGGAGAACCGGTAGTGATATTAAGGTACACTCCATCTCACACCGTCACGGTGGCTTGCGGACTATGGATGTGGATGTAGAAGCACAATGGCAGTTGTAAAGAATTTATAGTAATCTCGCAATAGTACACCAGAAAAAGTACTTTAGTTATATATTTTATCTAAAGAACATAATAATTTTTCAGGCGTTTCCCATTTGAAGATCAAAAGTATTTTCCGTAACGCGTCGTGGTAAAGAGAATATAAAACATCGTGAGTTACAGGAGAATTGTTATTTATAAACAAACCCATATTCAAGGAAAACTTCCATGTTACAGTAGCGTTATGGTAGTTTATTCGTAAAAGAAAAGAAAGGAGGGCTGTGAAAACTATTCCATATTTGGAAACATTAACTTGCTCTGATGGTTTCACAGTTGATAAACAGTAAGATGTTAACTTGGTACATTGCATTTATTACGAGAAAACATACCTTAATTCCATTAAACATTACTCTGCAGTAGTGAATTATGGAAAGACATTCGTGACAGATACGCAGACATGTTGCAAGAATTTTTCCACTGAACCACCCAGCTGCGGTGCGTGCGGCCGCTCGCTTCACGGGTTGGAGTCCTACCCTCGGGCATGGGTGTTTATGTTGTATTTGCGTAAGTTACTTTAAGTTAGTGGAAGTAGTTTGTAAGCCTAGGGACTGATGACCAACCTCGTTAAGTACCTTAGATTTACAAACATTTGAGAATTTTAATTTTTCCACAAGTCTGATCCGATGTGCTATACGCCCATAATGTATATGCAAAAGCAATGGAAAAAAAACATGCTAAATTTAAACGAACACAAAATCCCCAGGATAGAAGCTCGAAATTTAGCGAGGACTTCAATGCGAGATGCCTAAAATACTTATCACAACGAAACTCTTTCTCGAAATTTGACTGAAAACCCAAAGAGATTTTGGTCATATGTTAAATATACTAAGAGAAAAACACAAATAATATTCTCACTACGTGATGATAATAGCGATCCTGCCGATGACAGCGCTACTAAAGCAGAGTTGCTAAACATAGCCCCTAGAAACTCATTCACCAAAGAAGATGAAACCAATATTCCAGATTTCGAATTACGAACAGAGTAACGTAGATGTTTCTGAGTAGTGCAGCAACTAAAATTCACTTAACAAGAAAAAGTCTTCTGATCATTTAGATTTGTATCTCATTATGCTGAAGCGATAGCTCCTTACTTAACATACATATACAACCGCTCTCTCAGAGATGGATCTGTACCAAAAATTGGAAACTTGCATAGTTCACACCTATATTCAACAAGGGCAGAAGGAGTGACCCACTAAACTATAGGCCTATTTCATTGACGTCAATATGCAGCAGGGTTTTGGACCATATCCTATATTCAAATATTATGAATTATATCGAACAGAATGATCTATTGACCCAATGTCAACTCGGATTTAGAAAATGTCCTTCATGCGAAACAAACGTAGCTCTTTATTAACACGAATTGATGAGTGCTATCGACAAGGGTTCACAAATCGAAATAACACAGAGATAATTTCGTGGGAATGGCGAACCAGAAAATTCGTTTATTTGGCAGAACCCTCAGAAGATGCGACAGAACTACAAAAGAAACTGCATACAATACGCTTGTCCGTTCATTTTTGGAGTATTGCTGCCCTATGTGGGATCCTTATGAGGTGGGTTTGACGAAGGACATCGAAAGAGTCCATAAAAGGGCAGCTCGTTTCGTATTGTCACGATACACGGGAGACAGCGTTACGGAAATGATACAAGATCTGGGATGGGAATCATTACAACAACGACGCCATCGCTGCAGCGTGGGCTACTTACGAAAGTCCAATCGCCAACATTCTGCTCCGAATGCGAAAATATCTTGTTGACTTCCACTTACACAGAAACGATCATCAGAATAAAATGCGAGAAATCAGAGCTCGAACTGAGAGATCCAGGTGTTCTTTTTCCCGCTCACTATTCGGATACGGAATGGGAGATAAATAGTATAACGGTGGTTCGATGAACCCTCTGCCAGGCACTTAAATGTCATTCGCAGAGTATCCCATGTAGATGTGGATGTAGATATAGATGACGATGGCAGCCAGTGAATCTTTGGAATAGGGTTATTAATATTTTTCCTAATAAATGAATTTGAGACAGGTTGTACAAAATAAGGTTTTACAGTTTCATATTGTTATCGTAGGATAGAATGTCCTACTCTTGTACCATCCAAATATTACATGTATACCATTTCGCCGTTGAAGACATTTGATGGGATTGGTGCTAGACTTTTGTTACATAATCACGCAATGTTCTTTTCACTCCTTTCTTTGCAACTCTTTGACACTGGAAACTGATTCACAGTTACATCTTACAGCCATTAACGGTAGCGCACGGTGAAGCGTCACGCTCATGTTTCTTTCAGCACTATTTCGAAAGCTAAACAGTTTATTTGGTGTAGTTGCTGTTTTTCCTGGTAACGACAAGTAGTTGGATTTTACGGAAGTAGTGAGACTGACTGATTGCCAGTTAAGCGTTCGATATGAAAAAGGATTTCACCGTGTCGAAAAAGCAGTAAGAAATCAAAGGCTTGACTGGCAACCAATTTAGCGGAAACTCCTGTTACCGAATCTGTTATTGCTTCCAGTTCCCGCGAAGGTCCTTTCCACTTATATAGAGGTTACTGACTCCACACCGTCCGCTGCTCCTCTTTTTGTGAGAGATTAGTCTTTATTTTACCAGTCAAAACGCGCGCTTCAGAGAAGTTACACAGTGGTCTTTTAAAGAATGTCTTTCATAAGTATCACGTTTTTCGGCAGCTTTCCCAGCCTAATATCCTAATGTACTGTACCACATCTTCGTTTGTGACTTCGTAAAAATACTGGTTGCATTCCCTTATTTTCGCGTAAAATAGGCAGCAGTTCGACAATATATGTCGCGTAATGCACCCTCTGACCAATTCGTATGATTATTCTTGCATGCCCTGAGGCATCTCATTCAATATTTCTCTACTTTGATATGTAACGTTGTCAAATGTCCATGTGTTATTCGCTTCATATGTTTGTAAATCTATGGTGCTTACTAGTTCCTAGACTTAAAGACTAGTTAACTAAGTGAAACTAATCTATGGAAAACTCACAAACCCGTGCCTGACGGAGGACTCGATTCACCAACGGCCATCAACCATGCGCTCCACATCAAGGCGTTTTAGACTGCTCGGTCACTCAACAACAGCGTTATTCGCTTCACATAATTCCACCTACATAGTCGTTAACATAATTTTACTTCTGCTTATTGCATTTCTAGGTTATTGTTCCGCTCTGTAAATTTGTCAATAGAATAGAGTAAAAAATCGTGATGTCATTCCAAATTACTTACCAAAGTATGCTACTGACCATTAAATTTCTAAACCAAGATGAAATATAGAGGATAAACTGGTATTCATTGGACAGATAAATTATAATAGAACTGACATGAGACAACGTATTCACGCAGTTTGGGTGCATAGATCCTGAGAAATCAGTACCCATAACAACCACCTCTGGTCGTAATAACGGCCTTGATACCCCTGGGCATTGAGTCAAACAGAGCTTGGATGACGTGTACAGCTACAGATGCTCATGCCTCTTCAACGCGATACCACAGTTCATTAACAGTAGTAACTGGCGCATTCTGACGAGTCAGTTGCTCGGCCGCCGTTGACCAGACGTTTCAAATTGGTGAGAGATCTGGCCAGGGCAGCAGTCGAGCATTTTCAGTGTCCAGAAAGGCCCGTACATGACCTGCAACATGCGGCCGTGCATTAACCTGCTGAAATGCAGAGTTTCGCAGGGATCGAATGAAGGTTAGAGCCACAGGTCGTAACACATCTGAAATGTAACGGCCACTGTTCAAAGTGCCGTCGATTCGAACAAGACGTGATCGAGACTTGTAACCAATGACATTCCATACCACCACGCTGGGTGATACGCCAGTATGGCGATGACGAATACATGCTCCAATGTGCGTTCACCACGATGTTGCCAAACATCGATGTGACCATCATGATGTTGTAAACAGAACCTAGATTCATCAAAAAATAAATGCCGTTTTGACATTTGTGCGCCCAGGTTCGTCGTTGCGTACACCATTGCATGCTCTTCTGTCTGTGATGCAGCGTCAAGGGTAACCGCAGCCATGGTGTCCGAGTGCTGCAAACGTCCTCGAACTGTTCGTGCAGTCGGTTGTTGTCCTGAAAACGTCCCCATCTGTTTACTCAGGGATCGAGTCGTGACTGCACGATCCGCTACTGCCAAGCGGATAAGATGCCTGTCATCTCGACTGCTAGTAATACGAGGCCGTTTGGATACAGCACGGCGTTCCGTATTGCCCTCCTGAACCCACCGGTTCCATATTCAGTCATTGGATCGCGACCAACGTGAGCAACAATGTCGCGATTCAATAAACCACAATCGCGATAGGCTACAATCCGACGTTTATCAAAGGTCCTTACACGAGGCATCATAACAACGTTTCAACAGGCAACTGCTCTTTGTGTATGAGAAATAGGTTGGAAACTTTTCTCATGTCAGCAAGTCGTAGGTGTCGCCACCGGCGCCAACCTTGTGTGAATGCTCTGAAGAGTTAATCACTTGAATATTACAGCATCTTCTTCCTGGTGGTTAAATTTCGCGTCTGTAGCATGTTATCTTCGTGGTGTAGCAGTTTTAATGGCCAGGAGTGTATATATTGACTAGATAAGAACCCGGTGTTGCCCGGTTATTTATTTATTCATTCAAGCTATGAGTTGGTACTTCTCCTATCCATTATATCTCTGTTCATCTTTTTTTTTCTAAAAACATTTTGTATATAACAAATAATAGATAAGAAATATAAACAAAATATATCTTGTGACTCCTCCGTGATCTAATAGCAATAACTTCTTTGGTGATGCCACCACTGAGCAAGTGACGTGGTCCGAGTGAGAAACATGGACATATCAACTCTATTCCACAGTATTGAATAGATTTCCCTGTGATTTATTAATCATAATAGTAAATACAAGCAGTCTCTTGAACCTAAAAGCCAGATCAGTCGGAAATCGTGGGTATTCGTTGGATGTACACTGTTCATTCTCTTCCTCTCCTTGTAGCTCTGTTGAAGTCTATTGTTTTCACCTGCAGCAGTGTGAGCTTTACAGTTCAAAGTTGTGAAGAGCTTTCAGGAGTTTTTTTCTAGATGACTGTAACACAGGAGTGTCTTAGCGGAAAATACGTAAGTGTATTAATACGTGGTGCATGATGTGACCGGTTTTTACCGATCGCAAAATATATGATCACATTTGTATTGAATAGTATGTTGAAGAATTCTGTAATTTTGTACTTTTATATTCATTTGTATAAGTGCTGTATGTCGGTAAAATACGTTGCGAACAGAGATAGCTGTAAAGAAGTAGTAGAACAAAACCTGATACGCGATGGGGCGGTTTTCCATGAACGTTACTGTTTCTCATATCTGATGAGAAACGTTTTTTACTGTGATACAATTTCGAAGGCACATTCAGCTATTTATGTGTATACTCTCTGTAAAATTTTCTGCGAGTACAATTTGTAGTGTAGAAATTATAAATTGTAACGTCATAACGAATGTCGTATTTTTGCTCCAACAACAGCGGGAGAGTAATAAGCGAGAAACTTTTTTCCTTCCATTACTATTATGTGGTTGTCAGCGAGAAAGAGTTTAATACAGGTTTGAAAGTTATGTTTAAAGTTTGTATAAAGTCGCAAAGTACTGTGATTCTCATATTCATAAAGCCTCGTCGCATTATGTTGCAGTTTCTTGCAACTCTTACTGTTTATGACGTTATAACTCTGAAACGCGTGTCGTATGTGGTTCTTACTCCTACAGCAATAGTTATCTCACGTAAGGAATATGTGTAAGAAATTCAGTTGAAATCGGTCCAGTGGTTTAGGAGGAAATGTGCAACATTGTCGCATGACGCAGCAAATACGGCGACCGCCCTCATGGATTTAATCTTACATGTGCAAAACTTCATAAAGATGGGAACAAAACTGTAGATTCGTATGCAATTCGTGCACACAAACACACGGACACTCAGCTTTATATATAAGGATTATACAGAATATTATTACCACCTTGTTAACGGCCGGTATGGAAGCAATGGAGCCTCAGTCGATAGCTGGAAAGATTTGCCACCGCGTCTGAACCACGTGTCACACAGTACTCGTAAATGCCGATCAATTCTGACGCCATGTAGAACCCCATTCACGGACATTTTTGATCGGGTTCATATCTGGCGTCTTGAGAGCCCAAAACATAAACTGAGACTCGCTACTTTTCCTAGAACTACACTGCCACACTACTGGCTTTCAGATAAGGCATATTATCTTGTTGAAAAATTCAACTGCCAGTACCAGTCATGGTGCCTTTAATGAGAGTCATCGGACTCATGGACTACCACCAGAATATTGGCCAGAGCATATTTTATCCACGGCCAGATCGGTTCCGATACTTAGTACAGGTTTCAATGAGTTGTTCTCTTGGAAAATGATTCACACCCTAAGATCGGTGATGAGGAAGGTATCTCGATTCATGAGTCCACGAAACGATCTTCCACTATGACAACATTGAGTGACAAAGATCACTTGCACATTTGTCGAAATTGTAATTTTAACATCTGCGTATACATGAAACTTAGACTGTGGGGCCAATCGCTAGGATTGTTCGGCGCACACTGCGTTTCGCATGGTTGCAGTATTAAAATCTCCGCCAGTTTGCCGCCTGATTTATCAGTCTGCCTAAAATATAATAAGGATTGAGCACCCCCTTTCCCCTCGAGGTTTGGAAGTTTCGTCGTTGAATGCACTCACCACAGCACTCTTCAAACACCTGACAAGTCACGCAGTTACGAAAATGCCAGCGTCGATCATCCAGACCATCACAAGCTATTCTCGGTCAGATTCGGATCGAGTGCCTTTCCCATTCTACACATGGATCTAGTTCCAGGTGCTGCCAATGTCACACTGTTCATAGCTCTAAGTAGCATCATTTAACTTTTGTGCATTTTTATTATCGGCCAATCTCTTACATTCCGTCAGTGCTTCTGTATTTAAGAGCTTTATTCTCGCGTATTCAGCAAATTTTGTTAGAGCTTCTGTTCCAAGAGGTTTTAAAAGTGTGGGAGCATTTATCACAGCTCAATCAGCTACCAGCCACCATTAGTGGATCACTAGTGTAGTAGCAAATTTCAGTATTTAGCAGTATTATTTGTTGTCACTCTTTAAGTTATTTCAGTAGCAGTGGTAGGATGGGTATGGTGTTTGCGTGCTGCGTGCGAACGCAGGAGGATTTGGCCGCTGTCAGCGAAAAGCTGAACACCGTCAGCCTTCTCAAGGCTGCTGCCTACGGATGTGCGGGAGGTGGAGAGACGTATCTCATGGGGCACCTCAGGTGTCACGTGGGTCGCCCACGGTCTCTGCTGCCGCACCTTCAGGTGTACTGGACGAAGTCTTCGCCGCAGGTTGACTGGCAGCTAGCGCGTTCGCCTCGCTCGAGGCAGAGGGCCAATGTGGAGGGCGGCTGTGTGGCATTTCAAGTGGACAGGTGTCTCGTCCTTCAGCTTCGTCTGAGCAGGCATACAAGGGAGGGGTCCGTTAGTGATTTGGATTTCTAGTGTTAGGCAGGTTAAGGAGCCCTTTACGTAGATAGCATCCAGGACGGCAATGAATTCCGATGTGCACTCGGTATGTATGCTTGGGAGGGCCTCATTCGAGATGTGGAGGTGGCTTTGCCAGCTGCTACTGAGTGTATGGACGTGCAGTCGTCTGCAAGTTGTAGCTCATAACCGCACTAATGACTCCTGTCACTTGGGCCCTGAGGACATCCACAGATCGTAGAGGGGTCTGGAGAAATTGATGAAGTCTGCCTGCCTCGCGCGCTGTGGAAGCAGAGCTTTAAAATTGCAGTATTGCTGCCAGAATGAGATCCTTTGGTTTGGGGCCGAGTGGAGGGTCTCAACCAAAGGTTTAGCTGACTCAGTTATGGCTGCAGATTTCTCGACGTGCCGTATAGGATAGGGAACTGTACGCATCCCTTTGATAGAGCAGGGCTGCACTACACAAAGAAAGCAGCAACTCGGGTAGCAGAGTACTTGTGGAGCGCACGACTTTTTTTTTTTTTTTTTTAGTCTAGACGGTACTTCTGATGATCACTCGTCTATCAATTTAGAGGTTGCTTTTAGGACTCAAGAACTGTCAAAACATTAGAAGCCCTAAAATTTTAAAGTATTAGAAACAAATTTCTCGAATTTTTTGCAGTGCAGGTAAGTTGGCGCGCTTGAATAATCCTCATCAGCGTACTTGACAATGGAAATGGTTTAATAGCTACAAACTGTGCAAACCTTGTCAGTTAAGTTACTGTAAAGACAGGGTTAATGAACATGCTGTTGTCATAGCGACAATGGTCTCCGAATTTAGCAAATGGTCAAAATGCATAGCAAAGTGTTTTAGGTAGAAAGAGCAAATAAGAAATAGTTAGCGTCCCACTTAAGGAATGAATGAACATCGTTTAGTTCCCGTACAATGGACGTGCAGGAATTATCGGCAATAGTTAAATGAATTGTAAATCAAGAGCTGAAGAAAATATATGTGCAGACAAAGAGGATTAACGATGGGGCAGATCCACCGTGTTTTAATAACAATATTGAGAAATTCTGAAAAAGAAAAGGCAGTTGCTCACTCGGTACAAATAAAGTCAAGCAAATCAAACAAAAGTTAGCAGATATTCGCGTGTCTAAAATAAAAGCAATGCGCGAAGCATACAATAACTACCATCATCATAACGTAACAAAAGATCTTTCCGAGAATCCCAAAAATTTCTACTCCCGTGTAAAATCGGTAAGCGGATCAGTCACTCGTTGATATTTCTGGGGTGGTAATAGAATGCAGAAAAATGAAGAACGAAGTTTTAAATGTACCATTTAAGAAATTATACACGTAGGAGGACCATACAAAAAATACCTTCAGTTAATGGTCTTACAAACTTCCAAATGGATGACGGACAGAGTTAGTTGCAATCTGCGGCTGATTGCTGATGGTGTAAAAAAGGGTGTTGTCATTGAATGAATGTAGTAGGATGCAGGATGACGGAAAAAATTTCTAGGTGGTATGAGGAATGAGCAAGGTTTAAAAAAATCTTTCACACCGGAGTTCCGCACAAATGTACCATCATTTGATCAATGATAGACATAGTAATAGATATTTCCGGCGTAGAGAAGTAGCTGAGAGAGCTAAATACCAATAAGTCTCCCGGTCCGGATTGAATACCACTTTAGTTCTGCAAAGAGTATTCTGCGGCATTGGCCCCTTACTTAGCTTGCATTTATCGCGAATCTTTCTTCAGCGCATAATTCCCAGTGAGAATTGACATATATAATTACAGGCCAATATCGTTGAAATTGGTTTCCTGCATATTCTCAGTTCGAATAAAGTAAATTTTCTTGAGACGGAAGAGCTTCTTTCTATGAATCATCACGGGCTTAGGAAGCATCATTCATGTGTAAGTCAACTTGCCATTTTCTCATATGGCATCTTGCGGCCCATAGATGAAGGCAACAAGCAGATTGAGAATTTTTCGATTTCAAAAAGGCGTTTGACGCGGTGCCACAATGCAGATTGCTAACGAAGACAAGAGCATATGGAATAGGTTCACAGATTTGTGACTGGATGGAAGATTTCCAAACTAATAGAACGCAGTACGTTGTTCTCGACGGCGTGCTCATTAGAGACGAGTGTATCGTCAGGCGTGCCCCAGGGGAGTGTGACAGGACCGCTATTATTTTCTACCCATATTAATGACCTGATAGAGTAATTCGTAATCTGCGCCTGTCTGCTGATGATGCAGTGGTGTACGGAAGGGTGTCGTCTTTAATTGATTGTAATAGCATACAGGATGACTTAGACAAAATATGTAGTTGGTGCGCTCAAAATGTAGAAAAATGTAAGGTGATGCGCATGAGTAGGAAAAACAATCCCATAATGTCCGAATACCTCATTTGTAGTGAGCACCTTGATACAGTCGCGTCGTTCAAATATCTAGGTGTAATATTGCAGAGCGATATGAAATGGAACGAACGTGTAAGGACAGTTGTGAGTAAGGCAGACAGTCTAATTAAGTTTATTGGGAGAATTTTGGGAAGATGTGCTTCATCTGTAAAGGAGACCACGTATAAACCGCTTGTACGATCGCTTCTTGAGTATTTCTTAAGTGTTTGTGACCCGCAGTAGATCATTTTAAAGCAAGACATAGAAACAGTTCAGAGACGAGAAGCTAGGTTTGTTATTGCTAGGTTCAGTCAATGCACGTGCGTCACGGAAATGTTCCGGAACTCAAATGGGGATCGCTGGAGGAAAGACGACGTTCTTTTCGAGAAAAAATGATGAATAAATTTATAGGGACAGAATTTGAGGCGGACTGCAGAATGATTCTACTGCTGCAAACCCACATTTCAGGTGAAGACCACAAGGATAAGATCAGAGGGATTAGGACTCGTACGTATGCATACAAACATTCGTATTTTCCTTCTCTTGTACCGGAGTGGAACAGGATAGCAAGTAAGTGAGTACTCTCCGCCACGCACCTTTGCGTGGATTGCGGAGTATATATGTAGGTGTAGACGTAGATGTACATGTGGCAAGCACACTCACCAATAATGCATTCACCACGCATGTGTCAGACTGGCAATACGATGACGCGGTTTTCACATGAACTGGATATAGTAGGTAGTTATATCGTCCGGCTAATCATAGCATCCAACACGAACATTAATTGAAAAGTAACCACATGCAAGTACTTGATTTATAGTCGGCCGCGGTGGCCGAGGGGACTGAGGCGCTTCAGTCACGGTCTGCACGGCCACTACGGTCGGGGGTTCGAATCCCCCCTCGGGCATGGATATTTGTGCCGTCCTAGTTCGTAAGTAGTTGTACGTTTAGGGACTGATGACCCCGTAGTTAAGTCCCATAGGCTGTACAAACATTTGAACATTTGAACTTGATTTATATAATATGAAAAATGAATAGGTTGTATTACTTTACCACACAACGGCATATATCTTTTATAGCAGTACTTTTCTATGTGAGAGATGTCGAGCTTAATTTCCCTTTAATCTCTCTTTGTACAATTCAATCGTCACGCGACCATTTTAAGGGCATTTTCATACACTAAAGTTGATTCGAAATGTACTTAATAACTTTAGTCGCGGTGGAGTAGCCGAGCGGTCTAAGGCGCCTCGCTGCGGAGCGCGCGGTTGCTCGCCGTCGTTGGTTCGAGTCCTCCCTAGGGCATGGGTGTGTGTGTTGTCCTTAAGTTAGTTTACCTTAGTTTAAGTACTTTGTATGACACGGACTGATGATCATGCCGTTTTCTCCGAAACATTTACAAATATTTGAACATTTGAACGTTTTTCTGCTTTTATCCCACTGATAACAGTTCCACATAGTTTGCGTCACTACGGAACAAATCCAGAGAGCTGATGATGGTCTACCATCACACGCAAATTCATTTTATTTACATTTTCAATGCAGTTAGTAGTTTCCACGTCCTTGGATAAATAAATAAGTTACTACTGTTTGTGTTGTAATTAAAAGGTCGATCTAGTGGTGTTTACAAGTTCCTCGTAACTAATTACATTGTTATCGAGTTAGTTGACATGAATTACTCTTACGCGAAAGCGCAGTGTAACAGCAACAAATCACCATTATCCAAGCTAATTTACGGAGAGAAATTTACCAAATCATATCACATTTAAAACATGAAGACAATCTAACCTAATCATGAACATTTAGATTAGTTATAAAGTTGTATTACACGAATTGAGGACAATCAAAGCACTAATTCAGAACACGTGGCCAAACAAAAACAAAAATGTGACGTAACTGTAGCGTATACACAGAAGTGCCAAAGAAACTGGTATAGGCATGCATATGCAAATAATTAGTACCAATTAGTACTCAGCCAGACGAGTTGCGGACGCAATTATAAGATCTGAAGATGATCCAAGTAATCGAAACATGCTATTAAACAATTATATTGCAACTGTTGACGGAAATAAACACATTTTAAAATAACATAGTCCAGTTGCGGACACTCTCCAGTCGATCATATCGACTATAATAATGATATGTAAAAGGTCAGAGGACGGTGTGACGGTCGGCAGCGCTTATATAGGGGAACGGGTGTCTTGTGCAAACGTTATATCGGTTATTGCTGCTACATTGGCAGGTTATCACGATTCAATTGATTATTGATTATTGCGTGCATTACATTTATACGAAGCAGCACGATGTTATAGCAGATAAGCACGTCCATGCGTAATAATTTTCTGAGAGAAATTTACCAGACCTTTACACATGCTGCCATATGTGCATGCAGATGGTACCAATGGAGAGGTAAATTACCTGTACGATCATTTAACGAATGTACTATAAATATCAGAGAGCCGATAAAACATAGATCTTCGATGCGGCTGGAAAATGATCCTGCAAGAATGGTACCAACAACGACT
This sequence comes from Locusta migratoria, assembly GCA_026315105.1. Lineage (NCBI taxonomy): Eukaryota > Metazoa > Arthropoda > Insecta > Orthoptera > Acrididae > Locusta > Locusta migratoria. The sequence goes on from CM048748.1 coordinate 42,018,219, forward strand.
CAAATGAATCGTTCAGCGTGACAGATGTCCAACACTTCCGTAACGTTATCTGTGACCATTCAATAAAATATCTTGAATATTAGCTTGCAAAGCCTAAGACGCGGCGCAAGGCTTTACGCCTCGCCTGAGCTAGTGAACACCGACATTAACTTAAGTCTCTCTTCCATGTATAAAGCAGACGGACGTGTACGAATACGGAAACAATTTCATGAACAATGGATCCTGCATGTCAGGGTGGAGACTCTGTTATGGATGGTGCGCATGCATTTGAAATGTTATGAGATCCCTACAGCGTCTGGATACGGCCCTGAAGGCTGCACGTAGATAACGAATTCTTGATGACGACCTCCATCAATTCATGACGTGGGCAGAATTTTTCTTTTACTCTTTTTTCTTGTCATTTATTATGATTTGCTCTTAGGGGCATGCTGCCAGAGACCTCTCACGTTATGCAGCCGAAAGATTACAACAATCGACAATGCGTCGTCAAGTTTTAAACAGAGATGGTAAAAGGAATAAATATACTAACAAGGTGAGCGGATGCAGCACAATAAAGCAATAACACACAACCTTGGTTCGTGAAGAACAGATTAAAATACGAAGCACTTTACTGGGGTTCCCATAGGGGTAGAGTGATGGAAGAGAGTGGTTTGGAGGGGAGGGGCGTGGGAGAGGTGGTGGGAGTGAAGAATTCTGGGGGAGGGAATTTTGGGGAAGGAAAACCAAGAGCAGGGACGAATGAGGAGGGGAGGGGATAGGGTTAGAAGTGGTAGGAGGGGTAGCTTTCAGGACAGAGGGCATAATACGGCAGGGAATGGCTGCGGTATATTGCCCTGGGAGGAGGTCTGGAGTGTGTGAAGGTGAAGGGAGGGAGAGATGCAACGGCGTAAGCGTGGAAGATACGGCAGATCAGTGAGAGTAGGGTACACTAACTGGTGATGGAATATTTTGCGAGTCGTGTAAAGAAAGCGGATATGCTCGAGGAAAAGAGGCACGTGAGGGAAGGGGATGAAATTATATAGGATACATGTGGAGGATAGAAGGCGGAAACGGTATGCGAGATGGTGGACATGGCGGCCTATCATCTGGAGGGATTTGTAGTAGGTGGAGAGGGGGAGGGTCGTTTACCAAGCGAGCTGTGGCCGCTCCATAGGCCTCGGATGATCAAAAGAGCGTGAGAAAATTTTACGGCCCTCTATCGTACAGCGTCCCAGTAGTTGAAAAAGACTTCATAAATGATAAATCGCTATTGAGTACTTTTAATTGCTGGCGGAGTGTAAGACTGTTGTTTCTTCATGTGTCTTATGTTTCACATTTTGCTTAAGATAAAGTTGTCCAAGAAATGGTTTTCAATTGACTCCTTCATCAAACAGTCTCAATTGTAGAGTGTACAGGCGATGATCTGTGCTCCATCATAAATCATTGTACGTCTCTCAAGACAGTTCTTCACCACCGCCTATTTATCTTGTGGCAACAACTGTATGTGTCGATGGTGCTGGATACATCAACCTTGTATGGTTGTAATTGTCCGATGTAAACTTTACAACAATGACAAGGGATTTTGTAGGCATCTGGATTTCCCAGTCCTATAGCACCCATAAAACCTTAGCTGGTGGACGACTCGTGTCTTCTACGAGTTACAGCCAAGGTCCAAACTTGAAGGCACCACAGATCTGTTTGTCTGTATACCCATTCTGCTTTATCATGCCTCTAACATCGTCCAATTCTTTCGTCAAGCTTTCAGTGTCTGAAATTGCATATCCTCCTATTGGCAACGTTCGCTAGACGCTAGTAAGTTGGTATGGAGAGTGATCACTTCTTGCATGCAAGTAAGCTTCCGTGTGCTTTGGCGTCCTGTAAACAATGTGTCCCAATCTGCCATCATCTTTCCTGTAAGCCGAGACATCTAATAACGGTTTCCATCCTTTACAACCTCCATCCTGATCATGATGCTAGAATGAAGGCAATTAAATGTTTATTTAACTACAAATATTTTTAACAATCTGACGGAATGTCTACGGGAGGCCCTTATTCCGTACAGTCACCAAAGTTTTTATGGAAGATTTTGAAGACACACCTATATCATTGTATGGCCACATGGGAGAGATACTCTGTAGCGTTTCCTACAACATTTACGTTGCAAGTACACCTGAGGATGGCGTTCAGATGAATCGCCGAGATATTATGTCAATATGACGTCCTGATCCGGCAATCACCCGAGAAGACTATTTGAAGCTACACCAGGAAAGCCTACGTCGACTCGACTTTGATCACTATTCCGTATTAATGAGTAGAACTATGATAAAGTGTAGTTTGGAAAAACTAATATGGACCACGTTGAAATTTAGATTGACTGATAAAATATAGAAAAGAAAATTACTATGGAAAAAGAACATCAAGAAGAATGAACAAAAATATAGGTTATGAGTTAAAGCAAGCAAGTACTATAGGTATCTGCAAAGGTTGAAAACTCTAGGTGATTCCAAATAGTTACATAAATAGCAAATAAATTAAGCCATGGGATGAACATACTGCAGTAAGTTGAAGAAGCTGGTGTTGAAGAGAAAATTCGTGGCGACCCCAATATATGAACCACACACTATTGGGTATTTAGTTCTGTAACACCTTTACCAAAATTATTAAAAGGAAACAATGGCAGTGGAGGGGAATGTCTTTACAGAATCGAGTTTGAATAAGAGTTCATAGCGTAATTGGATATTTGATAATCTGTTTCCCCAAACAAAACTTGAACTACCAAATACTGTCTACATGCTCTTGCACTTTGTCGGTGTAAGTTTGAATCGCCCTGCGAATCATTTCCTGGCTCAAGCCTGAGATTAAATTAACTGTTTAACAGAAACAATGAAGTAACTTAAAATGAAATTCCATTCCGCGGTAGTGGCTGGTGCAGCAACAGTTGTGTATGATTCTTTGATCAATTAAAAATTAAAAGACAATAGTAACGTTATCGAATATGTAGTTTGTTGTTTATAAGAGATGCTGTCGTCTAATACATTTCTCATTAATCTATCCCTTCCTCTAGGTATTTTACAAATGCGTGAATGCAAGATTTCTCGGTGAACTACACTGATGGTGACATCAGTTTATCAGCGATGATCTGCTGCAAATTGGGATTCCTGCTCTTATCATCAGGCGTAGTGACAGATTATTTTTCAGTATGCATTTTCTAGCCGCATGACCGAATGCGCCTCTCCTTTGGGAGTAATGGCTGTACGAAACAGACACAGTCAGTTTTCCTGGCAGATGGTGGGGTGAAGCTCCCAGGCGGTTGGAGGAGTCTTAACATAGTAGTGTCCTGGTGTCACTTGTCTGCTTCGCACTATTACGCAGTCATCGGAGTCACCATACAGCTGTCCGCCACGCTCCCACCATTCCAGATATCTATATGTAGTTTGTTGTTTATAAGAGATGCTGTCGTCTAATACATTTCTCATTAATCTATCCCTTCCTCTAGGTATTTTACAAATGCGTGAATGCAAGATTTCTCGGTGAACTACACTGATGGTGACATCAGTTTATCAGCGATGATCTGCTGCAAATTGGGATTCCTGCTCTTATCATCAGGCGTAGTGACAGATTGTTTTTCAGATTGCATTTTCTAGCCGCATGACCGAATGCGTCTCTCCTTTGGGAGTAATGGCTGTACGAAACAGACACAGTCAGTTTTCCTGGCAGATGGTGGGGTGAAGCTCCCAGGCGGTTGGAGGAGTCTTAACATAGTAGTGTCCTGGTGTCACTTGTCTGCTTCGCACTATTACGCAGTCATCGGAGTCACCATACAGCTGTCCGCCACGCTCCCACCATTCCAGATATCTACACCTCCATGGGATACTCTGCAAATGACTGGCGGAGGTTTCGTCGTACCACCTTTATACTATTTATCTCCAAATCCATTCTCGAATAGAGCGCGGGAAGAAAGAACGCCTGAATCTCTCCGTTCGAGCTCTGATTTCTCGTACTTTATTCTGATGATCATTTCCACCTATGTATATGGGAGTGAACAATTTATAAAACGCAGTCTCTCTTTCGCCTTTCCCACGACCTTATCTACGTGTTATGTCCAGTTTAAGTCTGAAGTAATTGTAATTCCAAGGTATTTAGTGGAGTTTACGGCCTTCATTCATTACTAATTTGACTTCGGTCGCTAGACTTGCAAACTACTTAAATTAACTTATGCTAAGGACAATACACGCATTCATGCCCGAGGGAGGAATCGATCCTCCGGCGGGAGAGGCCACGCATTCCGTAACATGACGCCCCAAACTACACGGATATTCCCGCACGGTCAGGGTAAGTTTCATCTTTCTGTAGTTAAATTTAAATTGCTTCAAGTCTTTCATGATTTATATGAATATACTACCATATAAATGAAATCTGCTAGTAATCAGTGTGGCAAAATTGATCGACGGTGTCAATAGGAAGTACGTAAATAAAAATCTTCTAACCCACAAAGGAATTTCGTGAGCAGGAACCATTCAGTAAACTTTCCTTTGTCTGACAAAATTCTTATCTACATTATCATGTTTCAATATACACAAATTTAATGTGTAATATCTCGTTAGTGTTTTCTCAACGGCAGTAAAAGCAGATAAACTCTGTATTTTTATATTGCGTACTCTTGAACGCACGAAACCTATGCAGCACACGCAATTTTCCGCTGGGAATATGGCACCTAAATTGACTGTCCGTGGAAACAACCATATGGAAGCACAGTGTAATTTATTTAAAATTTTATTCTCTTGTCTGTCATATTTTATTACTCGCGGGAGGAACACAGGTTTAGAGCCGTGCGTCACCTCAGTTACTGCTAGTCACGCGAGGCGCTGCGAAACTTTATTGTAGCGCTGAAAATACCGACATATTTGGATTGTAAAGACAATTCGTAGTACTGTTTTTACTCTTCAGATTATGTATTAGAATAAACAAGTAACTCGTTATATTCCGGGTGTTTATGTGAACAAGGGAACCATCATACCTTTCAATCACAGAGTTTAATGAATCTTGAATGATGCGTTGTAGAGGGAGCTGTTCCAAGAAACTTCTTAGCGGATTTTCATGTAAACTTCTCCACTGTTCGAAAACGCTTAAATTTTGTAAACGAGTAACTACAGGTCTTTTGCACATGAGTAATGCATATACAAACTGCAAATCAGATGACACAAAACACCAGGAGAATTTGTATATCAAGCTACCGCAACATGCAACTTAACGTCCCCAAAGTATAAGGTAATGTGAATAACATGTACTCATATGTCATGATTTGAGAGGTGACATGTAGTTGTACTGAAAGAAGCCGGTTGAAATAATCGGCGGATTGCCTGACACGAAAGATTTGTCTCGATTATCGATAGTGTTGAAGGTCTATAGACGTAAATCAATAACACCAGATTAATACGTTTTCGATATCCATGTACCGTATAAACTAATGAGTGAGGGGGAAGATCCATCGTGGTTCAACAACCGGGTTAAAAAAACTTTTACGAATACAAAAAGATACTGCAAATATAAAGCTACCCGATGACTTACCGACAAGCAAAGATAGGCGGTGCCAGAACTAAAGAGCGCTATGACAGAACCGTTCTACGACTTTGAAATAAGAGTTTTTTTGTACAGTATTGGCACAAAATACTAAAACATTTTGGTCGTATTCTTCGTCAGTAAACGGACCGAAACCAAAGGATTCGTGATTGTTTTGGTGTCGAAGCCTAGGATGACACAGTAAAAGCTGAAATACCAAAGCTGCTTCACACAGGAAGATTACTCAGTAGTAATTATTGTAAACCATCGCACGGCAGATGGCAGATACTGAAAAAAATACACGAAGGTTAAAAAGCAATTCAGGTGATCTATTTCAAAACGCAACATGTTCATGTGAATGGAAACGGAAAAAAATGAAAAATACTATCACGTCATATTGTACTGAAATTAAAGACCTCTAAAAGAATTAATTAAATGAGGTAAATTAAAATTAATTGATTTTTCCGTCGGTACTTGACAGAACATGATAATAATATCAAAAAGAAACAACTTCCTGATGTTATGCAAAACTTTTTTATTGGTCACAAACCGGCTTTCGGCTTCTTGGACCATTCAGGTGACAACTGAAATTTGTTTCAGTTGTCACCTGATGATGGCCTAAGAAGCCGAAAGCCGGTTTGTGACCAATAAAACAGTTTTGCAGAACATCAGGAAGTTGTTCCTTTTTGATATTATTGAGGGAAATTATTTAAAACAGATATGCGGTATTTGCTATAAAATACATTGGAAATTTTCATTAACAATTGCATATGTTTAATGGACATGTTGACTTTTGGAAAGCACGAGAGAACTAGTTTAGTTTTGGAACTAGTAAAAATGGACATAATATGGTTTGGAATAGATATTAAGTCAAGGTTAATTCATAGTTTCAATAGGATTCAGGATGTAATTCGAAAAATCTGTACCTATTCATAAACTACAGGTACCCTTTTGCAGGAATAAAGTTAGAAATGTTTCAGAACCATTCTTATCTTGATCGTTTCTCTTGGGTTTTCTACCAAGTAGCGACATGTCGTTTCCTTTTACTACTGTGTCCTAATTCACTGATAATAAAAATATGTGCACAAACTCTGACATTAGCCTCTTCGGCATCCATTTTCCATAGCATATTTACAGGCACTGTACTTAACAATATTGTATGTTGTCCATTGGACGAAACTCACTGCAGAAGTGCACTGTTGTTCAAGAATTATGCAGATTGTTATCAGGTACCTACATATGCTTCTTATGTGATTATAAACATTATCAATAGTGATCTGTTTCGTCCTGAAGCATACTGTTATACTGTTAAATAAACACGGGTTTCTTTACAGTCCTCTCGGAGTAAAAAAAAAAAAAAAAAAAAAAAAAAAAAAAAAAAAAAAAAAAAAAAAAAAAAAGAATCGTTTAACACTGTAATACGACCGCTTGTGCGTACTTTGCTTTAGTACATTCAATACATACATAACAGATAAACATTTATGCAAGAAACTTCGAAATTTACTTTGGACATACAAAGTTTCGGAACACACATGAAGAGAGCGTACAAAGTTTCGGAACAAAATGCAAATTTCACTGCTTAATATGCTTAATATCCATGGAGCATGAGACGTTTTGGAAGAAACTCTTTTACCACATTACAAAGAATGGTACAAAGATTCTGGAACAAGCAACATCTCAATTTTTGATTTTTTGGCCATGCTGATTTTTCATGAACCACAGACATTGCCGAGGTGGGGTGGTTTGCGTGCCTCAACGATGCAGACAGCAGTACCATAGGTGCAACCACAGTGAAGGAGTATCTGTGGAGAGGCCAGACAAACGCGTGGTTCCTGAAGAGGGGCAGCAGACTTTTCAGTAGTTACAGGGGCAACAAATTAAATGATTGACTGAGCTGGCCTTGTAACATCAGCTAACATGGCTTTGCCATGCAGTTACTGCGAACGGCTGAAAGCAAAGGGAAACTACAGTCATTACTTCTACCAAGGTCATGCAGCTCTACTGTATGATGATGGCGTCTTCTTAGGTAAAATATTCCGGAGGTAAAATAGTCCCCCATTCGGATCTCCGGACGGGGACTACTCAGGAGATTGTCATCATCAAGAGAAACAAAACAGTTATTCTACAAGACGGGCGTTGAATGTTCTAACCCTTAATCGCGTAGGTAAGCTAGGAAATTTGAAAAGAGAAATGGATAGGTTAAAGTTAGATATGGTAGGGATTAGTGAAGTTCAGTGGCAGGATGAACAGGATTTCTGGTCAGGTGAGTACAGGGTTATCAATACAAAATCAGTTGGTGGTAACGCAGGAGTAGGTCTGATAATGAATAAGAAAATAGGAATGCTTGTAAGTTACTATGAACAGCATAGTGAACGCATTATCGTAGTAAAGATAGATACGAAGCCAGCACCTACCACAGCAGTGCAAGTTTATATGCCAACTAGCACGGCCGATGATGAGGCTATCGAAAACATGTATGAGGAGATAAAAGAAATCATTTAGAAAGTTAAGGGAGACGAAAACTTGATTGTGTTGGGGGACTGGAACTCGGTAGTAGGAGAGGGAAGAGAAGGAAATGTAGTAGGTGAATATGGACTGGAAAAATGGAATGAAAGAGGAGATCGCTTGGTGGAATTTTGCTCAGAGAACAATTTAATGATCACCAACACTTGGTTTAATCATCATGAAAGAAGGCTGTATACGTGGAAGTGACCATGAGTCACTGGAGGATACCAGATTGACTTTATAAAGGTAAGGAATAGATTTAGAAACCTGATTCTAAACTGTAAGACATATCTAGGGGCAGATATAGACTGTGACCATAACGTATTGATTATGAACTGCAGATTAAAGCTGAAGAGACTGCGGAAAGGTAGAATGATTAGGAGATGGGACCTGGACAAATTGAAGGAACCAGAGGTGTTTGGGAGTTTCAGAGGGAGTATCACGCAAGGATTGGCTGAAACGGGGGAAAGAAATACAGTAGAAGAAGAATGGGTAGCTCTGAGAGATAGGCAGAAGGACAAGGCCTAATTGAAATCCCTGGATAACACAGGATGTACTGAACTTAATTGATGACAGGAAAAAATATAAAAATTCAGCAAGTGAAACAGGAAAAAAGGGAGTACAAACGTCTGAAAAATGAGATTGACAGAAAGTGCAGACTGGCTAAGCAGGAGTGGCTAGAGGACAAATGCAAAACCGTAGAAGAATGCATAACTAGGGGAAAGATAGAAACCGCCTACAGGAAAATAAAAGAGATATTTGGAGACAAGACAAGCAGCTGTATGAATATCAAGAACTCAGATGGAAAACCAGTACTAAGGAAAGATGGGCAAGCTGAACGGTGGAAGGAATATATAGAGGGCCTATACAAAGGAAATAAACTTGAAGGCAGTATTGTAAAAATGGAAGATGAAGTGGAGGAAGATGAGATAGGAGATATGGTACTGCGAGATTAATTTGACAGAGCGCTGAAGGACTCGAGTCGAAACAAGGCCCCTGGAGTAGATGACATTCCGTCTGAACTGCTGATATCGTTAGGAGAGCCGGGCGTGAAAAAAATGTATCATCTGGTATGAAAGATGTATGAGACAGGGGAAATACTCTCCGACTTCAAGAAGAATATCATAATTCCAGTTCCGAAGAAAGAAAGTGTAGCCAAATGTGGAAATTATAGTACTATCAGTCTAATAAGTCATGGTTGCGAAAAAATTACACGAATTATTTGCAGAGGAATGGAAAAACTTGTGGAATTCGACCTCGGGGAGGATCAGTTTGGATTTATGAGAAATGTAGGAACACGGGAGGAATATTCACATTACGACTTAGAATATAGGCTAAGGAAAGGGAAACCTACGTTTTTAGCATTTGTCGATTCGGAGAAAGCTTTGGACAATGTCAACTGGAATACACTCTTCCAAATTCTGAAGGTAGCAGGGATAAAATATAGGGAGCGAAGAGTTATATTCAACCTATACAAAAACCAGACAGCGGTTATTAGAGTCGAAGGGCAAGATAGGGACGCAGAGGTTGAGAAGGGAGTAAGACAGGGTTGTAGCCTTTCCCCAATGTTGTTCAATCTGTTCATTGAGCAAGCAGTGAAGGAATGTAAGGAGAAATTTGGAGATGGCATTAAAGTGCAGGGAGAAGAAATAAAAACATTGCGGTTTGCCTATGACGTAGTAACTCTTCTTCAGAGACCGCAAAAGATCTGGAAAAGCAATTGAATGGAATGGACGATGTCTTGAAAGGAAGATATAAGATGAACATTAACAAGCGTAAAACGAAGGTAATGGAATGCAATGTCAGAAAATCAGGCGATACTGAAGGAATCATATTAGGTAATGAGACAATAAAAGTAGTAGATGAATTTTGTTATTTAGGTAGCAAGATAACTTCTGATGGCCGAAGTAAAGAAGATATAAAATACAGAATGACGTTGGGAAGAAAAGCGTTTCTAAAGAAGCGAAACTTGTTAACTTCCAATGTTAATTTAAATGTTAGGAAGTCCTTTCTGAAAGCATTTGTCTGGAGTGTAGCATTGTATGGGAGTGAAACGTGGACGATACGGAGTTCAGATAAAAAGATGATAGAAGCTTTTGAAATGTGGTGCTACAGACGAATGATGGAAATTAGAGGGTAGATCACGTAACTAATGAGGAGGTGCTTAACCGAATCAGGGAGAAAAGGGGTTTCTGGCATATCCTGACTAAGAGAAGGGATAGTTTGGTTGCACACATTCTGAGACATCAAGGAATTGTCAGCTTAGCATTAGAAGGAAGCACGAATACAGTAAGCAGGTTCAACAGGATGTAGGTTGCCGAACGTATTGTCAGATGAAGAGACTTGCACAGAACGTGGAGAGCTGCATCAAACCTGTCTGCGGAATGAAGGGGCCTCAATTGTAATTTTTCAAAAGTGGAATGGCCGCTGCCCTGATTGGATACAAATTGATTTTTACTGTGTAAACTAACTTCCCCCCCCCTCCTCCTTTTAAGAGCGAAGTACCGAAGGTCTCTAATTATTTTCGCTTACAATAAGAATTGTCGACCAGATGCACAAATGCTTACGTCTCTGACGTCGGTCAGTTAAAGAATTGTGAAATACCATCTATTTCTGGGTATTATGACAGCAGAGATAGAAAGTCACTTTAGGAATAAACACGGTTGCCGAAAGCAATGACCATGTGGAACCCAGGTTATGCTATTCATTTACTAGAACCAGAAGGCAGTAAAAGGCAGTAAAAAGCAGGAGCCCAGGTAAATACCGTGTCTCTTGATTTCCGCAAGACGCTCACCTACAGTTCCGCAATGTCGTCTGATGAACAAAGTGACAGGGTATGGATTATCAGACCAGCTAAGAGAATTTAGCACGTCAGTTAAAAAGTAAAGTTAGTCAATCGCCAGGGAGCGTTGTAGGACTTTTGCTTGTAACAATATTCACAAATGACCTCGTAGATAACTGCGCTTGATGCTGTACTTCACCGATAAGTCGCAACACTGCAAAACCAGGAAGATCTGCAGCTTATAGACACATGGTACAGGGAATATCAATTGAGTACCAAAATAAACAAATGTATAGAACTTCGTTTATGTAAATAGATAGATCTTTAATTATTAAACTACTAATTAGCAAGAAACGCACTGGGAGCATTTACTACCATAAAATATCTGGCAGTAGACCCAAGGAGGTATTGAAATCCTCTGGAAGAGCGGGCCGTTAACCAATGAAGTTGGTTACACACTCGTTCGAGTAGATCTTGAGCACTATTCATCCATGAGGTATATTCACCACATTTGGTTGGTGTAACACATAGAGAAGATCCAACAGAGCAGCTTCGTAACGAGATCGTCTGGTAAACGCGAAAGTGTCATACAGAATATTTGACAATTCCATTGACAGACGATGCAACAGTGTTGATCTGTATCGCGGGACGGGCTTCTGTCAAAATTCGGAGATCATCCGTTTCTCACGGAATCAATCAATAAATTACTTTCTGTTACGAATTTCTTGCGAAGCGACTACAAGGAAAAGTTAGTGAGATTACAACGGATACAGAGGCATACGGGCAATCGACTTTTTCTCGATGCATTCGCGGCTGGAATAGGAGAAGAACGTGACAATCGTACACAAAGGTGGATTGCGGGGTATTGTAGATATTAATAGGAGTAAAGTCAGGAGTGTTCGAAAGCGGTGACAGGAAGGAAGTAATCGACATTGATGGGCGTTAGTACCTGAGGTATGAAGACTTGCCATTCTGCAAACTGAGAGTAATTTCATTCTAGCGTATTTCATGCATACTTCCGTATTGAAATTTGTATTTCATAAGCATATCGAGGGTAAATTGTAATCGTCGCCTACATATTACTGTATGGGTCAGGTACAGTTTTGAAATTATATTTAAATTTCTATGTACCCTTCTGGAGTTTTTTCATCGGAGTTGACAAGTTGGTAATAGGCACCAAACACTAAAACTTTTCATCCATATGATCTCAACACACATAACCTCTCAAAAATAATGACTTTCATATTATTACATGAGAGGTTACTTTTGACGTCGAGGATAACGTTATTCTATTCCTTATGAACAACGATGTAACTGAGGAAAAAATTTAGGTTGAGTTACGGTTGCAGCCAACTTCCACAATGTGTGCTTCAATACGTTCTATTAACGCTTGGCGATCTGGTATAACCCCAAACACAGCGACAACAATTTACATATGTTACTTAATTCTGTCCATTTCTGTGATTATTCCGTGACTGCTTTATATCTGTAATATAAAATGAATTCCCATTCAATCACTAAAATCGTAATTTGTTAATGCACAATACATTTCAAGCCCTGATAACTTATCTTCCAGTGCCTCTTTGATGATTTACAGAAATTTGAAGGAACCTGGACCAGTCAAGGCCAAATATGAACGGCAACAACATAACAAAATACAGGTTCAATGAATTAACGAGTTTCAATAATTAACTTACCTTATCCATAACAATTTATCAGCGCGCAAAGCAGGGATCAATTTTAGTCAACGCCCACGAATTTCATCATAAAAATGTGAGTTCGTAAAATCATTAGCGTGCTTGAAGATAGGTGATACTTTTATTTAGTGAGTGAAGAGTAATAATGAAAACAATAAGATTCATGATATATTTATCAGGTCTGTTGACATTTTCAGTAGTTGGAGGTCGCGATTTGGCGTTGAATATATAATAAAAAAAGGGTAAATCCTCATAGTCAAGGTCGGTAATTATTTGATTACTAATTCGGCTCTTAACCAATCTCCTAGTGATTAAAATGCATGAATGTCGCTATAGTAATAAAACATTTCACATGATTGAAACAATACACCAATGACATAAGAAAATAATGTCAGTGACCATCAATGATAAACGATTATAAATGGTCAAGTCATGAAATACAAAATATCTTAAAATTAATACTGTCTCACTCAACAGCATTTTGAATTTTCGTGCTGGAGTTTTAACGCAGTTTTGAAACGTTGTTGCATGAAACAGTGTTTTTAATGCACATTTAATATTTGTAATAACAGTCTCGACCTCAGAGGTAAAACAAATTTGTTTATTTTACCGGTTTCAATCCCATCTTCAGAAAATATAGTCCATGAGGCCGGTGCTGGACTGTATAAGGCTGCCGTGACTTTGTTTGACCGTAAGTTGTTAACATTTAACCCTTTCGAGATGCGAGGCCCCTATACGTGGCACGGTCTCGTCACACACAGCGCTGTGTCTTGGGACTGGCTTGAACTATCGACAAGAGACGGGCCGCATTCTGTTGGGAAAAATGTGAACTATTTTGATAAAAGGATACTTATTCTTCCTATTTTCATATGGGAATCGTCAACGCTTACTTGCTATACATCATCATAGCGAAGAAAAGAGGAGAGACACAGTCATTTGCAGGTTCGGAAGAGTCTCTCCAAGGAGTATTCGGGCGACGTCAGTGCTCAACCAACCCTATCGAGGTAAAGGCCACGTTCTGAGCATGGTGACCTACACAGGATGTACGGTCTGTACCACCAGAAAATAGGGTGACTGTGTCGTTTGCAGTGATCGCTTCAAGCCAGGAACATAAACGTTACACGCGCTTACAACAGCCAAACAAATCCGCTGTTGCAGAACACTGTCTTGACACAGGTCATCCTATGGAATACAACAACACGGAGATCCTGGCATGCACCTCCACCTATTGGGATAGTGTTATTAAGGAAGCTGTTGAAATTAAACTAGCAAGCGACCTTATAAACAGAGGTGGTGGTTTTTGTTTAAATTCTGCTTGGAATCCGGCACTGTCTCTCGTCAAAAAACAGAGGGATAAAATAAATGCTGCCTCACCTGTTGATAAAGTCATTATCGATGTTTTTGATGTTTGGTCATCTTTGGTTGTGTTGACTCTGCTGTGACTTGTACTGTGTGTGTTATCTTCCTTGTTTACACTTTGTAAACCGAAATATTAAATACGCTTGCACATTGCTTTCTTAAATGCAGTTGTGCCTTGAGAATGGCAGGGTGTCCTCCTGCCGAAATATCCGCGGTTGTCGACGACGTCACCCGGCAGCATACCCGTAAGTTGTTTGAACATTCATTACGCCGGGAAAAGTTAAAGTCTCTTCTGTATCTGTGTACAACTTCATTTTATTAACAAACGGAACTTAACTTTCTGGACGCGCCTCGTAATTTGCAAATTTGTCTCTGAGGATTTATTATTATTGCGATAAGGTTATTTTTACTCACCTACCCGAAGAGATGCCGCGATCCATTTATAGATGGGAACCCGCAGTTATGGAATCGCTGGTTGCATTACTGTCTCTACAGCGGACGCGCCTCAGGGGCGAGGAAGTAAGGCCGCGGAGACTCACCATGCCGTCTCCCAGGTTGCTGACGACGCAGGGGATGAGGGCGGTGGAGCCGGTCTGCGCGGTGACGACGCTGGAGTTGTCGGTGACGAAGCGCACGGCGGGCGGCGGCACGTCGGACGCGTCGAGCGGCCAGTCCGCCCCCGGCGCCGCCTCCGTGGGGGCGGCGGCCACCAGCGCGGCCGCCCGCGGCGCTGCCCCCGCCGTCTGCCGCGCGCTGGCGGGCGCCGAGCCTGCACACAGGGAGGCGGACTCTTAGGGCGCTCCATCAGAGCGCGGCCTCACTCTGTAACTTCTCACACACTCTGCGGTGACTAAGAGACGGACACATTGAGAGTACCCGATACCAGGTGAAAAGAGGATAGAGGATTTCCTGTCTGAGAGGACACTGTTTTTAGTAATCGATGCTAAGGCATCGACTAAAAATGAGGCGATACCAGGCGTTCCACAGGGTACTGTTATTGGTCCTCTGCTGTTCCTTATTTAAATGAACGATTTGGGAGAAAATCTAAGTAGAGCTCTAAGGTTGTTAGCAGATGACGCCGTCATTTACCGTCCAGTAAAATCATCTGAAGATCAAAACCAACTGCAGTATGATGTAAATATCATAACACTATGGTGTAAAAATTGGGAATTTGCTCTAAATAATGGTAAGTGTCAAGGCGTCCACATGAGTACGAATAGAAATCCATTAAACTTTGTTTACAAGATATCAATCAAAAACGAAGGCCGTAAACTACACGAAATACCTAGGAATTTCTATTACTTCAGACTTAAACTGGAAAGAACACGTAGATAATGTCGAGGGAAAGGCGAACCAGAGACTGCGTTTTATTGGCAGAACCCTTAAACGATGCAACAGAACTACTAAAGAAACTGCATACACTACGCTTGCTCGTCCTTTTTTGGAGTACTACTGCCCAGTGTGGGACCCTTATCAGGTGGGTTTGACGGAATTCATCGAAAGAGTCCAGAAAAGGGCAGCTCGTTTCTTATTGTTACTATACAGGGGAGACAGCGTTACGGAAATGATACAGGATCTGGGATAGGGAATCATTACAACAACGGCGCTTATCGCTGCGGCGTGGGCTACTTACGAAACTCCAATCGCCAACATTCTCCTCCGAATGCGAAAATATATTTTTGACTCCCTCATACATAGGTAGAAAAGATCATCAGAAAAAAATAAGAGAAATCAGAGCTCGAACGGAGAGATTCGTGTGTTCTTTCTTCCCGCGCGGTGTACAAGAATGAAATGCGAGATTAATATTATAACGGTGGTTCGATGAACCCCCTGCCAAGCACTTAAATGTGATTTGCAGAGTATCCCAAGTAGATGTAGTACCGGGCCGTATATATAGTAGGACGCGGAAACTGTGTACTTCTTCTGGCTCAATAATGGTTGAAGCAACCGGTTTTCCGTTTACAGGTGTTTTCACAGTTTAACCTTACTGTGAAAACCGCTCAATAAACCAGGATTTTTAGGTTACCAATTTTCAGTTTTTCTATTGCTGCTACTTCGAGTACAAAATACATAAATATAAAGTTGAAATATTTGAAGCATTTTAGGCCTTTGCGTAATATGTATAAAGAACAGTCTAGAGTGTAAAAAAAAATATTTTTTTTCGACTAGTTTCGTCTTATTTTACACCATCTTCAGGATATTAAGCTCCACAACATCAATGGATGGTCTAAAACAAGACCGAAACTATTAAAAATATTTTTTTTGCACTCTAGACTGTTCTTTAGATACAAATTTAAATATGAGTGCTGTTCCCTATAAGTGAAACACAAATGTTTCCAAAAATATGCTTTGCATAATACTTTTCTTCAAGATATGCATACTGAAAATACGAGGTAGACTTGGATAATAAGTTTCCCCTGTCGACTATGGGCTGTGTTGTGTATGAAAGGAAGAAAACAATAGAATGAAACCCCTTGAGTGCTGCAGACGTGATATGCCACGGAGCTCCACCTCGCTGTGGGGCCTAGGGGCGTTGTTTGCCGCTACAGTGGTATTTGCGGTGGGCCCTGCAAACGGCATATCCCGCGCGGCCTAGCCGGTTCCTGAAGCCTAATGACAGCGTCTGCCGCAGTCGTGGGTTCTGCAGACGTCAATAGCCACACAGGGTAGCTGCTTACAAGCTAACCGCCACTCCGTTCGGAGGGCTTAGAATATGTATCAACCGATTCCGAGAAAACTATTCAATGGAAAAATTTAATTTTTTTACAACTTATAGTGTGATATATTCGCTCGATAATGAACTCACTTTCTATTCGTAAACAACTGCTCAAAAGTTTTAAGAGCTCGGAGACGAAAAATCGGATGGCGTAGACTTAGCATGTAATTGATTTTAACATATACAAAGCTGCGGATGGATATCTAAATTTTATTTAAAGTTGAGAGCAGAACAATAATTAATTTCATTCTCGAGATTTAAGGTGTTATGTCCGACGACATACGCACATAACTGTCCACGTGGGCTTGGCGGCTTTACCTAATATTCCTCACCCGGTTTCAAGAAAACAGTTTCGTTTTTTAGCTTCAGCCGAATATTGTTCAAAGCTCGCTTATCTTTTAAATAGTTCATTCCTTCAAAAAGAAGTAAATTTGGAATCAAGGCATTCGTATTGTGCGACTGTAAAACTGAATACGGCTTATGTTTCTTGGTAGACACAGGCACAACAACAGAAATTTAAAGCAATAATTTAATAGAAACCGGTATTTGTAAAAGATGTGTCAAATATAGACTACACTATTTTCACCTTCTCACAAAAATCGTCATATATACGATAATTATTTAGAGTATTGAAAAACAGTAGGTGCCCGAAATTTTTTCTTCCATGTTCCTTTGTTGCCAGCCTATGAAGAATTAAGTTGCATTCAGTATGCATTAGGAGATATAAGAATAAAATGTTTACACATGTTTCGTGGCGTGATTAACGCATTCAACTATGATTCATATTATCTATTTTTGTTGGCCTGCGGTGGATTATCAAATATACCTTACTGCAACTAAAAATAGTAGTCTATCAGCCCAGTTTGGAAAGTGTTATACAACATATATTTTTGCAAAATATGTTTAAAATTCTAGAAATTTTATCCTTTTCTAAAACAATTTTGCACTTAATTGATTCAGTATTGGAAAGCGGGACATAAATGATACTTCACTTTTTAGAACCTTGTATGGTTACGTTACCACATGCCAAGTTTCACGTTCATCATAACTTTACTTCCTGAGATATAACACGCCAAAAGTTGAAGTGTTTTTGGGCGTCCTTTTTTTTGAGCAATTTTGCTTGAACTTCTCTGGCTATATAAAGCACGTAAAATTCTTCTCAATACTATGGCTATGAGAACGCATACAGTTGTACACGATAGCCGAATTTCACACATTTTCAACGAAATATGGATTGAGTTACAACGACTAAAAGTTGTTAGAAATTCATGCTCCACCTGCGCGAAGTCGGGCATGGCGTCAAGCAAATGACTCCAATGCTTCTTATATTTCGAAGTGAGATATTATTATTTATTTTAAAAAGCATAACTTCTTCAGCATGTCAATACCGACTTGTCACTTACCGGTCCACAGAACAGGAAAAGCCAGTTGTCTGCACACAAAGCTAAGAAAAGTGTTTCTATAACTGGCTCTTTTCATACGACACCGATTTTTCGATAGCACTTTACAAACGGTAACTGTTATGTGATTCTTCAGTTTCTCCCGGCGTATTTGATGATCAAAATATCCACGGGTGTACTGCCGGTCTATAGTGTCCAACGGGGACAATATTTCGGCGATCATACATGTCGCCATCATCAGGTGAACTGACGGTAACTGTCATATTTGGTAAGAAATCAATCATTATATACACACCCTTCGCCCAATATTTTTGCACTATGTACTATATATTACTACTAGCTGAAAACCCGGTGATGCTCGGGTATTTGTTTATTTATTCCTGCAATTTTTCGGATGTATATTCATTTGTATAAAGGCTGTATGTAAAATCTCTTGGGAAAACAATTAGTAGTAAAGAAGTAATACATTAAAGCTTGCTGCGTGATGGGGCGGTTTTCCAAAAACGTTATTGTTTATGTGCTCATATCTCCTGAACTACGTCTCGTACTGTCATACAGTTTAGAAGGTACACTCAAGTATATGCGTGTATACTGGCTGTAAAATTTCCTACGGCTACAGTTTGTAGTGTATGAATTATAAATTGCAACGTCATCCGAATGCCGTAGTTTCAGTCCATGAACAGCGGAACGTTACTATTTATGTGCTCATATCTCATGAATTATGTGTCGTACTGTGATGCAGTTTAGATCGTACAATCAACTATATGTGTGTATACTGTCTGTAAAATTTCCTGCAACTACAATTTGTATAGTACAAATTATAAATTGTAACGTCATACCGAATGCCGTAGTTTACTCCATAAACAGTGGAAAAGTAGTAAGCGAGAAACTTTTTTACTTTCATCATTTTTCTATGGGTGTCAGCGAGAAAAAGTTTAATAAAGGTTTGAAATTATGTTTAAAGTTTGTTACAAGTCGTTAAGTACTCTTATTCTCATATAGCGTATTTATAAAGTCTCGCCGCATTATGTGCCAGTTTTCTGCGATTCCTATTGTTTACCACGTTATATCTCCTGAACCATGTGTCGTATGTGGCTCGTACTCGTATAGAAATTGTTACCTCATGCTAAGGAATATGTTTACAAAATTTGGTTGAAATCGATACAGTGGTTTATAAGAAATTGATCAGCACTGTCGCTAAATGCAGCAGTTTTAGACACATTTCATTGTTTATAACGTAATATCTCGTGAACTATATATCGTATGTGATTCATACACTTACGGCGACCGTCCACATGGATTGAAGCTTACGTGTACAAAATTTCATAAAGATTAGAACAAAATTGTGGATTTGTATGCAACACGTACAAATATACAGACACTCTGCTAGCTGAACCCCCGCTGCCTCGCATGCGTCGGCTGGTCGGTCTCCACCAGTTGTTTCTTTTTAATTCTGATGAAGAATCCATATCTTAAATTTCGTAGTTATAGCTTGAAATTTCAGTTAACAGCGCCATATTTTTGAAAATCACTTTTACATCTCGTATTTCACCCCCTTATTGGTCGAATTTACAAAAATACCAAAACACGTGACTTATAAATTTGAACCCCGAATCCAAATCCGAAAATTTGTAGTTCTAACTTCAAAATTGCCTAAACAGCAACATATTTCCGAAAAACACCCCCTCTCCAATTTAACCCCCTTGATGGATGAATTTCCAAAAATACCGAAACCCTTATTTTTTAACGTCTAACCAACTATACAAATATCAATTTTTGCAGTTCTACCTTCAAAATTGTATCAATAGCAACGTGTTTTCAAAAAGGATTTTTGATCCTCTATTTAACCCTCTTAATTGTTGCATTTCCCAAAATACTAAAAATCATGGATTTTTAATCCTGACCGAGATTTCATATCCGAAGTTTCGTAGTTGTAGCTTAAAATTTGAGTTAACACCAATATATTTTTGAAAATCATATTTTTGCGTCACCTATTTTACCCCCTTATTTCTCGAATTTCAAAAAAATGCTGAAACACGTGTCTTTTAAATTCGAACCATGAATTAAAATCCGAAATTTTGTAGTTCTAGCTTCAAAATTGCCTAAATAGCTACGTATTTTCAAAAAAACGTTTCATCCCCTATTTCACCCCCTTACGGACGCAATATCGAAAAAGATCAACACCCTGCACAAATTTCAAATTTCTATCTTAAGTGGTTTGGGCTGGGCGATGATGAGTCAGTCAGTCAGTCAGTCAATCGGGACACTTCCTTTTATATATAGAGATTAGCTGCAGATACCAATTATAAGTACGCTCTCAGAATTTCATTCCAAATTTATGCTCTTCTACAATGCAGGACGTGTTAATTTTAACAGGTTCTTGAGTTATTCGGGGTTGCTTATGTTAGGAAACCGGTCCTTTCCCATTATAGCGCCGCAGTGGAGGCACCAGAAACTGTGTCCCGCTCTCAAACATAGCGCAGCTTGGAGCAGTAGTTTCAGTTTTCCCCGCCGTATTCAGCAACGTTAACTCGCTGCGTGTGAATCCCGAGCAGTCGCGCCCGGGGAATGGTGCGTGCAGCGAACGGTAGCGGCGAACAAAACGACCCGCGCCTAGGGGGTGCGCAGCTCCCACAACAGGCGAGGCCGGGCGTTAGGCGGGCGTGGCGCGGGTTGCGGGCCCGGGGGCCGCAGGGGATAAACGCGATCTGGGGCGCGGGCATTGTTTGGGTCTCGCCCAACACTCTGCCTGCTGCACTGTAAATGCCACATACACGCGCGCGCGCACCTCCCCCCCCTCCCCCACACACACACACAAACCACACGCACACTTATACACTCAAGCACAACACGAGTTCATCCTCATACACAGTAAATCGTAAGAGAGGAAACAACAAGGACTGCGAAAGTTTCACCAAAGAGTAGAGCTTTAGCAGGATTATACTGAAAGAAAGTATAATCGCAGATCACTGCAGTAACAATCAGGTATTTCATTTTTAAAATTACCTGACATAGTAATGGGTACACATTTTCAGCTTTGCACAATCGCAGTTGATGTCATACATTCTGTGAATATTAAATAATAACAACTGCAGGATGTGAAGTGACGTCTATTCAAAATTAAATGTTTGTATAGCTTATGGGACTTAACTATGGGGTCATCAATCCCTAAACTTACAAACTACTTATGAACTAACTATTACTATGGACGGTACAAATATCCATGCCCGAGGGGGGATTCGAACCCCCGACCGTAGTGGCCGTGCAGAACGTGACTGGAGCGCCTCAGTCCCGTCGGCCACCGTGGCCGGCCTTCTTTCGGAACAGACGCCACATTTATATATATAATATGCCGGTGACGGGCAATAATCCTATCGTTAGTGGGGAGGGGTGGGCAAGTCTGAAGCCCTTACTGTTACAGGAATTTGTTTCATAACTACGAGTTTGAATACTGTGGGCAGGACGAATCTGGGAATTTGTATCTGACGGGAGGCGTGCTTAGGTAGTCCTTGCAGGTGCGCTGATCACTGTGTCCCAAACAGTGAAAAAAAGTGGTGTATGGGTCAGCGCAACTGCCTACAAAGCAGGAGACCCGGGTTCGAATCCGGGCTGGGTACACATTTTCAGTGATCTGATCGTTTAATAGTTTTCAAAATGAAAAGCCAAGATCGCCAATTAATAATTTACTAAACGACGACCAGTTTCGCTGCACCTTGTCACCATCATCTGGTCACATATATAAGCTGTTCATCTTGTTGAATAAATTGGGTATAAAATAACAAGTGCAACATTGCTCACAGTCACTATATAAAAAGTACCAATATAGTGACTAAGTGCAATGTTGCACTTGTTACTTTATACCCAATTTTTTTTAACAAGATGACCAGCTTATACCATATATGTGACCATATGATGGTGACACAGCGCACCGAAACCGGTCGTTATTTAATAAATTTTTAATTTGCGATCTTGGCTTTTCATTTTGAAAACTATATTTCATTTTTATTTGGTTTATCTGATAAAGTACTGCAACGTCGGTGTAGGGCTACATGCTTTTTCAATTTAAAACCATTACACATGTGACTAACAATCGATTACTGTTATAAATCACTTTTAACTTTCTTCCAGAACTAGTTTCTGAGGTTTGAATCTCAGGTGTATTAAAAATTATGAGTTAATGTGAAATATGCGTTGTTTTGTCATTTTATTGTAACCTGTTTCACTGTCTACCGGTGCAAAAACCAAAGCGCTGCTTCAGAATATGGCTGTGTGTGGATCTTTTACTGAGTATCGAATGTAAATAAATGTGGAAATAAAACGATAAAAATAGTATAGCCCTACTTCCAGTGATCACAGCATCCTCTCTCCCCAATAAACTTTCACTTGTACATTGGCACAGTTTGTAAACAAATCTTCTGTTGAAAACAAGCAACATAGCTATAGTAAGGAAGTACTAAATCACATATAAAGAGCGGCGCTTTGTATCCAGACACTTGTACACTCAATAAGTTTATATTAATATATTACTCAGTCTTTAATTATGTGCACAAAAATTTATTTCCATATTTACTACACATGTCATGTTTACATATTTTTCATTTAAATCAGTACATTTATCTTCAAATTATTATTATCTTAAGTCATAAAGAAAACGTAACTTCAAGAATTTATTAAATTCATAGCAATCATTGTGCAAAGCGGTAGTTTAATTGTGATTGGTTCTTTGCATCATTCTGTTAGGAACATCTTTGTTTACAAATCGTGCCAGTTTACTTGTGAGGTTTCATGTCAGGAAGTGGACGTATACTATTTTAATCGTTTCATTTCAATAGCCGCGATGGAGTAGCCGACCGGTCTAAAGCGTCTCGCTGCGGACCGCGCGGTTGCTTTGCCATGGAGGTTCGAGTCCTCCCTGGGGCATGTGTGTGTGTGTGTGTGTGTGTGTTGTCTTTAGGGTAGTTTACCTCAGTTTAAATAGTTTGTAAACTACGGACTGATGACCATGCAGTTTGGTCGGATAGATTTACAAACATTTGAACATTTTTTTATTTCAATATTTACAAACTTACATTCATTCTTATGTAAAATATCAGTAGAAAGGCACTTTCCGAAGTAGTGCTTTGCCTTTTCAATTAATAGACAGTGCCACAGGTCATAAGATAACATACTTATCACACTTCACATAATTTCACTGAAAATGCATTTAAAAATGGCACTGTAATACTTCTAAACGCGTTGTAGATGAGAAATAAAATATAAAACTGATTGTTAACAGTAAAATTTAGTATTTCATTCAGTAAAATTATGAGTTACAGTAAAGCCTAACAAAATAGTGTTTATATATAATTAATGTTCCGTTAGTACTTGGAGAAACACAAACGTTATAACTTAATTAAGTAATATTTAACTCCCAAGAAATGTATTAGTTCGTTACGCACCAGTTTTGGTTGTAAAGGCCCTCGTCATAGAACTTAATACTCATGAGATACAGCATAGAATAACAGCGACAGTAAATAGTTATACTCATAAGTGGTTTTAGAATAACTACGAACAGTCGAACCAAGTCTTGTGACTTGTACCGGCAAGACCTTTCAAATGTTTTTTATGAGATGACGGATAAAAATGTTTTAAGCAGAGCACATAGGTCATCATGACTTGCAATTCTGTACTGATGATGTCCCATAATAGTGACGAAATCGATATGTTTTGAAGTTTAATAAAATAAACATCTCACATCGCCTACCAAGCGGAAACTTTTTATTTTATTATAATATTTGTTTGTTATTAAATAGTGGTACGAGATAGGAAAGTTATTAATACGAAAATGATGATCCTGTATTCTATGGATGCTTAGTAAGTAGAGTTAGCATTGGAATAATCATTAACATATTGAAATAGTAGTTATAAAATACATATAGCGGTCACATTACAAATATGATATTTGTCCAAATATGTTTTACCACTGTTATCACTTCGCTATAGATCGTCCTATTCAACTCCGAAGAAATTTGTCCACTGTCTACCAATTATCTTGTGATACATTATGTTGTATTAGTCAACAACAGCAGGGCAATAAGGTATCATCAAATTCCAAAATTAGGTCATAAAAGTGAAATGAAAGTTCACTGAAATTAGAAATTATTACTAAAGTTTTTCATTGATTCCTGTAAGTTGGATTAATTGGAGCTGTCTAGCGGCATTATACGTGGACCGCGTTTTGATTTCTAGAGTTGCTGTTACGTGTGTTTTGTGTAGCAGTAATGTGATTGACCTACTTTCACGGCACTGAGAAACCAAATTTAGCTGTTATGTTTTCTCCATAACTCGAATTAGTTTACTTTATTAACGCTTTCGTTATCCTATACGCCACTATAGAACAGTTGATAGTAATTTGTTCCACAAGTTACGATGTTATCATCTACGGTAGAATTAGGACATATTCTTTTGGGCTTTGATACCTTTATCGACATAATTTTGTAGCAAATAATTTTTATAATGTGGTATTTGAAAATTATCCTTATATATATTTATTACTGTCAATTACGCACCAGATGACATTCATACGTTGTAAACAATATCACATGAGTCCACTGATAAATCATAGGTTTCCGCATTATCCACCAAATTCATGTAGTAGTAGACAATGGGAGATGAAAAATTAAAAGCATCATACAAGTATAACATATGCAGTAGTGCTCTTTGTGACATTATTGCCAGCGACAAAGTGTCACTTCTAGCGTAGCTTTTTCTATTTCACTTTATAATGGAGACTAACGCTGTCGACTTTGGACGTCTATGGTTTTGTTCTTCAGCAAGGGGTGTCGTATACACAGAATCAAATATGGGGTCTTTACTGAATTTCTACATATGAAAACGCAAGAATTAGTAAGTGTGTCCTCAGAAAAAGTAAGTTCGTCAATATTCTTGTTCCTGAAATGCCGCAGATTTTCTGTACTGCTCTAGAAAACGATTTGTACTCACTATCCGCCTACTTGTTCGGAAACACTGTCTCGCTTACCTACTGACACGTTCACACAAAACGGTAAGCACTACTTACCGTCGGTAACCATGACTATCCTGTGTCCCAAAATTTATGTGATTGTTGTTGTTGTTGTTGTGGTCTTCAGTAAGCAGTCTGGTTTGTGGCAGCTCTCCAAGCTACCCTGTCGTGTGCAAGCATCTTAATATGACAATAAAATCGGCAACCAAAATCCTCTTTAATAACGTATTTATCCCTCGGTCTCCCTCTACGGTTTATACTTTATACCCCATATACTTATTTCTACTGCTAAGTTGAAAATTCCCTGATGTCTCAGAATGTGTTCCACCAACCTATCATTTCTCTTAGTCGAGGCCTTAGATTTTCAATTCTGCTTGAATGCTTAATCAATTTCTGAATTGAATCTTTTATATTTCGACCCTGACCATTACTATCTATTTTGTTCTCTTCCCGCGTTTCTAACTCATTAGCTAATGCTCGCCCTGGTACCCTCCAATAACTTTATTTCAATTTATCTAGTTTTTATTAATATATTTCGTCCTTTTCGAAACTGATCGATCTACAGTGAAGGCAAACAGATAACATTTTGAGCTTGTGTATAATATTGAAAAATACTTTCCCTTTAAAAATTGTTTGTAAACCTCAAAACATCTGAAACTGTCCACCGTCCTCTCAAATCATGTTTCGTGATTGTCAAATCGAGTATTGTATATGTTTAAATTATGCTCAACGCAACATTTTCCCACATGATTCTTTGTTTTACTTAGTCCCCAGTCATAGATTCGCAATACTTCTTCAGCCACCATCCTCCCCTATTATATTTTAGTCCCTCTGAAATTATTTTCTCTCACTCATCTGCATTTGTTTTAATCTCTTCAGACTCGGTGGCGCTAGTTGGTAAAGAAGGAAACTTTTTATATCTTGGGCCCAGTGTTAAACATGTTTTAGAGTGACGTAATTGTAATTGGTTGCTTATCAAAACATGTAATATATAATTTTATTATTTAATCACTAAGTTCGGTAACTGCGGCCGTCTGGTGTCTTTGGGATTTAGAGGTCTCAACTGCTTTATCTGACTATTTATGAGGTGTTCTTTTATATTTCTATTTACGAATTTCTGATAAAAGACTAAAATTCGTAAATGGAAATATAAAATAACACCTCAGTGAAAGCAGTTAAAGTCTCTAAATACCGAATAACCCGACGATGGCACGTACGCAGTGTATAAATAATAAAATAATATATTACAATATTTTGGAAAACCAACCTATTACAAGATGTTAATTTGTGTCTACATAAGCTGTTATAACAATTTAATAATAATTCAATCATCCTATACATTAATATAATTATTCCTGAATTGTTCGTGATTGATTCTGTACTTTTAATCATGTATTTACCAAACCAGGAATCCTTTATCACCTGCCACTGCACTTCCGTAACTTCCGCTACATTTTACTTTGGCCTAACCATATCCCTTTAACATTTCACCAATCAGGTGAACTATATAAGAATCCACACGCATATCTACTGAATGCCTATTTTTATTGTTCTTGTTGGTGACGTCTTTTTAATAGGAGAGTGAATTCACAGTACCCAACTCAGCAGCAGCTGTAATAATACCGGAGAATTTGAAATTTTATGATCGACTGTGATTCGCTGTTCTGATGTCTCTCGACCTATGGTACCAAATTAAAGAGATCATTAGTCCCTAGACTAACAACTAGTCTTTGAATTCTTAGGGCCTGGTCCACTATAATGTAGCCTTGTATTGTTTTATTTATCATCAAGACCTAATTTCAAGTGACATTTATGCATCTTTTATTGTTTGACATACATATGGCGAAGAATATTTATCAACAAAATCTGTCTGTTTATTTTTTCTTTTCTGATGATGGCTAATAAGCGAAACCGGTAAAGTTGTAAATTCAATAAACAGTTGATGGTTGACAATATGCATGTTTAAACAATATTAAGGCTGTTAACACACATCTCAGTAAATATTTGTACTTAAACAAAATTATGCTAAGGTCAGCATAGTAGCGCGGGGATGACCGTGAGCTTTAAGGAACCTTGCTGCGAATAGCGCAGCTGCTCCCGACGGAGGTTCGAGTCCTCCCTGGTGTATGCGTGCGTGTTTGTGTTGTCCCTAGCGTAGTGTGTAACCTTAGGGACTTATGATCATTTCAGTTTCATCCTATACCTTTACAAACACTGAACATTTATAATTTTTGAAGAAAAGACACACACGACCGAGGGAGGAATCGAACCTCCGAAGAAGCGGCCACGTAATCCTTCAGATGGCGCATTTGACTGCACGGCCCTTTCCGCTTGTCTGGTATTCGAACCTATCCTAACTACTAGCCTGAACGTGCACGCCTGCAGGACCCACTAAAATTTTCCATATTTAAAAAAAGAAGAAAAAAATGTTTGTAAAGCTTTGTGACCTAACTGTAGTGGTCCTCGGTCCCTAAAATTACAAACTACTGAAACTAACTTATTCCAAGAACAACACAATAGTAATTAAATTGACTTATACCAAGAATAACCCAAACACCAGAAGGGCGACTCGAACCTCCGAATTGAAACGGCCGCGCGGACCTTAGCATAGCGTTTCAGCGCGCACGGCTATTCCGCCGCGGCTCCTATTCCACACGTTGCCCACTACCCATGCACAAATTCGTGTCTGTAATTAATTCCTTAAATAGGAACAGGGCGCACCCGACGTCCGGAGCAGTCCGTGAATCTATCTAGATCCGCTAATGAGGCTATTTCGCACGAGAAATAGTTTACCCATTAGGATAGGATTCTATCATCATTTAGCCACTCAAAAGAGCTCCAATTCAACGACGCCTGGATTACAAATGCCCGTGTGCTGCCTTCCAACAAATGAAAGAACTACAAATGTAGCCGGCCGCGGTGGCCGAGGGGATTGAGGCGCTTCAGTCACGGTCTGCACGGTCACTACGGTCGGGGGTTCGAATCCCCCCTCGGGCATGAATATTTGTGCCGTCCTTAGTTGTAGGTAGTTCGTAAGTAGTTTGTAGTTTGTAAGTTTAGGGACTGATGACCCCGTAGTAAAGTCCCTTAAGCTTAACAAACATATGAACATTCAACAAACATATTCACCACAAACGACTACTGTGCAGAAGCATTGGTCTCAATTTAGGAATACATTAAGTTTTTCACTATGTTTTTAATGTTTTAATTTATTCATGTGATGTGCATTAGCAGATATTTATGACCATTTGGTAGTGTTGTGTGAACAGCCTTTGTTTACCCTTTGGCGTCAGACATCCGTATTCACATTAGGCAAAACTGAACTATGTGCCACTTAACACTTTCAGACCCAAGGTTGTAGGTGATGTGACAGTAATATAGAAAGGGACGTTTAAGATACAAAATAAATACAATAATGCATTACAAAACAGAACAAAATCATGTTTGTACCTACTCAATAGTCTTAACTACAAATATTTATATGTAGACGATTCCGTCTGGAGTCTAGAGCAGAGCGATAAAATTAAAATTATTTAAATAGTGAGGACCAGGTGGCCACATTTATTTTTTATATAATACGTTGTTTGTAGTGGCCATTTGAGCAGCAGCTGATAATATGCATTTTCACTGTACTGTTTGTTTTTATTGAAAACGCCTTTTGCTACTGCAATTGAAGTTTTTTTTATTTTTATTTATTTATTTTTTTTTTTTTTAATTTTTAGATTTCACCCATACGCGTTTCGCCTTTGTCACAAGGCGTCATCATTGGGTGTCCTGAAATATTTACATGTTTCTGTTTACACCTAAAGGTTAGGTTTTTTTACATATGTACAAAACATTTCGTTTCTGATTGAAAGCAGTTCGTTGTTTGCTATAAAATGGTGTACTTACAGTACTTGCTACTCCATATCAGTCTCTTTCCGGCAACCAGGTGTAAAGGTTCCACTGTCTTCTGCAAAATTTCGCATTTTTCTGGTTCCACTGTCATCTGCTGCCATACTGTGTCCACTGCAGTTTGTTTTGTAGTGTTGCCAACTTTCTCAGCTTATTTGATATTCAACTATTTCATTGAAAGTGTATTGAAGGCATCTTTGAGTGTATGTGTGTGTGTGTGTGTGTGTGTGTGTGTGTGTGTGTGTGTGTGTGTGTGTGTTGATTGTTAATTTTTTTTCGCGTTGTGTATCTGTGTGTGTGAGGGGGTGATTGTGGGTTTGTGATTATGTGTTGGGATTTGTGTCTATCATCTGGTCAATCAGTGAAAACAGTGATTGATTCATCAGGTTTATTTGGTCATTTACTAGAAACGTTTTCTGAGCTTTTAATTTGTATATGCGATAATTTTCTTGTAATTTTAGGAGATTATCTTCATGTCTTTGTGTATTGTGGTGGGTTTGCGGTTGTATTCCTTAAGATGTTCTACAAAAGTAGAGTGGTTTGTCCCGTATTTCCATGCCCTGATATGTTCTTTGTATCGGGTACGAAATGTTCTGCTGGTTTGTCCAAAAATATATCCCAAAAATCAGAAAAGACACAGATATGTACCAAAGAGGTGCAATATACCAATTACAATTCAAATCATGTGATGTAAGTTATGTAGGACAAACCAGAAGAACATTTGATTACCCGATACAAAGAACATATCAGGGCACGGAAATACGGGAGAAAACACTCCACTTTTGCAGAACATCTGAAAGAATACAACCACAAATCCACCACAGTAGGAAAAGACATGATGGTAATCAGAATAAATAATGGAAAACATATCCTAACATTACAAGAAAATTATCACATAAAACAAAAGCTGGGAAAAAGTTGATACTGATACTAATCTGTCACTGTTTTCACTGATTGACCACATGATAGACACAAATCCCAACACATAATCACAAACCCACATTCTCTCCCCCTCCCCTCCCCCCCCCACACACACTCACAGATACACAACGCGAAAAGAAAGTTTACAATCAACACACACACACACACACACACACACACACACACACACACAAAGATACCTTCAACACACTTTCAATGAAATAGTTGAATTTCAAATAAGCTGAGAAAGTTGGCAACACTACAAAACAAACTACAGTGGACATAGTATGGCAGCAGATGACAGTGGAACCAGAAAAATGCGTAATTTTGCAGAAGACAGTGGAACCTTTCGACCTGGTTGCCGGAAAGAGACTGATATGGAGTAGCAAGTACTGTAAGTACACCATTTTATAGCAAACATCGAACTGTTTTGAATCAGAAACGAAATGTTTTGTACATATGTAAAAATCCTTAACTTTGTGTGTAAACAGAAACATGTAAATATTTCAGGACACCCACTGATGATGTCTTTCGACCAAGGCAAAACGTGTATGGATGAAATATAAAAATAAAAATAAAAACTTCATTTGCAGTAGCAAAAGGCAGTTTCTTTAAAAACAGTACAGTGGAAATACATATATTTTATATTACAGTTCGATATCAGTCAGTGTCTGACCATCTTCAGTGCTAGAGTCCAAGAGCTGTGGACCCGCGAAAATTTGCATTTTGCGTGTTAACATGAGATAAAGTAGAACATAAAGAACATATCTTCTTCTTATCTTACGTTAAGATGCAAATCGCAAGTTTTTGTGGGCAAACAAGGCTTTATCATTGAAGATGGACAGACACTGACTGAAATCGATCTGTAGTAAAAATAAAGGTTTCAATGCGGCCAAAGCTGGTCCCCACAATTTGACAAATTTTTATGTGCAGCACACTCTTACAGTAACATGCCTTTTGAAAGAACTCACTCAATAACATAACAGGATCTTATAAAATCAGATATGATTGCATCACATGTAAAAAGAAGGAACACCTTGTCAACAAGTCTTTCTTGTCGCCATTGTAAGTGAACTGGAAGTTTACCGATGATGGTATCACCAAGTGTAGAAACATGGAACTCAACATACGTTACGCACGTTAGCACAGTCCATCCACGATCGTGTCATGCAGACCTAAACTTCCTAGCGTGAATCACAAAGCAAAAAATCGAGCAAAACCAGAAACTCACAATAGTGCGTCAAGGGCCTGAAATAGTGACATTAGAAATTTTGGAAAATATGCTGGTCAACATGATGTGTTTCGAAGCTCGGCAGAGTGCTACACGAGGCATTTGCTCCTGTTACGATCATTCTTAGCAGGTAGCATATTCGACTCGTTAGTTTCAGCTATACGCGATATCAGCGCTGCATGACCACATCGGTTAATGTTGCTCAGAGATCTGTGGCACAGGTGTGTCTAACCTGTCTATTTGGTAAAGATATCTCGTGAAGTTCTGATAATGATGGTGTATCACAGTTCCGCTAAATTCTTCGTCTTGTTCAGATGCTTCATTGGGAAATCAGTCCAGTGTTGCACAAATATCAATTTATCTTAAATGAGTACTTTACGACGTTGCAGTGCATTCCTGTGCTGCCAAGAACGGTGCTCATACGTTATTAATTTTTTAAACATTTCTCAACCTATTAAATTAGTGATCATCAAAAGATCTAATTCAGTTCTAATTGATGACATTCAGTTTACTAAAATAAATCAAAGGAAAAATGCGCAAACGCAGCATATCTTCACATCTTTCAGAAAAATTTCTAAATATACCTCGTCTGCCGGCGCAGTGAATGTGGAACCTATGAGAGGTAGCAGGAGCCGAACGGTAGCTCCCCTTTAACACGTTGCTAAAAATAATCACCCCCTCAGTTCTGCGTGCCTCGATACACGTCAGTCACTGCAGCATGATTTCATTACACCGAAAGGGAACGAGGCTAGTCAACGTGACCAGAATACCTTCTATCGGGTAAAATACATCGTTTGCTATGCTAGAGTTAAAAATTTTGTGGTCAATATTATTATCTTACTTTATTCGATAGTGCTTTAGCCAGTTATTTTGTTTCCTATGCCTATAATGCATATTACCAGAAATCATCAGGAATACAACTACCTTTAGCGTAAGTTTGGTTCAGATTCAGCCAGTGACTTAACGTATGATGTACATGAAATGTTAGAACAAATAGTTACCGTTCACTGGCCTAAATCAGGACACTTTGGGTAAAATCTGCTATTTAGCAGATCAATGGAGGAATTACTTCGACAGCCGTAATCTGACATTAGTAGAGGTCTGTGATAACCTCATTGTCTCAATTTTCCGAGCGATAAGTACCTTACAGTGATTCTTGAATTAAATTTGATGCAGAATGGAGTTGTTCATTAGTGTGAAAACAATGTTTTGTGCTGCCAAATTTTGCTTTTTAATGCCATTAATTAAAAATGCTCTAAAGGTGATCCAAAAAGAAAAATTATCGATACTGTAAACGTCTCAAATGTTTGCAGTACCAAGAACGACTCTCCACGACAGTCCCAAAACGTAATACAGCAAAATTAGCGCGTTTTTCATCCTTTCTTTTCATGTCTGTCAATATTTTCTTTATCATTTTTACTTTTAAAGTGAAAATCTAAAATGCTTAGATATCGCAATACACATTCCTATGGCTGACGAAAATAGTACCTAATTATTGTTTTACTTCGAAGAAGAAGGTCTGGTTCACGGTCTTCCCAAGTGTGCTCCAAACGAGACAGTTCGTAAAAAATCTTCATGGATAGTGGGACGTGAGTTGGGGGGGGGGCGGAAGGGAAACTACTGTGCCCATTTTCATAGAACATTTGCGTGGAGAAGAGTTGGTCAGAGGATTCCAAAATTAGAAGAATACGGTAGCGTTAATTTCAGGTAGCTGCAGATGTGAAGGCATATTTTCATAACATTTCGTTCTTGAACGATGTCACCCCACGTCCAGGGAAACTTTGGATTTTGTTAAACATTTTATACAGCAAAGAAAATGTCATTTAAAGGCATTAAGTAATAAAATTCCAATTTCTGCTTCAAATACAAGTATTATTTACTACGATAGGACCTACTTCCGCTTTACTGCCACCTTAAGGTAATCTCTGAAAATGTAACTTTTTGAAACATATAGCGAGCTTTATGATTACCGGAATTATAATTAATATTACTTACGTGAGATGGTCGTGGATCAACATACATTGTTGGGTTTCGTGTTGGCAATCTATTTATTGTTTAGTTAGTTTTACTGCAGCAATATTTGTTCTCGAAAATGTTTTACGACTTCCTCATTCAGGTTTGATAGTTTTTTGACAGATCAACTACGGTATAATATGGTTGCAGGCTGTTTGTTTATTACGAAGTAAATCTTTGCTAAAGTTTTATTTTTCGTAGATAATACATATCTTTATTACGAGATCTCTAGTTGCTTTTACACGTACGGTAAGGAGTCGCCGCGACGGAGGGGACGAGCGCATTAGGGCGCTATGCTCCGATGTGCGAGGCCGTTCCCCGTCGGGGGTTCGAATCCCTCCCTGGGGCACGGATATTTGTGCTGTCTATCGTATAATTTGGTTCATAAGTATTTTGTAAGTGTAGGGACTGATGAACCCCGCAGTTAAGTGTCTTAAGCTTTACGAACATTTGAACATTTGTTTGGTAAAGAGACGCGTAACTTGCTGTTTTTATTAATATTGCGAGCGTGAAGGTCGGGGTGAGAGTTTAAAATATAGAAAGTTTAATTTTTAAAACTCACAACTACCAGCTGCGAACCAAATTCCTAAACATGCAAAAACACTGGAACTGTGATTGCGACTGTTTGACTCGTTTTCTAGTGGATGATATCACACGTTCGCAGCTTTCCTTCCCTGCATATGATTAACAAAACAAATTCATAATAAAATAAAGTTCATGAGAGAAAGGGGTGTACTAACTACCATTTTTGAAACACGTGAAAGTTCACTTTATGTTGTTTATTTCACAATATTAGATCCCTGTGGCTGATACATCTGTACGTCGACATATTTATCAAATAAAGTTATAGCTCGTGAGCCCCCAGACAAAATGAATATTTGTCGCAAATTGTTTTCACACCATGTGGCTGTCTCAAACACCGTTTATGTTCATGCCTATGCGACGACACGTGTTACATTAACAAATCACACTCACTTTAATTCAATGCGATGCACACCTTGTTCCACCTGCTAAATATTCACAAACACACAGTAGCACTCAATTCAACTTGGTGCAGTCTACCACGAGCAACCACACGTGGCGAATGCCACACACAAATCTATAACCTCCACCTCGAGGTCCACATGCCGACTGATGCAGAGCGACACCGCCCGGCCAGCCACCCCACGAGCTCCCGACTCCTCACTTCCTGCCCTCGTGCGCCGAAAGCTCAACTGCTGGGGTTTTTTCCCCTACGTCATCAACTTCCCCATGTGAGCTGTTCTAACCGATTTGCCAACGTACAGCACTCAGCCAATACATTTCTAAAATTTTACTTAAAATAAAAATAATTACCAGTAGTATTAGAATATTTTATTTCACACTGTGCACTGCACTGTGCCTGGCACTCGCCATTGTCCCTCTCTCCCCTCACCGGAAACGAACTGGAAAATCCTAAGCTGGAACAAGCCACCAACGTCGGCCTGCTCGCTGGCCTCCCGTCAGCTACAAGCACACAGCAAATCTCAACGTGGAGAATTTCTACCTATGGCCTGACTATAAATGTTGTCACCCAACTGTGTACATACATTACTACCATAATTAATAAGGTTAAAATTGTGCAACATTTAGTGCAATTGCATGGTCAATGTTTGCAGTGAACATCATACTGTTTAATTATCAAATGCTATTAATTACCATTATTTCTATTGGGCAGAGTGACGCCGCCCGGCCAGTTCTCCACTTGCTCCCGACCTCATCACTTCCTGCCCTCACGCACGCACTCACGCCAAAAGCTCAACTGCCAGGGTTTTTTTCCCCTATGTCATCAACTTCCGCATGTGAGTTGTTCTAACCGATTTGCCAACGTACAGCGCTCAGCCAATACATTTCTAAAACTTTACTTAAAATCAAAATAATTACACTACACATTAAATAAATTGTCTTCTTAGGTTTTTATATTAGTATAAACATACTTTGTACTATTTATCATAATCGTGCAATTTCTTATGTCACAGATAAGTGATTTAACTGAATACTTTAAGGTAAAATACACAAGATTAATTGAAAATAAAATGAGAAATAGTTAATATATTATTTTTATAAACAAACTTTGCCATGCTAGTTGTGTAACTGTCTTGTATTTAAGGCTAATTTATTACTTTTCATTGTCAATTAAACATATTACGTCAGATGTGACTATATCAGCTAATGTATTGTTTATTTGTCAACAGGCTATTTTGTAATGAGGGCCTTAAAGGTGCCTAACTGCATCGTATTACTTCAAATGCCAGTAGTATTACAATATTTGTGCATTGCACTGTGCCTGGCACTCGCCATTGTCCCTCTCTCCCCTCACCGGAAACGAACTGGAAAATCCTAAGTTGGGACAAGCCACCAATGTCGGCCTGCTCGCTGGCCTCCCGTCAGCTACAAGCACACAGCAAATCTCAACGTGGAGAATTTCTACCTTTTGCCTAACTACAAATGTTGTCACCCAACTGCGTACATACATTGCTACCATAATTAATAAGATTAAAATTGTGTAACATTTAGTGCATTGGCATGGTCAATGTTTGCAGTGAACTTCATACTGTTTAATTATCAATTGCTATTAATTACGAGTATTTCTATTTGGCGGTAATCTCACACTACCCAAAAAAAAAATTCATCTACTACTTTTATTGTCTCATTACCTAATCTAAATCCTTCAGCATCGCCTGATTCTCTGACATTCCATTCCATTACCATCGTTTTAGTCTTGTGTCAGGTTAATATTACCCAAATTTTCCGAGTATTATGCCGTGGTCTTATGGATGTATGACTGCAACGCAACGTTTCGTCCGCTTCTGCGAACATTTACAAGGGGGATCGTGGTACTTTTTTATGTCCGATGCACACCCTGGATCGTTACTGACTGCAGCCACATTCCGTTTACAAAGGCTCGCGCGCAGAGGTGTGACGTCAGATGTATTCAATAAGCGCGCGCAATTCGTCGTTGCCGATTGCCGTTGTCCGTTGTTAATATCGTCCCATGGCGGAAGACTGTTACATTTCTTCTTCAACACTGGAATCCATATTTCATTCAGTTTCAAGTGCCATGATCCCCTTTGAAAATGCCCTCCGCAGATGGGGACGAAACGTTGGGTTGCAGTAATAAATCCATAGGACCACGGCATAATAGCCCGGAAAATTTTAGTTATACTGATCTTTCCGGTCGTGAAAGTTTACATTTCATAACTGTGTCAGGTTGTACACCTCTTTCGCTGACGGACAGGCGAGACGCCAGTGTTTCGCACCACCGAAGCCGTTGGCGTAGAGCGGATATTGCAGGAAAGCCGGGCGACCACCCGCAGGCAGTTTCCAGAAGGACGCCCACAGATAGTTCGGATTCGCAGAACCCATACATCCCGTGGTCACCGTCGCTCCACACTCACAGCCAAGCCGAGCGAATATTCCCGTAAACGATATCCCGGCGAAATTGCCGTCCAGCAGTGACTAACTGAGTTTAATTACTTTAGGTACAGGTATGGGGAAGGGGTTAGTCCTCTCTCGGAATGGGTAGGCACCTCACACGGGAAACGAAACAGGAGCCCAATGTTGGCAACCGTTTTCGCTCACCCACGGCAAAACTGAACAATTGCTCACTCTGGCTGATACCCTAGTAAAAATTTATTTTCAAGCTTTTTCTCTTTTCCTGTGCAGCATTCATCCGAGATATTTCAATGACTTGGAGGACTTCCTCTAGTATTTGTCACACAATTCGATGCAAATCTGTGAGAGCGATCCCGCTACTTTCATTTTAAGTACTGTTCCTGCGCTGTAATTAGAGTCTTAATCCGTAGTTCGCTCATGGAATCATTCGGAAAACGTCGTAACGAATGCCACCGTGACCGATGACAGTTGTCAGTTACAGCACTACATTTGTTAGCTGTTAAATCAACTCTTCAGATAATGAAAGAACATGTATCAGTTGCGTAGATGATAACTTTTCAATACTTTATATAAGACATTTTCATACTTCACCATATCAAAAACAACTACTAATCGATTCCTTTACAGGTAAAAAATACAACAATACGCGTGTTTGCATGAAATCCGACGTCAGATCATCGAGGATGGCCAATAAGTATAATCTAAAATGTCTAATAACGAAAATAACCTTTTAAAATAGAAGAGTTTCAATTTACGTCCTTAAAATTGGTCATGGGTGTCCCTAAAAATTACTCACACGGAAATAAATTTTATCATAGAATATAAACATTCTCCGTATTCGTTTTCGTCACATCGTATCAATTCGGTGGATGCTAGCAACGGAATTTATTCATGAGTAAGTATGTATCGATACAGTAGCTGGGAGTAACGAAATGTATTTATGAGTAACGATTCATTACGAGTCAGTCAAAGTATTCTTTACTCAGTATAGAATACATAAGGTTTGCTACATCTCTGTATAGCATCTCTGTATCTTGCCTTCTGTGAGCTGTATGTTTATATTGTTGTCGTATTAGTCGTTTGAAGTTTAGTTCAAGTGCGTTTATAAGCTGGTAACTTTTTCACAGTAATTAATTTATAGAATGTCTTGCAATTTGCGGAACCGTTCGTCTTTTGGCTTCAATTGTAGGAACATTAGGTTTTAGCGTCTATTCGACAGCGTTGGCATTAATCACGGGTAGTCTTTTGCCAGAGATTGTGACGGAAATCGAGAGAATGCTTCAATCAAATCAATATCATTCATCGAGCTTCTGTGGCTATGTGAAACGAAAGTTATAAGAAACATAGTTTGACAGATACTCATTATTTTAAACCAGTAAGATATATTACATTTTTGTCGTTCATTTTGCCCACAAACAACAGATATCTCTGCCAGGCACTTAAATGTTATTTTGCAGAGTATCTATACAGATATAGATCAGATTACCGACTCAGGATCATGTGACGTATAATACACCTTAGTAAGAAGCTATTGTTTTCTACATTCTTTCTCTATATCTCCCATCCGCTACGTCTATCTCCTGATTCCCCGCTTTCTACCTCTTCATCCTCGTTCTATCTAATACCCGGCCTCGGTTCATCACTCCCTTTCCTTCCATTACCTCGTCCTCCATCTATCTCTCTCTCTATCTATCTATCTCCATCTATCTCTAAGAAATGAAAAAATAAGGAACTGCTTCAAATAATGTTTCATCTGCTGGAAACTATCACCAAGTTACTGTTACACAAAAAATAAATGAAGCAACGACGCCAATTAATAACATTTTGTTCACAATTCGTTTCTATGCTGGTTTGATTTCCACTGCTAATATAATGATCGATCTCATTGAAAACTAACCATTAAACATGAACATATCTAACATGTTTCCACGAAAAGTTGTTACTTTAGTGCCGCATTTTTACCATAGGACCTGACCAGTACGCAAGGCATAAGTTGGTACCACTGCCATTTTCGACGCTCACTTATTTGGCAGCTGGAGAATTTAAAGCTGATCAGAGCTATAGATATGAAAACAATTGCTTCCTTTTTCTTCTCTTAATAGCTATATATACACCTGATATTCGTTTTGCTTGCATCTATGGCAAAGCACCTTTTGAATTGTGTATCACTGTATAATTATAATCGAAAATCGATATGCCAATTTACATGGTGATGTACTTGTATAATGATTTCAGTAAAATTTCACCAGCGGCAGCGGTTGATGCCAAAATCTCTTGACTGCTCTTTTAAAACTCAGTGACATACAATGCGGCTAATAACCCACTGTGTTTACCATGAAATATTAACACCGAATGCCGCAGCTGCAGTCAATAAAAATTAAAGCGTCATTTACAAGTAATTCTACGATGGTAAACGTCCAATTTTGTCGGCAGGGATTTAGAAGCGCACATCCGATATATATCGTTAGAGACTTGGATACATCAATTGCAAACATTATTAGAAAGCATCTGGTTCCCGAACGTTACTCGCGAATGTTGTTTTCTGTATCGCAATGGTAATTCGAAGGAGATTCTTATCAGCTTGAATATTTTGAACGAATCGGTTTTTGACTATCAAATACCCGTATAATGCAGTTCCTGCTTTGTCGTTATACGTTTTTGTATGAGCCACTGTCAATAAATCACTTATCCTTGCAAAATGACATTTCGTTGCCAACGGCTATTACTTGGCAATCGGGTAATCGGTATATTCATCGTGCATCAATTCGTTGAGTAGCAGGGTCGTCCTCCCAGTTGTCTGACTTGGTAAGGGATCGACTCTGCTGCGCTCTGCTTGGTAATACTCACTGTAAAACAGGGGACACCTGCATAGGCCACCATCAAGAGAGATCACAAGAGCTTGCAACTTATAATAAATAAAATGTTCCGAGTGACTGACTGACTGAAGGTTTGAATGAATGATTCATCATCGCCCAGCTAAAACCCTGATGATAAAAACTTTAAATTTGCAGAGGTTGTTCATCGTACACCGTTAGCGTCGTTTAAGAAGCGATTTTTCGATATTCCGTCCCTAAGAGGATGGAAAGTTTTTTTGAAAATATCTGTTATGAAATCAATTTTAATGCTGGACCTATTTAAATTGGCATATGGATTCTTGGCTAGAATTTTAAAAAGGCGTCTTTCAGCTGAAAATCAGCCAATAAGAGAGTGAAACAGGGGATGCAAATATTTTTGAAAAATGCTGTTATTAAGTCAGTTTTGAAGCCTGTTGGTATTTGGAGTCTGGGTTACAGTTAAGAAAGTACGTGAATATCTCCTCTCTCCCTCTTCGTTATTGCCTACCATTCCTGTATCTCGTCTTAGAAGTCTAACTTAGAACCTTGTTTAGTCTTGCGTCCAAAATCTAATATCTCTGAAAGATCTTGACGGAATGCCTTGAAATATTGATACAACCTACTACTGGATTATTCGCATGTTTTACACACCTATTTTTAAATATATATAATATAAGAATTTATATAAATTTTACATTGCGGAAACGTTGTTGCCAAAGCTAGCAAAAGTGTCGTATATATATAGGTTACGTGTAATATATTAAATAAATAGGTATCGGATAACCTTCCAGTGTTACAGTGCAACGTTGTGAGAAATTTGAAGATCAATCGGTGTAGAACTTTTTGAGATTTTCAAACGCACACCAACCAACACAACATTTATATGTATATATATATATATATATATATATATATATATATATATATATATATATATATATATATTTCCCAAGGTAGGTGAAACGTTCAATTATGTGTCAGATTCTGAGGGACAGTGGAATAGGAATGATGAAAACAGGATCACATTAGAGGAAGTAAGAATGGTCAATAGATTGCAGTGCAATAAAGCACGTGGGTTGGATTAAATTAAGCAGGAACTCGTCAAATGGTTACGCAGGACAAATGAAAAGGGAGTCGGGAGAGATTCACCCTGACTGGACGATAGCGGTGATGAGGACAATAGGAAAGATTTTACAATTATCGAGGTAACTCTTCAATTAGCGTTGTGGGGAAAATATACTCAAATACTGTTAAAAGAAGAAGTGCGAGTATTAGTTGAAGAGAAGCTGGATGAAATTGTTTGGGTTTATGCCTCTTAGAGGCTGTCAGTAACCGATCTTTGGCTTACTGTATATAATGGAGAAGTGCTACGAGTGGAACCGGGAATTGTACCTCTTTAGATCCAGAAACAGCTTATGATTGTAATTGTGGGAGGAAGCTGTTAAC
Source organism: Locusta migratoria (assembly GCA_026315105.1). Classification (NCBI taxonomy): domain Eukaryota; kingdom Metazoa; phylum Arthropoda; class Insecta; order Orthoptera; family Acrididae; genus Locusta; species Locusta migratoria. The sequence continues at coordinate 42,058,969 of CM048748.1, forward strand.
AGTTCTAGAAGTTTATGGAATAGGAGGCAAACTTCTGCAGTCAAGTAAAGGCCTTTACGTAGACGGCCAGGCAGCAGTTAGAGTACACGGCAAATTAAGATCATGGTTCAGGATACTTCTTGGGGTAAGTCAAGGTTGTAACCTGTCATCACTGTTGTTCATACTCTTTCATGAATATATGTTGAAAACACTATACTGATAGAGCAGGATTAAAATGAAAACAAAATTAGAAGTCACGCATATGCAGATGTCTTAGTTTGACGGCCGTTTCGATTCAAAGGTCGCAATGTAATATATCATAGCTCGATCAGAGATATAAGGGTAATGATAAGAAGATGAGCATCTCTAAAACGAAATTCATGTCTCTGGGAAAGATATTTAAACAGTTTTAAGCACCTAGGATATATTTACATACATAATGGTAACATCGTGAAAGGACTTGAATCAAGTTGTAGCGAAGCTAATGCAGCGAGTGCTCTGCTAAGATCTACTCTCTTCTGCAAGAAGGAAATCAATACTAAGTCTAAGCAGAACTTCGCTCCAACTTTCAACTAACTTTGTTGTATGGGAATGAAAGCTGGGTGGATACAAGTTATGTGATTCATAAGGTTGAGGTTAGATATGAAAGTAGCAAGAATGATTGCAGGTACTAATAGATGGGAACAATAGTAGCAGGGTGTCCGTGATGAGAGCCGGCGGCGGTGGCCGAGGGGACTGAGGCGCTCCAGTCACGGTCTGCACAACCACTACGGTCGGGGGTTCTAATCCCCCCTAGGGCATGGATATTTGTGCCGTCCCTAGTTTTAGCTAGTTCATAAGTAGTTTGTAAGCTTAGGGACTGATGACCCCGTAGTTAAATCCCATAAGTTCTACACACATTTGAACAATATTTGTAATGAGAAACCCAAAGCAAATTTGGGAATAAACGCCATAGAAGAAGCAATTCGAGCGAGCAGGCTGAGTTGCTGGGGTTATGTTGCTCATATGGTTACTTAAGAGACCCATAAATTCAGGAGCGGAGGGTAAGAGGAGTCCAGGTAGACTAAAGAGAAAGTACTTAGATTCGTTGAAGAATGATAAGTAAAAGGCTTGACATCAGACGAGGCAGTAACGTTAGCACTGAATAGGTGGTCACGGAGGACTTTTATTAGCGGCAGTATTCTCCAGTCTGAACGCTGAAAGGCAGGATGATGTTGATATTTCACACGCACACGAGAGCTGGTTCAGGCAATAATAATATCCGTAAGATATATTCTCTCTTCTACCTGTAGCAATTTATCTTGCAATGGCTCATCTAGAAGCCTTAATATCATTAGCTCGGAAAACGAATTTCCGTGAGAATCACCACTAATAACGTTTCCCACTTGGGAGTCTAACCGCTATTACGCATTCATTTCACATCGCGGCGGTCGTTACGGCTGTGACCCGCCTTGTTTTCCACTGAGGGCGCCCACTCGCGGAGCAGAACAAAATATAAAGAGCTCCGGTCTAGCAGAGAGCTGTCACATTAGTCAACAAAACAGTGTAATTACGGCGGCGGCGGCGGCATCGCGGGCAACTTGGCACCGTCAGCGGCGGGGCGCACTGCGCATGCGCCAAACCCTCTCGCGTTGCCGTCAGTCCTATTTCAGGGCGCTCGGCCAGACGCGCCGCGATACGGGCTCGCCTCGATGAACGCGGCGCGCGTGCGCACTGATTTACGTTCTTCCGTAATTAATTGACGACAACTGTAATGCGCCGCGATAAAGCCGCGCACGGCAGGCCATTAAGAGTTTTAATTGCGTTCCAAGACACGGCGCAGTTCTCCCGCGGCAGATAAGTCATGCCACAATAGCCGAGGCGCACAATGTGCTGCCGCCTGCGCGCGGCGGAGGCGTGCGCGCTGGCCTTTCGCGCAGCTCGGCGGTCCTTCCCAGAGAGTGTGACGTCACTTCCGACTGCGGCAGTCGTTGCCGAGGAGTGTCCATTAGAGCCGCCGAGCGCGCGGCGAGAAATATGACTCCATTACTTGATAATATTTAGGCTCCCGCAGGTTTTAATACCGGAAATTATCATTTCCTCCTCCCCACTCGCGAGCTGAATTATGTATATCACTCACACAAATTGTTCCGTCGGAAATTTAAGTGGCATAGGAAACGGCTCCTTTCTGGGGAAAGGCTCATTTCGGTTAGTGCTTCCAGGGAAAAGAAATTAAAAAAAAAAAAGGTGGAAGGGTATGAAATTTTTCTTGATAGTCTACCCATGGGAATGGAAACGTTAGCGACATTACAGAGGCCTGATTTCCCGATATACCACAACGAGTATCCTTTCCTAACTTCATACGTCACACACACGAACTTTTGCTGATGTGTTAGCAGTGTGAGTGGGTGAGGGAAGAGGGGCGTAGGCCGGCAGCTTATGTTATTTATCCAGTCAATAGTTTTACGGGGGAGTGGCAGGTCGATCTAAGGCGTCTTGCCGCAGATTGTGCTCTGGTTCTAGTCGTAGAATCGATTCCTTCCTCCGGCATGCACGTGCGTGATTTTCTTAACAGACGTTTGTTTAAATAGTTTATATGTCCAGGTACCGATGACCTAAGCAGTTTGCTCCCTTACATTCACGAACATTGAAACATTTTTTGAACAATAAATTGCTCCAATTTCAGTACAAAATGTACAAATGTTTGTACAGTCTATGGGACTTAACTATGGGATCATCAGTCTCTAAACTTACAAACTACTTATGAACTATCTAAGACTAAGGACGGGACAAATATCCAGGCCCGAGGGGGGATTCAAACCCCCGACCGTAGTGGCCGTGCAGACCATGACTGAAGCGCCTCAGTCCCCTCGGTCACCGCGGCCGGTTCAAATTTCAGTACTTTCTCAAAACTTCTGTGGTAGAACTTTCAATACAGATTAGAATAGATTGGATTAGTTGTTCGTTTCGTAGGTCCATGTTGAGGAGATCTTCGTGCATGTGTAACAGTAACTTTGATATGAGAATAACAATACAAATCATGTAGAAATGCAGACTGAGGTTTCGCGCGAAAGATCATACCATGGCTGGGGTTCGACGTTGCCCCTATTCGCGACCTGTAAAAGTCTGCTTCGTATCGACTAATTTGTACATTTCAAAACCCAACCACGCTTCGCTATGGCTCAGTTTAATATGAAATGAAGTTAGATTAATAAATTACGTCTTGCGAATATAGAATCTTCGATAAAATCAGTCAAATCAATACGCCGCTGTGCGTTGCTGTGGCTATGTGGAATGGAAAGAATTGAGTGCGTAGGTTTTTATCTCAAAGTCATAATTTCCTGTAAAACGTATACACATTAAGGTTGCGGTTAGTCTGGTTTGTGCATAAACATAAATATATGCGGGTTTAACGACTGGCAGCTCTGCACTGTTGTTGTTGTTATGGTCTTCAGTCCGGAGACTGGTTTGATGCAGCTCTCCACCCTACTCTATCCTGAGCAAGCCTTTTCATCTCCTCATAAGAACGGCAACCCACATCCACTTGAATCTGCTTACTATACGCGTCTCTTCTACATCTACATACATACTCCGCAATTCACCGTAAGGTGCGTGGCGGAGGGTACACTGTACCACTACTAGGCATTTCCTTTCCTATTCCACTCCCAAATTGAACGAGGGAAAAAAGAATGCCTATATGCCTCCGTACGAGCCCTAATTTCTCTTATCTTGTCTTTGTGATCTTTACGCGAAATGTAAGTAGGCGGCAGCAAGATCGTACTACACTCAGCTTCAAATTCCGGCCCTCTAAATTTACTTAACAGAAATTCACGAAAAGAACGTCGTCTTTCTTCCAGCGATCCCCAATTGAGTTGCCGGAGCATTTCCGTGACACTCGCGCATTGGTCGAACCTACCGGTAACAAATCTAGCTGCTCGCCTCTGAACCGCCTCTATGTCTTCCTTCAAACCGATCTGCTGCGGGTCCCAAATGCTTGAGCAATACTCAAGACGTGGTCGCACAAGCGTTTTATACGCGGTCTCCTTTACAGTTGAAGTACATCTTCCCAAAATTCTCCCAATAAACCGAAGTCGGCTGTCTGCCTTACTCACAACTGTCCTTACATGCTCGTTCCATTTCATATCGCTCTGCAATGTTACGCCTAGATATTTGAACGACGCGACCGCATCAAGAAGCTCACTACTGATGTTGTATTCGAACATTATAGGATTGCTTTTTCTACTCATGCGCATCACCTTACATTTTTCTACATTGAGAGCTAGCTGCCATTCTTCGCACCAACTAGAAATTTTGTCTAAGTCAACCTGTATGCTATTACAGTCAGTTACAGACGACACCCTCCCATACACCACAGCATCATCAGCAAACAGCCGCAAATTACAACTTACTCTGTCCATCAGATCATTTATATAGATAGAAAATAATAGCGGTCCTATCACACTCCCCTGGGGCACGCCTGACGATACACTCGTCTCTGATGAACACTCGCCGTCGAGAACAACGTACTGCGTTCTATTACTTAGGAAGTCTTCCAGCCAGTCACAAATCTGTGAACCTATTCCATAAGCTCGTATCTTCGTTAGCAGTCTGCAGTGTGGCACCGTGTCGAACGCCTTTTTGAAGTCGAGAAAAACACAATCCGCCTGTTGCCCTTCGTCCATGGCTCGCAAGATGTCATGTGAGAAAAGGGCAAGCTGAGTTTCACATGAACGATGTTTCCTAAACCCGTGCTGATTCATGGAAAGAAGCTTTTCCGTTTCAAGGAAATTTACTATATTCGAACTGAGAATATGCTCCAAAATTCTACATGAAACCGATGTCAACGATATTGGCCTGTAATTGTATGGGTCAGTTCTCTTTCCTTTCTTATACACGGGAGTCACCTGCGCTTTTTTCCAATCATTAGGAACTTTGCGCTGAATTAAAGATTCGCTATAAATGCAAGCTAAGTAGGGGGCCAATGCCGCAGAATAGTCTTTGTAAAACCGAACTGGTATTCCATCCGGACCAGCAGACTTTTTCGTATTTAGCTCTCTCAGCTGCTTCTCTACACCGGAAATACCTATTGCTATGTCCCCCATTTCGGAATTAGTACGTTGATCAAATGATGGTATATTTGTGCTGTCCTCCTGCGTGAAAGATTTCTTAAAGGTTAAATTTAGAACTTCAGCTTTCCGTTTGCTTTCTTCTATTAGTGCCCCGGAATGATCAACTAGTGACTGGACAGTGGGCTTTGACTCGCTTATCGATTTTACATAGGACCAGAATTTTTTCGGGTTCTCGGAAAGATCTTTTGCTAAGGTATGGCTGTGATAATTATTGTATGCTTCACGCATCGATCTTTTTATAGACGCACGAATCTCTACTAACTTTTGCCTGTCATCATTTGCGTGTTCTTTTTTGAATCGAGAGTGCAACAGCCTTTGCTTTCTCAGCAGCTTTCTCACATTATTATTATACCCTGGTGGATCTATTCCATCCTTAATCGTCTTTACTGGCACATATTTCTCTAACCCTTTATTTACAATGCACTTAAATTTAGTCCACAATTCCTCTACATCCATAGTCCCGGAATTAAACGATGCCCATTCAGTTTCTAAGTGCGATCGTAACATTTGCTTGTCGGCTTTTCCCAACAAAAACACGCTCCTAGCCTTCTTGACTGGTTTATGAACTTTGGTCACCATCGACGCTATGACGATATCATGATCACTAATTCCTGTCTCTACACAGACATCGTTAATAAGGTCAGGCCTGTTTGTGGCTATAAGGTCTAGAATATTTCCATTGCGCGTGGGTTGCCGGTTTAACTGCTCAAGACAGTTTTCGGAGAATGTGTCCAAAAGTAGCTCGCAAGACTGCTTGTCTGTACCGCCTGAAATGTAACTAGCGAGGTCCCAATCTATACTCTTAAGGTTGAAGTCACCTCCGACTAATATTGCATGGCCCGGATACCTATGCACTACCTGGTGTAGACTTTCCTTGAATGATTCTAAAACTGCTACAGCAGCACTGGGGGGCCGGTAAAAACACCCAACTATTAACTTTACTTCTTTTAGACCTGTTATGCGTGCCCAGATAACTTCACAGTTACTTTCAACCTCGATCTCAGTAGAAACAATATCTTTGTCCACAGCGATGAACACTCCTCCTCCAGTTGTATCAGATCTATCTTTCCGATATACATTCCACGCTTCGCTAAATATTTCTGAACTTGCCACGTCATCATTTAGCCAGATTTCGGTGCCTAAAACTATCTGAGCGCAATAACTTCCATGCAGCGCTGCAAATTCGGGAACTTTGTTTCTAATAGTTCGCGGCTAATATTTTTATGTTCGAATTTTTGTTTCGAACGTGGCCTGAATTCGCTGTTTGAATGCTGACAGGCGAGTGCTCATCAGAGTTAGTGCCTAGCCTAAAAAACCCCTCTGCGATTTTTACCCCACACACTTCCCTCCAATGCTAAATTTACGATTCCCCGATGTCTAAGAATGTGTCCTACCAAGCGATCCCTTCTTTTAGTCAGGGTATGCCAAAAATTCCTTTTCTCACCAATTCTGTTCAGTACCTCTTCATTAGTTATGCGATCTACCCACCTAAACTTTAGCATTCTTCTATAGCACCACATTTCAAAAGCCTCTATTCTCTTCCAGTCCGCACTGCTTATCGTCCATGTTTCACTCCTCTGCACTGTATGATGTATAAATGTCAATTTGAAAGTTTATTACTATTTTTTTAAGATTCTATTTCCCATTTCGTCTATTTCTCTGCCTTAACCACGCCATCCCTCTTCCTCATCCTACTCCTCCATCCCCTAATTCTCCTGCTTCCTCTATCCAACAACCATTTTGGTCCATCTCCTCGTTCCTTCCTCCTCCATACTGTCCCAGCCATCAAATCCTCCTCTCTCGTTTCCTCTTCCCCTCCTTACAGCTGTTAGAAACGAAGAAATGAAAGAATGGGTATTACTTAAATTTTATAATAACGGCGGAAAAGAACCACAATGTAACTGTTACGAAAAAGTAAGTGAAATAGTGACGCTAGTAATCAACGATAGTTACAGAAATTGTCATTACAAAGTTTTGATTTCTACTGCTAACAGCATCATCGAGATAGCAGTCGTAGTATTAAACATGCCCGGTGTGTGCGTGTTATTGCAAATAAATCAATTAAATACGACCGTCATCAGATTTTGCGTATCTTTGTTACTTTAGCATATGTTTTACACCACAACTTCCCAATAAAACGATTTCACGTAGCTTTGTTTACGTGTCTCTTATAAAATAACAATTTGGTGGTCAGAGCAGAAGTTGGTAGCAATCCAATTTTGAATGTTTACGTGTTATAGGGCTAATAATAAAATAATAATAATAACAGCAATAGTAATAAACATTAAGTTTTATTATTATGGAGCTAATCATAATATTTTGTATTTTTCCTGTAATACACAGACATCGAAAACTGAAGTGCTACCAACGTATACCCTCCATATCGATGAGGTGTTGGGGAATGACTGACTAGTAATAACCGAAATATTTATTACTGTAATTATGATTATTATTATTACTGTTGGAAACGTTAATGCGTAATAGAGATATCCGCGCCGCATTTTTAGACATGAAAGCTTCTTCGTTTTACCACTCTTAATGGCTCGGTACGTTCCTGATATTTATATTGTGCCCGTTACATGCCAAGTTCCTTGCGTAATATATTACTCTCATTGGCATCTTTGTGCAATTAATATTAAAATTTGGTACTTTAATTTTCATGTTCACGTATTACTTCAATATATAAAATGTATTTTTATTTGTTCGTATTTTATGTGCTGGAGTATCGATCTTCCAACTTCCGCGAAGTTCATATCACTGTCGACACATAGTTCAGGATATATTACGCCACTAACACTGAGATGCGTGAAATACTACCACAGCATGAATGGTGTTTAAATTTATTATTTCTTTGTTATTAAATATATTCATAACATAGTTTGCAACCACTATCCATCTATACCATTGAACGTGCCTAAAAAGTTATGTGTATTTTATCCATGATGAATGTGTCTGAACTCCGAGACTGCTTCTAGTACAGGCTTGTGAATCAAATCCGCTGCGAGTTACATTAAAGATCGTATTATTCATTCATGACACGACCGCTTTCGGCCTTGTGCACATCTTCAGTTGCTTGAAACATTGATAAATTAACATGCGTAAATTTTGGTGGAGTTGGCTACAGTATTATAATGAACTCCACCAACATGCTACACATGTAAAATTCCAAATGCTTTAAGCCCCTGAAGATGGGTACAAGCCCGAAACCGGTCGTGTCATAATGTGACTGGTTGCTGGTTTTATTCTCAACCTACAATGTTATTACATTGTACGAATTATACTTCAGGAGGTATGTATGACTTAATAACGAAAGAGATGCATCATAAAAGACTCACTTACGCAGAATATTTGAAATGCATAAAGATCAAGAGTTTTCAATCGATTTAGATAATATTTCTCACAAGTAATATTCGAAACAAAAGTAAGGCTACTGTCTACGTAAAGTTTTGTATAGTGCGTGGCGCAGCGTCTTATGGACCTCTACAGAATCTGCAATTTTAATCCGATCTTGATGAAACAATATGATTTCCGCTGATTACGTTAGACTTCGTGCAATGCATGGCAAAGAGTACGGTACAATAGACAGCAATGCCGTGTGACTAATCACTATGAAAGTAGGTACATCACCGTTTCACAATTCACTAAAATCGTTGGTAAATACATGTAATTTTTGTGTCAGTAGAATATGGATAGAGAGAGTAAGAGATGGATTGAGAGAGAAGACGGGCCGAGAGATAGGTGTGAGAGACGAACAAAAAGAGGGGAAACAAGGAGGTGGACAAATAAAAGGGATGGACTGAAAAAGAATACGGCTAAAAGAAAGTTGTTCCCATATTTACCAGCTGGCAGACAGCCGCGCTCTTAAATAAGTCTCTTTTTCGACAACAGAAATAAAAAGACGTAATTTGACAGTTGATGCACAAGATATGGACTTCTTGTTTGAGACCCTTCATTATTGACACACAGAATTCTGTTTTACGGAGGTAATTGAATGTAGGACGAAGTTAACCGTTTTGCCTATTAATGGCGACGTCGTTGATCCCTTATTAGCTGTAATTTGGCTGCGACATAGGAAAGAGAAACGCCTGTAAGAAATATCACGTTGTTGGAAGAAAGGTAAAACCGTTTAAATTTTATGATTTTCGACTCGAAGCAGTGGAACAATGAAATAAAAGGGCTTTTCCCATTTTGCTAAAAATACCACAAGGGCCATCGTTGTGTTCCAAAGGAAAAGAAGTCACTTCAGGATGAAAGAGGAAATTAATGTACCCATGAGGTGAAATCAAGCGTAATTCAAGTAGAATGGCTAGAATAACAGGAGAAGCAGGTACCCATTACGATCTGTACAGTAGTAGTAAATAAAGTTTTCATTGTTGTGGGTCCATTGATTAACAGTTGGTCGAAGTAAGAGTCACTATGTTGTTATCATATTTAAGAAATCAACAGATCGTTTAAATTTACGTGTTATTGATACCAGAGGCACTAAAAGGTTTCACGTCATTTTATAGCTATAGATGATTAAATTATGAAAATATTTGCTAATGAGTAAATTATGAAACTATTTGCTAATGAGTAAATTATGAAAATATTTGCTATTTTGATTTTCGTCCATTAAGTCATGAAATACTTAAAGTCAATATTATTTTACCCTGGGTTTCTGATAATAGATAACCGGAAAGAGAGGTTGGCACATTGATCCGTTTAGGAGCACAGATGAAGAGATTGGGATCAAATCAGAAATGAGTTCCCAATATCTCCTTTCAATTCTTCTAAGTGACATGCTGAATTTTAGACAGATGTCACAAACAAAATTTTGAAGTACTTCTTTTCTGGATTAATTGTTGTTTTCTGTGGACCACAGCATTTATTCATAGCCTTATATAGTAAATTCTGTATTGTTATATGTGTTGTTATTGTATTCCATACCATTTTGGAAACACAAAACCATCAATTTACTTATAATGTTTTACAAAAATAAACAGTAAACAGTCGCGAGCAGTCCAAAGTTATTACAAATAGATTTCGGATATATATCAACTTTTGTCAATGCGTTAAGTCACGATGTACAGGAGGGACGCAGATATGTTTCCATAATATTACTATTCATGTTAAATATAGTGGTTTTTCAAAATGTTCGTTACTGACAAAGAGACATTTTTAATTCAGACTGAGAGTAACTGATCAATGTTTTGCTTAATCAAAAATTAGAACGGTCACTGCACACGGATCCTAATGGATTCAAACATAAATTATTTATTATTATATTCATTATTAATTTATTGTTTGACTGTTCCCGTCAACGTAAGTGAATTCTTGGTTACTCCAATCAACAAATATGGCATAATAATCCCATAAAATATGCATGTACAGTATTATCAGGAATCAGAATGATATTGAGGCTTAGAGTCGTGTCCACATAGTTAATAATAGTGGAAACCGCAAGCTTTAATTGAGAATTCTGGTTTGAGCCGCAGTCCGACACACGCTCTGATTTGTCATTGCATATTCATTTCCCACAAAAATTATAATACTCTATGATCATTTCTCATAATGCTACATACTTCTTAGAAGAAAGTAAAGGAGGAACAGGGCAGCATTACCCAAATTGTTGTATCCGGAGACGATCCGAGGAAGAGAGTTATATATAACAGGAAGAAATCACCAAGAGAGATGCTTGGAGGAAATGAAACCGAAGCGTATAACGCTCAGAACATTTGCTGGAATATTGAGACTTTGACGAAGATGTAATTATCATTGACCACTAATAAAAACATTTCACTCCATTCCATGATGGTGGTGATGGTGGCTGGTGCAGCAACAGTGTTGAATATTAAAAAATGCTCAGTCTCTGTTGCAGTATACTGCAACAGAGACTGAGCATTTTTTAACACTAATAAAAAGGTTTCTCTGCTTTCCGGTGATCCGACGGTTTGCATCAGATAGATGGTACTGTGGTTTGTACCACAGACACTAGACTGAAAGCGGAATAGTGGCAGAGAAAAATTTTGACTTCCAAGTATTACAAAGATCCTGAGCGTTGGCAGTCAACTGATGTTAAGGGTGTGTGAGGAGAGATCCCAAGGACAGGAAGTACTAAGTAATCCACAGACTGTGTATAAATGAGATAAGTTACTTAATGTAGTGCGTGAGAATTCACCCCCACCAGTTTAAAAATAATTGTACTCTATCTACATTTCGACTGCCACTAAGAGTGTCTTCATCTGAAATAAAATTAAGACAAATATGAGGCGTTTGCACAAGTAGCTAAATACGCTCGTCTCTTAAGAAGTTAGTAATAAACATTTGCTAGCTATGGCTAGTAGTCTGAACAATAAAAATTAACGCAGTGACTGGTCGCTATGTGTTGCCGTCGTGTCCGTGGGTCAAAGCGGAAGCAGAATGGAGTGGTGAGTGTGCAGGCAATGAGCTTGCCTAGCGCGGCGCCATCACATTTTCTGAGTCAAAAGAGGAAAAGGAACCACTGGGGCAGTGAGGGAGAGATAATTCTAAAAACGATAACATAATGTAGTTTTTACATATTTATCACAAGCAAACATTCACGGACACCGTTACCTGTAGACCTAATGTAATGTAAGAAAACAGTCGCAAGCCAAGTCAGATACACTTCAGCAAAACATAAGAAGAGATTTAATTCTACAACGTTATAATTAAACATCATGGGTGCATCAGAATAGTCGAGCAGATCCAGGTGTTACGTCTGGGATTGTGCGGGCGCTCCAATCGGAGTTCTGAGACCTCTTTCGGGCATGGGTGGTTGTGTGTGTGTGTATATGTTTGTCTATTGACCTTATGACAGTTTAAACTTACGTTAGTTTATGTAAAATGATTTCCAGTCCATGGTGTACAGAAATTACTGAGAATAAAATTCCTTCTGTAAAAAACCGCCTTGATTGCAGATTAACTTTTAATGTGAAGGAATATTTATTCTCACTGATTACTGCACATCATGGGCTGGAAATCATTTCATATGAACCTGCCTTGTCGGAAGCGAGGTGGCATCATCCATGTAGAAAATCAAGCACAAGATTATGAAGGCCACAATTAACATTATTTACAATACGCAGTCTGTATGTGACATATTGATCGCAATTTACACCCACAAATATCTAAACGAAAAGAAAATTGAGATTCCCCACATTACGTTATTCAAATGCACCGAGACAATCATAACCAGCGAAATTAAACGCTGGTATAAAGAAAAAGAGCGTCTGAATGCGCAAGCTTTCAAGACTTATTTCAACGCTATCAGGATTCTTGACGATATTTTTGATGATCTCGTGACAATAATAAATGTAGATACGTGGGAAAGCAGCGAACTGATTAGCAGAACTTACAATAAGTTGAACAAATTGAGAGAGATTTATTCTTGTCATATCTGGACTGTCAATAACTTTTTCTTTTAATCTAAAATCTGCGATACGTTAGTTTATGTAGTTTGTAAGCCTAGGCACCCTAGGTACAATAGTTTCGCCCCGTATAGTTACATACATTTTATTTGATTTGAAACTTCGTAGATACCTTGAGTTACCTACACCTTTCACAATTTACGAAGTTTTCAATCGATTATTGAGCGATGGATATTTTGTGTAAATGCAGAGAATATCTACAAAGTCTATACTAGGCGATTAAACTGCAAATGAAATTAAAGGAAAGAGGTGTTGAAGCAAATGAGCAACTTGAAGGTAATGTGTGGAATCGATTAATTACCAGCAGAAGTGTTGAAAGATATGAGATATAGAAGGACATAATGAACAGTCTACAGACGACCAAGGTGTATGCCCTTTAGGCTTCCTTGCAACCTTAAGGTTTCCGACTGATAAGAGAAATAAAAAAATATGAGACCATAGTACTTTTTGTCCTATTTATTCCGCCTTTAAGGTACCACCAAATACCTGACACGGTGGACAGTACGGTCGACAGATGGGTTGGGATGAAACAATTCACATTTAGGAGAAGATAAATTAATTAGGAACCACGGAGAAAAGGTATATTTAGATAGGTAGAGATATTTATGCTCTATTTGTTGATTTTAAATAAGGCTGGACATAATTCATTAGAGCAATTTAATTTGAGCCGAAATGAGAGCCGACTGATATACTACTTACAGTAATAGCATCTATAGCAGCGGACCATCAGCAAAGTCTATTCCTATAGAAGTATCATGGTAAACAGCCACGACAGACTAAAGAAGGTTGGTGAATGTATCTCCCGTCGCGGAATCACGTTAAATGCCTGCGAGCACCAGGTGAAGTAGGCAAGTGTAGCATATAAAAATTTGGGTCTGCCCAGGGAGCGTATCTGGGTGGCCGAGTGGTTGCCAGTTCATTGGAACAGTGCATTTTGTGAGAGGGCTCCATGTCTTCCCTAATAAAAAAAACTGAGCCAAGAAGTCAACGATAAACCCTGAACAAAAACAAAGAAACGTCTTGAACAATCCAAAGAAATAAAGTAAATAAATCAATAAAAGTGTTTAAGACGGCCGACCGCAAAAAGCAGGAGACCCGGGTTTGAGTCCCGGCCCGGCACATATTTTCGTGTTTTACAAAATGATAGACCAACTAAAGAAAAACAGCTATGGTTGGAAATCCTCACAAATTGCGAATTAATATCTGCTATTGGAAATGAAATGTCAAGACGAACCAGCACTGAGTGGGAAGCTAGACAAGGTTACTCTCTCTTGCTTTTATTGTTTAACTTATGTATTCAACATATTACATTGACGTAGTAAGGGAGGTATGTAAGATTAGTAGGACAGTGGCGTAAAGTGTACTAAATGCATATAAAATTGTAAAGGACCTGAATGGGATTGACACAGTAAGAAAGAAAGTAATGTGATTAACAGAGGTAGAACACTGAAGAATACATCGTGTATTCTAATAGTGATTACTTTACAGTGTATTAGTATATACGAATTGTAATAAAAATTTCCATAAAACTTGCGTCCAATTTTACGGAGTACAGCAGTTACAGCTGTTCGTATGTAACCCAAAGAACGTAAAGCAAAGGCAAAAGAGGACAGTTTCACCAATTCTCCCGTTGTTTCTTTGTAGATCATCATGTTAAATTAAAAGCACAATTTTTTGTGTGTGTTGAAACTTTAATTACATTTAGGTAACCGCTTTTCGGCATACAAAAAGTACATGTAAGTCTACTACCACATCCTAAAATATTTACTGCTCCTCCTGAAGCACAGTTTTTTAAGATCGGAGAAGTTGTTATTAGCAAAATTAAAAGAACAGATCTCGTGTAAGTACGACCACTTAAAACTTCAGATGTCATAAAGACATCGTAAATTGCATTACTGAGCGAAGCAATCATTCAGTTAAAAAAATTATTATGTGGCATAATAGATTCATTTCTCAGGATAATGTAGGTTAGAGTTTCATCTATAATGTGGCAATTTGTGGGGAAGATACATAGACAAGCAGTGAATAAAAGAGCTAGAAGCATTTGAAGTATTGATTTTAAAAAGAATTATAAGGTTAAAGTGGACTAAATAAGAGTTTACAATGCAAGGAAGGTGAAAAGGTTTGGTGAGAGATGGAGACTGCTATGGCTCGTAACAGAAAGTGTGAAATAATGGAAAGTACGTTCAGGAAGACGATACAAAGATTGAGTTTGTGGTAGAAGATTTAGAGAAGGGAGGAGATACAAGTTGATAGAAGACGTAAATGGATGTTAACGTGGACATCAAAAACTTGATAGGATGTCAAGAAGATGTACGAAGAGAGAATCTTCCTTTGGGTAGAAGAAAAATTTACGTTGGGATGGAGGATTATTGGAGTAACATTGTTTTAAGAAGAAACTTTTCGTGGTTTCTGAAACGCATAGTGAGTATTTTACTTCTTAAGGGCCGAGCAGGGTGGGCAGTGGTACCTTCATAGACTCGCATTCGCGAGGACAGCTTTCAAAGCCCTTTACAATCAACCAGATTTACATTTTCGGTTATTTCTCTAAATAACGCCAGGAAAATGCCGGGGTGGTTTCCTTCAAAGTGCAGGGCAGATGTCCTTCCCCACCACAGCCAAAAGGTTTGGTGGCGGAACTCCTAATTTAATAACCACGTTGTCGACGGGACATCAAACCCTACTCTTCATCTACATCTACATAGATACTCTGCAAATCACATTTAAGTGCCTGGCGGGGGGTTCATTAACCACTTTCATAATCTTTCTCTATCGTTCCATTCCCTAATAGCGCGCGGGAAAAAAAGAATATCTAAATATTTCCGTTTTACATCCGATTTCGCTTATCTTATTGCGATAGTCATGTCTCCCTATGTAGGTGGGTGCTAGCAAAATATTTTCACATTCAGAAGTAAAAGTCGGTGATTGAAATTTCGCAAGTAGACCTCGCCGCAACGAATAACGTCTTTCCACCTCAAATCGTGCAACATTTACGTGACGATTTCCCCCCTGTAGACTAACGTGATAAAACAAAACGAGCTGCCATTCTCTGGATTTTCTCCCGTCAGTCCCACCTGGTTAGAGTCCCACACTGGGCAACAGTACTCCAGAAGAGAACACACAAGTGTGATGTAGATGGAGCTGCTGCATCTTCGAAGCGTTCCGCCAATGAAACGAAACCTTTGGTTCGCCTTACCCACAATACTTTCTATGTATTCTCTCCAGGCTACGTTGTTCGTAATTGTAACTCTTAGGTATTTGGTAGAATTGACGACCTTAAGGTTTGACTCTTTTATCATTGAAGTTCATGCGGATTTCTGTTAGTGGTCCTGTGTATTACTTCATATTTTGCATTATTAAGTGTTAATTGCCAATTTTCGCTCCATGTAGAAATCTTATATAAATCGCATTGCAGTTGTTTTTGATCTTATGTTGACTTAACTAACCGACAAACGACAGCATGATCCGCAAACAGTCTAAGGGAGCTATTCAGATTGACTCCTAAATCGTTTATAAACACAAGGAAGAGTAGGGGACCCATAACGCTTCCCTGTGGACCGCCAGATATTTCTGTTTTACTCGATGACTTACCGTCAATTACTACGAACTGTGTTCTTTGTGGTAGGAAATCGGTAATCCAATCGTACAATTGTGTCGGTATTCCATAAGCACGCAATTTCATTAGAAGCCGCTTGTGAGGAACAGAAATCCAGAAATAAGGAATCGCTTTGAGATCCCTTGTCGATGGCACTTATCACTTCATGTGAATAAAGGTAAAGCTGTGTTTCGCAAGAGCGATACTTTCTGAATCCGTGTTTACTATTGCTTAATAGGTCGTCCTCCTTAACTGTTCCGGCTTTATTCACTGTGGCTTAAGATTACACATGGAAATTATTCTAATATTACGTCAGCAAGGAACAAAACGTAAGGCACAATTAAACAAAATCGCGACCATACGCATCTGATTGATATGAAAACGGCTGCCGGTCGGGGCACCTCCCTCGTCCTGGATATTGCAGCTGAGCTGTTCTTGCTGTCCGCCGGCTGGCGCCAGACAGGCGGGGGAAAATAGAAATCTCCACCTGTCAAGTGAGCTCCGACGCCAGATAACTAGAGAGAGAGAGAGGTGGCAGGCCAATTCCTTCTCTGACAAGCCACCGTCGGCGGGAGCTGTACATTTTCAGCCAGGCTTACTTCTTTAGTTGGAAATTGTTGTGTACCGTTTCGTCGGTTATAAAAGTACTTTGAGGAGACCAAAGCTGCAAGATCAATAAATGGGTAAATACAATATCTTTTAACAAGGCGTTGTGAAAACCTCCGATAGGAGATTGATACTATTAAACACATACAGCGTGGTTCGTTATTCAAGACCAATTTTGTAAATTGCCTCTCTGTCGGCTTGATTTTCAGTACGTCGCACGACGATGAACCGAAAAAAAAAATTAAAATACTGTTATAAACTAGGCTTAAGACAAAATAAGACACATTTCATGTGGAAACTCTTAGTACTAATTTCGCAACCGTGATATTTGTTTTGAAGAATATATTGGCACAACTGTCATTTTTTTCTACTGGTCTCAACCGCAAAGGGCTTTTGGTGTCGGTGCGACACACAGATTCAATCTACGAAACATCAAACACTCTGCAGCAGAAATAAGTATTCACTGTAAAAATTAGGAGGTCTGTCAGAAAATACGTTGACGTCAATACAGAGCTACGTACTCCTATCATCATGTTACGCGACACGTGACGGATCTCGCGATTTCCACAACGCTACACTGTATCCAAAAGACGTAAAGAAAATAGAGTCGTTAGAGATCCGTGAAGTATACCAGCTGCAAGGCCTTGTTACAACTTTATCTGTGCAATAGTATTGGAATTAAATTACTATATTGTGACGAATTACAGTGATATATTTTATCAATATTTTTTCGCAATGGCGAACTCCTCTTAATGTCACTGTATAAGGTATGGATGTTTCACCAAATGCTGACATACACAAATCTGTGCCAAGCCGGGACCCGAACCCGGGTTTCCAGCTTTTCGCGTGCGGTCGGCATAACCACGAGGCTAACCGAACACGACTCCAGGACCGAAACAAACTTACATAAGCCACACTGACTGCATATATGAGTCAACTACAGTAATCACTTAGCACTCGAAGCTTAATCTGTATTCCTGCCACAGGGAGAATGAAAAGGCATTAACCTACGCTGTTATTACCATTGCCTCGCTTAGGCATCTGTTAAAATTACTATATGTTGACGAATTACAGTGATGATACATGTTATCTACACTACCTGCCATTAAAACTGCTACACCAGATAGACACGCAGATGATAAACGGCTGTTTATTGGACAAATATATTATACTAGAGCTGACATGTGATTAAATTTTCACGCAATTTGGGTACAAAATGAATAAAACTCGATTTTGGATGGAAACCTTGAAAGACCACCGTTAATTCTAAAATAAACTCTAACTGACGGGAGCCTGTTAAAAGCTTACTTTAAACATATAACTCTGGCCGTAAAACTAGCCAAGAGATTCGCGTGAACTACTGACTACTTCCTGCAACAGAATCTTGTACCCTCGCCCAGAATTTAGAACTGACTCAAACTTTACTTTAGCAGCAGGAAGACAAAGAGACGGTGGCCGGCATACGTCGTAGATCACGAGAATGACACTCAATCATTAATATACACTTCATGAAAGTGGCTGTGGGAACGTTTATGGCGCAACGGAATTAAAAATATGATAATATGCATCTGAATTTGTTCTCAGCACTAGTGAAAAACAACAGTACATAAAAAGGGAGCGCATTCATAAACTAATATTTATAAAAAGGATAAAATTTCACTGACAATAAATTATTTATTCAGTTCATACATGACAAAATGCGGACATCAATTTTGCTAAACAATAAAAATGCAACTCATTGAACTACGAAATTAAATTAAAGTAATCTGAACTGAACATCGTCGGTGGAGGGATTTACAATCAACAATCATTCAGCCACTCACACGCGCGAAGCAAAGGAAACCTCACCCAACTCAATGTGCTGATACGAGGCAGAACAGGCGCCGCTATCGTAGGTGAAATTCAGCTAACCAGGATGTACCACACAACACAAGAAAAAATAAACTTCGTATGTCCCTCTAGTCTGTCTTTCTTTACTTGATATGATACCCGATAATGTTGTTGTTGTTATGGTCTTCAGTCCGGAGACTGGTTTGATGCAGCTCTCCACCCAGCTCTATCCTGAGCAAGCCTTTTCATCTCCTCATAAGAACGGAACCCACATCTACTTGAATCTGCTTACTATACGTGTCTCTTGGTCTCCCTCTGCGATTTTTACCCCATACCCTTCCCTCCAATGCTAAATTTACGATTCCTCGATGTATAAGAATGTGTCCTACCAAGCGGTCCCTTTCTTTTAGTCAAGGTATGCCAAAAATTCCTTTTCTCACCAATTCTGTTCAGTACCTCTTCATTAGTTATGCGATCTACCCACATAATCTTCAGCATTCTTCTGTAGCACCACATTTCAAAAGCCTCTATTCTTTTCCTGTCTACACTGCTTATCGTCCATGTTTCACTCCCATACAAGGCAACACTCCACACAAATGCCTTCAGAAAAGACTTCCTTACACTTAAATTAATATTGGATGTTAGTAAATTTCTCATTTTCAAAAATTCTTTTCTTCCCATTGCCATTCTGCATTTTATATCCTCTGTACTGCGACCATCGCATGTTATTTTACTACCCAAGTAACAAAACTCATCTACCGCTTTCATTGTTTCGTTACCTAATCTAATTCCTTCAGCATCGCCTGATTTTCTAAGACCGCATTCCATTATTTTTGTTTTGCTCTTGTTAATGTTCATTTTATACTCTCTCTTCAACACACTGTCCATTCCATTCAACTGCTCTTCCAGGTCCTTTGCTGTCTCTGACAGAATTACAATATCAGCAAAACGCAATGTTTTTATTTCTTCCTCCTGAACTTTAATCCCTATTCCAAATTTCTCCTTGCTTTCCTTTATAGCTTGCTCAATGTACAAATTGAACAACATTGGAGAAAGGCTACAACCCTGTCTTACTCCCTTCCCAACTGATGCTTCCCTTTCATGCTTTCCCTGTATTTTACCCCTGCTGACTTCAGAATTTGAAAGAGTGTATTCCAGTCAACATTGTCAAACGCTTTCTTCAAATCTACAAAAGCTAAAAATGTAGCTTTGCCTTTCCTTAATCTATCTTCTAAGATAAGACGTAAAGTCAGTATTGCCTCCCGGGTTCCTACGTTCCTCCTGAATCCAAACTGATCTTCCCCAAGGTCAGCTTCTACCAGCTTTTCCATTCTCCTGCAGATAATTCGTGTTAAAATTTTGCAACCATGGCTTATCAAACTGATGGTTCTGTAATTTTCACACCTGTCTGCGCCTGATTTCTTTGGAATGGAGATTATAACATTTTTCTTAAAGTCTGAGGGTATTTCGCCTGTCTCATTCATCCTACACACCAGTTCAAATAGTTTCGTTATGGCTGGCTCTCCCAGAGACTTTAGTAGCTCTGAGGGTACGTCATCTACTCCTGGGGCCTTGTTCCGACCTTTCAGGGCTCTGTCAAATTCATCTCTCAGTATAGGATCTCCTATTTCATCTTGATCTACTCCCTCTTCCCTTCCTACAACATCGTCTCTAAGTTCATTTCCTTTGTAGAGCTGCTGTATGTACTCTTTCCACCTTTCAGCTTTCCCTTCTTTGCTGAGAATTGGTTTTCCATCTGAGTTCTTGATATTCATAGAGTTGCTTTTCTTGTCCCCAAATGTCTCTTTTATTTTCCTGTAGGCGGTATCTACTTTTCCCCTTGTTATACATTCTTCTACAGATTTGCATTTGGCTTCTAGCCACTTCTGCTTAGCCATTTTGCACTTTCTGTCAATCTCATTTCTTAGTCGTCTGTACTTCATTTTGCCTGTTTCATTTACTGCATTTTTATATTTTCTCCTTTCATCAATTAAATTTAGTATTTCCTGTGATATCCAAGGATTTTTTGCTGGTCTTGCCTTTCTACCTATTTTGTCCTCTGCTGCCTTCACTATTTCATCTCTCAGTGCTACCGATTCCTCTTCTAATGTTTTATTTCCCCCTATTTCTGTCAATTCTTGCCTAAATCTCCCTCTGAAATTCTCCAGAACTTCACGTTCCTTCAATTTATCTAAGTCCCATCTCCTTATTTACCTACCTTTCTGCAGTTTTTTCAGTTTCAGCCTACAGTTCATGACTAACAAGTTATGGTCAGAGTCTATATCTGCCCCTGGGTATGTTTTACAGTTTAAAACCTGGTTCCGGAATCTATGTCTTACCATTATAAAATCGATCTGGTACCTTCCAGTGTCTCCTGGTCTCTTCCACGTATACAACCTTCTTTTGTGATTCTTAAACCACGTGTTTGTTACGATTATATCATGTTTCGTGCAAAATTCTACCAGGCGACTTCCTGTTTCATTCCTTCTGTCCAGTCCATATTCACCAACTATTTTTTCTTCTCTTCCTTTTCCTACTACCGAATTCCAGTCTCCCATCACAATTAAGTTTTCCTCTCCCTTAACTGTCTGAATAATTTCCTTTAGCTCCTCATGTATTTCTTCGATCTCCTCATCATCGGCAGAGCTAGTCGGCATATAAACCTGTACTACTGTTGTCGGTGTTGGCTTCGTATCTATCTCGACAATGATAATGCGATCACTGTGCTGCTCATAGTAGTTTACCCGCATTCCTAGTTTCTTATTCATTACCAGTCCTACTCCTGTGATACCCCCAACTGCTTTTGTATTTATAATCCAGTACTCACCTGACCAGAAATCCTGATCATACTGCCACCGAACTTCACTAATCCCCACTATATCTAGCTTCAACCTATCCATTTCCCTTTTTAAATTTTCTAATTTTCCTACCCGATTAAGGGATCTAACATTCCACGCTCCTATCCGTAGAATACCAGTATTGTCTTTCCTGATGACAACATCCTCCTGAGTAGTCCCCGCCCGGAGATCCGAATGGGGGACTATTTTACCTCCGGAATATTTTACCCGAGAGGATGCCATCATCATATTTTCATACAGTAGAGCTGCATGTCCTCGGGAAAGGTAACGGCTGTAGTTTCCCCTTGCTTTCAGCCGTTCGCAGTAACTGAATGGCAAAGCCACATTAGCTAATGTTACAAGGCGAGCTCAGTCAATCATCCAGACTGTTGCCCCTGTAACTACTGAAAAGGCTGCTGCCCCTCTTCAGGAACCACACGTTTGTCTGGCCTTTCCACAGATACCCCTCCGCTGTCGTTGCAACTACGGTACGGCTATCTGCATCGTTGAGGCACGGAAGCCTCCCCACCTCGGCAATGTCTGTGGTTCGTGGATAATATCAAGATTGATTTCCGTTCAAATCTAACCTTGAGCATGCGGAATTATTGAGATACACGGCGGTGTCTGCTACGTTACATATTCGCAACCCACGGAAGGCCAAGTGCTTAAAGACTGTATTCATTAAAAAAAAAAAAAAAAAAAAAAAAAAAAAAAAAAAAAAAAAAAAAAAAAAACTGAAACACAGATTACGAAGCAAGAATATACGATAGGAAGGCATTGGTGTGTGAGGAGTGGCGAGAATTCAAGTGACTGGCTATAAACCCTTGAAGTCGGAGTTCGGAGCCATGTGGCTCCGAAAACCAGTAAAAAATACAAAATTCAATTTCGGAAAAATAAAGAAAAATAGCTATGGCATGCAATCATTAGAAATGCGTAGGATATCATAAGGAAGCTAAATAAATACAGTTAGACGCGATTGGGAAGGTTTTACACTGATGGACGAAGTACAGTCGTCAAAAATCAGAAAAGTGGAATAAATACAAAGTTGGAGTAAATCACCTAAGTAATAGGGCATGCAGCACCTTGAAATACGTAGTATTCCATAAGCAAGCCAATAAAAGGGGTTGTACTAGGCTAGAAGAGAATTTTTCTGGCGGAGTCTGAATGCAAAATACAAGTTTGGAACCGAAACAGGAAGTTAAAACACATGGAGAGGAGATTGCGATGTAATAAGAAAAACCAGAAAGATGCATACATGGTTTCCTTCCTGAAGTGCCTAGAAACAGACACTAGCTGATGGCTTTTGTTCTAAGAACTCACCCCATGGAGTACATATCACTCACAGAAGAAGGAAACGGAAGGGATACTTCACATACACTACACAGAATAAAATATTCCTGCATATTAGTCGCATTCCACAAAGCTAGAAAGAAATTAAACAGATTTCATACACTGCGAGCTAGTCTCACACAGGTTACCGATTCCCAGCCGTTATCAAACCGAATTAGTTGCATATTCACTGCGTTTACCTATGCAAAATCACCAAAATGAAATTGAATACATTTCCGTACATGATCGGAGACACTTATCCCGAAAAATGAACCTAAGATCTGAAGTCTAACAAACCAGACAACGAATCGCTTCCATCTCAAGAGAGGAAAAGAAAATCCAGAACGTCTTAGCTGGTCGAAGCGCAGCTACAGATTGACCAGACGGCCCACGAGGCCGCCACCAGCGGCCGGAAATCGACTGGAAATCGGCAAAACCCACGAAAAGCGAGGTGGGGGAAGAGCTTAAACTCGCGCGTCCAACCGAGGCTCGCTAACTGGGCATTGCCAACCCAACTTGTAACCAAAGGTTGGAGGCACCTCTTTGGTAGCATCAAAAGTATGGTAATGACTAATTATCTATACGAAGCCCGAGAAACACTATTACCGAGAAGCCAGCAGCCGACGACGAAAATTCTCACACATACACTCAGACACCGATGCTAGAAGATTCTCATACATGCTCATACAGTATAAAGCAAATACACATTCTCACAGGGACAGCGGCGTCACGGAGAAACCGGTCATATTGCCACATTCATAGACACAATGATAAATTATTAGCATAATGAAATCCCAGCAATTTTACATAAAAACGTTTGAAAACATAGACACAACCATAAATTATTAGCATAACAAAATTCCAGGAATATTACAGAAACTATCATTCAAAAACATGAAATGAAATGCTATTCGTCATGCCACCGAACGAGAGGGGTTCTCGTTTTCCAAAAAAAAAAAAAAAAAAAAAAAAAGGCCGTCTAGTGAGTTTAGATAAATTACAAACTTAAAAGCCTAGGAAAGACGGCAGACTGGCGTCTTTCAACATGTGAAAACGCATAGTTTGTAGTACTTTTGTAAGCCTAGGGACTAATAGCCGTAGTAGCTAAGCCCCTTACACTTATAAATATTTGAAATTTGTAAAAATCGGAATATTAAAAACTCAATCTGATGCATTAGCTTATTGAAGACCATAAGCCATCTTACATTCGCTAAAACTAAATTTATTTTTTTGTTCCAAATAACACAAGCAGAATTCAAATGGTAGTAAGACAGCACTCGGTCGGAGAGAGAAAATGTAGTTTACGTTGTTTCGGCAACTACTAACAGTGCCTTCATCAGACATTAATAAAGGTACACGTAAACGTAAGCGATAAGGCCTAAGTCATATGTCTCATAAAATATCAGGCTATCGAAGCCACTAGGGGCTGTTCACATGCCTGAATGAGGCATCTGGTACATGTGATGCCTACCTCGCGAATGTTAGTTACCATTAGTGCCTAGCTTGATATTTTATTTTTTATCAAATGTGACTTAAACTTTAACGCTTACATGTTGTTTTATGACATTAAATTTTAGCAGTAGCCGAAACCAGCTAAAATACAATTTGAATTCATAAACGGTCACTGAAGAAATGTATATATATATATATATATATATATATATATATATATATATATATATATATATATAAAGGGTTCATAAACGGTCATACAAGCAATACAGCAATGTTTTAGGAAAAAAAGACTAAAATAGTTTTTGCCGGCCGCGGTGGCCGAGGGGACTGAGGCGCTCCAGTCAAGGTCTGCACGGCCACTACGGTCGGGGTTTCGAATGCCCCCTCGGGCGTGGATATTTGGGCCGTCTTTAGTGTTAGTTACTTCATAAGCAGTCTATAAGTTTAGGGACTGATGTCCCCGTAGTTAAGTCCCATAAGCTATACAAACATTTGAACATTTTAAAAATAGTTTTTGATGACATGGTTACCTGGAATGCCACGCCAATGGAGAACGATCTGTTTAAATGTTAATAAGAATATACCTTCTTTAGGTTGTTACGCCAAGATCGCTGATGACATATATTTATTTTCATTGACTGGTTTCAATTATTTAAATCAACATATTCAGAATGGTTTGACATGTGCTCCTAAGTGAAGACCTTGTAAACCATTCTGAAGAAGATTATGTAAGCCAGTGAAACCGGTTAAAGAAAGTATATATGTATATATATATATATATATATATATATATATATATATATATATATATATATATATATATATATTATCAGCGATCTTGGCATAACATTCCAAAGAAGTTCTTCTTTGTTTTTGTTTTTTTCTTATGACGTTTGATATACATAGATTGAAATTCACTTAAACGCGGATTAGCTGTAGTAGTTATACTGTCTGTGTGATAAGTCCTAGAAACTTCTCGTAAGTCTACCTAGTAAATGATAACTATATTACGAATGGATAACTTAATAGCACTTCTGTAATCAACTATCTGTCAGCCGCACCGTGATTTTCGAAATTCCAGTCTGTAATGTCTATGTCTCTGCTAATGTATAGCACAAAGGGGAAAATGTAGTAACCTTTATTTACTTTCAGATTTTGTGTCGCCTGTGCGGTCAGCTACGCCTATATCAGACAACATATGTCTCGCACAGATGTGTAGATCAGTTACTACTTGCTGCTACAATGGCACTTTATCACGATTTAAGTGAGTTTGAACCTGAATTTACAGTATGCTCACGAGAGATGGGACACAATGGCTTGGAGGTAGCGATGAGGGGCGGGATTTCCCCGTACGTCAATTAAATATCTTGGCGTAACGTTGCACACCGATGCGACATTGAAAGAGCGTCTAAGTCCGGTTATGGGGATGGCGGATGGTCAACTCTATTTGGAGCATTATGGAAACATGTGATTCGTCTGTAAAGGATTCCTCATATAAAAACTCTTTTGCGACGCCGTCTTGAGTATTGTCGAAGTATTTGGAATCCACGCGAGATCGGTTTAAAAGAAGACTTAGAAGCAATCAAAAGTGGGCGACTAGGTTTGTTATAAGAACTATATAGAGCATGTATGTGGCGCCTTGCAACGGGGTGTTCGTAGTCGTATGGATGTATGGAGGTAGGAATAGTATCAGTTACGTCCAGAACTATTTCGGATACTTGTCAAGTTCCTGAAACGTCGTAATGGACCGTTTCTGGGGTTCGCCAAGGCCTACACGACATTACGAAAGTATGCTGGTTTGTTTGGCGTTTCATATTAAAACAACGTTGTAAACACGTAGCAAAATGTTCAAATGTTTGTATAGTCTATGGGACTTAACTACGGGGTCATCAGTCCCTAAACTTACAAACTACTTATGAACTACTTACGAACTAGGACGGCACAAATATCCATGCCCGAGGGGGGATTCGAACCCCCGACCGTAGTGGCCGTGCAGACCGTGACTGGAGCGCCTTAGACCCCTCGGCCACCGCGGCAGGTAAACACGTAGCACTAACCCCATTTCGTAGCTACTTAAATACAATTTTTATTATGTTACCATACAGTCTTTAGCAGTGGCTTCCGTGAAAAAATTGTTGGCGTCAGGTAAGAAGGTATTTCCGCGCAGAGATACCGAGCGATCGGGTGGAGCTACGACCGAGAGCTGAACCTGAAGGAGAAACAGCGTTTAACTCGGGACAAGCCATACGACTAGAGAATGAATATTATTGTCTCCCAGTGCGGTAATGGAGGGAGGGATGCGCAGAAGTTGAAAATTGGGCCGCCTTCCTACGTGACGCGGAATATAGTCTAGCAGGACTAGTTCCGAGTGATTGGGAAAAAGCGCAGGTGACTCCTGTTTATAAGAAAGGAAAGAGAACTGACCCACGCAATTACAGGCCAATATCGTTGACCCCATTTTCATGTAGAATTTTAGAGCATATTCTCAGTTCGTATATAGTAAATTTCCTTGAAACGAAAAGCTTCTTTCTATGAATCAGCACAGGTTTAGGAAACATCGTTCCTGTGAAACTCAGCTTGCCATTTTCTCACATGACATCTTGCTAGCCATGGATGAAGGGCAACAGGCGGATTGTGTTTTTCTCGACATCAAAAAGGCGTTCGACGCGGAGCCACACTGCAGACTGCTAACGAAGATACGAGCTTATGGAATAGGATCACATATTTTTGACTGGCTGGAAGACTTCCTAAGTAATAGAACGCAGTACGTTGATCTCGACGGCGAGTGCTCATCAGAGACGAGTGTATAGTCAGGCGTGCCCCATGGGAGCGTAATAGGACCGCTATTATTTTCTATCTATATAAATGATCTGATGGACAGAATAAGTTGTAATTTGCGACTGTTAGCTGATGATGCTGTGGTGTATGGGAGGGTGTCGTCTTTAACTGACTGTAAAAGCATACGGAATGACTTAGACAAAATTTCTAGTTGGTGCGATGAATGGCATCTAGTTCTCAATGTAGAAAAATGTAAGGTGATGTGCATAAGTAGGAAAAATAATCCTATAATGTTCGAATACAGCATTAGTAGTGAGCTTCTTGTCGCTGTCGCGTCATTCAAATATCTAGGCGTAACATTGCACAGCGATATGTATTGGAACGAACATCTAAGGGCAGTTGTGAGTAAGGCGGACAGCCTACTTATTGGGAGAATTTTGGGAAGATGTACTTCACCTCTAAAGGAGACCGCGTATAAAACGCTTGTACGACGTCGTCTTGAGTATTGCTCAAGTGTTTGGGACCCGCAGAAGATCAGTTTAAAGTAAGACATATAGGCAGTTTAGAGGCGAGCAGCTAGATTTGTCACCGGTAGGTTCAACCAATGCGCAAGTATCACGGAACTGCTCCGGAAACTCAATTGGGAATCGCTGGAAGAAAGGCGACGTTCTCTTCGTGGATTTCTGTTGAGTAAATTTAGTGGGCCGGAATTTCAAGCTCGGGAGTGGAATAGGAAAGGATAGGTCTAGTAGTGGTACAGTGTACCCTCCGCCACGCACCTTACGATGAATTGCGGAGTATGTATGTCGACGTAGACGTATGACGACATAAGTGTGTCAATCTCTATCTAGTGAAATTATATAATTTTCACAGTCATTTAGCCTCATGTTAAACATCCTAAAAGCGGACTCACAGAAAAATTATCGACTATATGAGCAGTCAGACGTCATAAGCCTCTTGTTGTCTCTAGGATTCACATAGTTTTCAATGGCATCGCGTTAAAACAGACTGTAAGATGATACGAAAGTAACTGAATGACTTGAATAGCGATCCATGTTTCAATTTGTGAAATTAAGATCCGTCTCCAGAAATTAAATGGGAATTAAATGCCAAGAGAGGAGGACGGTTTATAAAGCTAAGTGATAGTATCAAACACGTATTTGAAATAATTCCACACTCTTCACTCTCTGAAATCGAGTTTCAGCATTCAGGTCTTGCAACCTAGGGCAGATAGCTTTACTGAAAATGAGTGCTTTTCAGGGAGCACTATTGCGTAATATGGCTTTTCCCTCTGGTACATTTCAAATAGTTACAATACGCTGTAATGGGTTATATCCTTCTTAGGGATATGTCCGTTGTGGAATTAAACATAGAAATCATTTTAGTTGAACAGGAAGGAAAAATAAAATTGCATAAGCGGACACCCTTTGGTTTAATTCCTCCTCGTTCCGTTTTCACAAGTGCTATACGTATCCATTCATGTATGAGACTAGATGATAACGTAAGTACTCATATTTAGAAATACGAATGAGCGAGCGCTATCGAAATTCATTGAGAATTCTAAAACACTGAAATATTTAACTGTTCCCAGAGAACATTATATGAACTACTCAATATAACATTCGCTGGAGTAACATCGGCATTGTGTCGTATTTTTCGTGAATTAAAAATTTTAGCAGAAGAAAATAATGGTACTTCATTATATAAAATTAGCACTGAAACAAGAGGGTAATTAAATTTTGTTAAATTGTGTATTCGTTATTAAATTAGGTAATTTTTGATCAAACACTCGTATTATGTAATTTTGTCGTTGATGTAATGAATTGTACTTCACAAAAATTACCATCTGATACAATAACACGCATATTTAAACAAGAATCTTTTATTCACACAATTAATATAGTTAACGTAGTACACTGACGGGTTGTGGAAAAGCATTATGCTTAATATGCTGCATAGACCCTTTTTAATATCTGTCGGCTTTGTTTGACTTCACAGGACGGTAAGTAGAGCTTTTAATATGTCTTATAATAATTTTTTTTATATTCTGTAAGTAACCGAAAAACGGTGCGACTTACCAGTTTATACAATAATGCTAGGAAAACATTCTGGAGTCATCCTTACTAATGTAAATGTATGTGAGTCCTCGGTATGGTGGCATCTTGTTGAATTATTTATTGGAAATTTTCTTGAGATATGCGATAACTGAAACTGGTATGTAGTAATGTGGGAAAGCCCATCATCTGTCGTACTTAAATCTATTTTATGAAATATATCAGAATTATTTTTCGAGTCTACTATTCCACAAAATACTAACGGAGCTTCCGAAAAGTAATGTTTAAAGTATAATGTTGTGTTAAAATTATACCACACTCTGACAAAATTTATATTAAAATGTGTTCTAAAACGATTGTCACTAATTTCCAACACACTTCAGACCCGAAGCCCACATGTCGTTAACACTGAGAAGGTTTCAATCCAATTTTTTTTTTTTTTTTTTTTTTTTTTTTTTTTTAGATGCGATACACAATAACATTCAAAGTTTGCCCATTCAACCTTACTACGCCAAGAGCGAGTTAAAATTGACATACTGTTTGCTGAGTTACTGATCATACCGCATCGTATCAAACTTACCCTATCATGCAGTACTCATTTTTCCAATAAACCTATCTGTAATATTGTAATGTCTCACGCCTGATAGTAATTTAATTACTCCGTAAAATCTTCCACTCTTGCAAAAGACACATGTTCTAAGAGATTGAAGAACAGGTACCATATCGTGCCGTCTGACACTATCAGTTAACAAATCAGTTTTCTGTAATAATTCAAGAGAACAAATCAGATATCAGTTCTTAGAAGTATTCTGTTTTACACATTTGTTTTAGCCTGAGCATCTCTGGCCCACAGGTTCCCCTATCGTAATTTTCGCAATGGGGACACATTCCACGTTCCATGCATTAAAATTAGGTCTTTACAGTAACATATCTCTTTTGGTAATGATGTCCTTCTTGCTGTATCAAATCATGCATATTTGTGCTATCGTAACTGCCTGAAATTAGCTCTCTCAATGATTATTATATCAATCTTCGCTTAATCTCTATAGTATCAATGGTTATACAGTGAAGTTATCATCGTCTAATGGTCATTGTCATTATATTTCATGTCGTTTCATGTATTACAAATTATTGAATTGTTACCTTGTTTGTAAACTAGGCCTTACATGATGCACTTTTCATTTAACTTCCCGTTAGCTTTCTTTTCTATGTGCAATATTTTCAAATAAAAAAACTTAGAAAATGAGTAGAAACTATAATACATTTTTTTCATTTTAGGATGACTTGTAAAAGATGAAAGGATAGACCTAAGGTTTGTTATTTTCTAAAGTCCATACATAAAATTAATGTGCCAGATTAGGTTCTGCCTTGGTTTCATTGCCACTCATGACATTGTATTAACTCTGTTATTCGCTATCATTAAATTATATGTGATTTAATTGGTGTATTTTGGCATGTTGCACTATTAGTTCCGAGTAATTTCATTTTCCTCCTCTTCTCTCAGTTGTCACTATTAGATTCGATTCGATGCACTTTTCCTTGCAACTGATCTTTTGTGATCACTGCGATTGTTACTGTCCACTTTCTGGATGTTCTTGTTGCGGTGAATATAGACATGGCTTTTGTATTCGCCGGTACACCTCGTATATCGTTTTTGAGATACTGACTGTTAATGCATTTAAATGTGTCGATTGCTCTTGTTGTTATATATATATTCCTGATTCTGTGCCGCTTAAATGTAGTGTATGTATACTGTTCGCGTATTTCCCGCAGTAAATGCAGTGTACTCACAGGAATCTACTTCCCCGCGTGTGCATTTAGATATCTAAGACTTATCTGGTTTATGTGCGTGGGTTGAGGTCAGTGTAGATTAAGATATGTACCATACCGCGGCTGGGATCGATGAGTTTCATTCTTAACCGACACGCTTATGTTGGGGAGGAAGTCCCTTCTCACCTTTTTAGTCTAGGAAACAGTTATACGGTGAATGTGGTATCTACTTCTTATACAATGCAGGCCACCAGAGGTTGTTAAATTCCCCGTCATTGTCTTTCATTATGTCCATAAGGTATATCTGTGTTTTTTAACCATGTTTAGAGCATTCTTGATTGAATTATATCTATGGATTTGTCGGTCCTGATGCCGAACGGTGCTGGCTCATGCCTCTGATTACTGTATGGGCAAGTAATCGCTTGCAAACTAGCTTATCCCGTATCTTTGATAAAATGTTAATGAGACTGTAGGTCTTTGGATATAAATGATCACTGACGTCTGCTTTCGAAGTTTCCCATACTATGGGTACAATGCACAGCCTACGGCACCGTTGAGTAATAATTTAAGGAACTGGGTGCTATTTCAGTGTTTTAGAATGGATTTCAAATGAACAGTGCGATTTTCCTGTATTTTAACTGGGGGATTGCTAGCGCATCCTCTTTTTGCGCAAAAGCCCAGTAGACGGCTGAGGTGTTGTGTTCGTTTCATCTTGCTGTTGTCCGGCTCCGTATAGCGGTAACGCATGGGGCCTGGCTTCGATTCCAGGTCGAGTTAGGGATCACCTGCACTTGGAGACAGGGTTTTGTGTCATCATCATTGACGCGCATATCGCACATGTGACATCACCTGAAGTCATGCCGAACACGATCCCACTTGGGGCCTAACGCCAAAAATACCACACGAAATCATCATCAACTTGTTGTTGCGTAATTTGGTTTGTCTGTGTCAATGACATCTTTGGGGAGAAGTTGGTACTATAACACTGCGTTGTATTTCTCCCTCCCCTCGTCATCGTTCCACTATCCTTCTTTTGTTTCCAGTACTAGTTGGGGTTTATCGTTTCTTACACATATCTTCATAATCCTGTTGTTGCGTAATTTTGTTTGTCTGTCGCTGCATTTCTTCCTCCCCTCGTCATCGTTCTATCATCCTTCATTTAATGTTTCCAGTACTAGTTGGGGTTTATCGTTTCTTATACATATCTTAGTTTGTGTATTTAAAATAAAGGCAAGTTGGTATTTTCTTATTTTCTTTTGGGAACCCATTTTCCTACATTTACCCTGCGTGTCAGGTGATGCCTATAAGATGTATGTATATACCATCCGACCTCTGTTTCTCAATTGACGTCTTATTCTCTACGAGTGCCGAAGAAGGCGTATCGTTAAACGAGTCTCAGGGATTTCAACATTGCTAGTTACAACTACTTGCTTGTTTTAGAGTAAGAATAAATAAAGATAAATAGGCGTAGAGCAAAAGGCTACGTTCAGAAACTCGAAAAAAAAGTCGAAAAACATATATTTAACACAGTCCATTCAATATACTCAACATTTACACTTGAGTGTTTAGATAACGAACCTTTCAGGTTCTTGCTACGAGGGTGAGTCAGTAAATCAGTCGCAAACTGAGGTAAACTCGCCATACAGCGTTTACAAGGCTGAAAATTGCTTTACTTTTCACCTGATTCCACCTGTAAATTTAAACAGTTTTCCCATCGTTCGAGTAGGCTTTTATAGCTTGGAGCATCGAATTTGTGGCAGCGTTTGTATCGTAAAAGTGAATCTCTTGAACTGTAACTTTATTTAAATCCTTCAACTGTTGCTACTCACAAGATGGGGGTGTCATAGTGGTAGTGAAACACCCGTACGCAGCGCTCAGTACTGGCGTGTCTACATCAGTTTGCGACTTATTTACTTACCCTCGTATATTGGTTGCAGAAATTGAAACAGTTTCGAGACTACATTCTGAAAGCTCATCACGGTAGTGATAATTGTGAAAAAGTGTTGTGAACACTGAGAAGAGAGTATCCTTATAATTAATTAGCTGTTCACTAAAACAGCATGTAGTTTTATGCGGTCATAGGGCATCGTCTTCGATTTATACCCGTTCCAGGTCCAGGCTTCGACCCAAGCACTACTCAAAGTCTGAATAAAAAAATATCAGTACTCATGACGGGAATAACAAACACTTCCAAGAAGGGGATAGATCAACGTATTCTCAAGAACGTGGGATGGAAAACTACCCAACAGGACGAAAGAATCTGCCATGATGACGATGCAGAAGACATGAGATTTCTACATTAAGCATATAGATCGTCTGATCATACCACTTAGCCTATATTGAAAAAAAAGTTTCATGATGATCTCTCCATTGGCAAGAGATTAGTTCCGCATTTTAATCTTTGATAAGGGACTGCAAAGAATGATTTGACCACGGAAAGAATACTGAGTAACCAACGAAGTAACCAACATTCTACAAGACGGAACACGGAAAGTTTTAAGATTTAGTATAGAATGAAAGCTAGGTTAATTAGATAATGCAAAATATTAGTCTAGATACTTGGTAATCAGCGGGTTCACATTGAAAGAATCGGTATTTCTGGTCAGGCATGAATATGACAATATTGAAACCAGCAGAAAATGCTGGAACAAGGATAGTATACCGTAAGAATAGGAAAGTGGAGCAGAGAGTTAATACTTCAGTAATTATTGTCATCAGATTCGACAGAAATAAACAGGTGAGAAAGATAATTAAGATAGAAATACCAACGATAGAAGTAGCATATTCACAATTAGAGAAAGTATATAAAATTATATATAATTCGGTATGTACAGGGAAATGAAAATCTAATAATCATGTCGTATTAGAACGTGATTATTGGGGAAGGATCAGAGGACGGATTTACGGTGAATATGCGTTTGGCAGTGAGAATGAATCAGAAGACTTTTAGTAAATATAGTTATTAAGTATTAGTATTAAGTAATAGCAAATCGTGTTCAATTATAAATTAAGGTGGAGCAGATATACTTTAAAAATACCTGCAGACCTGGTAGGACAGAGATGCCTAAAAACGATATTGGTTTTTGTGGTGTGGCCAGAAGCAGAGATATATACACTGATTACAATACAGGAATGATGAACGCTGCACTGAAATGAAAGAATATCCTCCAAAATTACTGAGCTTAGACGGATACACATTTGAAATTCGCTACGCTGTGGACTCTTGCGAGTAGGCACTCCAGTTGAAGAGGAAAGGACTTTTCGTAAAGGATTTACAGATGATGGAAAGAGAGACGGACATGTGAAATAACTGCGAAGGTTAACAGAACAAATTTAATGATCGATTGATGAAGTAAGTACTAATGTATTCCAGGAGAAACAGCAGTACAGCAAATTAGAGCCATTAGTTATGACTTTATAAAAAGTATGCGGAAAACAATTTTTCTCTTATTTATTGACAGACGTACTTCCAATGCTTTAATATAATCGTCCCACCCCCCTTATTTATGACATTATGCCAAATATCCGTAGATTTCGTATGTCATCTCTGCGCCTGTTTCTCTCCATGTACCTTATTCTATGCCATGTATAATGCCGTCCCTAGTTTCATACCATATCTCTCATTGTAGTCCTTTCAATTTGGCAAAGAGATCGACTTGAAAGGAATATGATGGGTGAGTAAGGTAGTGGTTCCAGAATCTCCCGTCACCAGCTGTACAGTGAGCGGAACCGCAAGGCTGCTGCTGTTCAATTCCTGTTTTGTAAAGAAAGTCAACTTTCAATGAAATTAAAAGGCATGGTAGTAACATCAAGAATACAATGGTAATTCCACAGTTAATACTGCTGAGACAGTGGATTGGTGCAGACAATATGGAAGGGTTCGACGGATAAAAAGATTTATTTGATGAAATGTTAAAAAAATAGAAATGTGTTAAATAACCATGAAGGGAATCCATTATTAGATTTTATAGTTGTACTGTGGGGCTTCAAATAATATGAGGCAAGTTCAAATGTTTGTAAATCTATGGGACTTAACTGCTTGGTTATTAGTCCCTAGCTTACAAACTACTTAAACTAATTTAAACTAACCTAAGGACAAACACACACATCCATGCCCGAGGGAGGATTCGAAGCTCTGACACGGGAGGCCGCGCGATCCGCAACATGGCGCTCAAGACCGCTCAGTTACTCCCGCGCGGCTAAGGCAAGTTAACTCCATTAGAATTATTAATCAACTAAATGCTCAAAAACACGAATCAGAAACAGCTGCCGGTATGAGTAATTTATAAACAAATAACCCTGGAGTATTAAAAAACCTGAAATAACTTTATCGAAACAATTCTCCAAGTCCAGATAGCATACCAGTTAGATTCCTCTCAGAGTATCCTGGCTTAGTAGCTCCATACCTAGCTGTAATATACAGCCGCTCAGTCAGTGAAAGGTCGGTACCAAAATACTGTAAAGTCGCACAAGGCACTCCAATACTCAAGGCAGTAAAAGTGATCCGCAAAATTATAGCAATAGATCAATGCCATCGGTTAGCAGGTGTTTATCAGAACATACAATACTTCCTCGAAGCGAATGACCTATCGACCCACAGTCAACGGGGATTTCGAAAGTATATTTCTTCTGATTTACGGACGATTAATGACAATGTACGTCACAAACGGCTTCTAGTGAAGTTGTATGCTAACGGAATATCACCACAGTTGTACGTTTGGATTCCCTAATTCATGTCAGAAAGTATTCATCGTGTAGTAATTGACGAAAAGCCATGGAATAAAGCAGAAGTCATATTTCGCGTTCGCCAAGGCCCCTACTATTCCTTGTTCTGATAAATGATTTGCGAGAGATTTTAAGCAGTAGAAAGTTCGCGGACAATATTGTCGTTTATCGGTTAGCAAAGTCACCAGAAGGAGAAGTGAATTTGCAGAACGATTTACATAAGACACAAGCATGGTACAATAGCTGACAGTTGATGCTAAGTAAAGAAATGTGAAGTTTTCGATGTAAGCACTAAAATAAATTCGTTAAGCTTTATTTACACGATAAATCAGTCACATCTACAGGCCGTAAATTCAATTACATATCTAGGAATTACAATGACGAGCATATTTAATTGGAGAAAACATACAGAAGATATCGTGGAGTAGGCGAATCAAAACTACTTTTCAGTGGCAAAACACTTACAAGACGCAACTTTTCTGCTATAGAAATTTCCTACACTACACTTGAGAGTTCTAATTTGGAGTATTGCTGCTCATTGTGAGATCCCCATCAAGTGGGACTGATGGAGGATTTAGGGAAACTTCAGAGAAGGGGAGTTCATTTTGTATTATCGCTACTTAGCAGACGGGTTGTAACGGAAATGATGCAAGCCTTGCGTTGGATATTCTTAAAAGAAAGGCGTTATACGTTGCGGCGAGATCTATTTCTTCTCCTAATTTGAACATATTTTGTTAGCACCGACCTAGAGAGGAAGACATCATCATAATAAAATAGAAAAATCAAATGGAAGATATTATGATTCAGTTGTTCCTCTTAGAGAATTGACGTTAGAGAAATATCAGAAAAGTGGCTCGATTTACCATCTGCCATGCACTCAAATTTGATTTGCAATGTAATTATGCAGATGCAGAGAACATTTTTGTATGTTCGTCTTTCGCCGATCTGCTGAATTACTTATCCTGTTACTTATGCTTTCATCGCAGCTATCATCCTTGTACTTATGTTTGCTTACCAACATTTGTGACAACTCTTTTCTGAGACGTCCACTTAACTGCAGTCGATCTGCCTAGTTTCGTATTCCTCATATAGATCTACATCTTCAGTGAAACTCAGTTTCGTCATACATCAGTAATACTGAGGCCGACATTTCAATTCCTCTGTATCCACTGAGACATATTTCCGTGCCGATGAAAGGTACCTTTTGCGCCTAATCTGTTGACACCGCAAATAACTCTTCGTCTACTTGGCAGTGTATCTTCTAATACTTCTGTCAAGCATGACTTTTACTTCATAAATTACCAGAGGTTGAAGAATGTCTATTTGGGAGTGAGCATAGAGGTAAGCAATCTCCCATACTTTTTTGCACTTGTAAGTCACGGCAATGGCAAAACACTGCAAAGAACAGGCGCAACCATCTAATTCAACAGAACACTCAAGTTGCAGACATCGGAGGAGCTGTGAATTGAACAAGATTCTTTTAGAATGAAACTTTCACTCTGCAGCGGAGTGTGCGCTGATATGAAACTTCCTGGCAGATTAAAATTGTGTGCCGGAACCGGGACTCGAACCTGGGACCTTTGCCTTTCGCGGGCAAGCGCTCTACCGACTGAGCTACCCCACCCGACTCACGATGCCGCCTCACAACTTTACTTCCGCCAGTACCTCGCCTCCTACTTTCCAAACTTCACAGAAGCTCTCTTGCAAACACGCAAGACTAGCACTCCTGGAAGAAAGGATATGGTGGAGACATGGCTTAGCCACAGCCTAAGGGATGTTTCCAGAATGAAACTTTCACTCTGCAGCGGAGTGTGCGCTGATATGAAACTTCCTGGCAGATTAAAATTGTGTGCCGGAACCGGGACTCGAACCTGGGACCTTTGCCTTTCGCGGGCAAGCGCTCTACCGACTGAGCTCCCCCGACACGACTCACGATGCCGCCTCACAACTTTACTTCCGCCAGTACCTCGCCTCCTACTTTCCAAACTTCACAGAAGCTCTCTTGCAAACACGCAAGACTAGCACTCCTGGAAGAAAGGATATGGTGGAGACATGGCTTAGCCACAGCCTAAGGGATGTTTCCAGAATGAAACTTTCACTCTGCAGCGGAGTGTGCGCTGCACACCATATCCTTTCTTCCAGGAGTGCTAGTCTTGCGTGTTTGCAAGAGAGCTTCTGTGAAGTTTGGAAAGTAGGAGGCGAGGTACTGGCGGAAGTAAAGTTGTGAGGCGGCATCGTGAGTCGTGTCGGGGGAGCTCAGTCGGTAGAGCTCTTGCCCGCGAAAGGCAAAGGTCCCAGGTTCGAGTCCCGGTTCCGGCACACAATTTTAATCTGCCAGGAAGTTTCAAGATTCTTTTAGAGTGAATCATTATCGTTGTGCATTACTTCACCATACAAAGGATTATTGCTCGATTCAACAAATGTTTTCAATAGTTATTCATGGGTTCAAAGAAGAGCAGTAACACGTATGGGTACGTAGGTTAATCCATGGGGAATAACAACGTTCTGTAGTAATATAATCTTAAATGCACAGCAATAGCGAATGAAATTTTGCGTATTTATCAACACTGCAGCACGGCACTAAAGATCTATGCATAATTGTAGAAACATTGAAAAAATTAATACCCGTTACTGTCATGACTATGGATAAAAACCTGATATAATAAAGTTTATCGAGAAAAAAATTTCACACAAATCACACAAAACCCATTATTTCTGTTTTACAACAAGGTTTTTGCTGAATGATAGGTTTCCGAAAACAATTCAAATATTCTAAATATCGATCTCACCTAATAGTTGTGTACAGTCGCATTAAATCAACTGTAATAAACCGTTAAGAAAGTGCAATCTTTACATCACATTTCAACATGTATAATTAAAGATAAAATAATTTCTCCATTATATAGCAGATTCTATTTCCTATGTCATTTCCTTTCTCACTGGTGATTTTCAACGATTCTCTTAAATTTACGTGTACTCTTCATTATTCATCTATATTCATGCGTGGTTATGTTTTACAATACAATATCTCATTTCAGAATCTCTGTCCCACCGTCATATAATCCATTTGGAATCTTCCGTGTCTTCACATCTTTTTGAAGTATATCCTCTCATCTTTTGATGCTTGAACTGAGTATGCGGTTTTATTACCTTAAATTTATTACATACGTCAATTACACTTTCTCCTCTCCTCTCTTTTGATAGTTTAACTCTATTCCTTCACCTACGTCTATGGTTATTAACTTTTCATCTTCCTTTATTTACCGAATTACCATTTATCATGTCCTCAAATATTTTCTATACTTCATCTTCTACTAGTGACATCGGCAGCTATACTTGAAGAATCGTTATTGCTAATTTCTCTCAAATCTGACGAGAACACACCGTCACTCAACCGTTCACAGTCCATCACTGTCAGTCCTAATTTCATATCCACGATATAGCATCTTCCGCTACTGATGATTTAATAATAAATTTGTCAAGCCAGGAATCCTAATCTTCATACCGTTTGACTTTACTGAATCCCAATATGTTCATAATGAAACTTTCACTTCTCCTTTCAGGTTTTCTAGCTTCACTACCATGTTCAAATTTCACTTCTCTTTTCAAATTTTCTAGCTTCACCACCCTGTTGAAAATTGTGAAATCTATACTCAGACTTTTAGAATTTTATCACTTCCTGATTCACTTTTGTTTAAGGGATGCGATGCCCTTCGGAAATCCTCCTCCTCTTGCCCCCTCCTCCTTATGTACACTCTATGGTATTTCATACAGTAGTTTCCGTTGCCTTCTGGAACCATATGCAGTACATCATCGCTGATTCCTCCTCCTTTTGGAGGCAGTTTCCATATCATAATTCAATGGTTAGCATTACCGCTAATATTTTATTTAAAATTGAACCACTACTGTCATTCAAAATGGGGATCGATCAAGTCTTCATTATGAATCAAGGACGTTATCACTAGACAAAGGTTTGAAATACATCAAGTAAAGAGCTGAGGATGTAGGTTGCAATTGCTCAGAGATAGTGGTCGTTGCAGGAGAGGTATTTGTAACGGAACGTATGCAGTCTAGTCATGAGACAGCTGACACAAAAGGAAACAGAGAGTGCAAGTATATCTGACGCGTTTCTAGCTGCTTCCCCGTCTATGTGATGAAGATGGATGAAACGATTAGAGAAATTGAACACACAGTTACTTAGTGAAGTACAATTCCGATACGGCAGGGAATAATTTTGTAGCATTCGTAAGAAAGGATAATGCCCAAACAATTGAACATTTTAATAAGCAGCGCTCTCGATGTTTTTTTTATTTTATTTATTTATTTATTTATTTATTTTTCTTAGCTCAATGCTGAGCTTTTTTCTGAACTTAACTCACATCATATACATCATTGGCAACAGTCTGTGTTGCAGAGGCTCGATTGTCCACCTATAACTGAGGAGAATGTTACAGTTTTCCAGCAGTTACGAATTTCTTATTAATCATTAACATTTCTGTCACTCTCGTCGAAGATAATGCATGCATGTCTGAAGGACATTCCGTTCGATAATTCGCGAAACGCTGACACTGGATTTTTGTACGCGGAACTGGTGACTGGTGACTGATAGTCATTTCAGTTGCGGCTCGTTATGGTAAAACCGTGCATCTTCTCCCAAGTAGTTATTATCTGGTTTAGAAAGGTCGGATCATCGTCCGTACAACTGACGCGTTCACCACAAATTATCAAGCGATCATCACGTTGGTCTTGCAAAAGGATTCGTGGTATACTGTGCCGGGTAACCCAGGACATGTTGAAGTCGTGCGCTATAATTTTGTGGCAAGTACTATTGCTTACCCCTACCGCTGGTGCGAAAACGTCTACTGATTGGGAACGGTTAGCATGCACAAAGGTTGGATCTTGCGTTCCGTTTGAACTGTGCGTGACCGACCAGTATGAACACAACTTCAAAGCTGTCCCGTCCTTGCAAAAAATTTCGGTGACACCTAAACACAATCGAATCAATACGTCCTTTCCCTACATATGCTTCATTATTTTAAACGTTTCGACAATGATTTTGCCAAATTTTTTCACAGATCTTGATGTTTGTCCGTTGCTCAAACTGTGATACGCTAAGGTCCGACTGACGCATTCAAGTCTCACAACTACTACCATATGAGCTTCCAATGCATGCATTGAAGTAACTGACATGGTAAAATACCATGGCGCATTTCTTCCCAGTTTTACGTAATTTATTTCTAAACTTTTTGTCTCGAACCTCTCGTGTCTGCTCGCCCTTCAATATCCTCTTTGGTGGTGTGTTTGATTCATCTGTTTCACTGCTTTCTTCGGTTTATCAGAGAATTATTTATAAACGGATTCTTCGGTAACTTCTTGGTAGAACAATTCCTTTTTTTGGGTTGAAAAGAAACAATCTGCTTTTGTTCTACTAATTTATGTTTACGTAGCATAGTTTTCGTCTTATTAGGCCATCTTCAGGTAAACATTTCACTGGCGTCGACGCTTGTCTAATCTTTACCTGAAGATGTCCTAAGAAGCCGAAAACTAATTAGTAGGTTTAAACATAAATCAGTAGAAAAAATAAATTTTTTGCAGTCCGAATTTATTCCATTCTACCGTATGTCCTCAGTATTTAAGCAGGCTTTTCCTCATTGTATCTCTGAAGGTT
Source organism: Locusta migratoria (assembly GCA_026315105.1). NCBI lineage: Eukaryota > Metazoa > Arthropoda > Insecta > Orthoptera > Acrididae > Locusta > Locusta migratoria. Next base: position 42,100,130 of record CM048748.1, read on the forward strand.
TCCTTATTTAATATAAACCTTCATTTCTCCCGTTCATCCGTGAATTCCATGTTTTTCCTCGGGTCCGGGACTTTTATTTGTTTTTTCCTCTGTTTTTCGTATTATTGCTAGTTGGTTGGCCTCTGTCGTGCAACGTTAGGCACTTTGATCCGTGGGTTATTGTTTAGTAATAACTGAATTATAACGTATAATATTCGCTCGGATAGATTTTTATTTCAGTAGCAATGTGTTTGTTTTAGTGTGCCTTATTTTTATTTTTTTAATTTAATTTATGTATTAATTTATTTTTTATTAATTATTGGCATCTTTTAACTTCTTTCCTCGTTCTTTAGCAGTCTGTTGGCTTGTATTTATTCTCAGAGTTATTTTAATTTTTCTATTATCTTTGAACGATTAATTTTCACAAGTCGATCATCATTAAGTTTGAATACTATATACTGGGTTTCTTAATAAGATATGTTAAGCCCAGTCTATTCAGCAATCACGTAGATTAAAGGTAATAGTTGCCGCGGTGGTATAACCGTGCGCACTAAGGCGCCTTGCTGCAGTGTACGCGGCCAGTCGCCGTCGGAGGTTGTAGTCCTCCCTCGGGCATGTGTGTCTGTATTGTTCTTAAGATAATTTAATTGAAGTAGTTTGTAAGTTTAGTAACCGATAATGACTGCATTTACGTCCCATAACTATACAAACATTGGAATTGGAAACGTAATAGTTGCGTGTGTTTGCTTTTCAGTTACGAATGCTATATATACAGCACAGTTTAAACGTAATATAGATTTAGTAAGCGTAGTTGTTGGATACCAATACAGTATATTCCGGTCACGATAAATGAAATGAATTTCACAGTCAGTGCGCACCTACATTCTGGAACCGTTAATAAACACGTTTGGTGCACGAGTGAGTGACCTGTGATATTTCGGGCCGCGGCTCGTACTCTGGTATGCGCGACACACAACGCTTCCGTAATATCCCAGCTTCCACGCCCCCCCCCCCCCCCTCAGCGTCTGACGCAAGCGATTAGCGTATAGATGTGATTTCGCGAATTACCGGCTGCACTGTATTCAAATGGGGCACGTGAATATCCATCAAACCATTACCGGTCAGAAATTTCGGTACCATTAACTTGTGCCCCTCGCATAGCTTCCGGCGGTATCGGCGGCTGAATATCGGCTCGGAAAATGCGTGGCGCTTCCGTGGATAGAGCGGGGGGGGGGGGGGGGGGGGGGCACGAAGAGCGACGTGTCAGCGTTCTAACGACGCGTGGAGGGTAGAAATGTCGTAATATCCTCACGTCTCTGAGAGGGAGTTAATACTTCCACTCAATTAAAATGGTCGATCATTATTTAGCGCAACTGAGTTTCACTGTTACTTCTATGGATCAAAGTTGCACTTAACGGGAAGAGATTTTCACTGCAATTCAAAGAATGTGAAATGAAGCAAACACTTTCGGGCTGAAAAAATATGCGATTTATATACACAGTATCGTTGAAAATAACTTGAAAATAAAAGGAAACGCAGGAACATAAAAGGAAAACCATTCTGCGTTCCAACATGATGACTTATCTCAAACGGAATTATCAATAGACCCAAGGTTAACACGCATTTAGAAAATATATTTTATATGAAACAAAAACAGCTCTTTATTCACAAGAATCATGACTGCAATCGACAAAGGATCTAAAATGTATTCCACATTTATACATTTTCAGAACGCTGTTGATACCGTATCTGACAATAGGTGGGTGGTTAGGTTAGGTTAGGTTAGGTTAGGTTAGGTTAGGTTAGTTATGTGATTGGTTTGGGTATTTCCTGTCAGAGAAAACACCGTAAGTGATAATTACCGGAAAGTCATGCACAAAATCAGAGGAGAGGTGTGGGGTATCTCTTGCCTCCTCTGCTCTTCTATACCTGCATAACCCATCTGGTAGAATATCTGAGCAATCGTGTAGGATGTTTGCATATGATATTGTCATTTATTATTCGCGTTAAGTCATCAGAGGATCATAATGATTTAGATATCTGTAAGTGCGAAATCCGGTAATTAACCTTAAATAATGGAGAGTATATTGTTGTCCACATGAGTACAATGGCATTCCGTTAATCGTCGTCTCGAAGATAAAATGAACCAAATTATATGACGCCGAAAATTCATCTAGATATATAGTAATTAAATTTCCAGAAACACGTAGATAATGTCGAGGAAAAGACGAACAAAAACTACGTTTCATTGACGGTACGTGAACATGATGTAACAGAACTAAAAGGAGACTTTCTACACTGCGCTTGTCTGTATTCTTTTTGACTATTTCTGCGGTTTGTAATATTCTCACCAGGCACACTACCACTGTGCTACCGAGGCGCACAAAGGCGGATTAAGCATGTCTAATCACTGGATGTGCCTGCACTTTTGAAATCGTTCATAGTGTCGCGATAAAAATGAATGCTGTTCTCCATGTGTGCCCTAATGCCTCTGATCCTACCCTTGTGGACACTTTGAATGATAGACTCACGATGAAGCATGACCCATCATGAAACGCACGCTCACGAAACTTTGGCAGAAATCCTTACTACTGCGTCTCCCACTGGAGTTATTATATCTGTGTAATGACGGAGGAAAGCGGAAAAGTACAATGAAGGGAATTTAGTCCGTTTATGCGAAGTTCTGCCAGCAGCCATAAATAGAACCCTACCGTTTTATAAAAATGACAGTTTTGGTACATTTTCATCAATTACATATGTAAACTGTTTGGGTGTTTTTAGTGATGTGTATTGCTTGAAACTTTTACTTTTTGTTCCTTTAGTATACCTGGTGTAATAAAGACGTAAAATATATAGACGGACTGGTTAGGTGTAAGAGAGGACAAGAGCCCTCATCTTGTTATGTTGAATAAATGCGTAAATAAATCAGCAAGTAATCCGAGACCTTTATATGCAATGCCTGAAAGGATCAACATAAACTGATCCGCGCGGAGTGGCAGCTTGGTCCTAGGCGTCATGCTAAGGACTGGACTGCTGTTCCCGCCGGAGGTTCGAGTTTTCCGTCGGGCATATGTGTGTGTGTGTGTGTGTGTGTGTGTGTGTGTGTGTGTGTGTGTACGTGCGTGCTTGTGCGTGTGTGTGTGTTGTCCTTAGTTTAGTTACTTTAAATTGAAGTCTAGGGACTGATTAGGCTTACAAACATTATTTACACTAGGTAAGTGTGCGTCGAAAAGAAGACACACGCACCACTAGTGGCCTAGTATCTCTTAACAGTAACTGGTAATAATTTTCTTATGGATTGTTACGTCTCTTTTTGTAGAACAATTCTATCTTTTTGGTGAAACAATACTATTTTTGTTGCTAAAACTCTTTTGGGTATCGCATCGCATCGTCCATCGATCAAATGTTTCACCGACGTTTCGGCCACTATTGTAAGCGGCCTTCTTCTTGGCGTTACTATTTTTTTTCTATCTGATAATGCGCTAATAATACGAATAGTAGTTTGAAGTGAATAGAAAATTAGTAGAACACAAAATGTATATTAGTTTTAATCCGAAAGAATTTGGTATTAATTTCGTGTGGCTCAGTGACCTGGTGCAAGGTTTTAACTGGACGCCATTGCCATTACCATTTACACAATAGGTTAAAGTGGATAAACACTTAGCCGTGGAATCTGAAAAAAACTTGCCATTTCTGGCGCTCCGTGCAATGATTTTTCTTTTCTCTGTTGGATAGACTGGTTCCTTTCGGACACAAGCAACCTCATTGTGCACGACGGAAAGCAGTACGTGTATCGGTACACTTCCTCCTAACCGCTTATAGCGCGCGATAAAAATGAATGCTGTTCTCCATGTGTGCTCTAATGCCTCTGATCCTACCCTTGTGGACACGTTGAATGAGAGACTCACGATGAAGCATGACCCATCATCAAACGCACGCTCACGAAACTTTGGCAGAAATCCTTACTACTGCGTCTCCCACTGGAGTTATTATATCTGTGACGTTTTCACGCTTACTAAATGAGCCCGTAATGAAGTGTGCTGCTCTCCGTTGGATCTTATGTCTTCTGTCAACCCTACATGGTACGGAACCGACACTGAGGTGCAATATTCAAGCGCTCTCCGAACGAATGTTTGTAGCCTCCCTTGAGGATTATTCTGCTGAATCTCAGTCTGTGATCAGCCTTACCCACGACCGATTTTATATGGTCGTTCAATTTCAAATCGCTCCTTACGTCTACTCCCAAATATTTTATGGAAGTAGCTGATTCCAATGTTTGTCTTGCTTTTTCGCAGTTACACAGCAAATAATATTTCAGCGTAAATGCAGCACATCAGAGTTATGTATGTCGAAGCTCAATTGCCGTTCCCTGTATCAAACATTAATTCGCTTCAGATCTCTTGAATTTTCCTTCCCTTTTTCAGTGTTGTGACTTTTCAATAAACTACTGCACCAACGGCAAAATCCTCATTAAAGTTCCGATGTTATCTATGAGGTCATTTACATATAATGTGAAAATCAACTGTCCTATTATTAGTGATGAGGATTGATATTTGAACTTTGGAAATTGAATAATGTCATTTGAAGATTTAATGTGAAATTGTTATAATTAGAACCAGACACAATTCATCACGGTACACTTTAATTTTTCAATATGAATGTTCTAGAATGCAACTAAATATCTGACCAGAAGGACAATGCGTCCTTCAGCGTGTTTTAATATCGGCGAAAAAACTCAAGAATCCCGCATAATGAAGGATGTCAAGTAAGGTGATCTCATCTCCCCAAAACTGTTCTGAGCTGTACTGGAAATGGCTATGTCAAAGATGAGCTGGGAAGGTAATAGAATTAGTATTAATGGAAAAAGACTTAGATTTCAGATTTGCTGATGATATTGCCTTACTAGCCAACGACTTCGCAGAGCTCCAAAGGAGCTTGCATTGGAATTTCAGTTGGTCGGCTTGAACTTGAACTTCTCCAAAACAAAAGTAATGTCTAACAAGTGGGTCCCAGCCGAGGAAATGAAAGTCAACGAAAATCCGTTAGAGGTCAGTGAATATCTCTATCTTGGCCAGATTGTAAACTTGAAGGGAGATGTAAGGCCTGAAATCTTTTGGCGCATAAGACTTGCCTGGGAAGCGTATGGAACTCGACAGTGTTCAGATCTAAATTGCCAGTAAATCTGAAGAAAGCGGTATTTGATCAATGCGGAGAAAGTGACTCTATGAACGATTTCAAAAGTGCAGGCACATCCAGTGATTAGACATGCTTAATCCGCCTTTGTGCGCCTCGGTTGCACAGTGGTAGTGTGCCAGGTCGTGGGACTTTTATCTATCCCTTTCCACTTCTTTCCCCTCTGGTAGTATTGCTCATGCGAAAAATACCGAGTAGCACAGTGGTTCGGAACCCACATAAAACTGTAGGTCCCCCTATAACTGGCTGGGTAAGTCAGTTCGAAGGAAGGCAACGGCATACCACCTCCAAACAGGACCATGCCTAGTGAAGCACTGTGGTGTTCAAACCAATATTCGGATTGTTGACCACATTTTTTTTAAAGTCGCATTTATATTTCGCCAAGCGAGAAGGCGCAGTGTAACACACTAGACTCGCATTTCGAGGACGATATATATATATATATATATATATATATATATATATATATATATATATATATATACTCCACAATGCATCGTTAAGTGCGTGGCGGAGGGCACACTGTATCACTACAAGGAATAAAGTTATACATGCTTGACATTTTTAAAGCAAGCGTGCGAACTAAATTGTAATTTGTTGTGAAATATACAGAGTGTTACAAAAAGGTAACATTCCTCACACACAATGAAAGAAAATGTTATGTGGACAAGTGGACATGTGTCCGGAAATGCTTAATTTTCATGTTAGAGCTCATTTTAGTATTTGTACTGTAAATTCGTGCAGAAAATTGTCAAAATACTCAATTGTTTCGTTAGTACGTACTGTACTTCCTCGATTCACCGCCAGTTGGCCCAATTGAAGGAAGGTAATGTTGACTTCCGTGCTTGTGTTGACATGCGACGGATGAGGCTTCATTCCGACGTGATAAAATTGTAAATTTTCACAATGATCATGTGTGGGCTGTCGAGAATCCGCACGCATTTGTACAATCACGCCATCAACAAAGATTTTCTGTGAACGTTTGGGCAGGAAGTGTTGGAGAAGTCTTAATTGGGCCTCATGTTCTTCTACCTACGCTCACTGGGGCACGTTATTATGATATCATTCGGGATACTTTACCTGTGCTGTTAGAACATGTGCCTTTACAAGTACGACACATGTGGTTCATGCACGCTGGAGCTCCTGCACATTTCAGTCGACGTGTTCCTACGCTTCTCAACAACAGATTCGGTGACCGATGGATTGGTAGAGGCGGACCAATTCCATGGCCTCCACGCTCTCCTGACATCAACCCTCTTGATTTTCATTTATAGGGGCATTTGAAAGCTCTTTTCTACGCAACCCCGGTACCAAATGTAGAGACTCTTCGTGATCGTCTTGTGGACAGCTGTGATACAATAGGCCATTCTCCAGGTCTGCATGAGCGCATCAGGGATTCCATGCGTCGGAGGGTAGATGCATGTATCCTCGCTAACGGAGGAGATTTTGAACATTTCCTGTAACAAAGTGTTTGAAGTCACGCTGGTACGTTCTGTTGCTGTGTGTTTCCATTCCATTATAAATGTGATTTGAAGAGAAGTGATAAAAGGAGCTCTAACGTGGAAATCAAGCGTTTCCGGACACATGTCCACATAACGTATTTTCTTACTTTGTGTGTGAGGAATGTTTCCTGAACGTTTGGCCATAACTTTTTGTATCATCCTATATAAACGATATGGGAGAATATCTGAGCAGCTCTGCTAGGTTGTTTCCAGATGACACCGGTCATTTATCGTCCAGTAAAGTAATCTGAAGATCAAAATCAACTTCATAGCGATCTAAATAAGATATCAGTTTGGTGTAATAACTGGCAAGTGAGAAGTGGGAAGTCGTCCTTATGAGTAAGAAAAGAAGTCCGTTAAACTTTGTGTACAAGATAAATCAATCAAATGTGAAGGCTTTAAACTCCACTACATATCTAGGAATTACTATTACTTCAGTCTGAAGATCAAAACCAACTGCAAAACGTTCTAAATAAGATTTCAATATAATGTAAAACTTGGTAATTGACTATAAATACATGTGTACGAAAAGAAATCTGTTAAACTTTGTTTATAAGATAAATTAATCATACGTGAAGGCCGTTAACTCCACAAAATATATAGGAATTACTATTACTTCAGATTTAAACTGGAAAAAACACGTAGATAATGTCGTGCGAAAGGCGAACGAGAGAGTTCGTTTTATTGACAGAACCCGTAAAAGAAGCAAAAGAACTACTGAAGCGACTGCATACATTACGCTTGTCCGTAATTTTCTAGGAATATTGCTGTGCAGTGTGGGATCTTTATCAGGTGGGTTTGATGGGGGATATGAAAAGAGACGAAAGAAGGCAGCTCGTTTCGTATTGTCACGATACAGGGGAGACAGCGTTAAGGAAATGATACAGGATCTGGGATGGGAATCATTACAACAACGGCGCTTATCGCTGCGGCGTGGGCTACTTACGAAACTCAAATCGCCAAAATGCTCCTCCAAATGCGAAAACGTATCGTTGACTCCCACTTACATAGAAATGATCATCAGAATAAAATACGAGAAATCAGAGCTCGAACGGAGAGATTCAGGTGTTCTTTCTTCCCGCGCGCTATTCGAGAATGGAATGGGAGATAAATAGTATAATGGTGGTTCGATGAACCCTGTGCCAGGCACTTAAATGTAATTTGCAGAGTATCCCATGTAGATGTAGAAACATTTTCTTTGAATGAAACTTTCACTCTGCAGAGGAGTGTGCGCTGATATGAAACTTCCTGGCAGATTAAAATTGTGTTCCGGAACCGGGACTCGAACCTGGGATCTTTACCTTTCACGGGCAAGCGCACTACCGACTGTGCTATCCCGACACGACTCACGATGCCGTCTCACAAGTTTACTTCCGCCAGTTTGGAAAGTAGGAGGCGAGGTACTGGCGGAAGTAAAGTTGTGAGACGGCATCGTGAGTCGTGTCGGGATAGTACAGTCGGTAGTGCGCTTACCCGCGAAAGGCAAAGGTCTCAGGTTCGAGTCCCGGTTCCAATACACCATTTTAATATGCCACGAAGTTTCACATTTTCTTTCTTTTTGTGTGAGAAGTGTTTCCTGAAAGTTTGACTGTAACCTGTATAAGCCAAGATTAGTGTTCAAAATTTTACTTCAGATTACCGGTTTCGACAAAGATATATAAGACTGGGTTGTATCCTTTCTCCGATGCTATTTAATTTGTACATCGAGCAGGTGGTGAAGGAAAGCAAGGGAAAATTTGGAATAGGGATTAATGTTCAGGGGGAAGAAATAAAAACATTGCGTTTTGCTGATGACATTGCAATTCTGTCAGAGACAGCAAAGGACCTGGAAGAGCAGTTGAATGGAATGGACAGGGTGTTGAAGAGAGCGTATAAAATGAACATTAACAAGAGCAAAACAAAAATAATGGAATGCGGTCTTAGAAAATCAGGTGATGCTGAAGGAATTAGATTAGGTAACGTAACAATGAAGGTGGTAGATGAGTTTTGTTACTTGGGTAGTAAAATAACATGCGATGGTCGCAGTACAGAGGATATAAAATGCAGAATGGCAATGGGAAGAAAAGCATTTTTGAAAATGAGAAATTTGCTAACATCGAATATTAATTTAAGGGTGAGGAAGTCTTTTCTGAAGGCATTTGTGTGGAGTGTTGCCTTGTACGGGAGTGAAACATGGACGATAAGCAGTGCGGACAGGAAGAGGATAGAGGCTTTTGAAATGTGGTGCTACAGAAGAATGCTGAAGATTAGGTGAGTAGATCGCATAACTAATGAAGAGGTACTTAACAGAATGGGCGAGAAAAGGAATTTTTGGCACACCCTGACTAAAAGAAGGGATCGCTTGGTAGGACACATTCTTAGACATAGAGGAATCGTAAATTTAGCATTGGAGGGAAGTGTGTGGGGTAAAAATCGCAGAGGGAGACCAAGAGACGCGTATAGTAAGCAGATTCAAGTGGATGTGGGTTGTCGTTCTTATAAGGAGATGAAAAGGCTTGCTCAGGATAGAGTAGAGTGGAGAGCTGCAACAAACCAATCACCGGACTGAAGACCATAACAACAACAACATTTAATGACATTTTCTTCACTCTGCGTAAGGATAAGCAAGATAGAAACGTATATAAGAACACTCGAATTTTGAAAAAAAAAACAGAGTCGGAACTCGCCGAACAGCTTTGAGCGCAAGTCGGACTGGTTTGTGCGAGAGGTGGTGGGAGGGGGATGCAATCTCCGGTGCGGCTGTTTTTTAATATCCCACCCCGGCAGGCCAGCGGGGCGCTGCGCCACGACTTGCTGCTAACTCGGCCGTCGCGGCGCGGAAGGCGGCCACTCCAGAGCAGAGCTGGAGGAGCCGGCAGGAAGCGAGGTGGAGGCGCAAGTGGCCGCCGCCGGCTCCATTACGATTGATTCCTGCGGTGCCGGGAGCCACCAAGATTTATTGGCCGGCCCGTGGCCCGCTCCTCTCTCTCTCTCTCTCTCTCTCTCTCTCTCTCTCTCTCTCTCTCTAGCCCTCCGGCCCGCCTGCTGACAGACTCCCCAGGCCGCCTTCGTCCGCTGAAGCGTTGTTTGCTACCCGCCAAGTCGGCTGCGCCGGACTTCGTCTTCCTCCCGTCCGAAATCTCGAGTGCCTCTTCGCAGGCGAAGGAGGCGCCATTGAAGTCCGTCACCAGTTGTAACCTTTATCTGTTAACGTCTGACCGACATAGGGTAACGACTTGTAGCAGTAACCAAGTAAAATGTCAACAGTCTAACAGATGAGTATTCTAACATCCAGAGGCTCCAAAACTAACAAATAAAGTACATGGGCTCGAAAAAACACATATACAACAAAAATCGTATGAGAGATAATGTAAAGGTCCCTTATTGCACTAGTGATACTCCCGCATCTGCAAAACTCTGCAGTCGTCAGTTAGAGGCCTCTGCGTCTGCCTTGCCACATAGCCCTTTGACCTGTCGGTTCGCCAGTAGGGACAGTGCAGTGTGCCTCCGAAGTTACGTTTTGTGATGTTATTTGTGTAGTGAATCGTCAGATGGGACGGCGATTGGTAATCAGTCCTGCTAATGCATTGAGATTGGTTGAGATGAAGTTACGAAGAACCCTTCTTTGTGAAGATGGTATTAGTGTAGAAGATGAATCATTCGCATGATTTCTCGTATCTGTTATGGTACAGAAATATTAGCATAAGTTAGATACTGTTGTAACACTAACATATAATTATGATAATAGGGATGATAATGACGAACAACTCATTGCAAGCGGTAGTACTACGGTAAGTGCGGGAAGAGGCAATGGAAGCAGTGGCAGTGAATACCAACAGTCTTCCGAGAAGAAGGTTAAAGTTGCAACTATCATCACGGCGTTTGATGACAATACGCTAGAGAACAAGTACGATGATTATTACATGTTATAGTTACGATATCTGCACTACGTATGGCGTCTACATCTACAGAAATATGTAGAGCATGATTGCAAAGTTTTATATAAAAACGACACCAACACAATGAGGTGTACATAGAGATCCTGTAAGCAAACGTTCATACAGATATGTTTGTTCCAGCCCATGTACTTTCCTTGTAAGTCAAAACCCACTAGTTGGTCGTGGGGTCTCTACAGCTTTGTTGAAAGACGACTTTTTTATATAATATTTTTTCACACAATGAGTAAAAGAAACGAATAAGTTCTATGGCTTTTTAATTGTTAATAATTATGATTTACGAAAGTATATCTTAAGTATAGAGATTTTACAAACATATTTTTACGTTAGTTCCAATAAAAGTTCTTCGTTTATCCAAGAGTATTCTTTACATTGGATCGTGTTTCAGTAGTTACTATCCAAAAATTCATTTTGAATTTTTACGGAGAAGAGATCGTTTTGTAGATTAGAGGCTTATAAAGCTGAGGATGATTCCCTGATGTTGTGATTTTTCTGGGAACATTTTCTTTAAAGATTGAAGCGAAATCTAGTTTTGGATCATAAAAGTGAAGACTGTAGAGTGCCTGGGTATATCGCTCTGAAAGATTTAATGCGATGGACAACTATTTAAAATTGCCGGTTTAGGAAAACATCTGATAGTTCTATATTCTTCAAAAATGAAATACCCTGACCCCGAATTAATAGTTTATTTAATGATGCCCGGTTTCGGAGAACTGTGCCACCATCATCTGGTCATATATATTTTATAAGCTGTTCATCTTATTAAAAAATACAAAAGTTAAAATATGACAGCTTACATGTTTTAGCTTTTGTAATTTCATATGATGAGTAAGTGCTATATTGCACTTATTATTTATAGCCATTTTTTAAATGAGATGACCAGCTTATAAAATATATATGACCATATGGTGGTGGCAAACTCCTCCGAAACCGGTAGTCGTTAAATAATTTATTAATTCGCGATATTGGCATTTTGTTTATGAAGAAATTGTGACAACTATTTACTTGCTCTAGCAAACTATTTTCTTTCTTTTTATTATGCTTATTTTACATAAATACAGAAATAAATTTTGGGCGATAAACTATTTACGCCTGAAAGAATAAATTTCAAACTAGATTTGTAAAAAGAAAAGAATAATTAACGCGAACACTTAACAAATTCAGAAAAATCACTGATACTGACAGTTAATCTGTGGAAAGTAAAATATTTATTGATGAAAGCGTACATTTTCTTCCACAATGGTCTCTTCTGTTTTAAAAATGCTTACACAAAAGAATTTGTACTTCAAACACTTCGATGTGATTTAATACACAATATTTATATCAGTATTACGAGTGGGAGTAGGAAAAAATGTTTTCCCTGTCCATTGTGGTCAGAATTCCGAATGAAAGAAAACAAATAGAACGAGATAATAAAGATAAGTCATATCTATATTTGTCTACATGATTTCCAAGTACATTGAGACATTTCTCAAACCGCTTTATACGCTTCCAGAAGCCTTCCACGAAAAAATCAGATTGTTGCATACGGTAGAAGCGCCGAAGGCCATATTGACGGCAGAATTGCTCCAAAGCGCTTTCCGCCGAGATTCTCCTTCAAAGCTGCAAGCAGATGGAAGTCACTTGGTGCGAGATCAGGACTGTATGGCGGATGGTGTAGGCGCTCCTTGCAATATAGTTTTGCGTTGCCGTCGCCGAGTTTGGTCTCGCATTGTCATGCAACAGCAGGATTTCAGATCTAAGACGGCCATGCCGCTTTTTCCGAATCACATCTTTCAATTTCGACAGAGTGACACAGTTCCACGCAGCATTTATGGTTGCATCCTCCAAAATGTCCAGCAACAAAACTTCTTGGGCGTCCCAGAATAAGGTGAGTAGCACTTTATCTACAGACAGAGTGCTTTTGAACTTCTTTCGGACAGGTGATGACGGATGTTTCCACTCCATAGCCGTTCAACGCTTCTCCCTTATGCAAAGCCTAAATTTTTTCGTGGACGGTTTTTTGAAGCTTATAAAGCGGTTTGACAAATGTCTCAATTTACTTGGAAATTATGTAGAAATATAAAGATAATTCATATCTTTAATGTCTCATTCTAATTTTTGTCTTTTTCTTTCTTCTTGACAACTCTGCCCACAGTTGACAGGGGAAACTTATTTTCCAACTCCCCCTCCTAATTCATAAATGTGCCGCGAAATTTTGTCCCGAAAAATTGTGAGCCCCATTACAGCCGAGCGGTCTAGGGCGCCTCGCTGCGGAGCGCGCGGTTCATCGCCGTTGGAGGTTCGAGTCCTCCCTGGAGGATGGGTGTGTGTGTGTTGTCCTTAGGTTATGTTACCTTAGATTAAGTCGTTTGTAAGCTACGGACATGATCACGCAGTTTGTTCCGATTGTTTTACGAATGTTTGAACATTTTTGAGTCCCATTACACGTAATGCCAGTCCAGTGCCAGCTGTCACCAGTGTCGCGGCGTTAACAGCGCTAAGTATCTGAATTTAATTTGTATCAAATATAATTTGCCAGTCTAGTTCATTTTCGGTAATACTGTTTTAAGAGGTTTATTCCCGCGTACTTGCAGATTTCGTTTGTACTACTGTTTCAATAGTTTATTCTATCGTATTTGATAAATACCGTTGTGTTTAGTCTTCGTCTTTGACCGGTGTATTTCAAAGCAAGTCAGAGACCGTTACCAAGCTCGTTATCAGTCAGTCCAGTGCCAGCTGCCACGAGTGCCGCAGCGTTAACAGCGCTAAAGCTGCCGGACTCAGTTTTGTTGATTCGACAGTGTAGTTACCACTGACCACAGTTAAGTCAGCAGCCAGCCGCCTTCATTAGAGTACTAGGCTTCTTTAAAGTTGTTAATTGCTGTTAATTGTATCGATAGGATGGATAGGATGTGTGCCTGCTGTGTGCGGACGCAGGAGGAGTTGGCCGCGGTTCGCGAAAGGCTGAGCGTGCTGTTGGCTACGGTCAGCCGTCTTCAGGCTGCTGTCTCGGGGTGCAGCGATGGTGGGGAGTCTGGTGCGTCGAGTGGGACACCTCAGGCGTCTCACGCTACGCTCTCTGTCCCTGCTACCGAGGCACCTTCAGGTGTACCGGACGTCGTCGAGCCGCCTTCTCCGCAAGGGGAGTGGCGGGTTGTACGGCGTTCGCGTCGCTCGAGGCGGAAGGCCAATGTGGAGGCTGGACGTCCGTCCGCGCCCGTTCGTCCTGTGAGTGAAAGTTGGCCACTCCTTCAGCAGGGTCCGAGCAGGTGCACGGGGGGAGGGGATTATTAGTTATTGGAAGCTCCAATGTCAGGCGCGTGATGGAGCCTCTTAGGCAGATAGCGTCCAGATCTGGAAGGAATTCCAACGTGAACTCGGTGTGTTTGCCGGGGGCCTCATCCGAGATGTGGAGGCGGCCTTGCCGGCTGCTATCGAGGGTGCGGGATGCAGTCGACTGCAAGTCGTAGCTCACGTCGGCACCAGTGACGCTTGTCGCTTGGGTTCTGAGGACATCCTCAGGTCCTACGAGCGGCTGGCGGAATTGGTGAAGGCTGCTGCCTTCGCACGCGGGGTGCAAGCAGAGCTGTCGATTTGCAGCATTGTTCCCAGGGTTGATCGGGGTCCTTTGGTTTGGAGCCGAGTGGAGGGTCTGAACCAGAGGCTTCGCCGACTCTGTGACAGTCATGGCTGCAGATTTCTGGATCTGCGTCATCGGATGGGGAATTGTAGGGTGCCCCTAGATAGATCAGGGGTGCACTACACTAAGGAAGCGGCTACTCAGGTACTCAGGTACTACTTGTGGAGTGCACATGGGGGTTTTTAGGCTAGGCGCTAACTCTGATGAGCACTCGCCTGTCAGCATTCAAACAGCGAATTCAGGCCACGTTCGGAACAAAAATTCGAACATAAAAATATTAGCCGCGAACTTACAGAGTATTAGAAACAAAATTCCCGAATTTGCAGCGCTGCATGGAAGTTATTGCGCTCAGATAGTTTTAGGCACCGAAAGCTGGCTAAATGATGATGTGGCAAGTTAAGAAATATTTAGCGAAGCGTGGAATGTATATCGGAATGATAGATCTGATACAACTGGAGGAGGAGTGTTCATCGCTGTGGACAAAGATATTGTTTCTACTGAGATCGAGGTTGAAAGTAACTGTGAAGTTATCTGGGCACGCATAACAGGTCTAAAAGAAGTAAAGTTAATAGTTGGGTGTTTTTACCGGCCCCCCAGTGCTGCTGTAGCAGTTTTAGAATCATTCAAGGAAAGTCTACACCAGGTAGTGCATAGGTATCCGGGCCATGCAATATTAGTCGGAGGTGACTTCAACCTTAAGAGTATAGATTGGGACCTCGCTAGTTACATTTCAGGTGGTACAGACAAGCAGTCTTGCGAGCTACTTTTGGACACATTCTCCGAAAACTGTCTTGAGCAGTTAAACCGGCAACCCACGCGCAATGGAAATATTCTAGACCTTATAGCCACAAACAGGCCTGACCTTATTAACGATGTCTGTGTAGAGACAGGAATTAGTGATCATGATATCGTCATAGCGTCGATGGTGACCAAAGTTCATAAACCAGTCAAGAAGGCTAGGAGCGTGTTTTTGTTGGGAAAAGCCGACAAGCAAATGTTACGATCGCACTTAGAAAATGAATGGGCATCGTTTAATTCTGGGACTATGGATGTAGAGGAATTGTGGACTAATTAATTTTTAATGAAGGGTTAAAGAAATATGTGCCAGTAAAGACGATTAAGGATGGAAAAGATCCACCGTGGTATAATAATAATGTTAGAAAGCTGCTGAGAAAGCAAAGGCTGTTGCACTCTCGATTCAAAAAAGAACACGCAAATGATGACAGGCAAAAGTTAGTAGAGATTCGTGCGTCTATAAAAATATCGATGCGTGAAGCATACAATAATTATCACAGCCATACATTAGCAAAAGATCTTTCCGAGAACCCGAAAAAATTCTGGTCCTATGTAAAATCGATAAGCGGGTCAAAGCCCACTGTCCAGTCACTAGTTGATCATTCCGGGGCAGTAATACAAGACAGCAAACGGAAAGCTGAAGTTCTAAATTTAACCTTTAAGAAATCTTTCACGCGGGAGGACCGCACAAATATACCATCATTTGATCAACGTACTAATTCCGAAATGGGGGACATAGCAATAGGTATTTCCGGTGTAGAGAAGCAGCTGAGAGAGCTAAATACGAAAAAGTCTGCTGGTCCGGATGGTATACCAGTTCGGTTTTACAAAGACTATTCTGCGGCATTGGCCGCCTACTTAGCTTGCATTTATAGCGAATCTGTAATTCAGCGCAAAGTTCCTAATGATTGGAAAAAAGCGCAGGTGACTCCCGTGTATAAGAAAGGAAAGGGAACTGACCCATACAATTACAGGCCAATATCGTTGACATCGGTTTCATGTAGAATTTTGGAGCATATTCTCAGTTCGAATATAGTAAATTTCCTTGAAACGGAAAAGCTTCTTTCCATGAATCAGCACGGGTTTAGGAAACTCAGCTTGCCCTTTTCTCACATGACATCTTGCGAGCCATGGACGAAGGGCAACAGGCGGATTGTGTTTTTCTCGACTTCAAAAAGGCGTTCGACACGGTGCCACACTGCAGACTGCTAACGAAGATACGAGCTTATGGAATAGGTTCACAGATTTGTGACTGGCTGGAAGACTTCCTAAGTAATAGAACGCAGTACGTTGTTCTCGACGGCGAGTGTTCATCAAAGACGAGTGTATCGTCAGGCGTGCCCCAGGGGAGTGTGATAGGACCGCTATTATTTTCTATCTATATAAATGATCTGATGGACAGAGTAAGTTGTAATTTGCGGCTGTTTGCTGATGATGCTGTGGTGTATGGGAGGGTGTCGTCTGTAACTGACTGTAATAGCATACAGGTTGACTTAGACAAAATTTCTAGTTGGTGCGAAGAATGGCAGCTAGCTCTCAATGTAGAAAAATGTAAGGTGATGCGCATGAGTAGAAAAAACAATCCTATAATGTTCGAATACAGCATCATTAGTGAGCTTCTTGATGCGGTCGCGTCGTTCAAATATCTAGGCGTAATATTGCAGAGCGATATGAAATGGAACGAGCATGTAAGGACAGTTGTGAGTAAGGCAGACAGCCGACTTCGGTTTATTGGGAGAATTTTGGGAAGATGTACTTCACCTGTAAAGGAGACCGCGTATAAAACGCTTGTACGACCACGTTTTGAGTATTGCTCAAGTATTTGGGACCCGCAGCAGATCGGTTTGAAGGAAGACATAGAGGCGCTTCAGAGGCGAGCAGCTAGATTTGTTACCGGTAGGTTCGACCAATGCGCGAGTGTCACGGAAGTGCTCCGGCAACTCAATTGGGGATCGCTGGAAGAAAGACGACGTTCTTTCCGTGAATTTCTGTTAAGTAAATTTAGAGGGCCGGAATTTAAAGCTGAGTGTATTACGATCTTGCTGCCGCCTACTTACATTTCGCGTAAAGATCACAAAGACAAGATAAGAGAAATTAGGGCTCGTACGGAGGCATATAGGCATTCTTTTTTTTCCTCGTTCAATTTGGGAGTGGAATAGGAAAGGAAATGCCTAGTAGTGGTACAGTGTACCCTCCGCCACGCACCTTACGGTGAATTGCGGAGTATGTATGTAGATGTAGATGTAATCCTGGGAACCACTGCCATAAAGTAAATGAACTTAAAAAATACCTATTTCCGTAGACGAACTTCATGTTTCCGGCGTGGAGTGGCCGAGCGCTGTAACCCGCCTCACTGCAGAGAGCGCGAGTTCTCACCGTAGGGGTTCGAATCCTCCTTGGAGCATGGGTATGTGTGTTTTCCTTAGGTTAGTTTAGTTGAAGCAGTTTGTAAGCCTAGGGGCTAAGTCCCATAGATTTGCAAACATTTGAACATTGGAATTTGAACTGGATGTGGTTATCTATGGCATAGAGGCTGCGAAAGCTGCCAGCCTAGATGACATTTTCCCCAGAGTTTATCAAACACACTGACGTCCAACTTTTATAATGTTTTAAGGGACCATCTTAAGTAATTAGTACCAATTGTTGCCAAGAACGCTATTTTATTGTCTGGATGACTAGTTTCGGTAACACGGTTATCATCATCGGATCATCTGTTTCAGCAACAAAAGTTTTTATTATGTCTGTTAGAACTGTTATCTTTAACTTCACAGCTACTCTCAACCTCAGTAGAAACCATAGCGTGCTGAATGACAGAGTCGTGTTGATTAAATACGTAACGCAGCACAGGGATATGAAATGGAACGAACATACAGGGATAGCCGTGAGGAAGGCAAATGGTCGACTTCGCTTTATTAGGAAAATTTAAAGAAAGGCGTAGAAAACGCTTGTACGATCCCCGTTTTGAGTATTCCTCAAGTGTTTGGGATCCCCGCCAGATCGGTTTAAAGGAGAACGTAGTGGTAGTTCTGAAGCAGGCTCGAAATTAGTAACGTAGATTATATCAATGCGCGAGTGTTACCTAAATGCTTCGATATCTCTATTGGAGTCGCTGGAAGTGAGACAACGTTCTTTTCGAGAATTACTGCTGAAGAAATTTGGAGGGCCGAAATTTGAGGTGAACTGCAGAACGATTCTACTGCCCCCAACCTACATTTCAGGTAAAAACTACTACGATGCGATTAGAGATATTAGCACTCGTATGGAATCAGACAAGTATTCGTTTTCCCTCGTTCCATATGGCAGTGGAATAGGAAAGCAAGTAGCTATCAGTGGTACTGAGAACCCTCCGCCACGCATGTTTGGGTGGATTGGATGTATGTAGGCGCAGGACAGATCTTTCGTCCTACTACAGTGATATAGTGGAACGCTTCGTACACTATAGGGTTGTCACTTCGTGGCCGTTTGAGTTACGTGCGTGAGGTCCACTTTCACTAACGTGCAAAAAACGTCACTAGGGACAGTAACGGCATCCGATAGTGTTTTGGAAGAATCCAGGTTTCTTTTGGAAATTATGGCCGCATTTTTGACCGCTGCGGTCAGGTAAAGTGACTGCATTATAACATCATACATAGGGTCACCTCTAGGTGTAATTTTGTGGTTTGTTGTAGTGTACAACCACAAATCACAATTTGTGCATGGCAGGGCATTGTGATCTGTTTAATCTACATAAATGGGATCCTGTGATCTCAGACACAATTATCCAGCCTGCCGCGGTGCCCGAGGAGACTGAGGCGCTCCAGTCACGGTCTGCACGGCCACTACGGTCGGGGGTTCGAATCTCCCCCTCGGGCATGGATATTTGTGCCGTCCTTAGTGTTAGCTAGTTCGTAAGTAGTTTGTAAGGTTAGGGACTGATGACCCCATAAGCTGTACAAACATTTGAACATTTGAACAATTATCCAGCAAGGCAAAGCATGACCACATGTTGCTTCTCGAACACGTGCCATCTCGATTTTACAGTATGCCTTTGCCCTGGTCGCCAGATCAGCAGACTTGTCGCCGTGGGAATATGCGTGGGGTACTCTCAACAGGCGAGTGGCGCACTGTGACTCCGTGCCAGTTATCACACGTGAATTTTGGAACCAGGTGATGGAAGCATGCATGTCTGTACCACAGGACCCTATTCGCGCCTTAAATGCGTCGATGGCAACACGCATGAGACAAGTTATAAGATCCATGATGGACCCTGTATTTACTGGGCATTAGGCCACATGCTCAACCAAAGACACTGAAATACCAAACTTTACCTCAGAACATACTTTTAATACTTCGCTCCGTTAGTCGAATGACAAAAAGTTGGGAAAAAAAGGATGTTGAATGTTCGCGCGCGCAAAGCTTCCTTCATAATCAATTAATGCAGGTGTTTTTTTTATTCGTGTTAGAGAGAACCTAAAATACCTACATATTAATTTACATGTAATTTAAAAAGAAAAATTATGCAGATGTAAAGAAAGGTTTCTACACATTCTTAGCCCAGAAGAGTGCTACGTCAAACGCGTTTGGTTGTGCCGACGTTAATCCATCAAAGGTACAGTGTAAGGGACTGAGCGGGCAGTTATACATATGGGTAGTTGTTTGAATGGCTCCACAGTCACAGAGGGTGGAATCATTTTGATAGCCCCAGTTGCTTAGGTTTACTTTAGACCTTGCTATGCCACTGTGTAATCGGTTCAAAGACTTCCACGTTGTCCAGCTTTCGTTGTGGCCAGCAGCTAAGGCTTCGGAGGCTTCCATCCACGGGTGACTTTCCGCATCCTTCCAGCGTTCTACCGTTGTTCTATAGTCACTCTCCTTCTCAGCTGATGTGAGAAAATTATGTGCTGATGGCTCCATCCCATAGATTGGATGCCACTTGGAGACAATAGATTTTTGTCTCTCTTTATATGCTGGAGGTGCAATACCGACAAGATGATAGATTTTATTTACAGGGGTTGGCTGAAAAACATTCTGTAACTATTCTGACAGATTCATTGAGGCTAATCCTTTCAAATCCAGAAACATGAAGGCATAGCTAATGTAATGCAGGTGTTTAAAAGCGCAAATGAATGAGCTTGATCCGAACAGTGTTGTTAGGTCGAAAAGGTGTATCTTAATTAGAACCGAAAACAAACCGATTAAAATATTCACTGCAAGGACAGAAGGATACTACGTTTGAATAAATATAATGGAGAGAGATTAATTCTGATACTTGATGACAAATCTGCGAATTAATACCTTTCGTTTAAAGCAAAAATAGAGGAAATCGTTCGGATAGAACGGCCTGACTGACTGACTGACTGACTGACTGACAGCAAGGACATCCCCATAAGAAATGTACAGAAGGAAATCGCGTTTGATTGTAGAAAAAAGGAGGCAAGAGTTATGAAAATTTTGATACTTGATGACATATCTGTCGATTAATACCTTTCGTTTAAAACAATAATGAAGGAAATCGACCGGGTAGTTTGGTCTAGCCGACTGTCTTTAGTTTTTGAGTAATTTCAATTCACCTAGACGGGGCGGGCTGTCAGCTCACGAGGCACTCTCCAGCCGAAAGAGACATAAACAATACAATGGACTTTAGTTTTCGTAGATTCTTCTAAGACATGATATTAATGGACTTTTACTGTATGAAATTCCTATCTGTAGCCTTTCAAGAAATTCTGTTAATTATTTTTCTGAATGTGTGTGTTTATAGAAAAATACCTATATAGATTAGCGTGGTACCATTTCGAGAAGCAAATTGAACTTGGCAAATGATATCTCCACAGTTTTGTAGCTCAACGGAATTTAATCATCAGAGAATGACTTCAGGTAAATATGGGAAACGAAAATACATTTGTGGAATGCTTCGTCGGTTATTCATACCATTATTGAGGTCAGAAGAGTTGTGAAGTACTGGCGTATAATCTCTTAGGGGTTGATAATATTTACGCCCCGTTCCCATCCGAGTGTGATGGCGAATCGAGCTTTCATCAATCGTGTAAAAACTCTTAATGATATGCACATTATACTCGTGGTACTAAATCATACTGTAAATATTTGCTACATGTACTTCAAAGCAATTGATTTGATTCATTTAAACGAGTAAGGTATGCAGCTGAACGCTCGTGCCCTGTCGACTGACTGAAAATATATTAAAATTAAAGGTGAAGCACTGAATTAAAATTTGTGTTGCGGCCGGGAATTTAAACCCAGACCTCCATGCGCACTAGACAGACGTTACAACTACTAGACCACCGCACCACTAGTGATTAAGGGCCTCGGAATAGTCTAAGTACGACTTCCCTCCACGTCACAAACTCTAATGCTGCTACTTTGTTCCGCGGAGAGCTTTGGCAGTGGTGGCAGTATTTCATGGAACACAGAAGCTGAATTAAAGTTTCTGACGTGCAGGGAAGTCGTACTTAGACTATTCCGGTGCACCTTAATTACAGGTGATGCCTTGTAAGCATGGAGGTCCAGGTTCGATACTCGGCCACAGCACAAACTTTAACTGAATGCTTCATCTTCAAATTTAGTGTTTGATGTTTTAGAGACGCAAAACAATTCAGGGTTTCTAAATTTATAATTGAAGACCTAACATTCTAAATGTGCTAAATACCATTTTTTTCAAAATTGTTTTTTTTTTTTCGCTCTAAAGGTGCTAAAGGTGATACATCAATGCGAGTATATTATACTAAAGCCGCTTTGTCATATGACAAATGTAAGAGGTTCTTACAGTCAGCGACAGATGACATTGGTATTAACTCCACAGCCTTCTTCGTTCTAAATGTGCTCCATAATCAACTTCTGTGTTCATGCTCATGGCAACTTTGAAGCAATAATGTGTTTATGGCGTGGGGGTGAAGGGGTTTGAGGAGCTAACAGCATAGCATTATGTCTGTTCGATGTCTTGTATTGCACTGAAGTACTGTCTGTGTAACTGGTAACTTGGAGTGACAACTGCTGTGGATAAAATAAAAACCATGTACTTATATATCTGTACATGTTCGCAGTGGCTTGTGGTCTATTTGATTGGATAGTGCATAAATATGTGGTTTCAGGCCACAGAGACAGAAAGTTTGCTGGCCGCAGTGGCCGAGCAGTCTGCGGCGTGCCAGTCACGGTCTGCACGGCCGCTGCGGTCGGGGACTCGAATCCCCCCTCGTGCTTTAATGTTTGTGGCGTCTTTAGTATAAGCTCGTTCATAAGTTTCTAAGTTTAGGGACTGATGACCCTGTAGTTAAGTCCCATAAGCTCTACAAACATTTGAACAAAAATTTTGCCTTAATAGAAAAGCGCAAGAATGTGGTTAAATGTTACGTACCTGATGGTTTACAAGAAGTAATTACTTCAGTACGCCCTCCTCTCCCATTCAAAACACTCAGAATGTAAGAAAAGGACTTTATTGATTTCCAGGCTGCTGCTGATAAAGGTTATCAATACAATGAAGTTCTGAACTACAAATTAAAATCACGTCACCTGGAATAGTGTACATCAAACGGACATTCAGTGAAACTGAACAGTGGGAAAGTGTAAACATTCTAAAGAAAGGCAAAACTGTGGGCAATTTCATTCATACACAAATTTCAGTATTGCCTCGTGATCACGATTATCTGCTGAAAATACAGGACTTTCTTGCTACGGTACCCTTTATTGTCATCGTCAGTTTTTTACTGATTTGTGTAATGATGCTGCAAACTGAAGATATTGGTTTCACATTGTTTCATTTCATATTCTTAGTTATGTTTCGTCAAGCGCTAAAGCTTCATACCTCTGTTGGACTTAGCCCATTTAGTCTGAATAACGCAATGTGTAAGTCACCTTCAGCTTTCACTTTTTAATTTTCTTCTTCTCGCCAATTCTGTGCAATTATCTCTTGACTTTCTGTGTAGTTTGTATTAAATTAATGTTAATAAACTGTATAATACTATTAAATGTGTGTATTAATTTCGTACGATAAACAATTCAGTTCTTTTGCTGTATCTCAGAACTTCTTATTTGGTCCTTAGCACATTTAGAATGTTATGTCTTCAATTATAATGACTGAAACGATATTACTTTTCACCAAGTGTGCTGAACGCTTCGGTTCCTTCCTTCGAAACTCGCGGAGTTGTTGCGTTACACTTATTGATTCAATAGCGAAGGGAATCACGTGTCTGTGGCCACATGTGCTGAAGGAGAAAGACAAGTGGAGGGACGCCCGGCTTGCAATCTTTATCGGTGTTGCGGCAAGAAGTGATCCCACTGTTGGTGAGAGGGCCCATAGCCCGCCATAAATATTTCGGCGAAGGCGTGCCCTTTCTCTTACAGCGCCACCTCCAACCCATTCCCGACTGTAATCCGCTTTATCTGTCCCTTCTTCCAGCAACTCGAGGTGGCGGCCCAAAAACACAGGGAGACCTCGTCCACCTCCCGCCTGAATATTTCACAGAACTGGGCTTCCGGGAGTGCCACGGCAGGTGCCGAGAGACTAGAGAGAGCTCCTTTGTCTTCCAGCGTGAAACACAATACTTCCGGTAGAACAGCGGCGAGTGCTATTCTTCACGGCCTGCGGGATAACAGGCGCGTAAGGAGACATTTTGCAGTGCGTTCCATTCGTGCGAAGATTACGTCTCACAAGGAGACCACATGGGTGTCGGATTTAGGATTCTTTTATGGGACGTGAAGTTCAGAACTCAAATAACAATCAGCCAAAGCCATTTGACCCAACTCTCAATAGTCGGTTTTGAAATTTTACTGGTACATGTAAGTACAAATGATTAAAAGATGTACGTCATATGTCAGTGAAGCTCAGGCGGTAGTGTTCTAGCCTTCCAAGCATAGTCTGTGGTTCGAATCCTGGCGTGAAATTTTTATTTTTTATTTTTTACGTTGTGTTGGAATATTTACACAATTTTAGTATCGAATAGTAATTTTTACGAAAAAATGCAAGTATTTTTGTTTATTCGTAATTTTCTATATTCTATAAAAGCTTGTTGATAAGTATGTTTTTAATAAAAAAACATAAATTTTTACAGTATTGTCTTAACTATTAGTTTAGTCTTTGTTTGTTTAGTTCGTGAAAAGCTACGACGCTGTTTTGGAAAGTCATCTACATAGCTAATAATGACTTTCCAAGCAGCTAACCTACTCAGACATCGTCTTACGTGACGACAGAGTGTTCAGCTCGTCTACATAAACAAAAACTGACACAACACGTGCAATTATAGATCCCAAAATGTTTCATATAAATAAATTCCAAAACAACGAAGAAAATGAAACTTCCTGGCAGATTAAAATTGTGTGCCGGAACCGGGACACGAACCTGGGACCTTTGCCTTTCGCGGGCAAGCGCACTTCTGTGAAGTTTGGAAAGTAGGAGACGAGGTACTGGCGGAAGTAAAGTTGTGAGGCGGCATCGTGAATCGTGTCGGGATAGCACAGTCTGTAGTGCGCTTGCCCGCGAAAGGCAAAGGCCCCAGGTCCGAGTCCCGGTTCCGGCACACAATTTTAATCTGCCAGGAAGTTTCATATCAGCGCACACTCCGCTGCAGAGTGAAGTTTCATTCTGGAACGAATAAAATGTTTGTCACAGCGGGATTTGAACCACCGACCCTAGAGTTGTGAGACACGAACGCTACCACCTGAGCTAAACTATTTTTTTTTATTTTATTTATTTATTTATTTATTTTTTCAGGTCGCTCTATGTTTTGCGGTCGTTGTTTCAGTTCCTTCTTGGTTTTTCGTCGAATATTTTGCTCAGCTATTTTATTACAGAGGGCGTTTAGCCCGGCAGCTAAACCGACAATTGCGCAAGTGCTCTAATTATTGGTACTGACTTGTACTTACAAAACTTCAAAGCCGATTTTCTCGAGAATTCTTGAGAGCTGCGTCAAATGGCTTGGCCTGATTGTTATTCAAGTTCTGAACTTCACTTACGATAAATATAAAAAAAATTCTTAAATCCGACACCCATGTGGTCTCCTTGACAGAGCAGCATATTTGAAAGATAAACATTTATAAGGATTGGGATGAATACTGCAGAAACTGTAATATGCGAATATATATCTTGAAACGTATTTGTTTGCTGCCACAATACTCGTATTACAAGAAATACAATTACTGTGTAATACGCAGTGAAGCGACACATACGATATTCCTAAGATAAATGCGGTGACTTCCGCTATCGACTACGTTCTCATTTCAAATAGGCCTATGACCCGTTTATTTCTTCAACATTCAATTTTTACCGCCGTATTTGGAAAGCTAACATGAACGCAAAGCAGTCTTGTGTTGTCTTTCACTGTCGTCGGTTGTCTTTCCATGTTCCAGCCGGATGCCACAATTCATCACCATCTGCTTATAATAAACTAGCTGAAAATCCGGCGTTGCCCTGGTATTTATTTATTTATTCCTGCCATTTTTCAGTTATATATTCATTTGTATAAGGGTTGTATCTCTGTAAAATCTCTTGGCAATACAATTAGTAGTAAAGAAGTAACAGATTAATACTTGGTGCATGATGGGGCGGTTTTCCATGAACGTTACTGCTTACGTGCACATATCTCATGAAGTACGTGTCCTACTGTGATACAATTTAGAAGGTACACTCAACTATATGCGAGTATACTGTCTGTAAACTTTCCTGCTGCCTCAATTTGTAGTGTAGAAATTATGAATTCTAACGTCGTACCGAATGCCGTAGTTTTAGTCCATGAACAGCGGTAAAGCAGTAAGCAATAAACTTTTTTCCTTTCGTAATTTTGCTATGGCTGTCAGCAAGAAAAAGTTTAATAAAGGTTTGAAATTGCGTTTAAAGTTGGTAGCAAGTCGCTAAGTACTCTCAGTCTCATACAGTGTGTGAATGAATTCTCGTGTCATTATGTGGCAGTGTTTTGCAACTTTATGACGTTGTATTTCCTGAACAATATGTCGTATGTGGTTCTTACCCCGGAAGCATCGTTACCACACTATAAGGAATACGTGCAACAAATTTTGTGCAAATCGGGCCATTGCTTTAGGAGGAAATGTGCAACAAAGTCGTTTGATGAAGCATTTTTTCACATATCTTCATTGTTTATGACGTCATATCTCATGAATAATGTTTTACGTGATCTTAAAACTTACGGTTACCGTCCTCATGGATTGAAGCTTACGTGTGCAAACTATCATAAACAATACAAAAAACTGTAGATTTTTATACAATATGTACACACAAACGTACGGACACTCTGCTTTATATATAAAGAAGATGTGAGTTTCACCTGAGGCTTTGTTCTCTAATTGAACCCCCATACTTACCCGTTTAATGACTTGTAATTTATCGTTGATGATTCCACCCTTTCTATCTCGTTTCATGCTGAATTGCTCTTTTCAGTAATGTAAATTTTGCCATAGGTTTGCCCACCATTTTGCTTATTTTTTGCACGTCATGTGAATATTAATCCAAAAATCCGAATTTCTGCTGTCAGTTCTCACCTTGATTGTGGTAAGAGTACCTGGAGGTTATTAGTTTTTTTCCTGGATTCCTATATTTAGAATAGTTTCTTTTGCGGTGTGATAAATTTTTTATGGTCATTCAATTGTTCAATGAAGCTTAACTTGGCCAAATCTCCTTCTACGTTTTGATTAAACAGCTCATTCAACATTTTAAAAATACCACCAGATACGAAAAGCTTCTATCTTCTTTTTACAATGGTATATTGCGACTGTTACCACTGCAATATTTGTTACACCCTATATCTTATTTCGATTATTCATATATATCACTGATTCAATCCTCCGTTTATCAAGGTTTAATGATAACTGCGGTTTGTCACATTATATTTTATTTTTCACCCTTCCAAAAAAAAAAAAAAAAAAAAAAAAAAAAAAAAAAAAAAAAAAAAAAAAAAAATATATATATATATATATATATATATATATATATATATATATATATATATATATATATATATATATACCAAGCATCATAATCTCATTCCGCATTGTGTTACGGTTAAATGAAACTTTCTCTGTTGCCGGATCGGTATTCAAACCCGGGACCTTTTCTCTTAGCTGGTAGGTGGCCTACCGAATGGACGACAACCGTACTCCACACGACCCTATCTCACAGCATTACTTCCTGACGGATCTCCCTTTCTATCTGCCAAACTTCACAGGAGTACTCCTGCGAACATTGCAGAACGAGCGCGCCTAGAAGAAAGTATATTGTGGAGATACGGCTTAGCCACCGCTAAGGGGATGATAGTTTCACTCTGCAGTGGAGTGTGCGTTGACGTGAAACTTCTTGGTAGAGAAAAACTTCAAGCCGGACCGGTATTCGAACCCCGACTCTTTGCATTTCGGAGAGAACCGTTCTACCGACTCAGCTGCCAGGTTAATACGCCAGTATAGCTCAGTCAGTAAAGCGCTTGCCCGTCAAAGACATAGGACTCGGTTCGCATACTGGTACTGCACTTAGTTTCAAAAAAATATTGCTTGTATATAACTCCTTGCAGCACTGGAAACCATCTTTTTAACAACCAAGCATGAATGATTCCTGTCTCTTGAACGAACAGAGAAACAACGAAGTACAAATTATCTGTAACACTAAATAACTTACTAACGTCAACAGGTAAGGTGAACCTCTTTTAACGCGTATATTCAGCTCCCTGCCCCCTTCCTGCAACATTGTCAAAGTGACATTATTACAGAAAATTGAGTCAATAGGTGAGCGCCTTTAGATAAACACATCGTAATGTCTATCTTATTAAGTAATTTTTTATTTATTTCCTGTATGAAATGACTACGTTGTCGAATTGACTTTTTCCTTCCAGTTACCTGCTGGTAAGATTGCGAAAAATTACCTAGATTAATCCTCTAGTCAAATCAGAAGCTTTGAATCACTCACATTTTTTTCTTTTTTTCCAAATTGTAGGTTCGGAACAAATTCATATACACCGATATTACATCGATATGGGAAAAATGTCAGTTATTCCACCAGTGTTAACCGCTGAGATATAATAAATTTGTAATGTAATAGGCGAACCAAACGGTGGGAATGACAGAATTAGTTGGGCGTGCAAAAATACTCAAGTATCCTAACGGTGAACATACATTACAGAGATAAGTAGAGAAATAAACGTTGCTGATCTATCCGATCCAAAAGCTGCAAGATGCAAGTTACATGGCAGGGAAGAATTCACACGAACGGTCGCATCAATGGAGTAAGTCAGTTGCAAACTACATGTTAGCCGTTAACTTTTGACGCTTTCTGATTTACAGATTCTAATAATCTAGGGCATGGGTAAAGAGTTCCGTCAGATTCGAAAGCAGCATATCTTACTCCGGGCACGTGGAGCAGATGCCATTAATGTTCAAATGTTTCTAAATCTATAGTGGAACAGAAGATTACCTCTTGCATGTGAAGCGAGAAGAATGTTGTATCAGGAACGGATAGTTTTTAATTTCAACCTTTATGAGCATGTTCATTAATTAATAATACTTGTAAAAAATATGGTCGAGTGAAGAAATGTGTTCTTGCTGCAGCCGAGAAAAGGCGTCACCAAAATTGTAACAGATATAACAGATACGTTTCCACCTGACATTGTGGCCTTGTTGAGACACTGCCTTACCACAACTTATTTCCAGTGAAACAAGGTGTTTTATGAACAAATTGACGGAGTGGCTATGGGAAGCCCTCTCAGTCTAGATGTTGTCAACTTATTTATTTAGTTTTTCGAACAGCTGGTGCTACAGACGGCCAGAAATAAATCAACTAAGTGGTACGGATATGTTGACGACACCTTTGTAGTGTGGAACCATGGTGAAGAGGTGCTGGATGTCTTCTTACAGAATCTCAATAGCATTAATCAAAAGATACAATTCATGATGTAAAAAGAGAGAAATGGCCAACTTCCTGAATGTATCCGTAATTAAACGGGAGGACGGGATTCTGGGCCATAAGGTATACAGAAAGGAAACATACATTGATCGATACCTCCACAAGGGATCATCCGAAGTAAAATAGAGGTATCATTAAAACCTTGGTGGAGAGAGCTAACAAAATCTGTGATCTAGTTTACTTGGAGGACGAACTAAATCACCTACGGTCGCCGTTCGAGACAAATGGATACGGTGGCAAGGAAATTGATAGAGGTCTCCATCAAAGAAGAGAAGAATTCAGAGCAACAACGGCAACCATCTGTAAATGTTTTCCTTCCGTAGATTAGCAGAATTAATTATCGAATCGGGAAAGTATTAGCCAAATATGGTGTCTAAACGATCTACAGACCCACCAAGAAGATAAAAAAGTATACTTGAGATCAGAAAAAGACGCACGTCACCCCATAGCAACACCTGGGGTATACAAAATTCCTTGCAGCTGTGGTCAAGTATATATTGGAACAACTAAAGGAAGCATCAACACCCGCTTAACTGAATATAAAAGGAACTGTCGTCTAGGCCACACGGAAAAATTGGCGGTAGCAGAACATGTTTTTCAACATGGGAACCATCAAATAAAATTTAATGAAACGAGCATTTTAGCTAGAACATCACATTACCATGAACGCATGTGTAGAGAAGCAACAGAGATTCACAAACACCGGTATAATTTTAATAGAAAAGAAGGTCTGAAGGTAGATAAAATATGGATGTCGACATTGCACTAACAAGATGACAATCGATTATTTTTAATCGAGAATGACGACGTCATCCAAAGATAGCCGCACAGTCAGCCTCACGTGACATATGGTGGTGCCCTCTATGCCCTCTTCAATGCGAGAGCCCCTCAGACCACAGTGGCAGTTGCCGGAAGACCCTGGAAGACCCTGCCGCAGTTGGAGACGAATCGTCGGGAGGAAGGTTTATACCTGGATCACGGCCTATCAGCCTGGACGTTTTACCTGAAGATTGTAAGATCCAATTGGTAAACCAGTTTTGTAATAAGAGTAGTAAATATATCCAACAATTACAACGTATTCAGCCAGCATTATAACTTCAATTGCTCTAACCGGCTTTTGGCATAAAAATTAACTAATCAGTTCGTATTCGCCAATACAGTGTCACATGACAGATTAATAGATATGTCCAGCCAGTTACAATACATCAAAAGTGCTACAGTTGCCGCAAAAGACACTGAGCATCAGTATTAATGTTTGAAGTAAGGACACCAACTCAGAATTTTGAAATATCAATGCTGAGGCACATAACGCCTTTAAACAACACATGCCAGACAAACCGGTTCTCTAAAACTACCTCACGAATTTGCAAGAGTTTTCACAGATAACTAGAACTTATCTTGGGGGAAAATATAGCGTTCGTTTAATAAAACTCGGGTAACGATAAAATCAGGTCTGGAACGATATTTGGCCATTTTTCCATTCTTCCATTCGTTCAATTCTTTCAGCTTCAAAATTTCTGCCCCAGTGCAGATATGACGGGGTGGGTATTATCGTCCATTATAAGGAACTCATCTCCTACGGCACCAACGTATGTCACAACACAATGTCGAAGCTCTTTTCTGAACGACATTATGGTCCGTTCGTCCGCTAATATTCTCTTGCCCGTACCATTCGTCCACTACCGTGATGTAGTGATGTTTCCTAAATATAAGTAGGATTACTCCGAGTTCAACGTTATCTCCGGATGAGGGAACTATTATTGTGCAGCTGAACACAAAATCTTGACTCATCTGTGAAGACCATGGCGCCATTCGTTACCACTCCAATTTTCATGTTCCTCCTCCCAGTTTATGCGGGCTAAACGGTGTGATGGTTTTAAATGGAGAGATACATTAGATGTCCGAGCGTAGAGGCCACAATTCTCGAATGGGCTTTCGGCACGATTGCGTTGATAATGCGCGTCCTGTTACTGACTGCAGGGTGCGTTGCAGTTGAGTTTTATTCAGGATCCTGGATTGACGGGTTGTTAACGGGAGAAAGCGCTAATCTCTTGATGATGACCTTGGCCTTGCCTTCTTTTAACATCGTCTGAAATCGCGTCTAGGTCCTGGAAATTACACTCTGGAACACTCCATTTGCTGCAGTCGCTTCCCTCCGTGTCTGGCCCGCTTCCAGCCTTCCTATGGTTCTCTATGCCATAGCTTTGGGTCAGTTACGTGGTTTTTGAGTTGCACTAAATGATCACTACACTATCTGCTTGTGTAATTCATTTGGTAAACACAAATCAACACCAACCCCCTCTGCTGCAACTTTGTATTATTACCACCAACTAGGTTGCTATAATGTTGTTGTCTCCATTCCGTAGACCCGACAGGATATAATGGCATTTCAGTTCATTCTGCCGATGACAGTACATCAAAACCTCAACAAATCCCTCACTTGTATTCAGCAGTGTGATATATACACTGCGCACTGAGGAGCGCCTTCCATTACCTAACTCACATATACCGCAAGGAAACTAATTGAATACAGAGCGTTCCAAAAATGTATCTACTGTTTAAGGGTTCATAACTTGCAAAGTAATTGACGGTGTTGTCTCATATTTGATAGTGTAAGAGTTTGTAGTTCCGCCAATCGCCACAATAGAGTTGAATATCGTTGTTTTGTTTTGCCAGAAGACAGTCGCCGGATAGACATTGCTTTGTTCTTAGTTGCACCTAGTTACTCGTGTAAACATGGCTGGCGCAAGGCTTAATTTTATGAAAAGGAGTCAGTTTTGAAGTGGTGAAGGTTCAACGGCAATGGTGAAATAAGTATCAAACAGACCCACCGACACGTCTAACGATTCGTCGTTGTTGTTGTTGTGGTCTTTAGTCCGCAAACTGGTTGGATGCAACTCTCCACGCTACCCTGTCCTGTGCAAGTCTCTTCATCTGAGAATACGTTCGGCAACCTACATCCTTTTGAATCTGCTTACTATATTCGTCCCTCGGTCTCTCTCTACCCTTTTTACCCCACACGCTTCCTTCTAATGCTAAGTTGACAATTCCTTGATGTCTCAGAATGTGTCCTACCAAACTATCCCTTCTCTTAGGATATGCCAGAAACTCCTTTTCTCCACAATTCGGTTAAGCACCTCCTCATTAGTCACGTGATCTACCCATCTAATCTTCATCATTCGTCTGTAACACCACATTTCAAAAGCTCCATAATCTTTTTGTCTGAACACCTTATCGTCCACGTTTCATTCCCATACAATGCTACACACTAGACAAATGCTTTCAGAAAGGACTTCCTAACATTTAAATTAATATTGGAGGTTAACAAGTTTCGCTTCTTTAGAAACGCTTTTTTCTCCATAGCCATTCTGCATTTTACATCTTCTTTACTTCGGCCATCAAAAGTTACCTTATTACCAAAAAAAAAAAAAAAAAAAAAAAAAAAAAAAAAAAAAAAAAAAAAAAAAAGTTCTTTTATTGTTTCATTACCTAATCTAATTCCTTCAGCATCGCCTGATTTTCCGCCACTACATTACATTACCTTCGTGTTACTCTTGTTAATGTTCATCTTATCTCCCTTTCAAGACACTGTCCATTCCATTCAGTTGCTCTTCCAGATCTCTGACAAAATTACTATATCATCGGCAAACCACCAGCTTTTTATTTCTGCTCCCTAAACTTTAACTTCCTCTACAAATTTTCCCTTCCATTCCTTCACTGCTTGCTCAATGTACAGATTGAACAACATTGCGAAAAGGCTACAAAACTGTTTTACTCCCTTCCCAATCTCTGCGTCCTTTATTGCCCTTCGACTCTAATAACCGCTGTCTGGTTTTTGTATAGGTTGAATATAACTCTTCGCTCCCTATATTTTACCCCTGCTACCTTCAGAATTTGGAAGAGTGTATTCCGGTCGACATTGTCAAAAGTTTGCTGCAAATCTACAAACGCCAAAAACGAAGGCGTAATGTGAGTAAGGCCTCCCGTGTTCCTACATTTCTCCTAAATCCATACTGATCTTCTCAGAGGTCAGATTCCACAAGTGTTTTCATTCGTCTGTAAATATTTCGTGTTAGTACTTTGCAACAATAACTTATTAAAAGGATAGTTCTGTAATTTTCACACTTATCTGAACTTGCTTTCTTTGGAATTGGAATGACGATATTCATCTTGAAGTCGGAGGGTATTTCCCCTGTTTCATACATCTTGCATACCAGGTTGATCATTTTCTTTCAGGACTGGCTCTCCTAATGAAATCAGCAGTTCAGACTCAAGTCCTTCTGCGCTCTTGTCATTTTTCTTGCAGTATCAAATCTCCTATCTCATCTTCCTCCACTTTCTCTTCCCTTTCTAGAATACGGCATTCAATTTTATTTCCTTTGTATAGGCCCTCTATATATTCATTTCACAGTTCAGCTTTTCCCTCTTTGCTTAGTACTGGTTTTCCGTCTGAGTTCTTGATATTCATTTCGCAGCCGGCCGCAGTGTCCGACAGGCCTAAGGCGCTACTGTCACGGTCTGCACCGTAGGGTCGGGAGTTCGAATCCCCACTCGGGCATGGATATTTGCGCCGTCCTTATGATAAGCTAGTTGATAAGGAGTTTGTAAGTTTAGGGACTGATGATCCCTTAGTTCAGTCCCATAAGCTCTACAAACATTTGATTCCATACCGCAGCTTTTCTTGTCTCCAAATATCTCCTTTATCTTACTGTAGGCGGTATCTATTTTCCCCTGGTTATTCATTCTGCTACGGTTCTGCATTTGTCCTGTAGCCACTCCTGCTTAGCCAGTCTGCACTTCCTGTCAATCTCACTTTTCAGTCGTCGTAATCAATACAAAGGCTGTGTTAAAGATGTACACAAATAACGATCTGGACGACCTGTAAAAGTAACAAGTCCAGCTAATCCCGTCGTGTGTTACAATTCAACCACTCACCACAGAAGTCTGTGATACAGTGAGCTCGTGAAACTGGAGTGAGTGCTCAATTTTCGGCGAATTTTGAAGACAGTAAAGTGGAAGAGTTACATCCCACGATTGGTACACGCAATGAACGAGAACGACACATGGTTTACTAACATGGTGCACAACGATGAAGAGTTTGCAGAGATGATTGTGTGGTCCGATGAGGCACAGTTTAAACTCAATGATACAGTAAATCGTCACAATTGCATCTACTGGGCCGCCGAAAATCCGAACGTCCATGTATACAAAGCAGTGAATTTGCCAGGTGCAAATGTGTGGTGTGGGTTGTCTTACCGGGGCTTGATTAGGCCATTCTTCTTTGACGTGTACATTCTAACGCTTCAGACATCAATTTTAGCTGCCATCCGAGACGTGTGGAGACGGAATATTTTACTTTCAACAAAATGGTGCCGCAGCCCACTACCCAAATCGTGTTAGGGGTTATCTGGACGAAAATCTACCAGGAAGATGAATAGGTCGTAGTGCTGTGGAGTATCCACTACCTTCCCCAGACTTAACTCCTCTAGACTTTTACATGTAGGGAACACTAAAGGACGTCGTTTATCGACAAAAGTCACGCACATTGGATGAACTTCGACAATCCATCGTACATTCATGTTCAGATATCCAACTGAGCACGATGCAATCAGAGTTGGTGCTGCAGTTCGGCGGCATAGTTTGTGTGTGGATGTTAATAGTGTCCATTTCGAACACATACAGCGATATCTTTAGGTTGGAGTTTAAGCTACACTTTCTACATCTACCTCTACATCTAGATTGGATAATCTGCAAATGCCATTTAAGTGCCTGGCAGAGGGTTCATCGAACCACCATTATACTATTTATCTCCCATTCCATTCTCGAATAGCGCGCGGGAAGAAACAACACCTGAATCTCTCCGTTCGTGCTCTGATTTCTCGTATTTTATTCTGATGATCATTTCTACCTATGTATGTAAGAGTAAATAATTTATTTTCGCATTCGGAGGAGAATGTTGCCCATTGGAGTTTCGTACGTAGCCCACGCCGCAGCGATAACAGCCGTTGTTCTATTGATTCCCATCCCAGAGCCTGTATCATTTCCGTAACGCTGTCTTCCCTATATTGTGTCAATACGAAACGAGCTGCCCTTCTTTGGACTCTTTCGATGTCCACCGTCAAACCCACCTGATAAGGATCCCACACTGGGCAGCAATAATCCAAAAATGGACGGACAAGCGTAGGTTATGCAGTTTCTTTTAAAGTTCTGTCGCACCTTTTAACTGTTTTGCCAATAAAACACAGTCTCTGGTTCGCCTTTCCACGACATTATCTATGTGTTCTTTCCTGTTTAAGTCTGAAGTGACAGTAATTCCTAGGTATTTTGTGGAGTTTACGGGCTTCACATTTGATTGATTGATCTTGTAAACAAAGTTTAACGGACTTCTTTTCATACTCATGTGGACGACTTCACACTTCGCATTATTTAGATTCAGTTGCCAATTTCTAAACCATAGTGATATCTTATTCGGATCGTTCTGCAGTGGGTTCTTATCTTCAGATGATTTTACTAGATGGTACATGACGGCGTCATTGGCAAACAATCTAAGAGAGCTACTTAGATTTTCCCCTAAATCGTTTATGTAAATAAGGAACAGCAGAGGACCAATAACACTACCCTGTGGAACGCCCGATATCTCCTCTGTTTCAGTCGATGCTTTACCGTCGATTACTACGAACTGTATCCTCCCTGACAGGAACTCCCCTATCCAATCGCAAATTTGGGCGATATACCATAACCACGCAATTTGATTAAAAGCAGTTTGTGAGGTACGGTGTCAAATGCCTCCGCTCTGCGAAACGAATATAAATTGAGTAAACACGAACAGATTGATACCCGTGTATTCATGCAGTTAGAAGCGAGGAAAAGCTTTTTTAAGCAACGTTAACCCTGCCTTTGTAATTTTGAGCGCACCGGTGCGCCTCGGAAATTGTGATAAAGCCGTGAATAGGTTTAGCACGAAGGAAAGCAGATATCCTCCTCTTAATGGGTGTAATGTGCCACTGGCGTGCTGCAGAGCTCTGGGTGGTCCAGTGAGGGTCCGAGAGACTGGCGTGTTTGCTGTGATAGCAGAGTGAAACGGGCGCGCAGTTAAACCCTCTCGCGAATGAAGACTGAAATCAAGCGTCGGCTGAGCGGCCGCTGGGAACACAGCTTTGCTCTCCGGCGGCGCGTGTTTTCCGACACACAGGCGCCCCGCCGCCCACCTCTGCCGCCCTCGCTGGCCGGAAGGACCGCCAGTACCCACAATGCCAGCCGCCCATCTTACAAACTCCTCCACGACACAATGAAAAATGAGAAATGAAACGCTTTCTGTGTGTAAAATGCTTCGCGAAAACGTCAAGGTGTAATCGTGAAAACTGTTTCGAATAAAAGGGATTTCAGCGATTCATCTGTGCTGAATAGTACAGTTGTTCAAGAAGAGCTGCACGTCGAAGACGGACCGTCGCTGATGTATGCCAGATGGGTCAGCTGCGTAATCTCTTTGCACAGCTCTTCTTTTATCTGCTTTTCGGAGCTTTCCAGGTTTTGAACTGGCTTGCGTTCATTTACAGGTAATTTGAAAACAATTGCTCCCTTTAATTTCTATAATCAAGAAACGCAACAGGACTGATTCCCAAATATACGAGCAGATATCGACGTCGGTTTTGAGCAGCGTTTTAAAATACCTAGTTTCCTCAAACATGATGCAGTCTACATCTACATTTAAATCTACATAGATACTCTGCAAATCACATTCAAGTGCCTGGCAGAGGGTTCATTAACCACTTTCATAACTTTTCAATACCGTTCCATCCTCTAATAGCGCGCGGGAAGAAAGAACACCCAAATCGTTCCGTTTTCGATCTGATTTTTCTTATTTTATTGGGATGGTCACGTCTCCCTAAGTAGGTAGGTGCTAGCAAAATATTTTCACATTCAGAAGTAAAAGTCGGTGATTGAAACTTCGCAAACAGATCACGCCGCAATGAATAACCTCTTTCTTTTAATGATTTCCACCCCAATTTGTGCAACATTTCCGTGACGCTTTCCCTCCCAGTAACGTGATAAAACAAAACGAGCTGCTCTTCTCTGAACCTTCTCAATGTCTTCCGTCAGTCCCACCTGCTGAGGGTCCTACAAGGGGCAACAGTACTCTAGGAGAGGACGCACAAGAGTGATGTAGGCAGTCTCTGTGGTGGAGCTGGTGTATCTTCGAAGCGTTCTGCCAATGAAACGTAACCTTTGGTTTGCCTTCCCCACAATATTTTCTGTGTGTTTTCTCCAATCTAAGTTGTTCGTAATTGTAACTCCTAGGTATTTGGTAGAATTTACGACCTTAAGGTTTGACTGATTTATCGCTTAATTAAAGTTCAGCGGATTTCTTTTAGTGGTCATGTCTATTACTTCATATTTTTCTTTATTTAGTGTCAATTGCCAATTTTCGCACCATATAGAAATTTTATCTAAATCGAATTGCATTTGTTTCTCTGTTGACTTGACTAACCGATAAACGGCGGCATCATCCGCGAACAGTCTAAGGGAGCTATTCAGATTGTCTCCTAAATCGTTCATAAACAACACAAGGAAGAGTAGGGGACATATAACGCTTCCCTGTGGAAAGCCAGATATCACTTCCGTTCTACTCGATGACTTACCGTCAGTTACAATGAACTGTGTCCTTTCTGATAGGAAATCGTGAATCCAATCGCACAATTGGGGAGATATTCCATAAGCATGCAACTTCATTAGAAGCCGCTTGTGGGGTACAGTGTCAAAAGCCTTCCGGAAATCCAAAAATTTGGAATCGATTTGAGATCTCTTGTAGATGGCACTTAACACTTGATGTGAATAAAGGGCAAGCTGTTTTTCGCAAGAGCGATACTTTCTGAATCCGTGTTGTCTATTGCTTAATAGGTCGTTCTCTTCGAGGTAGTTCATAATATTGGAACAAAGTATATATTCCAAAATCCTACTGCAAATCGATGTCAATCAGATTGGCCTGTAATCTTGGGGATCACTCCTATTGCCTTTCTTGAATATTGCACTAACTTGGGCAAGTTTCCACTCTTTCTTTGGACGGCTCTTTTTTATCTGCTTTTCGGAGCTTTTCAGGTTTTGCACTGGCTTGCGCTCATTAACAGGTAATTTGAAAACAATTGCTTCCTTTAATTTCAATATTCAAGAAACGCAATAGGATTGATCCCTAAATATACGGGTGGGGGGGGGGGGGGAATATCGACGTCGGTTTTGACCAGCGTTTTAGAATACCTAGTTTCCTCAAACATGATGAATTACTACGAAGAGAACGACCTATTGACCCAAAGTGATCACGGATTCAGACACCCTCAGGTATCTATGTTTGTATTGTCTTTAGTATAAGTTAGTATAGGGACTG
Organism: Locusta migratoria; assembly: GCA_026315105.1. Lineage (NCBI taxonomy): Eukaryota > Metazoa > Arthropoda > Insecta > Orthoptera > Acrididae > Locusta > Locusta migratoria. The sequence goes on from CM048748.1 coordinate 42,138,423, forward strand.
ATGACCCAGCAGTTAAGTCACATAAGCTGCACAAACATTTGAACGTTTTGTTGTTAGACTGCATTCGCGATATCCAGTGAGAATGGACACAGTACGTTTGAAATGACGGAAAGTTACCGATTAACGCCTAATCGATACCTGGCGTACGGCAGCGTTACAGGGTTCCTAGCCTTCCGTATCTTTATAAACTAATTTCACAGAATGACGATGTCAATTATTAGTAAAGCCACCGGAAAATAGAAAGAAACTGCAAAATAATTTGTATACGATATCTGCCTGGTGCGAAACTAACAGCAACCGAGCTTAAATAATGATCAGTGGAAAGTTATCCGTATGAGAAGTAAAATAAATCCGTTAAACGTCATCTAAACTATAAACTCAATCAAGTGTACAGGCCGTAAATTCAAGTACATATCTAAGAATAAGAATTAAGAACTACTTACTCTGGAAAGAACATATTGCATTGAAGGATAGCCGAATCAAAAGCTACGTTTCATTGGCAGAAGATGAAACGCTTCCGCTAAAAAAATGCCAACATTACACTTATCCGTCCTGTGGTGGAGTATTGCTACCCATTGTGGGATTCCCATTAACTGGCATAGACGGAGGATATACAGAACGTTCGGAGAAAGGCAAGAACTGTCGGTGAGAGATTCCCACGAATGACATTTGAACAAACACCACGATGCTCCCAAATAACAAGCAGTTGGTTTATGTCCCAATGAGGACATACTGACTAGTAATTTGTTGGTCATTCGCCTGGTTGTGATATAAGTATTGTTACATGCAAACCAGAGTTCACATCAAGAAGTCTCTGTGTATAACAACTTCTCACTTCGGTAATCTTTATATACTCGTATAAAGCAGCGTGTCTGCGTGTTTGATAGTTTTTGTGTACGTATTGCATAGAAATCTACAGTTATATATGAAATTTTGAATGTAGAAGCTTCAATCCATGAGGACGGTTGACTTAACTGTAAGGATCACGTACAACACATAGTTCACGATATACGACGTTATAAACAATGGGATGCGAGAAAAATTGGTACAACACACGACAATATTGCACATTTCCTCCTAAAACACTGGACCGAATTCAACCAAATTTGATACACATATTCCTTACCGTGAGGTAACAGTTGCTGCATGGTTAAGACTCACATACAAAATATGGTTCATGAGTTATGTCGTCATTCACAATGTTGTTGTTGTGGTCTTCAGTCCGAAGACTGGTTTGATGCAGCTCTCCACAATACCCTATCCTGAGCAAGCCTCTTCATCTTCACATAAGAACGGCAACCTACATCTGTCTGAATCAGCTTACTGTATCCATCTCTTGGTCTTCCTCTGCGGTTTTTACCCCACACACTTCCCTCCAACGCTAAATTCACAATTCCTTGATGTCTAAGAATGTGTCCTACCAATCTATCCCTTCTTTTAGTCAAGGTATGCCAGAAATTACTTTTCTCCCCAATTCTGTCCAGTACCTCCTCATTAGTTACGCGATCCACCCACCTAATCTTCAGCATTCTTCTGGAGCACCATATTTCAAAAGCCTCAATCCTCTTCCTGTCCGCACTGTTTATCGTCAATGTCTCACTCCCATACAAGGCAACACTCCATACAAATGCCTTCAGAAAGGACTTCCTTAGGCTTAAATCAATATTCGATGTTAAAAAATTTCTCTTTTTCAAGAACGCTTTTCTACCCATTGCCATTCTGCATTTTATATCCTCGGTACTGCGACCATCATTTGTTATTTTACTGCCCAAGTAACAAAAGTCATCTACCTCCTTTATTGCTTCGTTTCCCAATCTAATTCCTTCAGCATCACTTGATTTTCTTACACTGCACTCCATTACCCTAGTTTTGCTCTTTCAGCACACTGTCCATTCCGTTCAATTGCTCTTCCAGGTCCTTTGCTGTATCTGACAGAATTACTATGTCGTCGGCAAAACGCAATGTTTTTAATTCTTCACCCTGAACTTTAATTCCTTCTCCAAATTTCTCCTTGCTTTCCATCATAGCTTGCTCAATGTACAAATAGAATAACAATGGAGAAAGACTACAACCCTGTCATACTCGCTTTCCAACCACTGCGTCCCTTTCATGTCCTTCAACTCTCACAACCGCTGTCTGGTTTTTGTACAAGTTGTAAATAACCTTACGCTCCCTATATTTTACTCCTGCTTGCTTCAGAACTTGAAAGAGTTTATTCCAATCAACACTGTCAAAAGCCTTCTCCAAATCTACAAAAGCTAGAAATGTAGGTTTGCCTTTTCTTAATCTATCTTCTATGATAAGCCGTAAAGTGAGTATTGCCTCCCGTGTTCCTACATTTCTCCTGAACCCAAACTGAGCTTCCCCGAGGTCGGCTTCTACCAGCTTTTCCATCCTTCTGTATATAATTCGTGTTAATATTTTGCAACCATGACTTATTAAACTGATGGTTCTGTAGTTTTCACACCTGTCTGCACCTGCCTTCTTTGGAATGGGGATTATAACATTTTTCTTAAAGTCTGACGGTACTTCGCCTGTCTCATACATCTTACACACCAGGTGAAACAGGTTTGTTATGGCTGGTACTCCCGGAGACTTTAGTAGCTCTGAGGGAATATCATCTACTCCAGGGGCCTTGTTTCTACTTAGGTCTTTCAGGGCTCTGTCAAATTCTTCTCTCAGTACAGTGTCTCCTATTTCATCTTCATCTACAGCCTCTTCCATTCCTACAATATTGTTTCGAAGTTCATTTCCTTTGTAGAGCCTCTCTACATATTCTTTCCACCTTTCAGCTTTCCCTTCTTTGCTGAGAACTGGTTTTCCATCAGTGTCCTTGATATTCATAGAGCTGTTTTTCTTATCTCCAAATGTTTCTTTTAGTTTCCTGTAGGCTTTATCTATTTTTCCCCTATTTATACATTCTTATACATCCTTGCATTTGCCTTCTAGCCACTCCTGCTTAGCCATTTTTCACTTCCTGTCAATCTCATTTCTTAGTCGTCTGTACTCCATTTTGCCTGTTTCATTTACTGCATTTTTATATTTTCTCCTGTGATATCCAAGGACTCTTTGTAGGTCTTGCCTTCCTACCTATTTTGTCCTCTGCTGCCTTCACTATTTCATCTCTCAATGCTACCCATTCCTCCTCTACTGTTTTATTTTCCCTGTTTCTGTCAATTGTTGCCTAAAGCTTCCTCTGAAGTTCTTAAGAACTTCAGGTTCCTTCAAATTATCCAGGTCCCATCTCCTTATTTTCCTACCTTTTTGTAGTTTCTTCAATTTCAGCCTACAGTTCATAACCAACAAGTTATGGTCAGAGTCCATATCTGCCCCTGGGTACACAATAGGAATCGTTATAAAATGTCACATAATGTGACGAGATTTATTCATACACTGTATGGGAATGCAACATACTTTAAAGATAATTCCAAACAATTATTATGTTATTCTCGCTGACAATCATAGTGAAATGATTTTCCGCTGTTCATGGACTACAACTACGGCATTCGGTATGACTTTACAATTTATAACTCCTACACACAAAATTTACAGACAATATACACACGTATAGCTGAATACATCGAAATTGTATCTCAGCACGACACGTAATTCATGAGATATGAGCGCATAAATAGTACCAGTTATGGAAAAACGCCTCCTTACGCACCAAGTTTCAATCTATTACTTCCCCTTATTACTAACTGTATTTCTAACAGAATTTACAGACTTACAGGAATTTCACAAATGAATATATACCTGAAAAATTATACAACTGTATAACATACAACTCAATACATATGAGATCGTACGAATTTAAGATGGTTGGAGCAACTATCATGTAATCTTAAGTAAACCTTCAGATTATCCCAGCTGGTGTACCTGTGAAGTTGAGTAGAGATCGGATCAGGATATTTATTATCATATACGTAACTGTTTCTGTCCAGCACTGCGAATGCCAGTAGCCCCCAGAACGCAAAAACAGACACCCGCAAATTTTCTCTATGTCTAGTGCTGCCGCTTGGAGCGCTAACGTCGCTTCTGTGAGTGATCGTGATTTCAGAAATCCGTTATACTCGCCTCTTTCTAGGGTTTGTACTGTGATTTCAATTGCAAAACGTAAACTTTTAAATATAAAATTACTCCACTTCTATGTTTTGTGGCGCAGGCACAGCAACCGTAATTGATATTTTTGGTAAAAACCAGTCTTGGTTGCATGAACTTGATGTATTATTTATTTAAGCATAACGCGTTTCGGCTCTTCTGGGCATCATCAGACGTTGAGACGGGAACGTGGGGGGGGGGGGGGGGGAGGTGTTACAAACTGTTTAAGGCACAACTAAAACATGTCAACCTATTTTTAGTTGTGTTTTAAACAAGTTTGTAAATATCCTCCCCCCCCCCCCCCCCTTTTCAACGTCTGATGATGCCCAGGAGAGGCGAAACGCGTCATTTTTAAATAAATAAAATATCAAGTTTATGCAACCAAAAGTGTTTTTTTTTTAAATTTAAATAGATGTTACACTGTGGTATTAGTATATAAATATGAATTAAGGACGCTGAGGATTGTGTAGGCTTAGTATGCATTCCCTTAATCATGTTACGTAGAACGTAGTAGTGGAAAAAGTAAATTAACACATCGGCTTCTATAAATAAAGAATATAATTCCATCCGTGCAAAGCCGGTCTAGTCGCTAGTCCGCAGCGCCTTATCACCCTGTCAAATGTGCACAAACAAGACACCAGTTGGCGATGTGATTCTTGTATGTAGCACATCTGATGATCACGCACCTCTCCTCCATAACTTAGAGAACATGAAACTTCCTTCAATGAAAGTTTGACTCTGCAGTCGAGTTGTGTTGATATGAAACTTCCTGTGTATCAATGCGGCATTAGAACGCAATACCTTTACCTTTCGCGGGCAGGCGCATTTTCACTAAACTACTGCGCATGCCTCACGATCCGTCCTCTCAGCTTTAGTTCGGGCAGTACCTCGTCTGAACTTTCGAAACTTTACAGAAGCTGATCTGTGAAATGTGAAGGATTTGCACGCCTGGAAATAATTGTAACGTGGACAAATGGATAGGCGACGGCCTACCAGATTTTTACAGACATAACCTGTCACCCGTGAAAGGCAAACGTCGTGGACTCGAATTCAGGTCGGCCACATAGTTTTATTCTGTTGGTAAGCTCATATCAGCCCACACTCCGCTTCAGAGAGAAAATGTCCCCAAGGTTCTTCATAAACTCTCTACAACATCCATTCTTCCTTGAGTGCTACTTCTGCAAGGTTCTCAGGAGTGCTTCTGTGAAGTTTGGAGACGAATTTTTGGTGGATCTGAAGCTGTGAGAACAGGCCGAGATGCGATCCCGCCAAACGAAAATATCTTAGTTTCCAGTCCCGCTATGGCAACACAGTCTTAATACGAAATTTCTAGATCTTAACTATATACATGTCATTAACTTAAAAATATAAATATTGTATAATTAAATTTAGGAAGCCAGATGAGTTGTAAGTTATACTGCACAACCAGTAAACTTTTTCCTGGAGTGTTCAATGTAACTGAAAAATAACAAGTCCTCTGGTCGTTAAGACAAGTAAGTGAGCTAATTAGTACGTGATAGTAGAAAGTATTCCCTTCTGTCTTATAGTTTGCTGGGCACTTCAATGAAACTTATTTCACATATTGAATATAGCGGTACCTTCAGCTGAATAAGTATAGACGAGAGTATGCAGATAAACACCCATTGATTCCCGCTAAAAGTTCAAAAAGAACTATTTTCAACTGCAAATAGTTTCCCTTTATCGGAAAACTACCAATTATTTTCCAAGCACCCTCATGAACATAGACATTGGCGAGATGGGGTAACATGTGTGCTTCAGCGATATACAGCTGGACCGTACATGCAGCCACAGTATACGAGTATCTTTGGAGTAGCCTTTAAAAAGTTAGGATCCTGAAGAGGGGCAGCAGCCTTTTCGGTAGTTACAGAGGCAAGAGTCTGGATGATTGACTACCTCTGCTAACTTATAACAATACCTGCTAACTTATATCTGCTAACGTGGAGTCGCCATAAACTCAAAGTACAGTCGCTTCATTTCCCCCGGACATGTCGTTCTACAATGTGAACATATCATAATTATGGCATCGTTTTCAATAAAATTATCTGGAGGTAACATAGTGTCCATTCGGATCTTCAGCAGAGGACTACTTAGGAACATGTTGTCATGAGTACAAATAAATCATCCTTTTTACGGCTGGGAGAGTTTAATTTTAGAGCCCTTAATCAGGTAGGCAATTAAAAAGATATTAAAAAGGAAATGGATAGGTGCAGTTACAGTCATTATGTATTAGTGGTATATGGTGGCAAGATGGATATTTGGGATATTTGGTGGTAGTACCACTGGCTAAAAACTAGTTGGTGGTCATACAGGAGTAGATCCAATAACATACGAGATAATGGGGACGCAGATACATCATAGTGATCGGATTATAACAGCCAAGACCAAGCCGGCCGCGGTGGCCGAGGGAACTGCGGCGCGCCAGTCACTGTCTGCACGGCCACTACGGTCGGGGGTTCGAATCCCCCCTCGGGCATGGATATTTGTGCCGTCCTTAGTGTTAGCTAGTTCATAACTAGTTTGTAAGTTTAGGGACTGATGGCCCCGTAGTTAAGTCCCATAAGCTATACAAACATTTCCAAAACCAAATCCAACATTCATCACTATACTATAAGTTTATTTGCCAATTAGCTCTGCTGACGCTGAGGAGATTGATAGGGTGTATGATGAGATAAAAGGTGTTACTCAGACGGATAAAGGAGACGACGTGCTTGAGTGCTGAAATGAATGATTCAAATGAAATAAAGGAAGAAAGACAAACGGCAACTGTGTGAATAAACAACACATGTAGATAAGCATCTAAGGAAATTTGACACCGAAGATGCTTTGCAAAAAGTGCGAAACGTGTATGTGACAACAATGTTTCAATTTGCATAGAGGGTTTATATAAATAAATATCTGATTATTAATATAGGAATTAACTGTGGAGTTAGGTAGTTTTCGAGTATTGATGGTCTACCTCGCCTAATATATTTAATTCAGACGATAATGAAAAGTTCTGCTTCTGCTTCGAAATGGGTACCAGGTATTGAGTAAATGTTTAGTACAGCTAAAGTATTTATCTATGAAGATTGTTAGGGTTAAATTGTGTAGTCAAAAGTCACACATCATAAAAGAGACACATCAAAGAACATATTAAGTACGTTTGTCACCTTCAACACAGATTTAGAGAAAATTAAAGGTAATTGCTTTAACTAAGCACCCTTTACCCTTTACAGTGTCCCTCCGCCATACACCTCGGGGGTTGCGGAGTAGATATGTAGATGTAGAAGGTGTGTCACGTCCATTGAAAGTATAGTTGAAGGTGTTTTAAGATCAATGAATTTAATTGTCATTGACATTGCCAATAATAATGATACTTCTAGTAACTTACTGCTTGGATGAGCATGTTCATCTTCACCTATAATTTCTGCCAGTTCGCACTCACAAACTCCGACGTGAAACCGTGTAACTTAAAGAACGTAACGTAATTTAAGACAAATGTAGTTTGTTCCTCTCCAGTGAGTTGGAAATATAAATGTTGGCCTGCTGTCTGAGAAGGAAATTTCCATTGCGCCAAATTTGTGAAACGTGGAGCTGACATTCGCCGGAAAAAAAGTAGATGCCAGTGCGTTTTTTACAACTCCAGTGACCTGCGGCCAATAGTTAACCGTCTTTTCTTCGCGCCAATCCACACAGTCTGGAAAAATTTCGTTACGTTTCGCCACAGGAGAGGTTACCCGTACTTCGGGAATGCTTTACGCGAGAGTGCTGTATAAAATTACCTTCTTTTTAACTTTTGTGGCGCGGAATATATATTCCCTCGCGTGCACCCGCACTTACGAGATTCCATCCCACAATTTCGTCGCCTGTATCCAATTCCGGGTGTGCAAATACTGGGGTCTCGACGGCCGCCGTCGCCGCCAGCGGCAAGTTTTCCTCGACGCGTCTCTTCGCCCAGCTGCCCACCTGTGATACATCCCGGCAGTCGGGGACATAGTGCAACCGACCGCAGCGCCCCTCCCTCCGCTGCGGCGACAGATTGAACCCCCCACCCCTCCCCCTACCTGCTCCGTCCTCACCCCTTTCCTCCCGCGTGTCACCCCCCTTTCAGGCGTTCGTGTGCGCGCGTGCCAACCAGTGTTGTTCGCCGGTGCGGACTGGCAGTTCTGCGATGCCTGTTGTTCGGTCTTCAACAAAGGGTTTCCCTCGGCCGCATTTCTGTTGGCGGCAGCCAAGGATGAATGTGACTGTATCGTGTCACTGGCGTTGCTCACCCCCTTAAACACCACAGTAATGCTGAACTTTCAAACCAGAAACTAATTTATTTCCTGTGGTACTGTAACACTGCAGCGTCAGTGCCGATGAATACTTTCGGAATACGCTTTCCTTTTTCATTTTACCTCATGTATGTGCGGAAGCTAGAAGGAAAACTTAAGTCTATAGCAGAATATATAATCAGGGGAAAGATAAACACCGCCTACCGTAAAATAAAAGAGACATTTGGAGACAAGAAGAGCAGTTGTATGTATATCAAGAGGTCAGATGGAAAACCATTACTGACAAAAAGAAAAAGTAAGGTTGAAAAATGGAAAAAATGTATAAAGGAGCAGTGTTAGTTCTGTTCGTCCTTTCTTCCCACAGTTGCTTTTTATATTATAATGTAGATATTTATTTATATAAGCCGTCTATGCAACTGAAATAAGACAGGCGGAAGATTCATAGTAATAGATTTAATATACTACTATGACGCGGTTTTTCATCGGAAAGCTATCTCACACAACAAATGCTAAATTATGACTACGGTACCCTGTATTATTTCCAGTGGCAAAATCAGTGGCGGCGCGTCCTTTGTTTTCACTGGTTCAGTGAACCCCCAGCTCGTCGTGAAAGAAAGTAAATAAATAAATAAATAAATTGAAAAGTTTAAGTTAAAGTGTTTGTAAACTATCATTCTTCGTTTCCTTTTCCTGTCAGATCATTGGCCTACTTCAGGTTAAGGTAGTAACACTAAAAGAGGGTTTTTGTGATCGCCTTTTTACAGCTCGAAATTTAAATGAAAATATAGGCTTAATAGTTCATCTGACACTAAAATTGAATAATCCAGTTTCCAGAGGAGCAAATGCTCTACAACATTGCTCTCTTATGTTTTATTTCATTTCCAGATGTCTGTCTCACTTTTTAAGTCGAACCATTCACCGATCGGCACCAAATTTTACAAGACATATGTTTTGGTTGCCAGAGTCCAGAACCTCCCTTCTTCAGATATTTCTGACATAAAAAAACGTTAGTAACAATAAAAAAGAGACGTTTAATATTGGCAAAAATAGCTGCGATTTGACAACGTTCCTCGATTTTACGTAAACCAGACGTTCGGAGACGTCACGTGACATTCCTCGCCCAGGACTCTCTCTGGCATACGCCATCTTGCTTGCTATATTAAATGATTTTATTATTATAACTTACGAATTGTCATTTCAATGCAATGGCACACTGAAGAATTAACAAAAACCATAAGGAGGTAGATATTTCTGTCTAAAATTATAAAGAAAACTGCCGTTTACTCTATAAAGTTTATTCTGTAAATACAACTAATAATTAATTCTTGTGGCTCCGTGGCCAACGTAAATGATCGAAAAATCTGCGAATCGCATCTGCTCAAAGATATTTTGTTGTCAGTACGCTTAAGACTGAAAAACGCTAGCAATTATCACAATTAATGATTCATGACGTTGGCATATGGTGCATCTACGTTTTACTATTGAATAATTACATTTTGTTCCTTAAAGATAGTTACAGAAATACGAGTAAGACTCATTACCATACAATTTCTCAATTATAACCTCTCAATAAAGTGGAAAGGCATCTAGAGAGCAACACTTTTATCTTCCAGTTATAGCAGTTAAGTTAATAAACCAGTAAAGACGAGATGGAGTACTTAGCTTCCTACAAGCTAGTACAGGTAGCGTTGATCCATGGATCCAGTCTGGCTGGAGTAAAACTGTTGTTTCTGTTACAGTAGGCGACATTTAAGAATACGTCTCCTTATGAAGATTTCTATTTATATCCGTAGTTCCATTCATGTAGACGACAACTGGTACTGAATGGAAGACTTCAAACCATGTCTGCATTTGCGTTAGGAACAAACTTTTTTGAGAGTTGTTTCGTTACGTAGTGCGTATTATCGACAGAATAAGAGAGATGACTTCAGAAACGGTCTATTGTGAAATCTGTAGAAACTTAATGATGCAGGTTTTCGAAGGTCGTTATTTCCTACAGTGGACTGAACAGTATCTCAGTTCTGTACAACAAATATCAATTATGATAAGCCGCGGTGGAGTAGCCAAGCGGTTTAAGGCTCCTCGCTGCCGACCGCGTGGTTGCTAGCCGTCGGAGGTTCGAGTCCTCCCTGGGGCATGTGTGTGTGTGTGTGTGTGTGTGTGTGTGTGTGTGTGTGTGGTGCGTTTGTCCTTAGGTTAGTTTACCTTAGTTTAAGTAATTTGTAAGCTACGGGCTGATGACCACGCAGTTTGGTCCGATAGAGTTGCAAACATTTGAGTTGGGATAAAACACCTCTTGTGTAGAGTTCCTAGTGGAAACACGATTCCTGAGTCACCACATTAATGATATTATATCCACCTGTTTGTAAATTATGTTAGTGCTCAGTCATTAATTTATTCTTAAGCAGTCACCGTAAAGGCATCTTACTCGTCATTACTGACAGTAGTGAACAGAAATAAGTAACGTGCGAACTGTTGATGTTTTAGGAAATTGCAATAAATGTTCGACACCATGATCTTTGGTCCTTTAGGTACAGAAAAAACCGACGATTGAATGCAAATATCGCCCAGCAGATAAATGGTCGCAGTACAGGACGCGTGTGTGTTTTAGGGACCTATTTTATGTGGTACATCTTTCCTGCCATATCGATCTAGCTTGAATCAAAAGAAATATTTTTCTACTTGTTTTGCCCAAAAGGACTGACCCAATACAGTATGAAGGTTTAGAGATCACAAATCCAATACAGAAATGACAGTTGATAAATAAACTCACAGTGCGACTCCGTTGTCACTTGGTAAGCAGGAGGGTGACGTGTGGCCCGGCCGCTGTCGACAAGAGAATTCCCGAAGGCCAGGAGATGATTTGTAGTATTATATCTGGAAGTTTTCGCTATTATTGGTTGGGTAGGATGTACTTGAAGTTTCCCCAGACAGATAACCTAAGCAGTCAGCTGTTACTGAATACCAAAAAGGCACGTGCGCCATGGCGAGGAAGAATTTATGTATAGAGAATTTTGTCGACGCTCAATATTAATTCAAAAGTTCGGAAGTATTTTCTGAAGGCGTCCAGTAGTGATTCATTGTACGGTAGTGGAACATGGTCGTTGCGGTGTTCAGATAAAGATATGTCAGAAGATTTGTAAGTGTGGTGCTACAGACGAGCGCTGAAAATTCAGTGGGTAGATCACGTAACGAATTAGGAGGTACTGAACAAATTTGGCGAGAAAAATTGTGAGCGACGAATAATCGTGACTTCATCATTGGTGGGGTAGCGTGAGAGTGCGGGTACATCGAAGAGAAAACCGAGAGACGAATCAAGTGAGCTGATTCGAAATAATGGACGTAACCAATCTTTGGACTGAAATGCACAACAACAGCTCCTGAAACAGGGTGTTTCACGTATCTAATAGCATCAAGAAAGAGTGCGTTCTTCACTATGACGTCATATTGCTTGACCTGTCATCCATACCAGTACGATGTTGAGGTTTTCCTTTTCTCCTGAACACAAAGGCAATGATTGCAGCAATAACTTCCTTGGTGCAGATAAAATAATGATTTCTAATCATGCTATCAGCCGGCCGCGATGGCCGAGGGGATTGAGGCGCTTCAGTCACGGTCTGCACGGCCACTACGGTCGGGGGTTCGAATACCCCCTCGGGCATGGATATTTGTACCGTCCTAGTTCGTAAGTAGTTCATAAGTAGTTTGTAAGTTTAGGGACTAATGACCCCGTAGTTAAGTCCCATAAGCTTTACAAACATTTTGAACATGCTATCAGACGTTACGACTATTCAGTTCAACTGCCAGATTAGTAGAATCTGGATACTGTTTGAATAGGGATTATTGGCGCTATCAGTAGACTTGGAGACTTCTGTAGAAAACGACTTACGTGTCGTAAGGATTTCAGTTGCCCTTACATTACTGCACCATAGAGTTGAAACGTTAAACTGATCCTGAAAACAATATCAAGAAACGACATTTTATATAAACAGTTATAATGCAGTATGGGAACGTTTCTACAAGTTCTGCTGTAATACATGTATCTCCATATATTCACCCACTGCATGTGAAAGATGCTAGTTCGCGATTTCGTTGAAATGCAGCTGCAGGAGAAATTTCTTACAGATAAATACTTTTAGCAGTCATACGGGTGGTTCATTCGCCTCGGCCAGAATTTTGTTTGTTGGGGTGAACATATACGTCCCTGCTTTCTATTGTACGCTGTCTAGTGCTCTCTTTTGCAGGTTCGTAGAACATGTGTCCATAGTAAAAGCGCTTGTTTTATTAGGGTACGGTATAAAATCATCGCTGTCTGCCGATCAGAGCCACACCATACTCCTTAGTAGCTGTTAAGAGTTTCCATACTTACACACATTTATCAAGACAACGGATATGAAAGGACGGTCTTAGCCTCTGTTGACCCAAAGATACTGTATTGAGTTCCTAAATGGAATTGTTCTGTTTCAGTGTGTGAAATCCTGTATCAAGTGAAGATCATTAGAGTAGTTGTGCCACAGGATATTTGTAGGCTACTCTCCATACACCACACATGCAGTGTATGGAAACTTTGTGCATTTTCAGCTGACAAGAGAGAAAAATACCGTCATCGGCAACTATACATTTGTTGTCTGCGTATTCTAATCAAAGTCACTGGGACACGAAGATCTGTGATATAAGGATTAAATAAGAGATGAGCGAAGACTGATCCCAACGGAACTCCCTTGCTAGTTTCTCTCGGCCCCAGTGTATTTACTTGCTGTAAAATTATTGTCTTTCTTCCGCTCAGGACGCTAAAATTTTTACACCTGAGTGATTTTGGAAATTGATGTTTCAATAAATTAGTTCCATACTACCGACATGAAAACATTACCATATGTTTTGATGAATTCTAAGAACTCAGTTATATTTATTTCTAGAGAAACTGAGGTGTTTGTCAGTAACTTACCGTAAAAGAATTTCAGTATTTCCAATTCCTTTTCCAAACGCAATTTGTTACTACGACAATATATCGCCGTTTACAAACATCATCCTAAAAGCCGCTTAATGATCCTTTCTGGTATCTTAGTAAAGAATGGTAGTACGGTGACAGCCAGATTTCGGGATGGGGACGACTTGAATCGTTTTTAGCATTTCGGTTTTTATGGTCTGAGCAATTATTGTGAATTTGGAGCAGCAAAACCTATCTTATCATTGGGAAGTCAATATAATCCTGAATAGGTGCACTATTACTTCCATATGAAACCGAAATCTGGATCCTATGAACGTGAAGGATTGTGTGAGTACGTTGCTTTCGTCTTCATATAACGTCTCATCTTCCTTAGCATATGGGTCAAGTGGGGCTGTGATACACAGTTACTTGGCCAAAGAAGTACATATTCCAGTCCACACTTTAGAATATCACGAAGTTAATTAGCTTGTTATATCTCGGGCCCACAGTGTTAGAAATTTCGTATATTGACATAATGTGATTGTCCAAACACTGTAATTAATTATTTATTTATTTATCACACAAGATATCTTTCGGCATTTAATGCCATCGTCAGCTGTTTCGTATTTAGAGGTAGTAACTGCTTCAACTGACTATTTATTTGGTGATGATTTATATTTGATTTCTGAATTTATAGTATTCTGAGGTATTGACAGATGCTGTAACTGGCTACAATTCAGAAATCAAATATAAATCATCACCTAATGAATAGTCAGTTGAAGCACTTACAATCTCTAAATACGTAACACCTGACGATGGCATTAAATGCCGAAAGATATCTTGTGTGATAAATAAATAAATAATTAATTACAGTGTTTGAAGTTAAATAGGTTAACATAGTTATGTAAACAACAATTAAATGAGTATACACGGTATGTGATTCAAAACAACATCCGGTATTTTTTATTAATTTAATAAATTTAGCAACCAGCCACTTTTGTTCTTGATTTCACTCAGCCAAGGCTCGCCTCACGTTTTCAATCCATCATCAGATGGCGTAATTATAATTTATTTTCGTGTGTAGGTGTCATCATTTTGGAACCTGCATATGATCTGTGCAAAATAACGAAATTTCATTCAGACGTCTTCAGTTTCATGTGTTTAATTTTATGAAATGCTGTGCTATCTGAAAAACATATTAGCTTGCCATTTGTAGGAAAATAATCCTCCAAAATACCAAACCTATTCAGAAGAACAGATATTAGTCAGCTACAGCACAAATAATTAGCTAAATGTCAAAGCCAACAACAGCATTAAAAAAACAGTACGCCATACACAGATAAGGAATATAAAGACTTAACTGCAACTCATGTTCAAATATATACATTGGCCAAAGACGAAGAAATTTCAACATACGCTTTAGGGAACACATGGGTGCTCTTCGTCTAATAGACTTGAATAATTCCACATTTGCCCAACACAGACACACCATCAAGTAACAGACATAATCTACAAATATTCCACCTAACCAACAAAGAAAAAACAATGAACCTTCTCGAAGAAATTGAAATTTATTCCCATAAATGTGCATCAGCATCTGACATACTATGACCAAACTGGCCTACCAAATAGAACTTCTCCAAAAAATATCCATAAGCTGCTTATTAACCCACAAACTACGTAAAGCGTGAAAAATATAAGGTAACATTAGACATCCAGTGCATGAAACATTCCTGCAACATGTAAAACCTAGTTGTTATGCCTGTAGTATTAAAATGAAATACGAAATATTTATCCTACGTAGAAAAAAGTATTGTAGTAACTTAAATGCTGCCAAATAAGTTCAATTATCCAGAAATTGTCAGATATTGCATTTATTAGTGTCATGTCACCGTTAATGTTCATAAACGCCAGCAGATATCCTATTAAAGTATAATTCTGACCAACATATCGTTGTAAACAAAACTCTGTCAGTCAGTTTAGTAGACAGTGCAGTGACTATGTTCAAATCACAAGTTAAATGATAGTTGAAGTACAATATCAAATAGGAAACACAGGACCAACATGTAGAGGAGACTGTAAGTTCAAATGTTCAAATGTCTGTAAATCTATCGGACCAAACTGCGTGGTCATCAGTCCGTAGCTTACAAACTGCTTAAACCTAGGTAAACTAATCTACGGAGAAACACACACACCCATGCCCCAGGGAGGACTCGAACCTCCACGGCGAGCAGCCGCGCGCTCCGCAGCGAGGTGCTTTAGACCGCTCGGCTACTCCACCGCGGCAGACTGTAAGTACTCACAAGCACAGCATTTCATAAAATCAGTCACTCGAAATTCAAGAAAGTTTCATGAAAATTCTTTATTTTGCACAGCTTCTAAACGGATGTTGAAACGTTCACATAAAACCAAATTGTAATTACACAAAGTGAAGATAGGTGAAAACCTGAAACGAGTGTTGGCTCATTAAAGCATAAAACATAAATCAAATTATAAAAGCGGCTGGTTGTGGAATTTATTAAAATAATAAAATGTTCGACAACTCAATAGAAATGGGTAAATAATATAGTACGAAGAGAAGGTTACACTTCCCTTTCCAAACTTACAGTGCCTAACAATGTCTGCCACGATTTTCAAAACGATAATATCGTTTCTTCGGCCCTAAATTTTCCGCTTTACTCAAATATATAGCAACTACTAGTAAGCGCTGTTCATTATATTCACCTTAAACTGTCGGGTAGAACACGTAAACCAGCACTGCGTCACCGGTACTGGCAGCTGAAAATGGAACAGTAGTCACATTTTTTATGGACCACCAGAGCTGGCGGTGGGGAGTCACTATGAGAGTTTCCAGTTTCATTTAAATAATGGCCCCTCCGGCGTTGTACTGCGGAAATCCACGTCGTAAAGTAGAGCCGTCGCCTGCGGGACTAGTTCACCCGACATAAAAACACACACACACACACACACACACACACACCCACACACCCACCCACACACACACACACACACGTACATCGAAAGACTCCATTCCGCATATGCTCACATCCATCCAAAAGCGGACGGTTTTACTACTCAAACTACAATGAAGATTGACGTGCACCATGCGGTCTCAGGTTAGTTTCAATTCAGTGTCGATATTCGGGTTACTCCGGCTGGCGGAATTAATATGCTGATGATGTCAATTTCGAAGTCATTAATACTCCTGTTAGTTTTTCGCGGGCTCTTCTTGTTCTGGAGAGGAATGAAATGGTGTCAAACGTATCGATTATCCCAAATATGACGATTTCGACCCAAATGCGTGTCCTGTCGTTAACGAGAAAAGAACGGTAAAATCATTTATTTCTTCTGTTATATCACACTGGAGAGCGATAAATTAACGTTTTCATTGCGGCTCTTCAGTGGGGAAGGGGGATAGTGGATGGAGAAATCAAGTGATATTCCTTACCGTAGCTTATGAAAGCCATTTGAAATTTAAACTTTGGCATTGTAAGAGATTGTCTGAAACGTTCTTACCAGTATGCGCAGTTTGAAACTGTTACTAGCTACTTTGCGACGTATACTGTAGGGTAATGTGGTACAAATTCGATATAGGTACAATTCCAATCAACATATTTTCTCAGTCTCGTAGTATTGGTAGCACATGCCTTTGTGTGGCGTTGTAGTGTAGCAGGTTTCTACAGCTCCTCCTGTCTTTTCCAAGAATACACCACTTTGCGATACGGAGATATAAATTTTTTCATGTTAAGAGGTACGTGGAGCAACGTCGTCGAGCGCGCTCTAATAAATTATCTAGTTTCCACGCGATTGCAAATTCTATATTATGCAATGTTTGTTACCTAAGAAGTATGTGTTGGTGCCCAAGGGAAAAAGTGCTTTTTATTTGGAAGAAGTCAGTGATCAAAATTTTACGGGGAAGTGATCTAATTGTACCTAGTGTGGTACATTTTCGATCGATTTTTCACACTCATGTAACATTTTTTTTGTGTTTATACCAACATTTTTAATGGGCTAGTATTTGTGTTACATATTCGTTAAACATCCAAGAACAAGTGCCATAGTTAAAATTATCTCTTATTTCAACATATTTCCAGTACCTACAACATTTGTCCGAAATGATCGGAATTGTACCACCTTACCCTATTGCTTCATTTTTTCCAAGTTTCTCGCATGGGCAGGTCACGAAACGAAGGATCAGCAAAAGCTTCAAGTTTCTTTACCGCATTTATAAAAATGTATTTGAGTATACTACAATTACGAATGTTGTGTCGCACTTGCCTTTTCATACGTTTGACATATACTGGCTTAAACCTGATAATTGATTCTGCGTTACTCTATTGTGAACTTTTATTTAATATTAGAGTTTTTTTCCAGAGAAACTGTGTATCTTTTATGATCATTACAGTATCTGTTGCAAATGGAAACTTTTTGTTTGCCGTGATCTCCAATTAATTTTATGTTCATTACAGAATCTGTTGCAAATGCGAACTTTTTGTTTGCCGGGATCTACAATTAACTGACTCTTACTGGGAGACCTACAGACGGTCTCAAAACGTTTATTGTACGAAAGGATATCATAAAAATATCTAAAGTTTTCCTCATGGAAGTTAAATTAAATAATTATTTCTTTATATTCATTGAAATTCCTACACAAGTATGAGGGCCTCTATAGGAGTAAAATGACACAGTTCATTAATTTGTAGCAATGTCCTACAGCAATACGATTCCTGCATTCGAAAAGAAATAACGCCTTAACATTGCGGAGATATTCTTGTTTAGCCAATCCGAGGTATCTGAAGTACAATTGTTCTATGCAGTTTACCTGACAAGTAAATCTAAATGTTCACCTACATTTACATATTTCAAATCACATCTAAATATTTGATAGAGGGTTCATAGAACCCCTTTCATACTATTTTTCTACCGCCCTATTATCTAATAGCATGCGGGAAAGGCGAACACACAATTATTTCAATTTAAGATATGACTATGATGTCTTCTTATGTAGCTGGGTGCTAAAAATATGTTCCTAATCAGAGAAGAAAGTTGGCGAAAAAACTCCGCAAACAGATATGGCAGTAACGAATAGCTCCTTCCTTTAAAAATTCCAACCCAACTCGTGCACAATTTCTGTCACATTCACTTCCTTGTATCGTGATAATACAAAAAGAACTGCTCTCCTCTTATCAATATCTTTTGTCAGTCCCACTTGGTGGGGATCCCACAGTGGACAGGAACACTCAAAAATAAGGTGGACAAGAGTCACGTCGGCAATTTCTATAATATAACTTGCTGCATCTTGCAAGCCTTTTTTACGAGACGTTATATGTGTTCTTTCCAATTAAATTTGTCCCTAATATTGATTGCTAGGTATTTCATTGAATTTGCGGGCTTTAGGTTTCAATGTTGTGTAAATGAGGTTTAACAGATTTTATTTATTGATAGATCTGAAGCATGGAATTAAAATTTGTGGTGCGGCCAGGAATCGAACCCGGACCTCCATGCTTACTTTATTTCTTCTATGTATGAGTTAATGCTTTTTCAGCTTTTAAGTTAAATTTCCTATTTTTCCACCCTGCAGATATTTTATCTAAATCGTTTTTCAGTTGCTTTTAATTTCTGGTGACGTTACTAACTCATAAACTACAGATGAATGATACTGGAAACGTAATTTTCTACTGGTATTAATATATATATAAATCTTTATGGATTTTGCAAATGTATTACCTGTTAATGCTGAAGTTCCACTGCTTCAAGGCTCAGATTTTAGGACAAACCAGTGTTATTACTTCATATTTTTGTTTTGTAATAATGTATTGTCGTGTCAGTACTATCATAGGAAGACTAGTAATAATTATATAACGAATGTAAATATTTTGGGCCAGAACATTGTTTCGTCTGTTTTGTTTGTTTTTATTTTTTGTATTATTATTTATTTATTTTTGCTCGATAGATGTCTTCTTTCGTTCACGTCGATTGACGCAGTGTGAACTGAAGCATAAGGAAAATTGTTTGTTCTTTTCCATGATCACACATGACCGAGTCGCCACTGCTGAATCTCATTTAGCCAAGAGAGCAATCTTCTGTGAGAGGCTTCAAAAGCCATAAGTTTTTATTTTAGCCAGGTAGCAAGCATTGTACCAGCGTAATTGCTCAGAGACCCAAAGTTGTAAGTCGCCTTCTAAGGTAATATCGAAATTTCTGATCGACGTAGGAAATGTTTTCAATATTTCAGACCCTGCGCAGAAGGTAAACGTCCATGCAACGGGCGGGTTATTTCATGTTAGACCTGTGCTTTTTTTTTTTTTTTTTTTTTTTTTTTTTTCACTTTTCTCCGAATATCTTGATTCATGCTTAGAGCTACAGACTTTCCGACTGCGCTGACTTTACACAACCCGTAACGTATCTACAGATCTTGCTGAGTAAGAAGTCTGTTTGCCACGAGACACATTTTTCCAAACAGATCAGGTACATTTGTCGATAGAATAACATACTGCGACGGCTAAGTCACAAACTGATTTCAGTAAACTTCCCCGTTCGGAGGAATGTGATTCATTTCAAAATACACCCAAAAGAGAAAGAAGCAGAAAAGTTAAGCAATCAGAGCTAGGGCTCCGTCTTTAATGACCAAGTTGTTGACGGGAAACTAAACCCTTTTTTCCCCTTCCTTTCTTACTTCTCACATTTATTGAGATTACGCTTGGTGGAGGGTTTCAGTTACAGCTGTTGTCGTTCCTTGTGCTTCTTGAAATATCACTGCCAGGTATTCTGGGGTTTCACAATGTAATTCCACCTCACCACACTATTTCCAAATAGCCTATTCATCAGGTGAAAGACTGAAACTATTACGTTAGAAGGGTTAGACATAAGGTGGTTTATTTTACAATAACGTAACGGACCCTCGAGGGCAACAATTCATTCAAATATGTCACAGACTGTGTGTGCGTTGTGCTACCAGAGCTAGATCTTCATACAATTGAAATTCCACCCACCTCTCCTTCTGAAAATAAGAAGATTATAAACACTATCAAGAGCATACGCTCACATGGAATTGATGGTATTTACAGCAGGATAATAAAAGCTCGTTCTCAAGAAATAAGTAGGATTCTTAGCCACATATTCAATAGTTCTCTGAAGCAGGGTATTTTTCCTGATAGATTGAAATATGCTATACTTAAACCACTGTACAAAAAAAGGGGATACGCTTGATGCCAACAACTACCGCTCAATCTCACTTTTGACTTCATTATCCAAAATTATTGAAAAAGTAATGTATTCTAGTTTCATACATAGGTAAAAATAAAGATCTAACTAAATGTCAGTTTGGTTTTCAGAAAGTCTTTTCGACAGAAAATGCTATATATACTTTCACCAATGAAATATTAAATGCTCTGAATAACCAGACATCGCCCGTTTGGATTTTTTGTGATGTCTCCAAGGCTTTTGACTGTGTAAATCATGGAATTCTTCTATATAAACTAAAGTATTGTGGTATGAATGGGATAATGTACAAATAGTTTAAATCATTCCTTACAGGAAGAGTGCAGAAAGTTGACATTAGTAGTTCTCATAATATGCAAAAAAATGCTGAGTCCTGAAACTTGGGAGCTATCAAAAATGGGGTGACACAAGGTTCGGTTTTGGTCCCTTTGCTGTTCTTGATATCTAGTAATGAATTGCCATTCTGTATTCATGGAGATGCAAAGCTGGTTCTTTTTGTTGATGATACAAGTATAGTTATCACACCTGACAGACAAGAACTAACTGATGAAATTGTATATGACGTCTTTCAGAAAATAAATAAGTGGTCCTCAGCAATGGACTGTCATTAAATTTCGATAAAACACAGTACATACAGTTCTATACAGTAAATAGAATGACACCATCAATAAATATAGACTTCGATCAGAAATCTGTAGCAAAGGTAGAATATTCAAAATTTTTAGGTGTAAGCATTGATGAGAGGTTGAACTGGAAAGAACACATTTAAGATCTGTTGAAACGTTTGATTTCAGAAACTTATGCTATTAGGGTAATTGCAAATTTTGCTCATATAAATCTCAGTAAATTAAGTTACTATGCCTATTTTCATTCTCTGCTTTCGTATGGCATCATTTTATGGAGTAATTCATCATTGACTAAAAAAGTATTCATTGCACAAAAGCGTGTGATCAGAATAATTGCCGGAGCCCATCCAAGATCATCCTGCAGACACTTATTTAAAGAGATAGGGATCTTCACAGTAGCTTCTCAGTAAATATATATTCACCTATGAAATTTATTAGCGATTCCACCGAATTCAAAATAAATAACTACAACACTAGGAGAAAGATTGATCTTCACTATTCAAGGTCAAATCTAGCTTTGGCACAGAAAGGGGTGAATTATGCTGCCACAAAAGTCTTTGGTCACCTACCAAACAGAATCAAAAGCCTGACAGATAGCCAACAAGCATTTTAAAGTAAATTAAAAGAATTTCTGCGTGGCAACTCCTTCTACACTATAGATGAATTTTTAGATATAATTAGTAAATTTGAAAAGTAAAAAAAATTAAAAAAACTCTAAAATATTTTTAAAAAATTTAAAAAAATAAAAAAATTGTGTCATGTAATATTTAGTACAATGTAATAATTTGTAAATACGCCTTTCATTAACCTGGCACATTCCACATCATTACGAAGTGTGGTATTCATGATCTATGGAACAACTACCAATCTAATCTAATCATGTAACATGCTTGTTATATTTGCAGCTAACATCTGGTAATTTGTATACATTGATTAGATAGAAAATTATGACTACCTACGTGCAATCTATGTAAATCCGCCTATGCGATAACAGCGTAATGAGACGAAGAATGCTAGTCAGATCATGTGCAGTGCATGTAGTATAACTGAGCGTGCTGTCATTGGGTAGAATGAAGAGGCTGGCCATCTATCTGAGTTTATCGAACAGATTTAATAGCCCGGAGGCTCGACAGGAACATTTTGGAAACTGCACGCCTTGGTCGGTGTTCTAAGAGAGCTACGTTGAGTGTCCTGAACAAGTGGAGGAAAAAAGATGAAGCGGCCACCCCTCATTACAGGTGTCGGAAGTCAGCGACAAGGCAAACAGGTAAAAAAGAACTGTCACGGAGTTCACATCGTACTTGTAACCCGAGTACAAGTGTGAACATACGGAGTACCGAGAACTCATGACAGGCTTACATAACAGACGACCCATGTTTGTACCAACGTTAAGCTTCCGGTGGTCGCACCAAAGTGAAGTACTCTCGTTCGTCCTTGGCCGGTGATTACTACAAGGATGGAAAACGACCTCTGGTCCATGTATTGTGTTAATATAGTCGGCTGCAGGTACAGAATGTCCTTACATGATTCAAACGATTCCACTACCACTAATTACATACACGTCAACGTGGCACTACTGAGAGCCGCCACCGGATGGTTAACAGCACTACATCGGTAACTACGACTGAAATGGGCACATGACTTTCGTCACTAGACGTTAGCCCATTGGATGATGAATCGCGATACCTCATAATGAATCGCGATACCTCATGATGAATCCGATGGAATCTTCCAAGCGATTAGCTACTGTTCAGAGAGGCTTGTTGCCTGTGCCGTACTCACATGGCCATCTATGAATGCAATGGAGTCCTGGGCACCATGCAGACTAAGAAGTATTGTAAGGTGGCCGTAGACGTCATATACTCCTTCATGTCGATCATGTCTCTTAAGTGGTTGGTCATTATGGGCAGAAGAGAGGCTTTAATTGTTGGGTATTAATGAAAAAGCAGAGTCGACGTGTCATTTCAAAGTAACCATCCTGGCATTTACCTGGACTGATTTAGTGAAATCGTGGTAAAAGCAAGAACCACAATCCTCCCGGATGCGAGTCCATAACTTCATCTATCCTGTACTACATGACTGTACCCACGTTTGCCTTGCCTTGCCGGTTGCCATACGCAGCCCAAAGTGTACCTATTTCATGCACTATTCTTCAATACTTGATCATAATATGTTATTATCAGTTCATTTAAAGATGTAACTCATTTGCTTATGTTGTTGACATGATTGTGTTACGGTACTTTCTGAGAGCGGATGCTGGAGCGCCACGTTACGGATCGCACTGCCTCCCGCGTCGGAGGTTCAAATCCTCTCTCGGGCATGGATGTGTGTGTTGTGCTTAGGTTAGTTTAAGTAGTTTGTAAGACTCGGAAGTGTTGACCAACGTAGGTTGGTCCCATAGGATTACTAACATTTGAACACTTTTGTCATCGGATGCTGTATCCACTTTTAATATAACTCCTTATAGCCTATACTACAGCACAGTACATACCCTTTCACCTTAATGCCTTACAGGGTGTGTTACATTCCCAAGGTCTACCTTTCTATTTCATGCACTGTTCTTTTAAACTTGATCATAAGAAGTTAATTTTAGATCATTTACAGACGTATCTATATGTATTACAAGCTGTAAACCAGGCTTTGCCCAGGTATTTATTATTCTCGTAGTAACCCCCCCCCCCCCCAACCAGCTCTCCTCTCTCTGCATCATCTCTTTCTCTCCCATCTTTCTGTTCGGTTCCACCATTCCCCCTATTAGCAAAGTTTTTTTTTTTTAAAGTACCCTCTGTCATGTGCCATACAAACATTTAACTACCCACTGCCATTCATCTTGGTTTAAAGGTTAGGTGTGCAAAATTTCATCAGCATCGGAACGAAACTATTCATTTGAAGGTAATAGAAACACCGGATGACATTGATAAAACGCACTGCGTTGTTCTACAATTTTCCAGTTTTATTTCATACAACCCTTGTTCTGAGAATAACGAAAAGAACAAAAAAAAGGATCTGATAAATCGGTTCTCAAGTTATGGAGCGACCAAGGTATTTTCAGATCCATTATTATATTGCAAGGTACGATCCCCTATGCGCCATATGAAACTTTAGGTGGACGGTGACCTTCCTCTTGTTATGAAGGTAAAGCATGCAAAATTTCGTCAATAACGGAATGAAACTGTAGATTTCGCCATTCTGTAGAAAAAGTATCATCCGCCATGTATCCTATCGCAAAACACTTTCTTAGCTGACATCTTCTACGTATAAACTACATACCGGCAAAACTTCAGGTTCATGGGTGCAGTAGTTTTAGAGATCTGGTGTTTAGTCAGTGAGTGAGTGCGTGATTGACCTTTCGCTTTTCTGTATATATAGAGATATCCCCTAAATTATGTGTCTTACAAAAAACATTCTGTAGCAGGTTCGTAGAGTGGAATATTAGGAAACTGCCTGCGAAATGTGTTGGTAGTAAAGACGTAGTAAATTACAACCTCATGCTTATTATGACGAATTTTCATGCCTTTCATTGCCTTTGACGTCATAGCAACTGAACTATATGTCGTAATAGGATATTATTTCGAAGGTACATCCAGTGGTATATATGTAAAATCTCTGCAAAATATGTCGCGAATAGAGTTAGTAGGAAAGACGTAATAAATCAAAACGTCACGCGTGACGGGGTGGTTTTACATGAATCTAATTGTTTATGACTCCATATCACATGAACTGTGTTTAGTACTATTATAAAATTTCGAACGTACGTTCGGTGGTATGTATCTATACTGTCTGTAACGTTTCTCGCGAATACAATTAATAGTGTACGACTAATAAATTGTAACGTCATGCCAAATGCTGTAATTTTACTGCATGAACGCCGAAAAAGTAGTAAGCGACAAACGTTTTACCTTTCATGATTTTGCTGGGGTTGTCAGCGAGAAAAAGTTGCCTAAAGGCTTAAAATAATTAAAATTTTTTGGAAGTCGCTAAGTGCTATCCTTCTCAAATACTGGACTGATAAAGTCACAGTATCACGTGCCCCAAGACGGGGACGTTCTCATAGTTTATGACGTCATATCTCCTGAACTGTCGGCCCGATAGCAAAATAGTTTCTTTGTTGTCGTTGTCTACCTGTAAACTTCATTCCTGCCAAATTTCAGCTTCATAGGTGAAGTAGTTTTCGAGATTTCGTGTTTAGTCAGTGAGTGAGCGAGTGAATGAGTGAGTAAGTGAATGAATCTCCTTTCGCTTTTCTATAGATAGAGATTATGCACCCTATGTTACAATACTATGCTCAATACCTTCATTAGTCTACCTCTGCAAACGTTGATCATAATTGTACAAATCGGTCACAGGATGTCTGTTATATTCCCTAACAATATGTCTTTAATGGATATGTCGTTTACCACACTTCATACTTTGAAGACATTGGTTGTTATAGTAAATACTTATTTATTATTTACACGGTCGAAACTGTTATTTACGTGATGTTTACATACCACTCTCTGAATCAGTCGCGATAATACTTTATCAAAGATATATTCTGTTATGGCTGTCAAAGATATATTATTTTCACATCATAATATATTACTCTCTATTTCTGCTAACTTTATCAAATCAACAATCCTGTTCTTAAATTTTTTTCTTAGATACTCTTTGAATACATAGACTCTGGATCACTATGATACAGCCCGGCATTATTTTATCTCCGAGACCTAATGTCAAGTGACATTTTACGTACCTTTTATAGATTGACAAGTAGAAGATGACAATGTACCAACTTAATCAGTTTGTTTAATTTCTATATAATTCATGTTACTCATTTTCATTTAACAGACTTTTCTGATGGTGGTTCATAACCGAATCTGTGCCGAAGGTGTGTAAATAAAGGTGTGTAGTACTGTGTTGATATTGACATATTTATAAAGGTTATTACTAACGGGTTTCAAAATGTTTGAAAAGCTAAAGGGATTTAACTGCGGGGTCATCAGTCCCTAAACTTACAAAACTACTTATCATCTAGCTTATTCTAAAGACAACACATACCTCCATGCCCGAGGTGGGATTCGACCCCCAACGGGGAGTGGCCCCGAGCATCTGAACATAGCGCCTCAATCCGCTTGGCCACTCCACCACGGCAGGAATGGAATCATTATTTTAAACTCGATCATTTTTGCCTCATATGCTAGTAAAAATTTTACAACTTTTAATTGTGGGAGAGTTACACATTCAATTCATTTTAATCCTCTTTCGTACTCCCTTAACTTGTAATATTGTTCGTCTCTGTTAGTAGAGCATTAGATCTGGGCTTCAGTCATGAACGGTGGGAACGTAAGAGTCACACAAGAGCCATTTATACGTCGGCGTCACGTGCCGTATCTGCAATGAAATTGTGCCGACCGTATCGTGGCGAATCCAAATCCAGTCGGTTCCTCTGCCGGAAATAGCAGCCCTCAGTCGTCTTTCGACGTAAGTGTTCCGGAATGGCTCATAAATCAGAAAAAAAAACAGCGAGAGAGAGAGAGAAACACAGAGAGAGAATGGAAATTACTCCCAGCGGCTATATGAATACCTATAGGACGGAAAGAGCATATTGATTGCTCACAAAAGCGGGCGCGTTCGCCCGCACGCGGGACGCGAAATCGCGGCACAATTTTAAAATACAATTAGGGGGAGCCAGCGCGCAGTTAAGCCGTGCCATTAAGTGCCGCCTGGACGGACAATGGGACGCTCCGCCCATCCCACAGCTGCACTTTTAACTGCCGCGACAATTAGGGCGGCCGAGCTGTGCGCATGCGCACTCGCTGCTTTAGGGTCACCAGAGCTGGTCGGCAGCGCCGTGGTCAGCCGCGGCACCGCCAATTAGACCAGCTGTGGACTCCGAAAAATAGCCTGCTCGAACGAGACGTCGTTCCCGTTTCATTTACTTTTTATTTCCTGTGCATATTGGTTTTCTGCCACGTTTCATGTGTCAAACTTCATTTTGGCCCATTAACTGATCTTTCTAAGGCTATATTTGATTTACTATTTATTGCAATATTTGAGTCATCTGCTAATAAAACAAACTTGTATCGTTTCAGAGATATTTGCAAAGATAACGGCGATTTTGGGATATCTGTCTGTCTGTCCGTAACATGTTCCCTGCTTTTAAGACGAACTGTTCAACCGATCAGCACCAAATTTTACAGACATAATTGTAGACCAGAACCTTCCTTTTTCAAATTTTTCTGACAAAAAATACTATAGTAATTAAAAAAAAAGAAAAAAGAAGGCGTTTGTACGGACAAAAAATACGGTAGTAATACCAAAAAAGACGTTTGTAATATAATTGTAATTGCAAACTAACCGTTCATCTGACACGAAAATTGAATAACCTAATAGGTAGAGGAGAAAATTCTCTACAACATCGCTCTGGTATGTTTTCCTCATATCTCGTATCGTTTGAAAGATATTTGCAAAAATAATGGAGTTTTGACACCCTCCATAGAATTAACGAAAACCAGCCGTTCGTAGATGTCACGTGACATTCCTCGCCCAGAACTGTCTCTGGCATACACCATCTTCCGTTTCGTATTTGATGATTTTCTTATTGTAACTCACACGTGGTCATTTCAAAGTAAAGGCGCACTGAATAATTAACAAAAAGACGTCGTTCTTCGTACGATAAATGATAATCTAGTGTCTACAAATGCCCTATTAGCATCAGTTAACAACGGCCATCTATAGTATGAAATTAAGGAATGCAGTGCATAACTGCTAGCCGTAGCGTAGTGGGGCAACACGTTGGACTGTGAGGCTGAAAGTCAGTGGTTTGGAACCCGCCACTACCTAATTTTTTTTCCTAAAAGGGTTTCAGACACTCTTATTAATCAATTCTTTATTATTTAGATTATTATTTTGGTACAAAATGTTTGCAAAAACTTATAAAACTACAAATCTTAAGTGGGCCGTAAAACACGTCAGTGCGATTTTTTTTATAGTTTAACCCTTTGTTGCCTGATATAAGAAAAAAATTACACTTTTTTTGTAGAATTTATGCTGTTGTGGCCTCAAAATGCACTATGACTTTTTGTAACGTTTTATTTTAATATTTTCAATTTCTCTCACTGCCGGTACTCAAGAAATACCGTCAGGCTCCATGGACAGAATCACAACATGCACAAAAAACTGCTCCAATTTTTATAATTACTATGTTATTCCACATAAAAATTAATCATGTTTACATCAGAAAGTTAATTAACAAAAAGTGTAATGTTTTTTCTGTAAATTTCACGGTCAATTTTGCTTCTACAGAAACGTTTTGACAGTATATGATTTTTACATATATATCACATATTTAGTGATATCTCATGAAATACACGCCACAGCACGCCTGATTTCCAGCGTTGGCAGTGCCTTATGTAAATCACTGAGTGCCACCATTTCCTTGGTCGCCTATCAAGACCATAAGTTCATTGTAATCTGTCTGCATGATCCGTGTTTTTATTGTAATCGCATACGGTAACTGGACATGGTAAAGTCATTTTCCAGTATCTCTGAAATATCAGTTGGAATGTCCTCATAAAAAATTGCTTAAAAAAAATGTTCAAATGTTTGTAAAGGTTATGGGACTTAACTACGGGGTCATCAGTCCCTAAGCTTACAAACTACTTATGAACTACGGCACAAATATCCATGCCCGAGGGGGGATTCGAACCCCCGACCGTAGTGGCCGTGCTGACCGTGACTGGAGCGCCTCAGTCACCTCGGCCACCGCGGCCGGCAAAAAAAAAAAAAAAAAAAAAAAAAAAAAATAAAAAAAAAAAAAAAAAAAATGCATCAATATCTGCATCAGTCAGAGGTCGAAAACAGCCACCACTGTTCCGATTTTCGTCCATCTGGTTGATAAAGAGTGGACAGAACAACCAGAGAGATGTAACGCATTGTAGTTACAATAAATTGTTCGCACATCCTGACGGCACTAATAAGTCGACTTTATAATACCCATTTTATCTCGCTTGCTTGTAATGTAATGCTTCAAACTATTATCAAAAACAGAGAGGGTATGTACTAACACTGGAAAATCCAACGGAAGGTTCAATAAATTGATCATTGTGCCGCGGCTACAAGTAGTATAACATTTCATTATGATAGCACTTGAGCTATATCTATGAAAATTTATATTAAAAGGGAGTAACAACTGGTATAGACCAACCATCCTATGCATGCAAAGCCGGCCGCAGTGGCCGAGTGGTCTGCGGAGCGCCAGTCACAGTCTGCATGGCCACTACAGGCGGGGGTTCGAATCCCCGCTCGGGCATGGATGTTTGTGTCGTCTTTAGTATTAGGTAGTTCATAAGTAGTTTGTAAGGTTAGGAACTGATGACCCCGCAGTTAAGTCCCTTAAGCTTATCAAACATTTGAACGTATGCGAAGCAGCGGGCGTTAAGCTAGTATAACTTAAATTTTACTTAAATTACACTCAGAAATACACTGCAGGAAACAAACTTAGTACACATGAGTCCCGGTCGGAAGCAAATTTTCGACTAAGAATTATTTCATTGCTTAAGTGGGTCTAAGTAAGGCCATTTCCAACTCTTTCTTTCCTCTAGTTAAATGCACCTCTGTTCTACATTCCCCACACGTTGATGTGAAGATTATTTCGGAGTATGACGTGATTCAGATTCCCCTTCCATGGTACGACTACAGAGATGTGATTAGATTGCACGTTACAGAAGTATCACAGCAACCGTCCATATGCTCTTATGTCATCCACACGGATTCGGGCATGAGGCCTACATTTACATATAGATCTATATGGGATGCTCTGAAAATCACACTTGAGTGCCTGGCAGAGGTAAAATGAGAGCAACATGAATCCTTTTTTTCCCCCTTTGGTGGTACCATCTTTGCAACTATCCAAGTGTTCTAGCTAATCTCGAACAACGTGTAAGTGCTTTGCCAGGGGATTCTACAGGAAATAGGTTGTTGGGTGGTTGGAAGAGCACAAGCGATAGATGCAGAGTATGCAAAGTGTATTATAGTTTACCTGTCGGTTACTGATAACAGATATCCGGTTGTTAAGCTAAATTTGGTAGTCGAGTTACTAAGTTCTGCAAAGGTTCTCATATATTAGATTTCCTTATCTGAGACAACATTTCATATGTAAACTCTTGGATGATGTCGCCGCTGTATCTACGTATGGTTTAAAGTGCACATTCAATATCTTTAAGAAATATTGAATTTGTAGACAGTTCCTGTAGAATCCTGAGAAACTAGCAATTGACTTTTGCTTAAAGAGTTTCTGTGCTCCTTGAAATTATAAAACCAACGGAAGATATATATTCTTAAGAAAACCAAAATTAGTCTAAAACGTAATGCCAAGTTCATACACACTGTTCAACACATACAGACAGTTCTATGATAATACGTAAAAGATTTGACAATTTTACATTACCAGTTTGTGAACATGAAAGATCCATGGCAGCGTCATCACGTACCTGTGAAAGGAAACAGAACATCGTTACATTTGGCATGCTGATCCTACTGTGCAGGTATGGCACGAACGGGAGAAAAAGACAGTGGGCGTTTTCCGGACGGGGTTTGGCAGGACCAGCAAATCATACTCGGACACGAGTGTTGCGGTGTAACGAAATGATTGTATTTCAGAAAAGGGGATACAAATTCTGATGTTACGGCCTGAGGAGAGCCACCATTGGTGCAACAGAAGAAATCATTATGATGTTCAAGTAGGAGAGCGAGCCCAGGGGGCTGCAGAGCGGGGAGCGTGCTATCAGGGCGAGAGCCGGCGGCAGACAGCCCTTTACCGTCTGTAACTATCTCGCATCTAGGCAGTAGTGCTGAATCTACGTAATTGCATTAATGCTGTGATTGGTTGCGATCCGCGGTGTGGACTTCAGCACAGGCTGATCAGCGGGTTCCACGCCCGCAGTTGCATGGATCGGCGACACGTGCCGGTTGCTGAGCACAGATCGAATCGGACCAGAATGCGCGCGGCAGCGGAAATGTGACGCACATGACGCAAACGTATGGCAGGGGACATCGGACTACCACTGTCCTAAGGCACGTGCGGCAAGACATGCAAATCATGTCGAAAGTTACGGGAAAAAATGAAAAATATAATACTGCTGTTCTCCACTGGTGTACACTACATAAGCAATATATTCGACTTTTCTTAATTTTCCTGAACTATTAGTAACATCCCTCTTAATTCTACGATTTAATATACATAATAAACAATACAATGGAGAAGTATAATAAGATGCTATATGCTAGATAACTAACCATAGTAGCTCACCAACCAATATCGCCGACTCTGATAACGCTACTCTCATGATACTTTCCATGTACTCACTCTTTCGGGTTAAATGTTAACTAAAATGTTCCCAAGTTTTATATTTCAACAGATCAACAAGGTAGTTGGATATGAAATGATAAATTATATAAAAAATGATCGTACATCTATATTATGTTTGCATGTAGATTGACTACTGAAAATCACATGTAAACCAACAAATATAAGGTATGACATTAAACTTCACAGAAAACAGAACACTACGATAGCTGCTAAGACATTTGTTACTCTTAGGAATTGTGCAAAATTGTTTGAGACAGATATAAATAATCAAGGATTGTCGAATTCAAAAATGACTTATCCTGCTCGAAAAATTTCTTTTTATTTACAATCAAAATTCCTTCATAATATTCCAAACAACAAAGTAACTGTAGTTCATCTCATGAATTCAGTAGGCAGTGAACTATTGTATAATTTTGAACTAAAGAAAAGAATATCACCGAAAATATAAGAAACACTCCTTCAGGGAAATTTACAGGAATAATATGCTGACAACTGGAAATAATAGAAGGATAATGGTGGAAAGTGGAATTTAATTTTCAAATCTCGATTCCTTCCAGAAATATATCAAATAAAGGATACATGTTTTAAGTAAGAGCATTCAAAGTACGAATTGCATCTACAGAGTGGTGAATCAGTGACACAGAAGAAGAAATTTTTGTAGGTATTTATTTCTTGTAAATCAAGTACATAATCACGCCATAGGGTCATTACAACAGTCAGTAATGTGTTAGAAAGGAAGAATAACAGGAATTATTCATGCAACGAAGTATCCAGCAAGAATAAGAGGTAATATTGGGATAATATGAAAACAGTGCTTGGCCATCCTTTCAGTTTGAGTGGATACATCTGAACCACATGAATTGGTTTGAGAGAGGATATCAAGAAGTGCCAGGATCAAACAGGAGAAACAAGAACTAGAATTTTCAACAACAATGTTCTTAATGCAAAAACTTAAGAAGTATGTCACGATAGGTCAACTAAGAAAACGTGGGCAGAATGGGCAAAAGGAGAAAAAAAATAATAGATAAATTGAACAACCAGTTATTATGAAATTTAATGGCAAAACGTGATTGTAGATATTACACATGGTTCTATGATACGCTCGTTTCTTTCATTAAAGGAAAATTAAAAATAAGAATCGATGTCATAAAAAAAGAAGTGTAAAAGAACATTTCTCCTTGTATGCAGGAAGAATTAGTAATCAGATACTGTTCCATCCGTCTTAAATTTGCGTAAAGAAGAAAAAGAATTTGCACTGTAAATATCCTTATTATAATAAAGCTGTAATGCTGGAAGACGTGACGGCTTTTTCACATCTTACGTGGCTTCAGCGAGGTTACATATTGATCACCAGTGTTACGCTTCAAAGATTAATGAAAGAATTTCGTAGAGGACATATTAAAATACAGTCCTCCTACACCACAAATTATTCAAATGTTTGTAATTCTATGGGACCAAAGTACGTTGGTCATCAGTCTCTAGTATTACTGCCGGCCGCGGTGACCGAGGGGTCTAAGGCGCTCCAGTCACGGTCTGCACGGCCACTACGGTCGGGGGTTCGAATCCTCCCTCGGGCATGGATATTTGTGCCGTCCTTAGTATAAGGTAGTTGATACCTAGTTGTAAGTTTAAGGACTGATGACCCCGTAGTTAAGTCCCATAAGCTTAACAAACATTTGAAAATTTGATCTAGTATTACTAACTGTGCGCCTTGGTTGCACAGTGGTAGAGTGCCAGACTACAAATCCAAAGGTCGCGGGTTCGATCCCCGCCAGGTCCTGGGATTTTTATCTGTCACTTTCCACTTCTTTCACCTCTGGCAGTATTGTTCATGTGAAAAATACCGAGTAGCACCGTGGTTCGTTTTGTGTCCCAACTTCGTCGCCGCTTTTGTGTCCCAGCCTCGTCGTAGGTGTCGGTGGCCGAGTGGAATGAGACCGACACAGGAACAAAAATAACACGCTGGTGCAGGTACGGAGGGGAGCAGCCAGAAACTATAAACACTAGAGTAAATTAGAAAGAGATATATATTGCACAGAATGTAACAATACTTAACTTTTACATAGTACTGCAGAATGTAGATACATAGTTGTTAGAGGCCTGCCTAGTGCCTGTACGATAGCAAAGTCTTCACTCGTGCCTATCTGATTACGAAGGTCCTAACTGGTTGCTATCTCAGTCCGAAGTGACCGGTGTCTTTCCGTGGTGGCCAC
Source organism: Locusta migratoria (assembly GCA_026315105.1). Lineage (NCBI taxonomy): Eukaryota > Metazoa > Arthropoda > Insecta > Orthoptera > Acrididae > Locusta > Locusta migratoria. Next base: position 42,172,136 of record CM048748.1, read on the forward strand.
GAGCGGGGTTGCAGCAGAGGGCGCTCGTGGCTGTCGTCGTGAGAACGCCGCGCCGTGCGTGCATGGCGGCGCGCGGCGAAAGTAGGTGGCGCGCACTTTGTACTTGTGCGACACCACAGTTCGGAACCCACGTTAAGCTGTAGGTCCCCCCTATAACTGACTGGGTAAGTCAGTTCGAAGGTCGGAGGAAGGCAACGGCATACCACCTCAAACAGGACCATGCCTAGTAAAGCACTGTGGTGTTCAAACCAATCTTCGGATTGTTGACTTCTTTACTTACTTATTACTAACTACGTAAACTTAAACCAACGCAAGGACAACAGACACATCCATGCCCGAGGGAGTATTCGAACCTCCGACGCGGAAGGCCACGCGATCCGTGACGTGGTGCTCCAGACCGCTCGGCTACTCCAGCGCGGACCTATACCACAGAACAACGTGATCGTGTGCTCTAAAACGTTAAAGGTAGGTTAATCTCCTATTAAAGTAACCTTCTGTTTGCACTGCTAATCAAGGTATTTAAGGTATCACATATCGTATTGTGAAATGAGTCCAAATTCACAACAGACTTAAATTAATTTTGCTTATTAATTCATTTCGGCAATTTTTACCATTTTAATTGCTTAAATTCCGTCTACCGACACCCAAATGTAATTAAATCCTCGCTCATAAATGACAGTTAGCCAGTGAAACACAGCAGAGCAGATGTTGAAAAAATATCAGGAATAACAGTTATTTACACTCGAGCTGAACGCACGTAATTCGAGTAGAAGTTTTTCTCACTTGTGAATATCACTTATAATGACATAACATTATCTATCTGAATCACCTGGCGACAAATACCACGCAGCGCAGTGCAGCCGACTGCCCTGACGTCACGGTGGTCCTTTTAACTGGCAAAGCAAACGTCACTGAATACTGATACTGCCCAACATAACCGGGAACAGGAGCCTCATATTACGCGTGGGAGGAGGGGCAGAGTACTTTCGCCTCCCCAAGGCTCCCTACAATTTTGCTGTATGTTTCTCGCCTCATTCCCCATTCCCCATTGATAGCATTAAGAACACCAAAAAAAAAACAACGTTGTCTGTCAAATGTAGTACATTATACAACGCCGCCGCCCCCCCCCCCCCCCCCCACCAGACATAATAATATTTTCAAGTTTGCGACTCTGAGCAGTCACTGCGGTCAGTACGTCTTTTCTCTTAGAGTTATTTTAATGTATTTAGATTACAAAGGACTACAGTTTGCTCCGTTTGGCACAGTCAAATACAACGATATGCCAAAATGGTGCTACCCTCGATAGAATGCTGACAGATAATAAACGCTTTACCAGCTAAGTTAAGAAGCTACAAACACGAGTCAACCTGGTGAGAAAGTTCGCAGGCAGTGCATGGGGAGCAACGACATCAGTTCTTCTGCAGCAGTATAAGGTGTGCACCACTTTGCCTCAGCAGCACGTACATAAACAAAGTAGAGGTCCCACTGAGCGCAGCTATAAGAATTATTAGTGGCACAGTCCAATCAACACGTACGTGTTGGCTACCATTGCTATTATATGGCTACTCGACCTCCATCTAAATGCTGTTCACTACAATCTATGTAGGCAAATTTCCAAAAACAATTCAACCCTTCTACACTACGACTTTCTATCACAGCCCAGGAAACGCCTCAAATCCAGAAGAATACCATATGAAATAGTAGGCCAAATCTCTTCACAAGATTTAATCAGAACGCAAAGCATGAGTGGAAAACTACGATAACGAGAAAGCACGACCTTTCAAACAATCCAACAATGCCAGTTCATGGCTTACATCAATCAAGGGACCTGTGGGTACAACAATAGATATCTGACTGGGAAAGGTATGTCCGAATATAAAATACGCAAGTGGAGCTTTTCCAGTGACATTTTGTGCGACTGTGGTAATATAATCAATGAATCATATTGTAAATGAGTGTCCTATTAGACATTTCCCTGGTAGAATTAATAAAGTACATGAAACAGCCGACGAGGCATTCTATTGGTAAAATCAGACATAATGCCTGTGAGAACTGGTAGGATTGTTTAAGGTAGAGACGTCCAAGCAACGTACTCACAGGCAACAGTACCTGTTTTATGGTTTTTCTTTATTATGTAGAACTAGTTTCGGCGAAACTATGTTATCATCATCATCATTAAAGATTGATTATGCATTTCAGCGTTCAGTCTGAAGCATAGTCACCCTATTAAATTTTCTCCTTGATCCCCTACCCAATGCTAACATTGATGCCTCGTCTAATGTTCACCTTTCACTGCAAAATCTTTCTTCGTCGAATTTCAGTACTTTCTACTTGGTCTACATCGACTCCTCTTAGCCTCCGCTGTCGAGTCCATGAGTTTCTTTGTTAACCTTGCTTCCCCCAAGCGTATAACACGATCCCACCATTTCAGCCTGTTCTCTGTAAATGATACATTTAGGGTGTTCATCTATTCTCTTTGATTTCATCATTATGAACACCCTCCTGTCGTTGTTCCCATCTACCTGGCAATCATTCTTGCGAGTTTCATATCTGTAACCTCAACCATATGAATAAGGTAACGTGTATCTACCCAGCTTTCGCTTCCATACAACAAAGTTGGTCCAAAGATAGAGCGGTGCACCGTTAACGTGGTAGTGACTTCCTTCTTGCAGAAGGGAGTAAAGCTTAGCTGAGCACTCAATACATTAGCTTTGCTACACCTTGATTCAAGTTCTTTCACTGCTTTCCATCCTGTGTGGAAATATATCATAAGTACTTTGTTACCGGTTCTAGCTTTGTTCCTCCTCTTTGGCACTCAATTTGTTTAAATCTCTTTGCCATAGGCATTGCTTTCGTTTTGGTAATGCTGATATTGTAAGAGTACCGCCCAATAGAAATATTGTTAATTAATAGCATTTGATAATTAAACAGTATGAAGTTCACTGCAAATATTGACCATGCCAATGCACTAAATGTTACACAATTTTAACCTTATTAATTATGGTAGCAATGTATGTACACAGTTGGGTGACAACATTTATAGTTAGGCCATAGGCAGAAATTCTCCACGTTGAGATTTGCTGTGTGCTTGTAGCTGACGGGAGGCCAGCGAGCAGGCTGACGTTGGTGGCATGTTCCAGCTTAGGATTTTCCAGTTCGTTTCCGGTGAGGGGAGAGAGGGACAATGGCGAGTGCCAGGCACAGTGCAGTGCACAGCGTGAAATAAAATATTATAATAATAATGGCATTTGAAGTAATACGATGCAGTTAGGAACATTTAAGGCCCTCATTACAAAATAGCCTGTTGATAAATAAAATGTTCAAATGTTTGTAAAGCTTATGGGACTTAACTACGGGGTCATCAGTCCCTAAACTTACAAACTACTTATGAACTACTTACGAACTAGGACGGCACAAATATCCATGCCCGAGGGGGGATTCGAACCCCCGATCGTAGTAGCCGTGCTGACTGTGACTGGAGCGCCTCAGTCACCTCGGCCATGATAAATAAACAATACATTAGCTGATATAGTCACATCTGGCGTAATATGTTTAATTGACAATGAAAAGTAACAAATTACCAACGAAGACAAGACAGTTACACAACTAGCATGGCAATGTTTGTTTATAAAAATAATATATTAACTATTTCTCATTTTATTTTTTCAATTAATCTTGTGTATTTTATCTTGAACTATTCAGTTAAATCACTTATCTGTGATATAAGAAATTGCACGATTATAATAAATAGTACAAAGGATGTTTATACTAATATAAAAACGTAAGAAAATATTTGTAAAGTTTTATAAATGTATTGGCTGAGCGTTGTACGTTGGCAAATCAGTTACAACAGCTCACATGGGGAAAAAACCGTGGCAGTCGAGCTTTTGGCACGCGCGCGCGCGTGGGCAGGAAGTGACGAGTCGGGAGCACATGGGGCAGCTGGCCGGGAGGCGTCGCTCTGCATCAGTCGGCATGTGGATCTCGAGGTGGTGACTGTAGATTTGTGTGTGGCAATCGCCACGTGTGGTTGCTCGTCGTAGACTGCACCAAGTTGAATCTAGTGCTACTGTGTGTTTGTGAATATTTAGCCGATGGAACAAGGTGTGCATCGCATTGAATTGAAGTTACTGTGATTTGTTAGTGTAACATGTGTCGTCGCATAGGCACGAACATAAACGGTGTTTGAGACAGCCACGTGGTGTTAAAACAATTTGCGACAAATATTCATTTTTGTCTGGGGGCTCCCGAGCTATAACTTTATTTGATAAATGTGTCGACGTACAGACGTATCAGGGTTCTAATATTGTGAAATAAACAACATAAAGTGAACTTTCACGTGTTTTCAAAAATAGTAGTTAGTACACCCTTTTCTCTCATGAACTTGATTTTATTATGAATTTGTTTTGTTAATCATATGCAGGGAAAGAAAGCTGCGAATGTGTGATATCATCCCCTAGAAAACGAGTCAGACAGTCGCAATCACAGTTCCAGTGTTTTTGCATGTTTAGGAATTTGGTTCGCAGCTGGTGGTTGTGAGCTTTAAAAATTAAACTTTCTCTATTTTAAACTCTCACCCCGATCTTTACTCTCGCAATATTCATAACAAATTCCTTACACCTCTGCTCGAGCTCTGTGATTTTAGATTGCAACCTTTCGATCGAATCTGCCATCACAACTAAGTCATCTGCATATGCAAGACGGTTTATTTTGTTTCCACATATTTTAATCCCGCCCTACCGGTCTACTGTTTTTTTCAATAAATGATCCATGAACAGTATAAACAACAGTGGTGACTGGTTACCGCCTTCTCTTTCTCATGAAAATTACCCTAACCACCAACTTAATTTGCCTTGTACTCTAACTGCTGGCTGTCAGTTTACGTGTAGACCTTTAATTGCCTGCAGAAGTTTTCCTCCTATTCCAAAATCTTGTGGAACTGTCAGCAGCTTCCTCATAGGGACATATTCATAAGCCTTTTCTAGATCTATAAAACACAGACACAATTCCCTGTTCCACTCATAGCATTTCTCCGTTATCTGCCGTAAGATCTCATCCTGACAGCCTCTAAGAGGCCTAAACCCACACTGATTTTCATCCAACATATCAACTTATACTCGCACTCGCCTTTCGAAAGTACCTGAAAATATTTTCCCCACAATGCTGATTGAAGAGCTACCTCGATAGTTGTTACAATCTTTTCTGTTTCCATGTTTGAAAATTGGCGTGATTATCGCTTTTGACCAGTCAGACGTAACGTGTCCTGACTCTCATGCCTTCTCAATTGTTCTGTGTAACCATTTGATACCTGACATTCCACTGTATGTGACGAGTTCCGGCTTAATTTCATCCACCCCAGCGTCTTCATTGTACTGCAATATATGGAACACTCTCCCCACTTTCTCATATGTGATTTCCATTATCTTTCCTATCCCATTCTACCTTAAAATCACATCATTGAACGTTTCACCTGCATTGAGCAGTTCTTCAGAATATTCCCTCAATCTGCAAAGGGCATCCACATGTTCACTAGCAGCTTTCCTGATTTATCAAAAACGTTAATTTCTTCTTCCCTCCCTTTCTAAGACTCCTAATTACGCTCCAGAAGGGTTTTCCCGCAGCTTGACCCAGAGTTTCTAGCTTATTTCGAAAGTCTTCCCACTATTTATTCTTGGATTCTGCACTTATCCGTTTGGCTTTGTTTCTTTCTTCAACAAAACTTTCTCTGTCTGCCTGATTTCTAGTATGGAGCTATTTTTGAAATATCTTCTTTTTCTCTTTTGCAGCCTGCCTTGACTGTGTCATTCCACCAAGCTGTCTGCTTCTTCCTGACTTTATACACTACTGTACCAAGACACCCTCTGGCCACTTCTAATGGTCCCTGTACCTTGTCCATTCCTCTTGCAATGACTGTAAATGACTACATTCAACTAACTGATACATTTTTGAAATCTTTGTAATGTATTTGTGTATAATTTTCTTGTCCTGAAGCTTCTCCACTCTTATACTTTTACATGTGGACCTGACTTTCTGCACCTTTCGACTCACAAAACCAATTTCACTGCAGACTAAATAATGATCAGTATCGTCAAAGAACCCCCTAAAAACACATGTGTCCTTGACTTTCATCCTGAATTCCGGGTCTGTTATTAGATAGTCAATGACAGATCTGGTTCCCCTTCCTTACCAAGTATATCCTTTCCAACCTTACACATCACCTTTTCATACCATTCTGCCATTGAAGTAACACATGAGCAAAATACAGTCCTTGTGAGTGTGTTGTAAAATCTGCCCATCTCATCGTGATCTGTAATAGAACAAAATTGCTCAGCGCGCTGGCAGGATCGCGCCCCAATTTGCCTGTTCTCGTCACCGAGCGCTCCAATTAAAATTCCGCTGCATGCTGTAATAGAAAAAATTTGGAGAAACCATTTTATACGTCTGAATAGGACTGTCCATTCAAGAGAACAAACAAATGTAGAATTTTATGAAAATCTAACAGTGATTCAGCCCAGATCTGTTTGTTTACTCTATGAAGGAAGTAACAACCTTACTATATATAATATGGATTTTTTAAAATTATTTTGGCACCCATAGTAACTATTTTATTTTTCTAAAACAATGGAAATTTAGAAATTCAATAACATTTTTTATTATAAACAAAATTTAGTTGATGTATAAGTACTTGAGAATTGTGACATAGTTTCACTTAACTAGTCGTATCTGCATAATAAAAACAAACCATAAGAAATAGTCGTTGTGGCCTGTGAGTGAATCGCTTAAATGTCTCTGTCTCAAAAGTATTCTGCTGGATTCAGTCTAGCAACATCCGTGTTTAGGCTGGTCCATTTCATATTTATTGATTGTAAATAATTTCATGTACCTGTATATATTTTTGACTTGTTTAAATGAATGGTGAATTTATTGTTGTAATGAATGCATTCGATAATAATAGATCACAAATGTATCTTTAACAGTTCACTGTCAATTTCATGCCGCGCGGGAGTAGCAGCGTCGTCTGGAGCGCCACGTTACGAATCGCGAGGTCTCCCGCGTTGGAGGTTCGAGTCCTCCCTCCGGCTTGACTGTGTGCCTTTTGTCCTTAACTTAGTTTAACTAGTTTGTAAGCCTATGGGACTGATAGCCACAGTAGTTTGGTCCCATAGAATTACAAGACATTTTAACACTTTTTGTCAATTGCGTACATGAATGTATTCTCTGACCAATTGTCCTTGAGTAGTGATGAAATTCATTACTAACTGATTTCTCACAACATTTTGGGGGCAGATATGTTGGGAAACTTATTGTCGGTCATATGAAACACAGTGCAGAGATTTATCATTACAGTGGCCAGTATTTGGGGAAATGAAATAGGTTCAAAAATGTTCAAATGTTTGTAGATCTATCGGACCAAACTACGTGCTCATCAGCCCGTAGCTTACAAACTTCTTGAACCTAGATAAACTAAACTACGGACAAACACACACACGCATGCCCCACGGAGGACTCGAACCTCCACGCCGAGCAACCGAGCACTCCGCAGCGAGACGCTTTAGACCGCTCGGCTACTCCACCGCGGCATTGAAATAGGTGGCGAATACATTTCTCACTACATTTGGGGGCAGATACGTTGGGAAATTATCTTCACTGTCGGTCATACAGTATGTAACACAGTGGAATTTCCTCTTAATGTAGCTGAGGCCCCACCAGGAAATTCCCATTTATGGAAGCCACCAACATCGCTTGTCAGAATGACTCTCAGAACTCGAATGATATTTTCACTCTGCAGCGAAGTGTGTGCTGATATACTTTCTAGCGGATTAAGAGTATGTGACAGAAGCGGGACCTTTGCCCTTCGCAGGCAAGTTCTTTCCAGCGATAGGCAAAGATCTTAGAATCGAATTACGGTTCCGGCACAATTCCGCCCCGGAGTTTCACTCTTAGAACTGACTGCGTCTCTCAAGGAAAGTACTTGGGCTTGCACAAACACATATACACCAAAATCGTATGAGATAATGTAAAGATCCCTTATTGCACTAGTGATACTCCCGCATCTGCAAAACTCTGCAGTCGTCTGTTAGAGGCCTCTGCGTGTGCCATGCCACATTGCACTTTGACCTGTCGGTTCGCCAGTAGGGACGGTGCAGTGTGCCTCCGAAGTTGCGTTTTGTGATGTTATTTGTGTAGTGAATCGTCTGATGGGGCGGCGATTGGTAATCAATCCTGCTAATGCATTGCGATTGGTTGAGATGAAGTTGCGAAGAACCCTTCTTTGTGAAGATGGTATTAGTGTAGAAGATGAATCATTCGCATGCTTTCTCGTATCTGTTATGGTACAGAAATATCAGCATAAGTTACTGTTGTAACAGTAACATATAATTATGATAATAGGGATGATAATGACGAACAACTCATTGCAAGCGGTAGTGCTACGGTATGTGCTGGAAGAGGCGATGGAACCAGTGGCAGTGAATACCAACAGTCTCTCGGGCAGAAGATTAAAGTTGCAACTATCATCACGGCTTTTGATGACAATTCGCTAGAAACATGTACAATGATTACTACATTAGTTATAGTTAAGATATCTGCATTACGTATGGCGTCTACAATTACATCTACAGTGCTATCTAGAGCATGGTTGCATAGCTTTGCAGAAAAACGACACCCACCAGCACATTGAGGTGTACGTAGAGATACTGTAACCAAACGTTCATACAGATATGTTTGTTCGAGCCCATGTACTTTCCTTGTCAGTGAAGATGTACTCGCAACAGTCACCGCGCAGAGTCGCTATCCGGAAGTGAACTGCGGCGAATTTCACTCACTCATAGCAACTATAGAGAACTCGGACTTCTAGTTACTTCCATGCGTAACCGCTACTTTAGTACGTGATTCACCGTTTCTCGTGATTCCATTGCAGCTGTGCACCCCTCACTACATTACCGTACAGCTGTTCACTTGCGTAAGAAACTCTCCGCCGAGTGTTGAGGGCGATTAGCAGGTGGCGCCTGGGGTTAAGTCCGCTTCATCCTCCCCAGGGCTGCAGCGAAGAGGTAGATGGGGGTGTTGGGGGGGGGGGGGTGCTGAAGGCAGGGGCCCGGCGCTAACGACGCAACTGATATTCAGCCGCAGGCAGCGGAAATTTGATTAGGGCGGTGGGTGACGGGAGCAGGCAAATTGGGGCGCGACCCTGCCGGGCGTTGAGCGGCCGTCCGGCCGTGTCACACGTCGCCGCGAGCAGCGGCCGTGCTCCGATAGCGGCCGCCTCACGCTCCGCCACGCTTCCCAATCATTTGCGCAAATTAGGGCTAACAGCCCAGGGCGTGTGCTCTACTTCCGCAGTTGGTACTACACTGAGGCAATGGCGTAACTAGGACTTGGCTTTGGGGGGGGGGGGGGGGAGAATAGATCTGCTTGACGAGCAAAAATCAGTCACATTCCAGACAGGCTACCATCTACCATTTCCGCTGAAGAAACTAATTCACTCCCATCCAATGAAAGCTTATGATAAAACATGTTAAATGTTTGTTAAGCTTATGGGACTTAACTACGGGGTCATCAGTCCCTAAACTTACAAACTACTTATCAACTACCTTATACTAAAGACAGCACAAATATCCATGCCCGAGGGGGGATTCGAACCCCCGACCGTAGTGGACGTGCAGGCCGTGACTGGAGCGCCTCAGTCTCCTCGGCCACCGCGGCCAGCTTATGGTAAGACACCCCAAGTTTCCAATCTTTACCTTTACCAGATTGCTGCTGTAGGGTAAGGTGGTACTATTTCGATCATTTCGGACAAATGTTATTACAACTGGAAATAAATTGTGAAAAGGAATAATTTTAACTGTGGCACTTGTTCTTGGTAGTTACTGAATATGTAACACAAATATTGCCGCGAGAGACCACGAACACCAACTGCCGGCGTGGCGCAGGGGATAGCGTCACGGACTGCGGAGCAGAAGGTCGCCGGTTCAATTTCAGGTAAATTCTGTCTGTGTATAAATAGCACAGCACTCTGCCTGAGAGGCAGTCAGTGCTGCGTGTATGCTGCGTTCGTAATAAACGTGCTTTCAGTATAAGTGCTGTGTTTACGTGCCTTCGATGTCAAGCCTGCTTCTATTGCAACGCGACAATATTATACACTTACAAATGTTGGTATAAACACAACAAAAGGTTACGGAATTGAGAAACATCGATAGAAAATGTACCACACTAAGTACAATTATGATCACTTCCACGTACAATTTTGATTACGGGCATCTTCCACATAAAAAGCACCAACGCATACTTCGTGGTACCAAACATTGCATTTTTGGCAGCGAATCGAGTCACCCTTAACTAGTTGATTTATAAGAGCGCGTTAGACTAAGTAGCTTCACTTACCTCTTTAAAGGGAAAAAATTTATATCTCCTTACCGCAAAGCGGTGTATTCTTGGAAAAGACAGGAGGAGCTGTAGAAACCTGCTACTCTACAACGCGACACTACGAGACACTTCGAGAAAGACAAATGGCGCGAAATCTTATGTTGATCGGAATTGTACCTATATCGAATTTGTAACACCTTACCCTACGATTTGTTTTCGGGTTCTGGGGAGGGGGAGGAGTCCTATCCCCCTCATCACCCCCCCCCCCCCATAGTTAGGTGAATAAGGCACGTATTTCCTGCAAAAACCATTTCGGAGTCATCAGTCCCTAAACTTACAAACTACTTATGAACTACTTACGAACTAGGACAGCACAAATATCCATTCCTGAGGGGGGGTTCGAACCCCCGACCGTAGTGTCCGTACAGACCGTGACTGAAGCGCCTCAGTCCCCGCGGCCACCGCGGCCGGCGCTGGGTTATTAGTCCGTAGCTTACATACTACTTAGAGTAAGGTAAACTAACCTAAGGACAACTATGCCCGAAGGGGTGGGGGGCCTCGAACCCGTGACGGTGAACGGTTGCGTGCAACGCAGCACGGCGGCTATAAAGTTCCACCTGAACTGCTAAAATAACATCTACTACTGACGCCACTACAATTGTGTGTAACAGGAGATTTACACGTATCCACTAAGTTGTTTCACTTAATGTCAAATCACATAATTATTGAAACTTCCTGGCAGATTAAAATTGTGTGCCGGAACCGGGACTCGAACATGGGACCTTTGCCTTTGCGGGCAAGCGCACTACCGACTGTGCTATCCCGACACGACTCACGATGCCGCCTCACAACTTTACTTCCGCCAGTACCTCGCCTCCTACTTTCCAAACTTCACAGAAGCTCTCCTGCGAACCATGCAAGACTAGCACTCCTGGAAGAAAGGATATGGTGGAGACATGGCTTCGCCACAGCCTAAGGGAAGTTTCCAGAATGAAACTTTCACTCTGTAGCGGAGTATGCGCTGATATGAAACTACACATAATTATTCTTTTACCATAGTAGATATTAGATATCCCTGATGGACATACAGCAAGAAATTGTAATCCATACATAACTTTTGATTTGGTTTCTTTGTAATAAGTCGTTAAACTGTTAACACGTAATATATGTGGATCAGATAAAAAAGTTTGTTTTTCAGCAGCCATTAAGTACAGGTCTGTAACGAAGATTGTTTTGGTTTTATTATTTGACAATACAGTGATATAAGAAATATTATTTATTTAATTCAAGTATTTAGAATTAATCCCAGATTTTGAGCATTTTATGTATACTTGGTGCCGCTGTTTAAAATCCATTGTTGGCGGGAGCCTGCCGTCAATATTATTCGAACCAACGGCGGACAAAACTATATTGTTTTGGCTATAATTACCCTAAAGAGGAGAAATGAGAAACAAAAAAACTGATATGAAAATTATATTCTATAGCAATTCCAAATTATTACTGCAGTGATCAGTTGCGTAAGTATTGGTGTGTTGATAAGATTTCCAGTGAACAGACAGAAAGTGTCAAAATTTGAAAAGAAATCGCTTCTCACATTTTTGACATTTTTTGTGGTGTTCGAAGATTGTACAATTATAAAGAGTCTCAGAGCCCAGATTATATTATTTCAGAACTATCCATTGAAAGGAAATGTGAATTTAGTCTCCATATTCCATGAACAGTGTTTAAATTGGATTTTGGTGGTCAGTTTTTAGTTACATGTCATTTGATTAACTGCTTTTAAGTGAAAATATTTTAATGAAATACTATAGACCTTTATTAATTTATGTTTGTGCAGGTACACGTCAAGTACAGTAATACTTCTACACCACTACAACAGTTTTATTCTTATGCAATAACACAAGCAACAGATAAAAAAAACACACACTCACAGCATATACACACGGACACTACATGGCCCAATGCGCACGGCTAATCCGCCGCGGCCAAAATCACTTCCTTTCGTCCACTACAGTGTAGCAGCTCGACTTAGAATGGGACACAACAAGTAACCGGAACCCTATTTTGTCAAATGTTACCATTCTGAGAAACGAGGATGTGGTATTAAAATGTTTATAATAAAAACAGATACCAACCACAAATATAATTATATAGCCAATAAACGCATCATAAAACATTTGCATTCAGCAAACAGCATAAATAATAATGAACACAAAACCCTCCAGCACATCAACAATAAACTATCAGCTACTAAAGCCCGCATGGTGAAATCTGACAAAGGAAGTTCTGCACTCATTTTGTATGAAACTGAATACATTGAAAAAACTTTAGAATTTTTCCAGAATAACAACATTACATAACTACAATCAGATCCCACGTTGAAGTTCCAAGCTCAGCTTCGTAAATTACTCAACAGCTGAAAATTCTTGCTGAAGGAATATGAAATTAGGAAATGCATAAACATGAATCCAACTGCCCCTAAACTCCGTGCACAACCTAAGGTCCACAAGAAAAATTTTCCGATAGGCCTCATTTTTAACTCAATCAACAGTCCAGCATACCACATAAGCAGGAAACTGAAAAAAAATTTCACAGCTTACTACAAGTTTGAAAACAGCTACACAGTAAAAATACAACTGACCTCATAGACTGCATCAAAGACATACACGTACTACCAACAGATAGTTTTGCCTCATTAGATACTGTCAACCTCTATACCAACATTCCAGTAGAGGAAATCATCAACTTAACAAAGGATAATCTTTGAAACACAGAAATATCAACCTTCCATAAATATATGAGATGATAGATATCCTTACATTTATATTATCCCACAACTATTTCACTTTTAATGATAAAATTTTGTAAACAAACTGATGCATGGGGAGCAGTCTTGCTGGAGTACTAGCTGATATCTACATCAACCACCTTGAGCGAAAGTTCTTCTCATTCAATAACCAAATAAACAATAAAATACTTTCCTACATGAGGTATGTACATGACACCCTCATTCTGTTTGAGGGTGTCAGCTGTGAAATTAACTTCCTGGCGAAGAGCTGGGCAAACTGCGTAAGAACATAACATTCAATGTTGAACATGAAGTTAACAAGAGCATTAGCTTCCTTAACCTCACCAAAGTCAATGAAAATAATAAACATCACTTTGACATATTCCGGAAGCCAACAGACTCTGACACTACAATCAGTAACACATCATGTCACCCGAACCAGCATAACATGGCCAGTTTCCGATCAATGCTCCATTGTATATATGTAGTACCCCTCAGTCACACTGAGCAATAAAAAGAAATCCACATAATCAAAGCAGCTGACGACAACTATGGATATGATGCAGCAATGATAGACAAACTGCCACGGAAAATAAAACAAAAATTACTAATAATAAATATATGCAGCAGACAGCACCTACAGAAACTGTGAAAGAAACAAAACCTAAAAAAAATATGCAGCCATACCATTTGTACGCCCTCTCTCATACAAAATTTCAAACCTCTTCAAGAAGAAGAATATAAGATGCTTCTAACTAAACATGAACTCGATACGCGGCGGTGGAGCTAACTCTCGGACTTTGCAAGGACTTTCCAAACATTCTTCGTATATTCACTGTCTTCGTACACCCAGAGGAAAATGCAACAAAAACACTTGTAAATAAGCAAGTGGGAAATTATACGATGGGTGCAAAAGATACTAAACGACTCTGTGGGTGTAATTTAAGTATTTATTTAGAAATAATCACCCGAGGCCTGAACACAACTATCCAATGATTGAAAGAGCCGAGGATTCCCTTTTCCCAGAATTCCATGGCTGTTGCAGGAGGCAATCCTCTACTGTATCCTGCAGATCGTCGTCCGAGTTGACTCGCTTCTATTTCAGTTGTTTCCTTACCGGAGGTCACTTTGTGTGACACTGGAGAAGTGGTGCTTTATCACGGAGAAGAACCACTCCATCTTGTTTGAGCAGCCCAGGCCGTTTGCAATTGATGGATATGGGTAGACTACGAGTGTCTCACAATACACGTCACTGTTAATGGCTTTTCTGAGTTCAAGGAATTCGAGAGAACGGAATCTAATACGTCGAAATAGTGAACATTATCTTTCTTGCTGAGGGTGCAGACATGAATATTTATGGGGAGATGACGACGTATGCTTCGTGTCCATAGACGTCACACTACGTTATTCTAAATCAGCATATTCAAATTACAGACGGTCTGGTGTATACGTAGTTCAGTACCTTTACATCAGGACACCCCCGTATTTATTTTCTTAATAGTTGTTAAGAGAGCCAGCGGGTAGATAATTCATTTTTTTAGCATGCCATGTAGTGCACACGCTTAGGTTGCCAATATTCTATATCGTTGTCGGCGTATGTTTCTAGCCGCAAGGTACGACCTTGGGTCAGTGGCTTGTCGAGGAGGAATATCAGTCGGTAATTGGACGAACTTGTATTAACCTTGCCTTCCAGTGAAAGCGATTACCCAGCTTGTTGTTGTGTACTCTGCTCTAGGTGACGATTGTGGTCAGCACGGGCGAAAGAGGACATGAAAAGCTCACGTATTGGAAGACTGTACAGTGCTTCCATTTCCTGGAGTCGGACCACGTTCTTGTGCAAGTGTGACCAAGACGTATACTGTGTGTGTCCTCGACTACTGTAAAAGTTTCCAAGTATTTTTGAATGAACCACGTATACATGTATAGGCATGTTCTCCATATATGGTACATAGTGAAGTCCAGCCGCTACCTCATGCCTTCTGTCTTATTACCTTGTAAACCTGATGCTCAATATTTTACCTAATGTAAAAGAGGCCGTCACCGAGGAAAGCACACGTTTCGTATTTTAATTTTGTTCTCTGTTATTCACTGTGTGAACTAATGCATATCCCAAAAAACATACGTTTTTCATATTAGGTACATTGTGTTGCTACCTACTGCCAGTTACTCCATATCCGCGTGCTCAGTAACGGTATGGGGCGCTTCTCGGGACTCATCGACTCTGAAAGTGGTCAGGTGATTGTGTGTCACTTGTGTCTGAAGAGTGTACGTGAAATTTCTACACTCTTAAACACCCCTAGGCCCACTGTTTCTGATGTGACAATGAAGTAGAAACGTGAAGGGAGACGTACCACACAAAGCGTACAGGCCCACCTCGTCTGTACGAGGTGCATTCAAGTTCTAATGCCTCCGATTTTTTTTTTCTCCGGGCTGGAAAGAGATAGAAACATGCGCATTGTTTTAAAATGAGGCCGTGTTCATTGTCAATACGTCCCAGAGATGGCATCACCGTACGGAAGATGGAATTTTACCGCCAGCGGCGAGAATGAAAACTGTTTTAGGTCCTTAAAATGGTGACGTTTTCCTTACTTGAACAGCGTGCAATTATGCGTTTTCTGAATTTGTGTGGTGTGACACCAATTGAAATGCATCGACAGTTGAAGGAGACATGTGATGGAGTTATGAATGTGTAGAAAGTGCGTTCGTGGGTGCGACAGTTTAATGGAGGCAGAACATCGTGTGACAACAAACCGAAACAACCTCGGGCTCGCACAAGCCGGTCTGACGACATGATCGAGAAAGTGGAGAGAATTGTTTTGGGAGATCACCGAATGACTGTTGAACAGATCGCCTCCAGAGTTGGAATTTCTGGGGTTCTGTGCGCACAATTCTGCATGACGACCTGAAAATGCGAAAAGTGTCATCCAGGTGGTTGCCACGAATGCTGACGGACGACCACAAGGCTGCCCGTGTGGCATGTTGCCAAGCAATGTTGACGCGCAACGACAGTATGAATGGGACTTTCGTCGATTGTGACAATAGATGAGACGTGGATGCCATTTTTCAATCCAGAAACAAAGCGCCAGTCAGCTCAATGGAAGCACACAGATTCACCGCCACCAAAAAAATTTCGGGTAACCGCCAGTGCTGAAAAAATGATGGTGTCCATGTTCTGGGACAGCGAGGGCGTAATCCTTACCCATTGCTTTCCAAAGGGCACTACGGTAACAGGTGCATCCTACGAAAATGAACAAATTCCTTCCTGCACTGCAACAAAAACGTCCAGGAAAAGCTGCGCGTGTGCTCTTTCACCAAGACAATGCACCCGCACATCGAGCTGACGTTACGCAACAGTTTCTTCGTGATAACAACTTTGAAGTGATTCCTCATGCTCCCTACTCACCTGATCTGGCTCCTAGTGAGTTTTGGCTTTTTCCATCAATGAAAGACACTCTCTGTGGCCGCACATTCACCAGCCGTGCTGCTTTTGCCCTCAGCTATTTTCCAGTGGTCAAAACAGACTCCTAAAGAAGCCTTCGTCGCTGCCATGGAATCATGGCGTCAGCGTTGTGAAAAACGTGTACGTCTGCAGGGCTATTACGTCGAGAAGTAACGCCAGTTTCATCGATTTCGGGTGAGTAGTTAATTAGAAAAAAATCAGAGGCCTTAGAACTTGAATGTACCTCGTAGACAGTACTGACCGCAACCGCGTACATTGTAATAGGCAGGCATCTACCCAGACCATCGCAAATGATTTAAAGTTCCTTTATGATCCACTACGAGTAGTATAACAGGCAACAGGTGAGATAAACGGAGGTCATTGTAAAACGACGCTTCGCTTGGTGTAAGGACGACTGACCAGTGGAAAACCGTGTGGCGTGACAAACGACGGTAGACAATGACGCGATCCGACGGAAAGATGTGCGTATTGCGAATGACCGTTGACCATCATTCTGTAGTGGCAACAGTAAAATTCTGAGAAGGTGTTGTTATGGTGTTGTCGTGATTTTCGTTCACGTGGCTTGCACCTCTTCTTTTTTTTTTATGGTACCATTACAGCATAGGCCTTCATTGATGGTTTAAGCACCTTCTTGCTGCCCACTGTTGAAGAGCAATTCTGGGATGGCGATTGCATCTTTCAACACGGTCGAGCACCTGCTCATAATGCACGGCCTGTGTCGGAGTGGTTATAAGAAAATAACATCCCAGCAAAGGACTGGCCTCCACAGTGTTATGACTTGAATCCTGTAGAACACCTGTGATACTTTTGGGTCGCCGACTTCGAAAATCAAATGTTTGTGGGGGCTTAACTAAGGGGTCATCATTCCCTAAACTTACAAACTACTTATGAACTAACCAATACTAAATACAGCTCAAACATCCTGGTCCGGGGGAGGGGGGGGGGCAGGAATTCGTATCCCCAATACTAGTGGGCGTGCATACCGTGGCTTGCGCGCCGCACACCGCTCAGCCACCGCGGCCAGGTCGCCGACTTCGCTCCAGGTGCTATCAACAGACATCTGCCACATTGTGGATTGTCGGTCCCTCAGAAAACTTCTAGCACCTGATTGAACATATACCTGCGAGAATGGAAGCCATCATCAAGGCTAAGATTACTGTGGGCCAACAGCACTTGCAGCATTAACAAATGAAGGATTCGACGAAGTAATTTTCAGGCAGGTGTCCGGATACTTTTTATCACGTAGTGCGTTTGAAACCACTAATTCTTTTAATCGGTAACTTGATGTAATTGAAATTCCTCATAGAGTTGTAGATTATTTTAGCTGCATTAACTAATTTTAGTGATGAATTTGTTGTAATACGAAACTCTAAGTTAATTTGAAGTCAGTAAATTTCATTCAATTTCAGGCTTAATCAGGAACTTTAATTGCTGTTTTTTGTTCTGGTGCCAACTTACGTTTTTCAAGTTGGTGGACTGGTATAAAATATCTATGGTTCAAATATTTGCATAATGTAACCGTTACCCCCTGTAAATAGATTGTTAAGAGATCTGTTGTAGTATCTTCGTTACTATTCTTGTTGTTCAGATTACAAAGATTATAATTGGTGAAGAATATCTAAGTATATATGTCTCTAAATGTCCATAGTTACTACGCAATGTCGTCTCCAATGTTTCTAGTCTTCGCCCAACATATCCTGCCACGCTTGAAAAAATATATATATATAAATAAATAAAAACTCCAAATGTTTTCGTTGAGCCACCTAATCAGCAAGACACGTTCAGATGGACGTGTAAGACGAATGCGGATGACGTTGATGCTTGCAGCAGAAAGCAAGCTTGATTTGCAGAAACAAATCTAAGAATGAAGTGATCGGTTGAAGCAACATGACTTGTGTCTTAAGCTGAAGAAAACAGCGTATATGACATCAGGAAGGCATGAAATGGGAACCATCACGATTAATGGACAACATCTGACTCATGTCAATCCAGAACATAGACAGCCTGGATGAAGTGGCGAACTACAACCGGAGTCACTTGCGGCCGCAGTATGACAGGTAACTTAAAATCAAAAATCTACCGCCCTGACATTCGACCAGTCGCATTGTACGGCTGCGAATGCTGACGGAGGCAGAACGCCGCCTAAGTGTAATGGAAACGTAGATGCGAAAATGGACATTAGGTGTTACTAGGTGAAATCACGTTTCCAACGACAGCACATGCACCGAATCAAGATAAGACGCGCAAAAGCCGTCTTCGATGGTTTGAGCATGTTCTACGGGCCGGTGATGATTCTGTTGCCAAGACGGGTTACACACTTGAAGTCGTTGCCAGAAGACCCAAAGGACGATCAAAGCAACGCTGCGATGATACGCGGAAGACCTGAAGAGCACGAACATCCATCCAGATCCAGCCCGAGACAGAGTGAAATAGAGACAACGGACCCACGTAGTGGACCCCGCAGTCGCGCGGGATAAACGCTGAAGGAAATGAAGAAGAAGAAGAAGAAGAAGAAGAAAAATAACGTCAATGAAACTTATGTAATTTGAAAGGAGTTCTTCCTTAGATGTGAAAGAAACGAACGTTATGTTTGTACACAGCCGATTTTAAGAGTCGTTAAAGGAAGCAGAAGTCACTTTGTAAAAACAATTGACTACAGGCAGTAGTTATTGTAGTAAACACACCACATACGAAATGTGATTGTGTATTGCTTGCACCATCATGTTTATTGGAAAGAGAGCAGGAGAGAATGGATACGGACGGACGTGGGTGTTTCTTAAGGTAGACACAAGGGAATGATGAGGAAATGAAGTGAGCGTATGGCTTTCTTGGCCGGGAGATCCCTTGCGGGATTGTTCGGCCGCCTTATTGTGTCTTTTTATTTGACGCCACGTGGGCGACTTACGTGCCAATGATGATGAGATGATGATGATTAGGAGAACATACAACACCCAGTCCCCTGTCGGGAATCGAATCCGGGCCTCCTGCGTGGTAGTCAGTGACGCTACCGCTGAGCTACGGAGGCGGACAGGGATGAGGAAGGAAGTGATGGACTATCCCAAGTTTGGAATAATTAATCACACCGGCAATGCCACGTCTTCAGTTAGTATTTCCGGAATAACGCGAAATGTTGAACAGACTTTTAGTTAGAAGTAAGGCTCCGCCCACTGCAATTAGAATGCACAACTACCGTTGTGAATGTACTGAAAATAATGAGCGCTCTTCACATATATTTAGATTGCTACGGAGCCAGCCATAAAGATGAGCAAAGCGGTGCGGTTTAGGCACTGTGTATATGTCCGCATATCTGCGTGTGAGTGTGTGTGAGAGTGTGTGTGTGAGAGAGAGAGAGAGAGAGAGAGAGAGTCAGAGAGTCAGTTTGCAGCATGTAATGCGTGTTGTCCCCAGCACAGATATTTCCTTTCGGCCTGCGTATATGAGGAGCAACTTCGGCTTTAAGCGTCATCTCCATCTGTTCTCTGCAGTAGAAAGACCGCAACGTCGTATACGAACAGGAACAAAGCGAGACAAGAACAAAGAGCTGAAAGCTACAAATGCAGTTCGTAGTTTTTATCTCAGCAGTAGGAGACACTGCACGTCGTTAACAGATACGATACTCCTGTTTGTGATACACTGTACGTTTCTGGTATTCAGTGCAGCCGTTGAACCGAAATGGTACACATTGACTTTGTTTTGCTAAGCGAGGCAAATGTACGAACATTTGTACCCATTTTGAATAGACTTAAGCCGTATGGCGAGTGCAGAGACTGTAACGTCTCTCCAGAAATTCTGTTTGCGGTTTTCCCATAATGTAGTCAATTGTCATGAATATAAAAGAATCTTCGCTATGATCATCGTCATGTCGATGTATCTTATATGATTAGGCAGTAAATGCGGTATTTGTTTTGAAGCAGTTTATAAGAAAACCAATGCATATGATTATGCCTTTTGAAAATCTTTAGAGTCTCTTTTACGAGATCCCATATTGTTCAATGAATACAAAAACACATAAAAACATTCGTTTTTGTTTAAGTTTTGTTATTAAGTTGTGTCATAAAACAAAGATTCACAGGAAAGAATGTGAGTAAAATACCAGTTTGCTATAAATCTCCATCTGCTACTGCTATACACACCTAATAACACATTCATTTCCGGTGATCTTCTTCTAGTATCAATATATATAAAAGTTGATATTTAATAAAGGAAGAAAGACTGAGATTTGAAGTTCCATCGAGGACCACGAGGTAATCAAATACATAAAATAATTCCGGATTAAGTATATTAACTGCGGTATCCTCATATGAATCAATCTAGAACTTTTTCGAATGATTTTGTGAAGGTATTGAAAACTTAACTTTAGGGAGTCGAACAGACACAGTATCCAACATTTATCCTAATGCGATTGCTATCTCTTACCTCTGAAATCCTACGTTTAAAACTGCTTGTTAACTGGAAAACTTAGTGCAGTTTGACAGTCTTCAAGTGGAAACAGATATTTATAACTACTAAACTTATCTTACCACCTAAAGGAACATTCGTAGTGAAACTATGTACAAACTCCGCTTTTAATACTTGATATTTTCTACCGCCATTCTGTGCCTTACGTTCTATCATTTAATTTAAAAATCAAGATCTGTAATTCGTTCTATTCGCAGGTGTACAGCGTGGTTGTGCGAGTGGTTTGAGACATTTGCTGCGCTATATGAGGATGTGTGGCAGACCTGTTGAGTGGAGTTTCACATCGTGTGATTTCCTATCTTTTTATAAGCATTATACTCGTATTTCCTACGTGAAACTTCTCACTAGGGCGTTCCACACCAGGTGTGTAAATGACGGGACGTCGAATTTAATTATCCCGCCTGTCTCCCGATCGAGCCCTACAATCAAGATATTTTTAATGTTAAAATGTTTGTACAGTTATGTGTCGTAACTGAAGTGTCATCGATCACTAAACTTACAAAGTAATTAAATGACTTATTCTAAGAACAACACCCCCCCGGCCCCACCCCAACGACACACTCACACCTGCCCGAGGGAGGACTCAAACATCCGACGGCGCACAGCCGCGCACCGCAGCTAGGTGCCTTAGACCTATTCCGCCCATGATTTTTTTTCTTATTTTTATTGAATATATTTATAACACAACATCGATGGTGAAATTTATAGCTTAGACATTACATTAACAAACAGAATAGCTGTAAATAAAATATCCGAGAGGATAATCTGTTCTTGTCTGACCAGCAGTGACCACAATAAAATTACATTCACAACTAATTATAAAAATTAAACAAATGAAAAACTAATTACAGTAGAAATAATTTACTTTAGGGAAGCAGTTTTATTTACAGCGCTTCTGTTCGTTAATGTAACGTCTAAGCTATAACTTGCACCGTCGATGTTGTGATATGTTTCAGGTTCTCCATGACGATTCACCAAGAGATCAAGTTCTTGAAAGACGTCTAAAAACATAAGACCTTTCTCATTATTGTATAAAGTAATGCAGACCGCACTTTTCGTGTTTATATAAGAAATCATCGATAAATTACTAACATGAGTGAGGTTCTCTATGTCGGTACTGTGCATATTTTTTGCGAGAATCCAGTCATTATTTAAGTATCTAAATTCTTTTAAGGCCGAATGCTTGCTGCACATTTCTGAGATTTTGTTGATCGACACACCATTTTTATAAGTACAATTGCTTCATTCGCATTTACAGATTCTACAAGGTACCAGATATCCGGAGAAAAATGTGAGAGTTTTACGGTTTTCAGATATGTCTTCCGGATCAGCTCCCATTTATTCGGCCTTTTTTCTATGTTCAGCCATTATGAAGGATTTTCCATTGAAAATTAACTGTAAGAGCCTTATTAACTCTGCCATTATTTGTTGATGTTACAGGGGAATTTGTGGTGCGTGCTTCTCGATTTGTGTCAGTATTCGTTTTCTCCGGGGTATTTCGTATGGCCTGATCCATATCTGAGTCTGTCTGTTTGTAACTATTCAATATATAATCTACATCATTTCGTGCTGCCTGCTAGGTTTTCAGCGTCACAGTTCGTAACACTGTAAGAAAATTGCCTGTTGGAGGTCGTCAAATAATCTCAAAATTTAGAATGCGTAATAGTATACTCTAGTAATAATAATTTCGTTATTGAATGTTGTAGCAAATCACAACTAATGGGTCGCAACAACACTTTCGCTGTGTAAGTTAAAAATTTTGAATAAAAAAAAGATATTAATTAACTTGAAACAATCACTGTGATAATTAATTAAGCTTGGCCCTATCTGACTTAGCATTGACTACAGCCTCCAACTAGCACCTCTTACGATTCACGAACAGCACAACTTCACTAATAAATTGTGTCAGAATTCATGTAGTAGTGATGGCGTGTTCGTGTTATAATCAAAATTGTAAAAGCAGATAAACTCTGATTGCAATGATAATAGCTCAATACAGTGAAACTCCGTGGTGCAATGAGCTTCACAAATACTACAGTCAAAGTTCTCAATAATTTTGATATTATTGTTTAAAGCATTCAAGTTCCCTATAAAACTTTACGTAAACTATATTTTTTTTAATTGTTTCCAGGGCCTGGGTAGCGTACGCGTGTAACTGGCTGAGCAGAGTTTGGCATTTAACGTATTTCATAAAAAATTACTTCAGTCAAGTCTGCTAAAACTACCGTAATACTTTGAATACTGTTAGCCTGGTTACTTTCTATGTAAATGAAACCAAATTTACTTTACTTGCAAACTCTCTTGCACTTTAATTACTAGTCTCTGTGGTTGTAACACGTTTAGCAATTCTTTAAATCGTCTAGTAATTTCTTTAAAACTATTCGTAATTACTTTGAAAATGATTGAACTTGTTAGTCAATGTACAGGCTTGCATAATCAACATAATCTAATAATGGTGATAATGGTGTGACTACAACTACTTACAAAATTAAGACTGGTTTCAAAATAAGTCATGTATAATTGAACCAAAGTTCTGATTGGGTTGATACTACATTTACATGCATACAAAATAAAATGTTACAAAAGTACTCATCTCCTTTCGTCGTCTTCGTCGTGAAGTCCAAACAAGACAGATATGATTACAATAGGTACTCTTACTACAACAACGATCACACTCGGTGACAATAGACTTGATACCAAACAATTACTTTTCTTGCACACATGGAAAAGGATTACACTGATCGAGTATAAATAAACTTATTTCGCACTTCGTTCAATACATTAAACAGTACGCCTCTCAGGCTTATTGCAATTGCATAAAACTCACGCCACACTGTGCCTACCGTGCCTCTGCACCATCAACGAAACATCTACGTGTTTACTATAACGAGTCCGCTCCGCGACTGCATTTATGTCTTTACATTGGCGAGTCCGCACCGTGACTGCTTCAGCAGCGCGACACTCACAGCTACTACTTCTGTGCCAAAGACAATCTTTACAACAGGTTCAACATTGTCTCTGGCGCATTGCTAACTTACAACATAGGAATGTCCTTGCATTCATGCGGGTTTACACTAAATGATTCAATATAGAAAATGACGTTACATAAGAAATATATCTAGCATACAACAAATGAAAAATACATGAAATAAACAAATTTAAGACAATATATACATTACGTTAAATAAAACTAAGATACAGTGACAGGTGTACTCTTACAACACCTGTGCCCTAATGGTTTCAATGGCTGGTTCCACTGACATATTTTTCTGAAAAACTGATTTGTTGTTTGTATTAGTCGTTAATCCCACGAATAAGATTGCTTGGAGAAGAATATTCAATAGTGTCCGTTTCATTCGTAGAGAGTAATCCCAGGGACTGCCTCCTTGTTGTAGCGTGTCGCCATTATCCTAAGAACAACATGCACTCATGCTCGCAGAGCGACTCGAACGGAAGCTGCCACGTAATCGGTGACATGGAGGTTTAGATGACAAGACCACTCCCGGGCGGCTCATTGCATGTGCTAATGAAGTACTGCACATCAACTCAATTTGCCCGCGATTCACATCCATAGCAACAAATGTTATTCATTTCGTAATCGCGTTGCTTTTTTTTTATGATAACGTTCTAAAACAATGGCAGTGCTGCTTTGTTGTTCCTTCAGTACTGAAAGCGAAGTGCGTGTTTGTAAGTTCATTCCATGAGAAAAATTTCAAATGTCACACAAGATATGATAAACGATAGTACCAAAGTAACTTTTTTGCATTTCCTTGTACATATCATTGTTCTCTACTACCGGTGGCGTTACATTTGATTAAGAATTACGTTGAGGTGAAGTACACAACAGACAAGGTCACTACGTGTACATAGAAGCTACTTGAGACATAGAGAACAGGTACAGATTTTATTATTAGAAGGCGGTTGGCATCGAAAATAAATGTGATGTAAAATCCAATTTATGGATACGGACCACCTGTTATCACACAACCAGACGAACCGATGTCTTTTTCAGGTCTCCTACCGTCGTAAATATGCGACAAAAATCTGATGTTCGTATACGTAGAATAATTCTCCACACTGAGCGTAACATCCAAGAAAACTTGTTGTACGTATTTGTGAATAATCCATACGAACCCATAGTGCATTAATTTACGGTTACCCGGTTCCACTCCAAAGCAAAACAAAGCAGAATGACTGCGTACACGTCTCCTTGCGAGCGATAATTGGACTTAAATATGCTTTGTGATCCGTTGGTGCAATGAGACTTTGTGGCAGTAGAAGCGTTCTGCAGTCAACCCTGTTACTTCTCTGAAGTTCTGCGGGGCTGTAAGTAGTGGGACACCTCTTGGTGGGCGTGCACTCAGGTGGGGTTGGAGAGCTGGTTATTTGTTAGAAGGCCGGAGTCCTAACCGGAACAGTGTGCCCTGCAGGAAGAGGTAGGGACGGTCCCAGTGCCGCCGTTGGCGTAATGAAAGGATATTGTTCAGTGAAACATTTATTCTGAAATGGGACACATTGCTGCGTACTCCGGTTGACTGGGTCGATGACGGCGGTGGCCTTGCGACGTCCGTACTGGCTCAGGGGGCGGAGGTAGGCGCCCTGCTCCCGCGCCGTCTGTTGTGAACTATACGAAAGGTTCTCGTTCCCCACCCCTGTCTCGTCTCATCTGCATACTGTACCACGTTGACGGTTGTCGTGAGGTCGTGATGTGCGCTCTCAGGCCTACTGGGAGGTAGGCGTCTCTCCTAGGAACGCTGATCCTCGCAGATTCTTCCTCTGCGTCCGTATTCGGTTGTAGCGCAGAAGTCGAAGTTACGCAGAAGTCGGCTGATGTAGAAGAGCGCTGGAGTTCTATAACAGACTTGTACCGGCGTTAGTACAAGTTAGGAAATCGAGTGCTAATGAAGGGTGAGCCATCGATTATGTGCTGCTGTGGTGGAGTAGCCGAGCGGTCTAAAGCACCTCGCTGCGGAGCGCGCGGTTGCTCACCGTGGAGGTTCGAGTCCTCCGTGGGGCATGGGTGTGTGTGTTTGTCCGTAGGTTAGTTTACCTAGGTTTAAGTAGTTTATAGGCTACGGACTGATGACCACGTAGTTTGGTCCGATAGATTTACAGACATTTGAACATTTTTGATTATGTGCACAAATGCTGGAGTATATACAGCGCATGTGGAGTGGCTGATATTTCTCCTACAGACTCAGTCATGATTACATCGGCTCTGTCATACGAATGTTTCGGTGTTTCATACCTTGCCGTGTTCACTTAACAAGTTATTTGGTGGTTCCAGAAGACTCCGGATACGCATTGTTGCGTTAGGCATTGTTTCCTCCCGTAACAGAGTGACGTGATACCGCTCGTACTGTTCCATTTAATTTCCGCTGATGTGTGATATTCAATCCGGCGCGTATGCGTCCATTCCTGTCAGCTTGACCTAGTAGTTATGACATAAGATAGTTGCTGTTTCTCTTCCCCGCTCTGCCAACGCAACAACGCAATTAACCCAAGACTTAGAAAATTTTACCGCTGTACTCCTATTATAGTGCTGCCGTGCAGTGTTCCTCATTCACTGTAGCAATCCCGGTCTCATCTTTCAGCAAGTAAACAAGACGGGGCATACTACTCAAAATCTCGTTGAGACGAATCGGTTAGTTATACTAATGGTATATGTCACGATGTCATCATATGGAAGCGTGTAACTGGAGAAAGTAGAAAAATAGCAAGCCGAAAGGCGTTAATGTAGAAGGCAACTGAACAGTAAAGAGACACGCTCATCATCACGCACATATGGTAAATTCATTCGACTCTTCATTAACAGAGATGCTCGAGTACTTCTGAAATTCTGTTAAGGAAAGTCATCGAATTTATCATGGTAGCACTATAAAGTCCACTGAATTCCGTATGAATATAGTAGTCCTCTACTAATTGCCAACATCAAATTCCTGTGAAATAAATGAGCCACTCTATTCCAATAGAGTGATTACGGCCCTAAGGATATGTGGAGCAGCACGGTTATTCATACAGGTTGTTCGGAAAGCCACATTACTAATTTCAACGATCGGGCCCTTATGAACACCAACTAGGAATGTCTTTGTTGGATTCATGTTGTGGAATTATTCCCATAAATACCCGGTAAAGCTATTGTAACGGCTAGTATCAATAGCGAATGTTCTGGCAGCGGTGTTTAGTTATTCACTTGGATGTACCAGAGACCTCTCGTAGCATTTTGATTTGCCCACACAATTTTTATTACTTCTCTTCATCGTCAAAAATACTATGCCGAACACATTTCATTGCTTGTAGAATTTAATGGAATAGTTTACAATTTTAAATTTAACAGTGATGCAAAGTATACAGTTCTTTAAGTCTTTATACTGTCTAATCAAAATGTGACAGACAGTGCCAATCAATTAAACGTGTCACTAAAAATTCATAAAACATCAAGAGTAATATGGCAGCTACGTTTCTTACTTAATTTTTCAGTTTATTAGTGAAATAAAAGGGTTCATGAAACATTGTGTTTTCGAGGAATGTCTAATTAATATATAACATATTGATTAAAGATTAATTAAAAACAATTTTAGTCCCGGATATCGGGTGAAACTTCATAACATGCTGGATATATTAAAAGCGTATATAAGGCAGAGAGGATTTTTAAATAGAGTGAGTACAATACGTTTTCAAAGTTTTTAGTATTTCTGCGCGGTGCTGGATCCTCATTAGGTGGGATTGACGGAGGATATTGAGAAACTGCAAAGAGGGGCAGCTTGGTTAGCATTATAACTATACAGGGGAGGGAATTTCACAGATATTATACAGGAGTGGGTTTGGGAATCACCATACCAACGACATATTTCATTGAGGTGAAATCGACTTACGAAATTTCGATCAACAACACGAAAATATTTGTTTCACACCTACGTAGGGAAAAAAAGATTTAAAAAAATATCATCTAGCAGGCATTAAGTGATATTTCTTCCTACGTGTTATCCTAAAATATAATAGCAGATGAATAGCATGAAAGTAGTTTGATAAAACCTCTTCCCTTGCAGATCACTGTATTTTGTATAGTGCCGACATAGATGTTAACGCAAATGGACGAGAGTTTTTGCATAATGTAAATACAGGGAAGAAGATAACAAATGAATGGCCGTTCTCAGAATTTCTGAAGACGTAGGAAGAAATTTTAAAAAAAGTCATAAATATCTGGAAAATAATATGTTCTGTCCTTTTGTTATTTTGAAATACACTCCTGTGTCAGCACCTCTGCCTCGAACTGGTATGTGATGTGGAAATTTGTCGTTGGTCATACGAGAATAAATGACCAGTATGTTAGATCTGAATAAATAAATGAGAAACGACACAATTAACGTCTAACACAATTTGCGCCCTGTTAAAAAGCGACATGATCCGGTGAAGAAGACAGCTGTTTTATCATTCTTGAGAAGGTGAAAAGTGCTGGGGAAATATAGTTCTGGAGGATCATGAATTGTGACAAATACTGTTATTCATTTTATTTTAGGAGCACTTAATTGAAACAGTTTTAGATTGTTACTCGTAGGTAGGTTACTTTCAAATTCTTAATGTTATAAAGCCTCCTGTTGAATGATAATTCAGTAGTGTATTTACTTAAATAATCTATTTCTTACCATAGTGTTAATTTATTTCTAATCTTATGCATGATTAATTGCGTGTGTCCTTAATTTATATTTCAAATACGACTAGAAGAATGAGAATAGTTCATTTTCTTCAGTTTATCCGTGTATGGTGCGTAATGGTAGTACTGACGATTTAAGGTAAAATATTTTAAATATCCAACCAGTAGGTGTTTAATAACACTCAATTCCAGATGAACGAAGTACTTATTCACGACACTTTCGTGATGTTAAAGGTTTAGTCAGCGTTTGGTCTCCCTTGAGAGAAATGTATTGGAAAATTTGTGATAAAGTTTTATTGTTCCGTTCGTAACGATATAAACATCAAACTCAATTTATGTCTGTCTGTGGTTGTTAATGAATTTAGTCCACAACCCAGTTTTTTTCTTAGGTCGTTTCGAGTTCGTTTTGATACAACTGCAGCTATTAGTGACAATTTAATTAATGCAATTTGTACTATAATAGACAGTATGCTAGCATACAGAGGCGAGACTAACACAGACATGCGACTTCGACGCCTAAAATATTATACATACACACACACTTGGTTCTGTCTGTGAGTGTGTCTGGGGGGAGGGGGGTTGTGTGTGGTTCTGTGTGTGTGAGTGAGTGAGTATGTACGTGTGAAAAATATCTAGTTTCTTTTATTTATTTATTTTTTATTTATTTATTTATTTTTATTTTTATTTTTTGTAGTGTTTTTCAATATGAGTTTTGTCCAGCTGCTTCCTAAAGAAACCTGTGGAAACTAATTCTCCTTCTTATAACGATAATAGTTTAACATTCGATTGGTCATAGCTGTGAGGTACCAACGATCGAGGGTGAGTTAAAACTCAAATTTGTATGTTTCCTAAGAAATACTTTCTCCTCTGTGCTCGTATTTTAAATAACTTTTTTATATCCGAATGGCTAATTTCACACATTTCTGCATTACAGACGTAATTATATGAAAAGTGGTTTTTGTAGGTTTTGTTCGGCACAGCAGGGAGAATATAATACATACAAAATTTAGCGTAACGAAACTAAAAGTAATATTTTCACAGCTGTGAAATTTTATTGGTTGATTAATTGAATACATACTATATGATTGTGCTGATGTTTTCTGATGCAAAACTCCCTGTTTCAATGTATTTTGGTTCCGTGTACACGTACTTACTTACATTATCAATATTAATCATTTCGTGTAACACGTATTAACAATAATCGGAAATTTCGTTATATTATCAGCCAAAGTCAAAAACTAAGGAATGTCATTCAGATAATCCTTTTAATTCATTTTCAACAATGAATATGCAAAAGGAAGTAGTTAAAAGTAACCAGTTTTCGGACTAGATCTGTATTTCGAGATTTTTTGACTATCCTTCGTAAAATTCTGTCCTGTTTCATCATAAAAATCCTACCGTTCAGTATATTACAGAAACATGGACTTTATAAGAAATTAAACAGAGCACGACATTGATAACAGAAAGAAATTCTTTGATGTAAGCTCTTAGCACAGCAGCAGAAAGTGATACTGAGCCACTACTGCAAACAGTATATTTATATCACACAATGGACAGTTTAGGAATTTACATGACGAACTACGTGAATAAGGTTAGTGTAAATAGAAAACTTGCAACTACTAAAAGTGGTAATGAAAGGCAGGAACAGCCGTAGAGGATGTTCCTTCGTGCACGGTTTAATAGTTCACTTTAATCGTAAATACAACGAGTAAATTAACAGGAACACGTATTAGTGTTTTGTATATGACTCGAAAATAATATCATAAAACAATTGCATTCTTTAATTATTGCAATTGTGCTTCCGTGTGCTCATCCCTGTTGTTCAGTTAACTGTTCTTTTCGTTATTTCGAAGACTGGCCCAGTTTACTTCCTCAGTTCCCGATTTACTGTTAAGTATGCGATGAATTTAAAGGGGAAACAAGACTGAGATATCTTCAGAAAGTGCTCTTTTACGAGTTAGTAGGCTAATATAACTCTAGTTCGATGACTGAGCAAAGCTCTTGTCACATACTCTTTAAAAATGTACATTTTGTGTGTGTGTGTGTGTGTGTGTGTGTGTCAGTGTGTGTGTGTTTGTGTGTGCGTGCGTGCCTGTGTGTACGAGAGCGGGTAGAATAAGTTTGTACAATAGAGGTAGGCAGAGTTACAGAGAGAGAGGGGGGGGGGATAGAGAAACACACATTTGCTCTAATGTGTGTGCGAGAATGGTTGTTGAAAGTTCTGGCTTAAATGTTTGTGTGAGGGGTTAATGGGAGTCTGATGAGAAAGGATTTTGCAACAATGTTTTTCATTACTGGAAACGGTGAGTTGCTTAAAACGTGTACATGTCCGCTTAACAGTGCTTTTTTTCCTAATTTCATTTTTCTAAACATGATAATTTACTTACAATTAGGTGGTGGTTTTAGTTCATTATTCCAGTTCTCTGGAATAATTCCAGTTAGCTTATGATTCTGCTGTCTTCAATTTCAATGATTGCTTGACATTCTACTTTGATTTCTTAGTAAATGATAATTTACTAGGACGGTTAGGTGATTTTATTGGTTATTGTAATTGTTCTGACGTCCAGTTCTCTGGAAGTTAGTTTGTGATTGTGTTGTCTTAGATGTCAATGATTGCTTGACATTAACATCTCCATCATTTTATGGCATTGAAATAAATTCATCAAAGAATTTCAAAAATTTTAAGAACTCTTAATCGTAGCCGGATTTCCCGGTGCCAGGCAAGCGGTCGCCCTATCCAGTTAGGTTATGCTGAAACGCTTCCCCTCCTAAAAATTCTCGACTTAAAGCACAGTACGATGCTAGTCTCGGCAGTCTTTACTGGATTTCCGCAATGGATCGAACGTATTTTATGTCTACGCCCTGACATTGTCGATTGCTCGTTCGTGGTACATATACGTCTATTGATATAGCGGCTTTTCTTTCGGGTATGTCCAGAACAGCACACGCCATATTAATGATTTTATATATTCCATGAACAATCAGTTGATAATTTCATTGTGGACACATAAGCAAACTCTATTCCTTGCGGGAACCCAGTATAGGCTGCGAGCAAGATAAACTAATTCCCAGATGACACTACCATCATAGTGCGTTGTAAGTTAATTTGAGCAGGAGGGGCAGCGTACCTGGGTAGCCAAATCGATATGGTGTGGTAGCTCAGCCGTTCGGTAGAGGGTTTTGCGCTCTCTATAACAAAAATAGTGTGCCAAGAACTCATCCAGCGAAAACAAGCAAATAAGACCCTCAATTACACATAAATGAACCATCAAATGAAAAAAGAATTTAAAAATATTAAAAAAAGATAATCGGTTAAGGTGATCACTGGTCCGAAGCAAAATCCGGGTAGGAATCCCGGTCCCAGACAACAAATTCACAAT
Source organism: Locusta migratoria (assembly GCA_026315105.1). Taxonomy (NCBI): domain Eukaryota; kingdom Metazoa; phylum Arthropoda; class Insecta; order Orthoptera; family Acrididae; genus Locusta; species Locusta migratoria. Next base: position 42,204,241 of record CM048748.1, read on the forward strand.
TTTCAATTTCGCCGTTGAATTTATTTCAGTGGCCTAAAACGGTCCATTTGTTTCAATACTTCTCATTCGTGAATATGTTACCCTTGGCTTTCAAGACCGTCAAAGTAACCCGCCAACAGTGGGTGAGGAGGGCTGAGATCGGAAATACCGTGGTGCAATGATAGTTTGTATTAGGAGCTTCTTTTTAAAATTTTTAGTAGTAACAATATATCATCTTATATTTTTCCTATAGAATAATTTTGCGACTTAATGGCTAAAATACTATTTATATTCTACTTTGTAACTAATATTTGCCCATTTACTTAATATCATGATTTCGGACAGTCGCAAAAGATTATAGTATTTGAACCGATCGAGGTGGCGCAGTGTTAGTCGTGATTTCCCTAAATTACTTGTAACAAATGCTGGGATGGTTCCTTTTAAATGTTACGTCCGCATTTCCTTCCGTATCCTTAACCAAAATATCCGAGCGTGAGCTCCAATACCCATGCTGTCGACACGACATTAAACCATTAGCTTCCTTCCTTCTTGACTTCGAACAATTATATTCTTCATTGTCACAGATATTTTGCTGTTCATTTCCGAAACGATTTTTGGGCGTGTTATTACACACCTTTGACGGTCGCTTCTAAAACCTCCAGAAGCAGTTACGTAAGTTATTTCAAAGCAGTTGAACGTAGCTGAGGTTTAACTGTTTACAAATTGATCACAAAACTGCTCTGTAGTCGACGAAAACCGTCATCAAGTCAATCAAGAGTATAGCTAACGGACATTAGACGACGTACAAGTTAGAAGAGAGTAACAGTGGTGTTGCAGCCATCCATATTTGACGCAAGCTTCGTGTAAACTCACAAGCGGCCAGATTGGAGTTAAGAACACCATAGTGGTCCCTTATTCGTTTCAAGAGTTGCAGAAAGGAGGCACCCATGCAGCTGCCATCCTCGTGCGCGTCAGAAAGTAACTGTCGGTCCATACGAGAGCAAATATGGCTTGCGAAATAGGCATTACATTACGATTGAATTAAAACTAATTTATATCGAATATTTGTACCTTAATGATTAATCTACAACAATTAATAGATAATACGTTACATGCACCAGATTGTTGGAGAATATTGCCTTAACGTACTTTAATAATACAGGGCTATCCAAAGTTTGTTAGACTGCGTACTTTTAGCTGTGCTACGATTTCCACTCGCATGTCAGTAATTGTCAGATAGTGACAAGTTTAGGGGTCATGTCTCGGCGACTGAATATTTGTGGAACTGTATACTTCAGTTCACAAATCTGTACGTAATAATACCTTAAACGTCTGCCGTTGCGCAGCATGGTAACTAGAAGTGAACTAATATAAATCGAAATGATTGTCACGAAGCGATCGCTATCTTATTTGGTATCAACTAGTGTGTTTAGAACACATTTTAGGCATCTTCTCAGGCCGGCCGCAGAGGCCGAGCGGACTGCGGCGCGCCAGTCACAGTCTGCACGGCCGCTACGGTCGGGGATTCGAATATCCCCTCGGGCATTGATGTTTGTGTCGTCTTTAGTATAAGGTAGTTCTTAGCTAGTTTGTAATTTTAGGGACTGATGACCCCGCAGTTAAGTCCCTTAAGCTTAACAAACATTTGAAAATTTACACCTTCTCATTGTATGGAAAATGCCAAGAAAATAAATAAATAAATAAATAAATAAATAAAAAATAAATAAAAAATATTTATATATTGTAGATGTATTTCTGCATTTCGGTACTACGCAGTAATTTTAGACAATTTTCCAAAAAGTGAATGGGAAAACAACATATCACTGTTATATTGAATGTTATAACAGTGGCAGCAGTGAGCTGGTCATTTACGTCTCAGGTAGCTGAAGGCTCAGACGCGTAGTCAAATTATTAGGATTTCATTTCATTTTTATGTATAAAATACTCAAATTCAGGAGAAAAAAAAACATGAGCATGACCTAATTAACCATATTTAACGATTTATAGGAAACAGTAAAACACCCTGTTCAAGGCATTTCCAGGTTCAGTGTTTATAAAGCGTGTTCATAAAGTCCGGTAATACTTTTAACATTTATTGCACAAGAGGCGAACATCGAACAGATATCGTACATATGTCATTTTGAAGAGAAAGTTCGAGCCAATGGCAAAGGAAAAACTCCTCAAGGAATTACAATTAACATCCGAAGATGATTTAAGCGACGTCGATTTGTGTGATGACGATGATGATGAATTTCACGATATGGAGAAAAATGATTCGCCTGTCATGACTTTGGTCAGGATGGTGAACTCCGGTACAGGAGCACTTCATGTGGAATGTGTGCACATCCTTTGTGCTCTGACTGGGACAGTCTAGAGGGTACCAGTGTGACATTTGCGTAAAAAAAAAAAAAAAAAAAAAAGAAAAATGTCACTTATGACTTGTAAGACTGATAAAGTTTACTTATCCAAACTTGAATGTGACAAAAAGATAAAAAAAACTTATGTTGTCTATTGGCCCACTTTAGGTTACGGTAGAAACACTAAAAGTGGCCTTTGCGATCGTCTTTTGAGAGCTCGAAATTTAAATGAAAATTACGGCTTAACTATTCATCTGACACGCAAATTAAATACCCTAATTGGTATAGGAGAAAATTCTCTACAACTTAGCTGTTTTATGTTTTTTTTCATATCTCGTAGCGTTTCAGAGATATTTGCAAAAATAACGGCGATTTTGGGATGTATTATTGTCTGTCTGTCTGTCCGTAACGTGTTCCCTGTTTTTAAGACAATCCGTTCAACCGATCACCACTAAATTTTACAGACATAATTTTAGGCCTCCAGAGACAAGAACCTCCCTTTTTCAAAGTTTTCGAACAAAAAATACGGCAGTAATACCAAAAAAACAGTTTGTAATATAATTGTAATTGCACACAAACCGTTCATCTGACACGAAAATTGAATAACCTACTTGGTAGAGGAGAAAATTCTCTACAACTTAGCTCCCTTACTTTTTTCCCATATCTCGTATGCAAAAATGCAAAAAATGACGGAAATTTGACATCCTCCATTGCATTAACGAAAACCAGCCTTTCGGAGATGTCACGTGACATTCCTCGCCCAGAACTCTCTCTGGCATACGCCATCTTGCGTTGCGTGTTTGACGATTTTACTATTGTAACTTACACATCGTCATTTGAAAGTAATAGCGCACTGAAGAATTGACAGAAACACATCGTTCTTCGTACGATAAATGATAATTATATCTCTGGAGAGGGAAGAATATGTGGTCGGTATTGCCCGTTGTTTGTTATTACTCTGTTCTTAACAACACCCCATGTGAATGGTGAGCGACTCGACTGGTGCGCCTCTATGGTTAAGGAAGGCCTGGGCCAACTCCTTCCTGATGAATAAATATTGTGTGTACATTAGGCGTTCATGTTCTTTTGTCCACCCAATGCAGTACCTACGTCCCTGAAAATGAGCCAAAAAAAAAAAAAAAAAAAAAAAAAAAAAAAAAAAAAAAAAAAAGGTCCCTAAACCACTTCACGTAACTCGCGAAATGAACAGCGCATTAATGCCGCGGTGCTCCCCACGGGCTGGGCAAATTTGAGCCGCACGGTGCAGAATAATTGAGAACTTAGCCGGACACGGAGATATCAAACTAAAATTAGGGCGTGGGAGGGCTCGCCGGCCGGACCCTGCTTAACTTGCTAATTCGGGCCAGGCGGGCCGGCGCGGCGGCCGCGGTCTTTTGGGAGCTGCGGTCGCCGCCCGGCCTCCAGGAGGCAGGCAGAAGCCCCTGCCGCTGCCCCTGCCGCGGCCCTCACACACACGGACGCGCGCGCTGACAGGAGACACCGGCGCGCCGCTGCTGAATAATTGCTCCCTCTGGACGCTTCCACCGCGGGATTAGTCGCCAGTCGCCGGCCGGCCAGGCGCACGACATTCCATTGTCTGATGCTCTGCTGTTACTGCGGCGTCGCCTCTTCCTCTCTGCGGACAGTCACGTGACACACACTCACAAACAGTGTTGCCTTGTGGGCTGTATTTGTCACACTGAACTGTTAATGGTTTCTCTTCCCAGATCTCCGTGAGCGCACCGACACCTCCTGTCCCCTGCTCGGCCCTGTCTTCTAGTACTTGGACCACATGCCCCCCTCAGAATTGAACACGCCTATCACCGCCAAGGACATTACTGACATTCTTCGCACCAAATGCAACACCTCACGTGGTTTCGACCGGCTGACCTACCGACACCTCCGAGCCTGCCTCCCCTCCTTCCATGCCACTCTGGCCTCCCACTACAATGTATCCCCCAAACCCGGCAAGCCCCATGCAAGGCCTCCTCCTATTGTACCATCAGCTTCACCTCCATGTTCAGCAAGGTTCTGGAAACCATCCTCTCCTGCCGTATTCACTCCCACTTCTGCCAACAGCAGTTCCTTCCCCTCTCCCAGTGTGGTTTCTGAGCTTCCTTGTCTGCCGATGACCAGATCCACCTCACTCACCTCCTTTCCCTCCAATTAAACTCCTGTCGCCCTGCTTTCTTTGTTTTCATTGATATCCAGAAAGAACGTGTATGGCATTCCGGTCTCAAGCTCCAGCTCTACGTCCTTCCTATTAATTATGTCCACCTCATTGCTTCCTTCCTCACCCACTGACAACCTACGTCACTAGCTCTGATTCCCATTTATTCTTCCCTTCCTCCTGGTTGCCTCCCCAACCACAGCCTCCCATCCATCTGCTTAAATATGCTACAACACTGCCTATGTGGTCCAACATTTGTTCCACTCACTGAGTTCACTGCATGGCTCATGCAGTGGCTCCATTCCATCAATCCCGATAAATCACACGCAATCATCATACCTCCCTTTCCTTCCGCCTCCACGACTTCTACCTTACACTCCATGATCGTTCTATCAATCACACTCCAACCCTTCAGTACTTTGGCCTAATCTTTGACAGATCCCTCGCCTCCACACAGTTCGCCAGAAGGCCATGTCCCACCTTAACACCTCGCTGGATGAACATGGGGCCTCAACCTGTCCACACTCCTCTACACCCATAAATCCATCATGTGCCCTGTCCTATGCAGCTTCCATCCCACCTCCATGTCCTCTCCCCCTACCTACTATGGCCTCCCCTTCCCCTCTATGACCTCATCCCATTCTCCCACCTCCTTCAATTTCTTGAACATCTCTGGCGTCTATATATTACCCACAAAATAGAATCCCGCAATCCTCTGATCTACCCCATCCTTACCCATCCCGCGCCTCTGCCATTCCTTCACCAGTGTATCCCTCCACCCTCTCCACACCCTCTCCCATGGTAACTTCCGACACCTCCACCTCCCGGATGATGCCCTCCATCCCGAAATCTATTGTCCCTATCAGCCCTATTCCTTCCCCTGTGGATTCAATGGCTCCTCTTTCCCTTCTCCTCCCTGTCCCTCCTTCTGCTTGGCGCATCTCCCTCACCCTCCTTTCCCTTGGAGTTTCTACAACCCAACTACTTTCCCTCCTCCCATGCACCCGAATTTCCTCCTTCCCCATCCCTTGTGTGGTCCGACGATCAGGCAGCGCTACATTCAGTGTTTTATTGTGGTCAGTGTGTGGTTTTAATAGTGCAACCTCTGCCGCACCAGACAAGTGTTGAAATCGCCTGTTTTAACTGTTTCCTCGTGAACAGTGCTTCGTCTAAATGTGTGTTTTTAATGTCGCTGTGGCACAGGCTTTTATTTTCCAACTATATGTGTTTTTAACTTATCTGCCGTGTATGTTTTACCTCCATTGTTGATCCATGTTAAAGTTTCATTGTCACCGTTTGTAACTTCTCATTTCTATTGTCTTTACCCCTTGTTGATTTCTATAAAATCATCTGGCTGAAGAGCAGAAAAGGAGGCTGCTGCCAGCCTACCTGTATGTATGTGTATATGGGTGTGCATGCGCAATAAAGGAAAAAAAAATGTAAATAAAGATAAATAAATTTAATGGTTTCCCATCAGATCTTATTAGTGCAGCATCTGTGTTACAGTGTCAGTGCCAGTGTTCGTGTTCAGTCTCTCAAGTTCTAAAAATACATTATCCGCCGAGTAGGCAGAATATTGTCTGCCATGTGATTTTAAATGTGAGCTCTGGTCATAGTCTAATGTCCCCAATGAGTGTGTTTTAATTTCCATGAATTTTAGTACCGCATATATTTACCGCTATTTTAATTTCTGAATATGTGTTTTAACTGCTCTCTGTTTTTTGTTAATTCTCCAACTTTTTCTCCTTAAAATGTTTTAAATTCTGTTTTTATTTTTCTCCTCTTATATGTTTTAAATCTGCAAGTCAAAGCTGTTTGTACTGTCAGCTGAAGGGTAGCAATAAAGCTGCTGCAAGCCTGCTACCACCAGGTAGCTCTAAAATTAAAAAAAAAAAAAAAAAAAAAAAAAAAAAAAAAAAAAAAAAAAAAAAAAGCAAGGAAAAAATTTACAGGTTTGAACCTCCATCACCGTCGCATCCTATATAGAAATTAGGAACAGTAAGGGCCCTGTAACGCTTCCCTGTAGAACGCCAGATATCACTCCATTTCTACTCGATGATTTTCCGTCAAATACAATGTACTGCATCCTGTCTGACAGGAAATCACGAATCCAATCGCAGAACTGCGACGGTATTCAATAAGCACGCAATTTGAATAGATGACGCTTGTGAGGTACAGCGTCGAAAGCCTTCCGGAAATGTAGAAATACGGAATATATTTGACATACTTTGTCTATAGCACTCATAACGTCATGTGACTTAAGAGCTAGCTGTGTTTCACAAGAGTGATACTTTCTGAATATGATACAATATGTCGTTCTCTTCGAAGTAGTTCATAATATTTAAGTATATGTTCTAAAATGCTGCTGCAATGATATAGGCCTGTAATTTTGCGCATAATTCCTATTCCCTTCTTGGAAAAATGGCGTAACCTGTGCAACTTTCCATTCCTTGGGTACGGAACGTTCGCTGAGCGGGCGGTTGTATATGATAACTAGGTATGTGGCTATTGCATCAGCATACTCTGTAAGGAAACTAATTGGAATACAATCGGGACCGAGAGACTTTCTTTTGTTAAGTTATTTAAGTTGCTTTAATATACCAGGGGTATAAACTTCTAAATTACACATGCTGATAGCTGTTCATGATACGAATTCTAGAGTATTTGCTTCGTCTTCTTTCGTGAAGGAATTTCGGAGGTTGTGTAAAGCAGTTCTGCTTTAGTAGAAGTGACATCAGTAGCATCACCGTTACTAACGCTTAGTTGAGGTATTGATTGTGTATTACCGCTAGTATATGTATGACCAGAATTTCTTAGGATTCTCTACCAAATTGCGTGACAGGGTTTCGTTGTGATATTTGTTATAAGTTTCTCGCATTGAAGTTCCATTTAAATTTCAAGTTTCTGTAAAAGACGGCAGGTCGGGAGGATTTTGCGTCTATTTAAATTTGGAATGTCTTCTTTTTTTTTTTTTTTTTTTTGCAATAATGATCTACCTATTTTGCGTACCACGGCGGGACCGACCTCTCTCTTTTCAATTTGTTTGATATAAATCTGTCAATAGATGTCGATATTATTTCTTTGAACGTGAAACTCGTACGCTGTTTTTTTGTCTGTTAACTAGCCGTGTTTGTGAATTTAACAATTGATTGCTTGCTCACAAAATCTAATTACGGTGATATTCACACAGCGGCGGAAGTATACAGTTCCCTTAAACAAAACTCTGATTCTATAAGTTAAGCAACAGTTCTACCTTTATTGTAATCTTTCGAGGAAACTGCACACAAGAATATATGTTGGCAACGGAAATGCAACTATTATCTACTCCAGAAGGGAGCAGAGACATAAGATACATGAACAAATTACCTCACATTAATCCAAAATAAATGATAAGGGGAGAATTTAAATTAGCACAAAAGGATTATAGATTAACAAATTAATGTATTGTTCAAAACAAGAAAAACAAGGGGGAAAGACCATGTTATAAAAATACAATAAAAAAATACACCTTACAAAATATTCAAAATATCCACAATTACATGGCCCTAAAATTGCCCACCTACAAAGTTAATTATGATTATGGTTAATTATGATCACGTTTCACAGGGGGGAACGGAGGAATTGCAGCACATTCACACACAGATTAATACGCCAAGCCATGCAGGTACTTACCAAGCACCCGACACCAAGACCACAGCCAAGCAATGTGGAGAATGCAGATAGAAGGTTCACTCGCGCACAATGAAATAGTACCTTGCTTCTATAACGTGTCAAGCTGGTGGCTTAGGCTAATGATAAACTATCAGAAACAAACGCACTTGGTTTAAGACCACAAAGTGTAGTGTACAGATGGAAGTTAAAGTTTCCCTAGAACTTCTAACAATACATTAAATCAAGATTTCATTAAATAATGTCTAAAAACGGTCGCTCTGGCGTTCGTTTAGCACAGGGAGAAAATAACTAGAGAAGGTTAAAGTTTTTAGATAAATACAGCACTCTACTAAGTCGGAACACAAGATATGCAAAAAGTTAACAAAACCAATTTTGAAGAGAATAAGATCGCAAAATATATCGTGTAACCAGATTTTCTGATCAGAGAAACGACATCTATTAGATAAGCAAGGTTACTGATTGCTACAGCACAATACATAGTTCGGTCACAAAAATTCAGAGAAGTGAAATAATTCTATTTCATGAAAATTAAAAACACGATATATGTCGTACAACGGTTCTTTCTACACAGAGGAAGAACATCTATTTATTGGTAATAACCACGACAGGGAACACGCTAATCGGCGCACACGTGGGCCGACAAGTACACAGATTACAAGTTAGAATGGAATATTTTTGGGGGAAAATTATCATGCTACATTCACTAGGAAACACGTTAGCAAATTAGCTATACAATTATTAACCACTCATGTGCACTGAATCATAGAAAAGCTGAAGGCTTAGTCTGATATCGTCCATGTATTCTGTCGACAAAGTAAGAACAGTATAGGCACCGCGAATCCCTGGAAATATTAGAATCTAACTACGATAAGAACGCAAAAGACACTGAACATATTTAAACAGGCAAAGAAATGATTTAAAAGTTATAAAGTGCAAGAACTATGCAAAGGAAACACCATCAGAGCATCGGGATAAGATTCCAGCAAAAATCGACGTAAAATTAGCAATCCTGTACGAAATTAATCAAAATCTCACTACTACACTTAGTGTAGCTGCTACTCCTGTAATTAAACTCGCTGAAAGGCATAAGTACGACTATGGAGCCTGAACTATGTCGAGCCACGAGGCCACAGCAGAACCAAACCCAGCGGTACTTACCCTACCAGGAACCAAGAAGCAAATGAATAGCTCTCTTCACCACCGCCTAGCCGTTACCGAGGAGGGATAGTGGTGAGGAGCCCAGAGAGCGTCAGGCAGGTAACATGACCAACCCCCAGCCAAGGAGGTTAAGAGCAAGCTACATTAGGAATCTTTGCTAAGACTGGGTTCTGCTCAGCAGTTGGCAAACCTATTTCTCGCCCAGAGACATTCAACGCCCAGTTTGAAAGCAACGACGACACAAAACAGACGAGGCGCGTCTAGAACTTCCTAAACTATCTTACATATAAAGTTTCAATCATTCTGTGGAAGTCAGGGCCAGTGGGAGCACATCACAGTACACACTAATGTATGTTTAGGGCCTCATGTACATCAGACACTTAGAATTTTACATACAGATAAAACTAAATCTCTATATAATGCCTGTTATCTCGCATATTGCGAGTGGAGTTCTTGCTACACTCAAAAAAAAAAAAAAAAAAAAAAAAAAAAAAGGTCTGTAACTTGTCAACATCTGTTCAAGGGGAGGAACACGTTATGTGGACGAGTTTCAAACTTAAGCCACATCTAATCAGCACTAACATTATAAGTTTAGAAAGACTGGAGATTCTCACTGAGGAAAACGTTAAATTTTTATCTGATTTTTGAACAGATATATTTTTCGTTTGTTTCTGGCAGATATGGAAAATCCGATATTCATTTCCGCTGCGACAACTCTGTGTCCGCTAATCCCCGTGTCTATTTTGATGCTCTTTATTAGCTTCGGATTTTCATAACCATTTAATATTCTGGTGGGTTCATGAAAAAATTATCCAATTTGGAAGAAATTGAGAACTTTTGTGCACTGAGGTGCAGCAATGTGCTCAATGAAAAGACAGAACTATTGAAAGTCATTAGTGGGTACATGTTAGCAATCTTATCTTAAACACTGATATGTGCTCCTGTAAATATTGACGTCTTTCTTTTAACATCACTGAGTAACTTAGAGTGTGTTTCCATTACAACACCTTAAAATTCAGTGGATGACTTTATGACTGTTAGAGGTCTGGAAAATAATGTCTTCGACCGAGAAGACAGCTGTTATGCATATGGATAATCTTTGAAGATGAGAACCGCTGACCAGTGCACAACTTCGTGCCATGCGATGAACAAGTGACGAAGTACATATGCTGCTGTTATTGTGTTTGATGATGTCGCCTGGCGGCAGATAAGTTTTATGGTAGGTTAGTATGTTAGGTCAAATTTAATATTTGTAGTTGAGTCTTCGATACATAAAGCCCTATTTTATTTCATAATGCTTTGGTTTACAGAACTTGATAATGGGATAATGTCGTCCCGAAATATGTCGTGCTGACATATACATTTTATAATTATTGCCAACTGGTGCGTGTTTTGCAGAAAGTTAACAAAGAAAACCTTTTAGGGAGTTTTGTTGACAGTTTTGGCAAATGCTCCACCTCATCCTTCGCATTGGTATCCGGATGGAGGCCTTTGCAATGTCAGTTCACAGGTCCTCTGTGACTGAGAAGTCTGTCGATCTTTCGGCCACCGGACAACAAGTAGTAGGCAGTCTACAGACACATGGCCTCCGTGTAGTCATGAATTATCATCTTGGAACACCCTCCCGGGGTGCTATGCCATCTTCATGGAATGCGTAGATGCAGATCTGTGACTTGTTAGACACAGATCTGTCTGCAGGTTCACGAATGGAGGTGACCTTTACGCTTATGCCGTGGATCCTCACAACATTATGTCAGAGGTGTGGTGTCGCACAAGTCTAAACTGCGTGCCACATACTTTCGCCGCGCGCCGCCATGCACGCACGGCGCGGCGTTCTTACGTCGTCAGCCACGAGCGCCCTCTGCTGCAACTCCGCTCGTGGCCACGACTACTGCATCGTTCACTTGGGAATCAGATAGACACCAGTTAAGACTTGGCTATCGGATAGGCACTAGGAGTCATCAGTAGGCAGGCCTATATCTCAACTATGTATCAACATTCTACTAGTCTGCTGCTCTCCAAGTTAAGTAATTTATTATATGAAATATATCTCTTATACTAATCTAGCTTAGTGTCTCTAGTTTCTGCTGTCCCGCTGGCTGGTCACCTCAGTCTCTGTACCCGCACACGCGTGCATCCTATTTTCCTGTGCCTGTCTCTCTCTACTCGGCCACCGACACCCAGGACAACCGGCGGAAACGAGACACAAAAGTGGCGACGACGATGTGATACAAAAAGAGGTATAGGATTTTAGAATATTTTTTATATTTAGAACACGTGAAGGTCAGATCTCAAATAACAATCAGCCAAAGCAATTCGACGCAACTTTCAAAAATTCTCGAGAAATTCAACTTTGAAGAAATTAATGTAGACGTATGTACAAATAATAAAATGAGTTGTACCATCTGCCTGTGGAGGTCAGGTGTTAGCGTTCTGGCCTCAAAACCATGGAGTCTGTGGTTCGAAACCCGCTGTGGCAGAGAGTTTCTTTGGTATCCCTTATTCCACATGCTGTGTCAGTTTTTGTTTATGTGTTTGTAAACGAGCTGAACACACTGTCACCTAAAACAATGGTTGAGTAGGTTAACTGCTTGGAATGTCATTAGTAGCTATGGAGACGACTTTCCAAAACTAACGTCGTAGCTCTTCAGAAACTGAAAAATCAAAGACTACCGTCTCAGTTAATATTGAAGAAATTAACATATTTTTAATATAGCATCATTATTAACAAACCTTTAAAAGATATAGAAAATTACGATTAATCAAAGAAAAATGTGCATTTGTCGTGAAAATTACCAGTAGATATTAAAATTGCGTAAGTATTGCAACACAACGAAAAAAAAAAAAAAAAAAAAACCAAAAAAAAAAAAACAATTGTCGCGGCATATATATATACACCACGTGGAATGCGAAAGGATTTTGTTTTGTTGTTGGGGCTGTGGTTAAGCCTGGTTCTCATTTTTATGTACCTATGTTAATTATGATGTGTGTGTGTGTGTGTGTGTGTGTGTGTGTGTGTGTGTGTTTGTGTGTGTGTGTGTGTGTGTGTGTGTGTGTGTTTACAGGACATCCCCATAAGAAATATACAGAAAGAAGTCGCGTTCGAGTATAGAAAAAGGAAAGCGAAAGCTGTATAAACCCTGATACTTTCTGACAAATCTGTGGATGAATACCTTTCGTTTAAAAAAAAAAAAAAAAAAAAAAAAAAAAAAAAAGAAAAAAAATGAAGGTAATCGGCCGGGTAGTTTGGTCTGGCCGACTGACTTCTGTTTTCGTAGATTCTTTTAATATATAAGATTATTTTCAATCACACTCATGATACTGACTTTCATTGAGAAATTACATTTACTCTCCACATAAATGACGAAATAGCTTCTATCGTCTTTTAATGCGGCTTTATTTCAGCAAACGTGGATAATTCGACGAACTGCGGTACATAACTGTAAAAGGCGACACTGCTCTCGTACTACAATGGTGAAAGCAGCAGATAGTTTTCACGACATATTCCTAATTTTAACTTAATTCAATATCCTTTTAATCACTGGAATGAATAGTAAAGTTATGTGATCAGGTAAAAACGAGGAAGTCGGATCGTGGCATTAAAGTTTTATTGATCATATGGATTTTCCGAAATAAAAGTTACACACAAAAAATAACGATCAAATTCATCCTTATACAAGTGTCATACAGGTTCCAATACAAAATTTAAAATTTTAACTCTTATTGTTAATGAAATTCGAAATAATTCTTTCAGTTTGTAATGTTTGATATTTATACAACAGCGAAGAATTTAGAGGCAGAACAGTAATTCTTCTTACCAACGAATTACAAGTTGATTGCCTCGTCATAGTAATAAATTGATTGTGTGATATATCATTTGAAACGCACTGCTGCCGCCCACATTATTGACTTAACTGCCTCAGATAGTTCAGCCATGTCAGCGATGGTCGACAAAACCTAAGACTCTCCAGATAGACATTCCACTACTAAGCTATCATTAGTTTACATATTATGCTTCTAAAAGATATAAACTAGCAATTTTAATCATGTTTATGGAATATTTCGTCGGTACTTGGATAAACAAAGACATACCAAAAACTTAAACAGGTAGTATTTTTGTTTCACAATATGTTTTATTTGTTTGTTATTACAGCTTTCGACTTCTTAGGCCATCATCAGATGACGATGACTTAAGAAGCCGAAAGCTGCTAATAACAAATATTGTGGAACAAAAATACCAGATATTTACGTTTTTAATAGCAGTTTTAATTTTGCTTCGTTATTAATGGTTTTCTACGAACATAGATGAAATACAAAATTTTAATTGTGCAATTGTTCTGTCTGTATTGAGAAGGACAATTGAAACTTCTGCTGGCACACAACCATCTCGTGAATTGGTTTACCTCTACACTGCCCGGTGTTGCCGTTTGGCTAGGCAATTTTTTGTTATTTCTACAGATACATTTCTTGTTGACAGACGGCAACAGTAAGCATATCGTATGCCTTGGAGTCTGTTCTAAGCATTTAGTTGATCGTTTCCTCCATAGAAGGCAGCGCAGTCATGTACTGAGGAGAAATGAAAAAAGCGCGCAAGCGGATTTTACTCACTGTTGAGCATTAATGAAATTACAAACCGATACGACTTTTTCCAAGTAAAGTAAATAAATAAATGAAGAAATAAATAAATTATCATGTTCCAGACATCTAAAACGATACATGTGAGATACTATTTTTTTCCTGCAGAGTGACTTATGTCTAAATGCATGATGTTGACAATGCAACAGGTACATAACGACTTTCACATTGTAAAAGGAGTTATATAATTTTTTCAATACTTCAATATTTTTCCCCTGCATAGGTGAACATTTTCTACTGTATATATTGCGCCAAAATAAATATTTATGCAGTGTAGGATTAATTTTTGGGTAGGGAGAAGACTTCCACAGACTTCCGCCACTGCTCGTTACGTGGGATTTCCGTCCAGAGTGACGCGGGTAACTTTTGTGTTTGGAATAACCCCTCGGGTAACGAGGAATTTCAGAACAGAGCCTCTCCCACTGCTTGTCTACCTTAATCGGAGACCACAAGTGCATGTGTAATCACCGATAATCACTGTCGTCGCCGACAGCTTCCGTTCCGTGCATTTTCATACGCTATTTCTGTTCTCCACATTGTCATCCACATCGTTGTTCTATACACAGAAAAACCGAAGAGTATAAAAACTAGGTGTGCATAATTTCCGAAAGTATTACGTGCAGAGGCCAAGATCCTAGCGAACCGACAACTGTCTGCCGGCCGCGGTGGCTGAGCGTTCTGTGGCGCGCCAGTCACAGTCTGCACGGACACTACGGTCGGGGGTTCGAATTCCCCTCGGGCATTGATATTTATGCCGTCCTTAGTATAATCTAGTTCATAAATAGTTTGTAGGTTTATAGACTGATGACCCCCTCAGTTAAGTTCCATAAGCTCTACAAACATTTGAACATTATTTTATTTTTATTTATTTATTATTTTTTACAACTGTCTCGACAACCTCGGTGTAACACAGCACAACGAAAGTTACAGTATAAAACTTCCTGGCAGATTAAAATTGTGTGCCGGAACCGGGGCTCGAACCTAGGACCATTGCCTTTCGCGGACAAGCGCACTACCGACTGTGCTATCCCGACACGACTCACGATGCCGCCTCACAACTTTACTTCCGCCAGTACCTCGCCTCCTACTTTCCATATCAGCGCACACTCCGCTGCAGAGTGAAGGTTTCATTCGGAAAGTTACAGTAGTTGCTCCCGTATCACAACCGTCGGGCTGGAGAAACTCGTGGATGGAAACCCCACGGTCGGACACCCCACGACACTGGCCACCTGCTCGTTTGAGCGGCGGCGGGTCTTTTATCTCTGGCGGGGCCGCGCACTCGGCTCTCCCGCTATTCGCCGGCATACGCGTGCGCTGGGACGTAGACGGCCACCGGTGGACACAGCGCACTAGCAAAGTTGGCTAACGTGATTTGCATTCCCAAGCAGCGAGCTGCCTGCAGGCGGGAGCGCTTTAAACGTCCACTGCACCCCGTCTTGCGCCCCTCTCTCTCGCCTCGCAAAGGGGACGGATTCCACTTCAGCACAGGCGACTGCGCTGGCAGCGAAGGGGAAAGCTTGAAACTTGGCGCTTCGTTTGTCAAATACTGGAAACGATACACATCAAGTGACACACTTGTATTTTATCACTACTTTTTTATAAGCGGCACACACTATCACAATTCTTATAAGTGTCGTTTTAGTCTACAAATTGATGCGTTCAATTTCGGAACTATCATTCTGCTTGTTGATTTTTCACGTTGCTTCTGGAGTGAAAGGATCAGCCGGCGCACGACCGTTGCCCAGGGGACGCTGATGACCGTGCTATGGCCGTACAGGGTGACTCCTTCGAGGAGGTCGAGGAAAGGCTTACGGACGCGCTAGATGCGCTCTGTCAGTACTTCGTCGACAGCCAACTGAAGCCGAATCCCAGCAAAACACAAGTTTGCGTTTTCCGTCTCCGCAACAAGCAGACAAACCGCAAGCTGCGTATCTACTGGGAGGACACACCACTCGAACACTGTGCCAACCCCAAATACTTAGGTGTAACCTTGGACAGGGCTCTGGCGTATAAACAGCACTGCATTGACACCAAAATGAAGGTAAGCGTCAGAAACAACATTCTGCGGAAAATTAAAAACTCATCTTGGGTTGCAAAGCCAGAGGTAGTAAGGATCACAGCACTTACAGTTTGCTTCTCAGCAGGCGAATACGCGAGCAGCGTCTGGTATAATTCATCCCACGCTAAATGGGTCGACATCGCTCTCAACGAGACCTGTAGGCTCGTCACTGTCTGAAACCTACGCCAATCGACATGCTATACCACCTTGCTGGCATTGCACCTCCTGCCGTGCGTAGAGAAGCTGAAGCCTACAGTGAAAGAGCGAGGGCTGAGTTGTCTTAGAGCCACCTCCTTCACAACATTCAGCCAGCCACCAGACGCCTGAAATCCAGACGGAGCTTTCTCAGAGCAACCGACAACGTCAGTGACCAACCCGGATCTAGAGTGGACAGATGGAACAGATCGAGAGAAAGGCACAAAGGAAGAATTGGCACCAGGCAACAATGAGGACTGGATGGTTTTGAAGTCACTAAACAGGCTACGCGCCAACACTGTACGGTCAAGAGATAATATTATGAAGTGGGGATATTCTACTGTATCTAACATTTGTGACTGTGGAGACGAGCAGGCGACCCAGCACATGTATAACTGCCCTGAATGTCCTTCACACTGCACCTTAGAGGACCTGATGTTGGCAACCCCAAATGCTGTCGACGTAGCCCGCTTTTGGGCCAAATGTGTATGATATTTCTGTCTATTTGTATAAACTGCTGAAATGTAGGGTTTCGCAGGGATCGAATGAATGGTAGAGCCAAGTGTCGTAACACATCTGAAATGTAGCGGCCACTGTTCAAAGTGCCGCCGATGCGAACAAGAGGTGAACGAGACGTGTAACCAATGCCACCCCATACCATCACGCCGGGTGATACGTCAGTATGGCGATGACGAATATACGCTTCCAATGTGCGTTCACCGTGGTTTCGTCAAACACGGATGCGACTGTTATGGTGCTGTAAACAGAACCTGGATTCATCCGAAAAAATGGCATTTTGCCATTCGAGCACCTAGGTTCGTCGTTGCGTACACCATCGCAGGCAGGCGATCCTATGATGCAGCCTCAAGGGTAACCGCAGCCATGATCTCCGAGCTGATAGTCAATGCTGCTGCAAACGTCGTCGAACTGTTCGTGCAGATGGTTTTTGTCTTGCAAACGTCCACATCTGTTGACATAGGGATCGAGACGTAGCTGCACGATCCGTTGGGATCCAGCACGGCGTTCCGTATTCCTGTCCTGAACCGCTGATTCCATATTCTGCTAACAGTCCTTAGAACGCGACCAGCGCGAGCAGCAATGTCGCGATACGATAAACCGCAATCGTGATGGGCTACAATCCGACCTTTATCAAAGCCGGAAACGTGATGGTACGAAATTCTCCTCCTTGCACGAGGCACCACAACAACGTTTCACCAGGCAGCGCAGTTCAACTGCTGTTTCTGTATGAGAATTCGGTTGCAAAGTTTCCTCATGTCACCATGTTGTAGGTGGCGCCACCGGTGCCGACCTTGTGTG
Source organism: Locusta migratoria (assembly GCA_026315105.1). Classification (NCBI taxonomy): domain Eukaryota; kingdom Metazoa; phylum Arthropoda; class Insecta; order Orthoptera; family Acrididae; genus Locusta; species Locusta migratoria. The sequence continues at coordinate 42,221,783 of CM048748.1, forward strand.
AATGCTCTGTAAAGATAATCATTTGCATATCACAGCATCTTCTACAAAGAATATAATAATGAAAAGAGCAAAATACATCGTGCTGTTCTCAGCCTGGCGTTAGAAAAAGAAGTGAAATACACAAATTTAATCCTTTTTTTCCTTTCTACTTTATCACAGGAAGGAATAAGTGAAGATAATAGTTATAAGTACTCTTTGATATGTCAGAGTAAGCTAATTTCGTTGGTTTTCAATTACAAGAAGAAAAAAATAATCTTGCATTGGTTCTGCAGTGTTGTAATCGTAAACACTGTCTGTAGATTTCTTAAACAGGGTATCCAACTGTAGCGAGAATAGGTTCCCAGTGGATTTGGATTGTGGTGGGTTGAGAGAAAAGTACATTTATTACATTAATGGTAGAGATAATTTTGAAAATATGGCAACCACACCTGAAATATGTAAAATATGTAGGTACACAGATTATTAATTTGCAATAGCTGTGGGCACTGGGTGATGACGGGGCAACTAGTATCCCTTGTTAATCACAATTGCTTTGCATGAAATAGGAGGCATACATGTTAACGTGACATTTTAGATTCATTCACGTAATGATGACATCTTCTAGCTGCAGGAACATGTGCCTTATTTGTGATATAAGATTCAGCGTTTTTCCCTGGCCTGCAGAATCAACACAGTTGTCGCCAATCGAAACTTTTTGGGATATGTTAAAACAACGTGCAGCACAGCGATACAATGCCAACCACTTAGTAACGAAGTTTAGAACCAGATGAATGCAGCATAGCATGGTTACAAGTCCGTACGGTATTCAGGCCTTTTTACCCGGATGCCATCAAGTGTGGAACAAGTTGTGGGGGCTCATGATGTCCCCGTGCTTATTAAGCAGCAAGACACACGCTGAATTGTTGTGATTGAAATAACGAACAATTCTTCTGTAAGGTGACAGGTCACTGAGACATACTTCCCAGCATATTCAGACATTTGAAACAGTATATTTTGCTTGCAAGTAATGTCTTGACGGCTTAATTCATTTATTTATTTGATTCAATTTGCAAAACGCCTCAGCATTTAATCAGAGGGGCATTGGATGTCTTGATGGTGTAAGCAGCAGCGGGTACCTTGACCTGCTCCAATCATTCACACTATCACACATATTGGAGAAGATGGCTAAGGCATCAATGCAATACGATAGCGATAAAAGCAGTGATAAACACAGTGCGTCACATGCGGTTGTTCGTGGCCATGTTGGGTTGCGGTCGTTGGAAAGGAGGACAACAGGCTGCAACAATTCAGAGATGTAGTAGTAATATGGGGTACTGGAGTAGTATCAAATATTTTCCGAAACTATAGCACATAGTGCACCACTAGTAAGGGGATGAAAACAGACTCGACAGATTCAACGCTCAACGCTCTTCACACTCTAATCTGTTATGATGGTGCACGTTGTGGTGTCGCAATTCGCCACAACGAGGGCAATCTACACACGTCGCTAGGCTACGTCCAGAGGAGGCGAAAAGTCGCTCCACAATACTTCGATAGCCGGGGAGAACCTCGAGCCTCGTTACCTCTTTGCCTTGCTTCTCGCGTCAGCCAATTAGAAGAACAGATATGCCTGCGCGCTACAGCCATGACAGTCAGTTCAGGAGAGTACAGCAGACCGTACGAAGCAGAGATGCCGGAACACTGCTAGTGACTGATGTGGAACTGTATCATCAGAACTGTAACATCAGAAGCACCTAAATTTGAGTACTATCAATTGTAATAAAAGTATATGTGAACTAATCACTTCTTTTAGTTGCAGATCTTGTCCACAATCCATCCTAGTCACAAGTTCCTTTATTCGTAGAACCGTTTTCGAGTGGTACTTCAGCTCTTCGGTTCTCAAAGACGTACTTTGGAGACAGCGATAAATATATGTCTAGCAAAAATATCTTTCCCGCCAGTGAAAATGCTGTTACATTAGCCAATGAACGACGACTTTGGAAAGTGACGTGAAAACGATATTCACTTGTTCCTTCCATGTCACAGATGCCACCTTGATTTGCCGTATATCTGAAAGTTTTGGTTCGCAGTAAACCGTTTCAGGGCAACAGCGAATTAACTATGAATTATAAAATCATGTCTGGATGAATTTATTATAACTAAATGTAATTAAATCATATATAAAATTGAGAAACAAACTTGTGGAAACGAGTATATAAAACATGAAGGGACTAATAACGTAGAGTTGCTGTAGCGTAATGGAAAGGGTGCTGAACAACCAAGCAAGAGGTTATGCCAACGAAACTCGTCCCTTGCAATTTTTTTTGTTTTTAATCTTAACGTTTGTAACACATTGTAGGAGTTATTTATCCACAACACTTTATGGAATTTTCTTATTCACATAACAGTATTATGTTATCCAGTACTCTTATATGCTGTCTCAAGAGTTAACAACATCGATTTGGTGATTATTATGTGAGACTGAAAAACGGAAAATGAAATTGCTGCTGCAAGTGGTACGATCAGTAATGACATTTATGTCCTTCCTTCTCACAAATATTTGACTTTGTTCCAACTATGTTGCGATTTTCGAGAATATGGTTTGAGACAAAATTAGGGGAACGTTAAAACTGCTGGTACAGTAAGTGAAATGAGTATCAATGACATTTAGGCCTACACCATTCACCAGTCAGAAAGATTTGGCTATTTCTTTCCGAATATTTCGTGATTTCCGAGGGTATGGAAAGGCTACTTCATGTTTTTCCTCAGTATTTTACTGCTTAGTTTCGAATATATTGCTATTTCCGAGAGTGTGCGTAGACCGATATTCCTTGTCATCAATATTTGGTGGTTTGTTTCTGAAAATGTCACGATTACAGTGTGTGTGGTTAAAAATTAAATTTCTGTTGCAAGTGCATACAGAATACTCAGAACAACGTCGTCTGCTGGCATCTCTATACGTGTCTTTAATGGGCAGTTTTCAGGCCTAAAGACATTGTGATCGTTGTTCTCTTAAAACGTAAACAAAGGAATTTAACTGTAAAAATGGAGTATTTGTCGAAATTATTTAATGCAAGTTAGCTTTGAAATTGCGTTGTTCAATGCTACACGAGCTACTTGCCTTGGAATTCAAACGCGAAACGTCCACTTTTCCAAAAAATCGCGAGTCAAATGCAGCATTCTGGCAGTGGATTGTAGTTTCGGAATCGGAAAATACAAACAACATTTTACTTTCAACTCGGAATATAAATACATAACAGGTACGGAAATGCAGGTAACACTTTCGAAGTATACAACTAAAGAAGTAATGAACAACTGGTTTACTTTGTCTGCTAGAATGACTACCGCAGACTTGACCTACAAAGTTCGTCTTTGAGAGTCGAAGTACCACTCGAAAACGGTTCTACGAATAAAGGCAGGTCCTAGTCACAGGCCACCTCCCAAATCTACAGTAGCGCATTCCGGATATACGAAAGTACAAGTGCGATCTGTAGATTCCACTATGTTGGAAGAATATTGAGCTGTTACCTCAAGCGTCAACTTCCTGGTATTGTACCCGGTTTGATAGGTTAAGATGGAATTTGAATGTGCTCTCACAAACTCCTGGTATTAATTGCCGGTAGACTAAACAGCCAGCGTTATATCTCTGAAGTGTTGGATCCTGTAGTCAACTGTGGCATACAATGTTCAGGAGTTGTTCGTCGACTATCGGATTCCAATGCTGCGTCAGGATCCCTGTTCTTCCAATCCCTTGCCCATAATGTCTGATAAATCAATGTGGAACGGTTGGTCGGGGATTGAAAACTCGCTCTTTCACCAGGTCAAGTTTGACCATATAGAGAAGCACCACGGATTGCTGCAGCCATCAGCTCCTCTGATTCATTGCTGAAACGTCTAGCAGGGTTTATAACACAGGCAGCAACAATCAGTACTTATTTCATGGCCTTCCTCACTTCACTAGAAGGTGCTTTTTCAATCACATAATCTTCGTATGCAGTTCACTTGCAAATCTCTGTTCCTGGGTTGGTACATTTGTTATGAGAGGACTCACCGCCGACCCAACTCAAGTAATATATACATAGACTTTAAATGATCTTAGCTTACAAAACACAATGCATAAGGTGGCCGTGAGCTGCCGTGCCTCCTGTCTACATGCACATCCGCAGCCGGAAACGACCGGGCTTACCAGACTGACCTGAACAAAGCGACAGGTAGGCTCTCATCAATACCGTTCCTAACCAACAGGCAGAGAGCAGGTTGTACTGGACAGCCGTACCTATACAGTTGATGCTACTAGATGGCAGCACCAATGGCGAGTCAGATTATTCTACTAAATATAATTGTAAGGGGCATCTCCCACTCCTCCTTTATGCGGCATCTTGAAAATTCAAATGTTTGTACAGCTTATGGGACTTAACTACGGGGTTATCAGTCCCTAAGCTTACAAACTACTTATGAACTAGATAAGACTAAGGACGGCACAAATATCCCTGCCCGAGGGGGGATTCGAACCCCCGACAGTAGTGGCCGTGCAGACCGTGACTGACGCGCAGGTCTCCTCGGCCACCGCGGCCGGTGTGGCCTTGAAATGCCAGATGTATACATAGGGCTTCAGGCCATCCCCATCACCTACTTGGGTGTACGTACGTGTCATCTGGTGGTGAATCTCTTCTATACTACATGTCTGCAAATCTTTCTGTGTATATAGTCCATAAGCCCCAACTATAGGATCTTGTCCACCTCCTAAATATGCTGCGACACCGCTTTCCTAGCCCTTGTCCCCTCTCCCGTTTACTCCCAGCACCTGCTCCAGTCTCATCTATTCGAGTTCCCCACATTACCTAAACAGTGGCTCCTCTCTGTCAACACTGACCGATCTCAGACAATCATCGTAGGTCATACCACCCCTTCCTTCCAACTCCATGGTTTTTGTTAATTTTATTAAATTATTAAAAATTATTAAAAAGGCCTTGACTGCAGGAGAACTTACAGAATGGTGACTAGTTTTGACATTACAGTTTTTGTAACCGCAGACAACGGATGGATAAAAAATTACATTGCCATCAAATCATTTTAAAGCTTTAGGCCAGTCAGTGCATAAAAATTAGTTTTGTTGCCAGAAATGTGGTCTTTATCATGGAGATGAGAAATGTTGAATAAATCCGGCACCTCAGTAGATAACTCGTGCATTAATGACGTTATATGAATGTCATAACATGAGTTACCAATTGAGTTGCCGGATTTATTCAACATTTTTCAAGTTCACTAACCTGCCAAAGAATTTGATTTCTATGCATTGACTGGCCTAAATCTTCTAAATGATATGACAGGCACTGTGACTGTGCTTAAGAAATGGCTGAAAATCGAAACATATCACTGTAAGATTTTATGTTCTTCTGCAGTGGAGGCCATTCTAGGAATTTTTTTTTTTATAATTTTTAAATTTTTTTAACATTTTGTGATAAGCTCGTCTCTCCTGCTTTTATAATGTCAGAAGGTTTAATCCCTGACCATTCCATCCACCTCACCCCCAGTCTTAAATACCTTGGCTTTACTCTCAATTACTCCCTAACCCGGACTCCCCAACTCTGCATGGTCCGTTAAAATGCCTTACACCAAGCTATTAAATCTACTCTCTGGCCGAACTTGGGGCCTAGACCCTTCCACTATCCTCGACACCTACAGCAGGCGCTCCATCCTTTGCAGTTTCCACTTCATCCGGATTTGCACGGCCGTACAAAACCCTCCAAGATCCTTGAACGCCACAACCTCTGCCTCAGCTCCCCCGACTCAGATCCTTTACGACCTAATTCCTTTCTCTCGCCTCCTGCAGTTCTTAGAGCATATCCGGATCTTCAACATCTTCTGTGAAATTGATTTCCACAACTTACCGGTTTAGCACACCCTTACTAATCCTGCACCTTCACACTCTCCACATCCTATCCCGGGGATACTTCTGCCACCTTCCTCTCACGAATGACGTCCTCCGTCCTGACATCCATCCCTTATATCAAACCTCATCCTCCCCCTCGCCAATCGTCATAGATGAAACGTCGCCAGCCGCGGTGGCCGAGGGAATTGAGGCGTTCCAGTCACGGTCTGCTCGGCCACTACGGTCGGGGGTTCGAATCCCCCCTCGGGCATGTATATTTGTGCCGTCCTTTGTCTTATCTAGTTCATAAGTAGTTTGTAAGCTTAGGGACTGGTGACCCCGTAGTTAAGTCCCACAAGTTCTACAAACATTTGAACATTTGAGATGCAACGACCCCTCTCCCCCTCCCCGTTCTCACCACTTCCGTCACCCCACTTGCCGGCCGCGGTGGCCGAGGTGACTGAGGCGCTCCAGTCACGGTCAGCACGGCCACTACGGTCGGGGGTTCGAATCCCCCCTCGGGCATGGATATTTGTGCCGTCCTAGTTTGTAAGTAGTTCATAAGTAGTTTGTAAGTTTAGGGACTGATGACCCCGTAGTTAAGTCCCATAAGCTTAACAAACATAAAACATAAACATAACATCACCCCACTTGGCTTCCTCCTCGTCTCCCTCCGTCTCACAGAGTCATTATGCTCCTCCCTCCCTGTCTCCTCTTCCTCTCCTCCCGTCTCTTCACCCCCCCCCCGCCCCCTCTTTCCCATGTTAGGTCCACAATGCCATAAACTGGTCCTTCGTCGTGTGTTATGTGTGCAGTGCGTCCTTCATTTATTTTAACATGTGTCGCTTGTGTTCTTTTAATCTGTCTCTCGGTTCGTCTCGTATTATCCTTTGTCTTGATAATCAGTGTTGTTTTTTTTTAGCCACCATGGCGTAATTTTAATTGCTACATGAATGTTTTATCATCCGTGACATTTTTGTATTTTCTCAGAGATTACCAAATCAGTGTTTCAAATGCCTTGTTTTACTCCATTACATTATAGCCATATCGGCTGAAGAGCTGTGCGGGAAGCTGCTGCCAGCCTGCCCATTATGGGCTTCAAAATGATAAAAAAACAACTTTCGAGTTGGTGCTAGGAGGGCGTACCATCATGTACTGAAAATCCCTAAAATGCACTTATAGGAAGACCGTTGTATATGGCCAACGGCCATTAATCTGATTCGAAACGGATGTAGGGTGCTCCCTGTCTCGCACATTAGAGCGTTGTTTGTTACATTAAAGGTACTGTTTCCCTAATGTACTTAATTACATAGTTATACACATCACTAGCTGAAGAAGTATTCTCTTATCCCTCCGATAGATATATTAACGTTGGTTTAAAATATTTACCATATGGTAGAGGAATAACTTTATCTTTAAAGTAAATATAGTTACCGCGTAAATCCAAATGTGTATCTTTCTTTCATGTTTCCGTATGAACAACAAACTGCACGGAAAAGGTATACAGTAAATACGAGTGCACTATGTTTGAACGTTTCTGCGTTTATTTACCGTAAAACACTGTTCCTTCGGGACGAGTGGTCACAGAAACAGTTCACTAGTTCACAAATATCCTAGTGCGTATCGTTTCACTGCTCTACAGAACTGATACGTAAGGTAAATTCACGGCACGATGACGCAATGCTTTTGTTGCTCCCGCAGCCTCATCAGCATAATTTCAGTTCAGTGCAATGTTAACACAACAGCTGTCGGACCCTTATTCACCCATTTGCATTACAAATTACACCTAACGGCAATTACAGGATAAATTGTCAGCGCGATGGAAACTTCAAACGCGGGCCGCGCACTCTGACATTCAGAATGTCTATGTGAGGAAAGTTGTCGGCAAAACGGTGCTGCGTGCATTTTTCACAGCGCTCGATGCTCTGTAACTTTTTCGTCATAACCGCGGAATACGCCGTCTGCTACGCGCTTGCCGTGCCGCACTGTATTTATTTTACATTCAAACGCTCGGCGAGTTAGTTGTGACTTTGTGGGAGGCACGGTAGAATTACGGGCATGAATACTGAGAATTATTCATCTCGGGTGTTGAGGCTCTGCGGGATAACGGTACTAGTGCAGTCGGGCGGCGACGTGCGTTGTGCGAAAAGCAGTCGAATGCCTGCGAACGTAATTACTAACGTGCGAACGCGTGCTCTGGGCTAGTTAATTATTTTCACGTAAACATCACCTCTGGAAATACAGAGCCAATGTGGGCAAACAGTACGAGGGGGGCCGCATACCAGCATCGAATCTAGCTTGGAAACAATAGGCTCTTCGCTGCTACAGTGTCATGGATGCACCCTCGTATCGGCCTTTCGCCACTGATGGATAAATCACAGTTTCATACTTTTCCATAAATACTGACAATAGTTTTACAATTCGGTTGTATTGGTGCCGTAACACTACTAATCGGCGATCTCAGAAGTTGTAGTATTGTACTAGTACATTTAGTAAATTTAGTAATTCATGTGACAGTGTTTTCGAATAATATATTTCGTGTAGTGCTGTCAAATATGGAGCTTAAGACTCTTTGTCAGAGATTTTTATGTTTGTTCTCTTGTTGTGGTTTACGAAGATATGTTGTGACATGTTCTAAAACTGAATGTACGTTTGGTTAACCAAAAACTATTATTAGTATTTACGAAGCAACAATAAAAGAATATTAACCTGAAATTAATGAGAGTTTGCGAAGTCATATTTTATACAAAGTATACAAACAACTTCAAACGACTACTTCAAGAATTTGATGAAGGTGAGATATAATCCAGTGTTCTTAATTACTAATCAGATTGAAGCAAGTTACAGAAGACCTAGTCAGCAGTGTGTCTGTGTGGCGCTGAACGAAGAGATCCACGAACCTGCATTATACACGGCAACGAATATCTTTCAAAAATTGTTTACAAGTCATCCTATAAATTTTCATTTTTCTTTCAGCCTGGGTTCTATTAATGTGTCTGTGTACATTACGACAACACATTACACAAAATTACAATTAGAACAGTACCATTATAGTATCACTAGCCTTTAATCGCAGCTTCTCTCGCGTTGATGCCCCTGCGTACGCGTCCAAAACGATGGAAAGATTAATCATTTTATATCTTTGCTGGGCACGGTTACTGAAGTAGACCGTACGGATAGTACATTATGAAGCATTTAAGTGTCGTCGAAATTGATACAGTGGTTCAGTCGCGAAAATCTCGCAGCCAGTTTCTTTCCGCAATTCACAACATTTTTTTGCTCTCTAACACTAACAGTGCCAATCCTCTTTGCCGGCTGCGGTGGCCGAGGGGCCTGAGGCGCTTCAGTCACGGTCTACACGGCCACTACGGTCGGGGGTTCGAATCCCCCCTCGGGCATGGATATTTGTGCCGTCCTAGTTCGTAAGTAGTTCATAAGTAGTTTGTAAGTTTAGGGACTGATGACCCCATAGTAAAGTCCCATAAGCTGTACAAACATTTAAACCAATCCTCTTTCTTATACAGAATAATGACTTCAAGCGGAAACCAGCCTACACATTTATATACGTTATTCCAGGAGTGCTACTGGTATATTTTATAGCAATCTTCATCGCTTTTTAGAAAGTCATATATATATATATATATATATATATATATATATATATATATATATATATAAGGGTTTTTGGAAAAGAAAATAAAGTAAAATATACTGTCATTTCTTAGCAACCGCTGATCTCTGAGACACTACAAAATACTCCCTATATGGTATTTTCAGTCCGGATACCACTTTCTCTATGCCACAGGTCACAGTCGTCTGGACTGGATCTATGTGTCGCCTACGCTCGTGGATCGCGTTCGCCGCACAGTAGTGCAAGCGGTCGTGTTCTCAGACCAATGTAGATTTTTTTGCCAAATTGATTTCCCTCTCTTTCCAACTACTCGTTTCAAAAGCATCTGCATGCTTAATAGTAGCCTGATACTTGATGACGCGTTGGCTGCACAATTCAATTTGCTGTGGCACAGGCTACTTCGGGTACGGGGCGGCACAACCAGTGTCCTGGTGTGATGGGTGTCGATTGCTGAGCCCGCGATCGGCGCGTTTATAATCTCGTGCAGCGGAGGAGCAGCCCACTGCCGCAGGACCACCGCTCAGTTCCATCAGCTGTGTCTGCAAGGCCTCGCACAGTTTGTTAGAGGAGCCGGGTTTGCTTTCCTAATTCAAGCGGTTTTTGGCCCTGTTGCTGGACGATTTGCGGCGCAAGAGTGAGAGAGTGGTTGTGCGCAGCCAACTGGTCTGCGACATTGCAGGGGAACCGTTTTCGTTCTACCACTTAAACAGGGAGAGCAAACCGTGCGAGAAGTTGGAAATAGCTTCGTGGATCACAAGTGCAGTCCGTAAGACGACGGATATCCAGGAGATCCAGCGGGATGTTTTCGATTATTTCAACGACCTCTTCCATGAGACGGCTGTCGATCCCGGTACATTAAACAGTATCTTACGTCGAAAGGTGAACAGGTGGGGCATAACAGCTTTGACATAATTGCAGAACGTCATATTGACCATAGCTGTTTATTTTTTCTCAGTGCTACCGGTTTCGGTCAATTTACCATTATCAACCGTTGACCTATATTCGTACACCGACAAATGAGGGTATGACTTCTGCAGCAATACACTTTTTAATGAAGTTAATTGCTTCAATACACTTTAATAACTGAGTCTTTAGACGCTTAAAATTCAGTACCACTTTGCGTGCTTGGTCTTGCATATTGTTTAGAAAGGCGAACAGGTGGGGCATAACAGTTTTGACATAATTGCAGGAAGACATATTGACCATAGCTGTTTATTTTTTCTCAATGCTACTGCTTTCCGTCAATTTACCTTTTGAGGTATATTCAGATTAAGAAGTATAGACCAAGATAGAGGAGTTACTGTTCTCAAAATAAAATAAAATATAAATATAAATAAATAAAAGCTTGCCTGAAGCAGGAAACCTAGGTTCGAATCCTGGTCCAGCACAAATTTACAACTTTGTCTTAAAATTCATTTCATCGCCGCGAGACGGTCGAATCATCCCAATATTTAGATTTCGTCAACATTATGTTTTTTTCTTATAATAAAGTCATTTAAACAATGTACATATATCGCAAGTCGCTATATTACTTATAATATTTCTTTATTTCGTACAACTAGTTTCAGTGAAGCTATGTCCCCACGTTCAAGTACTTTTGTATCACCAGAAATAATTTTTTAATGCTCTACAAGGAAAAAAAACCCTCTTCACAAATTAAAATATTTGATTCTTGCTTTAGGTTGCTACATGACTCCTGTTGGCTGCATTATTATAGGCGTCGTTCCTATGAAGATCTAGACTGGAAATTTGTGCCGCGGTGGAATGACCGTGTGCATTGGAGCGCCATGCTGCGGTGCACGCGGCCGTTCCCAGTCTAGGGGTTCGAATCCCCCCTCGGGCATGGATGTTTGTGCTGTCTTTAGTATAAGGTCCTTCATAAGTAATTTGTAAGTTTAGGGACTGATGACCCCGCAATTAATACCCAAAAGCCTAACAAACATTTAAACATATGATTTTGGAAATTCGTTTGTTATCATGATTGGACTGTGAAATACAACCTTGCAAAATTATTTCACCAAACTCGTAATTTTTATAGAAAATGGTAGGTGATTATTATCGACGTTTTACTGTTCTCTTATTACAGGAGTGATGAAACAACCTGATGTAAGAATCAATCATTTTACACAGGATGTTTAATTTTTATTGTTTTTATAATCATTTATGTTAGTACACAGTAAGTACTTTAATTTTGTGAAGAGTTTTATTTTATTTTATTTTATTTTATTTACTTTTTTTAGGATTGGAAAATTATTTTGGTGATACAGACGAAACATTGTAATTAATATAGCGAATGTTGCACGTAATTACATTGTTGATATATATATATATATATATATATATATATATATATATATATATATATATATATATATATATATATATATAACCTTATCCAGACGCAATCATCACATGCAATAGCTGATGTTTCAAATGTATCTGTTGAACATTATGTCGATTCTACAAGGTGAAATGCACTTACACATAATTGGCTGCTTCAAATGTTCAAATTTTTGTTAAGGTTATGGGACTTAACTACGGGGTCATCAGTCCCTAAACTTACAAACTACTTATGAACTACTTACGAACTAGGACGGCACAAATATCCATGCCCGAGAGGGGATTCGAACCCCCGACCGTAGTCGTGCTGACCGTGACTGGAGCGCCTCAGTCACCTCGGCCACCGCGGCCGGCAATTGGCTGCTTGGCTGTTGTTCTACGACCGACTACATTGGACGGCGGGCCTGCCAGTGATGTGTGAGGAGGCAGCACGATCCACTTCGATCTGCTTGAGCGCAAATTCGCGCCAACACATGGCCTAAGAGTGTCATCTACCTTTTCGTATTGATTTGTTATTATAGATCTGAAACCACTGAACGGTAGCTTGGTATTGAGAGATGTCGTCTTATGAAAATCAACTTTAAATAATGTAATTATGTTACATATTAAAGGAATCTACGGAAACTAGTCAGTCACGCCCTTCTATCCGAACGTTTTCTTTCATTTTTGCTTTAAACAAAAGGTATAATTATCAGATTTATCATCAAGTATCATAATTAACTTAAGTCTCTCCATCATTTATATTTATTCAAACGCGGTATCCTTCTGCCTTGCACTGAATATTTTAATCGGTTTGTTTTACGATATCTTCTAATTAAGGTAATCAGTTCTTTTGAACCTAACAAAGCTCAGCGGATCAAGCTCTTTCATTTGCGCTTTTAAACACTTGCATTTATTGAAATTGAAGAAAGCTATGCGTGAACATTCAATTTTACTACCATATGTTACCAACTTTTTGTCATTCCACTAACGGCGCGAAGTATTCGAACGGGTCCTCTTATATATTAAATGAATCAACGAAAACTAAACTCATCCGAAAGGTATTCATCCACTGATTTGTCGTAAAATGTTATCATTAACATATCTCATATTTTTCGACATTCAATCCACTATACCTTCGGTTCTATATTAGGTATACACTTCATATTAACCTAACAACATTATGTGCATCATTCCCCTTCATTTGAGCCCTTAAACACATTCATTTGTTGATTTGGGAGAAAGTTATGAGTAACCAAACAAACAAGAGTTATAAAGTCAGTCCACCAAGCCGGTCAGCCCGACCGATTCCCTTTAATTTTTTACAACTTCTAAATCTATGATTTGGTTGTACATTTTTCTAACTATTAATATGACCACTGTGAAAAGTATTTACACGGGTCACCTAGTATATTCAGCATTAAACACAGAAGAAATAAGCTTTGGCGCCTGGTCTCTTATTGCACTGACCAATCACATCAGAGTATTGGAATTTTAAGCGGCCTTCTCCACGGGAACAGTACGTAATCTACCACCTGTTATCGGTACGTCACACCACTCTCCAACAGCTGCATACAGCTGTTTGATAACGTACTGTAACAAAAATGATTATGATACCTAGAAACCAGAAATATCGCATGGATATGAAATATACATGTATACTAGCTGAAAACCCGGCGTTGTCCGGGTATTTATTCATTTATTCAAACCTTTAGTTAGTACTTTTCCTATCCACTCTCTTTCTTTCCATCTTTTTTCTAAGAACGTGTTACATTTATCAGAGAATATTTAAGAAATCACAGGTAAAAATGCACTCGTTTCGAAGAATCCAATCACGAAATTCAAGAATAATGATTGTAATAATATCACAGATGGATCACTTAATGTAATGCGCGAAACGTCAAATCGATTTTTTATAAAGAGATTATTAAAAGAAATTTCTTTTTTCTGCTTTTGATGGTGATGATGATGCTTTATTTATTTATTCTTATATTTCCTTATTCGTATACTTATCCTTACAGAGAAAGAGCTGAAGACATTGTAGCACGCATAGACCAAACATATGGCCTGTGGCATCACGTTTCGCTATACATAACCTCCTTGCTATAGAGTTGCAAACGTCATCGCTGGCCTTCAGTCACCATATCTTCCATCCTCTTATAGCTGTCGGCATGGAACTGCTATGGTGTACAACGGGAGACTTCGGAAAATTACACACCCACCATTCATTTGCGTTCTGTAATTTTCGCTGCAGAGTGAAATATTAACACACACACACGTAGAATTTTATATACACCGATAACTTTCCATCCCAATATACTCCACCCTTTTATCATTATCAACCCTCAAGCAACAATGCAACCAGTAATACCATTTTCAAAGAGTAAATATAATTGTCAAAGAATCATTAATGTTCCGTTTTTCGCGTTATACTCTTCAATTCTACTCTGCAATTCTACTCTGGAATTCGGTTGTAGGACAAGGAAGGGAAGGGAGGATAGTAGGTGAATATGGTCTGGGCAAAAGGAATGAAAGAGGAAGCCGCCTGGTAGAATTTTGCACAGAACATAATTTAGTTATAACAAACACCTGGTTCAAGAATCACAAAAGAAGGTTGTATACGTGGAAGAGACCAGGAGACACCGGGAGATACCAGATAGATTTTATAAGGGTAAGACATAGACTTCGGAACCAGGTTCTACAGTGTAAGACATACCCAGGGGCAGATATAGACTCTGACCATAACTTGTTGGTTATGAACTGTAGGCTGAAACTAAAGAAACTACAGAAAGGTAGGAAAATAAGGAGATGGGACCTGGATAAATTGAAGGAACCTGAGGTTCTTAAGAATTTCAGAGGGAGCTTTAGGCAACAATTGACAGAAACAGGGGAAAATAAAACAGTAGAGGAGGAATGGATAAAATTGAGAGATGAAATAGTGAAGGTAGCAGAGGACAAAATAGGTAGGAAGGGAAGACCTACAAAAAACCCTTGGATATCACAGGAAACTCTAAATTTAATCGATGAAAGGAGAAAATATAAAAATGCAGTAAATGAAACAGGCAAAATGGAGTACAGACGACTAAGAAATGAGATTGACAGGAAATGCAAAATGGCTAAGCAGGAGTGGCTAGAAGGCAAATGCAAGGATGTAGAAGAATGTATAAATAGGGGAAAAATAGATACAGCCTACAGGAAAATAAAAGAAACATTTGGAGATAAGAAAAACAGATATATGAATATCAAGGACACTGATGGAAAACCAGTTCTCAGCAAACAAGGGAAAGCTGAAAGGTGGCAAGAGTATATAGAGCAGCTCTACAAAGGAAATGAACTTGGAGACAATATTGTAGGAAGGGAAGAGGGTGTAGATGATGCTGAAATAGGAGATACTGTACTGAGAGAAGAATTTGACAGAGCCCTGAAAGACCTAAGTCGAAACAAGGCCCCTGGAGTAGATGATATTCCCTCAGAGCTACTGAAGTCTCTGGGAGTACCAGCCATGACAAAATTGTTTCACCTAGTATGTAAGAAGTATGAGACAGGTGAAGTACCATCAGAATTTAAGAAAAATGTTATAATCCCCATCCCTAAGAAAGCAGGTGCAGACAGGTGTGAAAACTACAGAACCATCAGTTTAATAAGTCATGGTTGCAAAATATTAACGCGAATTATATACAGAAGGATGGAAAAGCTGGTAGAAGCCGACCTCGGGGAAGATCAGTTTGGGTTCAGGAGAAATGTAGGTACACGGGAGGCAATACTCACTTTACGGCTTATCCTAGAAGATAGATTAAGAAAAGGCAAACCTACATTTCTAGCTTTTGTAGATTTGGAGAAGGCTTTTGACAATGTTAATTGGAATGAACTCTTTCAAGTTCTGAAGCAAGCAGGAGTAAAATATAGGGAAAGGAGAGTTATTTACAACTTGTACAAAAGCCAGACCGCAGTTATTAGACTCGAAGGGCATGAAAGGGAAGCATCAGTTGGGAAGGGAGTAAGACAGGGTTGTAGCCTTTCTCCAATGTTGTTCAATTTGTATATTGAGCAAGCTATAAAGGAAAGCAAGGAGAAATTTGGTGAAGGAATTAAAGTTCAGGGTGAAGAATTAAAAACATTGCGTTTTGCCGACGACATAGTAATTCTGTCAGATACAGCAAAGGACCTGGAAGAGCAATTGAACGGAATGGACAGTGTGCTGAGAGGTGCATATAAGATGAACATTAACAAGAGCAAAACTAGGGTAATGGAGTGCAGTGTAAGAAAATCAGGTGATGCTCAAGGAATTAGATTGGGAAAAGAAGCAATAAAAGAGGTAGATGAGTTTTGTTACTTGGGCAGTAAAATAACAAATGATGGTCGCAGTACAGAGGATATAAAATGCAGAATGGCAATGGGTAGAAAAGCGTTCTTGAAAAAGAGAAATTTGTTAACCTCGAATATTGATTTAAGCCGAAGGAAGTCCTTTCTGAGGGCATTTGTATGGAGTGTTGCCTTGTATGGGAGTGAGACATGGACGATAAACAGTGCGGACAGGAAGAGGATTGAGGCTTTTGAAATATGGTGCTACAGAAGAATGCTGAAGATTAGGTGGGTGGGTCGCGTAACTAATGAGGAGGTACTGAACAGAATTGGGGAGAAAAGGAATTTCTGGCATACCTTGACTAAAAGAAGGGATAGATTGGTAGGACACATTCTTAGACATCAAGGAATTGTGAATTTAGCGTTGGAGGGAAGTGTATGGGGAAAAAATCGCAGGGGAAGACCAAGAGAAGGATACAGTAAGCAGATTCAGACAGATGTAGGTTGTCGTTCTTATGTGGAGATGAAGAGGCTTGCTCAGGATAGGGTATTGTGGAGAGCTGCATCAAACCAGTCTCCGGACTGAAGACCACAACAACAACAACACTCTTCAAATTACGAAATATCTGTCAGATCGCTATAAAACCGTGCCTAAAACCTTCCTCAGGTATAAATTAGTAACTGTACAAATATTTAAGTCTCTGCGTTTTGTCGTTTGGACGTATTAAGCGTACACCGAAGAGACATTCACATTAATATATATAGATAAATCCGATCGCCACAAAACCGTGTCTAAAGCCTTCCACGGGTAGACATTACGAACTGTACTAATTTTTAGCTATTTATTTCTTGTGGTTCAGACGTGATAAACGTACACCGAACAGATATTCACATTTATAGAAATAGATATAATTATTTTTTTAAAAAAAGAACAGTTTGCCTGTAGTTTCATGATTTTTTGCAAACATTTCGGACACAAATAATAAAAATATAAATAATAAAAATTGATTGACGATACGATCACGAGTCTACTATTGTGATAATATCTGTGCACCCAACACATGATATTCTTTCCGACCATATGTATGGCAAACAGCCAAAATTATTTGATATTTGAATTTAGCTCTTTAAACTATTATTTTAATATCTCCTCCTCATTTTCATTATCAATTCACACATTTTAGGGAACGATCGTATTGTATGAATAGGATACATGCCATCATCGAAATTTTTATTTTGTTTATTCAAGACGACTGGTGTACTCTGTTGTCATCATTTGGTCTCATTGACATTCAACTGTTTATTATATTGCTCAACATGAAATCTGGTAGGTGTAGTTATAACACTTCAATGCAATGGGGCACTGAAAATTATTAAAAACACGCCGCTGTTAGGTCAATGAATTGTAATCTCATATCTAAAAATGTCTTATTACCAGACAACACCTGCCATCGATGGTACGAGAATTACGGATTATTTTCGCAGCTGTTTGGCGCAGAGTAATGGACAGAGAATTAGTTTGTGACGCACGAACATGTTGCATGGTGTTTCGCAAACTTGCGCTGTGGCTCAGAGCGCTCGGTCAGAGAGCTTCCGGCGTGGTAGTTTAGCGTGCTCGGTCAGAGTGTTCGAACCCCTCTGTAAAGAAAAAAAACTGAATCAACGAAGTAACGTTAAAATGAAACAAAATTAACCAACGTTCACAAACGATCAAACTAAAGAACCAATGAAAAGAGAAAAAAGAAAGTGTGCTCGACGCAATCTGTAATAAAAAAATCTGAGCAATATTCTCAACGAACAACCCAGAACGAACATGAACAAACGACGGCAAAGTATCGATCTACTTGAAGAACAAAAAAAAAAAATAAAAAAAAAAAAAAAATAAAAAAAAAAAAAATAAAAAAAAGGAAGAATAAAATAAAAACCAGATACTGGCTTTTGTTTTCATTTTCTTTCCAAAGAGATTTTCGAACACTTTTATTAATTGAACATATCATGAAATACGTACCAACGAATTGCAAACATAGACGACTTTATCTCATGTATGCAAACTGGAGAGATACTTTTACAATGACTGATGTAAATAACGAATTGATAATAGTAAAATTGTACATAGATTAAAGAACACAGCTTTGTGGAATTCAGTATTACCATCGACCACATGCAACAGCACATAACACATTAACCACTACACCATGGCGAACAACTATGGCAGTTTCTATTAATTTTCGTACTTATTTCTGGCAGTTGCTAACAGCTAAAATGACACTTTTAGACACTAGAAAATAATTTATCGTACTATAAAGGACGTGCTTTTGTCATTCTTCAGTGCGCCACTGCTTTGAAATGAGAAAGCGTAAGTTATAATGAGAAAGTCATAAAATACAAGAAGCAACGTGGCTTATTCCAGAGACAGTTCAGGGCGAGGATTGTCACGTGACATTTCCTAACTCCTGGTAAACGTAAAATCGAGAGGCGGTGTCAAAACGCCGTTATTTTTGTAAATATCTACGTAACGGAGCGACTTAGGGGAAAAAACCATAAGAAAGTTGTAGAGTAGTTTCTCCTCTACAAATTTGGTTATTCAGTTTTTGTGTCAAATGAACGGTTTGTTTGCAATTACAATTACATTACAAACGGCGTTTTTTAGAATTACTGGCGTATTTATTGTGCGAAAAATTTGTAAAAGGGAACTTCTGGTCTTGGGCGTCCAACTATTAAGTATAAAATTTAGTGCCGATCGGTTGAACGGTTCGACCTAAAGGTGAGAACATGTTACGCACAGACGGACAGACATCATAAAAGGGCCGTTGTTTATGCAAATATCTTTGAAACGATCCAAGATCAATTTAAGAGATCAAAGTTGTAGTGAATTTTCTCCCCTAGAAATTCGGTTATTCAGTGTTCGTATCAGATGAACGGTTTGTTTGCAATTACAATTACACTGGAAACGGATTTTTTAAAGTTACTAGGCTATTTATTGTGCGAAAAATTTGAAAAAGGGAGGTTCTGGTCTCTGGCGGCAAACTATTAAGTCTGTATACTTTGGTGCCGGTCGGTTGAACGGTTCGACCTAAAACTTGGGAACACGTTACGGACAGACATACCGACAGACATCATAAAATCACCGTTATTTATACAAATATCTCTGAAACGATGCAAGATATGAAAAGAACGTATGAGATTGAAGTTGTAGAGAATTTTCTCCTTCACACTTTGTTTATTTAATTTTCATGTCAGATGTACGGTTAAGCCGTCATTTTCATTTAACCCTCGAGCTGGCGCGCCTGTGTATAAAGTGCGCCAACGAGAAATGACATTGTTTTGCGCCGTTCTATTGTAGTTTCACTAGACCAAGCCCCTACCTACTCCTGCTTTATACTTTCACCTAGGACATTGAGAAGTTGAGTTGTCATAGGTTCACTTGAGCTACAGTAATTTAAAACAAATTGCGAGTTCGTCATCTTAGTGTACAAAGTACGCCATGCGCCCGGTCATGTAAGTAATTTTTCCTCGATTTTTATTTCGCTTCTTCCTATGCAAATGGAATGATAACACGTAACAAGTGGATATATTACTGTGCAGGGTGAGATCCAAGTTGACAGACTACGAGCTTGACTGACTCCTCAACGAGGATCCAGATTTAAACACTGATAACGATGACGATTCTGAGGAAGAAGAGGAGCTTATCACACGAAGTGACCACGATTCAGATTCTGATCAGGTCAACGATTCAGACGATGACTGTGAAAAGCTAGTTTCCACTGGTATTTTTATTGGGAGGAACGAAACGTGTAAACGGACTAAAACATGTCGTAATGTGATTTCAAAATCAAAAAGAACGAATACTGTGAAAATATTCCCTGGGCCTTCAAGTGTTGCCAGAGGAGTCACAAGTGCAAAAGAGGCTTATTTTAATACTCACTCTGAAAGTGATTGATGAAATGGTAAATTTCACGAACGTATATATTCAATCTAACAATGAATGTATGTAATATTCCAGAGACAGGGACACTAAGGAAAGTACAGGTGTGAAATAGTTGCTTTGTGGGGTTGCTATATCTCATCGGCACTCAGAAAGCAAACCACACAAATGTCATTGAACTGTGGACTGCAGATGGTACTGGTATGGAGATTACGATGACAGTGATGAGCTGCAGAAGACTTCTGTTCCTTTTTTATGATGTATCCGTTTTTACAATAAGAGTACAAGGCAAGAGGGAAGAGTAAATGATAAGCTTGTTGCAATAAGGCAAATATTGGATGACTTTGTGGCGAACTCCAAGAACAGTAGATGACGGTAGATGAAACGTTGCAACCTTTCTAGAGTCGCTGCTCTTTTGTTCACTATATTCCAAAGAAACCAGCGAACTACGAAAAAAAGATTTTTGATTTAGAAGATGCTAAAACATTACGATGTTTCTAATTCTTCCCGTGTTATTGTACGAAGATTTTTTTATTCACACTGAAGGCTTAGGAAGAAATGTTACTATGGATAATTGGTACATCAGCTATTCCTTAGGCAACTCCCTGTTGAAAAAGCGACTAACATGTACCGGGACGTTGAAAGACGCGAGATTCAAAAGATGTTCAAATGTTTGTAGAGTCTATGGGACTTAACTACGGGATCAGCAGTCCCTAAACTTACAAACTACTTATGAACTAGCCACAACTAAGGACGGCTCAAATATCCATGCCCGAGGGGGGGATTCGAACCCCCGACCGTAGTGGCTGTGCAGACCGTGACTGAAGCTCCTCAGTCCCCTCGGCCACCGCGGCCGGCAATGCGAGATTCCACAAAAATTTTTACCTGTGAAATGTAGGGCTATTCACTCTTATTTAGTTTTCAGAATGATATAATGTAAAGTGCTGGAATCTATTCCTGTGTCAGCTACCGCAATAAAATGATAAAGTTTTCTTAATTGTTTAATCAAACAGCAAATTAGCGATGCAATATCCGTTTATTGTATTGCTTTTTAAATAAACTAAAATTGAAGTACGACTTAGTTCTTACATGTTTCTCTTGGTAGCATACTGACAGCTTTTGGATTACAAGTGTACGAAGTGTGCCTCGCGCACTCTCGTGTTGCGAAAATCGGCGCGCCTGTTCGAGGGTTATATGGCGATCGCAAAGAGCCACTTTTAGTGGTACTACAGTAACCTAAGGTGTGCCAAAAATTTCGATTATATAAAGTGAGTGCGATAAAAACACACCGGCACACAAAATGAAACCAGCACGGCAGGTAGTGCCATATCGGCCGACTAAAACGCCGTTCCGACAGGGCTTTCAGCAGCAGGCATCGGATGAGCGCTTGGGCTGGCGGGCGCTCGGGAAGTAATGTGATGACTGCGCGCTAATTTCACGTGTCCGCCGCGCCGGCGTCATCCGTTAAACGCGTTACACCGCCGCATTTACCGGCAGGCGGCGCTGCCGCAGCCATAGCAGCCCATCGACGCCGCTGCCGGACGCGGCAGACGGCCAGTAATCCGCGCGCGTATGCTGCGACCAACGTTACGCGCTATTCATTTTTTTCTTTTGTTTATATTTTTCTGTTTCGCAGTTGTACAGTTTTCCTTCCATTGTGAACGCGTGTTCTACATAGGGTCGTCAGTAGGGGAGACAGGGGCTTGTTGTTCCACGGGGCATCTTGTTACTTGACAATAAAATATTTAAGCTTAGAGCAGTTTCCTCGTTTCTGCACCATATGGTAGCACTGTGCGCCTCCCTCCTCTCATCCTATCCGGCCGTCAGTTGCTAAAAAAAAGTCACTTGCAAAGGAAAACGTGTTTATCGTGTTCTAGACTAATTTATGTACACTAACAAGGAGACGACATGATTATCGGATTGTAGAATTTTTTGATACTTGAGGTACGTAAAGTTAGGAACTCAAATAACAATCAACCAAAGCCATTCGACACAACTCTAAAAAATTCTCGAGAAAATTGACTTTCAAGATTTGCAAGAACACGGAGGTACTAATAATTAAGACACTTTCAGAGTCTGTCGGTGTGGCTCAGGTGCTGGGCGCTGTGGCTCAGCGCTTCCTGTCAAGGGGCTAATCGCCCTCTGTAATGAAAAAGCTGAGCGAAATATTCAATGGACAAGAAAGAACGAACAACGAACTGAACCAACAACCGCGAAACATAGAACTAATATTATTAAAAAAAATAGAATAAAAAATGGTAGCGTTCTAGTATCACAACTAGAGGGTCAGTGGTTTGAATCCTGCTGTAGAAGATATTTCTATTTTTTTTTCATTGGTTTGGAATACTTACAAAATTTTAATATCTAATGGTAATTTTTACGAAAGATGCACGTGTTTCTATTTATTCGTAATTTTCTATGTTTAATAAAATGTTGGTAATATTGATTGTTTGAATAGAAAGAAACATAATTTACGATTTTCTATTACAATATTGCCTTTTACTAAGAACACACGACAGTAGTCTTTGATTGTTCCTTTTTTGAAGAGATACTACGCTATTTATTGGAAAGCCATCTCCATAGTTACTAATGGCTTTCCAAGCAATAACATACTCAAACATCGTTTTAGATGACGACTAGGTGTTCAGATCGTCTACATACACATAAACAAACGTGTAATTAGAGATTCTAAAATGTTTTATATATCTAAATTCTAAAAAAAGGTAAAAAATTGTCGCAGCGTGATTCAATTCATTGACCTTACGATTGTGAGGCCATGTCGAATCATCGAACTTAGAATTATGAGGCCAGAACGCCACCACCTGAGGTTCACCTACATGTGAAGCAAGTGTTTTAATCATTGGCACTTACGTGTACTTGAAAAACTTCAAAGACGATTTTCACGAGAATTGTTGAGTGTTGCCTCGAATTGCTTTGGTTAATTGTTATTTGAGTTCTGAACTTCACGTACCATAAATGTAAAGAAATACTAAAATCCGATAGCCATGTGGTCACCTTGTAAGCCGACTCTCGTAGATCACAGAAAACTGCGGATCTCAATTCATCCTTCAAAACAGTTCAGCGTCCAATGATCACGTACGGTATGTAGTATATTAACTTGTACCCCTGCCGCAACTGCAATGAGTAATTTTCGCCGGCCGCGGAGGCCAAGGCGAGTGCGGCGCGCCAGTCACGGTCTGCACGGCCACTACGGTCGCGGGTTCGAATCCCCCCTCGGGCTTGGATATTTTTGCCGTCCTTAGTGTTAGCTAGTTCAAAAGTAGTTTCTAAGTTTAGGGACTGAT
Organism: Locusta migratoria; assembly: GCA_026315105.1. Taxonomy (NCBI): domain Eukaryota; kingdom Metazoa; phylum Arthropoda; class Insecta; order Orthoptera; family Acrididae; genus Locusta; species Locusta migratoria. Next base: position 42,245,116 of record CM048748.1, read on the forward strand.
GACCCCGTAGTTGTCCCATAAGCTACACAAACACTTGAATATTTGAAGTAAGCCGCGGTGGCCGAGGTGACTGAGGCGCTCCAGTCACGGTCAGCACGGCCACTACGGTCGGGGGTTCGAATCCCCCCTCGGGCATGGATATTTGTGCCGTCTTTAGTCTTAGCTAGTTCATAAGTAGTTTGTAAGCTTAGGGACAGATGACCCCGTAGTTAAGTCCCATAAGTTGTACTAACATTTGAATTTGAAGTAATTTTCCTGTCACAGCAAGATAATGTCGAATTTGAGGTGAAGCTATCTCCTGTTGAGCTCAGTGGGATTTCTACTATTGCGTTTTGTGAGGCAATCAAAGGATGCTACATCTAGTCCATAGGTAATCGGAACAGGGACGATTGGAAGCAAAAGCATCCTGCAAGAAACAGCGTAGTACTAACTTGTTCACGTGCGTGAATTCCTCCAGTCCATAGACTGCCATGTGTTTCAGGACTGTCTCTAGATAGCAGTGCTACGATATTGCCTATACGCTTCAGCAATTTAGGACAAAGTGTCACGCAGGGTATGTGAAAGCAAATACAGCACTTCGCGACTACCGAAATTTATTTTCAACCGACCTTCGTTACTCGTAATTCATAGCTGCAGAAAGAAGATCAAATGTGAGAGAGACTTTTCGATTTTACTACTAACAAAAGTATATTTATATACGTGAAACATCCACAGAAGTATTTTACGTCAATTTTTTCCACAATAGTAGAAAATAGTTATGCATTGAATTGTCACATAGTATCAGGGGATAGCAGCAGTGGCAGACTAAGTGGGAAGGGGTGGAGGGGGCGGACCAGCCTGTGCCTCTCGTGCTGGGGGGCCCCCAATACCTCGAAAGCACAATTTTTTTTTTGTGTGTGTGTGTGTGTGTGTGGTTTTTTTTTTTTTCCTTTGAGTGCCCCTGGCCTCTTGTTCCTGGGTTTCCAAATCTCGAAAGCTTTTTTTACTGTCACGTGCCTTACGCCGCGGGGGGCGGGTGTGGGTGCTAAAACTCATAAGTAGTTACGTTTTCTATTGCATTATATGTTTTCCTGCCACTCCAGGTCTTCGACCAGTGGCTGTCTAAGTCGGGTGGAGCGGTCGGACAGACCTGGGACTATTGTCCTTGGGGGCTCCAAATACCTCAAAAGCACATTTTTTAGTGCACTTGGCCTCTTGTTCCTGGGTTTCCAAATCTCGAAAGCTATTTTTATTTTACTGTCACGTGCCTTTCGCCTCGGGGGGGGGGGCTCTAAATTTCGAAAGTTACTTTATAGTAATACATGTTTTACTGCTGCCCTGGGCCTCCGACCAGTGGTGGATTAAGGAGGATGGAGGGGGTGGAGTGCCCTAGGCCTCTCGTCCTGGGGGGGGGGGGGGCTCCAAGTATCTGTACAAAGAAGTGGTTTGCAGAGATTCTAAACAAGAAATTGATACTGTAGCTATCACTTTAGGCAACATGCATCCAAATTTATGCTTCACTGCAGAACATGAAACTGAAAAAGGAATCCAAATTCTTGACCTCACCATCTCTAATAATAATGGTAAACATTACTTCGCCGTATATAGGAAGCCAACAGGAACAGATGCTATAATCAATGCCATTACTTGTCAAACATGGAAATATAAAAGAGCCGTTTTTTGCTCTATGATCCATAGATTATTGAAACTCCCGTTAATTGATGATACAATTCTAAAAGAAACTGGTCTATTAAAACAAACAGATAAGGCTAACGATTACAATCCAAGGGATTTCTGTTTAATAAACTTAAACACAAATCTTCACTATCTTCAATTGCAGTTGACAAGAAATTTATCGAAATGGCATACATGGGTAACTTATCTGACAAAATCAAGAAATGATTTAAAAATACTGATGTACGGCATTCACCACTAGCAAGCTCCTTCAGAATAAGCTTAGGCATTCTGTTGGTATTTTGCCCTTGTACGCGATCCTCTATCATGGCTTGTCTCCACGGTGATGGACGGCGTCCCTTGGCCGTTACATCTCAGGCGCGTCGTCTGCTTCGCCGCTGAACGTGCTAACACCGGTCGCCTCTGCTATAGCGGCCTGTTTCCATGGTGACCGACCGCGTCCCTGGCAGCTACATCTTTGACACGTCGTCTGTTTCACCACTGGCACGACTTATCAATGTTTCCACGACGCCATAGTAGCAATTTTAATCCAAGAGAAACAATTTTGGTTTGTAAAAATGCAGAAAACCTGTACAAAATACACGTGTTGACATGGTCAGTCATTGTCAATACGTGTACTTTTTTCAACTTCTATATATATTTACAACCTAAAATTGTTTTTGTTGGATTAAAATTGCTAATTAAATAAATCTGTGTTGTAGAACTAAAAATATATTACCCTGTAATTATGTAACAAATAATCCAGTATGGTGTATTAACGTGCCTCATACTGTGGTAGGCTGTTGCACCATGTTATCATGTTACTTAGCAAAGTTGTAATATATAGGTGAATAACCTGAAAACTGCTGACACTTGTCCCGTTGGCATACGTGTTTTGTGATGACATATATGAACTTAAAAAAAAAAAAAAAAAAAAAAAAAAAAAAAAAGAAAGAAAGAAAGAAAGAAAGATAGAAAAAGCCACCACTAGTCCCATCTCTCCTACGTTAATGCATCGCCCAAAGTAATCAGCCTACATGTAAAAATGAGTAATTTTTTAAAACCCATGTACGAGTGTCAGTTTTAAATTAAGAACCGACCGATTTGTAATGGAATAAGAGCAACATCGTTTACGAACAACAAAATGTATCACAAGCTTAAATATACAAATCATGTCATCATGAACATTTAAACATTTCTAAAGTCTTCGCAATATGTTTTTAATCCCTTCTTTACTTATGTCACGTTTGTCAGTAACAAAGGGAAAAATTACTGATCTTCGAGTTTGGCCAAGGTATTAGCATGTTTTGGAAGAGATTGTAAAAAATGTGGTAGAAGATTTAGATAAATAGTGGTTGAAAGGGGCGTATATATAAAAGGAAGGGGGGTTGAGTTATACTCCATACGGAGTGGTGTACAGGAAAATTTTGACTAAAATTTTAATACTGGGTTCAGAGTAAAAAGGCTTGATACAGTGAATGGTTCGCAATACATAGATAACTAAGATGCATTTCCTTTAGTTTTTGTGCCGCCAATATTTCGGGCTCAAACTACTGTTCTCATGACCAACGGAAATGTTCACAAAACTCATTACGCTCTCTTTCTCTCTCGTTAAAGGCTCGTCGAACTATTTGAATGTGTTTTATTTTCGATATTTGCTCTCTTTGTATGTCTTGTCTTGTAGTAAGAATCAGGCATGTCCAAAGTTGTAATCAGTAACAGTTTAATAAGATGTAACAGGCTACCTCGTAATTCTATATGCTGCATTCAGACTACAGTGATTATTTCAATGAACTGTCAGACTTCTTGTCTGTAGCCTTCCCCTCTTGCTATCATTTTTATTCATTTACAAAATAATAGAAACCCCTGGTCGAAGAGAGGAGGTCCGATGCTGGCAATGGTCACAACAACATAAGATTAACACGTAAGTCACCTGTTAATTGGGAAGCGGAAGTCAGGCAGATTGGTTCAAGTCAGAATCTCGTTTCTTTCTTCCCACAACCTACAATAGAAAAAGACAGGCGCTACAAGGTGTACAACAGGCTTCTGGTTTATAATTTGGTATTTGGTACTCATGTCTCCTTTCGTGAGATATTGCCGTTGTTTTTATTAGCAAGGTGTTCTGTATATTATTTCGTTTTTTATTTTGGTTCGTTTTTTGACCTCTAATTTGTGAATTTTTCTTCCTAGAGTTCGCGATGTTAATATTGAACATGAAGTTTCTTTTTCTCAGGGCCTTGATGTCATTTTGACTGAAAATAGTATGCTTGGTATTGATATATCTTTCCGATTTTTCTATTTGAGTGGAAGCCTAATAAAAAGCAGTATCTAGTTTTATATTGTCTTTGAAGTTAATTCACTCAAATGATCTTCTATCCACCGAGTTTAAAATATTCACTACTAATTCCGAAATACCTTCTCTAGCGATTGAATAACTTCACAAATGTTGCGCCTAACAGTCTTTGTCTCAGATATTCTTAAAACTGTCATTTAAAACTTACACATAATCAGGGGTTATTCTAAATCTCAAAGCTAATCATTCCGTTCTGTCCACGCATTAGATTCTCTTCAGCGTCACTGAAATTGTTTTTAGTTCACCTATTTCTAAAATATTTCACAGATAATATTAATAGTTCTAACTATTAATTGAATATCTCAAAATCTTTTTATATGAATCTTGAATAAATTTTCCACATTATTTAGCTCACAGATATTACACATTAAACAGTGTTAATTATGATATTTAATAATTTATAAAATAATTTCTTCACATTATTACCTTTTTTAGACAAATTTAAGATTCCATTTATTGTCTGTAACCCACACTCGATACCTTCCTGTAATTATATTCCTCATACTAATTAGACTAATACTGTTTAATAATAATTTCACTTCTGCCTAAACGAATGATCACGATCACAATGTCATGCTGTTCTCGATAGCTGTAACTGGTCAAATCAATCTGAACAATAATAAAATTTTAAACATAGCTGCGAATTATCAGCGATCGTTATAAAGTCAAAGGATAAAAGTGCAGCCCTCGGTCGCGAAGATAAGAATATTTAGCCTGGTTTCGGCAATTACTATGATTGCCTTCATCAGAAAATATAAATTGAACCTATAACGAAAGATTACAAAATCTATAGTCAGTTTTTATAAAATGAGAATGTAAATACTAATTTGATTTAGAGCATTGAAGTAGTACTTACAAGACATATAATAAGTTACAAAACAGCTGTAAAGCTTACGTCACAATTTTTTAAAAAGAAAATATAAGAAGAGCTAGCTACTCTGAGCTGCACGCCTGCACGGAGCCATTAGTCTGATTTACCGTTTTACTTTCCGTGTTACTGGAAAGTTCAGAGGTTTTTTAGATATGATGCTGGCAGATGCCGAAACGCCGTCATAAAATAAATACAATTTCAGTGCTGTGAAACGTGTACGAGTATGAACGTGGAAACGTGTAGTAGGTACTCGAACAAAATAGGTGATGGTGCTGCATTGGTACTGAAATAGCACAAGTGAGTGCTGTCAGAAAAGTTTTCAAAGTTGTATATTGTTGACATTTCTCAAGCGAGGGGGCGGTCTCGATTATTTCTTAAGAATATTTGTCACAAGATCGGTTTGTTGAATACTTTATTGTATTTTAGATGATCAATATCGATTTCTTAGTTGTCATCTACAGATCCACAACTAAAAATTTTAATAAAATAGCACCTCGTGTGAAATAGTGTTTCATGTCTAAACTATGGAAGTCACATACATAATTTTAAATGCACTGTGTTAAGTACATAGAAAGTTGATGTATGAAATTTAAATTATTTCCATTGCCCCTCACGTAAAAGGAAGGCCACATTTTGTCTCAATAATTCACACTGTTTGTGTTGACATATCTAATTTTTATGAAGTTAAGAGATTACATTTAAAAAATATGTATATGATATCTGGCGTTCCCCTACTCTTCCTTGTGTGTATAAACGATGTAGGAGACAATCTGAATAGCTCCCTTAGATTGTTCGCGGATGATGCTGTCGTTTATCGGTTTGTGAAGTCAACAGAGGATCAAAAGCAATTGCAAAGCGATTTCGACAAAATTTCTGCAGGGTGCGAAAATTGGCAATTGACACTAAATAAAGAAAAGTATGAAGTAACACCACTAAAAGAAATCCGTTGTACTTTAGTTACGCAATAAATCAGTCAAACCTTAAGGTCGTAAATTCTACCAAATACCTAGGAGTTACAATTACGAACAACTAAGACTCGAGAGAACACACTGAAAATATTGTGGGGAAGGCGAACCACATATTACGTTTCATTGGCAGAACGCTTCGAAGATGCACCAGCTCCACCAAAGAGACTGCCTACATCACACTTGTGCGTCCTCTCCTGGAGTACTGTTGCCCATTGTGGGACCCTCACCAGGTGGGACCGACGGAAGATATTGAGAAGGTTCAGAGAAGGGCAGCTCGTTTTCTTTTATCACGTTACCGGTGGGGAAAGCGTCACGGAAATGTTGCATGACTTGGGGTGGAAATCATTAAAAGAAAGACGTTATTCATTGCGGCGTGATCTGTTTGCGAAGTTTCACTCACCGACTTTTTCTTCTGAATGTGAAAATATTTTGCTTGCACCCACGTCCTTAGGGAGTCATCACCATCCCAATAAAATAAGAGAAATCAGATCGAAAATCGAACGTTTCAGGTGTTCTTTCTTTCCGCGTGTTATTAGAGAAAAGTTATGAAAGTGGTTAATGAACCCTCTGCCAAGTACTTAAATGTGATTTGCAGAGTATCTACGTAGATGTAGATAACTTACACATGTCACATGAGGTGCTATTTTGTTAAAATTTAGAATCGCAGATGTGAAGATGATAACTACGAATGTCGAAACCAGTCATTTAAAGTACAATAAAATATTCAACAAGCGATCTTTGCACATATATTCTTAACATTTAAAAACCTCTTCACTATTATTACATTTACCTTTCAGACTAACCATGTCGGTGGAATGTGGCCTTGTATTTGTCATGACGTCAAAACAAGTTACCTTGTGTTTCAGTTAGTCATTCTTTTCAGTGTACCTCTGAACGAGTACACAATGCCCCAAAACAGGTAAAAGTTCCGACTTGCGTGCAAAAGCGAAACTCGCGGGAAAGTGAAATTGTGTTCATGGGAGAAAAAAAAAAAAAAGAAAAAGGCTGCTAGCGTCGCCACTGCAGAATGAAAGCTTGGATCGCGACCGCCCATGCGAATTGCAGGGATGCGCTTGTGCTCGCGCGCCTGCGCCTATGTATCCCCCTCCCTCTCTCCCCCTGGCGGCCACCCAGAAGGGCGCCGGCCGCTTCCCGCCGGCGTCAGGCCGCAGAGACAGCGGAGGCCCACAAAGAGAAAGTTGGCGCGCCTGCCAGCCAGGGCGAGATCTGCGGCGGCGAGCTGAGTGCGGCGGTGGATGTGGAGCGGGGGTGGAGGGGCGAGCGGGAGGGTTGCGCTGCTTGCCAGCGTGTAGGTGCGCCAGGGGCGGGGCAGGTCGCAGAGCCAAGTTTGCCAGCGACCTGAGAGCGAGGCGACAAGCGGCGCAGCAAGTAGACGGCGGAAGCTGACTGCGTTTCGGTTTGGGGGCGTGTGTGTACGCGTGTGTGTATGTGTACAAGACAGTCAATGCGGATAGTTAACCGAAGTCGCAGGATACGCCAAAATACTCCTTTTTAACAAGCAGAGATGGATACATATGCGTAGTTAACCCTCGGACGGCAGCGCCAAATATTATTACTTCAGCAGCAGTGCAGTGCAGATTTGCTACCATTGTGTATTCCAAAACGTAGATTATAGCTACTAAAAGATTGTAATGACAAAAATAGGTCTACGTACACGTAGAAATATCACATATCATATTCTTTTTCAGTGGTTTTGAGTGCTGCTTGTATAGCGTTTTATTCCACAGAGTGGTACCGTCTTCGCCGCGGTGCAGTAGCCGAGCGGTCTAAAGCGTCTCGCTGCGGAGCGCGCGGTTGCTCGCCGTGGAGGTTCAAGTCCTCCCTGGGGCATCGGTGTGTGTGTTTGTCCTTAGGTTAGTTTACCTAGGTTTAAGTAGTTTGTAAGCTACGGACTGATGACCACGCAGTTTGGTCCGATAGGTTTACAAACATTTGAATTTGAAGTGGTAACGTCTTCAATATCATATTCATTGCGTCACAAATCTTGTTCGGAGTCGGAACTAGGATTTACATTTGAATAATAGTATCCTGTTCATGATCTGATGAGGAATCTAGACAAAAAGTCACTAAGATCTTCATTAATTGTGGAAAGAATTCTATTTCCTTACCTATTAGACCCATACAACGTCTACGAGACGTGACGATTAAATTATGCAGTAGAATAACAGTCATTTTCGCTTTGTGTAAGGGTTAAAAATGAAATTGACGGAAACTGCAGCATGGCTAATCAGGAGAGACAAAAGGACAAATTAAGTAATAAATTTAATCTTTTGAGCATTCCAATATGGAGGGTAAAATTTATACAATAAATATTTACTAGAAACTGCCACAAATACATTTGCAACAAAAATTAGACGTAATACAAAACAATTCAAATCTATTTACATGGCAGGCAGCGTGGTGCAAAACTGCTACCTATGATGCACTCCCTAACAAAACGATTTTTTGGCGGACATTTCCGTGTACTAGACACTCAGAACCTTCACTGACATCATTCTTAAGGCTTAATAAAGGAATAGCTAAAGCGGAAATACGACATCTCCATTATTACGTCACCAGTGAGCATTCAGTGCTAGAAGGCCTGCACCAGCGCTGCCGCTCGAGGGTTAAATCCGCATGATATACTATGGACATGGCAACAAAAATGATGATCTTTATTTATAAAAATTAATCCCTATTTCCCTTGGTCACGCCACAGCTTGAGAATGCTTCATCCGATGTAGCTTATGTTTTTGTTACATCTCGAAATTTTGACAGAGAGCCATGGCGGAGTGGCCAAGCGCATTGAGGCGCTTTGCTACGATGTGCGAGGGCGCTCCCCGTCAGCGGTTCGAATCCCCCCTCGGGGATGGATGTTTGTGCCGTCTTTAGTATAAGGTAGTTGATAAGTAGTTTTTAAGTTTAGGGACTGATGTACCCGCAGTTAAGTCCCATAAGCTTCACGAACATTTGAACATTTTGATAGAGAAACTTGTTAAAATCTTAAATTGTTCAAGCAATCGCCAGCCAAGCTAGGCGGAAGCAGGCACCACCATCTAAAGAGAAGGCCGCGGCGCTCTCGTGTGACGTCAAGCAGCGTACGTCGCGATCGCGTATCTCACCGGGTGTCAATTAGGCCCCAGCCCCTCAGGCTGTAGCGGCCAGCCAATCTGCTACGAGCAACGGCCTACTCGACGTGACGTGGCATGGCAGCGCCGTGGCCTTCTCTTTAGGTGTTGTTGAAGTAGGTCATTGGCTCTGTCGTTAATGCGACGCCAGTCTCTCGTGACGACAGCAGACGCTGTGTCGGCGAGTTGAAAGCCTGCATTCAGCGGACTCTTGACTGCGACTGCGTCAGCTTGTAAACATTTCATGAGTACATGTAACTCTTTCATAAGAGTGAGAAGACCGGGCATACGTCAGCGGTTAAAGGGCTCATTGAGTGAACGCTGCACTCACTAGTACGACACATTCGGTCATTACGAACCGTCCCGTAGCTTCTACAAATATACTAGCTTAAACCTGCGGTTCCGCTCGCGTGTTGATTACGATAGATAAGCTATCTTTCAGTAGTGTGCTATGAGACTGGTTTTGAAGGATGAAATGAAATATAATACCTTTCTTGGAAACAAACATTTTTAATCAACATTCGAATAAAAAAATAAAATTATGTGAAGTGCTTAATGATTTACAATAAAAATACATACATTATTCCTTATAGCCTGTGTTGCAATATCTCAACACGCATGGTGAGAGTAATGTCCATATTCATTTTAATTTCATTTCATTCTAGTAAACTACGTTATTTGTACTTTTGTTTGGAGCGTAAATGTAGAGACTTTTTTGGGTTGCTTACCGTTGAGCAAGCGACGTATAATTTACCATGTGAAAAATATGAGGGTTGTAAATGGATTCCTGCTATGTTTAATGATTGTCCTTTGAGCTTTGTTAATTGTCATCGCAAAAGCTTGACGAACTGGAAACTGAAGTATTTTGGAGTGGCATATCTGAAGGGATTAAAGGAAATTTAACAATAATGATTGTAATAATATCACAGACAGATCACTTGATGTAATGCGCGAAACGTCAAATCGATTTTTTAAAGAGATGTATTAAACGAAATTTCTTTTTGTACTACTTTATTTATTTATTCTTATATTTCCTTACAGAGAAAGATCTGAAGACATTGTAGCACGCATAGACTGAAGATATGGTCTGTGGCATCACGTTTCGCTGTAGGTAACCTCCTTGCTATAGAGTCGCAAACGTCATCGCTGGCCTTTAGTCCGATTCTTTTTTTTAATAATTTGACGAATTTCACCCACCATATCTTCCATCACGCATATCTTCCATCATAGCATTGAACTGCTATGGTATACAACGGGAGACTTCGGACAACAATTACACACAGACCATTCGTTTGCGTTCTTTAGTTTTCGCCGCAGAGCGAAATATTAGCACACACACACACATAGAATTTTATATACACCGATAACTTTCCATCCCAATAGATTCCAACCTTTTATCATTATCAACCCTCAAGCAACAATGCAACCAATAAAACCATTTTCAAAGCGTAAATATAATTTCCAAAGTGTGATTATTGTTCCGCATTTCGCGTTATATTCTTCAAATTATTGAATATCTATCAGCTCGCTATAAAACCATCCCTAAAACCTTCCTCAGGAATAAATTAGTAAGTGTAAAAATATTCAAGTCTCTGCGTCTTGTCGTTCCGACGTGATAAGCGTACACCGAACAGACATTCACATTAATATATATATATATATATGTATGTGTGTGTGTGTGTGTGTGTGTGTGTGTGTGTGTGTGTGTGTGTGTCTGTGTGTGTGTGTGTGTGTAGATATCCGATCGCCATAAAACCGTGCCTAAAGCCTTCCTCGGGTAGACATTAGGATCTGTATAAATTTTTAGCTCTTTATGTTTTGTGGTTCAGCCGTAATAAACGTACAACGAACAAACATTCATACACACACACACACACACACACACACACACACACACACACACACACATATATATATATATATATATATATATATATATATATATATATATATATATATATATAATACCACTTGAGAATCGTTGATGCTCAGCATGGTATGTATTCAGCTTATGTCTCATATGAAGGCAGTACAGACTAATAGCCACTAGTGAAAGCCGGGAAATGGAGTCTGGGATCAACTAATAATCTAACTGACCATCAAACGGGAAAGTTGGTGAAACGATGTCGACCGTCTTAACAACACTCAATATGGTTGCTGCCTGAGCCAACGCCATTGGTTCCTTTCCTAAAGGCCAATGATCCTGTCGATGAGCTAGCACTATGATGCTAACCCTGCCAGAGCTATTAGAAGGTCACTATGACATCAGACTCTTGTGATTCCAAGAATTGACCCACAAAAAGCGGCATACCCTGGAGGTCGCCGAGCGCTCATCCTGGTATTCTCTGCTTCGACCTCCATACGCAGCGACGTGAGCACCTCCGTCCGAACGGCACAGCAGCGGGCACATAAAAGAGGCGGTGCAACGGTGAGATGATGCGAACGAGCTTGTGCCTACATGTCGAAATCTTGTATTCAGTTTAATAAACGTGTAAACTCTAATACTGTTTTACTAGCGTCGTCTGGTGCTCACCCAGGTATTACGACTCATCCTGACATAAAGGAACCTACCGCTCGGTCCCAGAAATTCTCAGGACAAGGTGTTAAATATTAAAATAGTCGGGAAATCGACCCGAAAATTTGAGAAAAACTGAAAATGCGTGTTTCAATGTGTTTCTATTGCATACAAATCTATAGATTGGTAAGGTTGCTTTACTTATCGACTTTGACAAAATCTATAGTTTTCCTCCGTTCTAGATGTTCTTTAGCACACTTGTCATTTAAACCAAGAGGAAGGTCATACTTAAATTTTTGCATGGTCCATAGCAAATGGTGCTTTACCGAAAGAAATTTGACAAATTCTACGTCTTCCTTTCTGTCTTGATGAAATCTCCCAAGACCTTGCCATGAAAGTTGCCTAATGTAGGTATATTTTCGTGGAGATGGTTTTTGAAAACATGCATGTTTATCTTTGTATTATTTTACGATAAATAATTTGCAGAGCGCAATGAACCTGCAAGGACTCGGCTATAGCAAAACCGTGCAATTATTCATAATTTTAGGTTTCAAATGAGCTGTTTTCAGTTACAGTGTTTTATTTGACTACAGTTTTATTCCGATCTTGGTGAAAGTGTCAAACTTGACCTTCGAGCAAGCGGAAGATGACTGCATAGAGTTGGTATGGAGCCTGGCGACGGATACTTGACTTACACATTTAGGCATCAGTTTACATTTGTACTCCGAGTTTGAAGAGATTTTGCACATTTCCACGTATAGATGAGTGGAAGGTTACTGTCTTCATTACATTTTACATCGGTATGAGTGTTAGCTTCAGTAGTTTTGTAAGTCTAGGTACTGATCACCACATCATCATTACATTCCATACGGTGTATGGGTAGCATAGTTCACTTTCAACAAATGAGGAAGAATCCTGTCTACTAATCTTCCGATGCATAGCACAGAGGCTGGAGATCAATGGAGAGATATGAAGAGATGGTTGGAGAGAGCGAGAGAGAAGGGAAGATACACTACGAAAATATAGCACATGCGAGCCTCTCGACTCAGAGATTAACTTTATTGTAGTAGATCTCAAGAGACTGAATTGAATTGTATAGTTCTCTAGTCACAACTTTCCGAGAAAACTACAGCTAAAGTTCAGACACATTTAATCGTGAACTGGAGGTTATCAACTTGCTCTCCATTTCAAGTAAAGTACTGTCGCGATTTATTGTGAATCCTATAAAAGACTCAGTAGATAGACCGCTTCGAAAGAAGCGGGAGGTATTTCGGCAACACCGCAGTTGTGTGGATCTCAACATTACACTCCGAATTATCCTAGAGCACAGTGTGGCATGGCGGAATACCCTCTCCCCCGCATTTGTGGACTTCGAGAAAGCCTTTGATCTCGTAAATCAAATAATCATGTGTAAGATCCTAGAGGAATTCAGAATTCCTTAAATAAAAGTCATCAATATCGTGAAACATATGTACGATGGGCATGAGTATCAGGTTCTTCATGAAGAGGGTAATGTGAGGACGGGAAGAGGGGTGTTCAGTAGGGGACGAGACATAGGCTTGAAGATCTTTCTGCAGACGACATTAGCCTCTATGACACAGTGAAACCGGAATATAAAAGGCTAATTGAACAGGTTTCAGACGGAAAGTGAACGTGCAGGTCTCATAATCAACACAAACAAGACCAAAGAGACGAGGATAAATCTTGATGTCGTGACAGCCTGACAATAGATGTGAAGGAAATTGAAAGAGATGAGTCCTTCTTCTACCTTGACAGTACAGTTACAGCGGTTGGCGGTTGGCGGGGGGGGGGGGGGGCAGAGCACGACGTACAAATTCGTTCGTAACCGGAAGGCAAATGGTGCGTTTGTCCAGCTGTACCCCGTGTGGAAAAATAGAAACATCTTCAGGTAGACTATGCTCCACCTCTTCAACAGCAATGTTATGTGTGTGGGACGTGGAAAGTTACAAAACAATCGGCTGCAGGTATTCTTAAATAGATGTCTGCGTCGAATAACAAATGTCAGGTGACCGGACATAATTCAAATGAAGATCTTTGGACCGTGACCAATCAACAGCCAATTGATATCCAGATGAAGGAGGGGAAGTTGTGCTGGATGGGGCACTCACTAAGGAAGCCGGATGGAGCTGTCGAGAGAGTGGCGCTAGACTGGAACCCTCAAAGCACCAGATAGCGATGTCGACCAAAGACGACCTGGAGTAGGACGATCGAAATATCCAAGGTTGTTAAGACTTGCAGTTAAGTTAAGATAGGGGCAAGGAACCGGACTGTGTGGAGGAATTCCGTCAAGATCCTATGCTCCGCAGGGAGAAACAGGAAATAAGTCAAGTAAGTAAGTCATACAATCGGGCGTTTTCCGCTACAAATGTTGAGCCTGTAGCTCAGTAGCTTAGCATTCAGTCGATCCAAATTCGAAAAAAATCTTCAAGCATTTCCTTTTAAAACGGGTTTTAAAATTTATAAAAGTTTCACAATAATAATAACTAAAACATTATTATTCAAGTAGTAAAGAATAATAATTGACCATGGATTATGTTTAATAAAAATGAAAATCATGAATAATTTGAAATCCATTATCCATGTAGGTAAATTGTAGCTTTATTTGTCAATGTAACAGAATTTTGGGTTATGAAATATCGTATCCATTTGACAGTTTCGTATTTTACACATAACTACCAGTATAATAACCATTACAAAATACGTGAACACTAAAACTTAGGCGCTAATATTATTATTTTAATTAGATGAGAAGACCAATGAAACTTACAAAATTTGTTTGTAAATCTATCGGACCAAACTACGTGGTCATCAGTCCGTAGCTTACAAACTACTTAAACCTAGATAAACTAACCTGAGGACAAGACACACACCCATGAGGAGGACTCGAACCTCCATGGCGAGCAACCGCGCGCTCCGCAGCGAGACGTTGTAAACCGCTCGGCTACTCGACCGCGGCTTACAAAATTTGTTTCAGGAGCAATGGTAAATATTTTATGAGGTCTTAGTGAAGACAAACTAAAAAAAAGCTATGTACGAGCATTCTTACTGAGCACAGAGGAAAAGCTATTAGTGTGTACCTAAAAAATGGCAAGTGTTGTCCAAAATGCCGGCCGCGGTGGCCAAGGGGACTGTGGCGCTCCAGTCATGGTCTGCACGTCCACTATGGTCGGGGGTTCGAATCCCCCTCAGGCATGTATATTTGTGCCGTCCTTAGTCTTAGTTAGTTCATAAGTAGTTTGTAAGTTAAGGGACTGATGACCCCGTAGTTCAGTCCCATAAGCTATACAAACATTTGAACATTTTGGTTTGTCCCAAGTTGATTTCCAAAAATTATTCCACCCCAACTTCAAGGCACCTTTGACGTGGCAAATCCACGCACAGATATTGAGTCGTATTTGCATTCATTTATGAGCGCTGTACTAGTTATAATCAGAACGATCAAATCAATTGTTACGTTTTTCTTCTCTTTCTAGACTTTGTCATTGAACCATTGTCATACGCAAGAATCCAAAGGACCTTGGTGGCCCAGATATGTGCCCATATCTACCTCTTGCCACCTTCCTAGTGCAAGCTGACTGATTTTCAGATTTTGAAACCAGTTAGTTGGAAAAAAAAATAGAAAAAAAGATAGTTGTCACTGGGCTACATTAATGTCAACTGCTGATAGGTGGTGTATTCATACAATGTGGACACAAGAAACTTTGGATATGGGCCGGGATTCGAATCCGGGACGTCCTGCTTCCCAAGCAGTTGCGCTAAACAACTACACCTCCCCAGGCACAAGGGCGTAACAAAGTTGCAACGTCCACCCAAGCACGTTCCCCGTCATATCTAAACTTTCGTGTTTCCTCCTACTTTCACCACGGTACTCCCGTCAGGACTCCGGTCCTCGTGGTTATCCGCACTGAAGAATTAATCAGTCGCGGACATAGACTTATAATTTCGAATTGCGACGTCTTTTCTTTCAGATATTTTGAAAAAAAAAATGCACCGTAAATTGCACACGTAGTGATCTCTAGCTCATAAACAGTAAGAAATATACATTTCACAGTATGATGGCCGGCCGCAGTGGCCGAGCGGTCTGCGGCGTTCTAGTCACGGTCTGCACGGCAGCTGCGGTAGGTGGTTCGAATCCTTCCCCCCCCTCGGGCATGGATTTTTGTGTCGTCTTTAGTATAAACATGTTCATAAGTAGTTTATTATTTTAGGGACTGATGACCCCGTAGTTCCATAAGCTCTACAAACATTAGAACAGTATGAGGAAGAGTTTATTGCTAATGAGGTATGCTAACTGCATAGAAAATACCGAAGGAAAATCGCTATGAATAGATTTGTTTCACAGTATGGCATGTGAAGAATTGCTCAAACCGTAGCTGGATACTATTTCCACATATATGTTCATGTTCAAAAGCAGTACACTCTACAATGCATCGAAAATAGTAAATATTCTTTTAAAATGTTCTTTTGTTTTTCCTAAAGTAATTCATATGACGAGACATTATCTTCATTTTATAAATTTAACACAGTTGTAGTAAATCGCCAAACGATTTAAGAGAACCTTCCTTAATCCCCCTCTCCCCACGCCCGTATACATGGATTTCCGAAACCGCATTTCGTGAAGCGATATTCTATTCCCGCTTCTGGTTGGTCAAATAAACACTCTCAAATCGATTCTGGAAATTCGCTTTTATAAATTGGTTTCCCATTTCCTCCAGCGATTTTAATGCTCGTCTAAACGCAACACCGCTTTCGAAACGTGCTGACGTGAATCTGACGTTTTCAGTTATTCCTATAGTGTATTCACAATTGTGTTTACATTTCACAGCACTCATTAAAGCTTATTGATACTGACGTTGAGATTCCCTTTATTCAAAATATATCCAAATGTTTGTAAAGCTATGAGACCAAAGTGCAGTGATCACCAGTCCCTTTACTTACATACTACTTAATCTAATCTATGGCCGAGGGAGGACTGGAACATCCAAGGAAAGCCGCCACACACACACTAAGGAAGGAGCCTTAGAGTGCACAGCCACTACCTCGCAAATTTCCGTTATTATTTCCGCTGACAATTGAATTGAACTTGTACTTATTACACTATGAGACAGAAAGTTTAAGTTCTGAAATCTTTAGTTACAATTTTTGCCAGTGACTTTTAAATGAAATGATATATTTCATTCGGTGATCATTTGAACTGGTTGCCTCTAACAATTTCCCGTGTATTTAAATTCCTTTATTCTCTTCATCCCCTGCACAGAAAATAGACAAATAATGAAATACATCATCACCTACAAAGTACAGCGTGTAAACCTACGGGACCACTGCTAAATCATTGCTTCCTAGACTTATAAACTACTTAATCTAACGTATGATAAAAACATCACACACACACACACACACACACACACATGCCCGGAAGGGTTTTGTGACCTCCGACGAGAGCTGCCGCACAACCATGCCTTTTTTGCGAAGACACGTGTCTCAAATCCTGAAACAGCCAAGAAAACATATGCCAATAAATTTGCTGTTAAACCATTGCCTAGTTCATGTGCTTCCGGTGGTCAGGGCCTTTTAGAATACGAAAGTGCTTACAACCCCTAGGGTGACGACGGAATATCTGTGGATGTGTAGTAAATGGAAAAGGCGACAGAAATTTACGATGCACGTTATTTTCAAGCCATATTTGTCTGGCAGTAATATTAGCAGATTTCAGTCTGCTGTTGATTTTTCCTCGCAATATCTGTTCTGTGTACGCAACAGTTATTTAAAATAGTAAATGTTTCAATACATCCACGACTAAAACTACGCCAGAAAGGCAATGTAAGCCGAAATTCTGTTTTTTAAATGCATATTTGTTCCACTGTAGTAATACGAAGCTCTATGAATAGTCAAGGTGTCTGTTATTTTTATTTGTTTTGAATAACGAAGAAGACGAGGCTTTAATAATAAAGGGCTACATGTTTAATTCAACATTTCGCTTTAAACTGACTGGCCAAACAGGAGTTCTATTAGTGTTTGTGGTTGGAAACATATTTTGAAGTGTTTCGTATTTATAGCACTCACGCAGAGAGATTTTAGTTTCGGCTTGGTAGGAAATCTAAAGTGAAATGAAATAAATAAAACTACTACAGTCAAAATGTACAGTCGAACAAACTTTCGTGAATGTAAATGAAACTCTCCTTTGAATAGATTGGAATACCTATTAATTGTGGCTACTTTACAATTTATACTATAATGAGAACGACAAGTTCAAAAATCAAATGTTTGTAAATCTATCGGACCAAACTGCGTGGTCATCAGTCCGTAGCTTACAAATTACTTAAACCTAGGTAAACTAACCTACGGACAAACACACACACCCATGACCCAGGGAGGACTCGAACCTCCACGGCGAGCAACCGCGCGCTCCGCAGCGAGACGCTTTAGACCGCTCGGCTACACCACCGCGGCGAACGATAAGTTCATCCGTAAAGAATGTAATCGAGCATTTTTTAAATAAAATGTTTCGAGCAGTAAATGTTTGACGCAAGTAAGATTGTGGTCGGAGGTTTCAAGTCTGCGACATCATGATAACTGCCATCATTTATATCAGGAGGTAGAAACGATAGAAACAGAAGGACGTATTGATACGCACTTGAAAATATGAATATTTAACATCACGTATTGATGCGTGGCACTGGTCCGTCTAATAAAGTTGACAGACGATTTCTTCCACCTTGCATTACACGTAACATTGATCTGATATATATTGTACCCTAAAAGGTTAGCCCTGCAGGTGGAAGAAGTCTAACGTGACACACAGAAAGCAGTTCTGTTTCAACCCAAAACAGGTAAGAGGTTCTTAATTGTGCTCAGAACGAACCGAAGGATCACTCCTGTAATTAAAAGGTAAAACTGTTACTGCAAAATGGCCTAACTGTGTACAAGAGAGAGGTATTAAGCAGTGTCTGAGTAAAAGAAAAGTGCTGTTCTACTGAAAGGTAAAAATTTAGTTCATTATTATAAAAAAATCGGAAATAAATGGAATTGAAATTATTATACATTAAACAGTCAATGATAATAATAAATGACACGATTTAACTATTATTGAAATTTTTTTCGTTAATACACACTTTTGCACTAAATACGTGAGTAATGTTGTACTGATGTCTATGCCATTGCACATAAGCGACCTTTGAGAAACAAAATTCAGCTTTGCATGATAACCATTTGCTGCGTCTTTGACTCTCAAATGCTATCTTATCTACCTAACCTAATTCCGTAGCTGAATTACATCAGCAGAAACGTTCTATCAATCTCGATGAGGTCGATACACCTTAACTTTCCTAGACAAATTCTTATAGCAGCCCAACACAGAAGTGAACTCATTATTGTGGAGAGGCAAAAGTGTCTACTGATCGCTCTGTGAAAATAGCTTAATTAGAAAGTGAAGCCGCAACTCAACACTTAGCACTGCGCAGCGCTGATTATGCCACTAGGCAAAACCACTGGGAGTCACTAATTATTCTCACATTGAAACACGTCCACTGAATGTGTGGTCGTGTTCCATTTTGAGTTATTCATTATTCTTAAGTGTTTCTTGGCCATTAATATTATCTATTTGTATGTCAATTATTTTATTCCTTTATTAATGATCAACGCTCCAGGTCTATCTATGTTTCCTGTGTGATTGAACTTGCGTGTTCGTATGAATATGGAAGGTTGCTTTTACTACTGACTGAGACTTACAGTCTCCGTGCCGGCCGCGGTGGTCGAGGTGACTGAGGCGCTCCAGTCACGGTCAGCACGGCCACTACGGCCGGGGGTTCGAATCCCCCTTCGGGCATGGATATTTGTGCCGTCGTAGTTCGTAAGTAGTTCATAAGTAGTTTGTAAGTTTAGGGACTGATGACCCCGTAGTTAAGTCCCATAAGCTTAACAAACATTTGAATTTTTTTTTTCTTTTTTTTTTTTTAACAGTCTCCGTCTCGCGCTTTAGGCCTCGTTTAGTTAAGTACGCATGGCTTCGTATGTCGTCTGCACTGCCGCCTGCTGGGTGCTAGAGACAACCTTACTTGACAAGTTGGCGAGGGGGCCTGTTCTTAGTGGAGTACCAACATAATCATGGACGAAAGAGGCGACGAAAGAGACTTCTCTGGACCTCTACTAGAAGGTATTATCTTCTTCAGGTAGCGATGGTTGGTAGATAGTACGAACGCACTCTCCATAGCTTTCAGCGCGCCCTACATCCGGTGTGTGGAGGGGAAGGCTTTGAACGTGACCCGAGGCTCCACTCTTGGCGCGACCGCCGAAGTGAGTATTTCGTCGAATCATGCTGAGGGGATGGCATGCTGTTACAGCTTTACTTTCTTTGTGATCGGGCAGTCTTGCTTTATCAGTGATAGTTTTCTTGAATAATTCTTTCGCTATGCAAGGCGAAGCATTTCTTAATTTACAGAACTAGAGTAATTCCGTTTAAGTTTAGTATTTGCATTATATTTAGTATTTGCATTATCCTTCCAGTTAGAATACATGTGTGTGGCCTTCAGCCTTTGTGTAAACTTAGTACGTTTGAATTTCCTTGATCGTTTTAACTAACGTTTTCTCATCGTGTCAGTATGTGCACATATGCAAAATTTGTCTCAGAGTTTCTCTATTGATTCCGTCTTTCCTGTCTTGGTATGACCAATTGCGATCGGTGATTTTGTAACGGTCATTATTTCGGCATTCAGCCATGCTTTTACTGATACTAGCTTTCTTCTATATGAAGTCTCGTGTATGCTTCACTTGCTTACTCAAAATATATTTATTTTTGTAAATTCTATGTAATTCACCATGGTCACACACCATGTGGTACTTAAGGATAGTATGCCACTGACTCCCCGTACATGAGTTCGTTTGGTGCATAGTTTGATTGTAATTGTACTTGAAGATACCTGCCATCTCGTTAAAATGCCGCTGACATTTCGTTTTGCCTTTGCTATGAAGTGTTGCCGTATGAGTAATGTGTTGCAAGCATTATGTATGTGTGTATTTGCCAATTTCCTCCCACGTTACCTCCATATTCATAATGGGCAGAAACTGTTTTATTGCGGGCAGTAACTTTATGATTTAATTCACATTTGTACAAGGTGTGTGCTTTATTGTGATTATTTGATCTCCCCACATTTATTTGCTTTTCATTTTATTTAATAGATAATGATTCAAAGTATCAAGCCTCTGCTTTGTAATTTCATTATACTTGTCCCATGTTCAATTACCTATTCCTTTTTTTAACAGACAACCGATGAGAAGCACTGTAACAATACATCAGTAGCTTCTCCATAATGCGGACCTCTGATTAGAATTTAGGTTTTAGACCCATATGGTACACATTAAGAATGTGACGCAACTATCTAGTGCCACAGTTCCACGCAGGTGCCTCCAGCCATTACCGGTAGGTGAGGGTGATTCAACTTGCCTTGAAAGAAACACAAACAACTGTAAAACTTCTACTGTCCACTAAGAGCTTTGTTTGTTCAATTGTCTGTGCAGGTCCAAGGGACTTCCTTGCTAGGTTGCAAAGAGCTCCTCTCTCAAAAGGAATTTGGTTTCCCTGTCACGCCACACAGTTTGAAATCTCCAGCACCAGCCTCTTAATATATACGGCGTACACAGTACTGAATTTTGTATGTGAAGGACTTTGCAACATCAGTAATGAATAGTTTTCAGGAAGCTTGAACGGCATTTTGCCGAAATCAGGTGCGTACAACAAATTTTATACGAAAACTGAGATCATCGATTTCAGGCCATTCTTTTACTTTACCGAAAGGTATTAAGTCAAATCACTCAATAATTATTATATAAAGCTTTTGGAAATTGAGATATTTGAAAACAAAGAAGCTCATATTAGAATATACTGCACGAATTCGACTGCTCACGAACCAATACATAATTCACAGAATAACATACCTCAGAAAACTAATATGCCATTAGACAACGGCCACAATACGATACAGACAGCATATGTCGTTTGTCATCATAACTAGCTTTTTTAAAAGAAATCACACTGACCTTTTGGTTTACAGTATCGGAGTACAGTACAGCTTTTCTCACATACCAAACATAATCCATATGCAACGAAGCAGTCTAAGTTGTCCTACGAAAATACCATCCTGATTGTGTATCTAATCTATCCGATACAATCAAAGTCACAAAATACCGAATACTTACCTCAACCAATCAGCAATTTAAACTAATTAACACTAATGTATGCTTTTCTAGAAGCACCAATACCTTTCATGTATCACATTGTAGCAATCCTCCCTTAAAGCACAAAAGTTCATAAATTCCTCCAAATTAGATATCAACTACACTTTGTCCTGAAAGTTAACTACTCTCATGCAATCACTTCAGGTGCTTGGATGCCACTGATAAACCCTTCTATTTAGCCCACATACGTTTATCTGAATGCTGACAACTATTTCGTAAACTGCCGCGTTTCCAGTTTTCAGCCATATGTCTCACCCTATGCTCTAATTTGTTGTCGGTCCTATAGGCAATTTTTACATTTTTCCTGTTAAATAAATTGAAAAGTTGCTACGAGATTGGTTACTCAGAAAGGCAGAACTCCCCGTGTAAAATTTCATTTCTCCATTGGGCAAGGGCGTCTGTGTTTTCCTTAGAATAAATTAATTTCAGGAGTTTGTATGTATAGGGACCGATCAGCAGTTTGGCCCCTGATCACAAAGCACGTACGCTGCGTGTATCTTATGACGTAGCGAATCGGCAGGTTTATTTTTTAAGTTATGTTATGCTGTGAATTCTATATTGGTTCATCAGTAGTGGAATTCGAATGTCGGATTATAGTATGTGCTTCCTTGTTGTTTAGTACTTGCTAATGAATGTAACTGTCAGAGCCAGCAAAAGACCTGGAGGAGTAATTGAACGGAATGTACAGCGTCTTGTTAGGTAATTATATGATGAACATTTTCAAGACAAAAACTCTGGTAATAGAATGCGGTCAAAGAAAATCTGTGGTGGTGAATGAATTGTATTACATAACGAGACAAAAAAGGTGGTGTGCAGGTCCCACCTATGATCATATAAAATGAAGAATTGCAATAGGCAGAAAACTGTTTCTGGAAAAGAGAAATTAGTCCCTTGAACATCATCATTAAAGTCTGTTTACACCTTTCAGCGTTCAGTCTGGAATGTAGTCCCCCTTATACGATGCATCTGAAGTACAAATCCTTTATCCTTGGACTACCTCGACTGCTCTACTCCACAAATTCTGCCTGTTCTTTCCAACAGCTTCACGTATGATGTTCATTACCAGTTTTAATTGATTTACTTATTATGGACACCCTTATGCCACTGTTCCAATCAATTAGCACCTACAATCTTCCTTGCTACTTTCATATCTGTAACCTCAATCTTAGTAGTGATCTATCCTGTTTCCACCCAGTTTTTGACTCACAACAGAGTTGATCGAAAGATAGAACGGTGGACTGCTAACTTAAGTATTTTTATTTATTTGCTTCCTGCAAAAAAAAAAAAAAAAAAAAAAAAAAAAAAAAAAAAAAAAAAAAAAAAAGTGAATCAAAGCTGCTGAGTACTCGTTGCATTAGGTTAGCTACTCTTTGATTCCATATCTTTCTCTAAGCTGCCTTCCTATAACAAAATATATCCTAAATGCTTGGAAATGTCATCTTTTCTATCTTGGTTACTCCCATTTGGCACTGAATCTGTTTAAATCTCTTTTGCAGATACATTACTTTCGTTTCGATGTTGTTCTTCATACGATCACTGATCGAGTTGCAAATATTTAATTGCAACCATTGAATTAATGCCGCCTTTACAACTAACTTGACTGTGCGTGGGATATTGCGTATTTTATTTTGACCTATTTTAATCTCATCCTACCAGTCATTTGTTTTCGAGAGATGATCCATAAAAATTACAAACAAAGCGGCCTTGTCTTATCCCTAAAAATAGTGTTATCCAAGATGTCAATTTACCGTCAATTGTAAATGCTACCTGACAGTCTAGGTAAAGACCTTCATTTGCCTGCAGGATTTCGCCTCCTATGTTGTACAACTGACAATACTTTCCTCCTAGGAACATAATCATAATCCTTTTCTAGAACTATAAAACAAAGATACAGTTCTCTGATTCACTCATAGCACTTCTCCATATTTAGTCTTAGGAATTCTTTCCTGGAGCCATTTGTGTGGAGTGTTGCTTCGTAGAGTAGTGAAAAGTGGACCACAGTTCTGACGAGAAGAGGACAGAGGCTTTCGAAATTTAGTGCTTCAGAGGAATGCTGAAGATTAGCTGGGTTGATTGCGTTACTAATGAGGAAGGTGTGAGGTGAATTAGAGATAAAAAGAATTTTTGGCATACTTGACTAAAAGACTGAATCGATGGTAGGACATATTTTTAGACTTAAGGGAATCGTGAACTGAGCATCGACGGGAAGTGCGTAGGGTAAAATTTCGCAGGGCGAGACGAAGAGACGAATATGGACTTTTGAGAAGTTGGAGACTCTCTCAGACAGAGTCGGGTGTTGAGCTGCGTCAAACCATTATCTGAAGACCACAAAAATAACAACAATGGCAAGGAAAGTACCAAAATAAGTTCTAATGACAAGAGCTTTTAGGCCTTTTTTTTATTGTATAGTCTATGGGACTTAACTACGGGGTCATCAGTCCCTAAACTTACAAACTAATTATGAACTACTTACGAACTAGGACGGCACAAATATCCATGCCCGAGGGGGGATTCGAACCCCCGACCGTAGTGGCGTGCAGACCGTGACTGGAGCGCCTTAGTCCCCTCGGCCACCGCGGCCGGCAGTTTTTACGTAATTGAGTTGCCACAATAACACTGATATTAATACCAGAAAAATAAATAAATAAATGGAGACACACTAGAGACACTACCGTGTGCAGAAAAGTCCGTTGGCCGCGGTGGAGTAGCCGAGCGGTCTAAGGTACCTCGCTACAGATCGCGCGGTTGCTCGCCGGCGGAGGTTCGAGTCCTCCCTGGGGCATGGGTGTGCGTGTTGTCCTTAGGTTAGTTTACCTTAGTTTATGTAGTTTGTAAGCTGTTTGCTCCGATAGATTTACATATATTTGAACATTTGAAGAAAGGTCCGTACACAGATTAACAACGTGACACATTCACGCTCTTCTTAGTCGCTCATTTACACGCAGACACAAAAGGCGCACGCATTAAGGGCAGTCGAGTTTGGCCAGAAAATTGAACGTGTGAAACGGCTTTCACGGGAAAGGAATGAAGCCGGTGTTGCAATGTCATAGCGGTGACGCCTTGATTTGTAGTGAAGGCAACCGCCAACGAAGAAGCGGCATTCGCTTCGTTAAAGGAACCTAGACGTGAAAATGACTGAGAAATGGGAAAAATGTTTTGCCTCCATATGAATGACAAATTTCTCCCGTTTCCAAAAATGTATGCTTTATCTACTTTTAAATAATTATTATAGTCTTAAACGCTCTTTGAACAAATATCTGGAGAGTGGCCACGCTGATGCTTCAGGCAAGGAATATCACCATAAACATCCCACGTCTGCCTCAGTCATGGAAACAATAAAGACAGATAAAAAATGGCTGTACACAAAAACCTTATCAAAGTTTCAACAGCTGCGTGTGGCAACAAGTACCGTAAACAGTGTTTCTTGGATGGACAGAACTCAAACTAGGTGTGTTGGATGCAGTTATGTGTTTTAGTAGCTACCCTGCGTCATACTTTTTCAAGCTGACAGGAATGGACGCACAACGCGCCGGAGTGAATAGCACACATCAGTGGAAGTTAAATGGAACAGTATGAGCTTGCGGTATCACATCACGTCGTTACGTGGAGAAACAATGTTTAATTCTAACGCAACAACGCGTATCCGGAGCCTTATAGAGCCACCAGTAAAATGTAATTGTACACGGCCAGATATGAAACGCCGACACATTCGTCTGAAAGGGTCGATGTGGTCATGACTGAGAGCGTAAGAGAAATAACCGCTCCACACACCGCTCTTGTGCACATTGTCACTCGATCAGACGAATCGATGCCTTACCCGACATTAGCACTCGATATCCTAAGATGTATTTACGCCGGTACAAGTCTGCTATAGAACTCTAGCACTGTTTTACATCAGCTGACAACCGGCAGGATGCCAACTTCTGCGTAACTTTGACTCCTACGCAATAATCGACTACAAACTCAGAGGAAGAATCTGGGAGGTCTTCCATGGCTTGCACGCAGAAACCTCATCTTTCCTAGGAGAGACGCCTACCTGCCAGTAGGCCTGGAGTCAGCGCACATCACGACCACTAGACAACCGTCTGTGCGGTCCAGTATGAAGATGAGGTGAGACAGAACTTAGGGTGGGGAACGAGAACCACCTTTCGGGACATGTGAATCTTTCAAACGCTCAGCCGTACATCCGTATGGTTCCACAACAAATAGCGTGGAAGCAGGGCGCCTACATCCGCCCGCTTTGCTAGTGTGGACGCAGTCGCACTGACAGTGAACAGTACGTCGGAAGGCCGCCGCCGTCATCGACCCGGTCGTCTGGAGTACACAGCAATGTATACCACTTCAGAATAAATGCTTTACTCAGCAATTTTCGCTCATTACGCCAACGGTGGCAGCTGAACCATCCCTACCTCTTCCTGCAGCGCATATAGTGGCGGTTAGGAGTCTGGCCTCCTGACAAATAACCAGCTCCCCAACACCTCCTAAGTGCACGCCCATCAAGGGGTGCGCCAGCAACCGCTCGACCTTCTGCAATGGTGTAATTAGCAGGAGCAAAATAATGACAATATAAGCATCCAACCAAGAAATAATATCATAGCTGCTCTGACTACCGTAGATCAACAGCGACTAGTTGAATCTGAAATGGCTATGGAAGCCACTATTGAAGGGTCTAGAGTAAGGGAAGACATCTGAAAAGTCTGCAGATTAGCTGCCCAGCAAGATTATGCCACTGGAATGTTCTGAAAGAGACTTCCGTGAGTCAAAAACATTGTGAACATTCTTCTGTCATTTTCTCGAAACAAAATTTTCAGAACATTAGGTAGACGTATCTTCATAATGGGTTTAGCTGTCGTCACCAAATTTTTCTCAATTGAAGAATGGGACAGTATTATTGAGCTATTCCGCGATCGATACCTCGCGTCTGGCTCTTGAACATGTTATCTTTGGGCTGAGCGCGGGGTCGGGGGACTTGAGTGGTGACAGCGGAGGAGTGCGGGTGTGGTACGGTAGGGTGCGGGAGCTGGCCTCTGATGAGGGAAAGGGCAGTGACAGACTAAAGTTGGCGGACTAAAGTTGGTTCTTAGCTGTTCAGCTGGGTCGTGGGGCTCGTTCAGTTTTACACGGTGTGGCTGTCGTGTTTGTCGGTCGGGCACGCGGGGCATGTTCTGACAGTACGTTGGAAGCAGAAAATTAAAGGGACGATCTACCCGGAAGACGGGACGGGAGCAATTCGAAGCAAGTCGTCGCTACAGAGACAAGGCTGCCTTCGGTGTTTGCTTGCTGCCAAGCTGGGCAGTAACCTGTATTGACATTCTCTTGTCACCACAGTGCGGATACTCTCAGATTGCCCTGGGTGAGAAACTTTTGAAACTTTCGCCTAAAAGTGTGTATGATGGCAAGTTCCCCGGTGCGCAGTTATCATTGTAATTGCAGGTTTAGATTCCTGGTTAAGTAGGATAAGACCTGGTCATTACGGCGCCAACCGTTGTAAATGATTTTCATTGGTGTTTTCAGGAGCAGGCGTTCGGTACATTGATTCGCAGTCTTATGGCTCAGTTTCCCAAGGGAATGGTGTTTGTGTCTTTTCGTAATTGAGACAGTATTGGTATTTTGTAATTTATAATTTGTAATTTATTGCTGATTAGTGGTTGGCTAATCCCAAAAGGTAGAAAAAGGGCTTAATTTATTTTTTAAAATCTTTTGGTTGTTAAAGTTCTGAGTTTCGCTTCAGCTCAATCTGTTTCATTGGGAGGTACGGGAAATGCTTCACGTGTTTGTATCTTAAAGCTGAAGTATATCACTGTGTGTTTTTGAGTCAATTATCTGTATATGTACGGACGCTTGTTGTTGAACTGGGCGGCACCCACTGACGTGAGATACTTGGTGACGTCACGATGAATGCTACGTGCTAAGCGCTTTGACGGATCCAACGCAAGACGAGCGCGCACTGTTCATATTTAGATTTTCATACAGTTTTGGTTTACTTGTTCTAAATCATATCTTACTTAAGGCGTGTAAGTTGTTGGATGTGGTTTTGTACTCCGATGTTACTTGCTTAAGCTTGGGTATATAATTTTGAAGTGCTTTTCCTTAAATAGTTTGACAGTCAAATGCAAACGTAGGCTTCCGCGGTTGTTGTCACTATCAATAAAATTCTTCTGGGTATGAAACCGCGTCGTCATCAGACACAGACCCTGATGAAGGCCGCCTGCAACAGCGGCCGAAACGTCGGTGGAATTTATAAGATGACGACGCGGTTTCATACCCAGAAGAATTTTATTGATAGTTTGACAGTCCTTTATACGCAAGGGAGATAAATTTATTAAAACCATTTCTTGTGCTAGAGCCTTGCTAATCATTGTATTGCTTAATTGTTACATCTTCAGTTTTGGGTTTGAGTCTATTTCAAAAACATTTTGATAAAGATTCATGTCTCAGTGTTTTGTTGTGAGTTCTAAAACTATTACTTGGGTTTGGTAATAAATGTTGTTTAAAATAAGCTTAGATAACGAATGATATTCAATTCCCTATCGCCCAGTCCTTTCATGATTGATTCCTGGTTACTTTTATATCGGCCTGTTGTAATTAAACGCATCAATTATGTATAATACTTTGCAGAAATAATCAATGTTTATCATTCTGTAGGAATTTTACCGGTAATTTTTAGCCAAATAGTAATGAACTGTGATAAGGGTTTTTATATTTCCTCGGTTATACTAAGAATTACAAGACAAGAGACTTTATGTGTTCCTACGAATGTTGACAGCAGCCTACCACAGTCTATACGGTATTAGACTGACGATGCACGAGGAAATGGTTGCAGAATATGAACGTGTATTATAAAAAAACATCTATTACGAAAAATATTATAATTCTTTATAACAGATATTTCAATAAGTATCCTATTACAGCTTTGTTGTTGTTGTTGTGGTCTTCATTCCGGAGACTGGTTTGATGCATCTCTCCACAATATCCTATCCTGAGGAAGCCTCTTCATCTCCACATAAGAACGACAACCTACATCTTTCTGAATCTGCTTACTGTATCCATCTCTTGGCCTTCCTCTGCGGTGTTTACCCCACACACTTCCCTCCAACGCTAAATTCACAATTCCTTGATGTCTAAGAATCTACCCTACCAATCTATCCGTTGTTTTAGTCAAGGTATTCCAGAAATTTCTTTTCTCCCCAATTCTGTTCAGTACCTCCTGATTAGTTACGTGATCCACCCACCTAATCTTCAGTATTCTTCTGTAGCATCATATTTCAAAAGCCTCAATCCTCTTCCTATCCGCACCGTTTATCGTCCATGTTTCACTCCCATACAAGGCAACACTCCATACAAAAGCATTCAGAAAGGACTTCCTTAGGCTTAAATCAATATTCGATGTTAACAAATTTCTCTTTTTCAAGAACGCTTTTCTACCCATTGCCATTCTGCATTTTATATCCTCTGTACTGCGACCATCATTTGTTATTTTACTGCCCAAGTAACAAAACTCATCTACCTCCTTTATTGCTTCGTTACCTAATCTAATTCCTTCAGCATGACCTGATTTTCTTAGACTGCACTCCATTACCCTAGTTTTTCTGCTGTTAATGTTCATCTTATATGCAACTTTCAGCACACTGTCCATTCCGTTCAATTGCTCTTCCTGGTCCTTTGATTACAGCTTTAGTCAATGTAATTTAGTGTTTGGACAAAATCGCAACATCCTCCCTATTGCAGATCAGGAGTAATGTGCTCCGAAAGCAAGATATGAAAATGCAGCCCGTTCAGTCCAGGTGCCCTTAAAGACCTCCAGCCCACACAGTGATGCAACGTGCGGCGGTGGGGCTGCTACGGTACACCTCGCCACGCCGCGACAAGGCGACCGACGGCAGCGCCCCCGCCACTGGCGCCAGCAGCTGCGCGCGCGACAGACAACGCGGCCGCTCTTTTAATATCGGGCCGTGCGGCGGGCGGGCGCCCATCCGGCGCATGCGCATTAGCGGTCTCGCTGGCTTACGTCTGCGGCCGCTGGTTAAGCCGTTCCATTAGCTGCCAACAGCCGAATGAGTCCAGTTGCAGCCCAATTCGAAAATTTCGCGGTCTGCTGCCAGCTATCACAACCGACAAACAGTGGGCACGGTATTAACGGGCCGGCTCATAAATTTCGGCTATGGCGTCATATTTCGCCGACCGCACTTTTTTTTATCCCTCCTTTTTTTTCCTGGCCCGACCAATTTTTCAGGTCCACCACAGAGATTATTCGCTTCCGAACTCGGCTTCATTAGGGGACACCAAAAGTTTTCATCCACATTCAGTGCCACCTCCGCATTCGGGTTACTTGTTTGCTCGCGAATATTTCAGTGAACAACAGCGAACGGTGTCCGGTGTATTTACAAAAGGCTTTCACTGGGGACGAATGCGATTTCCTTCTCACGAATTACAAAAGCCATAGTTTTCCCAAGATCGGTTTAAAATATCACATGTTTTCGGACACATTTTTGTTTCACTTTGTGGGATAACAACACTCTCATCTAATTATATATTTATTTTTGACGAATTTCAGCGTTCAAATGAATGAAATAAATTGCAATTTGCGATGTTATGGCATCACTGTATTAGGTTTAGATGGAATAGGCTGTGGTATAAGAAAGGTATAAGACAGCGTGGCGAATGGAGATTTGTCTGTGGCGTGAGACGTGCAGGGAAGAGTCCTCTGCAGTGGAGTCGTTTACTGTGTCCTCGGTGGCGGAGTGGTCAACGCGTCTGCCTAGGAAGCAGGAGATCCCGGGTACGAATCCCAGCCGGGCACAAATTTTCATTCCCCGCATATTGGTATTCCATCTAAATCTAATACATTGATGCCATAACATCGCAAATTGCGATTTATTTCACTCTCATTTGAATTTTGCACATAAAAGCAGTCTAGAGTGTAATGAATTGTTTATTTAGTCAACTAGTTTCGGTTCTTTTTTTTACTTTTTATTTTTTTTTATTTTATTTTTTGCCATCTTCAAGTAAAATACATCAGTGTCAACATTAACCTAAGTTAAAGTGACTTAAAAAAATTCTATATGACTTAAACTTGATTACAAGTGCGTTGTAAAAAGTTAACTAGTAAAATAATCCGATCTTTGAATACTAGCAAGAAAACAATGGATTGACACACATTTCAATGACAAAACAACATAACAGTTTTTGCAAAGTAAGCTATCTTAATTTTTAATGCCAGTAAATTTGCATGTAACACTGAAGAACCACATACACCTCTGAAAATATCGATGAGAACATGGTGTAATTTACGTCAGTATTTAAATTTTTTAAACTTCATTTTACATATCAGAAAAGTGACTGTAACTATTTTATATCAGACAATGACAAAGAAATGCACAGTTTTTTTTTTTTTTTTTTTTTTTTTTTTTTTTTTTTTTTTTTTTTTTTTTTTGCTAAATTTATGTACGTAGTCTTTTTAATGGCCACCAAAGATGGGCGGAGCTGACAAAGGGGCGGAGCCTTAGCTATTTAAGAGCAGTAAACCTTGCTCCAGCCATCAGTGACGCTCTTGAAGACCCCGAAGCATCTGCCCAGCTCCACGACATCAAAGGGTATAACATCGTTTTATTTTATTTCTCGTTTAACTTAGATTAATGTCGACACTGACTTACTTTGCTTGAAAGTCCACTAAATATAACTACGATAAATTTCGGAGTTACAGTACTGAAGATATTCCAAAATAAGGGCCGAAAGTAGATGACTAAATAAATAATTCGTTTCACTCTAAACTGTTTTTTATATATAGCTTTAAAAATCCACTCTGTTATTGAATATAACGGTTTGAAGAGTTTTACTCTAGACACAGCAATGTTTCCAGCATTCTTCTATTTTATTCCTTGCCAATGGTTGATATGAGAATCAGGTTCAATTAACAATAATAGCAGATCTGATGACCGCAGATTAGATCTGCCGAAACTGGTGAAAAAATAAAGATAATGGAAAGAAATCTTTGGTAATCTATGCTCTTTTGCATTTTTTTAAGACATCCCAGAACAGAAAAAATGTAAGAAATATATCTCATCACATAGATTAATTGCGTGATAAAGACGTACTAAGGTTTCCAACAATGCGGTTAGCACATCTTTGTTTCATGGTTGACATACTACTACACTGAACTCTAATTACTCACTGTAAGTTACAGAAAATATTCTTCAGTATATTGATGTCGTCTGCATAAATGTTGGAACGGTTTCTATGTTTCGGACGAAGCTCTTCCGAATATATAGGAAAATAGAAGTGGATCCCACTGTGGGAAACAAGTATGAGATCCGTTGACTCAAATAAGCCGTCAGGAATAAGGTAATCAACATAATATGTTGTCACCAACTCCTGACCATGTTTCGAATTGTGGTTGAAGGAAGATTCAGTGACTACAAAATACAATGGCAATTACATTGCTCTTTCACAGAACAAGTAACAATAGAGATATAAATATAAAAGTAGCATAAATACGTAGTTTTTCCTTACTCATATGATATGGTATCGTACTTTGGGATAATACCATAAACAAAGAAAGAGGTTTTAGAGTGTATAAACGCCAAATAACACAGTTTTACTCTCATTTCAGGATCAGTATACCTTAAAATAAGGTGGACGAACTTCCCCCTTTTTGATTGGTAGCCTCGGTTGCAAAAAATAAAATGATGCTAGACTTCTTTGTAACTATCGGGATTTCAGTACTCAAAATTTCTTCTGCCGAAGACTTCTTAACAATTGCGATAGCAATATTTCTAATAGTCGATATCATTTCAGCCATATTAATGGCGTCGTACGTTTATTTATTTTCACAGCGCATACTTAATATGTTTGAAAGTATGATGAGTTATTGCTTAGTCACATCCGGCATGTTACTTTCCTTGTTGCCAGCACTAAAATATACATTTATCTTTGATTCCAGGTATAAACTCTTGGTTTTTTCAGTTGGTATACCCCATATCAGTGTTATATTACATTTCCTTGCTTGCATATTGCCCTTAATTGGCCTAACGGGAGAAATATATCATTGCATTGGATTCTCGTGGCTTTTAGTTATTTGATTATTAACTTTATTCCTGTATCTCGTGGGCAAGGAATGTTTACTGTGACGCAGATTTTGCATGCTGTAGGATTTCACAGAGCAGGCTAGTTCCCCCGCTGTTAGACACCCAAGTAGAGACCGTCCCTGAAAGCAATCCTATTTTGCAGCCTCTGTTGCCGCACCTGAAAAAGGGACCCCCATCGGCTATGTAGTACACCGTTCCCATGCAGTCAGACAAACCCACTGGGCTTTTCTGCGTAGTTGGAACGTATCTGGATATTGGGTTGGTGCGAGGGATCCTTTAGAAAACTCTCTGCAGCTGAAAGAACGATATCCCTTGATTCACAAGGAGGAGCTCACGAAGTTTATGGTGGGCATTCCTCTGGCATAGGTGGCCAAGAGTCCAGTTGGTAGCCAACGACGATGGTATAAAGAGAGATACATACTAAGACTTGTGCCAGGCTGGTGGGCGACAGAGTGGTTTATGATATCTCAAAAACACAAATCGGCCACGTCGACGACGTCTTCCGTTACGTCAGAGAGCCTTAGCAGGGAAACACAGAGCGAAGAGGCGTGATTACAGCCATACGGAAGCGGGAATCTTTCTGATTGGGTGCTCCAGAAATCAGTTATAGCAATCCATCCGCCGATGGCAGCCCGACATTGGTTGGACATTGCTACCTCGAAGGGGATTGGAGCTTTTATTTTAGTACGGGTGGAATTCTATACTTTTGGATCGAAGAGAAAAACTCTGGTTTGTGAAGCCAAAGGGAGCAGTCGCTTCTCTTCTGCTCACAGCCTCTTGTCTCATGTTGCTATATTTCGAGTTTTGGTTGCAACTTTCGGATTTACTTCGGAACATGAGTTTCTTCACTGAATGCTAAAAGTCGAGAAAAATACCTGTACCATATAATTATTGATAAGAAGATTACCTTTGATGTTTTAGATCAGGTATAGGAATATTGATCCCAATTATGCCACTGCTTCTCAGTGATGGTCGTTTTCTTGGACAGGTATTGTATGCATACGACTTAGCAGTCATTTACTGTAGGGATTTTTACCCACACTGTGTTACGTTATATTATTTAACGGAGTTTGTGTTATTTGTAAATGTCTTTTGGTTGATACTCTGATGTGTGCAGTTACTTTAGAAAATAAATACTTGAAACATCAGTCGAGTTATTTCATATTAAATAAAGTAACCCTTATACGTATTTTGGATGGATTTTAATAGTGGAATTAATACAAATATAAACTAATATTAAAAGTAGAATCAATCGAAGTATATGAAGAGTCAGTCACGCCTATCCTTTGATATTCAGATACAAATTACATCCAATTTGCATCACTTTCTATAACGCCTTCCCTTGCCATTCCAAACGATTTATTACCCCACCCTCCATGAGTCATGTAACATTATTTTGTTCTGTCTTACCGATATATTTGCAATAAGTGCTATTGATATATTTTAAAGTTAAAACTTTTCTCCTATTTTTCATGCTAAGGTGTGTTTCAAATTTACAGTGATAAAAGGGTTTGATGTTTCCTCTCTAACTAGTGTAGTTTGGTGTATTGCTATGGTGCTATCCTGAAAGGTGTGTTGCAACGTTGTTGAACGTCTCAGGACCCTCAGCCAGTTCACTGATGTTCAGTGTTATCCACCATCGAAATTCTTTCATCACCATTTTTGTTTTTTGTTTTTCTGCGAGTTAAGATTGATTTCGAGGAGGCAGTAGTTAAATAATAATACTGTACAGGATGACCAGCCAGTCTAAAACAGGCTAGGGAAATAATTCAAATTTTTATTTCAAAACTTCACGTAAGTTTTAAAAGTGTTCTTCCGCCGCAACATACGCCTTGATAACGTGACCAAGCCTGTCCACCTTGCAGGACAGAGCCGGCCAGAACCTGTATTGAATGCTGATTCTAAAATCACGCCACTCTTCTGGCGTCCGTGCTGAAACTACTGACGTTTCCATGCTACCGTGGAGCCAATAGCAGACACCCACGTTTGATCACGTGTGCTACTGCTGGAGGACTCAGAGGTGCGAGAATCACTTCCTTCGCTCTCTTCAGTTTGAGTTCTCGTACAGAACAGACGCACTCGAAAGGTCCAGCTTCGGTGCGGGGCGAACGGCCGCATGCCGTCCGCTCCCGCCTAGCGGCTGTTCGGCATCAGCCACCAACTGTGTGAACCATAGCTATTACCGTAACCTTCACCTTTTCCGTTTTCTAATCCGTTTAGACAGGCATTCATTCATTACATTCGTACCCAGGTCGAGTCCCGCTATGTATCCCGTATTTCAGAATATATCAAATATTAACTTAAAGCCTATCTTTTTATTTGCCATTCAGCTACCCTTTCCTAGGACGCCCACAAGCCTTCACCGCTCCGCCTTCCATTCTGACAACGCTTCCAACCCATTTTATTTATGCAGCACTGGGATGGGTTGTATAATTTTCCTATCATCCGTAGGATAAAGATCAAGTGCTGTACAATACCATATAATTAATATATTGATATATTTTAGAGCATTACGACTGTAATTGATTTATTATTAAAAGTTAGCAACACATTTGAACACACACTCACAGATACACAGAACCACGGCCTTTCACCGCTGCCCTCTGTCAATAGCATCACATTGCTCAGTCATTTTAACGTTCACTAGCGCCGTCGCAGCAGCAAATTATATCCCGTCAAAATCATAAAATGACAAAAATTTTGGTAGGTAAATAATTAAATAACAATGTATCACAAACAGATGCTTTCATTGAAACTAAAATGACTTAGTCTTACATGAGATCTAACAACTTTCTGAGGTGGAATGAATGCTTTGCGAGACTTGAATTTATATAATTTACGTTTTTGATTATGTTTTTTAGTATTGTGATGCCAAAAATGGGGAAAGTCAAGTCCATATGTAGAAATACACATGTGGAGAAGATCCAAGATAAGGAACTTAGTCACAGAT
Source organism: Locusta migratoria (assembly GCA_026315105.1). NCBI lineage: Eukaryota > Metazoa > Arthropoda > Insecta > Orthoptera > Acrididae > Locusta > Locusta migratoria. The sequence goes on from CM048748.1 coordinate 42,280,889, forward strand.
AACAATGAACTCAGAAAGGTATCTGCTAATTTAATGTCGTTTACAGTCATTGGAGAAGGAATGCACATTGTACAGGGATACACTACCAGAAGTGGCTAAAGAATGTCTTAGAATGGTGGAGTTTAAGGGCAAGAAGAACCAGACAGCTTTGTGGAATGCATAGTAAAGGCAGCCTCTAAAAGAATTAGGCCTTTAGAAAATGGCTCAATACTAGAACTGAGGCAAACAAAAAATTTTGCTGTAGAACGGAAGGAAGGGAAACAGATAATTGCAGATCCAAGCAGAAATCTGGGGAGAATTTTGGAAAGAAGTTATAAACTGTATGTTAAGCCGCAAGAAAACCGTTCTGGAGCGTTAATAACAAAAAGAAGGAAGAAAGAAGTGACTTTAGGACATGTAAGGAACGCTGTTAGAGACCCTGTAGATCCCTTGTCCGATGGAGGGAAAAATTTGAATGAAACGTTCCATGATTGTCAGATTTTGAGATACAACAGATGGCGAATGATGAAGGACTCGGACAACGTTAGAGGAAGTAGGGAGAAAGGTTAACAGATTGTAAAGCAGTAAATGGGCTGGGGTACATAAAATTAAAGTGGACATGAAGTACAGCTGAATGCCATGTCTCAAGTGGTTACACAGAATGAATCAAATGCGGTGAGGGTCAGGACAGGTTCCGTTTCACTGGACGAAAGCACTAATCACTCCAGTTTTCACGCAAAGAAACAGAAATGTTTGAAACAACTAAAGACGTATCTCTTTAAGCAGCGTTGTGGGTAAAATATTCTCAGATTTTCATGAAAGGAGAGTGCGAGTATTAAGACAAGTTGCAGGAAAATCAGTGTGGGTTTAGGTGCTGGAAGAAGAGATAAAAGCTTATATCATGTAGGAAGAGAGAAGAAAAGAGCAGTGAACACTGGAAAAAGAAGAGGATGCTGATAATCCATCATATGGCGCAGGAACGTATTAGAAAACTCTGGAAGCCTTTTCCCGTTACTTCCAAATTGTAATTTTTAAGGTACATTTTCTCTAAAACTGCTAACAGTATATCAACGAAATTCGTACATATTTTTTTTTACTTCATATCCTTCATTTTAATAACAAAATATATTAAAAAAATTAAGAGTTATAGAAGATAAAGTGAAAAATTTTAGGTAAAAAATTAGCACCGTAAAACTAAGACCAGCATGGCGTTACAGGTTTGTAGAGAAATATTCACTGAACATGTAGTTGAAATTTCAGAGACATATGTTTAATGACTTTAGAAAAATTGTTCCTTCTACTTGCTAAACTCAACATGGATGAGATCGTTCGTTACCGCTCCCCTTAAAGCTGTCAGGACCAGATCTGTAGCTTATCGAAGGTAAAGGAGAAGTGCTGAGAGTGGAACAGGAAATTGTATCTGTTCTGGAAAACGCTTATGATCGTGTTCCTAGAAGGAAGTTATAGCCAGTGATACAAGTCTATGGAATAGGAGGCAAATTTCGGCAGGTAATTAAAGGTCTTTACTTAGTCAGGCAGCAGTCAAACTTGACGGCAAACTGAGTTCACGGTTCACGGTATTTTTAGCGTACGAAAAGGCTGTAACCTCTCACAACATATACTGGACTGGTCACATTAAAATACATGCAAACAAATAAGCAATGTCATATATTCTGACGGCTTAGTTGTGATGGCAGATTCGCTTGAAAGATTGTAATCTAATATTCTATGTGTGGATCAGAGATACAGTTATGGCGTGATCAGCGTCTCCGAAAGAAGAATATTGTAAATTAAAAACACAATTTTGTGTCACTTTTAAGTGATTAGGATGTATTTACTCTCAGGATGGCAACATAATGTAAGAATTGGAAGCAAGGTGTAGTAAAGCAAATGCAGTGAGTGCTCAGGTACGATCTAGTCTCTTCCTCAAGAAGGATGTCAGCACCAACACTAAGCTGTGCACCGATCTCGTTTTCGACCAACTTTGTTGAATAGGAGTGAATCCGTGGAAGATACAGGTTACCTTATTAATGAGGTTAAGAAAACAGATATTCAAGTAGCAAAGATGACTGCAGCTATTAATAGGTGGGTACAATGGTAGGAGTGTGCCCATAGTGAGGAAATCAAGGTAAAACTGGCATATAAATGAATCAGTAAGAGGGAACAGTCATTTTGAGGCCATTTTACACACATGGGAGAAGGAAGATTCCAGACTCATGGTGTTGGCAGTAGAAAGTGAGTCGAGGTGCACCAGGGAGAAAGTACTTAACAGGCTTAACATCAGAGGAGGTATCAATTTTAGATTGACTAGAGCATCAAGAAGGTATGTTAGTAGATGGGTAATTGCTCCAGACTGAATCCGAAAAGGCATAAGATGATGCTTTAAGGGGATGGGATTTTTAAAATTCTTCTTCTTCTTCTTTTACATATGAGCCACTAAGGACTACGATTATTTCAACTATTTCTCCTTTCTTTTCCTCCATATTTCTCTCAGCATTTTCCGATGACGGCTCTCTTGTTTCTTGGGTCCACTTAGCTTCAGTCTTTTCCTACGCTTCTTCATGGAAACATTTGGTATCCTTTAATTTCTTTCTGTGTGGTATGCTTTTTTCAATATCTTGTTGGCTAATTTGGAGCTCGTCCACGTCCCTTCTCACGTCTTTGCACCATGTATTATCAATTTTGAATTTACTGAAGTAACAGAACAGCCTTTTCGTCTGTCTGTTGGGATCCATCCATTGTATGTGAGCGTAGAAAGCTATTCTCGTTTTCCTAATTACATCAGTGATTTTTCAATATTTGTATAGATTTCACTATTATGACGCATTCTGTATTCTGTCTGCTCTTTAACCGGCTTCTAGATTTTTCTTAATATTTTTCTTTCAGTAATTTGCAGTGATTCCATCATTGCCTTTTTGTTCAGAGTCAAACATTCTGCTGCATAGAGTGCTTCCGGGCGAATTACTGTAGAGTAGTGAGCCAGTTTAGCATTTATGGATATCGAGTGCTTATTGAGTGCTTAGTGAGGTAGAATGCTGTTTTCAACTTACTAACTTTCGCTTTAATGGCTTCTTCTCTAAAGTATCTTGTTCAATTACTTCTCCTAGGTACCTTGTGGTGTCGCACAAGTACAAAGTGCGCGCCACTTACTTTCGCCGCGCGCCGCCATGCACGCACGGCGCGGCGTTCTCACGACGACAGCCACGAGCGCCCTCTGCGACAACGCCGCTCGTGGCCACCACTGAAGGACATCGGGCACTTCGGACTGAGATAGCAACGAGTTAGGACCTTCGTAATCAGATAGGCACCATTGAAGACTTTGCTATTGTACAGGCACTAGGCAGGCCTCTAACAACTATGTATCAACATTCTGCAGTACTATGTAAAAGTTAAGTATTGTTACATTCTGTGCAATATATATCTTTCTAATTTACTCTAGTGTTTATAGTTTCTGGCTGCTCCCCTCCGTACCTGCACCAGCGTGTCGGTCTCGTTCCACTCGGCCACCGACACCTACGACGAGGCTGGGACACAAAAGTGGCGACGAAGTCGGGACACAAAAGTGGCGACGAGGATGGGAGACAAAAGTGGCGACGAGGAGTGATAGAACCTTGGACCAGCCCGCTTGCAGCAGCCAGACAGCAGCAGTCGGAGCACGCAAAAATTGCTCCCGCCCACCCACCCTTATTATAAGATTTTTGGGGGAACATTTTCAGTTACGTGTTTGTGGACTTTTTTGTTGCAGAGCGTCCTCTTTCATATTGCATTTGTGTTTTGTTATAAGTTACTTGTATACGCGGCGCCTAATCGGTCAGCATGGCCACTACCCCGAACCCAAACTTAATGGAAATTATTCAGTTACAGACGGCGCAAATTACCCAGCTCCTCCAGGCTGTGTCCCAGCTCACAGCGCAAGCAGCTAACCAACAACAGCCGCCGCTTCAGCAGCCCACACCTGCCGCCGCAACGCTTCCGACGTTTCGCCAGTACAACGAACGTGAGGAAGAATGGAGCGACTATTTCGCACAGTTTCAAGAACTCGTCGCGGCTCATCAAATTACAGGTCAGAAAGTGAAGCATCTTTTATTGTCCGTGGTGGGCCCCAAAACTTTCGTGTTACTGCAGAAACTATTCCCGCAAGCATCTCCTCGTGATGTAGACTTTGAACAAATAGTAGAGGCACTAAATGCTCATTATGAGAGAAAAGTTCTTGTAGCCGCTGCACGGTATCGATTTTTCAGACTTAAAAAATTACCGCAGCAGTCACACCAAGAGTGGATTACGGAATTGAAGGGCTTAACCCGCCAATGTAAATTTACTTGCTCTTGTGGACTTTCGTATAGTGACGTGATGTTGAGGGATGCGATTACGCAGAACATTCAGGACCCCAGAATTAGAGCAGCAATTCTGAAACAGTCTGACCCCTCATTAGACAGTGTGCTGCAGCTTATAGAAGCGCATGATACTTTTGACTTAACAGATGTAGAAATGCAAAGCCACAGTGTAAATTCAGTGCGCCGCAACGGACGCTTTCCTAGCCGTAGTTCTCAGTATAGCACTAGTGATTCTTATTTTTCTACCGGCCGTGCTGAACAGACAGTGAACAGTAGCCAGAGTAAAAGTGCGACGCAAAGGTCGCCCCGTAGTGTTAGAAACAGTAATTTGAATAACGGGCGCCAACGCTCATTTCAGAAAAATGTACGTAAATCTTGCCCCCAGTGTGTGTCTCGCCACAAGCGTGCTCATTGCCCTAGTCGCAACGCAACCTGTTATCAATGTGGCAAATCGGGACATGTGCAGTCTGTGTGTATGCAAATTAAAAACTCAAAGAACAGTAACGTTAGAAACAGTGCTTCGCAGAGTGCGAGAACAGTTCATTCTGTAAATGTTATAGGAGCTGTGGACTTGAACAGTGCTTTCCTTGGATCTCAATTTCAAGAAAGTAGTTCTGCGCCTGTGGCAAAACTATATAGTGCACCACGTAGCAAGCCCCGACGAGCGCGTAAAACAGTGCAACGGAAAAGGGTTCGGGACAAGCAAAATGACTATGAACAGTGCATTCCTGTAGTGAAAATAGTGCCTTCTGCAACTGCTCCTTGTAATAGTGCCCAGTACTGTGTAGCTAGTGACGGTAGACATCAAGTAGCTACTCAAAAGTGTAGTGCAGTAGTTAGTACATCTGGAGTAGCTTCGCATGCTTGCGTGGACACCGATCCGGCGGTAGGGCCATCTAGTGACAGTGTTGTTAATCCGCTGCGTGCCGAGTCTGCGCCGCTTCCTTCACTACGCGGCCCGCGCAAGCGCAGCAAACACGGTGTATTAGACGTTGCCCATATCCGCGCACCTGTCGAGCGCCACAAGCAAAAACTTTATGTGAATCCTTTCCCTTGAAAATAAGACTGTGCAATTTCAGCTTGACACTGGTTCCGCTGTTACCCTAATAAATAGAGATACTTATGAACTTCTGGGTTCGCCAAAATTGTCGCCGTGTCAACATGTGCTAACGGCGTATACGGGTCAAAATATTCCCGTGCTAGGAATGTGTAGCCTGCCTGCCTCTTTTCAAGGTGTTACAAAGACGATTGCTTTAGTTGTTCTTCAGGCCAAATCTACACAGAACATTTTTGGACTAGATGCATTCGACTTATTTGGTTTATAAATTCAAAGAGATGTGCTTCAAATTTCGTCAATAGTGCCTCAGGATAAAATCAATGCATTGTGTGACAAATATAGTGACTTGTTTTCGCCGGAACTAGGTTGTGCAAAAGACTTCGTGGCACATGTAACTTTAAAAGAATCTGCAGTCCCAAAATTTCGTAAAGCTAGACCAGTGCCTATCGCCTTGCGTGATACAGTTGCCGAAGAACTTACACGTTGGCAAGATAGTGGGGTGATTTCTCCTGTTTCTGCGAGTCAGTGGGCCTCGCCTATAGTAATTATACCCAAGCCGTCAGGAAAACTTCGTCTCTGTGCGGACTTCAAATCAACAGTAAACAGTCAAACAATTGTAGACACTTATCCCCTGCCCAGACCTGACGAACTAATGGACAAATTAGGACAGTCTCGTTTCTTTTCTAAGATTGATTTAGCAGAGGCATACTTACAGATTCCACTTGATGAAGAGCCAAAAAGTTTTTCGTCATTAATACTCACATGGGCCTTTTTCAATTTCAACGCCTACCCTTTGGCAGTTCTTCCGCTCCCGCTATTTTTCAGCGTTTTTTGGAACAGCTGACAGTTTCTGTACCGTGTTGTTCGAACTATTTAGATGATATTGTGGTATCCGGACGTACAGTTGAAGAACATTTAGCAAACCTGGAGTGCCTTTTCAAAGTGTTGACTGCAGCAGGTCTACGTTGTAATAAAGCAAAGTGTTCGTTTTTTCAAACTGAAATAGAGTACATAGGCCATGTGATTAATGCACAAGGCATTCATCCTTTACAGTCACATCTTCGAGCGATCAAAGACTTGCCTCCTCCTAAGAATGTGCACGAATTGCAAGCAGTAATGGGAAAGCTTAACTACTATTTCAGATTTATTCCCAATGCCTCTCAGATTGCAGCTCCACTGCATCACTTACGTAGGAAGAATGTTCCTTTTGTATGGTCTAATGATTGTCAGGTTGCCTTTGACAAACTAAAGTCTGCACTACTCAGTGATGCATGTTTGATTCCCTTTGACCCACAGAAGCCTGTAGTGTTAGCAGTTGACGCCTCGTCGTACGGTCTGGGTGTTGTTCTGTCGCATCGTATTGGATGTCACGATCGTCCTATTGCCTTTGCATCCAAGCTACTGACGCCGACGCAACAGAATTACAGTCAGATAGAAAAGGAGGCCCTAGCAATCATTTACGGCGTCACAAAGTTTCATCATTATCTGTATGGCAGAAAATTCTATTTGTTGACAGACCACAAGCCTCTCACGTCGTTGTTCTCACCCACAAAGCCAATTCCGCCACGAACGGCACAAAAGCTTCAGAGATGGTCCTTGATATTGTCTAATTATCAGTATGAGATTTTGTACCGACCTACCACTAAACATGCTAACGCAGACACACTTTCCCGACTTCCGGTTGGCCAGGATGTATCATTTGATTCTTCCGAAATGGTATGTTGTCAGATAGACTCCAGAGATGCTTCCGCTGTCGCAGACTTTCCTTTAAACTCTCGTCGGGTTGCACAGGAAACAGCTGCGGATGCAGACTTAAGTGTGGTAGCACGTTTTGTTCGCTTTGGTTGGCCTGCCAGAGCCAAAGACATTGATCGGCCTCTGGTTCGACGTTATTTTGCACAACGTCATGCATTATCTTTAAGTCAGGGTGTACTGTTGTTGCATACCGACAACGACCAAGCAAGGGTGATTGTTCCTCGTTCCCTGCAACGAGAAGTGTTACGCCTCCTGCATCAAGGACATTGGGGTATTGTTAGGACAAAGCAACTGGCCTGACGTCATTGTACCTGGGTTGGTATGGACGCTCAGATAGAGAACATGACGTCACAGTGTACTGTTTGTGCGGAGCATCAGGCGGCTCCTCCGCAACGTTTCTCAGACTGGCCACGCCCCAAGGGACCATGGCAACGTTTACATATTGACTTTGCCGGACCTTTCTGGAATACGCGCTGGTTAATTGTTGTAGATGCTTTCAGCAAGTTTCCTTTTGTGATTGCCATGAACTCAACGACGGCGTCTAGTACAATCAGTGCCTTAACATCAGTGTTTTGCATCGAAGGTTTGCCTGAAACTATCGTCAGTGACAATGGACCTCAGTTTGTTAGTGCGGAATTTCAACAGTTTTGTCGCGTGAATGGCATTCAGCATATCACCACCGCACCTTTTCACCCTCAGTCCAATGGTGAAGCAGAACGTTTCGTTCGAACATTCAAGTCTCACATGGAGAAGATGAAAGGTCAGCACTCGAGGCAGCAAGCTCTTCAAATTTTCCTGTCTACGTATCGGTGCATGCCACGTGACGGCCCGTCTCCTGCCGAGCTGCTACACGGCCGCCGTCACCGCACTCTCCTTCACCTGCTGCAGCCTCCCACGCACCGAGTCGGTTCGTATGGCGCTTCGCGTTTTCAGGTTTCCACGCCGGTGCTGTACAGGGTGTTTGCTGGCAACAAGAAGACGTGGTTACCGGGCATCATTCAGCGCGTGCTCGGGCGCCATATGTTTGTTGTACGTTCTTCCACAGGGTCGGAGCTGCGGCGCCACGCAAACCAATTGCGTCTGCATAGGCCGCGCGATCCTGTCTCCGGTTTCTTGATTCCAGACCCAGTTCACCGCCAGGGAGCACAGCCACATCGTTCGTCCCCGGACTACGAGATCCCTATGGACGTCGACGTACATCCGACGCAGTCGTCGCCGCCGCTGTCGCCGCCGCAGATGACAGCGTCACCGAGAGGGACTCCGGGACCGTGCGGGCCCCCCCAGCTTGGGCCACGCACCTCAGAAGAAGATGACCTGCTCCCTCTGGGCGGGGGCGGGCGCCCTTCCCCAGGTTTCGGCGGGTTCCCTGGAGGATCGCAAGGCGGATGCCGGGGCGCGGTCGGCGTCTCGATCCCGGCCTCAGCTATGACGCCCGTCCCACCAGTAACGCCCCCGCCCAGGCCCTCCTCCCAGTGCCGTCGCCGTGGCCCTCAGCCCTACGCCACGACGGCGCGGCGGTTTGGGGGGGAGGGGTGTGGTGTCGCACAAGTACAAAGTGCGCGCCACTTACTTTCGCCGCGCGCCGCCATGCACGCACGGCGCGGCGTTCTCACGACGACAGCCACGAGCGCCCTCTGCGACAACGCCGCTCGTGGCCACCACTGAAGGACATCGGGCACTTCGGACTGAGATAGCAACGAGTTAGGACCTTCGTAATCAGATAGGCACCATTGAAGACTTTGCTATTGTACAGGCACTAGGCAGGCCTCTAACAACTATGTATCAACATTCTGCAGTACTATGTAAAAGTTAAGTATTGTTACATTCTGTGCAATATATATCTTTCTAATTTACTCTAGTGTTTATAGTTTCTGGCTGCTCCCCTCCGTACCTGCACCAGCGTGTCGATCTCGTTCCACTCGGCCACCGACACCTACGACGAGGCTGGGACACAAAAGTGGCGACGAAGTCGGGACACAAAATACCTGACCTTGTTTCTTCTCTCAATGTTTCCATATTTAGTTACCATTATGTCTGGAGATGTGTTAATGTTTGTCATAAATTTGGTTTTCTCAAATGAGATTTGTAAGCCTGCTTTTTCAGCTTGTTCTTTGAACAATTCAATTTGTCTCATGGCTGTTTCTACTGAATACGAAAAAATAGTCATATGCAAAAGCTAAACAATCTAAATTACTTTTATTACTATTTATTTATTTACTTTTCACCTATTTTTGTACGCCACCTATGGATTTCTACATCTACATACATACTCCGCAATCCACCCAAAGGTGTATGCTGGTGGGAACTCAGTACCATTACTAGTTACTGGCTTTCCTGTTCCACTACTATATAGAACGACGGGGAAAATAAATGCTGGTATGAATCCGTATGAACCCTTATCTCTCTCAACTTTGTGCTTTTTAAGCGAAATGTAGGTTCGCGGCAGTAGAATAGTTCTGAAGTCTGCCTCAAATATCGGCAATCTAAATTTCTTCAACAGTGTTACTCGAAAGGACGTCTCCTTTCCCCCAGCGACTCCCATTTCTATTCCTGAGGCATTTCAGTAACACTCGCGCGTTGATAGTATCTACCAGTTACGTACCTACCTGCCAGCCTCTGAACTGCCTTTCTTTCCTGAAAGCCCATTCCCTGTCTTTGAGTGGTTTTTCTGAGACGGTAACCACTTCTAACTTAATTATATTCATCGACTGCAGTCTTCTGATCTCTGATAACATTGGACGTTCATAAGAAGAAATGCATGCAATCAATGTCGATAATTAAGTAACTGTATGTGAACACCGAAGAACTTGTGTCCTTCTGATTAAAAATCGGACCACGGTCACGTCTGATAACTCCTCACGTCGTAATGAGGTTACGGCTAAATTGAAACGGTTACTGAGAGTAGATACGAAAAATATATAAAAAGGTAAAGCAGTCAACAATCCGAAGATTGGTTTGAAGACCGCAGCCAGTTATATGGGGACCTACAGTTTAACGTGGGTTCCGAACCACGGTGCTACTCGATATGTTTTACTGAGCAATACTGCCAGAGGTGAAACAAGTGGAAAGTGACAGGTAAAAATCCTAAGATCTGGTGGGGATATACTCAATCGATAATCGAATCCGCTACCCTTCGTATTGATTTCCAGTGCTTTAGCGCGAAACTTTCAACAGCTCGTTAATTACGACCATTTCTTATGGAATAAAATAGTCCTAGACGATCAAATTTTTTCAGTTAATTAGGGATGTATTACTTTTTCTTTACATTATTAGATAAAAACTGTCTAAATACAAATTTTTAACTTTCTATGTGTTCTAGAAAGACTTTATAAGGTTAGAAGAGTGAAAAGGCGGGGATTAACAGCTTTTAAATATTTTTACAATGTTATGTTGACCACAGTGGCTTAATTTATTAGTCCAAAGCTACCTGTTTCGGTTAATACACAATTATCAAGTGCCAGCAGAGCTTAGCCAGTTGATTAAAGTGACTTGTTGCATTCTTTAAAAACTTGAAAATAAATATTTCGTATTATACTTGACTTCCAGTGTCTGCTCATTACAAGCTCAAATGAGCTGTCAACATATTTAACAAAAAATGTGCCAAGCCAAATATTAACTTTAAATTTTTTTCAACAGTATAACATGTCACGTTAATCAACTGGCTAAGCTCTGCCGACACTTCATAATGGTACAATAACCGAAAGCGGTAGCTTTGGGCTAATAAATTAAGCAGCTGTGGTAAACATGACGTTTTAAAAACTTGATAAAATATTAAATAGCGTAATTTCGTTTACCGTAGGTCCTCCATACAACAGAAATGGCTCCGAAAAAAGGATGCTACTGCTTTGTGCCCGTTCGTTCATCTCTCGTTAATCTTCTCGTTGGTAAACGAGAGGATGACTTTAACGTCCAGTTAAATATGTTCGGTAAGTGCATTACATTTGTCATTGCTATCGTTCGCTAACCCGGAGAAAACGCGGAGGTACGATATATTTCGACTATGTTGGCAATAGAAACAAATGAAAGTGTCGAGACACCAGTGAAGTCCCCATTGGCAATGAACATAGTACCTTAGTACAAGCAATAACTTGCACATAGGCGAAAGTGCACTTTTCATGTAGATCGATGGAAGAAATCACAGTTTAGATTTTACAAATGTTCAAATGTTTGTAGAGTTTATGGGACTCAACTACGGGGGTCATTAGTCCCTACAGATCTTACAATAGGCGTAACAAGCATAAATAAATGTTGAATTATTAAGCTTGCGGACATAAGTAATGTATTCTGTTCTCCATTACGACATATAATTTACAAAATATATACCTATCTTTTCGACACTTCACGTGGTCGTGGAGTTTTTCATGCAGCGAATCGCAAATTTTGCATCATCCGAGTATGATTTGGACGAACATAAATACGTCTTGGACGCCTTATTGGGGCAATAACCTCTAAATCGTCCAAAATATTGACATCCTCTTCATTCTCAAACAAATCTCTAATTACAGCCATTTTTATCATACCGATTCTCACTTAACTAGCCGTTACCCCTACGTACCCATTACGTATCTGTAATATATCAAATTCATCTAATCGCTACGTTTTATTGGCAGAACCCTTAAAAGATGCAACAGAACTACTAAAGAAACTGCATACACTGCGCTTGTCCGTCCATTTTTGGAGTATTGCAGCCCAGTGTGGGATCCTTATCAGGTGGGTTTGACGGAGGACATCGAAAGAGTCCAAAGAAGGGCAGCTCGTTTCGTATTGTCACGATACAGGGGAGACAGCGTTAAGGAAATGATACAGGATCTGGGATGGGAATCATTACAACAACGGCGCTTATCGCTGCGGCGTGGACTACTTGCGAAACTCAAATCGCCAACATTCTCCTCCGAATGCGAAAATATATTGTTGACTCCCACTTACATAGGTAGAAATGATCATCAGAATAAAATAAGAGAAATCAGAGCTCGAACAGAGAGATTCAGGTGTTCTTTCTTCCCGCGCGCTATTCGAGAATGGAATGGGAGATAAATAGTATAATTGTGGTTCGATGAACCCTCTGCTAGGCACTTAAATGTGATTTGCAGAGTATCCCATGTAGATGTAGATGTTACTAACGTGGATGGGGCGATTAATATGACGATAAAATTTTGCACTAAATCTGTTTTCCACGCTAGTTTTTCATACATGTATTACTTTTTGTTGGATAAATCTGTACTTTATCACGTGAATATATTGCGATAATATAGCGCTTTGAAATACAGCCATTTTGTTACAGATTCTCACTTAACTGGTGGTTAGCCAATGAACGAACAGAATTCTACTCGGTAACTTAACGGCCAGTTTGAGGGTTTTTAACATCAGGTTAACTCTTAACTAAACATTGACAAACGCAATTTTCCGCTAACGACAAGTTAAAATCTTAACTGGAACATAACGAGACATTGACAAACCGGCCCTAAATATCCAGTGTTGACATGCTTCAGTGATTTCACATGCACTCGCGGCGGTGACACAGTAGGCCGTTCAAACCTAAACTAGGCCCTGTGCTTAAACAGACATTTCTAAAACAATAATGAGAGACGCGTGTCGTATGGTCGCTTCTACACCTGCATGTACCTGTGCAACTTTCAAATTGCATTGAAGTGCCTGCCAGAGGTTTTACCAAACGCTTTTGTAATATTTTCTACCGTTCCATTCTCTAATATGTTGGAAAAGGGAAACAACATAAATCTTTCCGTTTCGGATCTGATTCATTTTACTATTTTGATCATGTTTCCGTATCTAGGTGAATGCTAACAGGATATGTTCGCAAGCGGAGGAGAAAGTTGGTGAGGGATATTCCGCAAATAGATTTCGCTGCTCCTAATAATGCCAACCTTTTAAAAAAATTCACCCCAACTCGTGTATCATTTCCGTGACTTTCCCTCTTCCCTCTATAGTGATAATATGAATTGAGCTTCCCTTCTCTGAATCTTTTCTATGTCCTCTGCCAGTTCCAACTGGTGCGGATCCCATAATGTCTATGAATACTCCAAAATAGGACGCGCAAGTGTAGTGTAGAAATCTGCATTTCTTAGTGCTCTGTTGCTGAATCGAAGCCTTGGGTTCGCCTTACTCAGAGTGTTTCCTGTGTTCTCTTCAATTAAAGTTGTTCTTGATTGTAATTCCTACGCATTTAGTTGAATTTATGGCGTTTAGATTTGAAAGATTTTTCGTGTAAATGATGGATTTCTGAAAGAGTCCATATATGACTTGCCACTTTTCATTATTTAGTGTTAATTGTTAATTTTTGAACCATGCAGATTCCGTTTTACAGGTGCTTTTCATCGTCGAGTGACTTTAGCAAGCGATAAGTGACTGCATCATCGGCGAACAGTCTAGGAGAACGGCCTAGATTGTTTACTAGATCGTTTACAAAGGAACAGTAGGACTCTATACCACTTCAATGGGGAACGCAACATATTTCTCTTTCACCGCACAAAAAGCAAGTTTCCTGCAGTCCGATTTGAAATGAAATGACCCACCTATGGGAAGGAGAAATTAAACATTGTGTAACTTTTTTAGGGCATATAATTCTGTGGTTTAAAACTGATGTGCATTTACTTTGGTTAAATTCAAACAACTCTTATTAAATCTACACTCACAAAGGCATTACAAAATTAAGAAAAAAAAAAAAGAAAAGAGGTTTTTGTGTTTTTGAGACAATTCCCACAGTGTTATACAGCATTTAAATCTATTGTTGAAGTAGGATATTAAGAGTCCACTGTAGAAGCCAATAAGGTACACATGTTACACGTTTAAAGGCAACTGAAATAGGTGCTTTTAGATCTTGGATATTTTATCATTGTACCAAACTGCTTCGTTGCCACAGAGCGTTAATGTTTATAATGAAGTATAAGAATTTGTCGGTCGATTATGTAAGAAGAACTGGACGCCCTGTAGATCGATTTAATGCGCAAAGGATCTGGTAACGCCTGTTATGCTGATAAATAGCTTTCGATCAGTGAATGGTTCACCTACATGTCAGTATTATAACTGAAGTTTATACAGTTATCTCCACAGGATTATTTCAAAATAAGGTTAGAAAAATGATTTCTAGTTATATCAGAAAAATCCCTGGATTTCAATAATATTATATACTTACTAATGACACAAAAAGTTAACAACATTAATTTACTAGATGCTTAAAATATTCAACTAGATTATAGCAAATATAAATTAGGTAGCCTATTTCCCCTCCTCGATTCAATACGGAGACTAAACTGGAATTAATACACACGATTGTGACATTGCCGATCCAACTAACTTTTGACTAAGTGCGTTTGTGAAGCCCGAACAACAGCGGCATGGATCCTGTCAAGTTACCAATTAAACTGGCCAAACGAAGCTAATTAGACCCTGATCGAAGTCGAGAGTACGTCACCGTTTTGACGCTACCGACGAGCAGCTGGAGGCACTAAATTACGAAGTCGCACTAATACGTCGCCTAGTCAGAGCGCTTATGTTGCGGTCGAGTAGCCGCTTCTTTCTATTACACATGGATTTCCGTTTTACGTGTTATGAAGTCCCTAATGTTCAACGTGGAAAAAATACGTAAGCTCTGGCTACACTTACAACTTCAGACTGCGGCGGGCTGCCCGTCAGTCACTCAAAATGTTCAAATGTTTGTAGAGCTTATGGGAATTAACTACGGGGGCGTCAGTCCCTAAGCTTACAAACTACTTAAGAACTAGCTAATACTAAGGACGGAACAAATATCCATGCCCGAGGGGGGATTCGAACCCCCGACCGTAGTGGCCGTGCAGACTGTGACTGGCGCATCGCAGCCAGCTCGGCCACCGCGGCCGGCTCAGTGACTCAACGGGAGAAGTATACATACAATATGGTATAGCGCAGCCGGCAATTTTGCGCAGTTTCTAGATGCATTTTATTTTTCTACAACTCTCTATTCAAGATACGATGAAACCTATATTGTTTTAAATCAAATGCTAAACAATATGATATGATTCCTTTAAAAATGGATTTCATCCACAAAAGATGACAAATGATGGAAGGTACATGAGATTTGAATTCTAAAAATACAGCATAAATATCGCACCGTTTTGACGCTACCGAAGAACAGCGAGAGGCACTAAATTACGATATGGCATTAATATGGCGCCAAGTCAGAGTTGCGTTTACATTGCGGTCGAGTAGGCGCGTTGTCTCACAGAAGAGACGCAAGAGTCAACTTTTGCGGCAGCGCCCAGAGTCCGCTTCGACGACATTCTCGCGTTGTCCGAATCATCCACGTGAGTGCGCGGCCGAAAACAGCAAACGCCCAATGCGTGTAGTCGTTACTCAAATACCCCACCAAAGCGGCTATGGCCAAGAACCAATAACAACGCATTTCAAATGGCAGCAAACCGTTTCCACATGAACTGACGCCAAGCCATTGAGCATCCCTCATACTAAAAGGCTTTCCGTAACAAACAGACGCCAACTTCGCATTGCAGTGAACTCGTAGATTCTTGGCCGATGCATGGCGTCAGCGAGTCGGGAGGCCCGCCTTATCAAGACATATCGCTTTCCACCGTCCCAAACCAATTCTCACTCCACATTCGTCCTTTCTCTGAAGAATTCGGAACTTTCCCTGGCGTACACAAGGGCGCGCATTGCGCACCTCCCTGCTGTCTCATCCGGGAAGGCGAAAAAATGTTGAAATGTTTCTAAATCTGTCGCACTTGACTACTGCTATTATCAGTCCCTACGCTTATAGACTACTTCAACTGACTTAAACTGTTCAAATTTCTGCTGCGATGAGGGGTGACAGTCGTAATATGTTTTTAGGAATACTTGTTGCCAACCATCAGCTGTTTACTATATTTCTAACTTGACCGATTTCGCTTCTAAACCATCTTCAGAAAAGTCTCTCAAATGAAAATGAAAGCCGGCCGCGGTGACCGAGGGAGCTGAGGCGCGCCAGTCACGGTCTGCACGGCCACTATGGTCGGGGATTCGAATCCCCCGCTCGTGCATGGAAATTTGTGTCGTCCTTAGTATTAGCTTGTTAATAAGTAGTTTGTTAAGTATAGGGACTGATGACCCCGTAGTTAAGTCCCATAAGCTCTAAAAACATTTGAACATTTTTTTAAATGAAAAATATGAATTACACTAAAGTTAAAATGAAATACATAACCCAATAATTTGATTCAAAAAGTACTGACAAACTAGACTAAGCTGATACATTATGTGCTACACTATCCCTGTCAATCAATAAAAGATTCGTAACATGTCACTAGAATCAACTCCTGATAACAGATATTAACAGTGCCACGCTGTGATAGAACCAACGTCTATGAATTAAACGAGTGTCCATCAAAAGTATTGGGAGCTACATGACTTGATGTTATAAATCGAAATAATCATGGTGTGGAAACAATATACATTTGACACCCATCACAGAATATCTCTTTGATAAGGCGTCATGGCGATTTACACAGAGAGTGGTACGCAGCCATTTGTCCTTTCAGGCCCTGCACTCACAATTGTGTTTCTGGTTTTGCCCGCTTTATTTATATCTCGGTTTCCAGAAAGCTTTTGACACCGTACCTCACGAACGGCTTTTGTTCAAATTACATGTTTATGGTATGTCGCCCTAAATTTGCGAATGGATAGGGAATTTCCTGTCAGAGAGGACAAAAGTATGAAGTAATCGATGGTAAAACATCGACTGTTCAGAGGTGATATCGGGCGTTCCGTAGGGCAGTGTTGTTGGTCCTCTGCTGATCCTTATTTAGATAAACGATTTGGGAGAAAATCTAAGCAGCACTCTTAGGTTGTTTGCAGATGACGCCGTCATTTACCGTCTAGTAAAATTATCTGAAGAACAAAACCAACTGCAGAACGTTCTAAATATCACTATGGTGTAAAATTTGGTAATTGACTCTAAATAATGGGAAGTGTGAAGTCGTCCACATGAGTACGAAAAGAAATCCGTTAAACTTTGTTTATAAATCAATCTAAAGTGAAGGCCGTTCAAATGTTTATAAATCTATTGGACCAAACTACGTGGTCATAAGTCCGTAGCTTACAAACTACTTAAACCTAGGTAAACTAACCAAAGAACAACACACACACCCATGCCCCAGGGAGGACTCGAACCTCCAAGGCGAGCAAACGCGCGCTCCGCAGCGAGACGCTTTATACCGCTCGGCTACTCCACCACGGCAGTGAAGGACGTAAACTACACAAAATATATAGGAATTACTATTACTTCAGACTTAAACTGACAATGTCGTGGGAAAGGAGTAACAGAGACTGCGTGTTATTGGCAGAATCCTTAAAAGATGCAACGGAACTACTAAAGAGACTGCATACATTACACTTGTCCGTCCCTTTCTTAGACTATTGCTGCCCAATGTGGAATTCTGATCAGATGGGTTTGACGGAGGACGTCGAGTATTTCTGCCCAGTGTGGGATTGTTATTAGGTGGGTTTGACGGACGACATAGAGTCCAAAGAAGGGCAGCTCGTTTTGTATTGTCACGAGACAGCGTTATGGAAATGATGCAGGATTTGGGATGGGAACCATTACAACAACGGCGCTTATCGATGTGGCGTGGGCTACTTACGAAACTCCAATCGCCAACATTCTCCTCCGAATGCGAAAATATATTGTTGACTCCCATTTACATAAATGGAAAAGATCATGAGAATAAAATACGATAATTCAGAGCTCGAACGGAGAGATTCAGGTGAACTTTCTTCCCGCGAGCTATTCGAGAATTGGAATGGGAGATAACCCTCTGCCAGGCACTTAATGTGTTTGCAGAGTATCCCATGTAGTTGTAGATGTAGATCTGGTAACATGGTACATCAGGCATTTCGGGGATATCACCAGCCATTGGCATTTCAGAAAAAGCTATGTTGTCATCAAGCATTCTGGACAATATTCGATATCCTGCAACGATATCGGTAGGCAGTGTTTGTTCTCCCACAGTACACGACAAAATTGGATGTGAGTTTCATCTCTTCACTCACATCAAATGTCAGAGATTGAGCAAGAAATCTGGGTCTAAAATTGACGAAAAAGCTTCTGACTTCTGGGAACCGATAAAAGGATTAGTACTATTTCAGTGCAGGCGCGTATTACTGGCGCCGGTATCAGCTCTTGGAAGCGCTATTTAAAGGGAGTGGGGAGGAGAGTGGGAAGAGGGGGGAACAGAGGGGGGGGGGAGTGAAACAGCCGAGTATCTATGATGCGGTTGTTTTGTGAAGGATGCTTCAATGTGCTTCCTAGAACACAGCGAGGGTCATCCGTGCATGTTTGAGAGTTCTGAAAAAGCGGAATAATTTTTTATACGGATTATGGATCATCCGATAGGGATATTGTCGTTCCTGTTGGACTTAAACAGTCAACTATTATACTGATCTGAAATCGCTGCATGCAGAAGGGAACAACGACGTATGGGACTGACTACGCACGCACCTCGTGATGACAGGCATATTGTACGCATTCGGTCTATTGCGGAGCATGCAGGGTTCGCGTGCACCATTCGACATAGTTTGCCGGAGACTGTGCTGCCCACAAGGTTCCCATTGCTGTGTGTAGCACTGACTCAATACCATAGGCGCTTTTGCCAGCATTGGTTCTATGAACGACTGAAATAGACACCGAATACAACGATACTAGTTGTATCGACGTATCCTCCAAAGTGCTCGAATTTGGAAACGCCGCAGTGAATCACAGTTCAACCCGTTTCCTTTCGCTTCAAATATCTGGTCTCGTACCACGTACTATGGATTAGAATGGTACCACCACCAGCAGAACTAGTTTAGTGAACGCTGCTGGTAAACAAAGCAGACAGCAATAGATATCTGCAGTATTGCCTCCAATGTGTCACTTAAGTGGAACGCCTATCCAAACGAATATGGTGGAACTATTTATTTACACATAAATATATGAAATGTATGTTTAACGTTTGTATTGCTATAAAATATTTAATATCTTAGGTCATGTATTTCGCTTACGTGTATGTTCCCTATGTAAACACCACATTTATTGTAATGTGTTCTATATTATGTATATGTTAACGTTTGGTCGTTGTTGCTTCTTTGTTAGTGTATTTATTCCTTGTCATTTATGTTTACCTTATTTTATTTCATCACGTAAAATGTCTAATAGTAAGAAATGGGATAGCCATAATTGTTTGGAACTGATTCAGTCAGACCAAAGCGAATGTTGTACGTAACAAGTGACTGTGGGGCATTGGGCAGTTGCGCGCGCAACTAAGCAGTACCTACCGCGCCGTGAAAACTATCGCATGCACGTCTAGCGGCTCGCGGAGTGCTCAAGTTCATTTCATATTTAGTTTCTTTATAACAATTTATACAAGTGTAACAAACTCTATGCTTCAAACAAATATAGTGTTCGATCTGCTCGTGACAGAAATTTCGTACGTAATAACATTTCCGTCGCATCCTGCGAAACGGGGTGGCTTTGTCGTGAACGCTAACGGTCACGCGGAACGAATATGTGACTCGCGTTGTGGGAAACAGCGCTGCTTATGAAATGTGGAAAGTGGAGCAAGAGCATTTATCATTCATGAATATGGATGCCGCCTACTTACATTTCGCGTAAAGATCACAAAGACAAGATAAGAGAAATTAGGGCTCGTACGGAGGCATATAGGCATTCTTTTTTTCCTCGTTCAATTTGGGAGTGGAATAGGAAAGGAAATGCCTAGTAGTGGTACAGTGTACCCTCCGCCACGCACCTTACGGTGAATTGAGGAGTATGTATGTAGATGTAGAGGTGTAGAGGTAGATTGAGGATTCTGGAAAACGTATAGGAGAGGATGTATTGTAAAACCACTGTTGTAAAATCTATGTAAAGTTAACGGACTTCGTTGGACTTTCTGATAAGGTAAGTAGTAATTTCATATGTATGTCAGATTTTGTAACTAATGTATACTGCAAAAATACAAGATGAGATGTTATGTGCGAGCTTACACACAGCTTTCCCAAACCCAAACTAGGAAAAACACACTATTCTGTGCAGGGTGACACAATTTTATCAGTTATTTCCTTCAGTTGGCTCGAGGCCCCAGTGCTACCACAAGAAAAATAAATAAATAAAACAACACAAATCACACATTCGCAGCCTGTGTTTGCTTGGGGTTCCGTGAAGTGCGACTGTAGACCCTATTTTATTATACAAACTTGCTTCGTCGTGTCTAGGGTCCAACCACACCTGCTGAAATGTCTCTAAAATGTTTAGCTTTAAATAAATGCAGGCAGGAACAAAAAAAGTGCACAAACGACGCATTCACTTTTAACTAAATTGATGTTTACTCCACCTAATATGCTTCCGTGAATATTTGTTACACCTGACTTCAGAGCCATGCCGAATTCCTTAAAGCTGCCACACAAAAAAATTGAAACTTGACTGAATAGTTTCTAAGTCGCACAGTCGCTAAATAAAAATTAAAGTCTAGCAACAGTCCTGAGAAACTCTAAGTTCCACTGTCACAGTTTATAGTTAACAGTTCACGAAGCACCACTGAAGACTTTTTCTATGTCCCACGAACGCAGAATAAAATCAAAATTCTGGGAACACTACGGAACAAATATTTCTATGTTCCACACTAGAACACTTCGCTCAAAACACTGCCCAGTCACCCAGCATAAAGACACGTCTCGTCTGTCAAACCGACACCAACAGACTGCCCTTAACAAGCAAAACTTGTCGCCTTAAGTACCCTCCTTGGCCTACTCTGAAGTCAGATCAGTGTCTTACTTTCACAACCTGTTTTACATAAAATACAAATGAAATAAATGCAAAAATGTTCAAATGTTTGTAAATCTATCGGACCAAACTGCGTGGTCATCAGTCCGTAGCTTACAAACTACTTAAACCTAGGTAAACTAACCTACGGACAAACCCACACACCTATGCCTCAGGGAGGACATGAACCTCCACGGCGAGCAACCGTGAGCCCCGCAGCGAGGTGCTTTAGACCACTCGGCTACTTCACCGCGGTGATAATAGTATTTAACGGAAATTTTCCGCTGAGACCTGATATCAGCACTACCGCCTGATGATGGGCTCACGCCCGAAACTAGTAACGGTGAAATAAAGTGATGTATAAAAATCTTGTGGCTGGTTGCAGTAATTAGTTGATACAGTATTAATAACACTACATTATGATTGTGTAAATTAAAGTGCAGAGTTTTGGGAAAATAGCTATGTGGTGCAGATGAATTAAACACAGGAACTTCATTTTTTCCCAACCTGAACCGAAAACGTAACCACGTAACACTTACGTAACATTTAATGACTGAATAATATCTGTGTAAGACATTGTGATGTAAGTGTCCAGGTGAATTTAGCAAGACAAATGTAACATTCTGGTTGCTGACGAATGTGAGCAGAGCAGTGGACGAAGATGCGCTTTTGACGTCACAACGCCTACGGCAGGGGAACATCAGGAGGTTATAGGGCGGGTAACAGAGACAATGGCCTCAGCAACCAAGTACCGGAGCCAGCGGCCTTGGAGGTTAACTTCTTGCTAGCAGCCTTGTCTCTAATGAACACGCTGTTCGCGAACCGTTAAGCAGAGAGGGAAAAAAAAGAAAAAGAAAAAAAAAAAAAAAAAAAAAAAAAAAAACGGAGGAAGGAAAGACGGCAGCAGGCGCTTTTCTGCTAGGAAACTTTGTCGAGATTTGCTAAAGGACGGTTGTGGGATTTTACTTTGCCCACACGAACAATCAGCCGTAGCGGCCCTAACATTTCGCAACGTAATGAAATGTTCGCCTGCTCCCTGGGACCCGCTTTGTGGAAGGACAAAATAATCAAGACCCGGCGGTTACTTCGCTCTTTTGTTTCGCACTACAAATGTTGGCGACCGAGTTTTTGTGCACCGTCATCCGTCACTCAGGACTTTGATGTGCCTTACTACGTATGTAAGTTTCGAATTTTAACGGTTAACTTACCACTGATCTTTTTTTTTTTACGCAAATATTTGGTACATTTCTATGTGAGCAATGAAACTTTTAGCATTGATCGTCGTAGCTGAGTGGTGAATTAACTGCTTTAATGCCACAAAATTCTAAATAAATAATGTTTCTCTAACTATTTATTTTTAAGTAAAATGAATCAATTATCTTATGTTCTGTGTATGAACATGGCTACACTGACTTTTTTGTCTTCTGGTAGTTGCTGTACCACAATTAATTGCGTTTTAGTTTGACAGGGTGTGTTTATGAGTAAACGGATTACCATGTAACATTCATTAGTTTTTAATTATCGTGAAGTAAATTTAATATCAGAGTATTATACGTTTCACAAGAAGTTACATTATCAATCTTTTGATTATGTGCCCTATAAAGGTATATTCGTCGTACGAACAGTAATTAAAACTTACATACTTGACATCTGCTTTCTATGTACTGTGCGAGATTTTCCGCGTCACAGACATTTTACGATTACAAGAGGATAAAAAGGCACCGAATTTGCTTACAGTTGAAGAAATTGTAGTGGAGCTGCAGGACGATTTCGAAATTCGATAAAGATAAATACTTGTAACTAGTGGTTATTGAATCCACTGCAGATTAAACATGAAAGTATTGACTAAAATGTTACAAAACTTTGACGGTCAGTTCTTTTTTGATATGCAGAAATATTCTTTCAAATAGATTTTTAATTCATTATCCACCCAACGTATTGTAATAATGTGAAAGAAGTTTTTGCAGGTAATGGGTTACGTTGTGCATTGTGGGATTATCACATAACGATACGAAATGCATAAAATATTTCGGTGTGTGTGATATACATTGGTGCATAAACCTTTCAGTTCCACTTTATGAAATCAGCCTTGGAAAAATTAAAATTCAGTGTTTCCTGTATTTATACAGTGCACTAAAGAACAAAATATGTTTTAAAATTTTTGGTCGAAATATTGATTTCTTACGTCATGTATTTCATGCACATCACAGACGTTTGTATCGAGGTATTTTATTACTTGGACGCTATTTTGTTGATAGTTAACACATCCAGATCAATAATGGAATAAAATAAAAGGAACCACACTCACGCTCACACTCTCAGCCACGTACAGACGTCAACGACGCACAACTTCGAAGATGGACAGATTAATGCCTCAGAAGTGGCTACACCTCGTACCAAGCATGGTATTTATCAAGATAATTGCAACTTTAAGTATTGATGCATAATATATATATTTTTCTTTGTTGTATTTCCACACCAGTGATACAGCCAGTAGGCTGGGAGCAGCTCCATAGGCTGCTCTTCAGCCGAGAGATAAAACAAATGGACATGAAGATACATCAAATATATAACTGGAGATAAAATAATTGAGAATAGTAACATAGAAAATACGGAGGACAAGCAGTTGACTGATGATTAAAAAGACATTTAGCCTGTTCAAAGCGAGGAGCCACGGTGGCATAAAAACCGTATAGTACGACAATAACACAGGATGGCGAGTACACGGAGAAACTAATTATAACACTAGGTACGACACTTGTTTGTTAGCGGTGGACGCAGATAAAAAAACACATTTCTCTGGAGCACAGCACACAACACTGGTAGTAGCACTGTTAAAACAGCCGGTCCAGGACCCCGCGGTGTGGGGGAAGCTGGGAAGCGCGGGGGGGGGGGGAGGAGGAGAAGGTGGGGGAAGAGGCGGTGGGGAGGAGCCGTAGGGACTCCGGGGGAGGGAGGAGGGGAGCCAAGCGGGGGAGGGGACGGGGAGGAGGCGGGAGAGTGGGCCCTTACATCTACGGGGAAGGATCAGTGTTGGTAGGACGGGTATATGTCAGGACGGAGAACGTCATAAGGGAGAGGGAGGCGGCGGAAGTTACTTTGAAGGTAGGAAGGTATACAGCGGTAGAGGCGTGGCAGAGGCCAGGGGTCGGTGAGGATGTGGTAGACCAGGGGGTAGCGGGAGTCTATTTTGCGGTTGGCGTAGAGGATGCGGATATGTTCTAGGTATGCAAGGAGATGGGGAAATGGGATAAGGTCATACAGGATCCGCGTGGGGGAAGGGCGTCGGATGCGGTAGGGGAGGCGGAGGGCGTGGCGCTCAAGGACTTGGACGGTTTTATAATATGAAGGGGGATGCACAAAATAGGTTTAAATCAACTTTTTATACGTTGTTGTCCAGAAACAACACTGGGAATGAAAGGTTAAAACGTGAGAAACGTTTTAGTCCTGCAAAGTAATAAAGTGGGATAAATCTTAGAAATACGCAGAAATAAGTAAATCAGTATTTTAACAAGGAAGGCGAAACACATGCAAAGAGGCGAATATGAATGACACTACACTGATGTGGAAAAAAAGTCTTGGGACAGTTGGCTGAAGGGATACCAGATGGTGGCAGTATCGTGAACAGAAAGGACGATGTATTGGAAGAGATGTTATTCGAACACTGGCGTTCTGGTGCTCAACCTTCCAATGCAAATTGACAGAGTGCAGAATAGAGTTCGCTACATGAGATATTCCATTTCGGATTTCATTATTCCAGATCCACAGTGTTAAGGGTGTACCGAGAAAATCAAATTTCAGTCATCACATCACCTCTGACCGCTCTTGATGAGGTGGCCGAAGGCCTGCACGCCTGCGAAAAAAAAAAACCGCAGAGATGAATGCGGAACGTACGATCAACGTACCAGTTAAGCGGAAATCCAGTCTCTGGAAATCCGTGACGTAGTCAGACGAGTCCAGATTATAGCTGGTAAGAACTGGTGGTAGATTTTCAGTGTGGCCAGACTCAACGAAGCAATGAGCGCAGAGACTCGACCAGCGATAATATGGGGCAGTCTGGACATCCCACATATGTGAGGAGTCGCAGCACTACGTGGGACCTGAACATGTTTGCCTTGCTGATCCAAATGTCATGACATGAGGAGGCATAGTAATTTGTGAGCGATCTTGTACCTACCACTTTGCAAATGGTTCATCGCAGCTATCAACGTTTGCTGCTTTCAGTAAAAGACTGAAATAACAAAAGTTACGTGATACCTCGTAACATCTTTAATAAGATTTTTTTTTAAATTAAGATCGCTAAAATTAAATGCACCTACTATGGCGTTTCGGCTTCTGCCATCAACACATCTAAAAAGCTTCGAAGTTGCAAAGTAAAAATCAGCGTCAATAACAACAATTCTGCCAGTAGGGGCGTAAACTCTAGTTTTTATTATTGAAGCTAAACTTCACTTTCGGCAGATGCCTAGTAACTATCTGTAAACTCGCCCTCACCCGAGAATTTATATATTAATTGCTGCCTTGAGTTAGAACTTCTCCTATCCCTTCTCTGTCTGTCCATCTCCTTTTTTTCTAAAACCATGATACATTTATCGTGGAATATATAAGAAATAAGGCTGTCTTACATAATGTACAAAATTATACGTGCAGCATCCAAACAAAGAAAGATACTAATCAAAATACAAATGACATATAAAATTCGTACGACCTCATATTTATTGAGTTATATGTTGTAAAATTGTATAATTTTTCAGGTATATATTCATTTTTATAAGTGTTGTGTGTCTTTAAAGCGTATTTCGAACACGATTAGTAGTAAAGAAGTAATAGATTAAAATTAGATCCGCGATGGGGCAGTTTTCCATGAACGTTAATGTCTATGTGCTCATATCTTATGAACGACTTGTGGTCCTTTGATACAATTTCGAAAGTACGTTCAGCTATATGTGTGTATACTGTGTGTAAACATTCCTGCTGCTACAATTTGTAGTGTAGGAATTATAAATTGTAACGCCATACTGAATAGCGTGGACTTAGTCCACGACCAGCATAAACGTAGTAAGCGAAAAACATTTTCCTTTCACAATTTTTCTATGGTTCTTCTTCTTTGGTTATAAACCAGTTGCTTTCCATTTGTTTAATGTCCCTGTAGGTATTACAGCTCATATCGTACACAGACTTGTCTCGTATACTCTAGCCTGAGTCTTCCTCTAATCTAAATGTTCAAATGTTTGTAATTTTATGGGACCAAACCACTTTGGTCGTAAGTACCTAGAGTTAAAAACTACTTAAAGAAACTAAGGACAATACACACATCCATACCTGAGGTAGGTTTCGAACCTCCGACGCGGGAGGCCTCGCGATCCGGAACGTGGCGCTCCAGACCGCTCGGCTACTCCGGCACGGCATTCCTCTACTGTTCACTCCCTCCACCAATCACCCAAAATTATTTTTTGCAATCCTTCATGCTATGGTTGTCAGCGAGAACAAGTTAAATAAAGGTTTCAGATTATCTTTAAAGTTTGTTGGAAGTCGCTAAGTAATCTCGTACTGTATTAATGAAGTCTCGCCGCATAATGTGGCAGTTACTTGTAACTCCACTTGCATATGATGTTGTATGTCCTGAAGCATGTGTCTTATGTGGTTCTTACCATTACAGAATTGGTATCTCACGGTAAAGAATACACGTACCAAATTTGGTTGAAATTGGTCGAGTGGTTTAGGAGGAAATGTGCAAAATTTTCTAGTAATTCACTAGTTTTATCATTCTAATTGTTTATGATTTTATGCATCGTGAACTACGTGATGTAAGTGATTTTCACACTTTGGACGACCGTCCACATAAATTGCAGTTTACGTGTGCAAATTTTCATAAAGATTGGAGCAACACTGTTGGTTTGTGTGTAATACGTACACACAAACAAACAGACACACTCTTTTATATATATATATATATATATATATATATATATATATATATATATATATATATATACGAGGCGCGTCCAGAAAGTAAGTTCCGTTTGGTTATATAAAACGAACAGATACAGATACAGAAAAAATATTGATTCTACAAAAATCTACAACTGTTAAACTACTTTTCTACATAGCTTCCGAAATTTTGTAGGCAATTGTCATAGCATGGCACAAGGTTTTGTGTGTCTTTTTCATAGAATGTTGCCGCCTGTGTATTCAACCATGTGGTAACATGTCCTTTAAGCTCGTCATCATCGTTGACGTGTTGTCCACCAAGGACAGATTTTAGGTGTAAAAAAAATTTTTTTTCACTATAATACTTGACCTCACACACTGAATGTTACCAAACAATTCTTACGGAAATTTCAATGTTTGATCATCCTTCATACAGCTCGGACCTCTCTCCTAGCAACTTTCATCTCTTCTTACACCTAAAATGTGTCCTTGGTGGTCAACACTTCAACGATGATAAAGAGCTGTTACCACATGGTTGAATACACAGGCGGCAACCTTCTGTGAAGAATGCATGCAAAAACTTGTGGCACGCTATGACAAGTGCCTACAAAATTTCGGCTGTTATGTGGAAAAGTAGTTTAAGAGTTGTAGAATTTTGTGCAAAAAAAAAATTTCTTCTGTATCTGTGTACAATTTCATTTTATTACCAAACGGAACTTACTTTCTGGACGCGCCTCGTATATATAAATTTCAGAATTAGTAACAAAATATACTCCTCTCCACTCACAGACACCTTTCAAGGATTAATTTTTCAGAAACTGAAAGTCGTTCATTTTTATTTTGTTGCCTTAGAAAAGTATTTCAGTTAAATTGTTTCTCATTGTTAAGTTTTGACGCCAGTATTGAGACAACTTACGATGAGAGCAGTACCAAGTTAACATTTGGTTTCACTAATTGGTAACGACGTCCAAGTGTTGCATGCCACGCTGTTGGCAGCAGTGATTAGCACCGACGATCAAGAGAAGTATCGGAACGGACACAGAGCGTGTAGGCGGTTGTCTAAAGATTTGTGCCTGGCTAATGGGCTTAAGAGGAGGTGCCTCGGAATCTCGGCAGCAAGTGCTTAACTCGGAGAGTTGCCGCAGAACTATTCCTCGCCACAGCGACCTCCCGATCCCCTGATCCCGCGATAATTTGGATGGCAATTAACTGCAGCTCAACACCCCGCCACAAAACGCAGTTAATTGGGTTGTTACGTCTGCGTGTCTGAAGAGTCCGCAAGGATTACCTGCTTGTGGTTGCAGAATTAATGTCAACGGTACAGTTACGATTAACTCCGATAAATAGCAGTATTTATTTATTTTTAATCATAATAGGTTTCCCGACTTAAACTGACAGAACATATACAGAAATATATATCGCAAATCGACCAACCACTGACAACAAGGCGTAAAGAGCAGCACAGGTATACATTGAAGAAACATTAATACCCACTGTAGAGGATGATTTATAAATAAAAAGTAAAAATAAAATCCCAAACGCTCTGATTTGAAAAAGTTGTCCTAAATTCAATCATCATAACAAGAGAAACTATATATAATTAATATAAACAACTTCTACGGTATACCACCACCCAAAGAATCATAGAATATGAAACCAATTTCATTGACAGCCTCCTATATTAATGTTAAACGGTGCTTACTACGGAATATATAATATCGACAGTATTTATACCAAACAAATTAATAAGAGGTGACAGTAAACCCCTCATGTTCCAATTTCCAAAGAACGCAAAACCTCCAACTTTAGTGGCCTGTACTAAAGCTTGAAACTTCGCGCTGATTTCAATGAGAGTTTCGAAATCATATAAAAAATCAAAAGGGAATTTCGTCGTGCGTAAACTATACAAGTGGCCAGATTCAACTAATATCTGCCCTGCGTGATACCGTGGTAAATTTCTCGATGGTAGTGTAACAAACTAGAATGAATTAACGAAGCTTTCTGAATTTCTTCAGCGGAAATATTCCATAATTTCAATCACTAAAAGAAGCGGAAATAACTTAGATGTAGGTGTCAGTGTAGCACACCAAAAGAACGCAAGTCTTCAATTACAGACCAATTACCAGTTACGTTCCATTAAGAATATACTTACATAATAACTCCACTTATAACATTTCGCTCGAAGAAAGAAGAAGCAAACATGAAGATTGGAAATATTTACGGATCACACCAATATTCGAGAAAGAGACTAAAGCTAATTACAGGAAAACGCCTCTGGTAGGTAGTTCGTACAAATGCTTTATCATTATCAATTGCCTTAAAGAAAACCATCCGTCGTCTACGCATTCAGTAGTACTAGTTACATACAGCTGTCGAAAGGAGGAATGCAAGTGATTAAATGATTCAAGATTTCCCAAAGACTTTTTCCACTCAGGAAACGCAAACTCTTGATTCCCATTTTCCAGCCTATGTAACTGAAAATACGCCGTTGAAATATACTGTCAGGATCATATCATCGTAGAAAGGAGCGAGTACGTGGCTTCACAAGAAAGTCGTGACAACCATATTAGTAACAAAGGTAAAGTTACGATAGATTAGCAGTAATAGCATTGGACATCGAAATTAATGATTCGCTTTTCGAAAATAGTTGTGCGTTTAAGTTGGATTAGTAATGGTACAATGTAAACACTTTTCAGTGACATTCTGTTAGGCACTCCAGAGTATGTGTCACACGATGAAAAGATTGTAAACACAATCGTACCCATATTTCACTGCTTCCTTTTACACCTCTGGATAGATCGGGGTACAAGTTAGTTGCCTATTGCTCCAGGAGTTGTTTGCAGTGTGAGGGAGTGGCCATGTATGTGAAACATGCTAATAAAGATGAGTTCATCGATGTTTCTAACCACTACTTTGAAAATATATTTGAATGTTCTCTGTGACTGACTATAGTGAAACTAAACTTCTAATTGTTTTGCCGGCCGCTGTGGCCGAGCGTTCTGTGGCGCTCCCGTCAGTCTGCACGGCCACTACGGTAGGGGGTTCGAATCCCCCCTCGGGCATGGATATTTATGCCGTCCTTAGTATAAGCTAGTTCATAAGTTGTTTGTAAATTTAGGGACTGATGACCCCGTAGTTAAGTCCAATAAGCTCTACAAACATTTGAACAATTTGATTGTGATCTAATTGTTGATTTCAAAACATTTATGCTCACTTTAGGGAGGCCTCTATGTCCACTTTATAGGAAGTACGAAATACAAGTCATAAGCGGTGTTTTAATATTAAATTATGTAAGCGATTGGTCAAGGAAAATGAGTTATTATAGCTTGCAGCAAACAGTATTCATTCCAACAAGAGTGGAGGTGAATAGCAGCATAACAAAAGACAACATTTTTTGTACAATTTAGTTATTAGAGAGGCATTTTAATGGAATAGAGAATGGTCTTTCAGAACACGATGCAGAATGTTTTTCTTATTAGAAGGATTTTATGCTCAAATATCTGTATAATTATGTACTATTTATAAAAGCTATACCCGGGGTAGTAGAGGCCAGTTTTAACCTAATTAAGGAAAAAGATTGCATTGTATTTACAGTGCTGATAAGACGGACGGTATAAGACGGAAGCATATATATAATGCTTTCCTTAACACTCCCACACCCAAGAACCACAAACACTGCAGAGGTGTGGTGGCTTGCGTGCCTCAACTATACAGATAGCCGTACCATAGGTGAAACCACAATTGAGGGGTGCCTCTGGAGAGGCCAGACAAACGTGTGGTTCTCGAAGAGGGACAGCAGCTTTTTCAGTGGTTGCTGGGTGATTGATTGAACTGGATGATTGACTGATATGACCTTGTAGCAGCTAATGTGGCTTTGCCAAATAGTTACCGCGAATGGCTGAAAACAAGGGGAAACTACTCCCGTTACTTTAACCTAGAACCTACAACGAAAAATGTTCAAATGTTTGTATAGTCTACGGGACTTAACTACGGGGTCGTCAGTCCCTAAACTTACAAACTACTTATGAACTAGCTAACACTAAGGATGCCCGAGGGGGGATTCGAACCCCCGAACGTAGTGGCCGTGCAGACTGTGACTGGAGCGCCTCAGTCTCTTCGGCCACCGTGGCCGGCAACCTGCAACGCTAATATTAATATGTTGTTGGCATTGTATAGGGTAGAATATTCAGGAGTAAAAATATTGGCTCATTCGGATCTCTTGGAAGGGGCTATTCAGGAGAATGTTATCATCAGGAAAGGCAACACTGGCATTCTGCCGATAGAAGCGTAAATCTTAATCCGGTAGAGAGTTTAGAAATTATAAAAAAGAGAAATGATAGGTTGAAATGAGATATACTAGAGATTAGTGAAGTTCGCTGCAAAGAGGAACAAAATTTCTGGTCAGGTGAGTATAGGATTACAGTTGCCTTTTAGAAATTGCTCCAGAGAAATGATAGGTTGAAATGAGATATACTAGAGATTAGTGAACAAAATTTCTGGTCAGGTACTGTATAGGATTATAGTTGCCTTTTAGAAATTGCTTGATGTATTGTATTTGTTGTCTAAGGTCACTTGACACTTTTTCTCTGGAGGAAAAATGAGGTTACTTACAGTTTTTCGGGTTTTATTGTTCAGGTCTTACATATGATCACACACTAATGTCACAAAATTATTCAACTTAAGTAATTTCTTGATCTGGTTTATATATATATATATATATATTTCGACAATTTAGTTACCTGTCTCACAGATGTCTCTCATTCACTTTAGTATGTGATGCCAACTTAATGGAGTGCGTGTTCAATATACAGGTCATCTGTATGTGTCTCTACAAAAGACATGGAGTACGGTCTTTTAATTTTGTCAGTCTTTCCGTGAGTGTGTGCGTGTGTATCTGTGTGGGTGAGTGCAATCTCTCATAAATAACATAAGAGATTTCACTGTACTAAATCAGATAACGTAATGCTGCTAAATCATGTGGTAATTATACCAAACAACTCAATGGTGACACTGTTAGATAACCTACGAAGACATTCATTTCCCTCGATCTGCCATTAATTCCCCCAGAAGGCATTTAAATCGAAAATCAGTTCTGTCTCATTCCAACCAAACGGACTTCTACCAATAGGACACATTGAAAGTAGTACCACGATGGGATCAGACTGACTATCTGGATAATTTAGTAGAAAAGTATGTAAAAGCTGTAAGTTCATTTGTGATTATTCTGTTACCTATTAAATGTATAAGTAACGTAATTATTGGGTGTTACTTTTCCGGTCTTCATCTGCAGAAAACAAAAACAGTTTACTATGATCTTCTCAAATCCTGGAGTAAACCACTTTCGGGGAAAAATATGACATCAAGGTCTACGAAATATGCTGTTTGGTTCAACACTTCCACAGTAAAGGATAAATGAAGGCCAGCCCGCTGACGATCCCAGTCAAATCAACAATTCCTAATGAAGGTTATTATACTATTTACCCTGCGCGTGAAAAGTTATTGTGAAACGTGGATTCAATGTCAATTTGCAAGTAGTGTCTACGAATGCCGTTTGCCTTTTGTTGTCGATCACTGCTATAGCCGATCCAGCTTGTACTATTTTTCAGGCTAACTGAATTCTAGTCGCTCCCTGGTTGACTTGGAATATTATATTCTCACTTATCTTGTTTCAACTGAAGAGAGAAAAAATGATGTAAATTGATTCACAGTTAAATGAGGAACTTTCTTATTTTACGCTGTAATTGACAGAAAGTCATATAGTAGAATTGAAGTGATACCTGGCGTTACCCAGAGAGTAGAATTGAAGTGATACCTGGCGTTACCCAGAGAGTAGAATTGAAGTGATACCTGGCGTTACCCAGGGGAGTTTTATAGGGCTTCTACTGTTCCCTATTTTTGTAAACGATTTAGGAGACAATCTGAGTTGCTCCGTTAGACTGTTCGCGGATGATGCTACCACTAATCGGTTAATGAAGTCACCAGAAGATCAAAAGCACCTGTAAAATAATTTAGATACGTTATCTGCACGGTGCAAAAAACGGTAATTGACACCTAATAATGAGAAGTGTGAAGTCATCCATATGACCAATAAAAGAAATCCGTTAAACTTCATTTACACAATAAATAAATAAATACTACAGGACGTAAATTCAACTAAATACCTAGGAGTAACAATTACAAATAACTTAAATTGATAAGACCACATAGAAAATATTCTAGGTAAAGAGAACCAAAGACTATGTTTCGTTGGCAGAACATTTAGAAGATGGAACAGCTCTACTAAAGAAAACGCCTACGCCACAGTTGTGCGTCCAATTTTGGAGTTGTTGCGCATTGTGGGATCCCCACCAAGAGGGATTGACAGACGATTTAGAGAAAGTACAGAGAAGGCAGCTCGTTTTGTATTATCGCAATATAGGGGAGACAGTGTCACGGAAATGATGCACTAGTTGGGGTGGAAATCATTAAAAGAATGGCGTAATTCGTTGCGAGATCTATTTGCGAAATTTCTTTAACTGACTTTCTGTTCTGAATGCGTACATATTTTGTCAACACACACCAACATAGGAAGATATGATCATCAAAATAAGAGAAATCAGATCGAAAACAGAAATGTTTAGGTGATCCTTTTTTCCGCGACTTATTAGAGAATGGAATTGTAGAGAAACATTATAAAAGCGGTTCGATGAACCCTCTGCCACGCACTTTAATGAGGCTTGCAGAGTATTTATGTAGATGTAGGTCTTGTTTGCATAGACTGATAATATTCATATCGGGTTTGCAGCCAGATACCATCGTCAACTAAACACAATAGTTCGGCAGACCAACTGGCTGCCATCTTCAGGTGAGTGAGCTGATTACACTCACTCGCCGGAAACTGAGACAGAACAGAAACAGCGGCCCCTTTACACAACGCTGACGACCCACCTTCCCTGCGCGAAACCAAAGTAGAGGCTCTGTAGAACTAGAACTAGTAGCGCGAAGGTGGAGAAAATCGGCGAGACGATGGGTCGAAATAAAACTAGTTAAAAGAATCTGCGGGTTGAAATGAAAACCATTAATATCAGATAAGATTGGGTTCCAAGTTTTGTTTAGGGTGAAGCACTTGTCCCTATTACAACAACCATACGAAATTCCATGGATTACAATTCTTAAATATCCGTCTCCAGATCGCTTATATTTTCTAAAACATGACCGGTTTCGGGACAGCTGCCCATCTTCAGATCAAAATTTTGAAGTTACAGAGTAACCTGTCCTGTAATGAACGAATGTTCACAGTCGTTACTCATGGATTCTTTAAGAACTCATTCCCAGTAGCGGGAAGCAGGATCAATTAGTTTTGTTTCATCATTTAACATCTTGTGTCCCTCATTGAGACAAAGTTCAGCAACAGCTGACTTTTCAGGTTGAAGTATGGCCGTGATGTTTCCACAAACAGATCCTGAACTTTGCGGATCGTTTGGCCGATGTAAGTCTTACCACAGTAACATGGAATTCTATAAACACCGTCCAATAATCACAGTACTCAGTCCTAAATCATCTTTGACTGATCCAAGGAGGTCCCTAGTCTTTTGGTGGCATAAAAAGATTGAGGTCAAACCTTCTTAAAATTCTTGAAATTTTCGAGGAAATATTGCCGACGAAAGGCAAAAAGGTAATAGACTTGTCCTCAAATGGTTCACCTTTGTGGGAATCTCACAAGGTGGGACTGTCGGAAGACATTGAGAACGTTCAGAGAAGGGCAGCTCGTTTTGTTTTATCACGTTACGGGAAGGGGGGGGGAAGCGTCACGGAAATGTTGCACGAATTGGGGTGGAAATCATTAAAAGAAAGACGTTATTCACTGAGGTGTGATCTGTTTGCGAAGTTTCAATCACCGACTTTGACTTCTGAATGTGAAAATATTTTGCTAGCACCCACCTACTTAGGGAGACATGACCATCCCAATAAAATAAGAGAAATAAGATCGAAAAAGGAACG
The DNA here is from genome assembly GCA_026315105.1 of Locusta migratoria. Classification (NCBI taxonomy): domain Eukaryota; kingdom Metazoa; phylum Arthropoda; class Insecta; order Orthoptera; family Acrididae; genus Locusta; species Locusta migratoria. The sequence goes on from CM048748.1 coordinate 42,315,699, forward strand.
ATTTAGGTGTTCTTTCTACCCGCCCGCTATTAGAGAATGGAACGGTAGATAAAGTTATGAAAGTGGTTATTGGACCCTCTGCCAGGCACTTAAATGTGATTTGCAGAGTATCTATGTAGATGTAGATGTACACGAAACTGAAACGCACGACAAATTGGTTGAGCAGTGTACCCATACCGTTTAAAGACAAATTTGAGATGCTCCAGTTCTTCACCCAGATGTTTGGCATCAGAGAAGGAGTACGCTCTTTTCACCAGAGTACGCTAGACCCCCATACGTAGGTGTGCCGGTTGACACCTCGTCGCATGAAGATAAAGATTGATATGTGTAGTTTTGTTTCGACCCATCGTTTTGCCGATTTTCTCCACCGGCGCGCTACTAGTTGTATTGCGCATAGAGGGCCTCTACTTAGGCTTCTCGCAGTCGCGGTGGGTCGTCAGCGGTGTATAAAGGGGATACTGTTTGGGACGCACAGCGACGCACAGGACACCGTGCCCACGGGTGCCCCACGGGTGCGGTTCCTGTAGGGGGATGCTTGTCCACTTTTGTCCGAGCTGATCTCTACAAGATTACGAGAGTAACTCGGGTGTCCGATCTTTGATTGTCGTGAGTGCATTCGTGTTCTCCCGATAATCCATTTTTAGTCCGGGGCAAGTCCCGGAGACAAATTAAATTGGTCCCAATCCCCCGGTTCCGACCAAGGTTTTCGGGAGGTTTTCCTTGGTTGTAAGGCGTATGCCGGAACTGGTAAGCCCCTCCCACTTATTCCCAATTGGGATTCCCCCTTTGCCCCACTATCAGCTTGTCTGATAACTGGCTGAATAGAACCGCGACTCTTTATGGGCCGGATCTCAAACAGCCCGCTCCACTCCTCGGAGTGGAGAATGAAAAGAGATAAGTTTTTTTAGTGTCCTGCTGCGGGACCGTCGGTTATCGCGCTCACGAATTCCTTATGGATGATCTCTACGAGTTTACGGGAGTAACTGGCGCGTTTAATCCTTGATTGTCATGAGTGCACTCGTGCTCTCCGCCCTTCCCAATTGGAATTCCCCCTTTGCACCAGCATCAGCTTATTTGATTTCCAATCCATGGTATACAGCAGGGGTGGGCACGAGAGCTGCTCGCGCGGCTGCCCGCGAGCAGCGAGAGCCGCGAGGGCAGCGCTGAGCGGCCTTGAGAGCCAGCAGTGCGGCTAGCAGAGCTGTGCGTTGTGGCTGGCCGGGGGCAACTGTGCAGCTGTGAGGGCGCTGAGTAAGGACAAGTTGAAATACTTACTGCACGTACAAAACACATGAGGCCTTCCGTGAAAAGGGCACCGGTACAATCATATCTGCCACAGCATGTTTGAGTGGGAAGTAAGTGTTAATAGTGCTTACACAAAAATTGTGTATCCTGTACCATGCAACGGTTGCTCATGTAAGGATGACACACACTTTCGAACCACTGTAGAACCTACTTTCGTGGCCACAAATATGACATAGACGTAAAGAATTAAGAAAAGACTTATTCTAAATTTTATGTTATATTTTCACAGAATTGTGTAGATTTTTTTGATTTTTTTTTAATTTTTTTTTCAAAATGTGACAAAACTGAAATCAAATTTTTCTTAAGCTTATGGGACTTAACTACGGGGTTATCAGTCCCTAAACTTACAAACTACTTATCAACTAGCTTATCCTAAGGACGGCACAAATATCCATGCCCGAGGGGGGATTCGAACCCCCGACCGTAGTGGCCGTGCAGACCGTGACTGGAGCGCCTCAGTCCCCTCGGCCACCGCGGCCGGCTAACAAAACTGAACTTTCTGCAACTAAAAACCTGCTTCATTACAATGACGAGAAATTGGGTGGTCGGTCATAAGGTAACGATTATTAAGGTTCATTACATTCTAAGGAAACGATGAAAACTGACACCATTCTGAAGGAGAAAAAAATTCCAGAACTCAACACCTGAGAGCAATGAAAAAGGTTCCCTGCCTATATCAGTGGTACCACAACGAAGTTGTCGTGGTACGATAAAGAACTTTTCAAAAATAACCAAATAAGTACATGGGAAAATTTTTAAGCTAAAGGAAAATAAAATATCCCTGCTGCGGGAAGCAAAAACCTAGGAACTATTAAGATAAGTATAATTTATCAAGTGTAAAACATAAACCTTCTCCCTGGAATAAGTAAAAGGGATAACTAAACTTAACTTCTATGATATATAGAAAACGTAAAGGGAAAGAAACTATGATTACAAAGCCTATCAGTTTCCTGTCAATTTAAACAACAAGGTGACATACACATAAAAGAATTGTCACTTCAGAGGAGAGGTACTACAAACAAAAAAGAAATAAGCATTAATTTACATCATTCTGGATTTATTTAAAATGGTTTTGAACCAACATCTCTAATTTATCGAGAATGAGTGGTTCCGCGTGGTGTAGTGACGTGCGCGGCTAGTCGAGTGAGAGTGGGGGGCACTGCTGGCTGGCGGAGTGGGGGGGAGCCGCGAGCAGGCCGCGTGAGCTGCTGAGAGCGCTCGCACTCGCGAAACGGCATTTTCCCAGCCCTGGTATACAGCAATCAGCTATTCCTTCAAACCGTATTGATTGCAAATTTTTTATTGGTTAATGACGCGTTTCGCCCTTTAGCAGGGCATCTTCAGATTATAATGCGCTCTCCGTGGTGACACCGTAAGTTGGTATTGCGGTGTTTCTATTTTTCTGGAACATTTTTTTTATTTCCTTGTCTCCCTTAATAGAAGCGGTAGTCACTGGTGATACAAGATAAGCCCATGTTTACAATTGCGCTCACGGGCGGTGGGCTGGCGTGGTGTGCTGCTCCGCCGACTTGTACAGAATATTATCTGATAATCGGCTGAATAGAACCGCGAGGTTCCTTTAGGGGAAAGCTTGTCCATTGATGGTCGAGGTGATCTCTATGAGTTTACGGTCGGGCGTCCGATCCTTGATTGTCGTAAGTGCACTAATGCTCTCTCGATAATCCATTTGTAGTCTGGGGCAACGTCCAAGAGATAAATGAAATTATTCCCAATACCCCGGTTCCGACCAAGGTTGCTCTGGAGGTTTTCCTTGGTTGTCAGGCGTATGCCGGAACTGGTAAGCCCCTCCTACTTATTTCCAATTGGGGTCCCCTCTTTGCCCAACTATTAGCTTGTCTGATAATTGGCTGAATAGAACCGCGACTCTTTATGGGCCGAATCTCAAACAGCCCGCTCCACTCCTCGGAGTAGAGGATGAAAAGAATAGGGTTTTTACTGTTTACTTCAGTTTCCGGCGAATATGTGTAATCAGGGCAGTCACCTGCAGATGGCAGCCAGTTGGTCTGCCGAAATATTGCGTTGGTATCCGGCTGCAAGCCCGAGATGAATATCATTGGATGTAGATCGATAAACAAACCGGTTTCTTTCGTGTCTAGTCTGCAGTTATTTCCGTTTGTTGAAATCATAATTTTGGGAAAAGCAAATGTTCCTTATCGTAAACAAATCGACTGACGTCTGCGGATATCAGAGTCAGCAGGCGACGCGAGTTTCCGCCGGGGGTGCCGCTAGTTTCGAGGACGCCGCTGAGCGCCGAGTTTTAATTCCGGACTCCGGCTGGCTGCGGCCCGTAACGGTTTTTAATCTGCGTGAGAGACGGCCCCGTGAATGCGGCGCGGCCCGCCGGCTCCCACGGGTAATAAACTCCGCGGAACGTCGCCAGCCGGCCGAACGTCGCCCAGCGAACGTCGTGCGTCGCGCCCAGTCCCTCGCGGTTCCGCACGCCGCCGCTCGAACTGCGCCGAAGCGCGGCATTAGTGCTCGAAGCGTCCGAGCGCTATTCGCGCTGCGCTCTGCCTCTAACCACACCGGCCCGCATGTCCCACGACCAACTGAAAGGTTTATGAAGCACGTGCCGCTGACTGAAAAATTTATCGCAAATTTTGGCGTCTCGTTGGATGCGCGCAAAATCCCTGTATTTCCTATGCGAGCGGGTGTTTTGTGCTACGACACGGCTGTGAAAAATCTGTGTCGTGAGGTTACGAGTTTTTATTCCGAACATCACGCAAAGGTTTGGAATTTCTACATGAAGTCAAACAGGCAAATAAATAAATAAATGCTCGCCACGGCGGATTTATGCAAATTGCTCAGAAATTGATATTCAATAAAGGTTTCGAGGGAAAATACAAAAATGCAAACTTTACTGGACGCTGGATGAATATTGGTCGTTGCAGAATTAATTCACTACGCAGCTGGAAAGGATGCTAACGGGAGACATATCGAACTCATCGTCGTCTCCCCTTTATCCAGCACCAGAACGTACGATTGTCAGTACTTCTCTAATTTCCCCCGTTTTCACCACAGTTCAAACACAAAAGCCTTCAGTCCAGATTAGTCCAACTCGTATTTTATACAGGTTTTCTCATGCCCTCAGTCATAGCATCTATTCTTTTATTTCTCCTTCAGTTATCCATAGAACTGGCGTGTTTTCGATAATTTTTATATTTAAAAAGAAGTGTAATGAAAAATAGTGACAGCAAATAGCAAAGTGAGTGCCTCATAAAACGCACGAAGTGGGCGATATAAAAACTGAACCACTGAAGATGATTTAAATTAAAGCGAAACACGTCTATTAGACTAATTTACAGACGGTAACGTAACCTATATCTATACAAACTATATTTAATAATTTATACAGTTGATGTGGTGTGTTATTTTAACACGGAATTTCTTTGTCTGTGGATAACTAATTTTAGTTGTAAATAAGATAACGAGAAGAAGCTAAAATGTAGTATTACTTCAAGAAATGCTGACCTATGGATGTAATTTGAATCAGGGAAAAAAAATCAATCAGATCAGATAAATATAAGCCCACGAATTGGAAAGTAAAGAGTAAGTAGTCATATTAACTCATTTATAAATTGGATGGAAAAAGCGTACGTTAGCCGTATGCAATCTTAACAGTTCTTCTAAAAGTCTGACAAGCTTGCCAAAGTTATTTCACATCGTTTGTAGAGGCATTACATTACTTTACGGATATTAAGAGATTAAATATAAATAGGCCTACCAATAATCTTCCACGAGGATAAAATGGAATAGAAAGAAAAGAGAAAGCACAACTTGTAAGTTTTATAATGGTTTCTGAATGAGAATTTGGTATGAATCGTGCACACCCTGTTATCCTTTTGTCTGTCTTCCTCTCCTTGCCGCTATACTCGTGCACACTGCTCTCTCCCATGTGTCTTCTTGTCCCTCTCCCTGTCTCCAACTCCTCCTCTCTCTCTCCCTCTGTCCGTCTGATCCTCTTCCCCTCTGCCTCTATCTGTTTATCTCCACGTCCTTCCTCTCCCCTCCATCTCACCATCACGGTCTCCCTGTCCATCTCCTGCTTCCCCGACGATACTAACTTCCTCATCCTCTTGCATCTCTTCTTACAACTCCGAAAACCTAGAGCCTTGCTTTATGTTACTTCCAATATCTTGTACCTAAAGTGTTTCTTGCCCTGTACCTTACAAATTTTCAAACCAATTTACACTGCTACTCTTCTGAGTTTCGATATACAACATTTTTAATAAGTCATATATCGATTTGCATAAACTTTATATTTGGGAAACGCTGCAAAATATCGCATAATACTTGTGTAGGTTATCTTTGTATTCAAAATCGAATCCCTATTTTCCTTGGTAACGGCATAACTTCAGAATTAATCGACATATTTGGTTGATGTCTTTGTTGACATTTTTCTAAAGCTGAAGTGCCTAACAATGTGACAAGGTAATCAGTCTTCTGGAGGACCTTTAAAGTTAATCACCGCGATGGACACTTTGGCGATGTCGAAGTTACTCATGCAGGATTTCGAATTAGCGTAATCGAAATACCTTTCGAGATGTTATCCGAGGAAATAAATGCAGTGGTATCGTTGTATAGGAAAGTGCTTAGCGATGTAGCAGTAAAATGGTCAATCGCTCATAAGTTACCGTACTGAACGGTATCCGCCAACATAAGGTTGATCTATACAAGCATTTTCCATCCTACATAAATGTTTGCGGGTACCGCACCATAGTGTCATACGATGGGCAGCCCGGCCCTGCGCTGTTTGTGGTAAACAGGAACACTTGTGCACCGAGCGTGGCTCAGTTGCCGGTCGGCGAGCCTGCCAGGCCAACACCGTCTAGAGACAAGGCCTCACAACAAGCCCATCACGTCCCACCGATAGGCCGCGACCGCAAGCTGAATGGCTAACTGGTGGGGTACAGCGCCCTTCCTCGTATCGGCCGGTCAGTCTGCTATCTATCGCAAGACAGGCCTCGGCGCGCACGTCATGTCACACAAGCAAGGTAGTCCTGACCTGGCGCGATCACTAGCTGATTGGCCGGCCGCTGGGGCACAACCCACTGCCTCAAGCTGCCAGCCACTCCGCTAGCGAACGCGCCGGCTCAGGACTACCTTGCTTATGCGACATGACGTGCTCGACGGGCCCTGTCTTTCTCGTTGGCCTCGGGCCTCTCGGGGTGACGTGACAGGGGCTTATTGTGTGGCCCTGACGCTAGACGGTGTTGGCCAGGCCTTTGACATATGCGTCCGCTGCCAGCGGCTGAAAGGCCGACACTCCCGCCGCTGAATTGAACAAGTCATCCACCGTCATGATCAAAGATGTTCTGATGCAAATCCAGGACACTGCCGAAGTAGTTTCTGCTACATCACACTTGCGATTGCGATTGCGATTTGCCAGCACGACCTCCAACACGCCATATTCACAAAGAGGTTCCAGTGGCAATCCCAGACACTGTGGCAGTTGTCTGCTACATCGCAGTTAACCCGATTTGCCAACTCAACCACCAAGAGAACAGACCCTCACAACCGTGGAAGACAAATCTGCTGATGACACAAGTCCGAAAACTGAACTGATAAGTTCTGTTAAAGCTGCTACATCCCTGAAGGAAAAATGTATATCTCGGAAACATAAAAAGCGGAGAATTGCACATGAAGGTATAGAAGACAACGCCAAAAAACTGTGAGAAAAAGCCTGACAATTCGTCAGTACGTTACCTGGTAACTAGGGGAACCACTTCAATACCAGTCCCCGTACCAACTTCAACCAGAGCCAAGATCCCACCGGAAGTTAAACAGCGCAGTAGTGATGACAAACCACAAAGGCCTGCAGTGGACAATAACACAGACTTTTGTCCAACGATTGTTCACAGGATCATATGTACTATATAGACATGAGCAAACCAGGCGTCTTCAAAGTGAAGAAACGCCGAATGCCACTGATGACATCCCGAATCATGAAAATGCCAGCGGCTACGAAACGGAAACGCACTGAAATGTTTGACAGTGACGTCTTTCCCCGATACCGATTATCCACCCTACTTCACGGTACTATAAAATTGCTACTTTAAAAATAATTAGTAAACGATATTCAGTATAGTTAGATTGTTTAATAGACCTTATATTGATGCAGATGTGGATATTGCTTTATTCCAGGAAGTGACGGACATTGCCTTAGACGATATATGTGAGTATAACGCTCACAGCAATGCCGGTAATGAAAAGGTTCAGGGGACTGTAATTTTAGCGAAAGAGGGCATCACTGTAGACAGCGTCGAAAGACCAGTGACCGAGAAATAGCCTGCCTCTTTCATATCACTAGACTAATTAACGTGTATGAAAGCGGCAATCGACGCAACAGGGCGGAGTTTTATAAGTATGAAATTTTACTACTCTTTGGAAGCCGTCAGGACAACATTATTGTAACAGGTGATTTTATGCGTGTCCTAAGCCCAGAGGAGCTGGTTCCTAATTTCAACAGCTCTTTTGGATTATCTTGCTAAAGATTTTCGCCTCACCGATACCTGGGAATACACAAACGGTGATTCACCAGGTTTCACATTTATGACACGAACTTTAGCAAGTAGGTTAGATCGGATTTACGTATCGAATACTATGAACGACCGTATTATACTCTCCGAAGTATGGCTAACCAGCTTCACCGACCACACTGATTATATATGTACACTCAACATGGAACGACAAGGAACCTACCGTGTACGAGGGTACTAGAAACCTAAAAGATGCAGGATGCGCAATATTCGCGAAGGATTCAATCAAACATGGGAGGCTTACGAATGACGTCTCCCGTCGTATTTTTCTGCTCTTAGCTGGTGGATATCTTGTGCCAAAACTAAATTGAGGAGAATGCTGACTGACTACTCCAAGGAGAAAGCTTATTGGTACATCTGAATTTTATTTCCAGTGTTTACCGGATCAGTCATTAACAACTACGTCCAAATAAAGATAATGAAATCCACAATTTTGGCCCTCAAGCGGAAGCAATTAAACGGATATCAAATAGAGCCCGTATGCAGAACGGTCTCAACGATGAAGAAACGTCGATTTTCCACGTTATATGGGAGCAAAACAGTGGTCAACAGAAAATAATAATGACCGAAATCAAGAGACCCTGTGGAACCAGTCTTAATACACAGAATGAAATTAAAACGGAAATTTATCATTAATTCACAACTCTTATGTCCGGCTATGCGGTTAGTGCTAAGGCACAGGAAGATTTCTTCGGACATGTGCGAGCATGGCTGAGCACCGAGGCGTCTAACAGCCTGGTCGCAGAGTTGGACGAAGATGACTTGGACACTGCCGTCCTACAAAGTTCCAAAAACTTTTCCTGCCTGCCGAGTTCTACCAGGTTTCTATAGGAAGCTGAAACCCAAACTACTCCGAATCTACAAAGAACTCGCGAATTCAGCCAGTGCCATCCGAGAGGATTTCCTTACCGGATTCGTTGTACTTACTCCGAAAAATACACGTGCTCAATAACACTGCTGAACAGTGATTACAAGATAACGACCCGCATTTTAGCCCGACTGCTCCAAATTGATAATGCATAACTTGTTCATACCAGCGTTGTCAAGGACTGGTCTATCTTACAATCACCCTGTGATTATCGCGACATAATAGCAACGGCGCAACTTCTCAACATTTCAAAAGGCATTTAATGAGGTCACACATTATTACCTGTTCCCAACAATGTATAAAATGGGCTTTCCACACAGCTTTGTGAACCATGTCAGCAAGATTTTAAAAAATCATCCAAAATTATGCCAAACGGTCAGTTCACGAAGAGTACTCACATCAACAGTGCGGCGTGGATGTCCCATGTCCACGGCCTTGTTTGCCATTGCCATCGAGCCCTTGCATCGATGGAGCAACAACTACAAGGTCCACGAAAAACTATCAAAGAATTTATAATTTTAGAATACATTTCAGAAGAAACAGCGATCGTTAATGAAATTATATTTTTAAAGAACACAGTCTCGACAGCAAGAGAATTTTTATTGTTCTTGTCGCAACCGGTTTTACTATGCTTGTGAGACCATGGTCAGCCTGAAGATGGTCTCAAAAGCAGATTGAAACCGGTTGCCTAAACACAATAGCCGCGTGGGAGTAGCCGAGCGGTCTGGAGCGCCAAGTTACGAATCGCACGGCCTCCCGCGTTGGAGGTTCGAATCCTCCCTCGGGCTTGGAAGTGTGTGTTGTCCTAGATTATTTAACTTAGTTTAAGTAGTTTGTAAGTCTAGGGACTAATGACCAACGTAGTGTGCTCGCATAGAATTACAAGTATCTGAACATTTTTTTAAGAACAATAAAAATTCTCTTGCTATCGACACTGTGTTCTTTAAAAATATAAGATCAAAAAATTGTCTGTAAGGCCAACGCAGATGATGTAGGTCTCCCAGTCACCAACAATGAAGACATAAAACGGACGTTGGAGATTATCAACAAGTATGAACTGGCATCATGAGCAAAATTAAACAAAACTGAATCCAGTATAATGAATTTAGATCAAGGACTGTTGGTGCAGAACGTACGACCAGAGGACAATTTTGGGTATTGATTATAGGTGCCATATAAAAGAAACAGTAGCAGCTAACTACATGAAACTGCTTATCAGCGTGAGACCTAGTTTCAGATAGCACGGTATGAGGCACATTGACGAAATCCAAAAGACAACCCTTGTCAATAATTAAATAGATTCCAAGATTAATTATGTCGCACTATTTTTACCCATGCCAGGTGCTACTGCTGTAAGTATAATTTCGACTATCGGCCACTTCATTAGTCATGGGAATCTCTTTAAAGTCGGATTAGATTCGTTTACTTTGCCAGCTGAGAATAGTGGGCTCAACATTACAGACATCATAGTCAGATCCAAAGCATTATTTGTAAACAATATGCTCAAGCTCTGGAAGATGACACCTAACTCATTTACAGCCAACTAACTAACGGAAATTGCTCCTACAGATTTAACCCCACCTGTAGACGTTCAGCACGTTCCCATAAGACTTTATAATTTTCAACAATTTCTAATTGAACTTAGTTACCTTCCCACAACAATCAGAGCTCAGAAGATAGCTAAAGCGAAAACGATATGTGAAGCGCTGATGTAAACGAAACATAGAAATTTTGTGGAACAGAGATACCCTGTTTGTGACAGGAAAACCAGCTGGAGCAATGTAAGTAGCGGATTTCTGCCGACCACCGTCAGAGCTACATCATATAAAGCCATCAATAGAAAACTAGCCACCAATACGAAGTTACACCGCATCCACCTCGCAGATTCACCGAACTGTCCGACCTGCAATTTAATTTACACTGAAGAGCATCAATTGATTTTCGTTGATGTAGATGAAATTTGGCAAATCACTAGACAAATCATAGCCGAAAAGCTCTACATACCGTGACACTGTCCTTCTAAATACCAGAGATGTGCCTTACCCAGACAGAAAAACAAATGCCGTTAACTGGATAAAAGGACACGCATTACACTACATCCTGGAAGAAGAAGCAAAAAGCAAATATAGTTTCCACCTCTACCTCCATACACAGCACTAGAAGCTTATGAAGAAAAAAAACCTACAAGAAGTTCTTCCCGAACTTTCTGCGACACTAGTGATATCTCGACAACTCATGGCACGCACACACACAACATGTAAGTTCTTATACCTTAGTTCTTGAAGTTTCCCAACTCATGTTTGCAGACGAAAGTGTGTTTCACATTTTCGATTAAAAAAGAACGTCAACGGATACAAGAAGAACAATATTCTCTGATATAATTCTCCGATGAAGAGGTGATACGCCAACTCTTTATTTACAATAATGTGTGAACTACGTAAAGCAATTACGTTTTAATTTTACTTTCCTTTAGGGCAAGATTGAACAAGAACAGTTTAATTTCAATATGGCATCTATGTTTTCCACTGCTGCGTCTAAAGGTAGATGGTCTACGTTTAAAATCAGAATAATGGTATACTTCATTTTTACAATTTACTTCGAAGAAAGCCGCAGAAGCTCGCCGAAGAAGGCGAGTGAATGGAAGGCCTGTGAAGGGAGAAGGAAAACCTCATAAAGAAAAAAAATGTGGTTATGGCATCTGACTAGTAAGCTGAAGGTCCCGGGCTTGAATCCCGGCCGCAACGTGAATTTCAATTCAAATGCCTCTGCTTCAGATTAATAAACATTTACAGATTTTTGAAGTTTTCTATTTATTTTATTGGAATACACTCTTTGAAATTCTGAAGGTATCAGGGGTAAAATACAGGGAGCGAAGATTTATAATCAACCTATAAGAAACCAGACAGCTATTACTAGAATCGAAAGGCATGAAAGGGTGGCAGTGGTTGGGAAGGAAGTAATACAGCGTTGTAGCCCGTTGTAGCCTTTCTCCAACCTGTACATTGAGCAAGCAGTGAAGGAATGCAAGGACAAATTTGGAGAGGGAATTAAAGTTCAGGGAGAAGAAATAAGAACTTTATTCTGTCAGAGACTGCAAAGGATCTGGAACAGCAATTGAATAGAGCAGACAGTGTCTTCAGAGGAAGATATAAGGTGAACATTAACATGAGTAAAACGAGGGTAATGGAATGGAATGTCAGAAAATTAGGCGATGCTGAAGGAATTAGATTAGGTAATAAGACAATAAAAGTAGTAGATGAGTTTTGTTATTTGGGTAGCAAGATAACTTCTGATGGCCGAAGTAAAGGAGATATAAAATGCAGAATGGCTATGGGAAGAAAAGCGTTTCTAAAGAAGCAAAACTTGTTAAAATCCAATATTAATTTATATGTTGAGAAGCCCTTTCTGAGAGCTTTTGTCTGGAGTGTAGCATCGTATGGGAGTGAAACGTGGACGATAAGGAGTTCAGATGAAAAAGTGATGGAAGCTTTCGAAATGTGGTACTACAGAAGAATGCTTAAAATTAAGTGGGTAGATCGCGTAACTGATTAGAGGTGCTGAATAGAATTGGGGAGAAAGGTGTTTCTGTCACATCCTGACTAAGAGAAGAGATGGATTGGTAGGACACATTCTGAGACATCAAGGAATTGTCACCTTAACAGGAAAAGGAAGGGTGTGGGATAAATATCATAGATGGAAACCGAGGGACGAATAGAGTAAGCAGATTCAAAAGGATGTAGGTTGCCGAACGTATTTTCGAATGAAGAGACTTGCACAGGACATGGTAGCGAGGAGAGGTACATCAAATCAGTCTGCGGACTGAAGACCACAACAACAACATTTATTTTATACATATTACATATGTACCTTTTGGCGTTGTAGAGGGCACAAAAACCGTTTGCTAAATTGAATGCAAAATTGTGTAAAAATTTCAGCTACATCTGTGACGAACTATCGGAAATTGGAGGATTTGAAAGAACGAACACTTACATTTGTACTTACCATACAGACGATGCAGATGTTCCTAACGTAAATATCCGAAAGAACCTCAATGAATGCTTTTAAATTTTGAAATTATATTGTCTTGGAATACGCGGATGTTTTTATTGACTTTCTTTCTTTCAATGTTGTCAAATATTAATTTACATAATTTTTGCATTAAGGAACGTTGTTAAAAAAAGCGCTACAAGTTACATATATGTTGGTTATACATCATCTACATCTACATACATACTCTGTAAACCACATTTAACTGCCTGTCAGATGGTTCATTAACCACTTTCATAACCTTTCCCTAGAATTCCATTATCTAATAGCGCGCGGGAAGAAAGAAAACGTAAATCGTTACGTTTTCTGTCTGATTTCTCTTAATTTATTGGAATGGTCATGTCCCCCTATGTAGATTGGTGCTAGAAAAATATTCTTACATTCAGAAGTAAAAGTCGGTGATTGAAATGTCGCAAATAGATCTCGCCGCAACGAATAACGTCGTTCTTTTAATTTCTTTCACTTCAAATCGTGCAACATTTCCCCCTTTCAACGTGATAAAACAAAACCTGCTGCCTGTCTCTGAATCTTCTAAATGCCGTCCGTCGGCCCCACCTGGTGAGGGTTCCACACTGGGCAACACTACGCCACGAGAGGACTTAGAAGTGTCATGTAGGCAGACCCTTTGGTGGAGCATTAAAGAAACAGGTAAAAATCATCATGTGTTAGAATATAAAGATTCGCACTAATCAGGGAGAGAAAATATCACGTCTTAAGATAACGAGGGAAAAATTATTATTAGTTTACCGTATTATTTTTTAAAATTTTTATTGTTATTAGTGTACATACTTTCCAGATGCGAATCTGCTGGAATGTCCTGCAATCACGCTACAGAAATAACAATGAACGTCAGTGCCACCCGGCGAATGGCACCGATGGCAATCGACGAAGTGGACTGCGGTATGCTATTCCCATTGCCTTTGAGGGCTAAATCATTGTGCGACAGGGATTTATGGTGTCTGACATTTCTAACCAGGGCTATTTCATCTCTCGGCGACGGGCGGCCGTTCGTGGCGCAGATACTGACATGAGACCGGGGAGTTTGCGCTTAATGCCCGGTTCGCGTGGCCGCGTCCGATAAGCCCAAGTGCTGCCGACAATAATTCGGCGCGCTCGTATAGCAGAGTCAAAGCAGCTCGCGCCTAACTCAGGCGTCAAAGTGGCGCCGTGAATCCAGACGCGCAGCAATAAACGGCCGTGTGGGCCGCCTGGCACTGACGCACGCGCGTGCGCCCGTGTTCCCGCCACCAGCACACGTCAGCCGAGGCGGGATGCTCACACACACTGACTTTGGATTGCCGTTAACATATCGGCCGGTGTTCATCGGTGCGGCGCTGCTTGCACACACGATGGAATTTTACCGGTCAAACGAGCAGTCTCTCGACTGTCGGGGTCAAGTTAAGTTGATTGAAAACTGAATTTAAATTTTGAAAACATTTTAGGCAAACAGTGATCTTAAAATATCATCATCATCGTCATCATCATCATTACAGACTGATAACGCCTTTCAGCGCTCAGTCTGGAGCATAGTACCTCTAATAAAATTCCTCCATGATCCCCTATTCAATGCCTCGTCTGATGTTATGCGTTTTACTTCAAAATCATTCTGTACCGAATCTAAGTACTTTCTTCTTGGTCTACCTCGACTGCTCTTACCCTCCGCTTCCGAGTTCATGAGTCTCTTAGGTAACCTTGCTTCTCCCATGAGTGTAACATGAAAATCAAATGTTTGTTAAGCTTATGGGACTTAACTACGGGGTCATCAGTCCCTAAACTTACAAACTACTTATGAACTTCTTACGAACTTGGACGGCACAAATATCCATGCCCGAAGGGGGAATTCGAACCCCCGACGATTGTGGCCGTGCAGACCGTGACTGGAGCGCCTCAGTCCCCTCGGCCACCGCGGCCGGCGTGTAACATGACCCAACTATCTCAGTCTGTTGCTTCACCTATGGTGTTCATTCCCAGGTTTTCTTTTATTTCCTCGTTATCGACACAATCCTGCCATTGTTCCCATCTATTAGTACTTGCAATCATTCTTGCTACTTACATATCTGTAACCTCTGCCTTATGAATAATGTAACCTGTATCCACCCAATTTTCACTCCCATACAACTGATATGGGTGCACTGCTAACTTAGTCTTGGTACTGACTTCCTTCTTGCAGAAGAGAGTAGATCGTAGCTGAGCACTCACTGCATTAGCTTTGTTGCACCTCGATTCCAGTTCTTTTACTATGTTGCCCTCCTGTGAAAAAATACGATGCGCGTCCAAAGAGTAAGTTCCGTTTCAATTTATCTCCGCTGCAGCGCTGCGATTGCAGTTCCGCCCATGCGCTGTAGACGATGTGTATCAAGGAGAAGAACGTGCGCCATTTGGAGATCGCTGTCAGTTACGTACGCTTTGTTGTGCTTGTTTGAAATGTCGGCGTTGATTGAAAAGCCCGCCGCCTGTGAAATCGTGTAGGTGATTCGCTTTCTGAATGCGAGGAAAGTGAAACCAAGTGAAATTTATCAGCAAATTTGCGATGTTTACGGACCAAATGGGATGAGTGATTCGATGGGGAGAAGATGGGCCCGACAGTTTAATGGCGGGCGTAGTGATGTGCACGATGAAGAACGAAGTGGGCGTCCACCTTTGGTTACAGAAGAATTGGTTCTCGAGATTGATGACAAGATCCAGGAAATCCGTAGGTTTACAATTAGTGCTCTCGCTATGGACGACGAGTTGAAAGAAACTGTTTCCAACTGATTGAAGACACAGGCGGCAGATTTCTATGAAGAAGGTATACAAAACCTGGTGCCACGCTATGACAAATGCCTGCAAAATTTCGGCAGTTATGTGGAAAAGTAGTTTACGAGTTGTACAATTTTGTGCAGCAAAAATTTCTTCTGTATCTGTGTACAATTTTTTTTATTACCAAACGGAACTTACTTTCTGGACGCGCCTCGTACATCCCGGGTACTTGAAACTGTCTACCTGTTCTTTGTTCCTCCTTTTTGGCACTCAATATGTTTAAATGTATTTCCCACAGACATTACTTTCGTTTTGGAGATGCTGATCTTCATATCATAACCCTTGCACCTCTGATCGATCTCTGAAATATTAGTTTGCAACCTTTAATCGAATCTGCCATTACAACTAAGTCATCCGCATATGCGAGACTGCTTATTTTCGTTTGATCTATTTTAATCCCGCCCTGCCATTCTACTGTTTTCAACATATGATCCATGAATAGTATGAACAACAGTGGTGACAGGTTACAGCCTTGTCTTACACCTGAAACTACCCTGAACCATGAGCTTAATTTGCCGTCTAACTGCTGTCCGACAGTCTATGTAAAGACCTTTAATTGCCTGCAGAACTTTGTCTCCACTTCCATAATCTTGTAGAACTGACAATGGCTTCCTCCTAGGAACACGGTCATAAGCCTTTTCTAGATCTATGAAACATAGATACAATTCCCTGTTCCACTCATAGCACTTTTCCATTACCTGCCTAAGCTAAAGATCTGGTCCTGGCAGCCTGATCTGCGGTACGCCAGTCACCGTGTGCATGGCTGCTGCGGTGGGTGGGGGGGTGGGGGGGTCGAATCCTCCCTCGAGAATGGATGTTTGTGTTGTCCTTAGCGTAAGTTGGTTTAAGTTGGTTAAGTAATTAGTATGCAAGTCTAGCGATTGATGACCATGAAGTTTGTTCGCATAAGACCTCAAACACATTTGATCTCAGGAACATCATAGAATAAAGACACGATGTACCTGAAGCAGTGGCCAATTTTCATATTTCCCGCCTGTAGGCTGTTCAAATTTTGCCGTTCCTACCGACCTCTACAATTCGATACCGTATATCACAATCATACTAATAATAATTCTTTTGTCAATGAAATTGTAGATTTTTATTTTGTGCACTATCGTCCTAATTACACCGTATTTTCTGTAGTTAGTTGTACTGTGAACTAGGGGATCGAAGTGTCACTTCCTAGCTCATATCAAGCTACAGAGGTGGTACAAACGAAGAATGAAATTCGCCATCACATTTCGTAGTGTCTCAACCGAAATAGATTAACATGCCAGGGAGATCGTCGATTCAAGCTCGTCCAGTGTAGCGGGATGCTTCGAGTAGACCATGTCTTTCACTGTGCCCCACAAAACAAAGTCACAGGGAGTCAAATCCGGCGAATACGGAGGCCAATTCATGCCTGCACCAGTAAATTTGGGATATTTCAAAGAAATTACTCGATTCCCGAAGTATTCCTCAAGAAAGCGAAACACTTGTTCGGTCCGATGTGGTCGGGCTCCATCTTGCATAAACCACTCAGTACCTGGTTGATCCTCTAACGCTTGCTGTGTGGCGACAAATTTTTCCATAATTGCAACGTAACGTGCAACAGTGACCGTTTCTCGAATGAAAAAAGGGCCAATAATGCCTCTGCTGCTTACTGCAGCCCACACAGTAACATTAGGAGAATTCAGGGGTTTCGCTTCACAACAACATGGCTTTTCGGAACCCCAAAATCGCCAGTTCTGCTTATTCTCGTATCCATTTAGGTGGAAGTGTGCTTCATCTGTAAACCAGATGCAGCCGACATCAAATCCTTCACTATCAATCATTGTGAGCATCTGATTAGCAAAGGCAGCCCTTTGTTGCATAGCTCGTACAGGTATGGCCTGGTGCGTTTGAATTTTGAATGGAAACATGTGTAGGCTCTTTCTCAGAATTTTCTGCGTGCTGGAACGCTTCAAACCAGTCTCAGATGCAATTCTACGGACGGATAACATTGGATTTCGCTGAATATTTCCAGAAACTGTGGCGATATTTTCAGGCCTAACTTTGGATGGCTTGCTGCCAACTTGCCCCACTATATCACCAGTTACGCTGCCCGTTAGTTGAAATTTTGCGAAGAGCGTAGGAATGGTTTTCGCATCGGGTCTTTTTGGAACATTAAATCAAGCTTGAAAACTTCGCCTTGTTGCCGTAGAACTCTCTTCTAACCTGTGGTACTCTAGCACCAGAACAACGCGTTTTTCAATGGAGTACATGGTTTTAATCTCTTCCTTCGGTACGCTAACCTCCTTTCACGTTTCAATAGTGGAACTGATCGCTCTGTCGTCGGGTCACTATTTATACTAGGCATTACGTGTGGTGATTACAGCGCCATCTGTTAGCAGCTTGTGTGAGTACTATTTCAAACTATCATATAAACTTCTTACGGATTCACAACAAACATATCGTTTACTGCATTCCTCTATCGATCTTTGTTTTCGAGATATTTAATTTTGAAAACAGGGAGTCCTTTTCTGGACACCCTGTAAGACGGCCCGCGAATAGTTACATGGTGTTTAGTTGTGATTGCGGTATAAATACGTCTAATTCCTCTGCTGTTCCAGTCGTGAACGTAGCAGAATTCCTTCTAGTAAGCATCTGTGTAAACTCGAAACTCACGATTAATCTCATAGCCTCAACTGAATCTCGTGCCATTGCTACGTGATTATATCTTTGAATCTCTAGTTCGCTAGCTCTTATGACAATCCTACCTGGAAAGGGGAACATTGACAACTACTGCTCTTGAACCCGTTACACGCAGTTGCAGCTATAGGAGATGGACAAATTAATAAGAAAACCGGGCTGTATACTACACAATGAGAAAGTTGGTAGTACTGCGGACGTGTTCACATTGACACGGAACGGCACAGAACAATTGCTGTACAAAGTCCTTTTCAAACCCATCACTAGTCACGATATCCACGGTAATGCAGAGTCACACTGATTAATCACAGTGCAAAAACAAAATTAAAATGAAATAAGTAGTAAAAAACAACATCTCTGGTGAACAGCGATAGAGGGTGAAACCCGACTAATATCAACTGACTAACAGTAAGAACAACTTCAAGACTGTAAAGCGCACTACTCAGATGAGTACCGCTACCATTAAAAACCTGCTGGAGCTTATCATTTACGGGATGGCTGTAGTTGCTAAACCTTAATAGCATAGCTGCGAAGGATGTGGTGCCATGAATATAAAACATTGTGACATAAGTACTGGAACTGAGTGATGTGGTCTAGTTGTTCATGCGAACAACCCGGTTTATATATCGTAATCACCCAAAACAAGCTTCCGATATAGCATACGTGATTCCTACAGTGAATCATGGGGGAGAGACCATAATGATTTAGGCATCTATATTATGGTGTTCGTTTCTACTATTACTCTCATTGGACACACAATAGTGAATGAAAATCTTACCATTCGCGACGAGAAGCTGCTTACTAAGGCTAACACGTGCTGCTACATTTCAAAATGAGAAATCAGATAATTAGCAAACATCATTCTGTGTAGCACAATCGCCATGGTCCAACATAAGTGAAATGTTGTGGTCAGTTTTTCCAATACTGCGATCCTACAATAGTATGCTTTTGCGTTCTGTAATATCCTGTAGCTTCTCGTAACGATGTTGTTTCATGCAGTCAGGGTACGCTGCGCTATGCAATTTAATTCTAAGATGGTTGTTGTTGTGGTCTTCAGTCCCGAAACTGGTTTGATGCAGCTCTCCACCTACTGTATCCTGAGCAACACTCATCATCAGCTCATAGGAGCGGCAACCCACTTCCATTTGTATCTGCTTAATGTATTCGTCTCTTGGTCTCCCTCTGTGATTTATTTTTCACACACTTCCCTCCATTGCTAAATTCAAGATTCCTTGATGTCCAATATTGTGTCCCACCAAGCGATCCCTTCTCTTTATCAATATATACCAGAAATTACTTCTCTCCCCAGTTCTGCTCAGTACCTCCTCAATAGTTACGCGATTTCTCCACCTAAGCTTAAGCAGTTTCCTGCAGGACCACATTTCAAAAGCTGCTATCCCTTTTCTTGTCTGAACTAATTGTCGTAAATATTTCACTACCGTTCAAAGCATCACTTACGACTTAAAGCATTATCCTGCAACGCATTTATCACTGCTAAATTAAAGCAACTGTGGCCATATGCTGTAATGACTTGCGTATTGGGCTATGTACGGCTCTGATTTAGAAGTTTGGCTCGATATTATTTTAGGGTCGAACCTTACATGTTTGCTTGCATGCCCCACAACTACCTTAGTTGGAAATATTAAGTTTTACCTGCGATCCTGCACCTGAAAACACTTCATGCATTGACTGCTGTTTGCGAAATAAATATTACATCAAATAACTGGTCCATTATAAAAATAGGTTTTATTCTAACGTTTCCAAATGATGTACGCAAAATCAGAAATTTAGTAGAATAAGGTGTATTCAGTCAAATGGGTTCTTAGTAGAAGTACTCAAATGAATTATTAATCATAAATAGAATAATAATTCATCTGACCACATCCAATAAGGAACCAATTTGACTGAATAAACATAGTTCAGCTAAATTTCGGACTTTGCGTACATCATTTGAAAAGAGAAGGAATTAGAGTTCTGGGTGAAGAAATAGAAACATTGCGTTTTTCTGATGATATTTCAATTCTGTCAGAGACATCAAAGCACCTTGAAGAGCAACTGAACGGAATGGACAGTTGTTGAAAGGAGCGTACAAGATGAATGTTGACAACAGTAAAACAAGTGCAATCGAATGCAGTCTTAGAAAGTCATGCAAGGTTGCAGAAATTGGATTGGGTACGAAATAATAAATGTGGGAGTGAGTTTTGTTACTTGGGCGGTAAAATAACATGATTTTCGCACTACAGAAGATGCAAAGCCCAGAATAACAAATGGGAAGAAAAGAGTTTTTGAACAATAGAAATCTGCTTGCATTTAATATTAATGTAAGTGTAAGGAAGTCTTCTGAAGGCATTTGTGTGGAGTGTTGCCTTGTGCCGAAGTGGAACATGGAGAAATTATAATCCAAAATGGAAGAGGACAGAGGCTTTTAAAATATGGTGCAAGATAATAATACTCAAGATTACGTGGATATATCACATAACTAATGAAGAGGTACTGAACAGAATTGTGGAAAAAGGAATTTCTGGCGTACCATGACTAACAGAAGCACTCGATTGGTTGGAAACATACTTAGACATCAAGGAATCGTAAATTTAGCATTTGAGGGGAATGTGTAGGGTAAATATCGGAATCCAAAAGACCAAAATAGTAACCAGATTGAGATGGATAGTTGTTGCCGTTCTTATGAGGGAATGAAAAGGCTTCCTCAGGATGGAGTAGGTTGGAGTACTGCATCAACCCAGACTGAAAACCACAACAACAAATAGAATAAACGGGTTAAGCAATTGCATTGTCTGCGATAATAACTGGTAGCACTTTCCCTCAACCAAGTAATCGAACCATTAAAAATCACAGAAGCTCTGTATATTTCGCGTGTACTCAACATGAAATTTTCAACAGTTCAAAGTAGTTTAAGTTTCCCGAACACCATTTCTACACTGGTATGTCTTGTATAAAAACTTAACTACATACCAGCTACACTGGCGTATACTTGATCTCGCCAAATTTAGAGACCTGAGAAAGGCTGTTTGATTCCCATGTCTCTCTGCCCGCTCGAATTACTCTTATCATATAGGAGGGTCCTTCTTCTGCCAAGACTAGAAATGGAGTTCTGTTACCACCCTTGGCTCACCTCACTCTCAAACACACACTCCACACCAATTCTTTCCTTTGGTGGCTTCCTCGTTGGCCCTTCCAAAATCGTATACATCTATGAGTAAAAACTGTCCCTCTCAAACAACTTCCTTAGGTTATGTAATTACAAAAAGGACTGTTAATTAGTATCACGTAAAGTCTGAATAATTAATTGGACAAACCATCTCTCATGAGCTTGAGTGCTCATGCGATAGCGATAGAATATTCACGTAAATTACTGGCTAATTATACACTAAATCGACACTCTAAATTAAATATAGGAGAGCATGCTGCTTGCATTTTCAGTGTTACTGTGAATAATAAGATGATCTCTTTACATTTCCATTACAAATTTATATCAGTTGAAATCAGTTGTATACATTTAACTGATGACGCTTTCAATATGATAGCTAGAGATATTAAACCAGAGGTTGTTGAAACTGATCGACGCGTTCAAAAGTTGATTATTTTTATCTTGACCTTTATATATTTTGTTATAGTAGTCATAAACACTTCTAATTTTCGACATATTGAAATTATTTTTGGAATCATGAGATGTTCATAGTTATTCCAACATCGTCTTAAATGTTGCTGTAAATAATTTTTAGATTGTTTTATTTGGAATGTGGAACTCACAAAAGTCCTCCAGACACCTTTACGAAACGCTCGGCTATCAGCGAGTACAAAGCCTCGGCCTTCACCAATTTCCGCCGATTCGGACAAACCCTTGACTGGCTGTTTGGTTTAACACGATACCTGGCCTGTCTGGAAGCTGCATCAAACGCTTGCCACGGTCCACTTTCGGCCCTTTATCTTTTCTATATATACCATTTTTACACTAACTGCACGACTCTATGGACATTAATGCCGTAAAATCACACTCCACAAAAATGCCCTAAGAAAAGTCTTCCTACCATTTAATATTCGATGTTAGAAAACTTCCCTGTTTCAAAAACGTTTCTTTTCTCACTACCATTCTGCATGTTATGTCATCTTTACTGTGACCATCGTATGTTATTTTACTGCTGAAGTAATAACACTGATCTACCTCCTTTTTTGTTTCGTTATGTAATCGAACTAGTTCATCATTGCCTGAATTTAGACTAGTCTAATATATAAAGCAGAGTGTCCGTATATTTGTACGTGTTGCATACAAATCTACAGTTTTGTTCCAATCCTTATGAAATTTTGTACACATAAGCTTCAATCAATGAGGACGCTCGCCATAAGTGTAAGAATAACATACGATATACAGTTCACGCGGTATGACGTCATAAACAATGGGATGCTCGAAAACTGCTGCATTTTCGACAATGTTGCTCATTTTCTCCTAAACCATTGCACCGATTTCAACCAAATTTGGTACACACATGGTTGAAAAGATATTACGTCATAACCAATAACAATCGCAAAAAATGCCATATAATGCGGCGAGACTTTCGAAATACACTGTATGAGAATAGCAGTACTTAGCCACTTGCAACAAACTTTAAACATAATTTCAAACCTTTATTAAACTTTTTCTCGCTGGCAACCATAGTAAAATGATGAAAGGAAAAATGTTTCTCCCTTACTACTTTTCCGATGTTTATGGAGTAAAACTACGGCTCTCGGTATGACGTTACAATTTATAATTTGAACACTACAAACTGTAGCCACAAGAAATTTTACAAACTGTTTACACATATATAGTTGAATGTAGCTTCTAAATTGTATCACATTCCGACACGTAGTTCATGAGATATGAGCACATAAACAGCAACGTTCATGGAAAACCGCTTCTTCCCGCACCAAGTTTCAATCTATTACTTCTTTACTACTAATTACATTCCCAAGAGATTTTACAGACATACAGCCCTTATACAAACGAATATATACCTGAAAAATGGCAGAAATGAATGAATAAATACCCGGGCAACGCCGGGTTTTCACATTGTAGACTATATTTCATTACTTTCGATTTTCTGTTATTAATGTTAATCTTTTACGCTCCTTTCAAGACACTGTTCAATCTGTTCAGTTGCTGTTCCAGTTCCTCTTCTGTCTCTGACATAATTACGATGTCACCAGTAAATAGAAATATGTTTGTTTCTTAACCCGAACCTAAAGTCTTTCTCCAAATTTTTCGTTGCTTTCCTTCACACCTTGCTAAAAGTAAACATCTAATAACATTGAGGAAGGGCTACAAATACTCCCTTCGCAATCAATGCTTATCTATCATACCCTTAGACTCTAATAACTACTGTCTGTAGAAGTTGTAAATATCCTTCCATTCCCTATACCAGAGGTCTGCAAGTAATCTTAGATGGGGTCCGGAAACTTTTGAAAATTTTTGTTGAGCTCCACAAGTAAAAATGCCATATTCCTTATTAGTACTAATTATTCAGCAGTTAATTGCAAAATTCTAGAAGAAAATATAAGAGTGCCTTTGATATGAATTGTTATCAACAGAAAAAAGGTTCTAAAAACGAATTTCAGTAGGTAACATTCAAAATTTTTTGGTGGTTCAGTTTTTGGCCTTCTGCAGTCCGGTCTTGGACTGCGGTCCGCCAGTTGCCGACCGCTGCCCTATACTTTACCAGATATCATTTCAGAACTTGAAAAAGTGTATTCAAATCATCATTGTCAAAACTTTCTTTAAATCTACAGAGCAAGAATGTAGGTTTGCCTTTCCTTAAGCTACGCTCTAAGATATTTCATAAGGTAATTACTGCCTCGTGTGTTCCTTCATTTTTCCTAAATCCAACTGATTTTCCCCGAGGTCGGATCTGCTAGCTTTTCCATTCTTCCCTCTTCTCGAGGGGCCGTTTTTCGACTTATTCAGTCTCCGAATTTCAGTGTTCTGTCAAATTATTCCTCACTATAGTATCTCCCGCTACTTGCTCTTCCTTCCATACAATGTTTTCTCCAAGTTGATTTCCTTGGTAGATTCCCTCTGCACATTCTTTCCACTTTTCACCCAATACCAACTATGCGCCAAAATGCATCAACGTGAAATAGAAAGCACTCAGCATTTAGTTGAGATTCCTGTACTTCATTGCTGGCTCTACAATCCGTCCTTAATTATGAAGTTATTGCCGGTGTAGGATTTATCGTCTAGATTCAAATACAATTTATGTTTCAACTTCTGTTAATTCGCATTATGTAACCATAATCAAGTCGGAAACCTTTCCACATGAATGTCCGGAGTACATCCTGTACCTCTGTCACCTCACTGCTCCTTTATACCATTTGTACGCTATACTAACGCAATCTGTGCATATCGCTATCGTGTGTATGGAACTTATCTAGAAAAGCAAATCGTCACAGTAGAAATATTTTTGTAGGTCGTACTGGATAGCATTTGATAAGTTAATAGCATATAGAAAATACACGGCTCTACCGGAAATATTAATTACTATCGATTTCAGCCCAAATCAGGCCATATTCTGATATCGTGCAGAAAAGGAGAATAAATACATACTGTGAACATACACTACGTGTTTTAAAATTTATAACATTATATACCAAAAACCAAAAACTTTTCGATGCGAGTTTATAGGAAGCACTTGCAAAATACGTATTAGTTTCACATTTCAATACTGATAATCGTAACACTACTTAAATTAGCGGTTTTGTAAATGTTTTTAAAAATAAAGTATTTATTACTCAGCTTTAGACATACCAGAATGAACTTTATCATTCTGTAATATAAATGACCTACATAAGCACATGCCATCATTACAGAGCTTTATTTATTGGCGACGATGTGATTGTCACAAATTTAAATGTAATATTATCACCTAACACGAAGAGGTCTTTTTTTTTTTTCATTTTGTGTTACACACCTAGAGTGTACCCATGTGATTTAATATGGTCACTCAGCGCTGATTTGTGCTTTGGATTACAGAGCTCTCTAAATCGTGTTCCACGTGAATTCCTGTATGGCCCACATATGCCTTAGCACATTGGTCACAAGTTATTTCATGCATTCCTGATTGATCATATATGGATTCATTTTCAGTTTTACCTTATTATTTGTTGGATAAGCAACTCTCACATAACTGATTTTAACATCTGCTCTATTCTATCTGAAACATCACCTGAATATGACAGGGTGCAAGCCTTGGAAGGTCATCATTTGTAATTATTGTAAAGTGATATCTTGTTCTTGGACCTTTTTTAGCCTAACTTTTTTCTTCTCTAATATATCTACGAACTTGGTGTCATACCCATTATTATTTGCCACACATTCTAGGGTGCTGATATCCCTGTCTATAGTCTCAGCTGACAATAGTAACCTAATCAATATCTCAAGCATTGGATGGAAGTGTGCATGTTTGTATATCAAAGGATGGCATGATTACTTATATAAAACTATGAATGACGTCGTCGTCTTTTTTAAAGTTATTATACATTTGTTTCCCATTAAGCTTCCATATGTGTGTAACAAGAAATTTAATAGAGATTTGTTGTTCCACTTCCACAGTGAAGCCAATGGTATTGTGTAGTTCATTAAATTTACCATGCACTTCGTGTATATCTGCTGCATTTCCCCTAAACAATATATATGTTTGTCATCAACATACTTTTTTTAATATACAGTTTTATTGCTTATCACCCGCTGTTCATTAAAGAATTTGCTTTTAGTCCTATCCATGAAAATATTTGCTAGCGTTCTTGCTAAACAGTAACCCAATGTCACTCCTTTTGATTATTTATAGAAAAACCCATTGAATACCCAATAAATTTGAAATAAAATCAATCCAATAAGGTCAACTAATTCTATAACCTAGTGATAACTTCTTGTATGTCAATAGGTTGCTTTTACTAATGTCAATTGTTTCTTATACTGATACTTTTGTATATAGTTAGTCACGTGAAGAGAGATACACTGAGTCTCATTTCGGATTATTATATCATGGGTAAACTGACAAAGCACAGTGCTATTTTTACTTGGTACTGTTGGGGAATATGTAGTTTCGGTTATGAGTTTATTTAATTATTAACTAAAATGATGACTTTGGCTGTTAATGTAACTCACTACTGGCCCAACAGGGACCCATTCTTGTGGATATTTAATTGTGTTCTAAGTTTGGGACCACTTGGGATCATCCCAATACATATCCTGTTTTCGAAATAAATAAATAGGAAGTATGATTTTGTTCATAGAGTCCTTAAAATCTCTTGATATTTACTACTTGGATCTTCTGGGATCTTGAATATCTGGTTACCTGAAAAGAAAGAAAGAAAGAAAAATAATTATAATAAATAAATAAAAGCTTTCTCTCTCTCTCTCTCTCTCTCTCTCTCTCTCTCTCTCTCTCTCTCTCTCTCTCTCTCTCTCTCTCTCTCTCTGTATATATATCCTTATCCTCCGCTGCGGTTGTGCCTTCGGTGCGGCTATCCGTATCGTTGCGGCGCGCAACCCTCCCCACCTCGGCAGTCTGGTGTTTCAGGGTGGGTTCAACTAAGGTTAAAAACACATGTGGTATTATTCACACTATATGTATTTATTCTTCTTCTATTGAGAATTGATGATGGCCTGAATTTGGCAGAAATCGATAGTGTGAAATAAATATTTTGCGATACTGTAATTTTAACCTATCTAGAAGCTGTTTTGCGCCAATTACAGTAAATACTTTAAAATATCGATAGTCTGCTGGCACTGATTAATTTTTTATTCATCTCAATGTATCAGTTTTTTTATTTCCTTCGTTGTAGATACATCCACCAAAAAGTCTACGTCCATCCAAATGAATTCATCTAGCTACATTAATTAGTGCTTTACGTGAAACCCCTGGACGAATCGCTAATAAAAAAAATATAATTCTGACTTGTGTAATATTTTAGATGCTGTAGGAGATATTTTCACATTCATCTCATCCACCTGCATTGTCCTACCGCCATATTCTGACTTGTGTAATATTTTAGTTACAGTAGAAAATTTTCTCATATTCATCTCACACACCTGCTGTGTGCTACGGTAATATTCATGGACAACCACAAAGCAGACGCACTGTAATGGAGAGGACATTGCTGTAGGGTACGTATTATATATCTTAGCCGGGCCAGTACTGTCTTGTAAGGAACGAGGTCGGTGTTTCACAGGCGCTGTGAATTTCCACGGCGGGAAGTACGCGTAAAACCCAAGTCCGCCCGAGACGGTACAGAGCGAGGTCGTAAACGCTGGTAGGTGGCGCGAGAGCTCTTCCCGGACTCTGGCCGAGATGAAACGCGCCGCGCCCTTGCCGGCGCCGTACTGTGCCCTCCCTGACCCTGTTATCCGCCGTCGCGTCCCTCGTAGCTCCAACGGCGGTGCCATGAAATTTCACGAGCCGCTGCTCCCTGCACGCTCCATGTAACTTGTCGGATTGAAACCTGTTCATTTGGACACTGTATTCGGGCCTAATGATCAGAAACACATCAAATGAAGTCACTGTTTCGTGCGATTAGATGTAGGTATTATTTGTTGAAGAGATTCGTACCTAAAGGCTAGTCTACACGACGACACTAGGTTGCGACACTCGTTGCATGAAATGAATTGCGTGCAACTGGTTTCGTGTATGTCTGTAGACATGGCGCCAATACTGTACACTTCAGTTTCGTAGGTTTGTGAGTGCCGTACTCGCCGTAGAATGAAAGTTCTGGTAGCTGTAAGAGTTGTGGCGGAGCTATTGCTTTTCTATTTGAAGTTGCTGCATACGACTAAACATAAAAAGAATAAGAAACGTGTTTGGGTTCGTGACTGCATTAAAAAAAGTCGTCAGCTCGATTGCTCAGCGACCTTGCTGAAAGAAATTGTGGTTGAAGACCGTATACGTTATTTTAATCAACTTAGAATGTCACGTTCCTTTTAAACAGAGGTAGTAATGCAATAAAGAAACAAGTTACCGTTATGCTTGAAGCATTGTTACGAGAAATGGAATTACAAATTGCATTTCGTTTCTCGCCAAGTAGATATTCGTCTCAACAGTAGCTCTACCCTGTTCAGAAACCCATAATTGCTATAGTTCGTTTGCATAGGTATTTCGAACTGAACGTTTTTTAATCTGCAATTGACTAATCGTCAACCCATCAATATTTAATTCACGAGTAATTGCTTCTCAAGGACATTAACACGCCGCTGCTTACTCCTGAAATTTTCATCGTTCAAATCGCACAAACTCCTATGCGTCGCATATATGTTCCAAAACCAAATTATTTCTTTCGTTTTCCCCTTTATGTTGTATTTTGTTCTGTTTTGGTTATAACCTAACCTAAAAACACGCGCAATCAGTTTCGCCAAAGTTGGAAGGAGCCGAAACTGTTTAGTTTCGCAAAGGAGTTGCGCGAACGCCTGCCGCAGTTTCATGAAACGTAGTGTAGTCGTGTAAACTAGCCTTAAGAGCTCTCATAATACAGGGATTCCAGAAAACGTCTCCCTGATATCAAAATTAAATATCTCGAAATGCAGTAAACGGTAAGTTTATTGTGAAACCTGTAAGAAGTTTATACAGCAGTTTGAAATAATAGTTACAAAACTGCTAACAGATGGCGCTGTAAGCTGTGCAGCTCATATCAGCATACATAAGTGAAATAATCGTATGAAAACACTCTTTGCAAACAATCACATTACAATGTTTTCAAAATGTTCACCATTGGCACTAAAAAAGGTGGCGCGAACGAAGAATGAAATTCACTATCACATTTCGTAGTGTCTGTACCGAAATGGATTCACATGCCACAGAGATCGCCGATTCAAGCTCGTTCAGCGTGGCGGGATGCTTCGGGTAGACCATGTCTTTCACTGTGCCCCACAAAGGGGAGTCAAATCTGGCGAATATGGAGGCCAATCCATGCCTGCACCAGTAAATCTGGGATATTCCAAAGCAGTGACTCGATTCCCGAAGTATTCGTCATGAAAGCGAAACACTTGTTCGGTCCGATGTGGTCGATCTCCATTTTGCATAAACCATTCAGTACCTCGTCGATCCTCTAACGCTTGCTGTGTGGCTACAAGTTGTTCCAAAATTGCAACGTAACGTGCAACAGTGACCGTTTCTCGAATGAAAAAACGGCCACTAATGCCTCTGCTTCATACTGCAGCCCACACAGTAACTTTAAGAGAATACAGGGGTTTCGCTTCACACCAACATGGCTTTTCGGAACCCCAAAATCGCCAGTTCTGCTTATTCACGTATCCATTCAGATGGAAGTGTGCTTCATCTGTAGGCTAAACCAGATGCACCCAACATCAAATCCTTCACTATCAATCACTGTGACCATCTGATTAGCAAAGGCAACCCTATGTTGCACAGCTCGTACGGGTATGGCCTGGTGCGTTTGAATTTTGAATGGAAACATGTGCAGGCTCTTTCTCAGTATTTTCTGCTTGCTGGAACGCTTCAAACCAGTCTTAGATGCGATTCTACGAACGGATGACAGTGGATTTCGCTGAATAATTCCAGCAACTGTGGCGATATTTTAAGGCGTAACTGTGGTTTGCTTGCGGTCAACATGTCCCACTAGATCATCAGTTACGCTGCCTGTTCGTTGAAATTTTGCGAAGTGCGTAGGAATGGTTTTCGCATCCTTTTGGAACATTAAATCGTGCTTGAAAACTTCGCCTTGTTGCCGTAGGACTCTGTTCTAACCTGTGGTACTCTAGCACCAGAAAAAACTCGTTGTTCAATGGAGTACATGGTTTCAATCTCTTCCTTCGGTACGCTGACCTCCTTTCACGTTTCAATATTGAAACTGATCGCTCTTGGCTTCGGATCACTAATTATACTAGGCATTACGTATGGCGATTACAGCGCCATCTGTTAGCGGCTTTTGTAACTATTATTTCAAACTGCTGTATAAACTTCTTACAGCTTTCACAATATTTAATTTTCAAAGCAGGGAGTGCTTTTCTGGAGACCCTGTACAAGAGGATATTAACGAAACAACGTTCCTTTCACATATCCAGATTGAAATGGCCTTCGCGAAAGAATGAAAAAAGTATTATACTTTCGTTTGCCATAAATTACACAAAATTTTAGTTGTATGTGATACTTTTTAGGTTGCTGTAGACACGTTAGATAAAACTGGAAGTCAGTTTACAAAAGTTAATTTCACTGATCACAATAGAAAACTGCGGATCTGAAACTGTGAGATTTTGACACTTTCATTTTTATAGTTACCTTGCATGTTACACCTATGAAGAACGGTCTCTTTATGATCTTATATATTAAAAGAATCTACGAAACTAAAGTCAGTCGGCCAGACAAAACTACCCGACCGATTTCCTTCACGTTTCTTTAAAACGAGAGGTCTTCATCCACACATTTGTCATCAAGTATACGAATTTACATATCTCTCGCCTTCCTTTTTCCATACTCAAACGCGATTTCCTTCTGTATACCTGGTCATCAGAAAGTCAGCAAAAATTTGAAAACTTAATAAAACACCTAATAATGTAGATAGAGAGGTAAAAATTGACACACATCCATGGAATGACATGGGGTTTTGTTAGAAAAAAAGGAGAGAGAAAAGTATTGCTAGACGCATGAAAGATCTCTTGCGCGCGTCGTTTGGTGATGATCGTGTGTTCAGCCGCCACTTCCGTCATGCTTGGCCTCCCAGGTCCTCAGACCTCATTCCGTGCGATTATTGGCTATGGGGGTTACCTGAAATCGCTAATGTATCATCATCGACCGACATTACTAGAGTTGCTGAAATACAACATCCGACGCCAATAAACCCCATGTCATTCCAAGCATGTGTATCAATTTTTATCTCTCTATCTACTTTATTCCGTGTTTTATTAATTTTTGAAAGTTATGGTGACTTTTTGACCAGCCAGTATTTTGAAGAAGCATCCTTCAGATCTCCTGTAAACTAAAGTCAGTCGGTCAGGCCCGATTTCCTTTAAACGATAGGTATTAATTCGCAGATTGTCATCAAGTATCAGATTTTATTTATGTCTCTCCATCGTTTATTTTTATTCAAACGCGGTATTATTCTATCATATTTAATATTTTAATCGGTTTGTTTTACGATGTCTGTAGTTAAGGTAAGCAGTTCTTTTTGTCCTACCAACATTCAGCGAATCAACCTCTTTCATTTGCGCTTTTAAAAACTTGCATTGATTGATTCTGAAGGAAACTATGCGTGAAAATTCAACTTTGTTTCTATTTTTTTAACTTTTTTGTCATTTCACAAAGGTACGAAGTATTTGCACAGGTCCTCTGTCTTATATACTAAAAGCATCTGTTTTATAATTACAATTGATTTTAATTAATTGTCATGAAATGAATTTAAGAAAACGCTAGCTTATATAACATTCTGTATGCTGTTAGTATATATAATAAAATATGTTTAAATGATAAATATTTAATTTTACTTATTTCCATTTCCCTTGACTAGCCACTAATGGTGCGAAGTATTTGGACGGATCACCTAGTATTAAATAAAATACACCTAGTTTAGGTTGTTAAACCAAAATCGCCATTAAATTTATTTATTACTCTTAACCGATTTAATGTATTTAAATCATCATCTACAGAAGAGTTTAAAACGCCTTCACTTGGGAGAACATATAAAATAAAGGGTATCTCGTCGAAATGTAAAATGAGAAAAAAAAACGCGTGGTCAACTTGTTAAAATATACGTCACCAAAACGGTTCGTCATATCAAATTAAATGATGAAATATGTTTCTCACAGAAATTTAAGCTAGACTGTCTGTCTTATATGACAATCCATTTCGGTGACATATTTTAATATGTTGACCATGTAGTTTTACTTATTTTACATTTCGACAAGAAACGCTATATTTTATATGTTCTCCTGAGTGAAGATGTTTTAAACAATTCTGAAGATGATGATACATGTCATTGAAACCGATTAAAATGGCTATCGTAGGTTAACAATCTGAAGAAGGTGTATTTTTATTAATACATTCATTTCTCTTTTATTTGCAAAATGTACACCGTTTTATTAAGGAACTCGTAAACAACAACAGATTAATACAAGAGAATGCTCACCAAATACACTTTTAGTAGTTTCACTATTCATGGTTTCTGTTAAGTAATTCAAGCCGGCCGCGGTGGCCGAGGGGACTGAGGCGCTCCAGTCGCGGTCTGCACGGCCACTACGGCTGGGGGTACGAATCCCCCCTTGGGCATGGATATTTGTGCCGTCCTTAGTCTTAGCTAGTTCATAAGTAGTTTGTAAGCTTAGGGACTGATGACCCTGTAGTTAAGTCCCATAAGTTCTACAAACATTTGAACATTTGAAGTAATTCAACGTTCTAAATGTTCTATAAACGCATTCAAATATCATTATAAATGCAAGTGCAGATTTACGATTTCATGCCTTAAGTACTCAAACAAAACATGAAATTGTCATACGCCCTATGAGGGGTACCTTTCATCCAGAAAAAATACTGTTCCCGAGAGATCTACGTACATTGTGCCCATAATTAAAGTTCCATTTTCAAATTGTTGTACAACAACAACGACGGGGCTGAATGACTCCCGATTTAACTGAACAAATTGGACCTAGGAAAAAACACAATAGCATTTAAGGAAAATGAATATTATCTTTATCGGTAGATGTCACTATAAGCGGCATTCATTGAAAATCAAAGGATGTATTCACGATACGTTGCATTCGGCGTAAATACGTAAGTTTCGTTGCGCCCCATAGATAACTATCATATACGACAGCTCACTCAGTGAAAGATCCGTTCCCAGAGACTGGAAAGTTTTACAGATCACTCCAATATTCAAGAAAGGCAATAGGATTGATAAGCAAAATTACAGGCCTATATCACTGATGTCGGTTTGTAGCAGGATCTTAGGACATATACTTTCCTCAAATGTTGTTAGTTACCTAGATGAAAATGTCCTATTAACCCATAGTCATCATGGATTTAGAATACTTTTGAAACACGACACTTCACTCCTAGGCTGTGATGGGTGCTATCGAGAAGGGATGTGAAGTAGATTCCGTTTGTCTTTATTTCCGAAAGGCTTTTCACACTATACACCACAAGCGTCTCCTAATCAAATTTCGTGCTCATGGAATATCGACACAGTTGTGCGACTAGGTTTGTGACTTCCTGATAATGGCGGAAAGTCATCGACTAGCGCAGAAGTGATATCTGGCGCTCCCACTGGAAGTATTATACGGCCACAACTGCTTCTTATGTTTATAAACGGTTTAGAAGGCAATCTGAGTAACTCTTTTAGATTGTTCGCGGATGATGCTGTCATTTACTGGTTCCTAAAGTCAACAGAAGATAAAAAGCAACTGATAAATAAATCAAAGCTAGAGGTCGTAAATTCATCTAAATACATAGGATTACGAACAACTTAAATTGGAAAGAACTCATAGAAAGTATAGCAGTGGCGCTGAACTAAAGACGACGGTTCATTGGTAAATACAAGATGCAACAGTTCTACTAAAGAAACTGCCTAAACCACAATTGTGCGTCCTGTTTTGGAGTATTGCTGCGCATTGTGGGATCCCCACCTATTGGACCTAACGGACGATTTGGAGAAGGGCAGCTCGTTTGTATTATCGCGATGTAGGGGAGAGATTGTCACGGAAATGATGTAAGAGTTGGGCTGGAAATCATTAAAAGAAAGGCGTTGTCCGTTGTGGCAAGATCTATTTGCGAAATTTCTTTCACCAACTTTGTGTTCCAAATGCGAACATATTTTGTTAGCACTGACGTACATAGGAAGACATGATCATCAGAATAAAATAATTCATTTCCTTTTACCCCGGAATGGGAAGAGAATGGAACTGTAGAGAAATATCATGAAAACGGTTCTGTGAATCCTCCGCCATGCACTTCAATGTGACTTTCAGAGTATTTATGTAGACGTAGAATCTGCATTTTTATTCCGATGTTGATTTTATATTGTCATGGGTCTCTCAATGCAGGATAGACGTTTGGTAGTGAAGATTTATTCTGCGATTGAAGCTTAAAGCATATTTCATTCACGAAAGGACATAGAAAAGTTTGCGATCTGATGACTGTAAAAGCTCTGGGGTACAAAATGTCTGTAGAGTTTATGCGACTCAACTACGGGGTCATCAATCCCTAAACTTACAAACTACTTATGAACTAGCTGCAACTAAGGACTACACAAATATCCATGCCCGAGGGGGGATTCGAACCCCCGACCGCAGTGGCCGTGCAGACCGTGACTGAAGCGCCGCAGTCCTCTCGGCCACCCCGGTCGGCCGGTGGTACATGGTGAAGAAACACGCTCAACTGCAAGGTCGCAGAGGGAAGAGATCAATCTCTTCGACCAGTGCAGAATATGTATCCATAGCGTTTCAGGAAGCGAAGAATACTGATGCCGAAGATTACTGGAATTGCCCTGTCTTTGGAAATGCCTTTCTGCGCAGTACATAAAATTTTTCGCAATATTCTGCAATGGTACACCGTACGTATAAAATTACTCATCTACAGGAGTTGCTTCCTTCTGACCTACAGCTAGACACACCTTCGATCTACAATTTCTTTCCAAAATATGACGCACAAGTATGATGTAGGCATTTTCCTTAGTAGAACTGTTGCACCTTGTAAGTTGTTTGCCAATGTAGAATGTATGAACAGATGAAAAATATAACGTGAAACCTTAATGGGTAAGGATTTGATTAGCTAAATCACTTTATCCACAAGAATATATATCAAGTTTATTTTATTATTATTATTATTATTATTATTATTATTTTTTTTTTTTTTTTTTTTTTTTTTTTTTTTTTTTTTTTTTGCAAAGCTGAAAGCTTGTCATCATAACCAAAACATCAGAAGACAATAAAAACTCGTCTTGCTCGTTATAACCACCAATCAAAATTCACAGAACTTCATCTACAATCAGCCATGTTATTGCGCACGACGCGAAGATGTAAAATTGTTGCCCATGCAAATAACTTAATGTGACCGCTGTCAATAGAAGCTAAGGATTGTAGAACACTGCCATCTAGCTGTCGTGCTTCAAACTGCATCGACAAATGACGTTTCACGCGCTTCATGGCCTAAGGACTATGTCAATACCCAAAATTGGAGGACATGGGCAACGCAAAACCCAGTCTCGTGTAAAGCACTGCTGCTCCATTGTACAAAGGTAACTGTGTGGTGCGGCCTCATACCATCCTTTACCAAATGACCCTGCAATTACCGTTTCCTGTATCGTCACTGGTAATCGGTAAAAAAATCTTCTACGCAACCACGTTGTTGCAAGCCTTCAACACCGTCTCTGGATAAAACCGTTTCCATGCACGATGCCGCATCCCCGCACATTGTAAAAATCGTGAAGCCGTTCCTGAAGAGCCATTCTTATAAACTGCTGTTAAAGTCACCGGACTTCATGTGACTTAGGGCTGTGGAATTATTTTAAAACTATTTTGTTCAGTGACCTTCGTCAAGTATGATCAGTTAAAATCTGCAGTCATTCTGTCGCGGGGTCCTTTTTAAAGTGGGACATTAATTATTGACACATTATATTTAAATAAGAACGTTCATTTCATTATTTATGTAACGAACTTGATGAAATTTTGTACACTTCACATTCAAACCAAGATGAATGTAACGTCTACATAAAATTGTATTTGGTGCTCGGAAAAGGGTGCTTTACTTACAGACTTGGAAAAATGTACTTATATCATTACGAAATTTTGCACTTAAAAGTCGACTAGCACGATAGCGTGGTAACCGGTCGGTTGTAGTATTAGCCGCCCTCTTGCAGGCATAAAAAATGCCTGCAAGTACTTTTCAATAAAATAGCACTGACTCTAGTTCCGCAATAAGGTAATCAGTATAAAGGAACACCGGCCTCCGAGAGGCGCACATCCGTAATGTAATATTAAAGGCCAATGATAACTCGTTAAAAATCGTATATGGATAGGGATCAAATTTGGTAATTTGTATCAGACTCGTGGTACGACTCATACAACCGTGTACATCAAGCACACCAACAACAGACCCAAACCACAACTGTATTTTAGTCCTAATATAATCTAACAAATGCATATCATCCGTTATAAATTATAAATCAAGTGGACAAAATTACCTCTAGAAAATTTCTCTTCAGATGCAAAATATTCAGGTAAGTCTATTTGAGCAATTAATACACATCCAACGTGTGCAACATCGAAGTAACGAGTCGGGTTAGAGAAAGTGTGACGTTAGGGGGGGGGGGGGGGAAGATAGAAAATTAGTAAACGGATACAGATATGCTCAGTCAAAGAATTCAAATAGGAAGGATACCTGGTCGGACGAAATAAGGATACTATCAATGGCATCGTATGGTATTGTAATGGAGGTAGAATTCATTATGAGTAGGAAAATAGCGCGGAGAGTGTTCTACTGTGAACCATTCAAAAACAGAGTTGTTCTAATGAATTTTGACTGGAAATTAACAACGACAATGATAGTTCAGGTTTACATGCAAACGTCACAAAAAATAAATGCCGTTGTAAATGACGAAATAGAAGGGAGCTTTGTGGGAGTATATGTACTTGGCAGTAGGAATAAGAGAAGTGAAAGGCTAATCGAGTACTGTGATAAATTTCAGACGGTAATAGAAAATACTCTGCACGCATCACAGAAGAGGGAAGTGGTGGGAAAGATTTGTGGATACAGACCGGCTCCAGCTGCATTACATCGATGTCTCACCGAGATTCCGAAATGAGACATAAGATAGCAAAGCATACCCAGGAGCAAATGTAAACTTAGATAAAAATTTATATAGGACGGTAAAGACTAATAAAAAAAAAAGTATGGAAGAAACTGGCATTCATATAAGTTTCATAAAAGTGCACACACTGCTGCAGAGTGAAAATATCGTGCTGGAAACGGAACATAAGTTGATACTTCACACTACTTTTTTTTTTAAATTTTTGTGTATTTTAAAAACGTTTGCCACCTAACAACAACTATAAAAATCATTTATCCCTTGCCAGTTTTATTGCCTAGCAGCATCTTCCTTACCCCAAATCAAATAATTTTTCTCGAATTTCTCAATGAGTGTTGAAATTAAGCAAGTAGTGTAGTGGTGATAGTTTCATAACGCAATTGCAATTCGCCAGATGTCTTACAGTTCTTGTAGCGCCCCTTTCCATGACGTGCATAGAACACTATACTGGGCGTTATCTGGATTTTGGTAAGGTAAGGAAATTAATTCACAAACGGTGGGCAAACGGTATTCGCACAAGTACACTTTGGTTTGTTGAAGTCAACCATTATGATGTACTTGAGTCAGTCCTACTTATTTACATTAACACAATTTTGAGAAAGTCTTTATTTCTTATTTAGTCTCACACTTCAGTTGACAATAGTTTCTGGCAATCATTTTTATTTCGAGACAGTAAATATTACACAGGCTCTTAGCGTTAAGTCGCAGGTATGCGCATACGCTGTTTAGCGACAGTAAAGCAAAATAGAATAAATACCTATTACGCGACAAAATAATAAGCCGGCAAATAATTGAACGATTTTAGGGAGAAAATTTCAGGGTAATCCTGTGCAATTTTAGACAGAAGACTAAAATAAGATTTTTGTGAATGTTCAACCTAGGATGCTGTAGGGCCGACCCAATAAGCCGTACTAATTGTGGCGTTGAACACTAAAAAGCAGCAATTGCGAAATATCAAATTGTATCACGTAATGAATTACAATTACGAGTTTCTACCGAATTCCGATTCGTTAGCTCCCGAAATAGCATCATTCGTCGTTTCGTAAATATTTGTTCAAAAAACAACGTGATCAGTTGGGCTATACAATTACACCAAAACGCTACGGAGCTGTTTATCATAATGATGTTAAATGCTTTATTTCATTATTTCTGAAAACTGAAACCCATTTAACACCGAATGTAAGTAAATACCAACATTAATTACCACATGTTTCGCAGGATCCTGTCGAAATGTTTAAATGACTCAAAATAACTTTGAACTTTCCGTTTGTGCTTGACAGTACATGATTATATATTAAAAAAGGAAAAATTCTTTATGATCTGCAAAATTATGTATCGAGTCTTAACCGGCCTTCGGCTTCTTAGCCCATCATCAGGTAACCATTGAATGTGTCTAACCCCCAAACCTGACGTGGTTAAAATATTAGGACCCACTGTTCGGTAAATCCCGAGAAAAATCGATCCAAAGTTTCTTAGGTGCCTTAAGAGTGTAAAATGTTAGTTCATTCCAGAGCCGCCGTCTGACCTAGATGGTTAGGGCTCGGACTCTTACTCCAGAGGTCTCGGGTTTGATTCCTCCTCCGGCACTTTTTTATTCTTCCGTTTCATTTTCTTTTTTTTATTCCACCAATTATTCAGAAAGTTTCCCAAACCTACATTATCTTTAACAAATTAGTTACATTATTGAATAAAAAATATTTTCTTTTTGTCCAACAACACAATTAATGTCGGTGGGTTTTCCATTTTTCATTGTAACGTATAAGAGGAAAA
Organism: Locusta migratoria; assembly: GCA_026315105.1. Classification (NCBI taxonomy): domain Eukaryota; kingdom Metazoa; phylum Arthropoda; class Insecta; order Orthoptera; family Acrididae; genus Locusta; species Locusta migratoria. Next base: position 42,354,510 of record CM048748.1, read on the forward strand.
ACATTAGGTTTTTAATCAGAATAACAAAGTAGATTGGGAAACATTCAAATTGTATACATATAAAGCCCCTGTAAACCTTGAAACACCATAAAACGAAATAGAACGACGAACACGAATATTTTCAATGATAAATAATGTTCTAAAAATAATATAGGTTTGAGAATCTTTTTGAATAATCGGTGAAATAACAAAAGAAAATGAAACAGAAGAAGAAAAGATGCTGAAGGACGAATCGAACCCGAGGCCTCTGGCGTAATAGTCCGAGCCCTAACCATGTAGGCTAAACGGTGGCTCAGCAATGAACTAACATTATATACTCATAAGACACCTAACAAACTTCGGATCGAATTTTCTCGGGATTTTTCGAGTAGTGCGTCCTAATATTTTAACCACCTGAGGTGTTAGGGGTCCTCTTTCACCACACAAAATTTCGGACAAATCCCCGACCCCACGGTCGTGCAGTCTCCTTGTTAGTACTATGGAGTATGTGCGTAAATTAGCTGACAGGGTCAGTTGGCTTCTTCCCGGCTAATGTTTGTTTGATGATTTCTGTGAGGTGTCGCCAGCACGAATGGATGACACTGTGAAAAACTAATGCTTTTGCTTGCGAATCATTTATAGAAATTATAGGAAGAAGCCAAAGGGCAATGTTACAACAAATGACCATTAAATCCTTAACAATTTTTATGTACAACTAGCTTTGCCCAGGTATTTATTTATTTATTCCTAACTTGAGTTAGTACTTCTCCTATCCCTTCACTCTCTGTGCAACTCCTTTTTTCTAAAAACAAGCTACCTTTATTGGAGAATAAATAATAATTAATGCTGTCTCGCACTATGCACAAAATTATAAGTGCAGTATTCAAACAAACAAAGATATTAATCAAATTACAAATTACATAAAATGCGTACGATAGCATGTTTATTGAATTATATGTTGTACAATTGCTCAATTTTTCAGGTATGTATTCATTTGTATAAGTGCTGTATGTCTGCAAAATCTGTTGCGAATACAATTAGTAGTAAAGAAGTAATATATTAAAAATTTGTGTGACGGGGCGATTTTCCATAAACGTTACTGTGTATGTGCGCATATCTCATGAACTACGTGCCGTACTGTGATACAATTTCGAACGTACATTCAGCTGTATGCATGTATATGTATGTATACTGTCTGTAAAATTTACAGCGGCTACAATTTGTAGGGTAGAGATTACAAAGTTTAAAGTTATAGCGAATGGCGTAGTTTTAGTCCATGAACAGCGGAACGATACTCTTTATGTACTTATATCTCAAGAACGTGCGCCTCGGTTGCACAATGGTAGAGTGCCAGACTATGAATCCGAAGGTCCTAGGATTTATATCTGTCACTTTCCACTTCTTTCACCTCTCACGTGAAAAATACCGAGTAGCACCGTGCTTCGGAACCCACGTTAAACTGTACATCCCCCTATAACTGGCTGGGTAAGTCAGTCCGAAAGTCGGAGGAAGGCAACGGCTTACCTCCTCCTAACAGGACTATGCCTAATAAGCACTTTGGTGTTCAAACCAATCTTCGGATTGTTGACTGCTGTGCCTTATCTCAAGAACTACATATAGCACTGTGATACGATTTAGAAGATACATTAAACTATATGTGTGTATACTGCCTGTAAAATTTCCTGCGGCTATAATTTGTGGTGTAAAAATTATATTAAAAGAACCACACATTTACTTCAGCCAAAATCGGTAGGGATTTTTTTTATACCGATTTCTATGAACTATTTTAGGATCATCAGTTTTTTTCAATAAAATAGTTACTTGTGAAGATGCAATATAAGAAGAAGAATATTGTCAAACTTGACTAAAAATTATTAATTGTAACGTCATACTGAATGCCGTAGTTTTACTCCATAAACAGCGGAAAAGTAGTAAGCGAGAAACTTTTTTCCTTTCTTTATTTTGCTATGGTTGTCAGCAAGAAAAAGGTTAATTAATGTATGAAATTATGTTTAAAGTTTGTTTCAAGTCGCTAAATACTCTCATTCTCATGTTGCGTATTTGTAAAGTCTCGCCGCATTATGTGGAATTTTTTTGGCGATTCCTATTGTATGTGACGTTATATCTTCTGAACCACGTGTCGTATGTGATTCCTAACCCTGCAGCAATTGTTACCTCACGGTCCAGTGGTTTAGGACAAAATGAGCAGCGTTGTCGCTTAATGCAGTAGTTTTCCGCGCATCTCATAGTTTATGACGTTATATCTCGTGAACTTTGTGTTGTACGTGATTCGTACCTCGACCTACCACATGGATTGAAGTTTATGCGTATAAAACTTCATGAAGATCGTAACAAAAATGTATGCAACATGTACAAACACACAAACGCAAAAAACATACGGACACACTTTATACATTAAATGACAACAGCCTAGATTTAGTATTAACCTATATTTTATTTCAAAGAGGAGCAAGAAAGTTTCCCAAGCTTTCCTTTATGATGTGGTGTACTTAAATGACAGATCTGATGTTGGCAGTATAATACGCCGAAACCGGTCATCTAAATAAAAGATGAAAACGAAGAGAATACGCGGATCACAGGCGTGGAAGGATGGGATGTCCCGACGTATGAGACGGATACAACACAGGCGAGAATTGACATGTTCGGGCGTCCAAAAGTTCGGCCTTCTGAAAAAGTGAAGGAATGGAGGATAAGTTTTAGATACCAGTGCATGCAGGTAAAACAAATATCACCTGGCGAAAAAGGTTTGTTGGACAGTGAGAAGGAAGCTGGTGAGGGTTTATGGAAATTTGTGACAGGGCTACCTCGCCTCTATGCCCTTTGTTGTTAATATAATTTTCGACTGGCTATCCGTAATTTCATTTTTCTGTAGCTTTCCTTACTGTCTCTTTTGGTAAACGTTTTACCAGGCGCTGAAACCCCTGCTGTAAGAGACGACGTTCGACCACCTGGGACAGACTGATCTGCAGGTGAGTTGCCTGCCAGGGAACAATAATAGTCGAAGACTCTTTGAAGGGTAATTTTCCCACCTTTTCTTTATTCAGCCACATCAACAGCTTCACCCAACATGCCCTACGCTACAAGGCATTGCGGAAAATAATAAAACCATTTTCTGGGAACTTGAGAAAGAGCCGTCTTTAATTACCAGGATGACGAGTGGATTCTAAATACTTACATTCCTCTCTTTCCTCCCCCCCCCCCCCCCTCATGGTGAGAAGCCAGTTCTCGACTCTCACTCCAGTCCCTGCAAGACTAGAAATTTCCACAGTGTACTGGGGTGGGGGTGGGGGCGGTTGTTGTAACGAAAAAGACGAACTTTCGCATAGTGGCATAATACGGTATAATTCACGAACGATAACACCAAAGGATTCGAAAAATCTAGGAGTCTGTGAGTGGAGGAATCAACTGGGAAGCGAAATATAATGCTAAAAACAATGCAGGTGCAAGTGACAGTCAGGCTGAAGACTTTGATTCCGACACCTGCCGAAGGCAGATAAACGCTGCCGTCTACGTCACGTCTCAACACACCTTGCCCATCCAAATTAATTAACATATTATCCAGGTTCATTTTACTTTCATATTATCGGTTAAACAAAGTTGAGATTTCACAGAGAGGGGTGGACAAAATTATACTGACAGATAACACAGACACTATACTTATGTATTGACAAAGAACTGGCATTCTATTGACTTTGAGAACAGCTTCAGCACTTTATTTATGGTACGTTCAGAACGTAACCGATACATGTTCGAAAACATCCAGCAGATAAATGAAAGATATTGGAATTGCTCTCAAAACCCTCACACCCGTTCTGTTATCTTGGGACCTGGCGATTCTGCCATCGAGGGGAGACGTTATAACCTTACCACGCTGAATCTTTTTGGGTGTGGGTGTGGACGCAGTACCATTTTGGAATGTGACAGTGTTGTACAGGGTGGTGAATATTAATTCATGTTATCTGAGCATTCAGGATAATGACAGATTTATACCATGTAATACATATGAAAATCTGTCGGAAACTGACACAAACTTTATTGTACGAACAAGGAACGTTAAGGTATTTTCGGGTTTTAGATCCCAAAGTCCAGTAATCGGGCCGTAAGACATACTTGGAGTCATCAAGCAGCCAGGTTTTATGATTTTATTCCCATCCTTGTCATCGCTTCTATGAATATTAATTTCGAGCCTCATTGCTTTTTTGAGACATTCCTCAAGTGAGCGTTGTGGAATGCGTGACCTCAGACTCCCTGAGATGCTAGTGAGAATGTTGCAAACCTGTATGGAAGGCTACGTTTCCGAGGAGTCATATCAGAAACATTCGAGATTAGGTCTCAGAAAAGGAGATGCACTCTCATGAATTTTGGTTAATGTCGGCTAAGACAAAATAATAAGAGAGTGTAGGCAACAGGAGTGGGCTGGAATACAAAAGGTCAGTAACTTCAGTTGTCTCGCATAAGCAGATGATAGAGTCGTGCAAAGTGAATCAAAGCACGAGTTGAAAGGTGTACGAACAAATGGGAAGCTATGTGCAGAATATTGGCCCCAAAGTGAATCAAGATAAATCAGAGATCATGCAATTAGGAAGAAGAGAAAAGCAACATAATTTCTGGAGAAAATGGCATGAGATTCAAGAAAGAACACCAAATATTTTGGATCTTCCATACGTGTCAAGGACAATGGAAGTAAAATAATGTCGAAACTTTGTACTTAAATTAAGATCACGATCATCAGGTTAAAAGAAAATTTTCAAATTTTCTGGTTTAAATATAAACCGCGCATAGAATTATGGTAAATATTGCCCTACTTTCAAAATATTCGTTAAGCTTATGGGACTTAACTGCGGATTCATCAGTCACTAAACTTACACAATACTTATAAACTAACTTATAGTAGATTCAGATCAAAGATCAAAATGAAGACATTATTAAATACGAAATGAAACTTTGTTTATTAGTTCGTAAGTAAAATACTGACTGAGGACGCTATAATTGCGTTGTATAACGTAATATGTAGGAGTCAAATTTCATTGAAATCGGTTCGGCGTTTTGAAACGTTGACGTCGTGTGAACGCATTGTATTTATTCATTATGTTAACTCGTACTACGTACAACACATGAACCATTGAAAGTATTTTTAAATGCGATAAATTTTAAACGTCTAAGAATAAATAGCTTTTATAAGGAGTCTTCAAGCTTATCAGGAGCCATAAGAGAAACCTTGTTGCTTGGCTGTTTCATATATTGACTTATATACTTAAAATCAACAATTATATTTAATTACACACTTTCTAAAGTAGCCTACATTCTTCTTCAACGTACAAGCAATCTCCATACCCACTTAATATCGTTTAAGCGGTTTAGTCGTGAAAGCGTGTCAGGAAGAGCTTCTTTCGCCTTTATAATACAGGGTGTCTTCCAAAAGACGTCTGCCAGGCTTCTGCGGATGGCGCGATACGGCTCCCGGCCGCCGCCACCGCATCCGCCGGCCACGGCAGCGCCCGATTCTCGGACTCTATTGTGGCGCGGGTGCATACACTGAGTTAAAGTCTAAAAAACATTGCCATCTGAGTAACCTAAGCTTACCTTTATTTACAGTAGATGTTCAAAATGATATCCCTCTATGGAAAGAGCAGCCTGACATCTCTTGAACATATTTGGGAACAGTCGACGAATTTCGGCTGTCGAAGTCTGGGAATGAGTAGTCGAATCATTTTTTACGAAACAACAAATTCTGACAGGTATGTTATCAAAATCCATTTCATCAAGAACTTTCACACAACGTAAAGCTATACGGTTAATTCACGCAGGACAATGCAAGACTACACATTGCCAACGCTTCTATGGCAACAATACGAAGTATTTTTGATGATAGGGTAGTTCAATGTTCAAATGTTTGTTAAGCTTAAGGGACTTAACTACGGGGTCATGAGTCCCTAAACTTACAAACTACTTATGAACTAGCTAATACTAAGGACGGCACAAATATCCTTGCCCGAGGGGGGATTCGAACCCCCGACCGTAGTGACCGTGCAGACCGTGACTGAAGCGTCTCAGTCCCCCTCGGCCGGCTAGGGTAGTTCACTGGCCTCCTCGTTCTCCAGATCTAAATCCCTGTGACTTTTATCTTTGGGGAATGTTTAAAGATCAGGTGTATGCAAGCAATCCCAATACACTCGAAGAGTTGGAAGACAGGATTCGACAAGTCATTTTCCAGATTTCGGCAGCCGAAATTGGTCGAGTGTTCGTAGATGTGTTTAAGAGAAGTCAGGCTGCTCTTTCCATAGAGGGACATCATTTTGAACATATACTGTACATAAGGGTAAGCTTAGGTCACTCAGATGGCAATGTTTTTTAGACTTTAACTCAGTGTATGCGCCCGCAGCACAATAGAGTCCGAGAATCGGGCGCTGCCGTGGCCGGCGGATGCGGTGGCGGCGGCAGGGAGCCGAACGGCGCGATCCGCACCCTATCTGCTGATCAATGTGTCGTTCAGTGATATTGCAGCTCCTTTCAGTGGTATATATATATATGGATATTGCTTGCGGAATGTGCTGCGAACAGAGTAATAAAGACTTAACAAAGTGTCAAATATAATGCAGTAGTTATTTATGGATGTCAGGTATGTCAAGTAATATCTCCTTAATTATGTGCCTACAAAAACATTTTTTACCAGGTTCATAGAGTGGAATATTAGGAAACTGCCTGAGAGAAGAAGTTTGTAGAAAGAGGTAGTAAATTACAACATCATGCTTATTAGGGTAAATTTTCATACTTTTATTGAGGTCATAGCACCTGAACTATATGTCGTAATTCAATATTATTTCGAAGATATATCCAATGTGGATATGTAAAATGTCTGCAAAATACGAAGCGAAAAGAGTTGGTGGAAAAGATGTAATAAATCAAAACGTCATGTCTGATGAAGCGGTTTTTCATTAACCTAATTGTGCATAACTCCATATCCCATGAACTATGTGTCCTACGATGATAAAATTTTGAGTGTACGTTCTGTGATATGTGTTTATACTGTCTGTAACATTTATCGCGAATACAGGTAATAGTGTACGACTAATAAATTGTATCGTCTTGCCAAATGCCGTAATTTTTCTGCAACACGCCACGTAATTTTTCTGCAACACGCCAAAAATGTAATAACCGACAAACTTTTTGCCTTTCATCATTTTGCTGTGGCTGTCAGCGAGGAAAAGTTTTCTAAAGGTTTGAAATTTTGTATAAAGTTTGTTGCAAGTCACTAAGTGCTCTCCTTCTTAAATAGTGAACTGATATAGTCAAGTGTGGCAAGGCAGAAAAGTTCTCATTGTTTATGACGTCATATCTTCTGAATTATCGGCCCTATCGCAAAATCCTTCCTCAGCTGTCGTCGTCTACCTATATACTGCATTCCTAACAAATTTCAACTTTATAGGCGAAGTAGTTTTCGAGATTTCGTGTTTAGTGAGTGAGTGAGTGAGTGAATGAGTGTCGTTTTGCTTTTATATAGATAGAGATACAAAGAAATTTGGGGGATACATTTTCTCCCGGAGGGCATGGGGTGGCGGCAGGAAGGGCATCTGGCCACCCCATAAATATTAACTCGCGAACATATAATTAACAAAGTCGACCCTGCATGTGCGGGAACATGGCAAAAGACAAAGAAAGTCATGCTTTCATTGAAACGTACATTCAGTGTAATTACTTTTTATGTAGTCGTAATGCAGAAGTTTTCTTAGGTTAGTCTTTGATTGCGACTACGTCGCGCCTGCCTTAGTGCTGACCATTTTCATATCAAAAGCCCGTCTGAGGATGTAATTAACAGCGCTGCGCAGGTTGCCTGCAGCGAGGAAACTGGTGACCAGCCGCTTGGGTCCCCTGTCGCCCATTTTGACCGGCGCTGTGCGCGCGTCTTTCATCCCCCTCCCCCCCCCCCCACTACCCCCGCTCCTGTGCCAACACCCTACGGTGGCGGCGACGGCAGTTCTTTCAGCGACCGGCGACCCCCCGGCAGAGCCGGGCTTAGCGGCTAACGAAGGCAGAGCCCGCCCTGATCAAAGGCGCCTGCAGCCGGCCGTGATTTTTATTTTGCTAGCGCGGCGTCCGCAACCGCGCATTGTCTCGTAATCTCGTGAGCGGGAGGCGGCAGAGACAAATTCGCCAAGGCGTGCCTGGCGGCGTTCTGCACAGTTACTGGCTGGGTGCGGCGAGCGACTCGCAAATCCCAGGCTGTGCACCGGGAATTACTCTGCGACGCTCAGACTGCGATGTTGCCGCCCGCTCACCACAGCTAACAACACTAAGCAAGATACACGTAGGCAGGAAGGTTTCTCTGTATGTGCCCTATGCGTTCATAAACCATTCATTGGATTGCAATGAAACTGTTCACTGTTCACCGTAGGTTTCTGACTCGAAAGCAAAAGATCACGACATGTAGCTCAGGAGATATGACGTCATGAATAAAAAGCAGCCACTGCGTGAAAATACCTACATTTATACGTCAATTATTGGAAAATGGGAGCATTTAGGAACCTCCAAGAAAGTTTGTATGTAATTTCGGACGTTTATGAAGCGTTTTGTACCTGACGCCCCCTCCCCCTCCCACACACACACACACACACACACACAGAAAATGATAAAACGAAGTCTACCGGTGACAAAGGTTCACTGTAGATGCAATAAAACTAGCGCATCAGGCATGACCTTGTATCAAGTAAAGTTAGTTATGCCGGTCGCGGTGGCCGAGGGGACTGAGGCACTCCAGTTACGGTCTGCACGGTCACTACGGTCGGGGGGTTCGAATCCCCCCTCGGGCACGGATATTTGTGCCGTCCACAGTCTTAGCTAGTTCGTAAATAGTTTGTAAACTTAGGGACTGATGACCTCGTAGTTAAGTCCCATGAATTCTACAAACATTTGAACATTTTTCAAAGTTAGTTATAAAGAATTGCATGTTACTAAATATTTTTGTCTGGAACTCTCCTTTAATTCTCTTGCATCCAAAATTAAGCAATCTTGTTTGTTAATCTCTGTCTATTTAAAAGAGAAAAGGTACTCTCTTACTGACTGAATACGAAATCTCGAAAACTACTTTACCTATGAATCTGAAATTTCGTAGGAATATAGTTTATAGGTAGAAAATGTCAGCTAAAAAACTATTTTGTGATAGGTACAAGGTGGAGCACACTTCTCCTGCAGACTCCCGAAATCTAGTTTCATTCCGATCTTCACGCAATTTCGCACGCATAACCTTCAAAACAAGAGGAAGGTCTGCGCCTACCTTAAGTTTCATACGGTACATTGGGGAGGATAATCTGCAACATAAAAATTGATCCCTAAATACTTTAGTCGCGCCATAACTTGAGAACGGCTTGAATAATCTTACAGATCCTGTGTCTTGCAGGAAACGTTGCCGAAAGAGGGAAAGATGGAAACGAACAGAGAGATGTGGAAGAAAGGAATGGATGCAGAGAGAGTGTAGGATAAATAAACCGCCGGGCAACGCCAGGTTTACAGCTAGTTGAACTATACAGGGTGAATCACCTAACACTTGCACCGCAAATATTGCGGAAACGGAAAGTACGTTTTGGGGTGCGGTTTTCACAGAATTCATTGGTAGTCAAGGACTCGTATTGTTATCCAATAAACTGATTGTAAAATACGTTGAAAATGTATTTTTTTATGCAAACATACAATTTTTCAAATGGAACAATGGTTGTTTCTATCATGCACTGGAATTTTTGACACCAGGTGTGTAGATAAAAAAAAATTGAATGAAATTTTAATCGCGTTTATTTTGGCAGCTACAACCGTCCAACGTTTTGAGGGCGGAGGCTACGACAGGATGGCTGACTGGCTCATTGTCCTCAGACAGTGGGCCGTGTCCCAGGGGCTAGTCACTCGACGAGTCAGCTACGCTATCGCAGCCTCTGCCCCCTAAACTTTGAACGGTTGTAACTGCCAAACCAAACTTGATACAAATGCCATTCAAAACTCTTTGTACACAGCTGGTGTCAAAACGTCCAGTGCGTGATTGAAACAACCATAGTTCCACTTAAAAAACTGTATGTTTGAATAAGAAATAGACTTTTTAATTAATATTACAATATGTTTGTTGGCTAGACATTCGAGCCCCTGACTACCAATCCACTCTGTGAAAACCGTGCATCAATTGCACTTTCCGTTTCCGCAATATTTGCGGTGCAAGTGTTAGGTGATTCACCCTGTGTAAAACATAGTAAAGAATTCTGAACGGCTTGCCATAGAACATTCAAATTCACTCTTGGCCATGGGACATGGTGGGATTTAATAAACGGATTCACACTGCCTTGTTGAAGATAACACAATACACCGTGCCTTACGGTATACCGCTTGGAAAGGCGTACAATATAAGAAATAAAAACGCAACTTCGGATCGAAGGAACTTTGTGCAAGCTGAAGTCAGCTGGTCCAAGAATTTGACAAGGAAAGAAATTGATTTTGAAGCACGAAAAACGAGTTGTATTCGTGATACCAGTGTTAGCAATGCCGGTTGTACGAAAATGGGGAAAACGCCTGAAAACATCGATAAGACACGAGCCGTGTTTCAGTCCAGTCCAAGCAGGCAACTGACATGGATCTCGAGTGGCCGCCTTATTTTCCAGATCTGAACGCCAGCGAAATTTTCTTTGTGGGGCTTTGTTAAAGACGAGGTGAATAACAATAACGCCAAAACCGTTGCTGAGTTGAAAACAGCGATTCAGGAGATCAGTGGCAGCACTGATCTTCTGCCACATTAGCGGGCATTGCAGAATTTCGCTGTACGTCTCTGCCACGTCATCGCCAAGTGTGGAGGAAAATAGGTATATTTGTAGTGACGTTTACCTGAATAAAGCGTGTGCACGCCGTGTTATATATTTATGTTTTGATTCATGTACAAAAGCTGTCACCCTGTACATTTGCGGAGCGTGTCGCGGGCATGACGAATTCAGTAAGTGTGAGTAAGGTACATTTTAGCTGTCCAAGCTGACTGGTGAGCAACAAATCGTCAGCTGCAGGTAATCCGAATGCGCGGCAACGTAGTGTTGGAGAAGTATTTTCTGTGTGAGTGAGGTATTGAATTGGTATATTGAGTTCATGGTAACCAGCAGGAGAAAGGATAGCACTTGGGAGTAGCACTTGGGAGCAGCGAATACCTGAAAAAGGTAAAAAGTTTAAGTACGTGGAAAGTGTAACTGAGGAAAATGAGAGAAATTACAAGGATATTATAGAACGTGTGAGACATGCAGAAGTATTTCTAAGAAGTTTTAGGAGTTTAGTGTAGAGTAAGGATGTGCCACAGAAAAGTAAAAGAGTGCTTTACCTAAATTATCATGTTCCGATGTTCCGATATTGATATATGCATCAGAATCTTGGGAGACAAATAAATGAGATAGGAGCAAAATATAAGTAGGGGAAATGAAATTTCTACGATGCAGAATAGGGGTAAAAAGAGACAGCATGAGGAATGAGAAGATAAGGGAAATAGTGAGAGAGGAGCCCTTACAAGATAGGATAGAGAGATCAAGAGTGCATTGGTACGGCTATTTAAAGGAATGGGGGAGAAGGGGATCTCCAGGAGAATACTCGAGACAAGCTGATGAATGAGAAGATCAGGGAATAGTGAGATAGGAGCCCTTGAAGGATAGGACAGAGAGCTCAAGACTGCAGTGGTATGGTCATTTAAAGAGAATGGAGGAGAAGGGGATCCCCAGGAGAATGTGCGAAATAAGAAACGACCAAGAGGAATACCAAGGGATAGATGGCTAAAAGTAGTGGAGGACTGTGTCAAGAAGAAAGGAGATATATGGTGGAAAGAAAAGACGAAGTGGCGAAGCTCGTGTTCCAAAAAGACCCAGGCTATGGCTGGAAACTGTGCAAGATGATGATGATATATTGAATCAGTTCAGCTTCTGTATCCGTATCATGCACACTCAGATTTGACACAAACAATATGTTAGACTGAAATACCGTCTTCAAGTCATGAAGTACATTAACAACAAAATAACACTGAAAATGCTACCTACGGTTTGATCAAGAAACTCGAAGATGCCATTGATATCCTGAAGGATGAAGGACTGTTGCAAATTCCTTTCGAGGATGTTGATGAGGATATTACTGATAATCTACCTAATGAGTATGTAGCTTAAGATTATGCCAAGAAGGTAGCTGAAGAAAAACAGAAAGGTTCGTCGCTGAAAACAGTTATGCATTACTTCAGAATGGACACGGACGGAAGTAAGTATTTCGCAGAGTAAATTTTTTGATACAGAAAAAGTCAGAGACGGCAACGTAATTGTATGATGGGATGAAGTGACATACGAACTTTATGAGGATGGTACACAAGAGGAAAACACCTTGTATGTATACCTTCGAGGAAATACCAAGAACTAGATTGCACGTTGATTTGTATTCGTGCTTTTCAGAACCGAAGAAAATTTAAGTGGAACATGCAAAATTAGTGTAAGAAGCTTGTAGTAAACATTTCAACACATTTGAGGAGCATTCCCCACAGCATAAATTTGTAGTAGCACAAGTAATTAAATATTTAACAGATTAACTATAGAGTTTATCACGGCAAAGTGTTACTTTATGTGTAAGTATGTACTCCTAAAATTGTGACAAAAAAAATAAGACATTGATTTAGATTATGGATTATAAGCTTACATTCCGCACCGTGGTATCGCCTCGTCATACTCCCCTAGTATGAGAAATAAGAATTAAACAATTATTTTCATTTTCATATTCACAGAATATATGAGTTCAACTGCGAGTGGGCAAAGCTGAAAATGTGGTGTCGCACAAGTCCAAAGTGCGCGCCACCTACTTTCGCCGCGCGCCGCCATGCACGCACGGCGCGGCATTCTTACGTCGTCAGCCACGAGCGCCCTCTGCTACAACTCCGCTTGTGGCCACCACTGAACGACATCGTTCTCTTGGGACTGAGACAGGAACCAGTTAACACTTCGGAATCAGATAGGCACCAGTGAAGACTTGGCTGTCGGACAGGCACTAGGCAGGCCTCTAGCTCAACTATTTATCAGCCTTCTGCAGTACTATGTAAAAGTTAAGTATTGTATAAATTCTGTGCAATATATATCTCGTTCTAATTTACTCTAGTGTTTCTAGTTTCTGCTGTCCCACTGGCTGCTCCCCTCCGTCCTGCACAAGCGTGCTACCTTTATTCCTGTGTCGGTCCTCTTACTCGGCCACCGACACCTACGACGGAAACGAGACACAAAAGCGGCGACGAAGCTGGGACGCAAAAGTGGCGACGAGGAGTGATAGAAGAACTGTGGACCAACCCACTTGCAGCAGCCAGACAGCAGCAGTCGGAGCACGCAGAAATTGCTCCTGCCCACCCGCCCTTATTATAAAATTTTTGGGGGAACATTCTGTTACGTGTTTTGTGGTCTTTTTTTGTTGCAGAGCGTCCTCTTCCCTATTGCATTTGTGTTTTGGTATCAGTTACTTGTATGCGCGGCGCGTAATCGGTCAGCATGGCCACTACCCCAAACCCAAACTTAATGGAAATTATTCAGTTGGCGCAAATCACACAACTCCTGCAAGCAGTGGCCCAGCTGACAGCGCAAGCAGCTAACCAACAACAGCCGCCGCTTCCGTAGCCCACACCTGCCGCCGGAACGCTTCCTACGTGTCGCCAGTACAACGAACGTGAGGAAGAATGGAGTGACCTTTTCGCGCAGTTTCAAGAACTCATCGCGGCTCATCAAATAACAGGTCAGAGAGTGAAGAACCTTTCTTATCGACTGTAGGAACTCCAACTTTCGTGTTACTGCAGAAACTTTTCCCCAATGCATCTCCTCGTGAACTAGACTTTGAACAAATAGTAGATGCACTGAATGCGCATTATGATAGAAAAGTTCTCGTAGCTCCGGCACGGTACCGATTTTTCAGACTTAAAAAATTACCTGAGCAGTCACACCAGGAATGGATCACTGAGTTTAAGGGCTTAACCCGTCAATGTAAATTGACTTGCTCTTGTGGACTTTCGTATAGTGACGTGATGTTAAGAGATGTGATTACGCCGAACATTCAGGACCCCAGAATTAGGGCACCAATTCTAAAACAGTCTGACCCCTCATTGGATAGTGTACTGCCGCTTATTGAAGCGCATGATACTTTTGACTTAGCGGATGTAGAAATGCAAAGCCACAGTGTAAATTCAGTGCGCCGCAACGGACCCTTCCTAGCCGTAGTTCTAAGTATAGCACTAGTGATTCTTTCAATTCTACCGGCCGTGCTGAACAGACAGTGAACAGTAGCCAGTGTAAAAGAGCGACACACAGGTCGCCCCGTCGTGTTAGAAACAGTAATTTGAATAACGGGCGCCAACGCTCATTTCAGAAAAATGTTCGTAAGTCTTCCCCCCAGTGTGAATCTCGCCACAAGCGTGCACAGTGCCCTAGTCGCAACGAGACCTGTTATCAATGTGGCAAATCAGGACATGTACAGTCTGTGTGTATGCAAATTAAAAACTCACAGAACGGTACCGTTAGAAACAGTGCTTCTCCGAGTGCACGAACAGTTCGTGCTGTCAATGTCATGGACGCTGTGGAGTTGAACAGTGCTTTACTTGATTTATAAATGCAAGAAAATTCTTCTGCGCCTACTGCAAAACTATGTAGTGAGCCACGTCGCAAGCACCGCCGAGCGCGTAAAACAGTACAACGGAAAAGGGTTTGGGACACGCAAAATGACTATGTACAGTGCAATCCTGTAGTGAACGTAGTGCCTTCTGCAACTGCTCATTGTAAAAGTGCCCAGTACTGTGTAGATAGTTACAGTAGACTTGTTGTAGATACTCAAAGTAATTTTAGTGCAATAGCCTCGCATTGCGCGGACGCCGATCCGGCGGTAGTGCCATCTAGTGACAGTGTTGTTAATCCGCAGCGTGCCGAGTCTGCGCCGCTTCCTTCACGATGCAGCCCGCGCATGCGCAAGCGCATCAAACAAGGCGTAGCAGATGTTGCCCACATTCGCGCACTTGTCGAGCGCCACCAGCAAAAACTTTTTGTGAATCTCTCTATAGAAAATAAGACTGTACAATTTCAGCTTGATACTGGTTCCGCTGTCACATTAATGAATATAGAGACGTATGAACTTCTGGGTTCGCCAAAATTGTCGCCGTGTCAACAAGTGCTAACAGCGTACACCGGTCAAAATATTCCCGTCCTAGGAACGTGTAGCCTGCCCGCCTCTTTTCAAGGTGTAACAAAAACAGTTGCTTTTGTAGTTCTACAAGCCAAATCTACGCAGAACATTTTTGGACTGGATGCTTTTGACTTGTTTGGATTATTAATTCTAAGAGATGTGATTCAAATTTCGTCAGTAGTGCCTCAGGATAAAATCAATGCATTGTGTGACAAATATAGTGACTTGTTTTCTCCGGAATTAGGTTGTGCAAAAGACTTCGTGGCACATGTAACTTTAAAAGATTCTGCTGTACCAAAATTTTGTAAAGCTAGACCAGTGCCTATCGCAATGCGTGATACAGTTGCAGACGAACTTAAACGTTGGCAAGATAGTGGGGTGATTTCTCCTGTTTCTGCGAGTCAGTGGGCCTCGCCTATAGTAATTATACCCAAGCCGTCGGAAAACTTCGTCTCTGTGCGGACTTCAAATCAACTGTGAATAGTCAAACAACTGTAGACACTTACCCCTTGCCCAGACCTGACGAACTGATGGACAAATTAGGACAGTCTCGCTTCTTTTCCAATATTGACTTAGCAGAGGCGTACTTACAGATTCCACTTATTGACGAGTCAAAAAAGTTTTTCGTCATTAATACTCACATGGGCCTTTTTCAATTTCAACGCCTACCCTTTGGCAGTTCTTCCGCCCCCGCTATTTTTCAGCGCTTTTTCGAACAGCTGACAGTTTCTGTACCGTGTTGCTCGAACTATTTAGATGATATTGTGGTATCCGGACGTACAGTTGAAAAACATTTATTAAACCTGGAGTGCCTTTTCAAAGTGTTGACTGCAGCAGGTCTACGTTGCAATAAAGCAAAGTGTTCGTTTTTTCAAACTGAACTAGAGTACCTAGGCCATGTGATTAATGCCTAAGGAATTCATCCCTTACAGTCACATCTTAGAGCAATCAAAGACTTGCCTCCTCCTACGAATGTGCATGAATTGCAAGCAGTAATGGGAAAGCTTAACTATTATTTCAGATTTATTCCCAATGCCTCTCAGATTGCAGCTCCACTGCATCACTTACGTAGGAAGAATGTTCCTTTTGTATGGTCTAAAGATTGTAGGGTTGCCTTTGACAAACTAAAGTCTGCACTACTCAGTGATGCATGTTTGATTCCCTTTGACCCACAGAAGCCTGTAGTGTTAGCAGTTGATGCCTCGTCGTACGGTCTGGGTGCAGTATTGTCGCATCGTATTGGAAGTCACGATCGTCCTATTGCCTTTGCATCCAAGCTGCTGACTCCGACGCAACAGAATTACAGTCAGATAGAAAAGGAGGCCTTAGCAATCATTTACGGCGTCACAAAGTTTCATCATTATCTCTATGGCAGAAAATTCTATTTGTTGACAGACCACAAGCCTCTCACGTCGTTGTTCTCACTCACAAAGCCAATTCCGCCACGAACGGCACAAAAGCTTCAGAGATGGTCCTTGATATTGTCAAATTATCAGTATGAGATTTTGTACCGACCTACCACTAAACACGCCAACGCGGACACACTTTCCCGACTTCCGGTTGGCCAGGATATGTCGTTTGATTCTTCGGAAATGGCATGTTGTCAGATAGACTCCATAGATGCTTCCGCTGTCGCAGATTTCCCTTTGAACTCTCGTCGGGTTGCACAGGAAACAGCTGCGGATGCAGACTTAAGTGTTCGCTTTGGTTGGCCTGCCAGAGCCAAAGACATTGATCGGCCTCTGGTTCGACGTTATTTTGCACAACGTCATGCATTATCTGTAAGTCAGGGTGTTCTGTTGTTACATACGGACAACGACCAAACAAGAGTGATTGTCCCTCGTTCTCTGCAACGTGAAGTGTTACGCCTCCTGCATCAAGGACATTGGGGTATTGTTAGGACAAAGCAACTGGCCAGACGTCATTGTACCTGGGTTGGTATGGACGCCCAGATAGAGAGCATGACGTCACAGTGTACTGTTTGTGGGGAGCATCAGGTGGCTCCTCCGCAACGTTTCTCGGACTGGCCACGCCCCAAGGGACCATGGCAACGTTTACACATTGACTTTGCAAGACCTTTCTGGAATACGCGATGGTTAACTGTTGTAGACGCTTTCAGCAAGTTTCCTTTTGTGATTGCCATGAACTCAACGACGGCGTCTAGTACAATCAGTGCCTTAACATCAGTGTTTTGTATCGAAGGTTTGCCTGAAACTATCGTCAGTGAC
This sequence comes from Locusta migratoria, assembly GCA_026315105.1. Taxonomy (NCBI): domain Eukaryota; kingdom Metazoa; phylum Arthropoda; class Insecta; order Orthoptera; family Acrididae; genus Locusta; species Locusta migratoria. Next base: position 42,371,921 of record CM048748.1, read on the forward strand.
AATGGACCTCAGTTTGTTAGTGCGGAATTTCAACAGTTTTGTCGTGTGAATGGCATTCAGCATATCACCACCGCACCTTTTCACCCTCAGTCCAATGGTGAAGCAGAACGTTTCGTCCGAACATTCAAGTCACACATGGAAAAGATGAAAGGTCAGCACTCCAGGCAGCAAGCTCTTCAAATTTTCCTGTCTACGTATCGGTGCATGCCACGTGACGGTCCTTCTCCTGCCGAACTGCTACACGGCCGCCGTCACCGCACTCTCCTTCACCTGCTGCAGCCTTCCACGCACCGAGTCGGTTCGTATGGCGCTACGCGTTTTCACGTTTCTACGCCGGTGCTGTACAGGATGTTTGCTGGCAACAAGACAAGATGGACGCCGGGCACCATTCAGCACGTGCTCGGTCGCAATATATATGTTGTACGTTCTTCCACAGGGTCGGAGCTGCGGCGCCACGCAAACCAATTGCGCTTGCAAAGGCCGCGCGATCATGTCTTCGGTTTCTTGATTCCAGACCCAGTTCACCGCCAGGGAGCACAGCCACATCGTTCGCCGACGGGTGCAGCGTCCCCGGACTACGAGATCGTACCCATGGAGGGGGACGCGCCTCCTACGCAGCCCGCCTCTTCGCCTCCGTCGCCGCCGCAGCTGACAGCGCACCGAGGAGGAATCCGGGACCGTGCGTGCCCCCGCCGCCTGGGCCACGCACCTCAGAAGAAGATGCCCTGCTCCCTCTGGGCGGAGGTGTGCGCCCTTCCGCTGGTTTTTACGGGTTTTCAGGCGGATCGCAAGGTGTATACCGGGGCGCGGACGGCGTCTCGATTCCAGCCTCTGCTACGACGCCCGTCCCACCAGTAAAGCCCCTGCCCAGGCCCTCCTCCCAGTGCCGTCGCCGTGGCCCTCAGCCCTACGCCATGACGGCGCGGCGGTTTGGGGGGGGGGGGGGGGGAGTGGTGTGGTGTCGCACAAGTCCAAAGTGCGCGCCACCTACTTTCGCCGCGCGCCGCCATGCACGCATGGCGCGGCGTTCTTACATCGTCAGCCACGAGCGCCCTCTGCTACAACTCCGCTCGTGGCCACCACTGAACGACATCGTTCACTTGGGACTGAGATAGAAACCAGTTAACACTTCGGAATCAGATAGGCACCAGTGAAGACTTGGCTATCGGACAGGCACTAGGTAGGCCTCTAGCTCAACTATTTATCAGCCTTCTGCAGTACAATGTAAAAGTTAAGTATTGCATAAATTCTGTGCAATATATATCTCGTTCTAATTTACTCTAGTGTTTCTAGTTTCTGCTGTCCCACTGGCTGCACCCCTCCGTCCTGCACAAACGTGCTACCTTTATTCCTTTGTCGGTCTTCTTACTCGGCCACTGACACCTACGACGGAAACGAGACACAAAAGCGGCGACGAAGCTGGGACGCAAAATAAAATGTGTACCCAGCCGGGATTCGAAACCGAACACTTTCAGCTTTGCCCATTTGCAGTTTAACTCATATATTCTGTAAATATGAAAACAATAACTGCAGGAACAGAAGGGACGTGTATTCTTTCGGAATAGACGCCAAATGTATATAATTATTTTCATGATGCAATTATCTGACCTTTACTCAGCTGTTGTGAAAAAAATGAAGTGCCTGGTGTTGCCTGAACAGTGATTTTTTTTCTTACAGTGCATCTTTTCAGTTACCATGCGTCTTCCAGCAAAGTTTCAACTCTTTTACTTAATTCTTCCAATTCTTTGGAAAAATTACACAGGAAGGAACTGAATTTCGCCCGGTCTTTGCAAGAGTGTCGTTCTTGCGCAATACTACCCTGCAAGGCACAACATATTGCGGAGTATTGTGAGCAAGAGTCAGTAACTCCAAAGCTCTGCCACCTGTACTGATGCAGTGGCAGCATTTCATTTAATGAACAAGGTTTTTTTTTTCTCGAATTTAAAGGAGTTGTAGCGATATACTCAATTTTTCAAAGATAAACGCGGTGCTTGCCGCTGTCAACTCCGTTTCCCTTTCAACTTTCACTTGCAGCTTTGAAGAAGAACGCGAGCACTCGTCATCTCTCTTTGTTTAGCTTTTCATGAGTTACGAAGCTGCTGTTTCTTCGAAAACTTACTTTTTATACTGGTGAACAGCGTTTCATTCATGGTTCAAAACGCTATCCTATATAATTGAAAAAAAAAATACTGGTTTTCTGTGTTACAATTCTTATCATACCGAAAGGTTGTCCGCTATTACGCTTCGTTTTGCGCTTTCGTAATTACTAATCCCCGTTGTTTAATTCTCACAGCTTATTTTAATTTCTCTAATAAACAACCTGCAGACGGTTAAATATTACCTTAGAATTAGAACAACTCATTTTTTTCCATATCATGACAAAATTTTTGCACGGTCTACCATATATTGTTACGTGAATCTTAACGTGTCCAAACGTTTATCTAATATGAGAAGTCATCATAAATGAAATAATGTACTAAAGTTACAGCTACGTTCTAGCCTATGAGCCAATGAGTTATTTTGATGTGACCTTGCTTTTTTATAGTCATATCCTGAGCCTGTTGTCTCAATCTTGAGTGTCACATACGCCACTTTACCCTATTATATATCTATGTTGCCCCTCTGCTTTTTCTGTATCAAAATTTACTTAATTTCACGGGTAAATCATCCATGTTTCATATATGTAATTTCTCGGATTTTCCAAATAATCTTTAAGGCGGCAGGGTTGGAGGATCGCTATAGAGTCCAGTGTTTAGAGAACTGTGAGGCAGATAATTCTAATGGTAACCTACTTCGCAATGAACATTCGATGTTCTGAAATACATTTAAAACCAAGAGGAAGAAAATGATAAGTTATATTCCGTAAGTCCCCTCACTTAGATAGATCAAGTTGAATTCAATTAGTTATATCTGAAACCAATACTTAGTTATTAAAAGACCAGTCACTAATGTTTACTGGGTTGATTTGAATACGAATAATGAGGACGATTCAATGTAAATCAATTTTAATACGAATGAAAATGTTGTTTCTGTATATTAAAATTACTCAATTAAAGAAATATTAAAAATCAATACATTTGTAAACTGATATGTTTTTGAAATTAAGTGAAAATATGCATACTTCAAATACAGTCGTAATTGCATATAATTTTTGACATCTAAAATCATCAGTAATGTGTTACGTCAAGTTGGTTCCATGGTCTCTTGAACACTGACGTTGAATGTGTATAGTCCATCAAGAACACTTTTGGTTACAGTGTCCATAGATTTAACTCAACCCGCACAAAGATATTAACAACTACGCATGATCAATCTTGAGTTAGACGGCCGATGATTTCCAGTCATAACACTAGAAATCAAGTACACTGCTTGTGTTTAGTTCATCCGGAAGACTGATCGTATCGGCAATGTGTCAGGAGAGACTTTTGTCAAGGCAAGTTTCGAGAAGTTTTAGAGTGTACCATAGCAATATTGCTCTGACATGAAGGAGGTACAGACACAAAGGAACTGTCGATGACTCGCCTCGCTCTAGCCACTCGAAAGGTACCACAGCAAGTCATAGCCGCTACTTATTGATTTCAGTTCTGAAGAGCCCTGAAAGGAAGACTGTCACGTTGAATAACGATTTTTCTGCACTCAAAGAACGTCTGGTTTCGACTAGCAGTCTGGTAGACTGCATGACAAGTAACTTTACCACCGACGTCGCTGGCGAGGTCTAGCTCTCACCCCTAGACAGCAAGCAGCGGGGTATATTTTGGCCCATCAGCATTCTGAATGGACGTATCTGAATTGGCATCATGTGCTAGTCGCAGATTAGACTCATACCTTCCTTCAACTGGAGAAAAGTCTGAAACGTTTTTGGAGGCCGGCAGGAGATCCTGGAATGTCTTAGACACACTGTCCAGCAAGTGCAGCAAGATGGTATTTCCCTGATGTTTACGTGGGGCCAATGTGCGGCTATACAGTACAGGTATTGTATCATCCGACTTATAACACAACCTTATCCGCAGAAGCTTTTCGTTGAGGAATTTGTCTTAATGAACGACAATTCTCGCACTCATCGTGCAAATATCATGACAACGACTATCAAGTTTAGACAGACCTGAGACCTATGCCTTGGATACAATAAGATGGCTATTTTTAGTGAGAATCGCCAACCAATATAAATACTCCGAATGGCCGTTGAGAAGTTGACAACCTTGACTAATTGTCCTTTGATTAACAAGTGGACATTTTGCTACGAACGATAGAGGATGCATCAGTACAAGAGGACAAGTACTGCTGTACTGGCGTGTGTTGCAGCCCAGAAAACAAATTCAGAATGTCGGTATTATTGTCATACAACTTGCAACTTCTGTTTTCATTAGCAATAAAGAGAAGTGAATTGTTATATTGTTTATCTCTGTTCAGTTTTCATGATGTACCGCTACAATCGTGCTGATGACCCAATACTTTTACGTTACACAAGCATAGAAATTAAAATCACCTAGTGTAATTCCTAGTACAAATGTTCGAATATCTGTAAACCTATTGGACCACACTGCTATAGTCACCAATCCCAAGACTAGAAACTTCTTAATCTTACACCGATTACAACACACATACACACGCACACACACACACACACACACACACACACACACACACACACACATACACACCCATGCCTGAGGGAGGACTCGAATCTCCCGCAAGAACGTTCGACTAGTCCGCAGGGTGAGGTCTTAGACTTAAAACTTTTAGTGCCATATTCTTTCTGTGGCCTACAATGACGTAGTATCTTTGAGGAAAGGAGAATTTTCTGATAAAAGTACAAGGAGAAGATTTGGTTCAGCAGGATATCTTCGGATATGCTCTGCGTTTATTAGTCATGTCCCTGACGTTAGTAAGTATTACGCTGAACCATACCGTACTTCCGTCACTGTTGGTAATGATGTTTCTCCTGTGACATCTCGGCTACTTGTCGTTGGACGGATCGGAGTGGATTGCCTTACGGACAGAAAACTGATGATCCTTACAGACATCTGTAGCAACCGCATTACCTCTAGTTATACTGTATTTGTGTAACTGTCACTGGAACAATAATGTTATCTTGCACGTATTTCACATATTTAATGTAAGTAAAACCTAACACTCATTCTAAAAAGAATATCCCTAACTAACTTTACGGTCTTTTCATAAATGGACCAGTGGCCCATTGGTGGCCCCATCATTGATTCAACGGTGGAAACATTTTAAACTCTGATGTGCGTATGGGGATTCTCTCTGTGTTCAGTGTCATACGATCTTACCTATAATAACATGATACTAACTATTCTTCCTAACATTTATTTGGCTCAAAGTCGAAAATTTGTTTTGTATATTTGAGGAAGGATTTGCATATGTCTCCATCTCACAAAGTTTTTATTTACGTCACTGAACATGTGTTTCGGACTTATGAGTTCAGCAATACGATTTGAGGACATTTCCATAGTATCAAGTAAGTATAGTGCAATTATAACATATAATTACGCAAAATGTCAACTTGGTAAGACAATATCACATTTGCAACTTCCAACGCTGTTACGTCCACTAAGATATAGTTTTTATCAGCCTGTATGTGATAATTATGCATGTGAATATCAGCCACTTGGTAGACAAGCCGTGGGAAAGTTGATATGTGGTCGAAAAGTGATACTATCCTGTATCCAACCTAAGAAGCTAGTTTGATTATAATCATACGTAATCCAGCTCCTTGCTTTAAAACATGGTAACTTCATATGTTATTAAAGTGCATGCATTTTGGTAGGCAACACTTCAAAAATTCTATTAATGGGTAATGCAAATTTTAGCAGGTTTCACTGACTTTCGTTCCCGAGTTTCCGAATTCGTCTCTCTTTAAATAAGTATGTAATTTTGGGTAATCGCACTCTAAGCACTGTTTATCACGTTAGTGTCAACGGGATATCTTCAAAAACGGACAGACAATTTATTCCACCTTGCAATCTGCGCAAGGACTGATCTCCAAAGGTACATAGATGTGGTACTGACAATTTCACAGTAACGAAAAAGATTATTTACTTAGGGATAAAAATGCAAGTGAGGGTATGAAAAAAATTAAACACTCGAACAAAGGACAGAATTAGTCCATTAACAGTATCGCTTTGATATTCGAAACCACATACAAATTAAAACAACTATCAGCAGGAAAACTAGTTCGAGGATGGATGAGGTTTCGCGCTTACACGTGATTATATTATTAAACTGAGATACCGTACGAGAGGTTGTTGCCTTAATTTCAAGTTGTACTCCTGTTGGTGGCGTTGCACGGAACCTAAACAGCTCAAAAATATGTTAAAATCGCTTTGCGTATACGCCGAAAATGCTGTTCGCTATGTCGACTGCCGATGGGGACTGCGCATCTGAAACCTATAAAACATAACAGGTTTTACTGACAGCTAAATGAATCAGCCAACACTTTCTATCGATCTTGGTGGAACCGAGGCCCGCTGCTATTCGTTCTTAGTCGAAACCAGAGTTGGCAGGATATACTAATTCTTCAAATTAGCACACCATATGACATCAGTCAATATCGTCTGCACACGTTTACCTATGATATTGGACTGGCAAAGTGCCCACTGCCCTTCGATTATGTCTTAATCATACGTTATGCGTATGATCCAACATTCTGCAACCCCAACTCCACTGTTCAAGCGAAACCTCCGCGAGTCGCTAATAAACCGGGCTCCACCTCGTGTTGCTTTAGTGGTGCAGCGAAAAGAGGCACAGCGAGGAAAATATTTTTCGTGGCCTCGCTGGCGCGTATATCTTTCCACATCTCTCCCGTACTCGCAACCAAGTCGCGCCGTGATAATTACATAATGGATTTTCCGTTTCGTCCTGTCGGCTCGACACACTGTAAAAACCCGCTGAAATAACTTTTAGAAAACTGCATCGCCTGTTTGTGTCACACGTGCAAACCGCGTGTGGCAGCCGGCTTCTCGTTTCTCACGTTAAACAAAGGATACACGGGCCTCTAATATCCTCCTCCTGCCTCGCACAAGCGTTTCGGTCGAGATCTCCTGGGGTGCAGTTCATGCCTGGTTTTCTTTTGTGCGACTAAGACTTTGCTCTGTTTGTTGACAGTGTGGAATGGGGCTTGCGCTTCGGCCACGCTGTTAAAATGTAGATGTAACGCGTTCACCGGCATCTCAATATATGTATTAATCGCAACTGACTTCTTCAAGTGCAATTGCTAATGAATCTCATATCTACCAAATGAGTTTGGTATCAAATTAACCGAATAAACGAGTAGAATACGATTATGTGTATGAAAATGACATGGAAGGAAATCAGAACTTTTTGACTCCTTAAAATAGTGAGAAATATTATTGAATGAAATGTAGAAAATTATACCTTAATTCATATTAAGCCTAATAAACATTTCCAAAGTAAAAAAAAAAAAAAAAAAAAAAAAAAAAAAAAAAAAAAAAAAAAAAAAAAAAAAAAACACATTAAAATGATACGATGAATCTAGATTCTTGTAGTACTTCATCATTTCTAATTATTTTCCAGTTAAATCACACAATTGGAGACGTCATCATTGGAAGTGTTTCAAGGAATTATTGTCATACAGATGTATAATCATGTGTTGTAAGCAGTAAATTGAGCTTCCATTAAATGAGCCTAATAGTAATGAAAAATTTATTCTTCAAGTTCAAAGTAATTGCGGTTTAAAACATGTATCTATGAATCAGATATTTCTAAAACATATCAGTTCTAGTAGCTGTAAAGAAATTTACAACATGCATTAAACTTTTAGAAATTATATTATTAATATACTTTCTTAATATAACCATTAAGTGGTATGCATAAAACTAGAAATATTAATCTTTGCCATAATTACAAACCTTTACTATGAAGGCGAAAATGACGATCGTACCTGTAAAGAAAGAAACAAATTACATTCAAATATTCAAAATTGAACTAAAAGTACATACATACAATAAGTTTTTCAAGTCTTTAATGACTAAAGAAATATCAACAGCAATTGTTACCGTTAAATATTATTCTCTTCATAAGGCAGAAATCATTGAAATTACAGGAGCATTTAAGATGTAGGCAGAAGAGAGAAGAGATACTAAGACAGTTGCAGTTCTTCACTATCTAAATAGCTAAAATTAAGTTTTTTGATGTATTGAAGGAATGCCGACTGTAACCAGTACTTTACAAAGATTCTTAGGTGCAGAGATTCTGTAAAATTAATATTTTGATCACACAGATAATGATTGTCGGTGAAGGAATGGTTGTCAGAGAATGTGGACCTGGCACATGGAGTTATTTGAGATTGTAATGCAACGTTCAAGCATTGCACGGGATGGTTGTGATTCAATGACTTCATAACTTGACACAGATTCCGAAAACTGAGACTGGAGTGTGTAGCATAGCCTTAAGGTCGTAAATACCTAGGAGTTACAATTACGAACAACTTAGACTGGAGAGAACACATAGAAAATATTTTGGGGAAAGCGAACCAATGGTTACGTTTAATTGGCAGAACGCTTCGAAGATGCACCAGCTCCACCAAAGAGACTCTCACTTGTGCGTTCTCTCCCAGAGTACTGTTGCACAGTGTGGGACCTTCACCAGGTTGGACGGACGGAGGACATTGAGAAGGTTCAGAGAAGGGCAGCTCGATTTGTTTTATCGCGTTATAGGGCGGAAGCGTCATTGACATGTTGCACGATTTGAGGTGGAAATCATTAAAAGAACGACGTTATTCGTAGCAGCGAGACCGATTTGAGAAGTATTATTTTTTTTTTAAAGAGTCTGAATGTGAAAATATTTTGCTGGCACTCACCTACATAGGAAGACATGACTATTCGAATAAAATAAGAAATGCAAAAGAAACTGCATACGCCACGCTTGTCAGCCCATTTTTGAAGTATTGCTGCCCAGTGTGGGATCCTTATCAGGTGGGTTTGACGGGGGACATCGAAAGAATCCAAAGAAGGTTACCTAGTTTCGTTTTGTCACGATACAGGGGAGACAGCGTTACGGAAATGATACAGGATCCGGGATGGGAATCATTACAACAACGGCGCTTATCGCTGCGGCGTGGGCTACTTGCAAAACTAAAATCGCGAACATTGTTCTCCGAATACGAAAATATATTTTTTCCATGAATCAGCACGGGTTTAGGAAACATCGTTCATGTGAAACTCAGCTTGCCCTTTTCTCACATGACATCTTGCGAGCCATGGACGAAGGGCAACAGGCGGATTGTGTTTTTCTGGACTTCAAAAAGGCGTTCGACGCGGTGCCACACTGCAGACTGCTAACGAAGATACGAGCTTATGGAATAGGTTCACAGATTTGTGATTGGCTGGAAGACTTCCTAAGTAATAGAACGCAGTACTTTGTTCTCGACGGCGAGTGTTCATCAGAGACGAGTGTATCGTCAGGGGAGTGTGATAGGACCGCTATTATTTTCTATGTATATAAATGATCTGATGGACAGAGTAAGTTGTAATTTGCGGCTGTTTGCTGAAGATGCTGTGGTGTATGGGAGGGTGTCGTCTGTAGCTGACTGTAATAGCATACAGGTTGACGTAGACAAAATTTCTAGTTGGTGCGAAGAATGGCAGCTAGCTCTCAATGTAGAAAAATGTAAGGTGATGCGCATGAGTAGAAAAAACAATCCCATTATGTTCGAATACAGCATTAGTAATGAGCTTGTTGATGCTGTCGCGTCGTTCAAATATCTAGGTGTAACATTGCAGAGCGATATGAAATGGAACGAGCATGTAAGGACAGTTGTGAGTAAGGCAGACAGCCGACTTCGGTTTATTGGGAGAATTTTGGGATGATGTACTTCACCTGTAAAGGAGACCGCGTATAAAACGCTTGTACGACCACGTCTTGAGTATTGCTCAAGTATTTGGGATCCGCAGTAGATCGGTTTGAAGGAAGACATAGAGGCGGTTCAGAGGCGAGCAGCTAGATTTGTTACCGGTAGGATCGACCAATGCGCTAGTGTCACGGAAATGCTCCGGCAACTCAATTGGGGATAGCTGGAAGAAAGACGACGTTCTTTTCGTGAATTTTTGTTAAGTAAATTTAGAGGGCCGGAATTTGAAGCTGAGTGTAGTACGATCTTGCTGCCGCCTACTTACATTTCGCGTAATGATCACAAAGACAAGATAAGAGAAATTAGGGCTCGTACGGAGGCATATAGGCATTCTTTTTTTCCTCGTTCAATTTGGGAGTGGAATAGGAAAGGAAATGCCTAGTAGTGGTACAGTGTACCCTCCGCCACGCACCTTACGGTGAATTGCGGAGTATGTATGTAGATGTAGATGTAGATATTGTTGACTCCCACTTACATAGGTAGAAATGATAATCAGAATAAAATACGAGAAATCAGAAGTCGGAGATATTCAGGTGTTCTTTCTTCCCGCGCGCTATTCGAGAATGGAATGGGAGGTAACTAGTATAATGGTGGTTCGATGAACCCTCTGCCAGGCACCTAAATGTGATTTGACAATAACACTACCCTGTGGAGCTCCCGATATCATATCTGTTTTATTCTATGCCTTACCATCGATTACTACGAACTGTGTCCTCTCTGAGAGGAAATCCCTTATCCAGTCGCAAATTTGGGGCGATATACCGTAACCACGCAATTTGATTAAAACCCGTTTGTGACGTACGGTATCAAAAGCCTTCTGGAAATCGCATGAACGATAGTTTTTAGATCCATGTTGACCTTGGGCCAATAGATAATGGTGTTCGAGACATTCATGATATTTGAATAGAGGATATGTTCCAAAACCCTGCTGCAAATTGAAGTCAGTGAAATAGGCCTGTAGTTTAGTGGGCTGATAGTTTTTTTTTTTTTTTTTTTTTTTTTTTCCAGTAAGCCAAAACAGTCTTGGTCCAACCCGCCACTACCCGCACCGAAACTAAGTTTATTGTGCGGTATCGCTCCCTGTATTTCTAGTAAAGCCAGCCAATGCATTTGAACAGTGCATGGAGTCCCTTTACCAGTTCTTTATTAGACACAATTTCTTCGGGTCTGGTTGTCCCAAATGTTCTGTGCCTTTTACTCTCCAATGCATTCGAAGATTAGATGTCATGCAGTTTCATCACCGTATTCACAGATCCTACATTTATGATCCCTTCTGTTATTCCCATTGTATGTAGGTGTTTTTTGAAATTCCCATGGCCTGTCAGCAATCAAACCATGAGTCTAATCTTTCTCCTGTTCAGGCCCAGGATTGCAGAGCTTCTTTTAAAACATGGCTTTGGCATCATTACCTTGCCATGTTTTTGTTGGTAGACTTTGATCCAATATTCTACGTGCTGTTTTCTGAGCCAGTTACGTAGCTCCAATTTGATCATTGCCTTGGTGATTGTCAGGACAGGTTCCGGTCCAATAAATGGGGTCTCTGCCCCCATCCTGGCTAATCTGTCGGCATGTTCGTTGCCACTGATCCCCGAGTGGCCAGGGACCCACAATAGGTTTACTCTATTGCTTCTCCCTAGTTCCACCAGAACTCTGTGACATTCCGCAACAATTTTAGATATTGTTGCAGGAGCTGCCAATGAACTCAGGGCTGCCTGGCTGTCTGAATAGATATAGATGCTACGATCTTTGTAGCACCTACGCAAATTCTCCTCCACACATGCCCTGATGGCAGTGATTTCGGCCTGGAATACTGAGGCCAGTTTTCCTAGAGAGATGACGCCCTCCAGTCTTGGCTGCACCCCATATATCCCAACCCCAACAACTTGGTCTGATTTTGACCCGTCAGTGAACCAGACAATATCCCCCGTACGGTGTCGAACTATTTTCTTTTCAAATGTTTGTATAGTCTATGGGACTTAACTACGGGGTCATCAGTCCCTAAACTTACAAACTACTTATGAACTACTTACGAACTAGGACGGCACAAATATCCATGGCCGAGGGGGGATTAGAATCCCCGACCGTAGTGGCCGTGCAGACCGTGACTGGAGCGCCTTAGTCCCCTCGGTCACCGCGGCCGGCGAACTATTTTCTATCACTGCTCCCTACTTCCAATTGTTATATTGAAAGGCTTGTTGAAGCAGTATGGGGTTATAATGTAGTCGGCTGGCATTTCCCCAACCTTTCCTATATTTAACTCACTGTGTGATTCTGGATATCCCAAAGAGTTCCAGTTGTTGCCAGTTTTGAGTCTGTATGCACCAGCCGCTGCCTCCATGTTGACCCAAAGGTGTAATGGGGGCGTATCCAGCATGGTTTCCATCCCAGCAGTTGGTGTGCTGCTAATTCCGCCTTTTATGGCTAAGCAGGCTAATCTCTGCACCTTACCAAGCTCCTTAGTTTAGTGGGTTAGTCCTACTGCCTTTCTTGAATATAGGTGTGACGTGTGCAACTTAGAAATTAGTCGCTGGAAATGCCACTCCTGGCGTCAGTAAGGTAGCGGCAGGCGGTTCATACGGGCGGCTGCCTCGCGGCTGCGCGGCCGCTCCAGTGGTTAAACACCGAGCCGACGGCCGCTCAATGGCCGCCACGCAGGGTCCAGCGTTATTTAAAGTCGGCGCCGCGTGACGCCACGGCCATCCCCCCATACCCCCTCCGCCGTATCGAGCGGGCGCGCCTCTGCCGACCGCAGCGCGCGGCCGTCATTCAATTGTTTCTGGACACGCCGCGGGTGACGGCCGCGCCTGCCGTCTGCTACGCGCTGACACCTGCCCGTGGTTCCTCATTTTAGCGCCCCATTTCTCCACTGCTGCCTCTAATCAGCTCGGCTAATTACGTTCACAGATTTGCGTGATTACAGTTAATGCTTTGAAAATTATTGCAATCTGCCCTTTTGTTTTTAATGTGACACGTGTGACTAGGCGGCGACATGGTTTGGTTTGGTGACTGGGGCGACAGTTGTGTTGACTTCGTTTTATATTTGGCTTTAGCTTGTGACTTTTAAGCTGTAGATTACGTCACAGGGATAGCGTGGAAAGATGGGTTGGAGGGCAAGACGGGATTTTGTAATTTCAACCACGACAGTTATCGCAACCGAGCTACGTATAGTGATCTCGTAGGCACTTGCTATGCGAGTGCCTGACAGTGCTGGTAGCCATTTTGAGCAAACCAATCGGAGTGAATAAATCTAAACGTGTTGATGTAATTTTTCGTGAAAAGGTAAGAGAAGTTATTGTTTCTCTTGCTTTTCAGCATTATCAATGAAAAAACAGATTGTTTAGCAATAAATTAAAGCATGCAGATTTTTGTGTCCTAGCCTCGTCGCCGCTTTTGTGTCTCGCCCGCCGGTTGTCGTAGGTGTCGGTGGCCGAGTAGAAAGAGACCGACACAGGAATAAAGGATGCACGCGTGTGCATGTACGGAGGTGACCAGCCAGTGGGACAGCAGAAACTAGAAACACTAGAGTAAATTAGAACGAGATATATATTTCATAGAGACTTAGTAATACTTAACTTTTACATAGTTCTTGTCTGCAGAATGCTGATACATAGATTAGATAGAGTCCTGCCTACTGATGATTCCTAGAGCCTATCCGATAGCCAAGTCTTTACTGGTGCCTATCTGATTCCCAAGTGTTAACTGGTTCCTATCTCAGTCCCAAGTGGCCGATGCAGTACTCCTGGCCACGAGCGGAGTTGCAGCAGAGGGCGCTCGTGGCTGACGTCGTAAGAACGCCGCGCCGTGCGTGCATGGCGGCGCGCGGCGTAAGTACGTGGCGCGCACTTCATACTTGTGCCACACCACAGAGTTCACCTGACAAGTCTGTTAAAAAAATCCCTTTTTTTTGTAAAGGAAAAAGTGGGAAGAATAAAAAAGCAATGACGAACTTGGCAAAGAAGATAAAAAAGTTGAAGTAGAAAGCACATTAGAAGAACATGATACTGCGTGCCTGTATTGCGGCTGTTTCTACTCGCAGTCAACAGAAGGATGGGTGTCATGCGTCTCCTGCAAATAACTGGCTCACTGGCGGGAGAAGAATATGAGGATGCCGAGGTACATCATTTGTGTGAATTTTGCTTACAAAACGACGATAATAACTGAATAACAATAAACTGAACCTTAACATCACTTAATGCATTTCCATTAGATATTAAAATAAATCTTTTATGAATTTGTAAACCTGTGTTCATTGAATCACTTAATTACCTCTGCCTTATACAGTATTGAGTTAACCTATCTTGCCCCAGTTGCGTACCCCATCTTGCCCTCACTGTAGGGCAAGATGGGGTACTTGGTGAACCGCGGGGAAAAAAAAAACTTTTTTAAATAGTAAATACTAACTATTTTGGTCCTATTTTTTCTATAAACTATAGAAATACTTAACTTTAGAGGAGAATAAATGGTATTTTACTAGAGCATTTTGTAAGCATACAAAAAATTGTTAAGTGCTAAAGTACCCCGTCTTGCCCCGCTCTCCCCTATTGGATGTATAGGTTCAAAATTCTATTTGTCACCCCAGTAAGAAAATTAAGTTGGTAGACCTGGTACTTCGCAGATAATAAAATTTATATCTTTTGTATCCCATCCTCGTCGCCACTTTCGTTTCCGTCGTAGGGGTCGGTGGCCGAGTGGAATGAGACCGACACAGGAATAAAGATAGCACGCTGGTGCAGGTACGGAGGGGAGCAGCCAGAAACTAGAAACACTAGAGTAAATTATAACGAGATATATATTGCACAGAATTTATACAATACTTAACTTTTACATTATTCAGTACTGCAGAGTGCTGATACATAGTTGAGTTAGAGGCCTGCCTAGTGCCTGTCCAATAGCCAAGTCTTCACTGGTGCCTATCTGATTCCGAAGTGTTCGCTGGTTCCTATCTCAGTCCCAAGTGAACGATGTCGTTCAGTGGTGGCCACGAGCGGAGTTGTCGCAGAGGGCGCTCGTGGCTGTCGTCGTAAGAACGCCGCGCCGTGCGTGCATGGCGGCGCGCGGCGAAAGTAGGTGGCGCGCACTTTGGACTTGTGCGACACCACAATATCTTTGTTGAATTTTCCTTTTTTGTAATGTTTGAGCATGAAAATCCGTTTCTCAGGTCCTGATATTTAATAAACCAAAGAATAAAAATTTGAATCATTGAGTCCCGGTAGTTCAGATAATTTGACGCCCGTCACAAAGATACTGTTTTGCCTGACCCTTTCTTTATAGAATTTGTCTTTAGAAAATGTCGCCATAAGTTTCTCCTGACAAAAACTGTTAGATACATTCCTTCACTTTTAGAATATGCTGGGACAATATTAGGGAACTAAATACTCGAATAACTGATTAAGACTTTTTAAAGTTCATAGATTCTCTATTCTGAAGTCAATAGTTACATTCATAACGCCTTCACAGTACACACTTTACAAGTTCACAATTCGTGTTGAATTTCGTCAAAGTTTGTTTGTATTAATCTCTCTCAAGAATGTTCAGAAGTTTATTACAGGTGGCAGAAGTTTCTAATTCTTCCGTCCTAGACGATACCGATTAAAGTCCGAACATAATGTACGCTTTTGCGTATGATCACGATATAAGAGTTTATATTAAATTTTAAATATTTTCTCGTTTTTTTTTTTCCTATCTTGGAATGAAACCGCGTATAATACTTTAAGCTATATACTGAGAGATAGTCCCACTGAAAGCTGAGCACATAGAGAGAGAGTAACTCAACTGTGGGTAATATTTATAATAGCAATCTGACAAATGATCTCTGACATACGAGACGTTTTGACCTAAGTATTCCCTGGATACTATTACCCTGAATTACGCTGATATAATTAGGATTTTCTAAAAAATTTTAAAAATGAGAAAATTCTGTCTCTTAACAAATTATTAAAATTACGTAACGATGAGAAATGTCGGAATACCGTGATTCTAATGCTATGGTCGCGATGTGGTGTTACACGCGACAGTGCTAAGCCCTGATACAACACTGTTCACAAAATACACATTATCGTGTAGTAATCGTGGCAGTAATATGTTAGACCTTCTGGTGACAGATCAGCGATCATAAAGCGGTTACTGCATTGATGACTTCAGTCGTAAACAGAAATATTGAAAAAGGTAGCAAGATTTTTTTCTTTTTAGCAGAAGTGACAAAAAGCAGATTTCGGAGTACTAGACGGCTCAATACAGAAGTTTTATGTACAGATAGTGTTGAAGAACAGTGGACAAAGTTTAGAACCGTCGTACTGTAGGCCTATGTATTAAATGAGTAATGTAATGCAATGATAGAAGCAGATTCCGTCCTTTAATCTACCACCAGATACCTAATTTGTATATAACTACCCGATACCAAATGTTCCGTCCTCTCTTCATTCCATTTTTTACCATTATATTTATAGCATGACCTAACATCTTCCACATTTATGATTTATTTCAAACATTTGTATTAACAGAATGTCTTGTTTCGTTTAAGAAAAGTATAATGCTCATTAACTGAAAGAATACAGCATCAGTCTAATTTTTAATTAAAAATCTACATTAAACGATGTAGATGAATCTAGAAGATGTATCAATAACGCATTGTTATAATTAATACTTTTGCCAATTAAACAAATCATTAAAATTAATTGAAACCTAAAATATGTGTAGGAAAGGTCACAAGTGTAACTTTAAATCATCTCTGCATATTTTTGTGCTGACGATGAACATTTCAGAATGTATATTATGATAATTATTAATGCCACAATTAGATTATGACATGCGAACATTTTGTGTAATTTCTGCTGTATGTAATTAATAACTCAGGAAGAAATAATGTCTGTGTTATACAAAGGACATGTATCATTGAAAAATTTTACCGTGAAACATCAACTGCCATTGTAACTAAAAAGTACTAATTGTAATGAAACAATTACAGCAATGTATCAACGCATGGTATTGTCAAGGATGCATAAATGCGACTGATGTGCAGTTAGTTTCCCCTTCCCCTTCTATCATAACACCTTCCCCTCCACACGGGGGACTGGTGACCTCGGCAGTTTCTCAGTTTGTCTCTCTGTCCCCATCAGCCCATCCATCCATCCGTCGCGAAGTATCGTAATGCAGAAAAATTCGCGTAGGAATACGTTTCAAGTGAATCACCACGGTAAAAATAACATCTCTTCCACTGCAGCGTCCTTAAATATATCGTGTATGAGATGCAAACTTTACTTACAAATATTGTTATCAATGATATTTTTCGAATCAAATATTTGTTAAGCTTAAGGGACTTAACTACGGGGCCATCAGTCCCTAAACTAAAAAACTACTTATCAACTACCTTATACTAAGGACGGCACAAATATCCATGCCCGAGGGGGGATTCGAACCCCCGACCGTAGTGGCCGTGCAGACCATGACTGAAGCGCCTCAGTCCCCTCGGCCACCGCGGCCGGCAATGATATTTTTCACTAATTGTAGGTTTGGTTCTGTATAATAACTAACAGGTCGTTCGTGTGAGCGTAGGAGAAACAGAACCAGAGTTAGCCTACATGTACAGCCGCGCTGCGTAGTCTCCACCAGTAACTGTTTAAACAATGCCCTTTGTGCAGTGTGGTGTGGCGCATTGTGGCTCTACGCCGCATCAGGGTTTGGGCGTGGCGCGTTGTGTTGCAGCTTCGCACTGCGTAGATGGGGTCCGTCCGGCGAGTCTCGGCCAAGTTCCGATTGATCAGCTGCGAGGCTGCGGGATGTTCCTGGCCCAGAACTGTACGGGAGCCTCCACAGATCGCGCTTTGTCCGGCGGGCGGAAGGATATACCCGGCAGTTGGACGACCGGCGGACGGAAATTAGTTCCCCGCTAGGAGCACTGTATTGCGAGGTTGCGTGTGCTACCCGTGCGTTAGCCACACTGAAATCGCCATGCAGCTGGCGTCATCCATCTATATTGTTTGCAAACACGGCAGTCTGTTATAACGTTGATAAATCTGTATAGTAGAAACGGTGATTCCAGAACACGAGCAAATTGGCGTATTTGCTTAATGTTGATGTATGTAGTGACGCTAATAAACAACCAACTTTCCATTCAACTACGGTGTGTAAGGGAGACTGAATAGCAAAGCGTGCTGCACCCCGTTTGGATCTCTGTATCATTAAACCTACCTGGTACGTATCCCACACTGACGAGCAATACTCAAGCCACTGCACAACGACAGTTTTATAACCTGCTTCATTTCTTGACGGAATATACACCTCCTGAAGCTTATTCCAATGAATCACAGTCTGGCATCTGCTTTAACCACGACTGATTACATGTGGTCGTTCCTTTTCAAATCAAATCACCACTTATGTCTACTGCTATACATTTTATGAAAGTAACGGCATCCAGTGATTGACCTGCTGCTAAACAGTTACATAATGAAGAATCTAAATTTATGTATAAACGTGGAACTTTACACTTGTTTGTCTTGCAGCAGATTTGCAATTCGCTACACCATGCATCAATAGGGGAAAGGGTTGTACCTTGGGACGGTTTTACCTTGGGAAACTTTTTAATAAAGGCAGTGCACTATAGTGGAAACTTTAGGAACTGTGAAGTAAAGTTGTCAGGCCTATTTTTCAGAGCGAATAGGAGGCCATTTCGATGGTGTTTGAGATCTGAGGAGGAATTTTACAAGTTATAGTGTTTGAAAGTAAAATTTAGCCACTATCCTTAGAAGATATAAATTAAAGCTACGCATCATTATTGATGTTTCTTCAATACAGTGTTGTAGGGAATTGTTTAAGTAATCTATTGATACCATAAGTTATAAAAATATAAATGTGTACATAGGTTGGGATACTGTTTTCTGTTATTGTGTATTTGGTTTTACCTTGGGACACTTCTCTGGTTGCACCTTGGGACACCTGGAAGGTGTATGATTACCACTTATACACCAGAAAAACAAAGAATTGAAGAGAAACAGAAAGAAAACAAGAAAAAGAAGTCTTTCCCAAAGAAAGAAGCCACTAAACGGACAAAGGAGTTTTCATCCTCCACTTCTTTTGATGAAGAAATTCCCGAGCTTGGCAGTAGCTATGGAGGTAGCATATTTGATTTGTCATCTGAAGAAGAGGATTTCTCATCCTTCTTTCCATCTAGAAAAGTAACACTTTCTTGTTCTCAAGCTAGTTGGGTCTTGGTAAAATTTGACATCGGTGGCAGATCTCATGTTTACTATGCAGTAGTAGTTTTAGAAAGCACAGAAGAAGATGTAACTGTGAAATTCTTAAGTAATCAAAGGATCATTTTGTATTCTCTAATGTTGAGAACATCATCATTGTTAATCACAGTAATATATCGAAAAAAACTACCAGCTCCAGTGGTGTGTCATGGGTTTCATTCATTTAATATTTTATTCCTACCGTATCTTGTTTTAAGGTAAAATAACTTTTGTATTTGGACAAATAAACATTTACTACATAATTCCAATACGATTTTTTCATTCATAAAACTAAGAAACTGGAATACATCACCGTATCCCAAGGTAAAACCACCACTGTTCCTAGGTGAAACCATAGGTTTATTGGTGAGTAATTGTATAAATATTGGAGCTAGCGTAAACTGCTGCTCGTTCAACATTACCTAAAATTGATGTCTGTGATGGGGTAAATTTTCAAATTCCTTGTAAAAAATTCATAGTATAAAAAATTAAAATGTAAAATATGTCCCAAGGTACAACCCTTTCCCCTATGCTGCAGATCATTCTGCATTTCGCTACCCTTTTACAGTGTTACGACTTCTAGGTAAACAACAGCATTATCCATGAAATACCTCACTGAACTTCCGATGTTATGTACGAGATCGTTTATATATACAGTTATTAGAAACGGTCTTATCACATTCCCCTAGGACACGCCTGAGGTAACTTTAACGCCCTCTCTCGGGTGAGAATCACATGTTATATTAGTTAGGAACGCATCAATCCAGTCACACAGTTTGATATTCCAAATACACGCAATTTGTTCATCACGCGAAGATGCGGAACGCTATCGAACGTCTTGCGGAAGTCAAAAGTGTTCGAAGGTCTGTAAATCTGTGAGACAAACCTACAGTGGTCACCAGTCCCTATAATTAAAAACTACTTTAACTAATTTATCCTAAGGACTAAGCAAACAGCTATACCCTTGGTAGAGTTGGAACCCAGAACTTTATATCATTTTTTTGTTTCTCTTTTTGATCAGCGATGCTTTTCGCCTCCGTTTCCCTCTAGCTCGCAATATAACTGACATAATTTCGTTCGTCATTTTTTACTTCCGGACAAGCGAGAAGATGGAACCGCGATCGTAGTTCTTATCAATCTCTTGTCTATCTCGTTCTCTACGGACGTCTACCATTCATGTACGCATTCAATGTAAGTAATTGTGATGCAAGTTGTTGTTAAAATGTATTCTTAAAATTAAAATCATCCCCTCTATTTGGCTTTTATTTAAATGAATCCTTCCACATCAGATAATTATTTTCTAATGTTTTCAGCTCCTTGACGTCCGTAATAGTTTAATGTTCGGACGCCATTACGATCACTCCCTATTAGTCATTCTTATACAATACCTTGCTTGATTACAGAACCTGCAATCATTTCTTTTGTAATTTTACGAAGCCCCATCATTTTCCCCTCTTTCTATCATTTCCATTAACTTCATGTATCATCCACGGTCATATAACAATGAAAAGCGAAGTGCGGAAAGTATCTCGAATAATCTCATATTAAATAAGAAAAGATTAACATTTTAAGCTTCTGCAGTACGAAGCATAGGATCCAGCTAGATGCTTTCCGTAAGTCTTATAACGTGCCGTTGCTTTGTGTGGTGCCCGGCTTTAACATTCAACCCGCGGTGAAATTGACTTAATGTTAAAATGTTGATTTGTGCTGTTTTTCAACTACATTATTCCAAATTCAAAATTCCGTTACAACCAATCCTTTGTCCAAATTACAATCGCGGGATCAATTTTAACGACTTATGGCATCATAAGAAAGCAAGGGTAACGTTATAAACCACTGAAGTGGGGCAAACGCGCATTCCATAGCAAGGCCACTAAAAGGGCACGACCACTCCCGCTGGGCTTCCGAAAGTCAAGAAACACAGCATCCACCTGCTATCCTGTAAATACTGCCCTCTAGATCTAGTGGATGAGAAGTGCTTTCTGCTCACTGCACCCAAGCGGTGGGAGTCACTGGTGCTGACATGAGCAAAGATCTTCAGCCTGGTGCACGCAGTGCTCTCTATCCATAGCAAGGCCACTAAAAGGGCACGACCACTCCCGCTGGGCTTCCGAAAGTCAAGAAACACAGCATCCACCTGCTATCCTGTAAATACTGCCCTCTAGATCTAGTGGATGAGAAGTGCTTTCTGCTCACTGCACCCAAGCGGTGGGAGTCACTGGTGCTGACATGAGCAAAGATCTTCAGCCTGGTGCACGCAGTGCTCTCTATCCATAGCAAGGCCACTAAAAGGGCACGACCACTCCCGCTGGGCTTCCGAAAGTCAAGAAACACAGCATCCACCTGCTATCCTGTAAATACTGCCCTCTAGATCTAGTGGATGAGAAGTGCTTTCTGCTCACTGCACCCAAGCGGTGGGAGTCACTGGTGCTGACATGAGCAAAGATCTTCAGCCTGGTGCACGCAGTGCTCTCTATCCATAGCAAGGCCACTAAAAGGGCACGACCACTCCCGCTGGGCTTCCGAAAGTCAAGAAACACAGCATCCACCTGCTATCCTGTAAATACTGCCCTCTAGATCTAGTGGATGAGAAGTGCTTTCTGCTCACTGCACCCAAGCGGTGGGAGTCACTGGTGCTGACATGAGCAAAGATCTTCAGCCTGGTGCACGCAGTGCTCTCTATCCATAGCAAGGCCACTAAAAGGGCACGACCACTCCCGCTGGGCTTCCGAAAGTCAAGAAACACAGCATCCACCTGCTATCCTGTAAATACTGCCCTCTAGATCTAGTGGATGAGAAGTGCTTTCTGCTCACTGCACCCAAGCGGTGGGAGTCACTGGTGCTGACATGAGCAAAGATCTTCAGCCTGGTGCACGCAGTGCTCTCTATCCATAGCAAGGCCACTAAAAGGGCACGACCACTCCCGCTGGGCTTCCGAAAGTCAAGAAACACAGCATCCACCTGCTATCCTGTAAATACTGCCCTCTAGATCTAGTGGATGAGAAGTGCTTTCTGCTCACTGCACCCAAGCGGTGGGAGTCACTGGTGCTGACATGAGCAAAGATCTTCAGCCTGGTGCACGCAGTGCTCTCTATCCATAGCAAGGCCACTAAAAGGGCACGACCACTCCCGCTGGGCTTCCGAAAGTCAAGAAACACAGCATCCACCTGCTATCCTGTAAATACTGCCCTCTAGATCTAGTGGATGAGAAGTGCTTTCTGCTCACTGCACCCAAGCGGTGGGAGTCACTGGTGCTGACATGAGCAAAGATCTTCAGCCTGGTGCACGCAGTGCTCTCTATCCATAGCAAGGCCACTAAAAGGGCACGACCACTCCCGCTGGGCTTCCGAAAGTCAAGAAACACAGCATCCACCTGCTATCCTGTAAATACTGCCCTCTAGATCTAGTGGATGAGAAGTGCTTTCTGCTCACTGCACCCAAGCGGTGGGAGTCACTGGTGCTGACATGAGCAAAGATCTTCAGCCTGGTGCACGCAGTGCTCTCTATCGCCGCCGGCAGAGCCTCCTTCACATCTCGAATCGGACGCCCTCACCCTATGTTATCTTTTCCTCCACCCCTGTATAATAAATCTTACGTTTCAATCAAAATTCGTGGTGAAAAATAAAACATTATACAATTTATTACTATGTACTCTGTGTCATGCAACATCCGGTAGCATACTCAAGGTCATGTGTACAAAATTTCATCAATATCGGAATAAAAATGTGGATTTTTAAGGTTGACATGCCTCACAAACCTTCATGTACACAGCGACGTTCCTCTCGTCTTGGAGGTCAAGTGTGCAAAATCGAAGAAAGGATATTGTCAAAGTCTGTTTGTGAAGGACCCTCTGATATGTACCATACTATATTTTACTTATACAGTGACTTTCGTGTTGCTCTAATGTTTAAACGAACAACATCTCATCAAGATAGAAAGAAAAAGGTATTGGTTTAAGGTATGTAAACTACCTGTAGCTAGTAACCATATGTGTCATATTTCCGGACCTTCTAACACACCCCTCACTTACTACTTAATTTTCTATAAATTTCAGTGGACCATTTTAAGTGTATCCTACAATGATTTGACTAACGTATCGTTTCCTAAGTATTGTAGACAAAAGACCGACAATTAAAAGAGAGTTACCACAACGAATTATCGTAACAGATAATCCGTTCTACCTGCTGCACTCTCTGTTGATTAATTAGTTTAAATGTGAAACAATTATAGTCGAACACATAAGTCTTGCAGTATGTAGGATAATAGAGCATACTGAAACTGCACACATATTGAAAAAAAAAATTACTTTAGAAATGTTTGAATAATGTCTCCAGCCCAGTTGGCACTATCTGTGGAAATTGATATTAACAATAATAATTTAAAAATCACTTTAAGTGGGTGTGACGAACAGAAGTTTGTGACCCATGTGTTCCACATTTAGACAATAAGAAAAATGGAATTGAAAATAATTTGGAAAATAAACTTGTTCAGTGAGAGAATTTTGATTGATCAGAGTTAAGAGATACATCAATTGACGTCACCTCAAATTAACATTTACTCACCTGTACGGTATAACTACGTTTGCAGAAAAACATGACTTTCATTAACTTGCAGCTTAATTCATGCTGAATTACCAAACAATCCATCAGAGCAGATGCAGTGCAATTTCAACACTTGAACAACGCCGAAATCCAAACTAACCAACACGACAGTACCCAAAAAACATATAATACAAAATAAACATATAACTTCATTAGCAAGAAGTATATATATTTTTTAATTTAGATTTTCATTAGTGCTATCTTTCAGTTACAAGAAACTGTTTTCGAGTTCTGATTAGTTGATGTTCATGTACTATTGTTGAATAACCAAGAAAATGAGTTTTGGTTTTTAAAATTATAAATTTAACAAGCTTGTAACTTTCTTTAACTGTTCTTTTTGTAACGTCACTCGGTTTTCATATCACTGGATAGGATAGAACCCTAGACTGGTAATAATGACTAGGGATGATGAACACATAAGATTGTTTTAACTGAGTACTGATTAGCCACAAGAATAATGGATAAACGCTCACAACCATCTAAATCTTTGTGTGGTAGAAACACTGGAGCGGTGTTACAGTTCATCCTAGTTGCTGAGAAGCTGACCGCGCAGTCTTCGACTATTCTGAAGTTGAAGATACGAGCGCATTTCCATTTAATGAGAAATTACACGGCAGGTCCTTTATGTAATTGAAGACTGCGACACCTGCCCTCACTCATCCCCTAATAATGTGCCACAAACTTAGTACTCTGCCAGCTGATAACATGGAACGTTGCATCCCCACGTTACCGCCTTAGCTATCGCTCCTCCCATTTTAACAGGTAGCACACTACTCCCTCCTCTCTTGGCGCACATACGCGATCACAGGCTCACCAGACATCACACTTCATACAATGTAAATCTCTTACAAAGATGTTATAACTGATATCCCTAACGACGTTTACCCAGTGCTTACAATTATTATTTACAGTAAAATTACACATTGGCTCATTGTAATCACTGGGCAAAACATCGTTAGGGAAATCATTAATAACATCTTTGTAAGAGATTTATATTGTATGGAGTGTGGTCTCTGGTGAGCCAGTGATCAAGTATGTTCGACAAGAGAGGGGGGAGTAGTGTGCTTTCGCTTAAAATGGAAGGAGTGGTAGCCAAGGCGGGAACGTGCGGTGTCACGTTCCATGTTACCAGGCCTAAGCTTCAATAAACGAAATAATTATTACACAACACACACATAAAATTATTCACACAAACACACACACACACATTATATATATATATATATATGCTCCTAAGTTTTCAAGATATTAAAATATATTAATGTTACAACGTGTGTGTCGTAGGTCGTTTTTACAGCAAATTTACTTGCAATCTGTCGTGGCGCGTGGCGCGGCAGTTTTTGCGTATTCATCTTTTATGGCGCCATTTCTCATGAACTATATTTTGTAATAATTCTTATGCAAGCGAGTGTTCGCGGTGGAGTAGCCGAGCGGTCTAAAGCGTCTCGCTGCGGAGCGCACGGTTGCTCGCCGTGGACGTTCGTGTCCTCCCTGGGGCATGGGTGTGTGTCTTTGTCCTTAGGTTAGTTTACCTAGGTTTAAGTAGTTTGTAAGCTACGGACTGATGACCACGCTGTTTGGTCCGATAGATTTACAAATATTCATTTTTGAACAAGCGAGTGTTATTGTTTGAAGGTCATTTTAGCAGTATGTAATTAATTATTGGAACAAAACGTATGATTTTTATGCTATACAACACAGCCTCTCTCATTGTATTAATATATTTATTCATCATTTTGTACAATGTTTCAGTTCTGCAATTCCTAAAAATTCTTATGCATACGCGACATGTTTTACTCATTAATTATTGAAAGGAAAATATCACCATTTTTTACGATTAACATGGTGGAAACTGCATGGAGTTCAGCGTGATGAAACAATCATAATCTGAAAGCAGGCAGCATCAAATGACGCAGCATGTGCAACTGGCGTGCTAATTCTCCGAAGGCTACAATTCGACCTCTGTGAAACCCTCTCAGTTGGCAGAAGGGAATAAAAGTGTGTCTTCGCATGTTGATATCATGCTGAGGCTTATGGCTGTAAACACGCCCTATTAAAAATTACACAAAAATAGCGCTCTGGCAACCATACGGTAAAGTCGTGTAAGATGCATTATGGTACATAAAAAATTTCCCACCCGTTAGTAGAAATAAACTATTTTATTTGTAGATAAATGATTGCTTCATTTATCCACTTTAGATTCAAACTTTTAAACTTTTCCTGGAGCAGTTTGTTTTTTCTTAGATAATCATATTTTTGTCAGACATAGTACCATTTCTCAACTTACCCAACGTTGGATGGCAATATTACTTTATGATACGGATAAAATAACTTAAAAAAAGACATTTAAATCACAGTTATTTCCTTGACACAAAACCGCAAACATATAATTCCTCCTTTGCTACATCGTAATTTAAGCACTAAGCATGAGCTCATTTCTGGCATTGAAAACATTGCTACCACATTTCTGTTTTTGCAACCTCACCAAAAAGTATGCAGTTTCTTTCTTCCTTTGCCGTTTTTCTCTTTTAATGTTTAATCTCTCTTCATTTTTGTTTCTTTTCTTCATGTCATCTATGTTACTTTTCGTCTAGAGCTATTTCCTTGTCTGTGCTGGTTATGCGTAGAGATGCAACCAGGTAACGAGGGTAAAGCAAAGGGAGATGTGGAGTTAGGGGTGGATGAAGATATTAAAAATTCAGCTAGTTCTGCATGGGGTAGTGGAGCTCAGATAGAAGTAGGTGTAGAATTAGATGAACGCCCTGGTGAGATTCTATTTGGGGTGACGGAGGTAAATTGAGACAGATGAAGAGTTAAATAAAGGTCCAGATTGTGAATCAACTTCTGCTGTTCGGTCAGCTGATCTCTGCGTTTGGGCATCAGTTTTGAATGGAATGTCACTGATGGCATTGTGCGTTGCTGGCGAAGGTGCAAAATATTCTTCACTAAATGTCTGTGAATTAAATGGCCCAATTCCTATGTCATTATACCTCATTGTTTATTACTGAGACTGTAATGGAAATGACTGTGCACTGACAAAGGAAATGGTAGTATGGCAACAGAGAGTGGCGATTTAGGAGACGAATTCGAATACTTAACCTCTGTATATATTGTCACTTTACCCGATCGTTCCGAACGTTTATTCCTAAATATAGCACCAGGTAAGCATATCATAACATACTGGCATCATTCGAATTTTCAGTAACTCTTCCTGGTACTCCCACTATCTGGTTAGCGTTCATTTCGTAAAATAAGTGGATATGTGATGTTGAGCACTATTTCCCGCTGTTCCTGGTGACCATCATTACGGAGATGTGCCAGAAACTTTGTTCGGAATTGTATCTACACCATACTGAAGTATATACGTGCAGTCCCATCGTAATGAAAAATGGAAAAATAGTCAAAATTGAAATGTTTGTAAATCCATCGGACCAAACTGCGTGGTCATCAGTCCGTAGCTTACAAACTACTTAAACCTAGGTAAACTAACCTAAAGACAAACACACACACCCATGCCCCATGGAGGACTCGAACCTCCACGGCGAGCAACCGCGCGCTCCGCAGCTAGATGCTTTAGACCGCTCGGCTACTCCACCGCCCCTCCCCCCTCCCGGGAAAATAGTCCCCCCTCTTCGGATTTACGAGTTGTTACTGATTAGGGGGTGTCTTCATCGCTATAAGAAAAAATGGGTATTTAAGGATTGTAGAATGGCAGTTTGCTTAATCAAGAGATAGAATACAAATTTCCAAAGTTACATATAGTGGAAGTTTGACTGTAGGGTGAATATCAGACCAGGTGAGTATACAGTTATAACTACAAAAACACATGGAGGTATTTGAGGTGAACAATAATGAACATTAAATGCATACGTAAGCTTCCGCGGCAGTTGTCACTATCAATAAAATTCTTCTGGGTATTATACCGCGTCGTCATTTTGTAAACTTTGCCGACGTTTCGCCCACTATTGCAGGTGGCCTTCATCAGGGTCTGTGTCTGACTGCTGACTGTACGATCGCTTGGTGTTTATATACCAGCGGATGAAGGAGAGGAAGGGGGCGTAGGTTATCCTTTATTGGTGGTTATATTATTGCACGCCATTGGTGGAAAGGGGCGTTGCTGATTGGTGTTCTAATGGCTGGTTTTTTCATATGATTGGATGTTGTATTCTTCTCCCTTAATGGTCAAAAAGGACGTTTCCTATTGGCTTTTGCATTAGAACTTGCTAAGCTGCAGCCGGTCACGACGAAAGAAGAACAAACGCTGGATACGCAAACGACAGTGGTAAATCTCTCAAGCCACACCTTAAGTGAAGCAGCCACTCAGATCCTGGCTAAGGGACTCAATTTTGCTATCGCTCCGAAATATGTACCGAAGGAAGACATCATTGAATCAGTTGAGACGTCGGTGCGTCACCTGTCACATGCCGAGGCAGAGAAGATCCGACAAGAAACGGTACGAATCCTGTCTCAAGCGAAGCCACCAAAACATAACATTAGCAGGGAGGAACGCCAGGCCATAGTGGAGTTGAAGAAGAATCCTGACTTAGTAGACAAAGACAAAGGCAAAGACAGGCAGACAAAGGCAACGCCACTGTCATCATGGATACACCAGATTACAACAAACGAATGGAAAATCTTCTCAGCGATCCCATATACAAGAAACTTAAGGGTGATCCGACGGCTAAGATAACCAGATCGACGCAGGCGCTGCTGAAGCAAACCAGGATGACCTTTGACACAGCCAGAAGACTCATCCCACAAGTTCCGCAGGCACCGAGGATGTATGGGGTACCGAAGGTTCATAAAGAGGATTTCCCTTTGCGTCCTATAGTGGCCAGCATTAATTCACCCACATACAAGCTGGCAAAAGAGCTGGTACCAAAGGTCCGACATCTGGTGAACCTCACAGAGTCATACGTCAAGGATTCGACCCATTTCGTGGCACTTTTAAAAGAGAAGAGTGTATCAGTCACGGATCTGATTGTTAGTTTCGATGTAACATCGTTATTCACTAACGTACCAGTGTCAGACACAATTAACATATTAGAAGAGCGCTTAGCACCTGACACCTGTGCCTTAGTACGCCACTGCTTGACGACCACCTACTTCAAGTGGAAAGGAGAATTTTATGAACAAACAGACGGTGTAGCTATGGGCTCCCCTCTTTCGCCGATTGCAGCAGACATCTTCATGCAAGCTTTTGAAGAAACGGCTCTCCAGTCAGCGCCGCTACGCCCAGCATGCTGGCTGCGATACGTTGATGACACCTTCGTCATCTGGCCACATGGGGAAGAGGAGCTACAGAACTTCCACGAACATCTCAATCGGCAGCACAGCAAAATACATTTCACTATAGAAGTAGAGAAGAATGGAGTGCTGCCTTTTCTCGACGTTGAAGTCTACCGAAAGTCTGATGGTAAACTCGGCCACAGGGTGTACAGAAAGGCTACCAGCACAGGAAGGTACCTCCACGCCTCCTCCCACCACCACCCCATGCAGAAGAAGTCCGCCCTTCAAACTTTAACAAGGAGGGCCCACAGGATCAGCGATATCGATCACCTACAGGCGGAACTACGGCACCTCAGATCCACCTTTGTGGCTAATGGCTATGGACTGGGCGAAATAAATAAAACAATGTCCAGGAGGAATGAAAACAATAGAGGGGAACAGCAGGAAGCACAAGGCATCGCCCTATTACCTTACGTGCAGGGCGTCACTGAACGTGTGGGCAAGGTTCTTCGTCGGGCAGGCATCAAGCCAGTCTTCCGCAGCACCAACAAATCTAAGGATTTCCTTGGTTCAACTAAGGACGCGGTTGACAAACTGAGTAATGCCGGCGTTTATGAAATAAGCTGCGAGTGTGGGCTGGTCTACATAGGAGAGACCGGACGAGCAATCTGCACGAGGCTTTCGGAACATGAAAGGTACATACGGCTTGGACAGCACACAAAGTCAGCGGTTTCCGAGCACCACAATCAGTGCGGAAAAAAGTTATCTTTCGGTGAGGCCCGCGTGCTGGCAAAACAACCTTTCTCAACGAGGAGGAAGATTAGAGAGGCTATAGAAATAGCGAAGCGTCCCGCCAATATGAACAGGGAGGATGGCTACAGGCTGCCGGCGTCTTGGCTGCCAGCAGTTGCAACGCTACGTGACGGCACCGCGCGCGGAATGACTCGCGCAGGCGCCCCGGAGACCACAGCGGCAGCGAACACGCAGAGCACCGGCCCGCCGCCGTCTGCGCCAGGCGACGTCAACAGCGGCACGCCGCAACCGCTGTCCGTTCTTCCAGGTCCATTCCACCAATAGCAAGTTCTAATGCAAAAGCCAATAGGAAACGTCCTTTTTGACCAATAAGGGAGAAGAATACAACATCCAATCATATGAAAAAACCAGCCATTAAAACACCAATCAGCAACGCCCCTTTCCACCAATGGCGTGCAATAATATAACCACCAATAAAGGATAACCTACGCCCCCTTCCTCTCCTTCATCCGCTGGTATATAAACACCAAGCGATCGTACAGTCAGCAGTCAGACAAGGACCCTGATGAAGGCCACCTGCAATAGTGGCCGAAACGTCGGCAAAGTTTACAAAATGACGACGCGGTATAATACCCAGAAGAATTTTATTGATAATAATGAACATTGAATGTCATGTCGAAATCGTAGCGATTGGAGCTCACGCTCGAACTGTTTTGGTAAGGTCGTCCTCTTTCAAAGGAAACATACCGGCATTTACCGAGCGTAATTTAGAGAAATCACGGAAAACCTAAATGTGGATGGCCTCAGGTGAAGTTAAACTATCGTCCTCCAGATTGCGTGTCTAGTGTCTTACTACTCCGCCATTTCGCACAGTTTCATAATGAATAACAAATTAAGAATGTGGACAAGCCAATATGCAGAGCACTGTGAATGATTTATTGTAATCAAGACAGACACAAAATCAAAACCCACCAAAGTACTTGATGTTCGTGTGCGAACTAGCTCCGGAATAACGTAGACTGAACGAGCATATGAAGCGGAAAATGAGAAATTGCTGATAATGTAGAGGAAAGTTGAATGGGATACGAGTTTGATAATGAGAAAAGGAAGAGAAGGAAAAATATGAACGAGGAAGAAGAAATGAAAGATGAAACCACCAGATAGATTTTTTTCATGGGGCATAATGTGATCATGACTAACTCTTGGTTCCTGAATCCTGAAAGAGGTTTGTATACAATGAATATACTTAGAGAACTTTCACATTGTGTGGTGCTAAGACAAAGATTCCGGAAGCTGATTTTATACGATTCGAGGGTACGATGTGGACTCTGACGGGAGCAGATTGTTTATGAAGCATAAGAACTGCTGAAAGTTGCAGTGAGATTTTTCGTAGGGAGTATTAGGTAACGATTGACATAAACAGGAAAGTTTGTGAAAATGGAATGCGAAACTTTTAAATTTGTATTACTAACGGAATGAAAGGTTCAAATACCTAGAAAGACAAATGATATAGAAATATCCCGCCTATCTGATAATTAAAACAAGCGTTTTGACAGAAGAAAAGCATATGAACATCTCAGATGGGAACCCACAACTGAGCAAAGAAGCGAAATATGAAACGTGGGAGATATACGTAGGGTGGTTCTATAACATGGGAAGTATTTGGAAAACCACTGTGGGAAAAAAATCTAAACAGGAGCCATTGATAAGGCGGAATATATTCAGGACTACTGACAGTACCGTTCGGAGAGCCAGCAGTGACACTCCTATTCCACCTGTAAGATGTATGATACATCCAAAATGCTTACAGCCCTTAGTCAAAATGTTATAATTTTAATTCCAAAGAAATCAGTCTTATAGTTGCCATAGACTAACACGAATAATACAAAGAATGGAAACGTTGAAAGAAACTAATGTCGGGGCAGATCACTTTGGTTTCGGACAATGTAGGAACGAGGAATGAAATAATTACCCTACGACATATTTCAGATTAAGAAAAGTTAAATCTTAGTTTACAGTTTGTGAAGAGTTGACTCTACGGACAGAAATGCACATTTTATGATTCCGGAAGTAGTAGGAGTGAAATACAGTAAATGCAAGGTAATGTACAGTTCTTACAGACTCCATACGACAGTTACAAGTAGTAGGAGGCATTAAAGAGAGGTAGTGAGAGAAAATGGGTTGAGATAGGTTGCTAGTCGATGTGCACGTTCGTATTGCAAAAAAAGAAAAAAAAAAGAAATAAATAAAAAAAAAAAAAGAAAAAAAAAAAGGTCGAACGAAAGATTAATGTTGAGGGAGCAGAAATAAAAATTTAAAATTTTCCTGATTACACTAAGAGTCAGAGAGAGACAGCAAAAGATTAAAAAAGCAGTTGAACAGCGAAGGTAATAGAAACTAGCATGAGCGAGCGGAAGTATGAAATAAGCTGGTGAGCTTTGCTATTTGGGCATCACACTTGCTATTGAAGAACGATGATTTCTAACGAAGAGAAATGTGTGGACACCGAAAAAAGATTTTTCTTTTTGAGCAAATTACTCTTCCTTTTATGGAAGTAAGAGAACGACTCCAATCGAGAGGAGTATTGAAGCATTAAAAATGTGATGCTAAAGAATCCTGCTGAAAATTGAATGGGTAGGGTATGCGAGCAATGAGTAAGTTCTGAATAGAATTTAGGAAAATGCAATTGTAGAAAAAATTGAATAAAAGAGTCCTCAAGGGCTCGTCTGATTAATTTAGTAATGAAGTTTGCAGTGGCCTCAAGGGTAAAACCTGTAGCGGGAGACGAATAAATAAATTCAGTATGCGCGTTCAAACGAATGCATGTTACCATAGTTAGTCAAAAATTAAACAAAAATTGAAAAGCGAAGTAAGAAAGATTAGGGTTTAACGTCTCATCGGCACCGTACTGTTTTGAGATGGCCAATAATTGGAAAATTTCTGACAAGGATGGGAAAGGGAAACGGCCGTTTCAATTGATATACGTGTGCTTTCACGACCAGCAACTACATTACCTGCAAACAGTACCTTGCACATGACAGTTACTCTATACAAAGGCTATTATTTGTGAAACAAAGGTGAAATTAAAATAAACATTGGTGATTAATAATTAGAAGATGTTTGATTGTAACATCTGCAAATGATGTAAGTAATGCCAGATAATTGTCTACGAATGTTCAAACATGTTTTCTTCTGTATGTGTTGTTCGTACACAAGCAATAGTAATAAACAGAAATACATCTTATTATATTATCAGAACAGATGCATTAACTGCATTATGAGAATGGTAGGTAAATTCCCAATATAGTAATAATCAGCGACGCTCAGACACTATGTCCCTTTGTCTCTCGTAAAATGCGAAATAATCATCAGCTCCAAACAGTTCAAATCCTAGTTTGACGAATAACAAATTAAACGTCTTCTATAATTACATACACTGTTCAGTTACAATTCCGTAATGGAATCAGAGATATTCACAGTTTTTAAAAGGCACTCATTAGCCCATTCGAAAAGTTAAAGTTCAAGCAAAACGTTTGCCGCTCAGATTCTAACGCTGTCGGAAACAAAGCACTTCAGCTACCGTGGCAGGTCATCCTTCTTGAAATGCGGGACAGAAACTGTATCTTTTTATACAGCCTAATGGCGACCTGCGCAGATGAGAGATGCACGGGGACATGCATCAAACCAGACTGAAGACCACAACACAAAACCCGACATACTAGTAAGCCAACGTACGAAACGGTGAAGGTTAAGATGCTGCCGAAAGACTGTCAGGCTGTTGGTAGCCACTGTGATTGAAAGATCTAATGAATAGCCTATACTGCTTCTCTAGTACTCAATGCAGTTAGAAGGATACAGTCATAACTTGATGTCTATTTCTTCAAGATCCTGACCCATCCAGCGTCTCCAGCTTGATGCTAATAACCAGCAGAGGTATAAATAATAGAATGAAACCAGTTTCAATCCTAAATAAGTTTAAAATTACAATAGTTTTACAAAACTCATTAACGTTTCTTTCTAAAGGGGTGAGATGCGTTACGTCTATTACCTGTGGCTCGGATATTCTTTTCACGGAATTTGGTATGATATCAGTCGTGGAAGTCGCTATACCTGTACCCTCAATGTACAATGTCAAATATTCGAAACAGTTCGTTTCTTTAAGTAATTGCAAATAGCGATTAACACGATTTGGGTTAGACTAATTTCTCACTGTTGTGGATGACAGTGTAGCTGGGTACAAACATCACAATATTTGTAAACGTGAGGGACCTAACTGCTGACGTCATCGTTCCCTATAATCTACTTAAACTTAAGTTTTCCGCTTACACAACGTTCATTTTAAAAGTATGAATTGGTTAATAATAGATTAAGACAAACGTTATTTATGAATGTACACTGTACTACAAACTACAATATGCAATTTTTTCACTTTCCAGCATAGTCCCAATGAACATTTGTAAGATTACTGCCCAATAGAAATATTGGTAATTAATAGCATTTGATAATTAAACAGTATGAAGTTCACTGCAAACATTGACCATGCCAACGCACTAAATGTTACACAATTTTAATCTTATTAATTATGGTAGCAATGTATGTACACAGTTGGGTGACAACATTTATAGTGAGGCCATAGGTAGAAACTCTCCACGTTGAGATTTGCTGTGTGCTTGTAGCTGACGGGAGGCCAGCGAGCAGGCCGACGTTGGTGGCTTGTTACAGCTTAGGATTTTCCAGTTCGTTTCCGGTGAGGGGAGAGAGGGACAATGGCGAGTGCCAGGCACAATGCAGTGCTCAGCGTGAAATAAAATATTCTAATACTACTGGCATTTGAAGTAATACGATGCAGTTAGGAACCTTTAAGGCCCTCATTACAAAATAGCCTGTTGATAAATAAACAATACATTAGCTGATAGTCACATCTGGCGTGATATGTTTAATTGACAATGAAAAGTAATAAATTACCAACGAATACAAGACAGTTACACAACTAGCATGGTAATGTTTGTTTATGAAAATTATATATTAACTATTTCTCATTTTATTTTCAATTAATCTTGTGTATTTTACCTTGAAATATTCAGTTAAATCACTTATCTGTGATATAAGAAATTGCACGATTATAATAAATAGTACAAAGGATGTTTATACTAATATAAAAACGTAAGAAGATATTTGTTTAATGTGTAGTGTAATTATTTTGATTTTAAGTAAAGTTTTAAAAATGTATTGGCTGAGCGCTGTACGTTGGCAAATCGGTTAGAAAAGCTCACATGGGGAAGTTGAGGACGTAGGGGAAAAAACCCCGGCAGTTGAGCTTTAGGCGTGCGCGCGCGAGCGAGGAAGTGAGGAGTCGGGAGCACGTGAGGTAGCTGGGCGGGCGGCGTCGCTCGGCATCAGTCGGCATGTAGATCTCCAGGTGGAGGTTATAGATTTGTGTGGGGCAATCGCCACGTGTGGTTGCTCGTCGTAGACTGCACCAAGTTAAATCGAGTGCTACTGTGTGTTTGTGAATATTTAGCCGGTGGAACAAGGTGTGCATCTCATTGAATTGAAGTGACTGTGATTTGTTAATGTAACACGTGTCGTCGCATAGGCATGAACATAAACGGTGTTTGAGACAGCCACGTGGTGTTAAAACAATTTGCGACAAATATTAATTTTGTCTGGGGGCTCACGAGCTATAACTTTATTTGATAAATGTGTCGACGTACAGACGTATCAGCCACAGGGTTCTAAGATTGTGAAATAAACTACATAAAGTGAACTTTTACGTGTTTTTCAAAAAATAGTAGTTAGTACCCCCCTTTTCTCTCATGAACTTACTTATTATGAATTTGTTTTGTTAATCATATGCAGGGAAGGACAGCTGTGTACGTGTGATATCATCACCTAGAAAACAGTAGTAATCACAGTTCCAGTGTTTTTGCGTGTTTAGGAATTTTGGTTCGCAGTTGGTGGTTGTGAGTTTTAAAAATTAATCTTTCCCTATTTTAAAACTCTCATCACTCTCGCACATTTAAATATTTATGAACTCGTGAAACCAGCATTTGGATATCGGCATCGATGAACTCTGCTAGACTTTTAAAATGCTGCCAGATTATTAACTTTTTTTTTAAATTTCGTAGATACCTTTACCAGAAACAATGTGATAAACTGTTGATCATGAAACTTGTGGAAATTTATAATGCAAATCGGTAGCAGTGAAGTGACTCTTTCAATATGGTCGGCCTGCTGTTAATGAAAGAAAACTTGACACAGCTACTTCATGACATAAATTACTGAAGCAGGCCGCTTACTAACAATGAGTTGCATCCTCAGTTTCCACAAGTTTCAAGGTAAGAAGTCCATTATATTGTTACTGACAGACTACTACAAACAAGAAAAGAAAATAGTAAAATAAAATAAACATTGTTGGTCATGCGGCAGTCACTTTATACTGGGATCAAAAAGCAAGTTTCACCAATAGCACGACGTAACAAACGTTTGAATGTTCATCGTGACTATGTTGAAAAGTGAAAAACTGTGCTTATTATATTTTGTGGTACAATTTACAATCATAAAAAAGATTCTCTTCCGCTATTATAAATCGGTTATTACTTCAATAATGATCATCCTATGGTGTAATCCAACGACCAATGAGAGGCAACAATGAAAGAAATTTAGTTTGCCTTAGAAATGAAATCTACATTCCGTGATGTCTAATAGAACCGACCTAAAATAGTCTATTATCTATCATTCCTTCGAACAAGTTATACTTAAACTGTTGTTCCTTCTTGATTAAAATACAATATGAGCAGCACTGTGAGGGTATCTAACATACATATCATGTGACAACGTTAAGAAATTTAATGAAAAAATACACAACATTATGTGCAGACTTACATGGTATTGTCATTTATCATTAGTCTCACATACTAAATACGTAGCTTCGTTTTACTGTTTATTTTGATCAAATATTACCAGGTAAAACTACAACTTTTCACATCACAGGAGTATTCAACATTTACAAAGCAAAACTTCAACCCGAAGATTCTTTTTCAGTTGCTGAATTTCAATCTGTTCGTCTCCTCTAAAGGTCAGCTGATGGTAATTTAAAGGCCCATGAGTAACAAATTCAAAAATCAAAGCTGTTCTTGCTTATTTACGGAGAGAAACTGAAAACTTTTCTGCGGTATCTCTGAACTGACAAGCGAAGCATTAAATGAAACAGAAAGTTTAAATTTTTAAGCCGCCTTAAGCTCCGACGTGCTTCTGATCCTATTAGCTGTAACAGCATTTCAATCTGAAACTTAAATTGTTATCCGCTTTTCAGACCATCGCTAATACAGTCGTCAACTGCAAGTAATATCGAATTCAGATGACCGAAGAGTCTCAATCAACGATCCCACGTTAATATGCAAACAGTTTGGCCTCGTAAACAACGGTTACATCCCTTTTCGAGCAAATGTTATGTAAATTGATTTGCAGCCACTGAGTTTGTATGCTATATCAATGGAACAGCAAATGTCAGATCCGTAACGATACCTATCCACGTTCGCATTGTCAAACGGTGCACAATGACGCTAGTGGATAGAGTGAAGTTCACTGTGTAGTTTTTTTCCAATACGTTACTGATCGTAGGCGTATCATTCGTCACTCTGATACCAGGTAAGTTATAGAATTAATAACACACAAATATTCTTCAGAGATTGGTATAACTGTATCGTTAACTGTTCCTTACCTCTACATAAATGTTATTAGTATGTAAAAACGAGTAATGGAAAGACAAATTGAAGATAATTTAACTTTCGAAAAATATATAATGGTAAAAATATGAAAACCAGTAAATTACTCATAGAGAAAAAACAAAATATTATCATACACGCATAAAAACTGACGATATTTTATTTTTACAGAGATATGGACATTTTATTTGGAGTGTACAACAAACCCCGTCCTTCTGAAGACTCCAATACCTTAATCCCAGAGCACAAACATAACAGCTCAGCAACAAGTGTGGCAGCCTCAACACGCAACTACGGAGAACAGGCCTGTATAAGACTTGTCAGTCACTGAGCAGTAAGTATTAAGAAGAGGGTGCTAGGCCTTTACATGTTGCATCATAAATTGTAGTAATACGAGAAAGTGGGCGTTCAGAGCATAAGGTTATCAAGTCTCACTAAGAAAGAACTGAGAAGATATCAATTGTTTTCACAACACTTAAAATGATGGAATATAGATATAATGTACCGTGTGATCAAAACGTCAGTATAAATTTGAAAACTTAATAAATCACGAAATAATGCAGCTAGAGAGGTAAAAACTGACACACATGCTTGGCATGACATGGGGTTTTATGCAGGATGGCGCTCCATATTGCTAAACGCGGGAAAGACCTCTTGCGTGCTTCGTTTTGTGAAGATCGTGTGCTCAGCTGCTACTTTCGTCATGCTTGGCCTCCCAGATCCCCAGACCTCAGTCCGTGCGATTATTGGCTTTGGGGTTACCTGAAGTCGCAAGTGTATCGTGATCGACCGACATCTCCATGGATGCTGAAAGACAACATCCGACGCCAATGACTCACCATTACTCCGGACATGCTTTACAGTGCTGTTCACAACATTATTCCTTAAGTACAGCTATTGTTGCGGAATGATGGTGAACATATTGAGCATTTCCTGTAAAGAACATCATCTTTGCTTTGTCTTAATCTGTTATGCTAATTATTGCTTTCCTGATCATATGAAGCGCCATATGTCAGACATTTTTGAACTTTATTTCTTATTTACTTTATTTTATTTATTTATTTTTGTCTAATTAAACCCCATGTCATTCCAAGCATGTGTGTCAATTTTTACCTCTCTATCTACATTATTCCGTGATTTATTGTCAAATTTATACTGACCTTTTGATCACCCTGTATAAAATGGCATATCAAAAATGGGTAACGGTAAGAGCTATTACACGAGCCGATGAATTAAATGTAAAATTATGTACTATATGTTAGGGAATCACATTTATTGAATATATGATTATTATTTAATCTGTGTATCTGCTTATAACAAATGTTTCTAAGTAAGAAGTTACGTAATACATATTAAAAGAAATATGTGTTAACTTTCGTCTACTTGCTCTTGCAAAGCTGAAGAATCTCTTTTCGCACAGTATGCACATGAAAAAAATACAGTACGTATACAGTCAGAATACATGACAACGAATACTCTGTGCTCTTCTCCTTCGGTTTTGTTGATGGTCGGCTCTTAATATAAAAAGGTTTTTATTGGATGCTGTAGAAAGACATCATGAAATGACCAGCCTCCTTTCTTAATCATGAATCTTTCATGCTCTAATATCAGCTTACAAGGAGAGGACACCTACTCATCATCTCTGAATTCGACAAATTTATGGTACACGTAGGGCATGGTGAAATATGAAAGTGCTGCATGTGAGAACTCAAGACGGCTAAGCGTTTAGGATATAAAAGGCATTTCGATAGGGCTGTATCACCATATGCACCTTATCAACTGCCCCTGAGAGACTCTGCTTAGGTGTTTGGCTCTGCGGTAAAAGATCGATTTGTTATTGAAAGGTTTGCGGGTTCGATTGCGCCCGGAGGCAAATACCTTTTTGCTCCTTCGCAATACGTACACCACTGATTTCACAATAAACCGCCATTTCATCTGTGTTATTTTGTATTTATATGTGCACATCGTCAGCATGGGACGTCATCATTTAAAACAAGCTATTTTGCAGCGAGGATTGAAAAATCAGTAGATGAGTACGCGGTAAAATATACAAATGTTATCGTCAATTCTTCAAAATCCGGTAAACTGACAACAGACTTGTAAAAAAATATGCCACTGCGATGTATATTTTTATAACCAGGTAAAAAATTTAATAAACAAACTTCAAAACTGCACTTACCTAATCGTGAGAGAAGAAGAAATCACTTCCCGAGAAGCTTGCATCAAACCATATTCCATTATACGTCACTAGCTGTTCTCGCAAGTATTCAGCGACATGCTGCGTTACGCATGGTTGGCTGCTAGACTGTGCAATGAATGAAGCTGTTATCAGAATGTCAATCAAGTTTGTTTTTGTATGGAGAAATTAAAAAAAAAAAAAAAAAAAAAAAAAAAACCATGTATCTGCAAAAGGGAGGCGTTCATAACGTGCGCAAGATGTGGTCAAATTTACTGCTTTCTCTGTTTTCTGTTCTTTGTATTTCACTCCGGTACATGTAACTTATCAGTTTCAAAAGAATGGAAGAATCGATTTACAGACACGACGTCCCCAAGTACGCGTTAACTACAGCCCCTTTTTAATTGTTTGTAGTCCCGAATTTCATCCAATGCCCTTTTTTATTTTGCTTATATAATTTAATACAATAGTCTGTATGATGTTGGGGTTAATTGTGACGTCAGTGTAAATCTACATCTACAACCAGCGTACCCCAAAGAATGACCAAACAAACGCCGGTACCGTACTATACTATCAATATTACAGTTTACAATAAACCATCTTGCGAAAATAAAATACCATTCAATCTCATTCAACGTACGTCGTTAATCTCACAATAGTGCGCTGAATTCAGGATATTAGAAAAGAAAACGTGCTGAATGCAGTCTTCCCATTGGCTCTATCCATCCATGTATCACGCAAGCTTTATCTCAGTGTGTAAATATGATTCATAATATAATATTTGCGAATGGTTTTATATATTACAATAAAGAAAACAATGCAGCACCTCATACGTGGAATATATCATCAATGTGGCACAGAACACAGATAACGCACTTCAAAGCGGGAACCATTTTCCCGATATCAATCGTATAAAATATAAGTACCGCAAAATCTTGACTGGGCGTAGAAAAATTATTTTATATAAAAACCTTTAAAGTATATAACTTTTAATCAGTGAGTCTGTAATTCTTTTATTCATAATATTTTAGATATAAAAGTGAAGAAGATGTGGTATAGTCTTAAAGACTTCTTCATTCCTTAAATTAGTGCTACAGTGAACAGAAATTATAATAATAATGAAAATAAAAAAAAGACGTTCGTGCAATGAACGTTCGTATGGCTATAGCCGTCGGACTGTCCTGGTCTTCTATTCACACAGCGTGAGAGAGGTGACCGGGTGGCCAGCACTATTGTTGCCGCAAGTGTTGCGTTCGAATTCTGGCAAACACGCGCATGGGAAGAAAAAGTTCGCGTATGGCTAGAGAAACAGTCGAAGGGCTACTCTGTTACTTTGTGATGTTTGCACAGCCGCGATAAGTAGTACTGTATAGGATTTAGCCATATTATAGACGTGAAATATGTTTTACTTAATGTAACCCATTTTTGCACTGTTTCTTGCGGGAAAATAAAACCGTGAGATTTGCCGAGGCCCCGTCTCCATCACGTGCTATTTGGTGGATTCGGTAAGACCCCCCACCACCCCCCACCCCCCAAAACATCTCACCTAATTAATTCACTCCCCCTAAGGACGCTAAGTGGGGGCGCCTGGATGGATAAGGTCGGCCCTGTCTACATGTAAATCAGTACTCTGCAAACCACTGTGTAGTGCATGGCAGAGGGTACGTCCCACTGTACCAGTTATTAGGGTTTCTTTCCGTTCCATTCACGTATTGTGCGTGGGAAGAATGATCCTTTAAATGCCTCCCTGCGAGCTGTAATTAATCTAATCTTGACCTCACGATCCATACGGTAACAATATGTAGGTGTATGCATTGCGAAGGGGCAGAAAAAAATTTGCTGTCGGCTGGAGTTCAAACGGGTCATTCTCAACACGAATCCGATCCTTTAAAGCTGAGTCAAACACCGCTTCTTAAACACGCCGTCACAGGAACAGTTTATAAGATGCATAAGATGATAGATTGGTATCAAACTTCGTTCCATTTCCTAAACGCTTGTTCATCCGGAGTCCCACTTGGGGCACTTTAGTGTCTCACCACCCCCTACATGTTCCGTAAATTTGGACGAATTCGGCGATAACGAGTAGGCGTCCTTTTCTTGTAAGTTGATTTCAGAGCATGAAAGATTCACGACTAAATAAGGAGACTGATCATTACAAGATGTATTTCTGTAACAACCAATAAAAACCTCTTTAAATGAAGCGTGGACAATAAACAAAACCGAAGAAGAAGAACATAGAGGATTCGTTGTAATGTCGTGTGACTGTAATGCGAAAGTTGTGCAAAATGAACATACACTTTCCATTTTGCTGCCAATGTAACATTTCTAAATCAAGAGTTAAGAGGTTCCCCAGAACATTTTGAAAATCAGAATTATGAACACCCTGACACTGTTGACTCCCGTATGTGAACACCTACCACTACTTGAATAAAGTACAAAATGCAAAAGTATATTTTCTGATAAAACAGAAAAAATGACCGATGACGGCAAAAATGACATTCAAGCTGATGTAGAAGTTCAAAATCATCCTAAAAGACAATTCTGATGTTTTCATACGCTGTATGAACTTACTGTGCATTTAAACGCAACAAGGAATTGAGGACGGGATTGGGTGTAATGCAAGACTTTACATAAACAGGAAGTAAAGAAAGCAGCATGTTAACATGATTGTACTCTGTCAGTTGTCCGTTTTCGTTGCGTGCAAATTCTGCGATTGATTTTAAGCTAGCTTCCTTACGTGCTAGAGAAATTAATTTGAGACATAGCTGAGAAACCGCTCGTATGGGTCAGAACAAATTTCCTGGCATCCGAGCAGGCGGGGGTGAGTAGTCGGTAACGTGGAATAATAGCGCGGAGTGCGATGGCTGATGCTGAACAGACTGGTTTACAACACCTAGAAGTGTAACTGTCTAACACTGCCTTCTCCAGAAAGTCTCTGCCAATCAACTCTTTTTACAGAGAGATCTCTGTAACATCTAAAGAAATTTATACGTTCATCGTTTGTGAACTGGAAAGAAAGGAGGTAAATTATAACTATGAGACACACCCCATCTCTTGCTTAGGTGAAGTTTTGATAATAAGCATAATTCAAGGAACAATGAAAATTTCAGCTGAAACAATACACATGGCAGATATTAGTACGTTTTTCTTAACTCGCTAGGTTGTCAGTTTCTTTCTTCCGTAAAAATCATGTAATATATTGTAAACCATTTTTCAACTAGAACAAACGAAACGTTGAAAATCCCTCACAACTAGTTGTGAATTATATTCTAACTCGTTTTCTTGAGTATGTAGGTTACTAAAACTAATGATTATGCTACCTCTGCACTGTCATAATACCGCGGCTCTTTGAATTAAACCAGTGATCAGGTAAGGCTTCAAAATATTATC
The DNA here is from genome assembly GCA_026315105.1 of Locusta migratoria. Classification (NCBI taxonomy): domain Eukaryota; kingdom Metazoa; phylum Arthropoda; class Insecta; order Orthoptera; family Acrididae; genus Locusta; species Locusta migratoria. The sequence goes on from CM048748.1 coordinate 42,414,913, forward strand.
AAGAAGACATGTTTTTGATAAACAAGCGGAAATTTATATTGTCTAGTTCCTTATAATAAATTCACAAAGATAAAATAAAAAGAAAATAATTATACATTAATATAACAAATATAATTGTATATAATTAATTATAACGTTAAATTACATATTTATTGAGTTAAATAATTTGTATTATTTAAACATTATTTATTGTATTTTTCGTTTGATAAACGTTATTTTTTTTTGTTTTGGGGCAAAGATTTTTTTGTCTTTAAGATTATTAACAAAATTTTATCTTAATTAAAGAAATAAATCATTACATAAAATACAAAAAAAGAGCTTTTAATTTATAAATAAAAAATGAGATTCATGATTAAAGGATGGTCTTGATAGAATAAATAAAATAAAAATATTATTCTTACACCAGTGTTTTTCAACCTTTTCCAATATGCGACCCCCTTCCAAGTAAAAATATTCTGACGACCCCTGTGAACCAAAAATGTCGTGGCAACCCCCCCCCCCCCCCTCCTCCTCCGCACGATCCGTAACGAAACAATGTTACCTCAAAGGAAACAAATTTTACCTTTTTACTTTTGTTTCAGCTTTCTTTTAAATTGTTGGCCGAAGTTTTCTTGCATATTTCTCGGAATGGTACACTTATCCTATATTAACATGATTTTCAAAAAAATGTTCAAATGTTTGTATAGCTTATGGGACTTAACTACGGGGTCGTCAGTCCCTAAACTTACAAACTACTTATGAACTAGCTAACACTAAGGACGGCACAAATACCCATGCCCGAGGGGGGGGGGGGAATCGGACCCCCGACCGTAGTGGCCGTGCAGACCGTGACTGGCGTGCTTCAGTCCTCTCGGCTACGGCGGCCGGCACGCGATTTTCGACAGAATGTTTTGTTGAAGAGTATTTCCCACTTCAGGCAAGATTCAGAAGCGAATTATGCTCATTAAGGAAGGTCCCAGTGTACAGACAATTTGCAAAGAAGTAGATCTTTTCTTCGAATTTTTCAGAATTACTTATCGTATTGAATTCTTTTCCTGGAAACAGTATTCAGACTTTGGGCTTATTCATCATTAACACATTGTATTGTAAAACCATCTATTATCAATTCATAATGAATATTACACAAAGAACTCCGTAATAGTAACATTAATTAAAATTTCACTTAGGCATACGTTTTTGTATTCAAATGTTCAAATGTTTGTTAAGCTTATGGGACTTAACTACGGGGTCATCAGTCCCTTAACTTACAAACTACTTATGAACTACTTACGAACTAGGACGGCACAAATATCCATGCCCGAGGGGGGATTCGAACCCCCGACCGTAGTGGCCGCGTTTTTGTATTACTGAACCATTATTTACTTCACTTCCTCCTGTGAAGACGACCCCCCCCCCCCCAACCACGACTTTGCGATCGACCTGGGTTTCGCGACCGACAGGTTGAAAAACACTGAGCTGGACAAACGAATGTTTCATTGTACCACATAAACTGATGAAAAAAAAATATTGAGTCGCGTCTTTTGTCTACTGGAGGGTGCCACTGGCATTTTCCTCTTTTGTTGTTACAGTAATGAACCGTTTTATCTACATTCGTAGATATAAACAATATATTGGTTAATTAAGATACAGTGGCATTGAAATATACACGGAATTTACAATATGTTATTGCTGTAATTTCGTCCTGATTTATTTTTATTCCCTTTCTTGTGTAGTTTTTATAAGACTTTGTTGTTCGTTTCTAGCCTTTTACTAAACCTTCCTGCCAAACGTTTATCGTTGAAGCGCTAACTAAAATTACGTTTCTATATAATATTGTTGATATTTGATGTCTCGTAAGTTCGCTTCAAGAATTCTTAAAACAATGCGCATACTTCTAATACTTTCAGACAGAATTAGTATCTGGAATAAAATCTTTTGTATGAATAATATTGAGTTTATAATAAACAGAGAGCTACCCTATAGAGTAGGACTGATTGTGAGCTGAGCGGTGTGACAATAGCAAGAGCATTATATAAGTTAATAATTTTGAGAACTGTAATTTTTAAACGTTCAAGCTAATTATTGTCGTACTACTTTTCCTGCAAGCGCGTAATTAGTAGTGTTTCCACAAAAAGAAATTTCCCAATATTAATTATTTTGTTGACAGAAAGTTTGATCGTCGTAAAGTTGTTTAATTTATTTATTCACATGTTTTGGACTCAGAGCTATACATACACCACTCTTTGACCGATTAATATATCTTATTAGTATATAGAAATGCGAATATGTATGATATTATTTGAATTTTAAGATCCAAATATTATACGAACAATTTCAAACGTTAATTTAATTACCTGCTCATATATTACACATGCTTTATCATCAGAATGGAAACAACGTTGTGATTAAAGTGAATTCAAAATACACACTGTAATGAAAATCTTTCCTCACTCTCGCAAAGTTGCTTTCAGACACTGCTGCTACATTAATGTTGCTTTGCGATCATACATTCGACGTGGCGTAGAACTGATAAGCTGGTACCCTTCATCAGGCCTTCCACCTTCATAAATCAGTACCAAGTTATGATACTTTTTTAACAAAAAGACACAAAGAGATACCGGAAGTTTTTTTTTTTTTTTTTTTTTTTTTTTTTTTTTTTTTTTTTTTTTTTTTTTTTTTTTACAGAGTATAGGTTTCGGTAACAGTTTTTTAAAATTTGAGACATACACTGGAACAGATATACATTTTGAAAACAACTTATTTCTTATGAACTGTAGATTAAAAGTGAATAAAATGCGAAAAGGTAAGAAAGAAACAGCAGTATATGAAAAAACGTGTTCGAAAGTTGCATATGGAGTCTGTGGGAATGATTGATTGACTCGGGTGAAAGTAATACAGAAGAAGAAGAGGAGTAGTCAGTTATGAGACATGAAATTGTGAAGTCCTCGGAGTGACTGAAAGACAAATCCAACTACAACCGTCAAAAAAAAAAAAAAAAAAAAAAAAAAAAAAAAAAAAATATATATATATATATATATATATATATATATTTGACCGTAGAATAATGTATAACTAGGACAAAAGTAGACACCTCTAACTTGTAAATAAAAGACTTAAATGCAAGAAAACCAATTGTACGAATATCAAGAAGTCATATGTAAAACCAGTACCACACAGTAAAGTGAAAGCTGAAGGACTGACGGAAAAGCTATACGATGAAAATGAACCTGAGGGTATTATTATAGAAAGGGATGAGGAAGTAGATTACGGTGAGATATGAGATACATTGCGAAGAGAATTTTACAGAGGAATGGAACTAATTGAAACAATGCTACTAAGTAGTTTATATTTCTTAGTAACTGATGATATCCTTGACAGAACCAGCCATGGCAACTATTTGAACTGTATAGGACAGGTGAAAAACCCTCACATTTACATACGAGGTACTTCTGTTTCTTATAACGTTCATATTGATTGATCAGTTTGTAATTTAGTTCAGGTAATGTACTTTTACCATTTTGTTTGTTATAATTAGATTCCATGACGTGAAGTTCTACTGTAATGTCAACACTGCATAAGAAGTATAGATTACTTCTACACTTTCAACTCAGTTTATATTAAAATTTATTGCACAACAGTTACACAAATGTATTACTGCTAAGCTATCTCAGCTTATCTTGTTGACTGATTTTAATCTGAATATACATGTTTTGCTTAGTTGAATGAAAATCTACTGCTATGCATTAAAACATAGATACATGCTCACGTAATAAAAGAGAGACAAGAATACAAAAAGGTTCCACGATGATGATATGCAAAAATCCCAAAATGTTTGAGGGAGGAAAAGGGGGAGAAAGGCTATTAAGGAATTTAAGTTTTAAACAATTGCAGCAAATTTATTTTCAATGATGAACGAAATATTTACTAGCTATTGCTACTTTGGCATGGGAAATTAAACTGGTGTTTATTAATAGTCAGAATTTTAGTTATATCACTTTCATACCTTTTAGTTTGTTTTCATAAACACGACAAATCCGATTCATTTTCTGTTATTTACTGTTGCATATTTTACGCTTTTAATAGCAAAATAGGACCCGCGTTTTGTTTGCGGAAACTCTGCCTGGCTTTGCAACAACCACAAAAAATAAATGCAAGCTTGTGAATGGGCAGCTTTAACTTCTGTGTGTTAACATCCGGCTTTCAGCTTTCAAAGCCATCCCACGGTAACAAATGTGTTTTGCTGCTATTCACGTTTGGCTGAAACGGAAGCTTCCAGTCCAGGCAGCGCCGTCCGCTGGACGTAAAAACAGCCATTACTTTTTTGTTCTGTCCGTTTTTGGGGGCCTTGCGCCAATTGTAAATGTGTTGAGCCGCCTGATAGCTCACCAAGCGGCCCAGCGGTCCCTGACAGGTAAGCAATAAAGTGAAGGATTCGGTAATACTACTCCGTAAGTGCTCGTAACATAAACGAAAACTACAGGGTTTGCTTTTAGGAAAATTAAAATCTCCATCAACTGTGCAATAACTTACTTACTTGTGGTTACTTGTTGCAGAGGAAGAATGTTTATGATTAATCTGTTCAAATAATATTTCGTGGAATTTTCGTGATTGGCGTTGTGTTTGCCTTTGCTCCTGGAAATAAAGGCAAGTGATTGAAATTGTGCAACATTATTTTCAAGAAAATAAAAGACACTGAAGAGAGAGTACTGGTGTTAGTTCTTATGAAAAACGAATGTATGAATATTATGATTTGTAGGATATCTATAAAGGTCGAGTCAAGAATTTCCATATTATATAAATTGTTGAGATTCTACAAGCAATTTATTGCTATGAAAGGGCTGAAACGTTAGCGGAAAGTGACACTCTATGAGAAAAAAATGTATTCAACGGTTTACTTTTTATATAACAATCTCCTCGTACGTTGCAAGTAAAAAACAGGTTTATGTCCTCAAATGCAACTTCGCAGGTGAAATTACCTACAAAGAAAAAGCGTATTTATTACGTTGCACTGAACTATGGGTGGTAGAAATCAAAACTTACGACGGTCCGATGTGTTGTAGCTAGTAGTACATTATAAGACAAAATTTGAGCTATTTAGTAATGATGAAGCTACGTGTATGCAATATTACAGTTGTACTTAGTAGGACCTACCCTACTTTGTAAAGCTTACAATTGTGTATGTCTGCATTAAGCCTGCGTGCAGTCTAAGTGAAAATTGGAAATCGAATTACGTAGCTGCCAAATTTATACTAATAATAATAAAATGAATGTACGTCTGTCAATGAATCTTAACGAATTTCCATGTGCTTTTCACAGGAAAATGAGTAAAGATAGAGTTAAAATATAATTTCATGAAAACTGTAACACGGAAAGAAAACGTATTGTAGTTTCAATGGTTTCAGTAAATGTAGTGACAGCGTGTCATCCATATAAGGAACCTCCTATTTCCCAATATAATTCACCAATATGCATGGTTTTTCACAGATAAATTAGCGACTTTGATGCGTCCTAGACGGAAAAGTACATATCGTATCTACTAACATGAAGTCTTTCAGTCTCTTTGTCCACTTATCTACAAAAGTACTGAAATAATTTACATGGGATTTTCTCAAGTATCGTGATCATGTATAGGAGTTCATTACGTCATAAACGGAACAGGTAACGAAATCTTAGACATATGTTGTGTTTACTAGTGTAAAGTAGCAAGGAACCAACAGAGATCTTGTTACTTTCGTAGTGCACCAAACAAACAGTAACTGGTCGTGTTGCGCGTATTACCTCAGAAACAGTGGTATTTAGGAAACCGTACGTGACAGAATTAAGCGCTGCCATCTTATGTCTACGGATACAAATTAGCTGATATTGCTTCGTGTATTGAAATCTTAATGACGGTTTCATCCTTCGTTCCACGAGTTTCCTTCGAATTAAAAAAATTATTCCACTCCTTCACTTTTATCGTTAAGTTTCATTTGCAAATTAATTATTTTTAAGTTGTATAGAAATTATGCAGTTTGCTTTGTGATTTCGGTTTAACTTACTAGATTTTAAACTTATGTGTTTACAAAAACCCATGCTCAGAAAAAGGTCAAATATTTCGCAATACAAAACAGCGGATATATGGTTGGGCCAGAACAACTGAGTTTATTCACGAAGCAATTCAACGAGAATTCAGGTTTCACTGACTGAGGTCCGGGAACCATAAAAGCGATGGGCTGCAGAGACCCTTCTTTTGTAACATCTGTTACCATGCACTAGCATATGGCTACTAATTATAAATGTCTATGAAGTAAAATAAAATAAAGAAGACATTGAAAATGTCACCATAAAATCATGTGGAAGGTCAATAGTTGTAGCTCATTGTGTTAGATGATAGAACACCAATAATGCGTGAATTAGAGAGCATGTCCAAGAAACGTCTTTGTTCTCGTATCACACGCGGCTGTAGTCAATGATTTCTTTATACGAGTAAAAAATAGGGATATATAAACTATGTGGTTTGTACTTTTAAATGTAACACCTCACTTAAAATAACCATAATAAAGTAGAACAAAGTAAAATACAACTATTCGGAAAATGAACTGACACGTTATGGTTCAACATAATCAACATAACGTATTGTCTATATTGAAGGAATTTTATCTAATGCATCACACACGATTTTTAACCTTATAAGCTGGTAAATAGTACGCGCTATAGTCAATCAAAATTTTCTGTATGAGAAGAAGCTAGAATATGTAATTAATTATTGAAAGTACGGATAAATAGATTTTATCAATGATTTCAGTAACTTGCCGTATGTTTCTGGCACCTGATATCTTTTATACACTAACTTTACAAGTAACATAACGGTATGACTTCCATTTTAATAGTCACTGTTATTTATACCGTTCTCATCCATTATTTAGATTATTTAAATTTTTGTCTCCGGACTTTCGACTAAAAGTCTGTTTATATGTTGTTTACGACAAAGCTTTCAATGTAATAAGCTGTGTATTTCAGCATTAACACATGCATCAGGAATCAAATGTGACTATAAGTTAGTGTTCAGTTTATTTCATACAGCTTTTAAGATACAGAATGAGAAACGGTTTCCACTGCTACCCTATTAAGCTTACTGAATTACATGCCCCGATTGTCAGATTTCGGTTTACGATTTTCAAGAAAATCGTACACACACTGCCATAATAGCCATTAGATATGCCCTACATACGAACCTCTGAGACATTGTGTAAGAACAACGAACATTAAAGATAGGAAATGTTTGTAAAGCAGTGACTTACCACTGGAGGCGACGACGTTCAGATTGCGGACTGTCTTCAGGTATCTTAGGAGACCATTAGGGTAATATAATATGCAAGGGCTAACACGCAATACATAAATGATTTCGAGAAAATCCCAGTAGTCCTTTCACGCGTCGAACATGTAATCGTGTGTTGCAGCGTTAAGTAAGCGGCAGGAAAGAGAAAGCGATGATCCAGTGCCGCCGTCGTGATGGCTCAGCGAGTTCGGTGAGAGTGCTGAACGCTCCTCTAATAAGAAACTGAGCTAAGAACTCAACGACGAATCAAGCACAAAAATAAATGGCCGAAACTGATAAAAAATAAAAATAAAAAACGACAAATGTGGTTAATGTCGTGGTTTTAACTCGCTGGATCGCTATTCGATCTTCGCTAATACCGTCCATTACTTTTCTTTTTTTTTTTCTTTTTTCCTTCAACGATGACATATTAGTTCATATACGAAGGGTCCATGGGAAAAACCAGGTAAGTCACTATTTCAATGAAACTCGGAATACAATTTTTTTTTAATTTTAAAACGCAATAAGTACATCTCATAAAAACTAATGTTTTCAAACCATACAAAACATTGAAGTCCTGAGTGTAGCGAACAAAATAAGACTGTTTCCATGGTGTTCAACATTGATGCCACGAAAATAAATTAAAAAAAAATTCACGCAAACTACGAACTTTTCACGAAAGAAAACTGGTAAGTCCCTGAAACAGACAACGGAGCATATGAGTCAGCTACTTTTCGTTTCCATTGTATGAATTAATGTTTTGTCATCATTTCAGTTATTACTATTGTCATTTCTAACATTATTCTTATTATTTATAATATTATAATTATCGTTTCTAATGCTATTGGCACCAGTTAAAATTTTATTATTGTCACATTGAAATGGAAGCAAGCTTGACTTCGAAGGCAACTGAACACAGCACTTATACTGAAAGCACTTTTATTACGAACTTGACATACACGCAGCACTGACTGCCTCTCGGGCAGAGAGCTTTGCTATTTATACACTGACAGAATTTACCAGAAATTAGAAGAACAGTTAAAATAAGAAACAAGTAGAATTTACAAGTGAACACAAGAAAGATGTAGAAAATTCTGGCATTGTTAATTACAAAGACGTAAACTTTTGCCGGTGGGCGGGATTGAACCGGCGACCTTCACCAACGGAGTCCGTGACGCTTTCCCCTGCGCCACGCCGGCAGTCGGGGTACGTGCTGTCTTGCGGCATTGCTCCCTCTCCTGAAAAAACAGCGACCCGCTGTTATGTTCCCTGTGGAGCCAGCTGCAATGTCTTGGATCTTGACCTTGTCACGGGTCCTCTATATGGCAGTTCAAGAGAATCCTTCCCTTCTTCACGATTATAGACGACAGACGTTTCTGTCGTGGCTTCATCTGTAACATTACCGTCCTTAGTGTCCTTGAACAAGAAGCCATTGTCACCTACCTGCTCTTGAGGATCGTAGTAAGGCTTCATGCGCAGGACGTGAACAATGTCTCTTCGTTTTTGTCGTTTCGACGACGGCTCATAATCCTCAACTTCGTATGTGACGTCTGACAGGCGGCGTATGACACGATACGGACCGAAGTATAACTTTCTGACAGTCCAACCTTCCGTTCAGGGGTAAAAATCCATACCAGATCTCCTGGGCTGTACACAACATGTCAGTGCCTCTCGTTATGCCGCTGACAGTCCTTCTCCTGGGCCTTCAACGTCCGTATGCGAGCCAGCTGTCTTGCTTCTTTGTCCCTGGTGATGAGCTGTTTAACATAGTCATTCTGAGTGTCGTCCGGTTGGATCGGGAACAGTGTATCCACTGTCGTCTCAGCTTCACGGCCATGGAGCAGGAAAAACGGAGTGAAGCCTGTGGTGTCTTGTCTTGCGGTATTGTAAGCAAATGTCACGACTGGCAGAATTGTATCCCAATCCTTCTGCTCAACATCAACGTACATCGACAGCATGTCGGCTAACGTTTTGTTAAAACGTTCCGTAAGACCATTTGTCTGAGGATGGTATGCAGTTGTCATTCTGTGGACAGTGTTGCACCGAGACATTACCTCTGATACTAGTTTTGACTGGATTACTTTTCCACGATCAGATATCATGACACGTGGTGCTCCATGCTTCAAAATAATGTCTTCTACAAGGAATTTTGCGATCTCTGGAGCTTCTGCAGTCGGCACAGGTTTGGTGACAGCGTAGCGTGTGTGGTAGTCAGTGCAGTCTGTTATCCAACGGTTACCGCTTGTCACTTCAGGAACCTCCCTAAAAGATCGACCCCAACTCGGTGGAATGGAGCTGCTGCCGGCGGAATCGATACGAGATGTCTTGGAGGTAATTGCGGCACATGCTTCCGTTGCTTATACACAGACATAGTGCTTGACAGATCGGTAGAGACCTTTCCAGTAATACCTACGTCTGATTCTGTCTAGTGTCTTCACGAATCCCAGATGATCGGATATTGGAGCATCATGGAAATATTTGAGAATAGCTGGCTGGAGATGAGGTGGAACGACCAGTAGCCATTTGGGGCCCAGTGGATCGTAGTTGCTCTTGTACAATGTTCCGTTTATAAGTTGGAACTCTCCATTGGTTGGTTCTCCGTTCTCCAAGGCCTCTATCATTTTTAATAGTGTTGGATCTTCCCTCTGTTCAGCTGTAATGTCATCTAATTCAGTGAGAGCTGAAATTTCATTCATGCCGTTGTGTTCCACTAATGGATTCCTCGAAAGGCAGTCGGCATCCTTGTGTTTGCGCACGTTCTTGAATACCACTGTGACATCGTACTCTTGGAGTCTTAGTGCCCATTTTGCTAGTCGACCTGATGGATCCTTCAAGTAAGTCAGCCAAAACAAAGAATAGTGGTCTGTCACGACGGTGAATGGTTTGCCGAATAAATAAAGCCGGAACTTGTTGATAGCCCAGATAACTGCAAGACATTCTTTTTCAGTTGTAGCGTAGTTTATCTCGGACTTTGAGAGTACTCTTGATACATAAGCTATCACTTTTTAAGCACCTCCCTGAACTTGTACAAGCACTGCGCCAATCCCATAGCCACTGGCGTCTGTGTGAAGTTCCGTTTCTGCATTCTCGTCATACAAGGCTAACACTGCTGCGGAAGTTAGAGCCTCCTTAAGCGCCTGGAAAGCTCTTTCTTTTGACTCATCCCAGTAATACTTGGCGTCTCCCTGCAGAAGTTCTTGTAATGGACGTGCCTTGTTACAAAATCCTTTAATGAAACGTCGGTAGTATGAGCACATCACGAATCTGCTGAGGAGTTGGAAATTCTGTGACTGCCCTTACTTTATCTGGATCAGGTCGGACACCATCTCCGTTGGCTAGGTGCCCCAGGATTCTTATATCTTTGGCGACGGGTGCACTTCTTTGGATTGAGGCGGAGTCTTTCAACCTGAACACACTTCAACACAGTTGACAGGTGACTCAGATATTCTTCAAATGTTTTCGAGAAAACGACAATGTCCTCTAAGTAGGAAAGACACGTCGTCCACTTAAGGTGTCGAAGCAAGTTGCCCATCATGCATTAGAATGTAGCCGGAGCATTACATAATCCAAATGCCATTACTTTAAATTCATGGAGGCCGTCAGGTGTAATAAAAACCGTCTTCTCCCTGTCTGCTTCGTCAACATCGGGCACAGTGCTCTGCTATTTATACACAGACATATTTTACCAGAAATTAGAAGAACAGTTAACATAAGAAACAAGTAGAATTTACAAGTGAATATAAGAAAGATGTAGAACATTCTGGAATTGTTAATTACATAGAAGTAACTTTTTGCCGGTGGGCTGGATTGAACCGGCGACTTTCAGCACCGCAGTCCGTGACGCTTTCCCCTGCGCCACGCCGGCAGTCGGTGTACGTGCTCTCTCGCGGCATTATTATTATATCCACAGAAACTCACAGATCTGTTCCAATTGGAACAGATAAATTTATCTACCAAGAGGCAATGAATGATTAAACTTCACTGCTGAATACATTGATAACTGACGGTTATATTACGCATCGTTAGTAGTTATGTTTGGTAATGAAACATTTTTACTAAAATCCATACACTTTGTTTCCATCTTCTTGGTGTTCAGAGCTTTATGCCTTTCATTTCTTTTGCACTGGTAGTGTGTTTCGGCTTTTCTTGTGTGAAGAAAATTCATGGTTGTTAACTTCTTAATTTCTTTTTTACGTTTCCTGGAGAGAGTGTTTTTAGTTTGGCTGACAACTGATCACAATGAGTGCAAGTGTCACTATTTGGAGATCCAAATGCCAGGTTGAAATGTGTATTCACAATGCATCTATAGGTTTTATTGGAAACATGAACTTTAGAATAAAGTTCCTTTAACTTCAGAAACATTTTCTTGACATTAAACATTTCAGGAAAATAGGTTTTCCTTGAATCTTTTAAGCTGTAATGGCATTGTCGACCTGTAAAAGAGCTTATATAGCTGAATACCAACAATCTTGTAGATTCGTCAAGCTTCCTGGGAAGATGTGTATGTTTACCTCTCTTTCTTGCGGTGCAAATACCAGTTAGTTTCAAGCTCTTCTGTATATATCATAATTTGATTTCCGTGCTACTACGTATTGCACAAAAAGCTTTTGCACAAACTGGTACGTTAAGCGCGAAACTCTGGCGATCGCACGGATATCTGTTGATTTACCTGGTTTTTACGTTGAAACTGTGAACTTACCTGCTTCTTTTCCTGTACGCCAAAACTTTAAGGACGAATAAGGCCGTGACGAAGCTGGTTTATGCCCTTTTCCATGCTGCTAACAGAGAGCCTCATCGATGGAGAATCTAATGACATCTCAAACTCATTTCGAGTAAAAGTGGACTTACATGTTTTTTTCTTCCTGGACCCTTCATAAATTAAGTTTCAAATATAATAAAACGAAAATCCTGCTTGTAATTGCATAGACATTTACTGATGTTCAATGTTATTTGTTTACATACGATTATTACAATAAGAAATATCAGATTTATAATTTTCCACAACTACATGCCTACACGCATGAGCTTTTCCGCAAACAACAAGGAATAACAAGGGGAGGGGCAGGGTCCATTCGGCAGTGAACCTGCATAGCGGTGAGACGTTGCTAGTGTAAACAGAACGACTAGTGTACGTACGACGTTTTCCCAATCACAACATTTGCATATTACTGCAAAAAATGGACGTGATTCCCGATTCTCTGACTACTAGGGATTATGACTACCACGGGCATAATGCGGTTTCGAAACGTCACCTAAGAGATGCTCTTATCTACTGTGAGAGTATTGAAAATCCGCGCGTCGTTTATTATATTTTTAGCATGGTATCCTTTCAATAATATGACAGGTGATCAAGAAAAAATAAAACAATCGGCGGTATGAGATAGGATGGAACTGGCGATGAACGGATTAAAATGCCAGTAAGCTACTAGATCACCGCTCTTCTACATCTACATCGATTGTGTATTATTTCACACCTTTCATTATTTAGTGTCAATTGCCAATTTTTGCACCATGTAGAAATTTTGCCTAAATCGCTTTGCAGTTGCGTTTTATCCTTTGTTGACTTCACTAACCAATAAATGACAGCATCATCCGCGAACAGTCTAAGGAAGCTATTCATATTGTCTCCTAAATCGTTTATACACACAAGGAGGAGTAGGGGACCTATAACGCTTCCGTGGGGAACACCAGGTATCACTGCTTTATGCAATGACTTACCGTCAATTACTACGAGCTGTGTCCTATCTGACTGGAAATCATGAATCCATTCGCACATTTGGGACGATATTCCATAAGCATATGGCTTGCTTATTGCTACAATACACGGTTATATGATAGACGCGTGTAATTACTAATGCGATTTCTCGAAATAGGTTAAATATTGAGCCTTGGTTCTTTCACATTATGTTGCCCTAATGGTCTGCTTAAAGGTAACAAAGATTGAAGAAAATCCGTGATGCGAACGTTGTGGCCCCCAATAGTTTTTTTCTCGTATCAAACACCTTATATTCCTTATTGTTAACCACCATTAAGAAATTAAACTGTAGGATTAAATCACTAATAATTCACTTGAGGCTGATGGGCAGGTAGAAGTAACGGGTTTAATTTTCTTAATATAATAACGCAGTGAAGAATATGTTCTGAGTTTTCATGTTTTTCCCAGCTTCCTTCTGTCTGTTTAGAGGTAATTTAGTGATTACAGTCCTACATTTTATCGAATAAGTGGTATAAAGCTCAAATTAACCTACATTAAGTTGCCTGGAGGAGAAGTTACTAAAGAATGCATTCCCGCAGATAAATTATAGGGAGGTGGGTCGAAAGTGGAAATCTGCTCAGCTACAGGGGACCAGCTTATAGAAAATCGAAGGCTATCATCTCGGAGAGCGCTGCCTCTTCTGTCGAGATAAACCCGAACGCTTAAGCGGGAAAAGAGGCGAAAGGGTGGGTTCGGGGATGAAAAGATTGCTGAGAGGTTACACGGGCCATATGTAGTTACGATGGCAGGTCGAATAAACACTGTGGGAGACAGACTTTAACTAATGACTTAAAAGTCATACAGTAAACAAATTCGAATGGTCTGATACAATTTCGGCACGTGAAATAGTATCGAAAATGCTGACAATTTCTGCCTTTCTTAACCTGCAGTTTTCTGTCAAATTAGGTCCATAACTTATTTTAATTACTCTTTTAAAGACGTTGAAATTGCTTTTCAGCAGTTAATTACCAAGGCGACATTGTTTTATAAAGTTCCAACGCTTTACTTCATATTTCTAGGAGGAAATGGATATCTTAAACTTGAAAATGAATTTTTTTTTATGAGCTGCTTTACCGTTCAAATGATTGTGATGAAATTTTGTCAACATATTTCTTGCACAAGGTTATAGGGGTGATAAAATCACTGTACGAAACATAGTTCAGGACGTATGAAGTAATGAACACTGAGATGCGTGATAAAGCGTCGCGTCGTGATAAATATTGAAACCAATTACTACTTTGCTACTAAATATATTCGACAAAACTTTTGCAAGGAGTAACCATTTATGCCAATTAATGCAACTACATAATTAATTCACAGTTCTATTTATAGTTTGGGATATGTGACGTCATAAAAATGAGATGTGTAGGGAAACTACTGCGTCTGGTCTGTTCGTATTTATTCCGCTTCTGTAACATTCATCCTGGTAAGATAAAACTTTCCACGTTTGATCTTTCAAAGCAGGAGGAAAGCGTATTCGTAAAATTTTTATATGGTGCATAGAGCACTTTACCTACCGACTTCAATTAAAACTATGATTTCGTTCCATTCTTGATGAAGTATTGCACACTTAACCTTGGAAACGAGATTTCGTAAGGGACATGGCAGGGGGCACCTCATAATAAAATTTCAACCACTTCACTGATCACCATAAAAATTATCAGAGTTATAATTTACCACAGACGGCATAGTCAATAGAATGAGGTGTAGGAGCTGTTCGACAGAGAGATATGTAGGTGATTAGCAGAGAAAGGGGAATGTGGAGATGAGCAGAGGGAGGGGTAGCAGAAAATGGGCAGAGGAAAGATGAGGAGAATAAGAGTGAGTGGGAAGTGGGAGTAGACGTACAAAGAGGGGAGTGGACAGACAGACAGACAGAGGGAGAGAGAGACAGAGAGAGAGAGAGAGAGAGAGAGAGAGAGAGAGAGAGAGAGAGAGAAAAGGGAAAGGGGATAGGGGAGGAATAAGTAAGTCCCCAGGTGACGCCTTTTGTCAGATTGTTAGGAAAATATATATTAAGGCAATTAAGTTGGAGTTGATGTTAGCCAGCCGCGGTGACCGAGCCGTCTGTGGCGCGCCAGTCACGGTCTGCACGGCCACTACCGTCGGGGGCTCGAATTCCCCCTCGGGCATGGATATTTGTGCCGTCCTTAGTAGTCAGTTCATAAGTATGACGCTTTCACTTTTGAAGAAGAGCTCTTTATCTGACGACGTTCAAAAGAAACTTCATTCTGGTGCGGCTGTTACTCCCAGGTTATATGGTTTACCCAAGATACACAAGCAAGAGGTCCCTCTTCGTCCGATTGTAAGTAATTTGGGCGGTCCTACTTATAACTTGGCGAAACATTTAGCATCTGTTCTTAGCCCACACGTGGGGAAATGTGAACATCACATTCTGAACTCTATGGATTTTATACAACGTTTAAAATCATTACGCCTTAGTCCTTCTGATTTGCTCGTGAGTTTTGATGTAGTGTCGTTGTTTACCCGGGTTCCTCTGGAAGAATCTCTGCAATTGATTGGTGAAAAGGTGGACAAAGAAACAGCTGAGCTTTGTCGTCATGTACTCACATCGACGTACTTTTTATTTAATGACAAATTTTATGAACAAACTGACGGTGTTGCTATGGTGAGTCCATTATCCCCCATAGTAGCCAATCTTTTTATGGAGGATTTCGAAGATATGGCTTTGAAGACGGCGGCTCTTAAGCCAACTTGTTTTTGGAGGTACGTCGATGATACTTTTATGGTGTGGCCTCATGGGGAAGAATCTCTCAACCACCTTTTGGACCATTTTAATTGCATGCATCCCAACATCAGTTTCACAATGGAAGTCGAGAAGGAGGGGAACCTTCCGTTTCTTGATGTTCTGGTTTACAGAACAGATGAAGGGAAACTGGGACATAGCGTTTATCGAAAACCTACGCACACGGACCGCTATCTGCATGCCTCGAGTTGTCATCCTCCGGCCCAACGTACTGGCGTTCTTCAGACATTAGTGAGAAGAGCTTACGCCATTTCGGATGCAGAAAGTTTGACGCAAGAACTAGATCATCTAAAAGTTGTGTTTCAACAGAATGGCTACACAGATAAGCAGATCCGCTGTGCTTTACAGTTTGGTCCTTCACCTGAACCATTAAATGAGACCCATAAATCAGTTGCTTTCCTACCTTTTGCCGGGAGTATTTCATCAAAGATAGGAAGAATTAAAAAAAAAGCATGACATTAAGAGTGTTTTTCGTCCGCCAGTAAAGACGAGAGCACTTCTTGGATCTGTGAAGGATGATTTGGGTCTGAGGAAGCCCGGGGTATATAAGATTCCCTGTCAATGTGGGAAAACGTATATTGGTCAGACTATCCGCACCATTCAGGACATATGTATTGAACATCAACGGCAAACACGTTTGCTCCAGCCCGAGAAGTCGGCGGTAGTTGAGCACTGTCTCGATGAGGGACATAGAATGTTATATAACGAAACTCACATGGTTGCTTCAGCATCTCATTACTGGGACTGTGTCTTAAAGGAATCCATAGAAATTCGATTATCTGACAATCTGATTAACAGAGACAAAGGCTACCTTCTTAGTAAATCCTGGAACCCGGTGTTATCAGATGTTAAAAAACAACGGTTGGTACTTCATAAATCTGAATAATAATTTATCATTGATTATCGATTTCGCCGGACTCTACCACCGGAGCGCTGTACGTCTTGTGCGCTAGAGGGCAGTCACTGTCACTTCTTGCGCACGCGCTATGGGCCTTCCTCGATGTATAAAGGAGCCGCCGATTGCACTGGTAACTCAGTTCCGGCGAGATTGTCTATCAGCAAGCTCACCTGAGGATGGCGGGCAGTTGCGCCGCTGAAATATTGTGTCAAGTTGACTTTAGTATTCGGCTGCAGACCCGAGAAGATTACAAACAGTTCATAAGTAGTTTGAAAGTTTAGCGACTGATGACACCTTAGTTAAGTCCCATAAACTCTACAAACATTTAGTTGATGTTACTGTGGTACATGGCTAAGCCTAATTATTTATGTAGTACATGGGTAACGACAAATTAAATTATGGGTGAAACTCAAAAAGGATGGAAACTTAAACAGATACAGTAGATACATGAGACAATTCACACACACCTGTCCAACATGTCCGTGACACTTGAAAGACGACCGTCCGTCGTTATCCATATATTTTTTATAAAATCGTAATTTATTTCAGGTCGCTAGATTAGCATTTTGTTAAAACTAGAACCCAACTCTTTTCAAGGCATGAGGAATAGCATTTTTATTTCATTTTTTAAAATATTAGTTTCTGAAATGTTAATTACTATTGCTAGGATTTTGTTATTTTAATAATTTATTATTGTATTTATGAATGTCTCAATAAGTACAGCTTCTCCGCTACGCCACTGTCTCTGTGAGAATGTGTAATGTTTTACTTTTAAGTGGATGTGCGAGAATCTAATGGCTGTCTCAATGTGGGTATTAATAGCTCTCTTTGCATGGTTCTCTCTGGCTCAGAGTCGATAGTTAGTCGTTACCAACCTCTGCTGTTGGTGCTACCAAAGAGGTTTCTACACCCTTTGGTTACAAGCCAGTTGACGAACCCTATCCAGGGCGAGTCTCTCCACCACCAGCTGGTTTTTAGTGGGTTTGGCAGTTTCCGATAGCTTCGCTTTGCGCACCTTGGCCGCTCGGTCTTCATTTTGTGCTTGGATCGTGTGAGGTAAGGCTGGTTCTGCTCTTGTGTCTGCGGAGATGGTAGCGATTCGTTGTCTAGTATGTTTAACTTAGACTCTTGAACGTGGATTCATTTTTTAGAATAATTTTTCTGATCGTGCATGGAAATGTGTTCTAGTTTTTCAGTCCATTGATATCCAATAGATAAATACGGTGTATGTGTTACTAGTTGCAGTTTGATGACGGCCTGATATACTCAAACCTTTTGTGATAATGTGGCGGTGTATGAACTCTGCGTAAATTCTTTCTAGCTCTCAGGGACCCGATTTCTAACAGACGATATGTTCATTTTTGTACAGTGCATGTAAAATCTCTCTTATCGTTTCCTTCCATGAGTGATATGTGTTCCACGTGGCCTTCAGTGTCCACTATTGTTTGTTTCATGCCCATCAGGCAAGTAACTATGCGTGTATCCTTCTGATTTCCACAAACATTTCGCGATCTTCTCTCCCCGCCTATTTTAATTTTGCTGTTTCATCTCCGAACTTGTAGTATGCACTCAGTCTTTGTCTGTAATTCTCTCTGAGCTTTGTACAACCTCCTTCAATAGCTTTCTTATGAAATTATATGTATTTCTAGGGGTGGAATGCCGTAGTTTTTTCCCACTTTTCTGTCTTTGTAATTATTTCACTTTTCCGGGTGTTCAGACTGGACTTCTTCCGTCTCTAAGAACGCCCCCAACCGTATTTCAGTAGCTTCCTTATGAAATTCTACGCAGTTCTAGGGGTTGCATGCCGTAGTTAATTTTCTATATTTTTCGGAAATTGAATTTATATATTTTATAGGTTTTTGGAACCATGTGGGTCCAAACTCCGACTTCAGGGGTTTGCAGCTAGTCACCTGAATTCACGCCACTTCTCATAAAACCAGTGCCTACATACTTTACTCTCAGATTGCAACTTAAGATTTCGACGTGATTTTGAGTAATGAATCCGATTTCTAACCACTTCACCTTCAGTAGGGTGCGATCATGTAGTGCAGCCGTGTGTCGCCGTTGCTCGCGGTCTAATGCAAATGCAACTAAGCTTTGCTATATTCACGCACCATCTCAAATCAGACATGACCGACCAGAGCCATTTCCGCAGTTTTACTGTGTATTGTGTTGTGTGGTACCTCCGGGTTTTCTGAACTTCGCCTATGATAGCGGCGCCTGCTTCTGTCTCGTTACAGCACGATGATTTTGGCGAGTTTCGCTGTTGCATTGCGTGTGTGTGAGCGATTGAGTGTTGTTCGTAAATCCTCCCCCCACAATAGCGTTAAGTTCTGTGTAATTTATATTAAATTTAATGCTGGGCATCGCCAGGATTACATAATGTAAATGGGATGCATTTTTATGTATTAACAAAACTGGTTCCCAATTTTGCTTGCGTTCGACCTGAATAAACAAGTTCAGTATAATTTTGACTTGCCTATAAATTGTAGTTTTCGAGCACCTTCGCCCTTTTATTTAATATTGTATTTCACCAGTGATGATAACAAGCTCAGACGCAATTTTCTTATGTTTAAGTTCCGTTGCGCTATAAATGGTTTTGTTTACCACCTTCATGAAATAATTTTAATTGTGGTGGCTTGTTTATTAACGCCTGTCTGTAATTTCGTGTGAGCTGCTACGTATATTGGCCACTGTATCGTTACCGACCTGTTATTAGAGTAATTTGAACCAAATTAGTTCTCAGTTTGGGCCAGGTTTTTGCCGCAGGGAGTAGCCGGTAGTTCACATGGACCTTTTACTAATTTTACTGCTAAAAATAAGCTTTTTTAAGTAAACTCTTATGTGGGTACCTCATACCAGAATTAAGCTTTAATTCTGTACGGTGGCCCACTTTTAAACGGAGAAAACTAGTGTTCGGTGACAAAGTTAAAAACACAGGGATGCTTTCTTAAGGCATGATGTGTCGAGGTGCTGAGATACTAGTTCATATCACAATATTAATGCGATAGCAAAAATTTTAACGATATGGCTGCATTGTACTGGATCACCAGTTGCGACGTTACTACATGGGTCGACCTGTGGCTGTAGAGGTGGCTCCATTCGAGAGATCGCAACGGTCACCAGACGTTACATGTTTCGAGTTGTTTGTGTGGGATACGCGATACTGGCATGTACAAGGAAGGTAAAAAAGTAACGAGTTTTCCTCTGAAATGACTTTTTTTTTAACAGTGGTATTTGCAGCAACAAACCTTCAGTCGCTCCAGTTATCTATGAGCATTTGCCAAATGTTCGGAAGGCGTCTTTGAACATCTGTGCATCTATTTCTGTTGAAGTCCCTAATTGATCACACATTTATATGGACAGTGTCGTGTTCGATGCTTCAGCGGTGACCCGAATCACTCGCAGTGGGTTCTCCACTTTGGCACAGAGGAACTCAAATTGGGTCGGTATCGTGGTTTCAGAATACTATGTTGCTGACGGTGCATGATCTCCTGGGCAACAGAAGCAGTGTAACAACTACAATGAACATGTTTACGTTCAATACCGTTATTTAAGAAAAATAACTGCTTTTAACCAGCCCATCTGTTTTCACTGTGTGCTAAAGGTACGATATCGTAGCAATTGTTATACCGTCCCTTCCAATAATCTGCATTAGTTATGAGAAAAATTCGTCTGCCAAGTAGAAATGCGATACAATGAGTTGGAAGTAGTAATGCAAACAGGTAAGTTTTCTATATTTAGTAAAATGAAATTCTGAAAGATTGTTTTTCACGTTGATTTTTATACGTAAATTTATTTTTGGGCACATATATACATATATAGGGTGTGATTTTGTAAAAGAGTCCACTTTTATTCGTTCCAAGATTAGGTTTTGGTCTGTTGTAGTTGAACTTGAATGGCATCCGCCCACGTGCCAGCGCGGACGTGGTTGGCGAGTTCGCATGATTTCCACATTTTCTGCGATACAAGCACCTGTAACGGTATGAAGTGCATTTAAATTATTTATGTCTGTCTGAAAGTACGCCTTCAATGAAAATAATCTAATTGTTGTCAGTGGTGAATCTGTAAACTGGAATATGTAAACTGCTTAATTTTAGGTCCATTTTAAGAACATTTTCTTCTTAAAGTAATAATGTTTAAATTTCTTTCGTCTGTTTGAAACATTTTACGATTTTTGAGGGAAATCATTTATAGTAAATGGTTAACTTTGATTTAAATGATAGGATATTACTAAGCTCGCAACGTATCTGATAGTAACAATATGTTGGACATTAATTAACTGTGTAAACTGCTGAGTGAAGTTGCAGTTCAGTTCTGGTCAATTTAATAGTATTGGCACACTTCAGGTTACGGTGGTAACGCTATAAGTGGGCCCTTACGATCTTCCTTTGACAGCTCGAAATTAGAATGAAAATAACGAATTAATGGTTCATCTGACATGATAACTATATAAATGAATTTGTAGAGGAGGAAATTCGCTATAACTTTGCTCTCTTTTTTCATATGTTGCATCGTCCGTCTGTAACGTGTTCCCACTTTTTAGGCCGAACAGTACATCCGATAGGCACCAAATTTTACAGACATAATTGTTGGCTGCCAGTGACCAGAACCTCCCGTTTTCAAATATTTCGGAAACAAAAATAGGTTAATATTACTAAAAATCTTCCGGGCTATTATGCCGTGGTCTTATGGATTTATTATTGAAACCCAATGTTTCATCCCCATCTGCGGAGGACATTTTAAAGGGGATCGTGGCACTTTTGTATGTTTGATGCACACCCTGGCTCACTACTGACTGCTGCCAAACTCCGTTTACGAGGGCTCGCGCGCAGAGGTGTGATGTCAGATGTTATGGGTATGCGCGCAATTCGTCGTCGCCGATTGCCGTCGTTAATATCATCCCATGATGGAAGACTGTTACATTTCTTCTTCAACACCGGAATCCAGATTTCATTTAGTTTCACCCTCTACTCCATCCTATTGAAATTGTTTGGAGGTTTTACAATTTCTATAGCCCCTCTGTACAATCTTTCGTGGTTTTAGCAGCCACAAATGGATACCACGAAAGAGTGTACAGAGTGGCTATAGAAATTGTATAACTACCCAACAATTTTAATAGGATGGAGGAGGGGATAAAACTAAATGGAATCTGGATTCTGGTGTTGAAGAAATGTAACAGTCTTCCATCATGGGACGATATTGATAACGGACGACGGCAATCGACGACGAATTGCGCGCGCATACCCAAAACATCTGACGTCACTCCTCTACGTGCGAGCCCTCGTAAACGGAGTTTGGCTGAAGTCAGTAGCGAGCCAGGGTGTGCAACGCACAAACAAAAGTGCCACGATCCACCTTTAAAATGTCCTTCGCAGATGGGGATGAAACGTTGGATTTGCGTAAAAAATCCATAAGACCACGGCATAATACCCCGGAATTTTTTTGTAATATGGACCTTTCCGGACGTGAAAGTTTACATTTTACAAAAATAGGTTTGTAACACTAAAAAAAGGCCGTTTGTGATTGCCTTTCTAAGGAGGAAATTTAAAATAAACCGTTCATCCGATACAGAAATTGAAGAAACGAAATTGTTGAGGATAAAATTCTCTACAACTTTTCTATCCTATGTTTTTTGCGTAACTCGCTGCGTTACAGAGATATTTCCGAAAATAACGGTGATTTGACACGGCCACTTGATTTTACGTAACCCAGGTGTTGGGAAATGTCACGTGACATTCCTCGCCCAGAACTATCTCTGGCATACGCCATCTTGCTTCTTGTATCTTATGATTTTCTTATTATAAATTAAGCGTTGTCATTTCAAAGCAATGGCGCACTGTAGAATACCAGTAACACGTCCTTCTTCGTACGATAATACGATAATCTGGTATATAAGAATTTATTATCATCAGTTAACAATTGCCATCAAAAGTAAGACAACTAAGGAATAGTCTCGTAATTGTTCGTTGTAATGTAGTGGGCAGCACGTTAGATGCTAATTGTAAGGCGTTTGGTCAGTGGTTCCAAACACAACTCTGTTTTTCCTAAATGTGTTTCGGGCACTCTTATTAATTAAGTAGAGCAATGTTCTGCAATATTTGGTTATGTATATGTAAGAATGCTCCCTCCAAAACGCGCGTTTGTTGTGTTACGTGATCATACTTTGAAATACGTAACAATGAGTAGAACAATGATCTTTTGAAGCATATGGACGTAAACTGGGAGGATACTGTAATAAAGAATATTCTGAGCAACGTGCTGATACTGGTAGTTTCGTATAAAAGGAAGTCATAGATTTCTTTGTCAAATGGAACGGAAAACAAGTGTATACTTTGCCACAAATTACCCTATTTACTTTTTCTAAGGAATTATTCACTATTTACGGAATATATTCAAAGTCATTAATTAGAATCAATGCGTCTGCTAAACTGTCTTTGATATGGTAGATATGGACGCTTTCAATGTAGATTATATTAACTTTTCTATAGTTCAGACATGACTTTCTTCATGTTACTTTGTTTTGTGCTAAAATAAAGAAAAAAAAAATCTGTTTTAAATCGTTAACAAGAGTGTGTGGAAACCCTTGAGTTTTAATATGAAAATGATTAAATACAGAAAGGAAGATGGCTTATCCCAAAGAGTTTCGGGTGAGCGATGTCACGTGACTGATTTCCGAACGTCAAAAGTACACTACGATCCATCCAGGTTATAGTCGTTCGTAACCAGTACAGGAAAAGAATATAAACGTTCGACAAACTGCTAAGGCAAGTCAGGTGATTATAATTTAATGGAAAATATAATGAAAATTTGGGAGAGGTATTAAAATAATAGTTTAAATAGGTAAAAAAATGGTATTTTTGTCATAGCTACACTCAAATATCAAATAATTTTAGCTGTTTGCTAAAATTCGGTGAAAAAGAATGTTACGTGATGGCTGCATAGATATTATCGTAATCGTGTTGCACATGTTTTTCTTACTATTTACGTTTATATTATTTTTGTCCGAAATGTTTGCAAAACCAGAACTACTAAAAAAAACTGCTTACACTACGCTTGTCCGTCCTTTTTTTGGGGTATTGCTGCCAAGTGTGAGATCCTTTTCAGGCTGGTTTGACGGAGGGCATCTAAAGAGTCCAAAGAAGGGCACGTCTTGTACTGTCACGATACAGTGAACACATAAAAAATGTTCAAATGTTTGTTAAGCTTAAGGGACTTAACTGCGGGATCAACAGTCTCTAAGCATACAAACTACTTGTGAACTACCTTATAATAAAGACGACACAAATATCCATACCCGAGGGGGGATCGACCCCCGACCATAGTGGCCGTGCAGACTATGACTATCGCGCCGCAGACCACTCGGCACCGCGGACGGCCAGGAAAGACAGCGTTATGGAAATGATACAGGATCTGGGATGGGAATCATAACAGCTTCGCTTATCGCTGCGCCCCAAGCTACTTACGAAACTCCAATAGCCAAGATTCTCCTCCGAATGCGAAAATATATTGTTGACTCACACTTACATAGGTGGAAATGATCATCAGAATAAAATACATGAAATCAGAGCTAAAACGAAGATATTCAGGTGTTCTTTCTTCTCGCGTGCTATTCGTGATTGCAATGGGAGATAAAATAGTATAAAGGTGGTTCGATGAACCCTCTGTCAGGCACTTAAATGTGATTTAGAGTATCCCAAGTAGATGCAGATGTAGATTAAACTACAAGCGAATCTAAAGTGAGCCGTAAAATACGTCAAAGCGATTTTATTTGTTTATTTTTTTTCGGATCAAGTCCAATGGAATCAAAAATTAAATTTACAATCTGTTAACCTCAACTAAAATAAATGATGTAATTGCGAATTGTGGATGCTGTTGTTTGTTGCATAACCCAGTTCTACCACATTACAGCCTATCAAGCTGACAAAAGAGTGTACGAGAACATCGAAGAAGGAATATATGCATATATATATATATATATATATATATATATATATATATATATATATATATATATATATATATATATGGGTGTTTCACTAAGTGTGTTTGCCTCTGTAACTTATAAAATAATAAGTGACGGACAATTTTAATGCGGTAGGTCAACACAAGAAATGTTAAAATGTTACACTTTCTGCGGAGCTATGAACATAGTTTATTGTATCATTTCCAAAGAGTTACGCCACAAAGATATAATTTTTTATATGGACCAATAGTTTTTTTCTATCGTGTATTGGATTCGTTTAAACCAGCTGCGTCCAAATGAATTTAAACTACATTCCTATCACTTTTAGTTTGGGAGCTACAACCCTTCGAAGTTCCGAGGGCGGAGGCTGCGATATCGTTGCTAACTGGCCGAGTGGCTATCCCCTGGGGCACGGCCCACTGTCTCATGACCACCAGCCAGTCTGCTACGCTGTCGTAGCCTCCGCCCCCTAAACTTTGAAGGGTTGTAGCTCCCAAACTAACAGTGATAGGAATGTAGTTTACATTGATTTGGACGCAGCTGATTTCCACGAATCCAATGCATGATAGAAAAAACTATTGTTCCATTTAAAAAAATATATCTTTGTGCTGTAACTTTTTGGAAAATGATACAATAAAATATGTCCATAGCTTCGCAGAAAGTGTAACATTTCTTGTTTTGACCTACCGCATAAAAATTTCCCGTCACCTATTAATTTATAAGTTACAGAGGCAAACACACTTAGTGTAAAAATGTTCAAATGTTTGTAAAGTCTATGGGACTTAAACTTACAGACTTACTAACTAGGACGGCACAAATATCCATGCCCGAGGGGGGATTCGAACCCCCGACCGTAGTGGCCGTGCAGACCGTGACTGGAGCGCCTTAGTCTCCTCGGCCACCGCGGCCGGCCACAGTGAAACACCCTGTATATATATATATATATATATATATATATATAT
This sequence comes from Locusta migratoria, assembly GCA_026315105.1. NCBI lineage: Eukaryota > Metazoa > Arthropoda > Insecta > Orthoptera > Acrididae > Locusta > Locusta migratoria. The sequence continues at coordinate 42,440,537 of CM048748.1, forward strand.
ATATATATATATATATATATATATAACTTTTTTCCTGTCAGCAATATCCACTCTGTCTTAGGACGGTATTCAAGTACTCCGTTGACCATCGGCTTCCACTGTGATAGTAGCGAGCATGGCGTGTACTGTGCTGCACGTATGGTTGCCTCCCGCGCCCTGCTGCTGCAGTGGGCTCGCCTCTGGTCCGTCCGCTCCGTCACGCCGATATTCTGCCGGGTGCTGCGCGGGCGGTGGCGATCGATCAGTCGGACTGTGGTGGCTGCGAAGCTCGCTAACCCCATCCAATTACCCTCGCATATGCCGCAGTCGGCGCCACCGCGGCGTCTGCCAGCTATTATTTATCGCGTGCCGGTGACGTCACGAAGGGACTGGCGAGATATAAGCGGAGCCGCCGCCTAAAAGCAGACATCCCAGCACTACAGCGTGGCTGGTTGCTGGCTACAAGGCGGATGGACATCGATAAGGATCATTCAGCTTTCTAATTTCCTCACTAATTTCCTCATTCAAAGAAAATAGAGCAATAGAAGTCAATCCCAGATTACGTCTAGAAAGTCAGCAATCATTTAAAAGATCATTCACATTGGAATTCGATGTTTTCACTCGGCTCTGAATGATTTGCATATGTTACCAGTAGCTATACATCTGTTGTTCACGCAAAATTCATCACCATCTGCATTTTAAAAACGGGCAGATGTTGAATGTCATCCGTCCATATAGTTACGTACAACTTAAACCTTTAATGGGCAAAGATTCATGAAGCAACATAAAAATTTCACACAGCTTTCTGTAAAATGTTTATTTTCGTTCTCGGATGGCCAATGATGCTTGCACTCAACATTGAATTTCTCGTAAATAGCTGTGTTCCATTGTCTTTTGCAAAATCTTCCCAATAGTCGTAAATCTTTAGCAAACATACGTTACCTGTACTAGAGTCTTTAGATTTATTGCGCTATTTTGTACTTTTACAACAAAAACTGCTTATAAATTTCGAAAGAAACCTCTGAAAGTAAGTTGTTACACAAAAGTGTTATTTCTTATGTGGGATATTCCAAACTGCGAGTTGGCCGCGCGGGAGGAAGAGCGATCTGATGTGAGACAAGAGACAAGAAGAAGAAGAAAACGGCATATCGAGTACCAATGATACGGCGATTTACGGGGATTTAGAAGTCCCTTGCCAGATTATGGACCAAAAGGAAAATGAAGGATATCACTTCATGGAGACTTGGTAGAATGTGGAAATTGTCGGATTGCTGGCCGCGGTGGCCGAGGGGACTGAGGCGCTCCATTCACGGTCTGCACGGCCACTACGGTCGGGGGTTCGAATCCCCCCTCGGGCATGGATATTTCTGCCGTCCTTAGTTGTAGGTAGTTCATAAGTAGTTTGTAATTTTAGGGACTGATGACCCTGTAGTTAAGTCCCTTAATCTTAACAAACATTTTGAATTTTTTGAATTGTCGGATTGTTCTGGGATTTGAATCAAGACTTGTTTTGCTACATTTCACATAAAATAGTACGAAATACAATTCTTACTGCTACAGGAAGAAAACTGTAGCACTTATATTTTAACACCGTCTTGTGAAACATGTCATATGGCCTTAAAGGTTTAATTAACTTTATATCTTTTCTCTATACCCTTCCTGTGTGTACCCAATAAAGGGTTAACTAACTAAAAGTCACTCAAGTTGACAATTTCACATTTCCCTTTGAGTGAGAGAGGTCTCGAAGCTTCGAGGTGGAGCGGCCGCTCTAGTCGTAACAAGGCGCCTTAACAAGTTCCCGTAACAAGACGCATTCCCATTGCCACGCAGTCGAACCCATGAGTGTTGTCTGTGTACGTGGTACACTTTTCCAGCTCGATTAATAGATCTACAACAAAAGTTATTGTAGTATGATATATATGATCACGTTATCGTATTAAAAGGTAACCACATATCGCGGGGAAACATTGATAAAGACCAATTCACATAATACAAGACTGCCTAGGCTATTTTACTGTAGCTTTGGTTTGAATTTCTATAGGCACGAGGAACGGAAGCCCCTCAAAAAATCTTGGAACACAATTATCAGAATAATTCAAATGAGGTCATAAGTAAAGGCCATATTTTGAAAATGATTTTCAGTTCAGGTATGGATAACACTCTTTATGAAACTGAATGTGCACCAAAATGTTCAAATATTTGTAATCCTGATGGAGGAAACTGTTGAAGACATCGGTCCCTATACCTACAAAGTACTTAAACGCACTTATGCTGACGTCAACACACACACACATACTCACAAACATACACACACATGCCCGAGGAAGAACACGAAAGTATGACGGGAGTGGCAGCATTTCAACTGATAAAGCGCCTATTTATAAGAAGTGGACTAACAAATCAATAATCAATGAAACAAGTTTATGGAATGAAACGGCATATTATAAATCTAGAAGAAGAATATGTTGCAGCTTTCATATTGTCGGAAAAATTGTTAAGGAATTTGAAGGCAAATAGAAAACAGTGTAACATGTCCACAATTAACCAAGAATTAAGAAACTAACGTTGTGAACTTTCTGCTTTCACAGATGAACGAAAACAAAAATTCTATACACCTTTTATATCTAATGGCAAACTTTTCCATTCTTTTATGTAGAACAGCTGTAATAGTGCTGAAGTGCGACAGTGTGGCGAAAATAAATGTGGGATGAGAACAGGATTGCTGAGTACAAGGAAACACGGCTGAGGAAATGAAATTCTGTGTTAACAAAAGTTATTGGACTATGATTTATCTATTGGCATTGTTTGGCTCTTTTCAGCAAGTTGATGAAGGCAGATCTAAGCTGGAATGCTGGAATTACTTTCGTATAGTATCTGCTGATATTCATGAAGAGCATGAGGGTTTTCGCGATACACCTTATATTTGAGGGCTCCCCTCATATGTATATCTCACATTTAGAAATGAGTGGGAGATCAGCTATGGCCGCGACTATACTTGCCTCCGCTAACAACTATCAGGCGTGAATATTTTGAAAGTGTGTGCTCCATTGTTTGGCTGGATGGTTGTATTCGGCAGCTGCTACATCCAGTTGGAATAACTGTAGGTCATCTCCGTTAATTTTCTTTCAAATGGTTTGTTCAAAAAATGTTTGTAGAGCTTATGGATCTTAACTACGGGGTTATCAGTCCCAAAATTTACAAACTACTTATTAACCACCTAATACTAACGACGGCACAAATATCAATGCCTGAGGGGGGATTCGAACCCCCAACCGTAGTGGCCGTGCAGAACGTGACTGGTGCGCCGAAGATCGCTCGGCCACCGCGGCCGGACTCATATGGTTTCCTAAGTAGGCGTGCTTGGTACCAATAATGCCGAATGCAAACATTGCACACCGAAAACGAAACATATGATCATAAAATCGTGTTTATGAACTTTTTGTGGATCCTCTGTTGCCAATAACCAGTTATGCTGTTATTCACCTAATTACTCAGGTCAAACCCAGATTCAACAGCAAAAGAAAAATAATATATAATCAATGGAATATCAATAAAATATCCAACTATTTAATGTTATCTCAGTGTACTGGAACTCATTAACCTTTAGACACTGAGGAGTTTGTGCTAGTTATAATACATGATGGAAAAATGCATGCGTAGGTCTTGATGGAGCACTCGTCAACATGATAAACGTGTGACGTGGATCTCTTTCCACGGCCTTCGTCTTGATTTGAGAGGTCGCTGAAGCATTTTCCTGTGAATTGCAGCCACGTGTCCACACACTAGATACTGTGGTGCTGCATTGGTACGTTCACTCCCTCCAACTCAGTGTTATCCGCCACTCCAGGACTTATTGTCTATTCGTAAGTAACCTGTCGAATAATAATAAAAAAAAAAGAAAGACATTACCCCCCCCCCCCCCAACATATACACTCAGTCTCGTGTAATTTACGAATACCGGAGATAACGGCCAAACCTTTTAAATATACTGTTACTTATGACAGCTACGTCACGGGGAACCTGAAGATACAATGTAACACAATATTTCACTGTAGTCCCATCCATTAATTAACGAGATAATTATACCCATAGAAGTTGAATTACTTTATAGCAATCTGTGGGGCTGCATTTTCTTACACACAAAATTATGTTAACCCTTAATTGTGCTGGTGGGTCTGTGACACTCCAGCGCTCTTTTGTTTCGAAATATTTCACGGGCTATGCGGTAGATGTCTTTGAGGCTTTTCGTAAACTTGGTATACATTGTCATTTCACCGTTGCAGAAAGCAGTTTGTATTGTTTGTTCTCAAAGTTGAAATATGACAGTTTTTAACCGCGTGCATTCTACCTGCATGTAGATGTATGGATGTTTTTCACGTCACCCAGTGAATTAATTTTCAAGGACTTAACATTTTCTTAGAATTTATCTTATATGAAAGAAGTAATTCATTAATATTTATATTGCGTAGGGTAACAAACGTTTATGTTTGCTTTTCAAGCAAAATGTCTTCGCGAAATCCACCACGTAGTCTCCTAACAAAAGAGGAGTCAAAGATCATCGTGAATAATCCACTCTTTTTCGTTTCAGACGAAGAAAGTGAGACTGGAGAAAATCAGTCTAAAGCATCCACAGATTGATTAATTGAAGGCAACGAAAATGAAAATCTCGATGAAAGAAACTATTACTATGGCAAAAACCAAAATTGGAAATGGTGTAAAACGTGTAAACGACGTGCCAGAACTTCTGCTGAAAATAGAATTGTCCACCTACCACGACTGAAAGGCGCTGAAAGAAATATTGAACCTGGAAATGTCTTATAAGCCTGGAAATTGTTTCTGAAGACATGCTGAATACTCTTCTGATATATACAAATTATTAAATAAGATCCAGTAGCGATAACTTCAAAGATCGACGGCCATCGTATACAAAAGACTTGGAGTAGATTGAACTAAAAGCTTTTATTCGGTTGTTATATTTATGAGGACGTATGAAGTCGGGACGTGTGGATTTTGCAGACAGAAAAACTAAAACTCGGTGGGAAAATTGTGGTGTGTTCATTTTTGACGAACATACCATTTCGTATGTGACAGTTGCAAATAACTATGTGTCCCCAATTACTACATTTTTCCTCTTAGTATTATTGTTTCTAATTTCATTTAGTGATTCAGTCCAGTGTCAGAGGGTACAAACTGAAAATTTTGCTCAAAATTTCAGAGTTCCTACTAATAAGTTATTTGACCATTGAATGTGTGTAATTTGTTGATAAAGTTGCGTCATCCTGAAAAGTGTAATGTTGCTGTTGTTGTGGTCTTCAGTCCAGAGACTGGTTTGATGCAGCTCTCCAACCTACTCTATCCTGAGCAAGCCTTTTCATCTCCTCATAAGAACGACAACCCACATCCACTTGAATCTGCTTACTATACGCGTCTCTTGGTCTCCCTCTGCGATTTTTACCCCACACACTTCCCTCCAACGCTAAATTCACAATCCCTTGATGTCTAAGAATGTGTCCTACCAATCTATCCCTTCTTTTAGTCAAGGTATGCCAGAAATTTCTTTTCTCCCCAATTCGGTTCAGTACCTCCTCATTAGTTACGCGATCCACCCACCTAATCTTCAGCATTCTTCTGTAGCACCATATTTCAAAAGCCTCTATCCTCTTTCTGTCCACACTGCTTATTGTCCATGTTTCACTCCCATACAAGGCAACACTCCATACAAATGCCTTCAGAAAGGGCTTCCTTAGGCTTAAATCAATATTCGATGTTAACAAATTTCTCTTTTTCAAAAACGCCTTTCTACCCATTGCCATTCTGCATTTTATATCATCTGTACTGCGACCATCATTTGTTATTTTACTGCCCAAGTAACAAAACTCATCTACCTCCTTTATTGCTTCGTTTCCCAATCTAATTCCTTCAGCATCACCTGATTTTCTTACACTGCACTCCATTACCCTAGTTTTGCTCTTGTTAATGTTCATCTTATATGCGCCTTTCAGCACACTGTCCATTCCGTTCAATTGCTCTTCCAGGTCATTTGCTGTATCTGACAGAATTACTATGTCGTCGGCAAAACGCAGAGTTTTTAATTCTTCACCCTGAACTTTAATTCCTTCTCCAAATTTCTCCTTGATTTCCTTTATAGCTTGCTCAATGTACAAATTGAACAACATTGGGGAAATGCTACAACCCTGTCTTACTCCCTTTCCAACCACTGCATCCCTTTCATGCCCTTCAACTCTGACAACCGCTGTCTGGTTTTTATACAAGTTGTAAATAACCTTACGCTCTCTATATTTTACTCCTGCTTGCTTCAGAACTTGAAAGAGTTTATTCCAATCAACATTGTCAATATTGTTTCATAATATTAGTATTTATAAATAGAAAGTGTTGTACTTTGTTGTTTTTATCAATTTTTTATTTAGGGTTTATAGGACACCCACCAGTGCGTTAACAAAACCTGAAAACTTCAGCATAGTTAAAGGGTTAACTCATTTGCCGCTTCAGACAGTGCATGTACGAAATAAAAAGTATTGACCAGATGAGATGTTCAAGGAACAGTGTAGAATGGCTTGGTACAGAGAATGCTACAGGTGCTAATGAAGTCTGCACGAAAGAGAGCATTTGACGCCGCCCCAGAAATAGGTTACATTTGTACTGCTCCTGCTGTATGTAGGTTAAACCCAGCAGCGGTAGCTTGGAGGAGCATCAGATTCCTGAGCGCATTGCACCTCAAAGAATCCCATTTCTCGGCATCCGCGAGTGGCTGCGAGACGGGTGACTTCCACGTAGGCTGCGACGAGAGGCGTTCACAGTTGGCGGGTGCGTACGGAGGGGTGGTAACAAAGAAATGGCAGGGGCGGGAAGGAAGTGAAAGATGTGACGTGACGAATACTGCCGGCGCGGCCATTGTTCGGCGAAAGATGAGCGTCGTTGGCGGCTGAGCTATGCGTGTCTACAAGTCGGCCGCCATTGTGCGCCCACATTCCGCCCACGCGTCCGGGCTTTCGCATCCCCCTCCCTCCCCCACTACCCTTCTCTCCCGCCCCCACCTCCCGACCGAGCGGCGACAACTCCACAGCCGAGAGTTGGAGGACGCCGCCAGCCGATATAGATGGATCTCGGCCTCGGCAGATGCAGACATCTGAATGGATAAAAATCCCGGCCGCGCTCGGCGGCGGCTGCCCCACCCCCGCGGCTCATCCCCATTGTGGCCCTGGAGGCGGCGCTACGTGCCCGCCGCGGTTAATGCGCTGTCCTTTGTGCGCGCCTCTCGCCTCGGTTAGCTGACGCGCCTCCACCCACCCAGAAAACATGGCGAGCCCCCACGGTGGCTGCGCCTGGCCAGCGCTGCAGCCTGTCGACACCTGTCGCCAGGGCTGCCACCTGCGCCCCCACCCCCTGTAACTCCCAAATTCTGACTCACCTGCGACGAATGCTTTACAAAACATCCATGATGGCGAAAGGCCACAATGAGTAAAGTTTGAGGTCAACTTCAGTGTTATTCTACACAAGATGCGTCAAAACTCGCAATAACCCTCATATGTCCAAAACTCGCGCTGGTATACATGAATGTTACAATAAGCTATGGATGAGATAGTCTTAGTGTGTACCGCATATAGGTGCCATCTTCAAAACAGTATGTAAAACAGTGTGGACTGATGTAAAACTTACTACCAGATGAAAACTACTCAAAACTTAGGTCCAATCCAGGTCCGGCACACAGGTTTAATCAGACAAAAAATTTCACTGTCGTTCCCATCCCTAATCTTGCTGCCCCACCACGATGGTAGGATTAGAGTGTAGAGACTGGGTGGTCAGAGTCTGCTGGACAGTGTGGTATCGTCACAAATGTTCAGCATCTCTCTCACTCATTTCCATTATTAGGCCTGCGCCCCCTACCCCCGTAGCTCCCGTATACTGACTGCCCTGTGACGAATGCTTTACAAAACATCCATGATCGGAATAGGCCACCGTGAGGAAAGTTTGACGTCAACTTCTGTGCTATTCTACAAAAGGCGGGTCAAAACTCGCAAAAACCCTCACATGCCCAAAACTCGAACTGGAAAACATGAATATTACCGAATGAAACTTTCACTCTGCAGCGGAGTGTGCGCTGTTATGAAACTTTCTGGCAGATTAAAATTGTGTGCCGGAACCGGGACTCGAACCTGGGACCTTTGCCTTTCGCGGGCAAGCGGTCTACCAACTGAGCTACCCCGACACGACTCACGATGCCGACCCACAACTTTACTTCAGCCAGTACCTCGCCTCCTACTTTCCAAACTTCTCAGATGCGGTCCTGCGAAACTTGCAAGACTAGCACTCCTGGAAGAAGCGCTTGCCCGCGGAAGGCATCTGCTAAGATGTTTCATAACAGTGCAAACTCCGCTGCAGAGTGAAAGTTTCATTCTGGAAACATCCCTTTGGCTTGGCTAAGCCATGTATCCACCATATCCTTTCTTCCAGGAGTGCTAGTCTTGCAAGTTTCGCAGGAGAGCTTCTGAGAAGTTTGGAAAGTAGGAGGTGAGGTACTGGCGGAAGTAAAGTTGTGGGGCGGCATCGTGAATCGTGTGGGGGTAGCTCAGTCGGTAGAGCACTTGCCCGCGAAATGCATAGGTCCCAGGTTCGAGTCCCGGTTCCGGCACACAATTTTAGTCTGCCAGGAAGTTTCATGAATATTACAGTAAGCTATGGGTGAGGTAGTCTACCTCTTATGGTGTGTACCGTATATGGGCGCCATTTTGAAATCAGTAGGTAAAACAGTTTGGACTGATGTAATACCTACTACCAGATTGAAACTACGTCCTGCACCGGCACTCAAAAACCCAGATCCAATCCGCGTCTGGCACACAGGTTTAATCGGACAAAAATTTCATTGTCGTTCCCATCTTGTTGCCCCACTACGATGGTCGGATTAGAGTGTAGAGACTGGATGCTCAGAGGCTGTGGTATCGCCACAATTGTCCAGCATCTTACTCATTTCCAGTATTAGGCCTGCGCCTCCACCCTCTGTAGGTCCCTAATCCTGACTGCCCTACGATGAATGCTTTACAAAAATCCACGATGGCGAAAGGACACCATGAGTAAAGTTTGACATCAACGTCTGTGCTATTCTACACAAGGTGGGTCAAACCTCGCAATAACCCTCATATGTACAAAACTCGAAATGGGAAACATGAATATTACAGTAAGCTATGGGTGAGGTAGTCTATCTCTTTTGGTGTGTACCGCATATGGTGCCATCTTGAAATCAATAGGTAATACAGTGTGGACTGATAGGTTTTGTGTCCCTGCCTCTTCGCCGCTTTTGCGTCTCGTTTCCGTCGTAGGTGTCGGTGGCCGAGTGGAATGAGACCGACACAGGAATAAAGATAGCACGCTGGTGCAGGTACGGAGGGGAGTAGCCAGAAACTAGAAACACTAGAGTAAATTAGAACGAGATATATATTGCACAGAATTTATACAATACTTAACTTTTACTTAGTTCATTCAGTACACAGAATGCTGATACATAGTTGAGCTAGAGGCCTGCCTAGTACTGCTTCCTAGTGCCTATACGATAGCCAAGTCTTCACTGGTGCCTATCTGATTACTAAGGTCCTAACTGGTTGCTATCTCAGTCCCAAGTGAACGATGTCGTTCAGTGATGGCCACGAGCGGAGTTCTAGCAGAGGGCGCTCGTGGTTGACGCCGTAAGAACGCCGCGCCGTGCGTGCATGGCGGCGCGCGGCGAAAGTAGGTGGCGCGCACTTTGGACTTGTGCGTCACCACAATAGGTAAATCAGGATGGACTGATGTAAAACGTTCTTCCAGATTAACACTACGTCCTGCACTGGCACTCAAAAATCTAGATCCAATCTACGTCTGGCTCACAGGTTTAATCGGACAAGAAATTTCATTGTCAATCCCATCCCTAATCTTGCGGCCCCACCACCATGGTAGGATTAGAGTTTAGAGACTGGGTGGTCAGAATCTGCTGGACAGTGGATCGCCACAATTGTCCAGCGTCTCTCTTAGTCATTACCAGCATTAGGACTGGCCCCCCACCCCCTGTAACTCCCGAATCCTGACTGCCCTGTGACGAATGCTTTACAAAACACCCATGTTGGGGAAAGGCCACCGTGAGGAAAGTTTGTCATCAACTTCTGTGTTATTCTACACAAGGCGGGTCAAAACTCACAAAAACCCTCACATGTCCAAAACTCGAACTGGGAAACATGAATATTACAGAATGAAACTTCCACTCTGCTGCTGAGTGTGGGCTGTTACGAAACTTCCTGGAAGATTAAAATTGTGTGCCGAAACCGGAACTCGAACCTGGGAGCTTTGCCTTTCGCGGGCAAGCGCTCTACCAACTGAGCTACACCGACACGACTCAGGATGCCGCCCCACAACTTTACTTCCGCCAGTACCTCGCCTCCTACTTTCCAAATTTCTTAGAATCTGTCCTGCGAAACTTGCAAGACTAGCACTCCGGGAATAAGCGCTTGCCCGCGAAAGGCAAAGGTCCCAGGTTCGAGTCCCAGTTGCGGCACACAATTATAATATGCCAAGAAGTTTCATAACAGCACAAACTCCGCTGCAGAGTGAAAGTTTCATTCCTGAAACATCCCTTAGGCTTGGGTAAGCCATTCTCCACCATATCCTTTCTTCCAGGAGTGCTAGTCTTGCAAGTGTCGCAGGAGTGCTTCTGAGAAATTTGGAAAGTAGGAGGCGAAGTACGGGAGGAAGTAAAGTTGTGGGGCGGTATCGTGAGTCGTGTCGGGGTAGCTCAATCGGTAGTGCGCTTGCCCTCGAAAGGTAAAGGTCCCAGGTTCGAGTCCCGGTTCCAGCACACAATTTTAATCTGCCAGGAAGATTCATGAATATTATAGTAAGCTATGGGTGATGTAGTCTACCTCTTATGGTGTGTACCGCATATGGCTGCCATCTTGAAATCAGTAGGTAAAACAGTGTGGACTGATGTAAAACTTTCTACCAGATTAAATCTACGCTCTGCACCGACACTCACAAACCCAGGTCTAATCCAGATCTGGCACACAGGTTTAATCGGACAAGAAATTTCATTTTTCGTTCCCACCCCTAATGTTGCTGCCCAACCACGATGGTCAGATTAGAGTGTAGAGCCTTGATGGGCAGGGGCAGCTAGACCGTGGTATCGCCACAATTTTCCAGCATCTCTCTTACTCATTTCCAGTGTTAGGCCTACATCTCTCAAGTGTTGGAGCCTGTTGACTTTCCTAGTCTTCAGAGCTGGCCGTTACATATTAATGACTTGCCATTCTACATTCACGAATATGCTAAGCTAGTACTTTTTGCTGATGATACAAGTATAGCTATCACACCTGACAAAAAGGAATTAACTGATGAAATTGTAAATGATATCTTTCAGAAAGTTATTAAGTGGCTCTCTACAAATTGACTCTCTTTAAACTATGATAAAATCTGGTATATACAGTTTCATACAGTAAATGGCATGACAATAAATTTAGCCTTTGAACATAAATCTGTAGCTAAGGCAGAATATTCAAAATTTTTAGGTTTTTGAATTGACGAGGGACTAAATTGGAAGAAACATATTGAAGATCTCCTGAAACGTTTGAGTTCTGCTATGAGAGTCATTGCAAAATTTGGTGTTATACATCTTAGTAAATTAGCTTACTACGTCTATTTTCATTCATTGCTTTCATATGGTATCATTTTCTGGGGCAATTCAACATTGAGTAAAAAAGCATTCATTGCACAAAAGCGTGTAATCAGAATAATTGCTTGAGCCCACCGAAGAGCATCCTGCAGACATTTATCTAGGGATCTTCACTGTAGCTTCCCAATACATATATTCACTCATGAAATTCGTTATCAACAATCCGACCCAATTCAAAAGTAATAGCAGAGTGCATAGCTACAACTCTCGGAGAAAGGATGATATTCACTAATCAAGGTTAAATCTAACTTTGGCTCAGAAATGGCTGAATTTTGCTACCACAAAAATCTTTGTTCACTTACCAAGTAGCGTCAAAAGTCTGACAGATAGTCAACTAGTATTTGAAAAGAAATTAAAGGAATTTGTGAATGGCAACTCCTTCTACAATGTAGATGAATTTTTGGATAAAACTTTTAAAAAATGTGATAAAAAATCCTTAACTTATTGATTGTCAAGTGTAGACGACATTTACTAGACTGACACGTTCCACATCATTACGAAATGTCGTATATATGATCTATGGAACAAGTATTAATCTAATCTAAACCAAATCAACCAAATGTGTGGATGTATAATGGACTTCTGAAGTCTTTGTGATCCAGTGTGGAGACGTGTAACAGCGAAAACGCAATGTTTTTATTTTTTCACCATGAACTTTCATTCCTTCTCCAAATTTCTCATGCTTTCCTTCATAGCTTGCGCAAAGTACAAATAGAACAACATTGGAGAAATGTTACAACCATGTCTTACACCCTTCCCAACCTCTGCATCCTTTACATGCGCCGGCCGAGGTGGCCGAGGGGATTGAAGCGCTCCAGTCACGGTCTGCACGGCCACTACGGTCGGGGGTTCGAATCCCCCTTCGGACATAGATATTTGTGCCGTCCTTAGTATTAGTTAGTTCATAAGTAGTTTGTAAGTTTTGGGACTGATGACCCCATAGTTAAGTCCCATAAGCTATACAAACATTTGAACATTTTTGAACCATTACATGCCCTTCAATTTTGATAACTGCTCTCTAGTTTTTGTACAAGTTGTTAATAACCTTCCGTTCGCTATACTTTACGCCAGCTGATTTCAGAATTGGAGAGAGTGTATTCCAATCAACGTTGTCGAAAGCTTTAGCAAATCTAGAAAAGCTAGAAATGTAGGTTTTGTCTTTTCTTAATCTAAGCCGTAAAGTGAGCATTGCCTCCCGTGTTCCTACATTTCTCCTGAATCCAAATTGGCCTTCCCCAAGGTCGGGTTCTACCAGCATTTCCATCCTTCTGTAAATAATTCGTGTTAAAACCTTGATCTTGTAACCATTATTTATTACACTGATGGTTCACTGAGTTTCACACCTGTCTGCATCTGATTTCTTTGGAATGGGGACTATTATATTTTTCTTAAAGTCTGAGGATATTTCCCCTGTTTCATGCATGTTAGGCACCAGGTGAAATAGTTTTGTCATGGCTTCAGTAGTTCTGAGAAAATGTTGTTTGGATTTAGGTCTTCAAATGCTCTGTCAAATTGTTGTCTCAGTGTATCTCCTATTCCATCTTCATTTACTTCCTCTTCCCTCCCTACAATGTTGTCTCCAAGTTCGTTCCTTTGTAGAGTCCCTCTATATAATGTTTCCACCTTTCAGATTTTCCTTCTTTGTTGAAAACTGGTTTTCCATTTGGGTTCTTTACATTCATATGGCTGTTTTCCTGTCTCCAAATGTTTCTTTTTGTTATTATTATTTTTATTTTCGTGTAGGTGGCATCTAGTTTTCCCATATTTATACATTCTTCTAGAGAGTAGTCTCCCCTCGGAGATCCGAATGGGGGACTATTTACCTCCGGAATATTTTACCCGAGAGGATGGTTTCATCATATTTTAATACGGTAGAGCTGCTTGTCCTCTGGAAGAGTAATGGATTCCATGCGTCTACTCTTGTTGCTTCTTGTGTGCAGTTATTAATTAGTTGTAATTCTATATTGTTAGTTTGCGATTTTGGTTAATATCTTCTTTTTACTGGTTGTTTAATAATATTTGTTGCTTTCCTTGCGGCAAATTTTGAATTTGATTTAAGGCAGATTATTGATCTTTCTACTTTAAGTCAGCTTTGTTTAATAATAATAATTTTATCAATGGGTTAATCCAATCTTGCTTTTTTCCCCTTTATTTAGGGCTGTATTATTTATGTGTGCTTAGTTTCCCATTGCTTTCCGTCGTTGAAAGGAACTGTGTGGCAAAGCTACATTACCTGATATTGCAAGGCCAGCTCAGTAAGTCATCCAGACTTTTGTATCTACTGAAAAGGCTGCTGCCCCTGTTCACGAAACACGCGTTTGTCTGGCCTCTTCACAGATAGCCCTCCACTGCATTTGTATCTACGGCACGGCGATTTGTATCACTGAGGCACGCAAGCGACCCCACATCGGCAATGTATGTAGTTCATGGGGTTGGTTCTACTTAAATGGAAACCAAAACGAATGTAAGAATAAAACTTCGAAAGTAAATGGTAATAGCACGCTGGTAATTCCCTTTTGTTCGTTCCTTTTGTAGGTGCTCATGCTGCTCTACTGCTATGTCTTAAGTCACAGATTCAGAGAAATTCGACAAGTTCCGTACGTGACTTCTAGGAATTTATTATTACACGGGACGTAAAATTTATAATTTTATGGTTAGTTAAGTCGACATGTAACTAAACACAATCCTTTTCCTTACGACAAATGAGTGATTGCTTGTGTGTTACCTCACAGGTTTGTCCTGTTGTCAAATTGCATCTCGAGTGTATATATAGCAATGTTGAATTATCACGCTTGTTCCTACGTCTCTCAAAGAAGCCCTCTTGGATGTAAGATCTAACAGATAGCACTGCAGTCAACACACATATTTTCTGGAAATATATTACACCGTTTCAGTACACAGCATTTCTGTGTTCACAAGACGGCAGAATCTAGCAAATCATATACCTCACTTTGAATACGAAAGTGGGTTGCACTCCAGTTTCACGATAGTTAGCTCCTAATAACGTCGAGGCAGAAAATCATCAGAAACGTTGGAATACGCCTTTACGATAAGTATTTGACTGAAAACGATGATTGCGATAATCGTCTTGCAGATTCGAATGCATCGAAAAACTTTCGATATAAATCTCCGAAAGGAGGAAGCGGATAGGTTCCGTACCTGCAAATCTCAATTTTATGATTTTATTTTGACTGTAATCTTTGCTGGAATGGCGGAGAACTTTTGGTCCTATGCGGCGAGTTCATTTCAATAAATTTCCGTGAATGTTCTGCAGGGCTGACTTATTACATCTATAATTTTACTCGCTTCATTTTCTACCCAGCGCACGCTCACACACACACACACACACACACACACACACAAACACAAAGAGATAGAGAGAGAGAGGGATTTCAGAGGAGAAAGAAGAGGCAATGGAAAATATGCGTAGGAGAGAGGGAGGTGAAATAGTCGGTCAGTGCAAAACACACTGGTTAAAATGAATGGAAGCTAAGAAGAATCGAGCCAGTCATAATTTCGCGGAGGCCTATTGTGCCGAGGCAATAACGACTGGACGGAACGGCGTCGGGGGCTGCACAGCGCAATCGTATATCCTCGCGACGTTAACAATAAAACAATAAATGTTTCCTCACACGAATTTACGATCGTTCTCCGCAGACACGTGAATGGGTCGGAGGAAATGGAATGGTGTAAAACAGCTCCTGGATAGATCATATGATGGCCTACATGAAAAACGCTACGCGGAAAATTTCCTCGTGGTGGAATACCTCTAGATTCCTTGGAACTCGTTCCTTGGTGCCAACTTTAGAGCCTCTTACAGTAGCAGATTTTTATTGCAGTAAGTAGCTCAGACAGCGGAAACTCGTTCACTCTAAACTATATTTTTTCCATATACTTCGTTCTTTCTTAGGAAATTAAGTAAAATTGTGAAAAATAAAAATGTTAAGGATTACCCGTAGTAATAAACCCCCCAATCCCACAAATAATCAGATTTGTTTTACTTTAAACATTAAATCTAAAAAATACTTACAAATCTGTTTAAAGTTTGTTGAAAAGCACTAGCCTCTCTCATCACACACACTGGACGAATAAATGATAATTGTTTCTACACTTTAAGCAAATGCTTCTTTTTCTTTTTCATGCCTTTAATTGGTCACTACGCCATATATTCTGTACCATAATTCAGATTCAGAATTCTATGTGGGTAATATATGAAAAATAAAAATGAATAATTAATTCAAACGTCGGTTATTATTTTGGTGTTGATTTTTATTCTTTTATATTGATCTTATTGAGTTTTTGAATTTGTTGTTTAATAATTGCTGCAGAAAGATAATTAATTTTTTTCTTTTCGTTCTGTTTTTTTGTTTTTAATGTTTAGTTATTATTAATTATATTATTTTGTTCGTTTTCTTGTTTAAATTTATTTTGTTTTATAATTTTTAAGTTGAAGATTTTCCCATTTATCGTGTTGTTTAGCGGGCGATAGTGGTAATTATACATGTTAGTCAGCCTTATAGATAGCGGTGCAATATTAAATATGACATTAAACGTACAACATAATAATTATTATGTAAAAGAATTTCCAAATGCTACTTTAATTGTAACTACTCTTCATTACTATTGGACCTATTTCGGCATAACTGTCATCTTCAGGTAATGTCAGATGTTCGTGACATCCACATTTATATCGTTGGTTTTTCTTGCTGTCAATCTGTTTGGTTGTTCCTAACGTTTATGAGAGCAAAAATTATTTATTTATTAAAAATACTTATTTATTTACTTCACATAGCAGTACATACCTGTCAGAATATGAATATTGGTATAGACATCTGTTTACCAAAAATGCAAACGAGAAATGTGCTCTAGACGAATGATGCTGTTCTACGGTTGAGTATCGAGCATCCGGAATCTCCGTGTCCCAAATAACACTCTGAGGAGCATCAAAAGCATCAAAAGCACCACTTGAAATGTACCGTTATTCCAGGCATGCTTATCATGTTACGTGTAGGTACAATGAACAGACCATGCGTGCATGTAGGTTGATGACAGCTTTGCTACTTCAATATCAGTGTTGTCAAGTGAAACTATCTCACAAAAATGTTTGGCGAATTTTTATCGTTATCACTGACAAAATAAGAATACATCCAAAGGATGAATAACATCTGCAATGTTTGGTACCATTATGTGTTTATCCGTAATAAGAAATAGATTTCGTTGAAGGATTGAAATTGAATCTAGAACCAGACAACATATTGTTCCAACGTTGGAAGAGAGACTTCTCGCCATTGTTCAAGGAAGCACCTGTGCACTAGCTCTTTTGTACAAGGGGAAAAATTATCTACAAAAAAGCCGCGTACAATGCAGTTACATGGCATGTTAGGCCAGTGGAGAGCGATCTGTTTAAATGTTAATTAAAATACACCTTCTTTAGGCTGTTATGCCATGATGGCTTATCAATTCATTTTCATTGACCAGTTTTAGTGATATAAATCATCTTCAGAATTCTTTAGGTCTTCTTTAAACAAACATGTCAAATGAAAGTTTGTTGTCGAGATATAAAATTAATAACAAAGAATGGTCAACATATTAAAATTAGATTAAAAGACATTTTGATCTATTATGGCTGACAATTTTGTACATTTTTAACACGTTGACCATCCTTTGTTATTCATTTTATACCTCGACAACAAACTGTTTGACATGTAAACCATTCTGAAGATGATGATATATATAACTGAAAAAGGTCAATGAAAATAATTTTTTTAGCGATCTTCGCATAACAGCCTAAAGAAGGTGTATTTTAATTCACATAGAATAGATTATACTTCCCTAGCACTGTCAAGGCACTATGCGGCCACGCACTCAGACTTACTCTAACTAACGGCCTGTAATACAGTGGTTGTTCTTGTTTTAACCGGTTAGAAAATCTGCCACAATTGCTACACTTTTTTTTTTTCTTTTTTTGCAGTTCCATAACTGCTTTATGAAGCTCAGGCTGTCATCAGTTGAATGCATTGGTACACACTGGACAAATAAAAAAAAAAAAAAAAATAAAAAAAAATAAAAAAAAAATAAAAAAAATAAAAAAAAAAAACAGAAATCTTTAATCGATACAGAGATGAATGTAGACGACACTATTAGTTCTAACAGAAGCAAGTCTTTCGGTCCCGATTGTAGAGCAAATCGATGCCTTTCCGAGTATGTTGATGCATTAGCTTCACATACAACCGCTCGCTCACTATTCTTGAAGACTGGAGAGCTTCACAGCAAGTCCAGTATTCAAGAAAGACAATAAGACTGATTCGCAAAATTAAAGGCCCCTTATACTTAGAGTGATTTTCGAACATATACTTTGTTCGCATATTATGACGTACCCTTAAGAAGGACGCCCTATTGAACCCATGGACGATTCAGAAAGTATCTCTCTTAGCAAACACAGGTATCTCTTTACTCACATGAAGTGATGAATACCATTGACTAGGGAGGTCACATCCAGTCAATATTTCTAGAATTTCGAAAGACCTTAGCACTTTACACCACAAGCGGCCTCTAATCATAATTATTTCTCATGGTATATCGTCTCAGTTGACCAATTAGATTCGCAATTTCCTCTCAGAGAGGGACAGTACGTACTAACTGACGAGAATTATTCATCGAGGAAAGCTGAAATACCTGGCGTTCCCCAAGGAAACTGTAGACAATATGAGTACATTTCGTAGAATGTTCACGAAAGATGTTGTCGTTCAGCGTTTGATACACGTACCAATATATCGAATGTGCTACAAATAAATTTAAATATCTGCAAGGTGCGCAAATTGGCGACTAATCATATGTAATAAAAAGTCAGAATCGTCCATATTAGCAGTAAAATACACCCGTTATAGTTCCGTAGGCTTTCCCGGCGTAATAGTTCTTCATAGTTTCTTCGGGTTTGCTGCATGATTTGGAAGTCACTGACCCTGACTTCAAAATCCGGCAGCAAACCGGAAGAAACTAGAAATACGTTATATTTTACAATAATGTAATGGCTGAAAATTAATCTGAATGTCTAGGAATTATAATTGCGAAGAAATTAAGCTGGAAATAACACGCAGAAAATATCGTGGGGAAGGCGAACCAGAGGCTCCTTTTCATTGGAAAAACACTTCCGACATGTAACAGTTTTAATAAGCTGCCTACACTACACTTGTCCGTCTTGTTTTTAGGGTATTGGTGGCGCTGATGCGGGGCACAGAAAATGCTTACAAAAGGTAAGGTAGTTTCATGTAATCGCGATACAGGGGGAAGTGTGTCACGAAAATGATGCATAATGTGGGGTGGAAGTGATTAATGGGCGTTATTCATTATGGCGTGATCTACTTGCGAAATTTATTTCACAGACTTTCTCCTCCGAATGCGAACATATTTTATCACACACGTATATAGAGAGAAGTTATCACCATAATAGAATGAGGAAAATCAGAACGAAAAGAGATTTCCTCGCTCTGTGAGAGAATGAATCGCTAGAGCAGAGGTCGGCAAGTAATCTTGGATGGGGTACGGATACTTTTGAAAACTTTTATCGAGGTCCAGAAGTAAAAACCACATATTCTTTATCAATTTTTTTATTTAAATTTTCACACTCAATCTAATATAAAATACAAAAAAAATGTGTAATAATCCAGTGAAAGTTATATTCTTTGCTATTTATTTTTATTTTCACTGACAAAAAGTAGTAAATAAAATATGTAGTCACACTTGTATTGAAAATCCCTGTAACAAGTCATACATTAAACATACTATTTTCTTCCTTAATTTTCACTAAACAATTATGAAGTACAATGAACTGTACCTATTTGTGTTAAAAAAAATCAATGCAAGATATTACATTTGTGAACTTCAGCTAGTTTCTTAAAGTTAGGTTCACATGCGGAGCAGCTTAAGCGAGTAGTGTCTCCAAGTTTAGCTGCCGTTTACCTCGAGCGACACTTATTCTTCAACGAATTAGTTTTTTTTTTAATGATATTTGACTAATATACGTGGGGCCAAACATAGTAGCCAGGCACATGGCTAATGTTTTGCAATTTTCATATTTTTCTGGGACATGTTTACTCCACAATTCGTCAGTGGATTCATTTTTATATGTTTGCAAGGAAATGCCGTACTGCAAGTGTATTATCTCCATTTGGAGAAAAGACTTTGAAAAGTGGAACAACTTCGTAGCCACATACGTCGGTTCGGGCGATGGAGAAACCTCAGAAGGTGATTCTTAAGAGCACAAAAGTACAGTTTAAATGGATGTGCCCTGACTGCTTAAATATAAGTTTCAGACACTGTCAGAGTATAAAGTCTATGGAATTTTCTTGTTCGTCAGATAAATTTCTCGTGCTGCATTCGTATGTACAATGCTTTTGTGCGGATCACCGGCCAGCATGCTGCCTTCTGCCGCCGCTCATCAGCGTAGCTTTAAGCGTTGCACATCATGATAACCATTTATTTAATCTACCTATAATAATCATTAAGGGTCCTAATTATTGAGCTGATAACTGTAAAATTCTAGAAAAAAATTATAAGGGTGGCTTTCATACGAAATGTTATCCAGAGAAAAGAGTTTTTTATAATGCTTTGAGTATGTAACTTATAAATTCAAAATATATTTTGCGGTCCAATTTTTGGCCTTCCGCGGTCAGGAATATTATGATAATTGTTCAATTTACTCTCTAGCACGATCATGAATGTTATTTGCAGAGTAAATATGTAGACGTAGATGTAGAAGTGAGACGAACGGCGAGGAACATTTCAGTAAAGTGCTTCTATGGAATAGCTTTTCCCCAGAGGCTGGGCTGTTCTCTTCTGGCCGTTTTAGAGTTCTTGGTAACAGCCACTGGTACACATTTGTCAGTTGGCGAAGGCGTATCCGTCACGCTAGTCGCACGCTCCGTGAGCGTGTAATGGCGGCCGTAGCGCTGCAACTCGTCCGGGGCACCCACTGGCGAAGTGCACAGAATAGAGGCACACGACTATCAGATTCTCTTAACCCTTTTTATTATGCATGAATTTCACAGATCCATCTATCTGCCAAAGCAGTTCCAAGTGACTGTGGAGAATTATCCGTAAAAGCAACTGATATTCAAGAAACGAATTTAAGTTGGCCCTAATTGGAGGTAGGACTACGTTTAGATAGGGTCACTTGGTCCTTTGCCTCTTTCAGTACCGCTCGAGAAACTTAATAGTGGTCCGAATCACCTTCGCGCCAATGTTTCTTTCGTTCTTTCTCTGCAGTTCGAAAACCTATGCCACTTAAATATAAACTGCATCAGAAGCATGATAATTGACGGATATCGGTACATAACAACTGTATATGTGTCTGCATCCGCATTCTAGTGGACAACGTGGTCAGAAACCACTCAGAGGGCCCGGGATCGATTCCCGGTCGGGTCACAGATTTTATCCGCTCGGGGACTGGCTGCTGTTATCATTTCATCATCATTGACACGCAAGACCCCGAAGTGACGTCAGCACCAGGGTGGTGATCAGGAACTCAGTTGGGGTCAATAAAGACGGAACTGTATATTAGTTCAGATAGAAAAGCATCATCAGTGCCTGTATACGGCAATTAACAGTACCTGTGAAACTTCCTGGCAGATTAAAATGGTGTGCAGGAAGCGGGACTCGAACTCGGGACCTTTGGCTTTCGCGGGCAAGCGCACTACCGACTGTACTATCCCGCCTCACAACTTTACTTCCGCCAGTATCTCGCTTCCCACTTTCCAAACTTCACAGAAGCTCTCCTGCGAACCATGTAAGACTAGTACTCCTGGAAGAAAGGATATGGTGGAGACATGGCTTAGCCACAGCCTAAGGGATGTTTCCAGAATGAAACTTTCACTCTGCAACGGAGTGTGCGATGATATGAAACTTTCTGGCAGATTAAAATTGTATGCCGGAACCGGGACTCGAACCTGGGACCTTTGCCTTTCGCTGGCAAGCGCACTACCGACTGTGCTATCCCGACACGACTCACGATGCCACCTCACTTACTAACTACTTATAAACTAACTTATACTAAAAACAACACAAGTATCCATGCCTGAGGGAGGTTTCGAATCTCCGACGGGGAACGGCATCTCGCATCGTAGCTTAGCGCCTCAATGCGCTTGGCCACTCCGACGCGGCAAATATTTTTCATAAAATGCTGATAATATATATGTAAATTAGCAATATTTACTAAATTCTCTATGTATATGCTGCAGGTGGTCAAAATGAAAATAAATACATGTGATTCACTTGCAGTACAACATTTCCTTGACAAACATATAAAAATGAATCCACTGAAGAATTGTGGAGTAAACATGTCCCAGAAAAATATGAAAATTGCGAAACATTAGCCATGTACTAAGGGAGCCAGAGATTTATCATTCGCATATACCGGTAAATATATGCGGCGCACCAGAATATTTTTCTATCTTTTGTGAAAGAATGTGGATCTGATAACTTCAAAGTGTATATTACATAGCTTTTAAGAAAGCCTCAGGGAATCACTTCGTAAAAAAGAAAAAAAAAAAAAAATGCTTTCTGGCCTTCAGGTACGATACATATAAAACATGGCTAAAACTCGTCGTTGCCCCGTTTTAATTTATTCCAGTCTTTGCATCTCTTCTTGCCTCCTCCCACTCAGACCACATTCTACTTGGTCTACGAAGAAGTACATGTACCTATAAACTTTGATTGTGATCGGTGAAGGGTGCACAATTTGAAGAACATCGAAATGCAGTTGTTAACGGACATTGAAGACTTTTAAAATACCCACTGCCATATGCCGAACGAACTGGCAAACCTCTTGTTGTGAATGTCAATGTAGAGGCTTCATTAAGATTGGAATAACAGATTTGTATGAAGCACAGACACAGAGAATCTCTGCTTTATACATAGAGATTAAAGAAGTCCTATTACCTTATGATAGAAGAACGTAGTCTCTACTGTAGCGTAATGTCCATAAGGAGTTGAAATAAGCTTCAGCTGTACTTAAATTTTAACATTTTTAATTTATTTAATTATGTCAGGCTCTTGATAATTCTAATATCAACATGAATACATTAGTAGAGGCACAGCTCCTTTCCTAGGCACACAATGGTGAATCCTACTACATTTAATATTAAAAGTTTTTTCTAAAGTATGATAACCCTGTTACAACGAGGCGTAACGGAATGGGAGGACGACGGATTTTGAATGAGAGAGGCGACGGGAAAAGAGAATAGGGTGTCTGGGTTAGATACAGCAATAGGGGAAGAACACAGAGGTTGGAGGAGCAGGTGACGATGATAGGTGATGGATGAATGGGAGGTTGGAAATGATGCTTAACATTTACACAAACAATTGTTTACGTAAGAAGGAAGGGAGGACGACATAGATAGAGGTATGATAGATGTGAAGAAGTGGATGAAGGAACCGAAGGAGGGTATAGATAGAGGTTGAGAAGGTCATGGACAGAGAATCGCTAACAGTCGTGAAATTATTTACTGCTTTATCTGAAATTTATTGTAATTCTTATTCACGTGAATATATGTAATAAAGTAAACGACAGTCTGGTGAGTGATTCAGCTTCTCCTAACACATGAAAGCCTGAAGTTATTCCTTTAAATGTGTCGCAGTTGTTTGGAATCCAAGTAGCTGGCGCAGAAATAGTTCCTATGGATACACTAGGAGCAATTGCCTATGTACTGGGTCTCAGCAGTAACATAGTATATCTCTACAAATAGCTGCGTAACTGTGGGTAACACCATGGGACGGAGACAGTCTGTCAAAAAGACGCATGACCGCTGACAGATTTTACACAAGATTTTTTAATTTCAGCTACTTGAAAGTGTTTT